>CM066032.1:689756036-691165728 GCA_033557465.1 Ichthyophis bannanicus | reverse complement strand
GTCACAGGTTCAAATCCCAGCTGGGGCACCTGCCAGCCCTGTCCCCATATTTTACCCACCACTAAACAGAGATAGTAAAGACACTCCTTTATTGCAGAGAACATAAGCATGTTTGAAACACCCATATTTTACCCTACACCGCTCACACACCAGAACAATGGGCAGTACCTACAGCCGAGTCCCCCAAATGCAGGCCTGGAGTGCCACAACTCAATCAGGTCATATGGTTTTACTATGATAAGGACATGCCAGCATGTTGGCGGAAGGGTACAGGTGGTGGAGGGGGCAGTGGCTGCTAGCCACAGAAGACAGTGGCCTAGCCATGTGCAGGCTGGCACCGTCCACTGCAACAGACAGGCCCTGTCGGATATACAGTCATGGACCTCCCAGGGAATTCAGCCAATTTGTGGCAACACGGTGGTGCAGTGCACACAGACAGTGGTGTGCAAGAACAGAAGGTCACAGGTTCAAAGCCCAGCTGGGGCTACTGCCAATCCTGTCCACATATTTTTCCCACAACTAAACCATGATAGTAAGGACAAACCTTTATTGCTCAGGACATACGCATTGGTAATACGCCTATCTTTTACCACACCCAGCACAGACACCATGAACAGGGGCATTACCTAGAGCAGAGTCTCCGAAATGCAGTCCTGGAGGACCACACCATTCAGGTTCCATGCTGCCTCTAATACAAATGCCTGTGCTGCATATCTATGCACCACCCCCATGGCATGTAGATGTAGCTCATGCATATTCATGAGGGACAGCAGGAAAACCCGAACAGTGTTAGGCACACCAGGACTGGAGTTGGGAACCTCTGCCATAAAGCAGCAGCCAACAGGGGCAGACACACCCACACCCACAGGCCCCATTGGCCAATGCCTCCTGGAGAGGCAGGACATTGGGCCCTGCGTGCATCTCCCAATACTAGCACATGCATACCTTAGCAATGCCACCCTACACCTGGGTATATGGTACACAGCTCTCAAACGTTTGCTATGAGTACTGGCAGATAGACATTCCTACGTTAAGCACAGTTTGCTCTGTGAGCTCCATCATAACAATCTTTCTGATGTCTGTGGTGTGTGCTTCAGTTCTTGCCTCTGACAGTGGTCACCACCCTGGGGAGTGACCCCCAACAGTATTGCGTACCATATACATGCCTGTACCGTACCCAGGACTGGTGTGGTGGGCAAGGCTGATAAACTCCTTTATAGTAGCACAATGCTGGCATACGTGTGGGAGTGTGTGTCTGTCTCTACAGTGTGTTGGCTGCAAACACCTTCCACAGCCCACACTGCCAGCACTGTTGCCAGTATTGGCCTGCCAATGTGCATAATGAGCAGCAAGGTACCATGGGTATAGCTCAGACAGGGTGGCCTGGCCAGGATGCATCTGCACAGGGCATAGGGCACTGCCTGGGACATTGTCGTGGCCGGCCACCACCTACACAGACAGGGTGGCCTCTGTCTGTCCCGCTGGGGGATCACACTCACCCTGACTGTGCAGTGACCACAGCATGTCTAGGCACCCTCATAGTGCTATATGGTATTTCTCTCATGTGATGTATATGGGTTTCCTTTTGGGGCCCAGTCACTGACTTATCTGCTGGTGTGCACTGCCATCCCAGTTCTGGGTGCATGCATTTCTACCAGGACTATCTAGCAGACTGTTTTCAGCTGGTCTGTGTCTTGATGGAGTGCCGTGCAGTGGCTGATGGCTTGCTGTAGGAGAATATCAGATAGTGGTGGGGTGCAGCTTAGTATATCCAGGCCTAATGTCTGTCTGATATTGTGTTATGGATGTGTATAGAGCTGCTTTGACTGCCCTGTAGGGTGTCTGTTCCCTAGCAGGACTGGGGTTGATGGTCCACTCTACTGCCACCATTGCAGGGAGGTAGAATGGGGATCTGTTGATAGGAGACCCTGTTTTCATGGGGGTGGGGGGGGGGTGGGTACATGGGGGGTTCCCCTGACTAAGACAGAAAGAGATATCCAAGGTGTTTCTGCAGAAACTACCTATCTCACAGTTTAGCACTGCTTAGGAGCCCTGTCATGGCCTCTTTCAGCCATGGAGGGTGTTGTGGACCTGGTCATGGGTGCCTCCTCACACCCTCAGGGTGAGCACAGTACCCGCACAATGTGATGGTGTGTAGCTACTCTGTGCCAGTAAAACACCCGGTCAGTACCCCCTACCAGGCCGAGGTGCTGTGTGGGTGCACACGGCCACTTCCCCCTACCAGGCCGGGGAGCTGTTGAGGTGCATTCCCCATCTTGTGTTCATCTGTGGACAGCTGATTTGCATGTGCAGTGCAGCATGGGTACGGGTGGCCTAACCCTATCCTGGTTACCACAGCAGACTGTCTGTGTGGTGACATGCCGGCTCTCTGCAGCCAGCCAGGGGCTTGCTGACAGCTATAGAGCTATAGCCCAATGGTTATGTCACTGCCTGTGAAGCCAGTGGTCATGGGTTCAAACCCACAGTGGGGTTATTTGATTGGGTTGTCCAAAGTTGTTTTTTATTTAATGTACATATGTTGCTGCCAGCAAAAACACCCTCAGCGTACTGTACCCATAGGGTGACTCTGAGGGTGCTTTATAGTGCACCCTATATGGCACCTTATGGTTGCCATCCATATAAGGTGCACTATACATTATCCTGTGACGCAACATATATGGTGAGCTATAGGGGACATTCTAGGGTGCCTTGGCGGACAGTGAACTTGAACATGTGCCTTATGGGCCGCCTTATGTTAACATGCTTTGAGAGTGCGTTTGCTAGTACTGATAAATAAAATAAAACTACTATGCCTCCTACAGCACTCATCCCCATAATATGTAATGCCTCAGCCAGCCTTGTTCACTGGGCACTGTGAGGGATTGAACCCCTGATCCCTGCACCATTGGTCAGTGTCCTAACCATTGTGCTGTGGCTCTGTTCCTGTACTTGCATATCAGCGCGCCGCCTTATGCCGCCCATTATTACAATGCCTCCTAAAACATTAGCGCAACGCCTTATGCCCATCAGCGCGCCGCCTTATGCTGCCCCTCATTTATATGCCTCCTAAAATAATGCCTCAGTGAGCCTTATTCATTGGGCACTGTGGGGAATTGAACCCCTGCTTCCTGCACCATTGGTCAGTGTCCTAACCATTGTGCTGTGGCTCTGTTCCTGTGCTTGGACATTGGCGCACCGCCTTAGGCCTTTCAAAATTAGCAGCGCAATGCCGTATGGTGCCCAAACCTAACAGCCGCCCAAAATTAACAGTGCGCCGCCTTATGCCGCCCAAAATAACAGTGCGCCGCCTTATGCCGCCCAAAATAACAGTGCGCCGCCTTATGCCGCCCAAAATTAATATGCCTCCTAAAGCACTTTTAGCCATTAAAGTTAAGGCTTCAGCCAGCCTTTTGCAATGCGCACAATGGGGGAATGAACCCATGGCCCCTGCATCATTGGTCAGTGTCTTCTCCGTTGTACTACAGCTCTGTTCCTTTGTGTGCCCAACAGCGCGACACTTAGCCTTCCCACGCGCTAATGTGGACCCCGCACATTAACGCGACGCGCACAAGTACGGTCGCTTTCTCCCGGTTTTTTTCTTTTTTCTGCCTGAACCGCCCACTCTTATATGGCACAGGCACACTACCGCGGCCCCACACAATTTCGGAGTTTAGTAAACATACCCCTTAGTGTATGTGTGTCATATCCCCTCGTGTTAAATGTATCTCCCAATTGACCGCTTTGACCCGGTGAAAAGCGGGATATAAATACAGCTAAATAAATAAATAAATAAAATATATTCAATGGGGAGTTTTTTCACAGCCTATGATGTTGATCTCTCAATTCCCCTATGGCCAATTGTTGCCGCATAGTGGATGAGACATTGTCCTGAGGCGTTTTTCTCTCTAAATTGATAGAGTTTGAATGATTGCTTTTCTATGTGAATCGTCTCAGTTTGATTAGTATGTTTCTTTAACCCTTTGAAGGCCTACTTTAAAATTTTAATCCACATTCTGCAGCCGGGTTAATTTTTGCATATTTCAGGAAAATTGTATCCGTCTTATTCAATATGTTCTAATACTGATTTTCCTTCTGCTATGGTCATGTATTATATACCATTTGATAGGAATATTTAGTCAGAATTTTGGATCCCGAGAGTTTTGGGCTCGGCCTGGAAAGGGTTAAAGTGATTGTCCTAAAGAGCTTTTCTTAATCTGGTAATGAATATGCATGAGAAAAATCTGCATGCCCACTATCTTCATTGGAACAAATTTCTCTCATGCATATTCATTAGGAATACCATAGAAACCTGGCCCATCATTGAACTTTGAGGACCGAGAGTGAAGACCAAGGGTCTAAAACATTGCTTCTAGGATGGGGAACAGCCACACTGTAAGGCTCTAAGTCACATGAAGCACCATTTGCATTGGTCGTTGAGTTGAGTATTGGGTGTCCAGGTCAGGGCTCAATTCTGCCATTATTTTACAAACGGCTGTGAACCCTTCAGTAAACCCTTCTGTAAACTATGTAGAAGGATGCCAGCAAATACATGTATATTTACTGGTACATTTAGTAGGAGCAGTGATTTTATAAAGTTCCATGTGGGAAAAAGAACCACTTAAACTTGGCTGCTTCCTTGCTTAAGAGACGCTTTGGCAGCTTCCTCATATACTGTAAGTGAAGGCGCTTATATATTTGGGAGTAATCTTATAACAAAGAGCCTAGGTAAGGTGATGAAGAAGAAACCTATTTTGAGCCTATTTTATAAGTATAAGGAGGCACCATCCTATCTTTTAAAATACTAGCACAAATCCCTGCACAAATCATGCTTAATTTGCAAGCATAGACATTATGTTTGTTCAAGAGCAGGCATAAATGTCAGTGCATATCTTATGTGTATATATGTGTATTTTATAAAATACACACATACTTTATGATTCTGCCCATGTTCTACCCGAACTCCTCCTCTGTGCATGCCTAATGTAAAAGTACATGCTGGTTTGTTTTGACCTAATTTTATAAGAGCATATTTATGCACCTAAAAGAGCGTTTTATGTGTGAAAATAATTTATAAAATCACCCTCCATGTGGGACTATGTTACAAAGCTAGACATACAGTTTCCACCTATTAAATAGTAAACTCCAAATAAAAAACAGAGGATTAATTGTTAGTTGTCAATTCCTTGTCATTTCTGCCCTCTTCATAGAGGTCAGAGAACATTAGCTTCCTATGGCCTTCACTGTCCTCTAAGAACATAGGCAACTGGTAAGGTAACTCATTTGCTTTGAGATACTGAAACAGAGGAGCAAGGCGAGGTAATGGAGTAAGAAGCCCATGCTGCACAGACTTTCTCTCTTTAACATCACCCCTCTGAGGGAACTACTTTCTACTTAATATTCTCTTTCAGATGTCACTGACTTGATTTTCTGGTTCATTGTCCCTTTTCTCATTCGCTGTTCTTGTCTCAATTCCAGTTTTTTGTTTCCTGTCCTCCTTCCTTTTTCTGTTTTCTTTCAGTTTTATTTCTTCCTTCTTTATTGCTTTTCTGCAATATCAGATACTTTAATACTTTCTCTTCCCTTTTTTTCTGTTCCCCGGTAATTTTTAACTTGTTTTCCTCTTCATAGTCTTCCAATCTGCCATCTTATTTTGATATTTTCTCCATCTCTTTCTTCTGTATTATCATCCTGCGTTCTCTTCTCCCCCCTCTCCCCCCCCCCCCCACACACCAATCCAGGGTCTTCTCTTTCTCAATTTCTTGATATCCCTTGTCCTCTCTTCTACTCACCCCTTTCTTTTCCTTCTCTCACTCCCTCCTCCCCATTCCCACTTTGTTCCTTCTCCCCTCATCTTATGGTCTTCTCTCTTCCCCTCTTGCTGCCTCTCTGATCACTCCCCCTCATTCTTACCCACATCTCTCCTCCCACTCACTGTCACATCCCACTCCCTTCCTCCTCCCTCCATCAAATCTTACTCTCTCCTCCTGTCTCCCTTTCCTCTTTCTCCCCATTCTTGCTTTCTCTTTGTTGCCTCTCATCAATGTTTTCATCATTACTCTCTCCTTTCACTTACCACCACATTCTTGGTCTCTCTCTCTTTCTCTCTCTCTCTCACTCTCTCTCATGCTCACACATACACAGTTTCTCTTGCTCTCTTCTCACTGTCCTTCCCAAACACTTTATCTCTCCTTTCTCTTCACCCAAATCTTGATATCCCCTCGCATACAAACAAATATCTTGCTTTCTCCTCTTTCTGTTCCCCCATCATGTTTTTGTTGTCACTCATGTCACTGCCCCATCCTCTGATACTCTTGCTCCTCCTTCCTTTTTGTCCTGCTCCTCCCACAACTCCTGGATCTCCCATTCTCTCTCTCTCTCACACACACACAAAATCTATTCCTTTCTCCATCTTGTGCCCCAGCCTCACTCATTCACCCTCTTGCTCTCTTAGGGGTATGTTTACTAAACCGTCTTAATGTGCGCCCGGCGATAGTGTGCAGGCTGCCATAAAAGGAGTGGGCATTTCAGTCTTAAAGCAGCAAAACGGGAGTATCGTGCGATAACGCGCGCTGCTGCGCACATTATTGTGCGAGGCGCCGCTAAGCGCGTTAACACGTGGTAATCCTAAGTAGGTGCCCAGATATACAAACATTGAAACAGAGGTGTAGCACAATGGTTAATACACTGACTGAAGATCCGGGGTCATGAGTTCAATCCCCCAGTGTGCCTAATACTTAAGGCTGGCTTTGACATGTAAGTATTATTTCCTGCAGCACTTTATTTGTATTTTATTAATTGCTGCCAGCAAGCACACCCTCACGTGCTGTAACCTAAGGTGCCGCATAAGGCACCCTATAAGGCACTCCATAGGGCACATTATAAAGTGCACTGTCTGCCAGGGCACCCTATAATATCCCCTATAGGGCACCCTATAAGGTGCTCCATAGGATACCGTATAGTGCACCTTATATGGATGGTAACCATAAGGTGCCCTATAGGGCGCCCTATAAAGCGCCCTCTGAGGCACCCTATGGGTACAGTACGCTGAGGGTGGTTTTGCTGGCAGCACTAATGTACATTAAAAATAGATAATGCTTTGGACAGCCCCATCAATAACCCCACTGTGGCAGTGAAGTAACCAGTGGGCTACAGCTCTATAGCTGCTAGCAAGGCCCTGGCTGGCTGCAGAAGGACTACACGTCACCACACAAACAGTCTGCTGTGGTCACCAGGATAGGGTTAGCCCACCCATACCCATGATGCACTGCACATGCAAATCAGCCGTCTACAGATGAACACAAGATGGGGTATGCACCCCCACAGCACCTCGGCCTGGTAGGGGGAACTGACCATGTGTGTTACTGGCACAGAGTAGCTACACACCGTCACATTGTGCGGGTACTGTGCTCACCCTGAGGGTGCAGTGGGGCGCCCAGCACCAGGTCCACAGCACCTTCCATGGCAGAAATAGGCTATGCTGTAGGTCCCCAGCAGTGCTAGTGTGTGAGATAGGTAGTTCCTGCAGACACACTTTGGATACATCTGTATTTCTCAGTCAGGTTTGACCCTTATGGACCCATAGGCAGATTATGTACCACCACCCAACCCACCCTCTGGGGCTGTGGGTGGGAAAGAGGGTCTCCCACCGAGAGATCCATGTTTTACATCCCTGCAATGGCAGCATTAGAGGGGACCACCAACCGCAGTCCTGCTGGGAAACAGACACCCTACAGGGCAGTCAATGCAGCTCTGTACACATCTATAAAGCAATAGCAGACAGACATTAGGCCTGGAAATACTCAGCTGCACCCCACCACAATCTGATACTCTCCTGCAGCCACTGCACCCCGCAAGGTGTTCCAGCAAGACACATACTAGCTGCAGACAGTCTGATAGCTAGTCCATAGGGCATGTTCCTGGAGAAGATGCATGCACCCAGAACTGGGATGTCAGCATACACATCAAACAGATAAGTCAGTGATTGGGCCCCAAAAGGGAACCCATAAATATCACATGAGAAAAATACTATATAGCACTATGGGGGAGCCTAGCAATGCCATGGTCACTGCTCAGTCAGGGTGAGAGTGATCTCCCAGCAGAACATGCTGTGGCCACCCTGTCTGTGCAGGTGGTGGCCGGGCACTACAATATCCCAGCCAGTGCCCTATGCCCTGTGCAGATGCATCCTGGCCAGGCCACTCTGTCCAGGCTATACCCCTGGTACCTTGCTCCTCATTATGCACATTGGCAGGCCAATACTGGCAACAGTGCTGGCAGTGTGGGCTGTGGAGGGTGTTTGCAGCCACCACACACTGGCTAGACAGACACACACTCCCACACCTATGCCAGCATTGTGCTACTATAGAGGTGTTTAGCAGCCCTGGCCACCACACCAGTCCTGGGCACAGTGCAGGCATGGATATGGTACGCAATACTGGTGGGGGTCACTCCCCAGGGTGGTAAACATTGTCAGAGACCAGACCTGAAGCACACTCCACAGACATCAGAAAGGTTGCTATGATGGAGCTCAATGAGCAAACTGTGCTTAACGTAGGAATTGCTATCTGCCAGTAATCATAGCAACCTTTTGATAGCTGTGTACTGTATTCCCAGGTGTAGGGTGGCATTGCTAAGGTATGCAAGTGCTAGTATTGGGAGATGCACGCAGGGCCCAATGTCCTGCCTCTCCAGGGGGCATTGGCTAATGGAGCCTGTGGGTGTGGGTGTGTCTGCCCCTGTTGGCTGCTGCTTTACGGCAGAGGTTCCCAACTCCAGTCCTGGTGTGCCAAACACTGTTCGGGTTTTCATGCTGTACCTCATGAATATGCATGAGATACATCTGCATAGCATGGGGGTGGTGCATAGATATGCAGCACAGGCATCTTTATTAGAGGCAGCATGGAACCTGAATGGTGTTTGGCCCTCCAGGACTGCATTTGGGAGACTCTGCTGTAGGTAATGTGCTTGTTTATGGAGTCTGTGCTCTGTATGGTAAAATGTAGGTGTTTTGGGCATGTTTACGTCATCTGCAATAAAGGTTCTGTCTGTATTAGCATGTTGTAGTAGTGGGTAAAATATGGGGACTGGGTTGGCAGGCACCATAGCTGGGACTTGAACCTGTGACCTTCTGCCTCCAAACACACTGGTTGTGTGCACTGCACCACCTTGTTGCCACAGGGACAGTGCATTCCCTGGTGATACCATGACTGTTTGTCCGGCAGGGCCTGTCTGTTGCAGTGCATGGCACCCACCTACACAGGGCTAGGCCATGGTCTGCTCTGGGCAGCTGCCACTGACCCCCTCTACCACCAGTACCCCTCTGCCACCATGCTGACATGCCCTTCTGCTGGTGGTGCTGGTGGTGTGCAGTCTCAAGCCATCCAGTGTGCAGGTAGGCGGCTGCCTATGGTGCGGGTTCTGGGTGCCTGCATAGGCATCCACGCTTCCCCCCAACACTGCCTGCCAATGTTCTGTGCCCTTGGAGGTACCTGCTGGGTACTATCCCTTGTGACACTGTGATAAACACTCTCGTGCCCATGTTGGGCCCTCATCAGTTGCTCTCTGGCTGCTGTTTTTTGATGTTTCCCATTGCTATCACTATTGCCCAGCTTGGTTATGGTTTTTTTACATTTACTTCTGTTCATTTTCAGTGTTTATTTGCCCTTTTGTTCCGTGCACATGTATCACACTTATCACTTTCTGTAGGTTTCCCTGGTTTTGCTGTACATTGCTGATGGAAATGGTTTCTTTTCCCTTTAAATCAGCTCTAACGCCAGGGTTTCAGTGCCGCTAAATGTATAGTCAGTAGCAATAAACATATGCATTGACTGTTGACTGCTACCGCCACTCTCAGTATAGTTTAGGCCTGCTCTTCAGCCTCTCTTAATTGAACATATAGATTATCGATAGTTGCTGCTCTGACCTCACTCTGCCCTTTCACTATATGGATTGGTTAGAGGGATTTTTGACTTAAAACTATCCATGTGGAGGCCAATTCCATAGCATGCATGTCCAGCCTGCGGACACGTTTAAATGAAAAATGGGCCGTGTTTGAACTTGATTCTGCATGCATGGGTCTAGATGTACCTGCGTATCCAGAATTGGGGAGGTAGACATGTTTGGCACAGCATGGGCAAAGCGCTATTCATCCGGCTTGTGCACACATCTGGCATGCGGCCCTGCGCATGGGTGCAGGCATGGACCATGTGATGTAATGGAGAAGCACATTCCCCGTCAATATTATTGGACATGGGTAAATGTTTTGGATGTCCCCGCACCCATTGTATTCTGAAAAGTTACACTTTTCGGATCCTGTCCCTCTCCATGATGTACCCGTGGATGCCATGCCCCTTGGGAAAAATGTGCATCTCCTAAGCTGCCCTTCACACTGACAGAGTGCTGATGCAAACTAGACATACATACCAATGGGAAACGACTGCTGCTGCAACCTAGTTCATATACCATTCCTCTACAGACCCTGAAAAGTGCTAGGTAATCCCGGTGCACTCTAATATGGTATAAGAGAATATAAATATGGACATGTATGTCAGGATATACCTTGCATCAAATGGTACTTAGCATTAGGAACCAGCCCCAGTGATTCCTGCCTTTGGTCATTTCTACAAACACAACTTAAACTGCTAAGTATGAACCCTTACCAAGAACGCAAAACCCGAAACTAACATTGCAGTTTCCCAAAGGATGGATAATATTGTTGAGCATCATATGTATGCCTTTTTCATGCCTGTGGCCTATAAGTGCACTCATGCTGCTGCTCCACACTACCTTTCCCTTCTTATCTCTCCCTACACCCTTCCTCGGGAACTCTGCTCTTCTCGCAGAATGCTTCTGTCTGTGCCCTTCTCTTCTACTGCAAAATCCAGACTTTGCTGCTTTCACCTTGCTGCTCCCTATGCCTAGAACAAATGACCTGTTTGTACATCAGGCTTCTTCTCCGGCCCTTCCCATATCCAGGCTGAGTGCTCACTTTGTCGCTGCCGCTCTTGGATCTGATCTTACTAAGCTCCCTTGTGTTTTCCTTACCATTCCCCCTAAATGTATCCTGTCCACAGCTACTGTGTTGTCTGTCTTGACTAGATTGTAAGTCTACTGAGCAGGGACCATCTTTAACATGTGTCTGTGCAGCGCTGCATACATCTTGTAGTGCTATACAAATTATCAGTTGTAGCAGTAGAGGTAGAAGTATGGCCTTCTGGCTGTGGCATCTGATTCCCATCAATCTGGGTGCTGGCATTTCTCACAGCAGCTATATCTGTCCCATCATGATTAATGTCGGTTTGTATACATCCACTATCTGTGAGGCAACCCTGTCTGCCCTTCCCACAGTCTGCTTTGAGGCATTGCTCCCTTGGTCAGGCCTGTGTGGGGGCATGGGAGAGGGGATTCCTGCGCCATCATACTGAGGTAGCCAGCCTCCAGATATATCACCACTCTCACAGCTTGCATAGAACCTAGGCTGGCGAAGGATGTAGGCTTCATGGCACAATCTGGGGGATGTTGGCACGACATCAGTCATGTCTCCCAGTGACTGGCACAACTGATGTATGGCTGCCCTATTACACTGGCACCTGCTGACACTACAGTCATCCATATGGTCCAGGGACCGGCCAGCTATTCATGGCCTCCCTGGATTGAAGATCAGCACTTCAGATCCTCCTGTGCTACCACCACACCACACACTCTCAAATGCAGTCACAAATGACATCAATTTTCCAAACCAAACCTATGACTAACAGCTGCTATACCGTAATGGCATGACATCCCAGGATTACACATATGATCTCCCTTTCTCACTCCAACATGATTTGTCTCCAGACTCACATGCCATTCTTACATCAGCAATCCCAGTTTTCAAAACACAGGATTTGTTAAGGTCCTCTGGATCAGCTGTTTAGCACAAACAGTACATTTTGGCATAGCCTGAATAAACACTATTGCTCTTCTTAATATTTCTGTAAGGATGTTTATAAATGTTTCTTTGCGTTACAACATTTCCTCACTTCTGCTTTCTGTTCTTTGTAACTGCATCTTGTATTTTTCCAGACTGCAGTCACACCGGTTCAGCACATACTTCTAACAACCATCCTTCAATATGGGACAAATTGCAGAGCACAGCAGGATATTTTCTAAGTTCTAGCCTTATTCCACGTTTCAGCAGGGATAACATGGACGTTTCTGGGAAACACTTAAAAATTAAAATGGGCCCTTCCTGAATATGCTTTATACGTCTCCGCGGCTGACCATGCCCCTGTTCCACCCCTTCTGGGCATGTTTTGAGATCCCTGTGCTAGTGCCGTGTACGATAGCAGTGTTTCAGAGTATTGTCAGGGACATTTTCAGCACATAAATGTCCTCACTGCACATACAAATCCCTTATTCGTGTTCTGGAATAGCTTTTCCAAATATATAGATAGGGCAGCTACACATTTACCAGCCATTAATAAATATATAACTTCTTTTGCATATTGACCCTTAAGTCACAGTCTCTTGCTATCTTCCCTCCTACCTTGATACCTCCTCATCCTTAGACTAATTCAGTCTCTTACCTCCTCCTCTAATTACCCCCTTACTTACAAAATTATTTTTCATACTCCTCTCTGCCTCCCAGCACTCACAGACTTGATCTGTCCCCAGGAGCATCTCTTCTGTTTGTCACCTCAGAAAGTTGCCTCAGGTGACAAATATTTGGGGATGGCAGCAATGGTGGCACAATTGGAAGAGTTAAGTGTGCCAGACAGTATACCTATCTCTAACAATCTTGCCACATTGCCTCCTAATCTTGTTTTTTGATCATTGCATCCAACCAGCAGCAGAGGTTCTTAAGCACACATAGGGGTATGTTTACTAAATTGCGCTCATGTGCGCGGCGCACATTAGCGTGCGCTAAGGTACCTTAGCGTACGCTAATGATGCGTATTTGTGCCCCGCACACGTGCGCGCTGCACTAAAGTGCCCACTCATGTGCGCGGCGCGCTGATGTGCGATAGAGGCGTGGAAAGGCTCCCGGAGGGCGGAGGAAGGCTCCCCAGGGGCGGAGAGAAGGGGTCAATGGGTGGAGAGTGGGAGGGCTCCCCGCACACGAGCGGGGCTGAAATTCAAGCCTAAAAATACCGCGAGTGAAAACCTTGCGGTAGAGCCGATTTAAAAGGGAAGAGAAACCATTTCTGTCAGCAATGTACAGCAAAACCAGGGAAACCTACAAAACAGTGATAAGTGTGATAGATGTGCACGGTACAAAAGTGCAAATAAACATTGAAAATGACCCCAACAAAATCTAAAAAAATTATAATCAAGCTGGGCAATAGTGATAGTAATGGGAAACATCAAAAAACACTCCCAAGAAAGCCACAAAAAATAAATATGAATTTTAGAAGGGTTTACGCTCCGTCCCCATACAAGGTGAATGATCCCACAGTGAAATAGCACTGATCAGGGTTTCCCTCTCCATTGGACAGGTTACCTATGACATGCACATTTCCACAACAGCAGGGCGGGCAGGTCGGAATGGGCAATTGGACAGATGCTGGGAAAGGGGATACAGAGGGCTGCAGGCGGCACATGCTGTGGTGCAGCTGGGGCACAGTGCGGACTAGGCAGATGCCTAGATGGCACCTAGGAATGCTGAAACTGAACAGCAGCCAGACAGCAACTGATGAGGGCCCAACATGGGCACGAGAGTGTTTATCACAGTGTCAGAGGGGATAGTACCCAGCAGGTACCCCCAAGGGCACAGAACATTGGCAGGCGGTGATTGGGGGACGTGCGGACAAATTTTCAGGCACCCCTACCCCAGAACCCGCACCATAGGCAGCCGCCTACCCGGACACAGGATGGCCTGAGACTGCGTACCACCAGCACCACCAGCAGAAGGGCATGTCAGCATGGTGGCACAGGGGTACTGGAGGTGGAGGGGGGCAGTGGCAGCTGCCCAGAGCAGACCATGGCCTAGCCCTGTGTAGGTGGGTGCAATGCACTGCAACAGACAGGCCCTGCCGGACAAACAGTCATGGTATCATCAGGGAATGCACTGTCTCTGTGGCAACATGGTGGTGCAGTGCACACAACCAGCATGTTTGGAGACAGAAGGTCACAGGTTCAAGCCCCAGTTGGGGCTTCTGCCAATCCAGTCCCCATGTTTTACCCACAACTAACTAGTGATAGTAAAGACGAACCTTTATTGCAGAGAACATAAGCATGGCTCAAACACCTCTATTTTACCCTGCAGAGCACAGACACCAGAAACATGCACATTACCTAGAGCAGATTCCCCCAAATGCAGTCCTGGAGGGCCACAAATACTTCAGGCATTATGCTGTCTCCAATAAAGGATGGAGCAGTTCTGGTGGTGGAGGTGGCAGCAGCTGGTGGCCACAGCAGACCATTGCCTAGCCCTGTCCAGGTGGGTGCCGTGCACTGCAACAAACAGGCCCTGTCGGATGTACAGTCATGGACTCCCCAGGGAATGCAGATATCTGTGGCAACACGGTGGTGCAGTGCACACAGACAGTGTCTGCAAGAACAGCAGCTCCCAGGTTCAAAGCCCAGCTGGGGCTACTGCCAATCCAGTCCACATATTTTTCCCACAACTAAACCGTGATAGTAAGGACAAACCTTTATTGCAGAGAACATACGCATGGTTAATACGCCTATATTTTACCCTACAGAGCACAGACACCATAAACAGGCGCATTACCTAGAGCAGATTCTCCCAAATGCAGTTCTGGAGGGCCAAACACCATTCAGGTTCCATGCTGCCTCTAATAAAGATGCCTGTGCTGCATATCTATGCACCACCCCCATGCTATGCAGATGTATCTCATGCATATTCATGAGGGACAGCATGAAAACCCAAACAGTGCTTGGCACACCAGGACTGGAGTTGGGAACCTCTGCCGTAAAGCAGCAGCCAACAGGGGCAGATACACCCACACCCACACCCACAGGCCCCATTAGCCAATGCCTCCTGGAGAGGCAGGACATTGGGCCCTGCGTGAATCTCCCAATAGTAGCACTTGCATACCTTAGCAATGCCACCCTATACCTGGGTATACGGTACACAGCTATCAAACGTTTACTACGATTACTGGCAGATAGCAATTCCTACGTTAAGCACAGTTTGCTCATTGAGCTCCATCATAACAATCTTTCTGATGTCTGTGGTGTGTGCTGCAAGTCTGGTCTCTGACAGTGTTTACCACCCTGGGGAGTGACCCCCAACAGTATTGCGTACCATATCCATGCCTGTACTGTGCCCAGGACTGGTGTGGTGCCAGGGCTGCTAATCTCCTCTATAGTAGCACAATGCTGGCATAGGTGTGGGGGTATCTGTCTGTCTATCCAGTGTGTGGTGGCTGCAGACACCCTCCACAGCCCACACTGCCAGCACTGTTGCCAGTATTGGCCTGCCAATGTGCATAATGAGGAGCAAGGTACCATGGGTATAGCCCAGACAGGGTGACCTGGCCAGGATGCATCTGCACAGGGCATAGGGCACTGGCTGGGACATTTTAGTGCCCGGCCACCACCTACACAGACAGGGTGGCCTCAGCATGTCCTGCTCGGAGATCACTCTCACCCTGACTGTGCAGTGACCACAGCATGGCTAGGCACCCCCATAGTGCTATATAGTGTTTCTTTCATGTGATATTTATGGTTTTCCTTTTGGAGCCCAGTCACTGACTTATTTGCTTGTTGTGTATGCTGACATCCCAGTTCTGGGTGCCTGCATTTCCACCAGGAACATGGACTAGCTAGCAGACTGTTTGCAGCTGGTATGTGTCTTGATGGCGTGCCTTGCAGGGTGCAGTGGCTGAAGGCTTGCTGCAGGAGAATATCAGATGGTGGTGGGGTGCAGCTTTGCATATCCAGGCCTAATGTCTGTCTGCTCTTGTGCTATGGATGTGTACAGAGCTGCATTGACTGCCCTGTAAGGTGTCTGTTCCCCCAGAAGGACTGGTTTTGATGGTCCCCTCTACTGCCACCATTGCAGGGAGGTAGAATGTGCATCTGTTGATGGGGGACCATGTTTACCACCCTCAGCCCTGGAGGAGGAGTGTGGTGGTGGTGGTGCATGATTCTCCTAGGGGTCCATAGGGGCTACACCTGACTGAAACAGACAGATATATCCAAGATGTTTCTGCAGAAACTACCTATCTCACACATTAGCACTGCTGGGGACTTGCAGCATGGCTTATTCTTGCCATGGAAGGTGCTGTGGACCTGGTGCTGGGTGCCCCACCGCACACTCAGGGTGAGCACAGTACCCGCACAATGTGATGGTGTGTAGCTACTCTGTGCCAATAACACACACAGTCAGTACCCCCTACCAGGCCGAGCTGCTGTGCGGGTGGACATGGTCAGTTCCCTCTACCAGGCCGAGGTGCTGTGGGGGTGCATACCCCAACTTGTGTTCATCTGTGGACAGCTGATTTGCATGTGCAGTGCATCATGGGTACGGGTGGCCTAACCCTATCCTGGTGACCACAGCAGACTGTCTGTGTGGTGATGTGCAGTCCCTCTACAGCCAGCCAGGGGCTTGCTAGCAGTTATGGAGCTGTAGCCCACTGGTTACTTCACTGCCTGTAAAGCCAGAGATCATGGGTTCAAACCCCCAGTGGGGTTATTTGTTATGGCTGCCCAAAGCATTATCTCTTTTTAATGTACATTATTGCTGCCAGCAAAAACACTCTCTGCGTACTGTACCCATAAGGTGCCTCAGAGGGCGCTTTATAGGGCGCCCTATAGGGCACCTTATGGTTACCGTCCATATAAGGTGCACTATACGTTATCCTGTGGAGCGACTTATAGGGTGCCCTATAGGGGACATTTTAGGGTGCCATGGCGGACAGTGCGCTTTATAATGTGCCCTATGGAGTGCCTTATAGGGTGCCTTATGCGGCACCTTCAGTTACGGCATGTGAGGGCGTGTTTGCTGGCAGGAATTAATAAAATACAAATGAAGTGCTGCAGGAAACAATACATACATTGCAAAGCTGATGCCTCAGCCAGCCTTACGTATTAGGCACACTGGGGAGCAAACTCATGACCCCTGTATCAGCTGTCAGTGCCGTAACCATTGTGCTACACTGCTGTTCCTCTTTGCCTGTCAGCGCACCTACTTCAGATTTCCATGTGTTTAAATGCACAGTACTGCCATCAAACACAGTGCTATGACCTTGCTGTGCCTCATAGGGCACCCTATATGGCGCCCTATAGGCCACCCTTTGTAGCACCTTATGTTACAATACTTTGAGGGTGTGTTTGCTGGCAGCACTAATTAAAATAAAAATAAAATGCCCCCTACAGCACTATTACCTATAACAGGTAATGCCTCAGCCAGCCTTCTTCATTAGGCACAGTGGGGGATTGAGCCCATGACTCCTGCATCATTGGTCAGTGTCTTAACCATTGTGCTACACTGCTGCTCCTCCTTGTATGTCAGCGCACCTACTTATGATTTTCATTCCTTAAACTGCACAGTGCTGCCATCAAAAACAGTGCTGTGACCTTGAGGTACCTCATACTGCACCCTATAAAGTGCCCTATAAGCAACATTCTAGGGTGCCTTGGCGGACAGTGCACTTTAAAATGTGCCTTATGGGGGCGCCTTATGTTAACACGCTTTAAGAGTGCGTTTGCTAGTAGAAGTAATTAAAATATAAATAAAATGCCTCCTAAAGCAATCTTCCCCATAATAGGTAATGCCTCAGCCAGTCTTCATCATTTGGCACAGTGGGGGAGTGAACCCATGATCCCTGCATCATATGTCAGTGTCTTAACCATTGTACTGTGGCTCTGTTCCTGTGCTTGCACATCAGCGCGCCACTTATGCTTCTCGCGCAAGTTTCTCATGTGCTAATGTGCGCGGCGCACATGAGCGCAGCGCACATTAGCGCATGATTAATCCCGGTTTTGCTTTTTTCAGACTGAAACGCCCACTCCTTATATGGCATCCCGCACAATAGCGCGGCGCGCACCTAACGGGGTTTTAGTAAACATACCCCCTAATCTCTTGCTATTACTACTACTACTGTTACCACTACAAGGCATACATAGCACTGTACATATACATGTAAGAGACAGTCCCTTCTCTATAGAGCTCACAATCTAGAAACATAGAAACATGATGGCAGATAGAAACCTATTCAGTCTTCTCTTCCATATGAGCTAAGCTCTGCAGTCCTGTCTTTCATGCTTTCTTGAATTCAGATACAGTTTTTATTTCTACTACCTCTACCAAGAGACTATTCCAAGTATCTACCACTCTTTCCATAAAGAAATATTTCCGCAAATTACTCCTGAGTCTATCTCCTTTCACCTTCATCCTATCCCCTTTCATTACAGAGCTTTCTTTCAATTGAAAGATGCTCTCCCCTTGTGCATTTATGCTAAGGAGGCATTTAAATGTTTCTATCATATTGCCCCCTCTCCCATCTTTCTTCCAAAGTATACATATTGAGATTTTTAATCTATCCTAATATGACTTATGACAGAGACCAGTGACCATTTTGGTAGCCACCTCTGTGCTGACTCTATCCTGTTTACATCCTTTTGAAGGTGTGGTTTCCAGAATTGTACATAATACTCCAAAAGAGGTGTCACCAAAGACTTATACAGAGGCACCATCACCTCCTTCTTCTTGCTGGCCATTCACTCCTGGCTTTCACTGCCACCTTTTCTACCTATTTAGCCACCTTAAGATCACCACTAACAATCATCCCTAGGTCCTGCTCTTCTTGCATGGACAGAAGTACTTCACCCCCTATAATGTACCACTCCCTTGGATTTTTGCAGCCCAAATGCAAGACCCTGCAATTTTAGCATTAAGTCTCAGTTGCCAAATTTTCAATTATTCTTCAAGCTTCACTAGATCCCTTCTCATGTTATTTATACTTTCCTAGGTGTCTATTCTATTGCATATTTTGATATCATCCGCAAAGAGGCAAACCTTACCTGACAGTCCTTCTACTATATCACTAACAAAAATATTAAAAAGAATCAGATCCCTGCAGCACATAATTTCTCCTCAGAGTGAGCTCAATTTACCCGTACCCATTGTTGCCTCTTGCTGAACCAATTTCTAACCCAATCACTCACTTTATGGCCCATCCCTAGAGCATTCAATTTGTTTGTAAGTTGCCAGTGTGGACCGTGTCAAAGGCTTTACTGAAATCTAAGTATACCACATCTAGAGCTTTCTCTTGGTCCTGCTCTCTGGTCACCCGGTCAAAGAAATTAATGAGATTTGTCTGGCAAGACCTGCGTCTAGTAAAACCATACTGTCTCAGATCCTGCATGCCATTGGACTCCAGAAACCTCACTATCCTCTGTTTTAGCAGCATTTCCATCAGTTTGCTCACCACAGAGGTCAGGCTAACTGGTTTGTAGTTCCAGCCTTATCCTTACAGTACTTCTACTTTTGTGTAAAAAGACCAAATGTGCCCTTCTCCAGTGCTCTGGGACCACTCCTGACTCTAAAGAAGCATTGAAAAGTTTAGACAGTGGAGCCACTAGAACTTCTTTAAGTTCCTTCAATACTCTCGGATGTATCCCGTCTTGTTCCATCACTCTGTCTACTTTTAGTTTAGCTAGCTCCTTGTGAACACAGTCTTCTGAAAATCATTCATAATCCTCCTCACTTCTGTTCCTATTTCTTGGTGTTTTCTGAGTTTCTGCACCAGGCCCTTCATCTGTGAACAAAGAACATAAATATTTGTTAATCAATTCCACTTGAACCTCATCTTCTACATAGTCCTTCCCTTCATCCTTCATTCTGACAATACCACTTCCTCCTCTCACTAACATATCTGAAAAATGATTTGTCCCCCCCCCTCCCCATTTACTGCATTATCTTTTTTTTTCTTCCATTTGTATATTTGCTGTCTTGCTTTCCTGACTACTTTCCTGGCTGCTCTTAACTTTTCTGAACATTGAGTGGAGGAGTAGCCTAATGGTTAGAGCACTTGCTTAGGAACCAAGCAGCCAGTATTCCAGTCCCACTAACATTCCTCGTGATCTTGGGAAAGTCACTTAACCCTCCATTGCCTCATAAGAATCCAAGTTTTCAATGTCCCTGTTTAATGTCCATGGCAAATTTAAGTTACAATGTAAAACACTTTGACCAATATGATATAGTGGTATTAAAAAACCTGATAAATGAATATTGATGCTTATCTTCCTCTCTCTGTGATCTCTTGTATTTTCTAAGACTATCCTCCTTTTCTTCACCTTTTCAGCTACTTCTTTTGAGAACCATAGTGGTCTCCTTTTCCTTTCTTAATTAAATTATTGCCCTTAAAATATCCCCTTTCAATTTCACCCACTGCTTTTCTACATCTCCTAGTTGTTTTCATCCCACTAACAACTCCTTGCGCTATTGTCCCATCTTGGAAAAATTAGCTTTCCTAAAGTCTAGGACTATCACTTTTAAATGGACTATATCATCCCTAGTCCTAATACTGCACCACACCATCCAATGATCATTGGATGTGAGATGATTACCCACTATAACATCAGAAACACTCTCTGCATTCATAATCACCAGGTCCAGAATGACCCCCTCATGTGTAGGTTCTGTTACCAGTTGCCAAAATAGTTCTCCCTGTAAAGAAGCCAGGATCTCCTTACTTCTAGATGACACCACAGCAGGGATGTGCCAATCAATATCCGGCATACTGAAATCATCTATCAGTAGCACTTCTCTTTTCATAGCAATACTCTGAATGTCTTCAATCAAATCTCTGCCAGTGAAGGAAGTCTATATACAACACCAATGCAAATGAATGCTTCATTCCCTTTATCCAGTTTGACCCACAGTGCCTCCTCCTCTTTTTCATAAGCCCTGCAGTTCTGCAGCTTTATCATTGTTTTTAATATATAGTGCCACTCCTCCTCCCTTTCTTCCTACCCTTTCCTTCCTGAATAAATTATAGCCTGGTACAATTACACCCCAGCCATGGTTCTCCCTGAACCATGTCTCTGTAATCGCCACTAAGTCCAAGTCAGTCTCTTCCATTAAAACCTCAACATCTGGAATCTTATTTCCCCTACAGTGGGCAATAATATACACTGCTTTCCAGATGTTGCCCTTTTTACCCTACCTTGACCTTGTCTTCTCTTCCAATTGCTCACTCTGAAACTCCTCTGTAGGGCCACTTTTACCTATGAGCAAAAGGAGCAGCTGCCCTGGGTCCCTACATAATGGGGGCCCAGCTGCCCATAGGTAAAAATTAAGCTCCAGTCACAGGTTGCTAAGTGTTCTTCTACTGCACACTTGCTGGCTGTGCAGCTACATTGTTTTCAGTGCTGCTGTAATGGCTATAAAAAGTGCAGCATAGGGCAGGTTCCACTTCTGCCTGGATAATATTTAAAAAAAAAAAGAACTGAGGTCACTTGCAGGGCAGGCAGCTACAGCAACCATGATTCAGATGCTCTACTAGGGTTGCCAACTGTCCAGTTTTCAGCCATCCTGGCCAGTTTTCACATGGCCAGGCTGGCTGCCGGCTGCTGACAGACTGTAAAAACTGGCAATGGAAAAGCTGGTATTTTTTGACTGGATGGATAATAATTGGGACTTGAATGAAAACACAGCATTTTAGTTGCTGAGATCCATGATCCATCCTCCAGAGCCCTAGATGGCATACACACACAAGCGACTGAAGAACTGTGTCACCTAACATATGATCTACTTGGTAAGGCAGGTGCATGAGGCGGATTCCACATGCTGCAGGCATGGAGCAGTGCAGCAGACTGTTCTAATGTACCAGAAAACATTTTTGTTATGAGCTTTTGCATCTATGGCAAGCTTCTTTTAAAATTCTTTTTTTGCATTTCTTATCAGTGCTTTGCATCTTCTTTACAAGTGCTTATGCTATTTCCTGTTATCTTCTTTTCTATCTTTTTTCCATTTCTTGAAAGACACAGTTAAAATCAACATTATTGGCACTCTTGCATTTCAGGTATGTTGTATACAATATCCTGAGAAATAATTGGAATATTCCAATTGTATGTCATCCATAATATTTTAATAATATGTTCAATGGTATACAACAAAAAAAGAAGTCTGTTCAACTTAGACGTAGTAATTTCTGAGAAAATAAAATATGACCTGGACAGTATTAATGGCACCCTTCACTAATATCACTGGTCAACAAATTTTTACAAAAGTCATGTTACTGAAATAAAAATAGTCATTTCCTATAATTTTTTTATATGCTGAACACGAATATGACAGTGCAATTGCAAAGTTGGCTCTAGTTTTTTTGTAATCTACAAGAATTAATGTTTACATCATGAAATGCATGTCAATAGTAAATATAATAGGCCTTAATACCTGTAAAAAACCAAGTCATAGGGGTATGTTTACTAAACTGCGCTCAAGTGCGCAGCGCATAATAGCGTGCGCTAAGGTACCTTAACGCACGCTAATGATGCATTTTTGTGCCCCGTACACGTGCGCGCCGCACTAAAGTGCCCGCTCATGTGCGCGGCGTGCTCATGTGCGATAGAGGCGTGGAAAGGCTCTCGGAGGGCGGAGGAAGGCTCCCCAGGGGCAGAGAAACGGGGTCAATGGGTGGAAAGTGGGAGGAGAGAGGCTCCCTGCACACGAGCGGGGCTGAAATTTAAGCAAAAAAATACTGCGAGTGAAAACCTCGCGGTAGAGCCGATTTAAAGGGAAGAGAAACCATTTATGTCAGCAATGTACAGCAAAACCAGGGAAACCTACAAAAAGTGAGCAGTGTGATACATGTGCACGGAACAAAAGGGCAAATAAACATTAAAAATGACCCCAACAAAATATAAAAAAATCATAAGCAAGCTGGGCAATGGTGATAGTAATGGGAAACATCAAAAACACTCCCAAAAAAGCCCCAAAACATAAATATGAATTTTAGAAGGGTCTACGCTCCGTCCCCATACAAGGTGAATAATCCCACAGTGAAATAGCACTGATCAGAGTTTCCCTCTCCATTGGACAGGTTTCCTATGGCATGCCCATGTTCCACAGCAGCAGGGCGGGCATGTCGGAATGGGCAACTGGACAGATGCTGGGAAAGGGGATACAGAGAGCTGCAGGCGGCACATGCTGTGGCGCAGCTGGGGCATAGTGCGGACTAGGCAGATGCCTAGGTGGCACCTAGGAATGCTGAAACTGTACAGCAGCCAGACAGCAACTGATGAGGGCCCAACATGGGCATGAGCGTGTCTATCACAGTGTCACAGGGGATAGTACCCAGCAGGTACCTCCAAGGGCACAGAAAAGTGGCAGGCGGTGATTGGGGGACGTGCGGACAGATATGCAGGCACCCCTATCCCAGAACCCGCACCATAGGCAGCCGCCTACCCGCACACAGGATGGCCTGAGACTGCATACCACCAGCACCACCAGCAGAAGGGCATGTCAGCATGGTGGCACAGGGGTACTGGAGGTGGAGGGGGACAGTGACAGCTGCCCAGAGCAGACCATGGCCTAGCCCTGTGTAGGTGGGTGCAATGCACTGCAACAGACAGGCCCTGCCGGACAAACAGTCATGGTATCATCAGGGAACGCACTGTCTTTGTGGCAACACGGTGGTGCAGTGCACACAGCCAGTGTGTTTGGAAACAGAAGGTCACAGGTTCAAGCCACAGCTGGGGCTCCTGCCAATCCAGTTCTCATATTTTACCCACAACTATATCGTGATAGTAAAGACGAACCTTTATTGCAGAGAACATAAGCATGGCTCAAAAACCTCTATTTTACCCTACAGAGCACAGACACCAGAAACGTGCACATTACCTAGAGCAGATTCCCCCAAAGGCAGTCCTGGAGGGCCACAAATCCTTCAGGGTTTATGCTGTCTCCAATCTAAGGATGGAGCGGTACTGGTGTTGGAGGTGGCAGCAGCTGGTGGCAACAGCAGACCATGGCCTAGCCCTGTCCAGGTGGGTGCCGTGCACTGCAACAAACAGGCCCTGTTGGATGTACTGTCATGGACTCCCCAGGGAATGCAGCATATCTGTGGCAACACAGTGGTGCAGTGCACACAGACAGTGTGTGCAAGAGCAGAAGGTCACAAGTTCAAAGCCCAGCTGGGGCTACTGCCAATCCATTCCACATATTTTTCCCACAACTAAACCGTGATAGTAAGGACAAACCTTTATTGCAGAGAACATACGCATGGTTAATACGCCTATATGTTACCCCACCGAGCACAGACACCATAAACAGGCGCATTACCGAGAGCAGAGTCTCCCAAATGCAGTCCTGGAGGGCCAAACACCATTCAGGTTCCATGCTGCCTCTAATAAATATGCCTGTGCTGCATATCTATGCACCACCCCTCTGGTATGCAGATATATCTCATGTATATTCATGAGGGACAGCATGAAAACCCAAACAGTGTTTGGCACACCAGGACTGGAGTTGGGAACCTCTGCCGTAAAGCAGCAGCCAACAGGGGCAGACACACCCACACCCACAGGCCCCATTAGCCAATGCCTCCTGGAGAGGCAGGACATTGGGCCCTGCGTGCATCTCCCAATACTAGCACTTGCATACCTTAGCAATGCCACCCTACACCTGGGTATACGGTACACAGCTATCAAACGCTTGCTATGATTACTGGCAGATAGCAATTCCTACGTTAAGCACAGTTTGCTGATTGAGCTCCATCATAACAACCTTTCTGATGTCTGTGGTGTGTGCCTCAGGTCTGGTCTCTGACAGTGTTTACCACCCTGGGGAGTGACCCCCAACAGTATTGCGTACCATATCCATGCCTGTACTGTGCCCAGGACTGATGTGGTGACCAGGGCTGCTAAACTCCTCTATAGTAGCACAATGCTGGCATAGGTGTGGGTGTGGGTGTCTGTCTATCCAGTGTGTGGTGGCTGCAAACACCCTCCACTGCCCCCACTGCCAGCACTGTTGCCAGTATTGGTCTGCCAATGTGCATAATGAGGAGCAAGGTACCATGGGTATAGCCCGGACAGGGTGGCCTGGCCAGGATGCATCTGCACAGGGCATAGGGCACTGGCTGGGACATTTTAGTGCCTGGCCACCACCTATACAGACAGGGTGGCCTCAGCATGTCCTGCTGGGAGATCACTCTCACCCTGACTGTGCAGTGACCACAGCATGGCTAGGCACCCCCATAGTGCTATATGGTATTTCTTTCATGTGATATTTATGGGTTTCCTTTTGGGGCCCAGTCCCTGACTTATCTGCTTGTTGTGTATGCTGACATCCCAGTTCTGGGTGCATGCATTTCCACCAGGAACATGCACTATGGACTAGCTAGTAGACTGTTTGCAGCTGGTATGTGTCTTGATGGAGTGCTTTGCAGGGTGCAGTGGCTGAAGGCTTGCTGCAGGAGAATATCAGATAGTGGTGGGGTGCAGCTTAGCATATCCAGGCCTAATGTCTGTCTGCTATTGTGTGATGGATGTGTACAGAGCTGCATTGACTTTGTTGTAGGGTGTCTGTTCCCCAGCAGGACTGGGGCTGATGGTCCCCTCTACTGCCACCATTGCAGGGAGGTAGAATGTGGATCTGTTGATGGGATGATCTGTTTGCCCTTTTCTCTCCTCAACCCTGGAGGAGGGGGGAGGGTGGTGGTGGTGGTGGTGGTGCATGATCCTCCTGGGGGTCCATAGGGGCTACACCTGACTGAGACAGATAAATCCAAGGTGTTTGTGCAGAAACTAATTACCTCACACATTAGCACTACTGAGGACCTGCAGCATGGCCTATTTCTGCCATGGAAGGTGCTGTGGACCTGGTGCTGGGCGCCCCGCCGCACACTCAGGGTGAGCACAGTACCTGCACAATGTGACGGTGTGTAGCTACTCTGTGCCAGTAACACACACGGTCAGTTCCCCCTACCAGGCCGAGGTGCTGTGGGGGTGCATACCTCATCTTGTGTTTATCTGTGGACAGCTGATTTGCATGTGCAGTGCATCATGGGTACGGGTGTGCTAACCCTATCCTGGTGACCACAGCAGACTGTCTGTGTGGTGACGTGCACTCCCTCTGCAGCCAGCCAGGGGCTTGCTAACAGCTATAGAGCTGTAGCCCAATGGTTATTTCACTGCCTGTGGAGCCAGAAGTCATTGGTTTGAACACACCATGGGGCTGTTTGATAAAGCTGCCCAAAGCATTATCTCTTTTTCATGTACATTATTGCTGCCAGCAAAAACACTCTCAGCGTACTGTACCCATAAGGTGCCTCATAGGGCGCCCTATAGGGCACCTTATGGTTACCGTCCATATGAGGTGCACTATACGTTATCCTGTGGAGCGACTTATAGGGTGCCCTATAGGGGACATTTTAGGGTGCCGTGGCAGACAGTGCACTTTATAATGTGCCCTATGGAGTGCCTTATAGGGTGCCTTATGCGGCACGTTCAATTACGGCACGTGAGGGCGTGTTTGCTGGCAGCAATTAATAAAATACAAATAAAGTGCTGCAGGAAACAATACATACATTGCAAAGCTGATGCCTCAGCCAGCCTTACGTATTAGGCACACTGGGGAGCAAACTCATGACCCCTGTATCAGCTGTCAGTGCCTTAACCATTGTGCTACACTGCTGTTCTTCCTTGCATGTCAGTGCACCTACTTCAGATTTCCATGCGTTTAAATGCACAGTGCTGCCATCAAACACAGTGCTATGACCTTGCTGTGCCTCATAGGGCACCCTATATGGCGCCCTATAGGCCACACTTTCAGCAACATTGTAGGGTGCCGTGGTGGACAGTGCACTTTAAAATGTGCCCTCTGGGGTACCCTATGAGGCGCCTTATGCAGCACCTTATGTTACAATACTTTGAGGGTGTGTTTTCTGGCAGCACTATTTAAAATAAAAATAAAATGCCCCCTACAGCAATATTACCTATGACAGGTAATGCCTCAGCCAGCCTTCTTCATTAGGCACAGTGGGGGATTGAACCCATGACTCCTGCATTATTGGTCAGTGTCTTAACCATTGTGCTACACTGCTGCTCCTCCTTGTATGTCAGCGCACCTACTTATGATTTTCATTCCTTAAACTGCACAGTGCTGCCATCAAAAACAGTGCTGTGACCTTGAGGTGCCTCATACGGCACCCTATAAAGCGCCCTAGAAGCAACATTCTAGGGTGCCTTGGCGGACAGTGCACTTTAAAATGTGCCTTATGGGGCACCTTATGTTAACATGCTTTGAGAGTGCGTTTGCTAGTAGAGATAATTAAAATAAAAATAAAATGCCTCCTAAAGCAAACTTCCCCATAATAGGTAATGCCTCATCCAGCCTTCTTCATTGGGCACAATGGGGGATTGAACCCATGAGCCTTGCACTATTGGTCAGTCTCTTAACCATTGTACTGTGGCTCTGTTCCTGTGCTTGCACATCAGCGTGCCACTTATGCTTCCCGCGCAACTTTCTCATGCGCTAATGTGCGGGGCGCACATGAGCGCAGCGCACATTAGCGCATGATTAATCCCGGTTTTGCTTTTTTCTGACTGAAACGCCCACTCCTTATATGGCATCTGCACACTAGCGCGGCACGCACCCTAACGGGGTTTTAGTAAACATACCCCATAGACTACTTCTTAGATTTTTTCACCTGTCTCTTGTACAGCTGTTCGGGAGCTTCTCTGGGGAGTGTTCAGCAGTAGTCAACCAGCATTGTAGTGGACCATTTTCCCTGGTATCTTTGCTCCATCGTTGCGATATCCTGGTGAAAACGTTCGCCCTGTTCATCACTAACCATACCACAGTTGTCAGGAAAGAAATCAAGATGGGAATCAAGGAAATGGATCTTTAGAGACATACTGCAGCCAAGTTTCTGATACTGCATCAGCATGTCTTCTACTAGTTCCTTGTAGTTTTCTGCTCTAACATTTCCGAGAAAGTTTGTTGACACTAGGCGAAAAGCATTCCATGCTTGTTTCGCATCACCCTGCAGCAAGTTGTTGAACTGGTCATCTTTGAAGAGCTCTCGAATTTGAGGACCCACAAAAACTTCCTCTTTAATCTTTGCTTCGCTGAGTCGAGGGAATTTTTCATGCAGGTATTGGAAAGCTAGCGAAGTGCGGTCTATGGCTTTCACAAAGTTTTTCATCAAACCTAGTTTGATGTGAAGGGGTGGTAGCAGGATTTTGTGAGCCTCAACCAGAGCTGGGTGCTGGATATTCTTCTCTCCAACTGTTACATTTTGTCTGCGATTCCATTCCTTCCGCAAGTAGTGCCAATCCCTTGCTCGGCTATCCCACTCACATAAGAAACATATGTATTTTATATATGGAGTGGAGGAGTGGCCTAGTGGTTGGGGCAAGGTACTTCAGACTAGAAGGTCAGGGGTTCAAATCCCACTAGAGGACAGCAACTGCAGGCCAGAAGGACTGGGGTTTCTAGTCCCACAGGTGCTCCTTGTGGTCTTGGGCAAACCCTCCATAGCCCATGTTCCCTTTAAAATAGTTATCTCCATGTTATAATGCCCTGTTCAATTTAATTTCAGTTTGTTCAATGTAAACTGCACTGATGCAGAATAGCACGGTATATAAGAGAATATAAATAAATAAATATATACCTGTTGCAGTCCCATTAAAAGGGCAACTACCTTCAAGTCACCACAGAGATGCCAGCTGTATGGTTATGTTTATTTATTTGATATATAGCCCTACTTTATCAATCAGAGCGGTTTACAATGCATAAACAATTAGAAACAGGCACAGGGCCTGAAAGGAGGAAAGGAAGTTACAATTGTTGATATAATAGAACGAGAGAAAGGATAAAGGACTATACGTAGGAGACAGGATCAGACAAGGGGAAAGCCGACAGTCGCCCAAGAGCGGATGGTTCGGAAGAATGTATCCTTGAAGGATACTACCAAATGCAGAGAGGTTCCAAAAAAGAGTAAAGTAGCCCAAATGCCCTTGAGTATGGAGCAGACAGAGCTTAAAGATCCCAAATTACCCATGTCTACCAATAGCCAAATTAATATGAATAAAATACAGTCTCTAAAATGCTTGTATGCAAATGCTAGAAGTCTAAAAATAAGATGGGAGAGTTAGAATATATAGCACTAAATGAGAGGTTAGATATGATTGGAATATCAGAGACATGGTGGAAGGAGGACAACCAGTGGGACACTGTGATACCTGGGTACAAATTATATCGTAATGATAGAGCTGATAAAATTGGTGGAGGGGTTGTGCTCTATGTTAGAGAGGGCATTGAGTCAGAAAGGATTAAAGTTTTGCAGGAAACAAAATTTGCTGTAGAATCTTTGGGGATTGAAATTCCATGTAAAAAGGGGAAGGCGATGGCAGTGGGGGTGTACTATCGACTGCCTGGCCAGAATGAACAAATGGATGATGAAATGCTCAAAGAAATCAAGGAAGCTAACAAAAGTTACAGCGCGGTAATAATAATGGGTGATTTCAATTACCCCGGTATTGACTGGGTCAGTGTCACAGCAGGACATGCTAGGGAGATAAAGTTCCTAGATAACATAAATGACTGCTTCTTGGAGCAGCTGGTTCATGAACCGACCAGAGGGGAAGCCATATTAGACCTAGTCCTTAGTGGAACACCAGATCTAGTGCAAGAGATAAGGGTGTTGGGGCCACTTGGCAATAGTGATCATAGCATGATCGCCTTTGATTTAATTAGTGGAGGAAGGATAGTAAGGAAATCCACAGTACTACCTCTTAACTTTCGAAAGGGAGACTATGATAAAATGAGGAAAATAGTTAAGAAAAAACTAAAAGGAGCAGTTGCAAAGGTTAAAGACTTACATCAAGCTTGGGGGTTGTTGAAAAATGCTATCTTGGTAGCCCAGACCAGCTGTATTCCACGCTTTAAGAAAAGTGGAAGGAAGTCCAAAAAACTGCTAGCATGGTTTAAAGGTGAGGTCAGAGAGGCTGTTGTTGCCCAAAAAGCATCTTTCAGGAAATGGAAAAAAGAGCCAAACGACGAAACCTGGAAACAGCACAAGCACTGGCAGGTCAAATGCAAGGCATTGATAAAGCAGGCAAAGGGAGAATTTGAGAAGAAGCTTGCTGCGGAAGCAAAAATGCGAAATAAAGATTTTTTCAAGTACATTCGTAGCAAAAAAACTGTGAGAGAGTCAGTTGGTCCATTAGATGATAGAGGAGTTAAAGGGGCACTAAGAGGCGACAAGGTGATAGCGGAGAGACTGAATGAATTCTTTGCTTTGGTCTTTACTGAGGAAGATGTAGGGATGTTACCCATGACTGAAGTGGTATTTAAAGGTGCGGAAGAATTGAAGGAAATATCGATACATCGGGAAGATGTATTACAACTATTAGATAAACTGAAGAGTAGCAAATCACCTCGGCCGGATGGTATACATCCAAGGGTGTTGAAAGAACTGAAATATGAGATTGCAGACCTGCCATTAGTAATCTGTGAACTATCATTAAAATCATCTCTAATACCTGAAGATTGGAGGATCGCCAATGTAACACTAATTTTTAAAAAGGGTTCCAGGGGTGATCCGGGAAACTACAGACCGGTGAGCCTCACGTCAGTACCGGGAAAAATGGTAGAAACCATCATAAAGAATAAAATTACTCAGCATGTAGATAGTCATGGCCTAATGGGAGACAGCCAACATGGCTTTAGACAAGGAAGATCTTGTCTTACTAATCTGTTATGTTTTTTTGAAAGTGTGAATAAACAGGTGGACAAAGGTGAGTCAGTTGATATAGTGTATCTGGACTTTCAGAAAGCCTTTGACAAGGGGTCCCTCATCAGAGACCTTTGGCAAAACTAAAGAGTCATGTGATAGGAGGCAGTGTACTACTGTGGATCAGGAACTGGTTAAAAGATATAAAGCAGAGGGTTGGGCTAAATGGCCAATTTTCCCAATGGAGAAAAGTGAATAGTGGTGTACCCCAGGGATCTGTGCTGGGTCCGCTGCTTTTTGACATATTCATACATGACCTGGAAAGTGGAATGACGAGTGAGGTTATCAAATTTGCAGATGACACAAAACTATTTAAAGTTGTTAAAACCCAAGAGGATTGTGGAAAATTGCAAGAGGATCTTGATAAATTGGAAGACTGGGCATCAAAATGGCAGATGAAATTTAATGTGGACAAATGCAAAGTTATGCACCTAGGAAAGAACAACCCAAACTATGGTTACACGATGCAAGGTTCCAATTGGGAACCACCACCCAGGAAAAAGATTTAGGCGTCATTGTGGATTACATGTTAAAACCCTCGGCCTAGTGTGCAGCAGCAGCCAAGAGAGCAAACAGCATGCTAGGTATCATAAGGAAAGGAATGGAAAATAAAGCAAAAGATATTATAATGCCTCTATACCGTTCCATGGTGAGACCGCACCTTGAATATTGTGTGCAATTCTGGTCGCCGTATCTTAAAAAGGATATAGCATTATTCGAAAAGGTACAGAGATGAGCCATCAAAATGGTAAAGGGGATGGAAGGATACCCCTATGAAGAGAGGCTAAAAAGGTTAGGGCTCTTCAACCTGGAAAAGAGATGGCTGAGGGGAGATATGATAGAGGTCTATAAATTAATGAATGGAGTGGAATGGGTAAACGTAGCTCGATTGTTTACATCATCAGCATATAGAAAGACTAGGGGACATGCAATGAAGCTACAGGGTAACCTATTTAAGACTAATATGAGAAAATATTTTTTCACTCAATGTGTAATCAAACTCTGGAATTTGTTGATATGGAAGGACAGACTAGATAGGCCATGTGGTCTTTTTCTGTCATCGTATTTCTATGTTTCTATGTTAACGGAGGATGTAGTAAAAGCTGTTAATGTAGCTGGGTGTAAAAAAGGTTTGGACAAGTTCATGGATATCACTGCTTGACCCAGTATAAGCATTGTGGAACCTGTGTCTTTTGGGGAAACTGCAAGGTATTTATGACCTAGATTGGCCACTGTTGGAAACAGTATACTGGGTTTCATGGACTTTGGTCTGACCCAGTTGGGTGTATTGTCTTGCAGTTGCACAGGGTGAGGCACAAATGGTGTTTCATGTACCCCATGGCACTGCTACTTTTGGTTCACACACACCAAATGCTTTTGGCCTGTATGATCCCATAAATCTACCCACCACACACAATGCAAATTCTCTGCTTGGATGATCCATGGCACAGCCCTGCACCCACCATTTGGCCCTCAGGGGTCATTTGCAGCAGTTAGCTATATCATGCACACCTCTTTTGTGACTGCTCCAGATGTGCACTCATGGACAATCCTCCCTTTGTTGCCCATATCAGGCACATGCTGCCTCCACCCAGACACTGTCCCAGCCTATGACATGCCACACACTGACATCTGGATACCTGCTCACACCTCACATCTGGATACCTGCTCACACCTCACAGACACTATAATGTAGCTTATGACATGGTGTATGTTTTCAGGTGCATCTAGGACTGCATGCCTGTCACAGCGTCCCCCGCTGCTGCATCCCCTCCGCTGACTCTGTTGCTGCTACCACTCACCCATGACACAGCCAGCATCCACACTGACGTTTATCACTAGGCAGCCTCCTATCTTGCCTAGTAAACAGCATAGGCCTGCTTTACAGTCCAACATGCTCATCACACATACTGTCACATTGCCAGGCATCAGGTGAGTCAACTCCATCAGCTACCAATTGTGCTTGCATCCACACCTTCTCCAATGGCTTCCCTGCCTCCTTGCAGCGTTTCAGTGGCTTTTCTGCATTAAGGTGCATGCCAGACACCTTCCGCAACATGTGCTATTACCACACGGTAAGTGTCCACTAGCACCCCTTAACAGTGGAATGCCTCTAAGACGCCCAGAACCCTTACAACATGATAAGTGTCCACTAGCACCCCTTAACATCGGAACGCCTCTAACATACCCAAAACACTTACTACACAGTAACCCCTCATCGCTGTCATTAACGCACAGAAAAGACTGCTCCTTTACTGCGGTTTAGTAAACATAACCCTAAGTAACATATTTTACTCCAAAATACCTTGTTAGTCCCCTGACTTCATTATTCTTTTAATACATTCCAGGCCTCCAGTTCCTAAGTTAGTAAAACAGCCCCACAACATGAAGGGACCTCCACCATATTTAACTGTAGGAAGGGTGTTTTTTCCTTTTAAGCTTCATTTCTTCACCTGTAAATGTATCACTGGTCTGCATTACTAAAGAGCTCCACAGAACATTTTCCCAGAAGGAATGTGGTTTCTCAAGGTGGGTTTGGGCAAAGATCAGGCATGAGTTTTTATGTCTGTCTTTGAGCAGTGGGGACCTCCTTGGCCTTCGCCCATGAAGTCCTTCTTTGTTTAGTGTGTGGCAAATGGTGTGAGTTGAAACCACCACTACAGATTGTTCCAGGTCAGCCTTAAGCTCTTTGGATGTTGTACATGGTGCTTTTCTAACAGTTTGCGCTAACCTTCAAAGATTTCTTGGATTAAGTTTCCTCTTCTCACCACGTCCTGGGAAGTTCATGACAGTTCCATGAGCAGAAACCTTCTTAATAACATTGCAAACTGTAGACACATGAATCCCAAGGTCTTTGAAGATGGCCTTGTACCCCTTTGAAGTTTGATGTTTTGGTGTTAATGGCTTTTCTGATGATCTCAGGCAACTCTCTTAACTTCACCATTGTGAAAATGGAACCAGGAGTGAATGTGGCCATTTTAATCATTAGAGCCATCGGGCCTCAGTTTTCTAAGGCATTTATTTACACAGGTAACTACCCTAGTTACCCATGTAAATGTCTTAACAGGGAATTTTCGAAAGCACCTACACAGGTAGTGCCTTTGAAAATTCCCTGGTTTGTCCCTTACCCGCCCCGATGCGATGCAGTTAGCATCGGGGCATGTTGGGGCATGCCTGTGGAGACAGGCCATGGTGCTACCCATGTAACACCGATTTTCGATACTACACGGTTAGCGCTCTGCATCTTAAAGATAGGTGACAGAAACCCTCGCCTATCTGTAAGGTGCAGGGGCTAACCATGTAGCATCGAAATTTCGGTGCTACACAGTTAGCTCCTGCGGACTCCTAGCTGTGCGGCGATACCCGGATTTTCCATGCTGGGCTCATATGCAGCTCTGGCATTGAAAATCCAGGTTAGGCGGGAGGGGGGGCGGGCTATGCGCCAATGTGGTGCATAGCACCACCCAAATCAAAATCAGGCCCATCATTCATTGGTTGATTCAAGTCATGTGAGTACTGACAATTGATCACAGGTGTGTCTAATTTTATTGCGGTGGGAATGTGGTTCTTCTGTTCAAACTGATTTGAATTGTTTATAAGGGTGCCAATCATCATGTCCTGGCAATGTCCCAGTTTTTATACAATTTCCTACTATTTCCTTTTTTAATTGGTCTTGTTTAATTTGATTATTTTATGTGTCAAATTTGTATGCATATATAGTCCAAAGTCATTTCATTGGCCACTTTTTTTTGGAGATATTGGACATTAAGGGATTGAACTGCAAGGCTGCTAGTGATGTTGACCAGAACTGTATTATTTTGGCTATAATAATCTCTTTCATCCCATCATTTAATTACACTGGCCTTTCTTCTGCTTTTGTTAATACTTGGAATAGATTTAGTCTGGGTTTCCAAGAAGGTATTTTGTAACAATGTACTTGCCTAATGTAAACTCTTAACCTTTGCAGCTGTTCCTTTTCATTTTTAACATATTCATCATTTTATCAGTCTTCCTTTTAATAATCAAATGCTAGTGCAGTAGGTTTCCTTAGTGTCTTCACTCCAGTTAAGTCAAATTTGATCATGCAATGATCAGTATTGCCAAGAGACCCCAACACCATTAACCTCTTGCACCAACTCTTGTGTTCCTCGAAGGACTAGGTTTAAAATAGTTCAACCTGTTGGCAGTCTCTGAACTAGCTGCTCCATGAAGTAGTTACTTGTTTCATATAGGAACTTTGCATCCCTAGCAAGTCCTGATATGATATTTATCCAGTCAAAATTGCGGTAATTGAAATCATTTGTTATTGCGTTGCCTGATTTGTTATCTCTGTTAGGATTTCATCATCTGTCTGTTCATCCTGACTAGGTGGTTAGTAGCATATCCCATCATTATTCTCTTTCCCTTAGTGCATGGAATTTCTATCCATAAAGATTTCACAGTGCATTGTTTCCTGTAGAACTTTCATTTTGTTTGACTCAATGCCCTCTTTAATATATAGCACCACTCCTTTACCATTCTCATCTTCCCTATCATTGTGATATAATTTGTACCCAGTTTCACAATGTCCCATTGGTTTTCCTCCTTCCTCCAGGTCTCTGAGATGCCTATTATATCTACCTCTTTGTTCAGCACTGTATACTCCTACTCTATCATCTTATTATTTAGGCTATTATACAGAAAGATAATAAGTCGATTTTTGGGTATTTTCTATAAGAGAATGTTTAGCTACCATTAAATTCTTTAGATTTTTTTGAAGTAAATTTTGTGGTTGAATGGACTATGTAACTAAAAGGTGTTATGTTGCTGGATTAGTTTTGCGCGTACCATGACAGTTATGAACCTCACTCCTAAGCCAGGGTATGCGGAGTATGATATCAGTTTCTCAAATTTACTGCTAATGTTTGCGTATGTAAGTTTTCTGACAGCCAGCTATAAGGTGAGTAACTGTTTCTAGCTGTTTCTTATAGAATCTGCTTATGTCTGTTTTACCTGTTGCCATGGAGGAGAGAGGTCACGTGACAGGAGAGCATCACCCTGGTGTGGCAGGAAGTGATCCTGTAACTAGGACCTGTCCTCCAGGTGATGTAAAACCCTCTTGCACTGAGGAAGTTTCTCCAGGGCCATGTGCCCATGAGGGAAGGGTTAGGACAGCCGTTATAGTTGGTGATTCGATCATTAGGCATGTAGATAGCTGGGTGGCTGGTGGACGTGAGAATCACCTGGTAACATGCCTGCCTGGTGCAAAGGTAGCGGACCTCACGCGCCACCTAGATAAGGTCTTAGATAGTGCTGGGGAGGAGTCTGCTGTCTTGGTACATGTCGGTACCAATGACATAGGAAAATGTGGTAGGGAGGTTCTGGAGGCTAAATTTAGGCTTTTAGGTAGGAAGTTGAAATCCAGAACTTCCAGGGTAGCGTTCTCCGAAATGCTTCCCGTTCCACGTGCAGGGCCCAACAGGCAGGCAGAGCTCCGGAGTCTCAATGCGTGGATGAGACAATGGTGTAGAGATGAGGGGTTTGGATTTGTTAGGAACTAAGGAACATTCTGGGGAAAGGAAGGGCTCTTCCGAAGGGATGGGCTTTACCTTAACCGGGATGGAACCAGGCTGCTGGCATTAACCTTTAAAAAGGAGATAGAGCAGCTTTTAAACTAGATAATAGGGAAAAGCCGACAGTCGCCCAAGAGCGGATGGTTCGGAAGAATGTATCCTTGAAGGATACTACCAAAAGCAGAGAGGTTCCAAAAAAGAGTAAAGTAGCCCAAATGCCCTCGAGTATAGAGCAGACAGAGCTTAAAGATCCCAAATTACCAATAGCCAAATTAATATGAATAAAATACAGTCTCTAAAATGCTTGTATGCAAATGCTAGATGTCTAAAAAAATCAGATGGGAGAGTTAGAATATATAGCACTAAATGAGAGGTTAGATATGATTGGAATATCAGAGACATGGTGGAAGGAGGACAACCAGTGGGACACTGTGATACCTGGGTACAAACTATATCGTAATGATAGAGCTGATCAAATTGGTGGAGGGGTTGCGCTCTATGTTAGAGAGGGCATTGAGTCAGAAAGGATTAAAGTTTTGCAGGAAACAAAATTTGCTGTAGAATCTCTATGGATTGAAATTCCATGTAAAAAGGGGAAGGCGATGGCAGTGGGGGTACTATGACCGCCTGGCCAGAATGAACAAATGGATGATGAAATGCTCAAAGAAATCCAGGAAGCTAACAAAAGTTACAGCGTGGTAATAATAATGGGTGATTTCAATAACCCAGGTATCGACTGGGTCAGTGTCATGGCAGGACATGCTAGGGAGATAAAGTTCCTAAATGAAATAAATGACTGCTTCTTGGAGCAGCTGGTTCATGAACTGACCAGAGGGGAAGCCATATTAGACCTAGTCCTTAGTGGAACACCAGATCTAGTGCAAGAGATAAGGGTGTTGGGACCACTTGGCAATAGTGATCATAGCATAATCGCCTTTGATTTAATTAGTGGGGGAGGGATAGTTAGGAAATCCACAGTACTACCTTTTAACTTTCGAAAGGGAGACTATGATAAAATGAGGAAAATAGTTAAGAAAAAACTAAAAGGAGCAGTTGCAAAGGTTAAAGACTTACATCAAGCTTGGGTGTTGTTGAAAATTACTATCTTGGAAGCCCAGACCAGCTGTATTCCACACTTTAATAAAAGTGGAAGGAAATCCAAAAAACTGCCAGCATGGTTTAAAGGTGAGGTCAGAGAGGCTGTTGTTGCCAAAAAAAGCATCTTTCAGGAAATGAAAAAAAGAGCCAAACGACAAAACCTGGAAACAGCACAAGCACTGGCAGGTCAAATGCAAGGCATTGATAAAGCAGGCAAAGGGAGAATTTGAGAAGAAGCTTGCTGCGGAAGCAAAAACTCGAAATAAAGATTTTTTCAAGTACATTCGTAACAAAAAACCCGTGAGAGAGTCAGTTGGTCCATTAGATGATAGAGGAGTTAAAGGGGCACTAAGAGGTGACAAGGCGATAGCGGAGAGACTGAATGAATTCTTTGCTTCGGTTCTTTACTGAGGAAGATGTAGGGATGTTACCCATGACTGAAGTGGTATTTAAAGGTGCGGAAGAATTAAAGGAAATATCGATACATCGGGAAGATGTATTACAACTATTAGATAAACTGAAGAGTAGCAAATCACCTCGGCCGGATGGTATACATCCAAGGGTGTTGAAAGAACTGAAATATGAGATTTCAGACCTGCTATTAGTAATCTGTGAACTATCATTAAAATCATCTCTAATACCTGAAGATTGGAGGATCGCCAGTGTAACACCAATTTTTAAAAAGGGTTTCAGGGGTGATCCAGGAAACTACAGACTGGTGAGCCTCATGTCAGTACCGGGAAAAATGGTAGAAACCATTATAAAGAATAAAATTATTTTATTTTATTTATTTATTTATTTAACATCTTTTATATACCGCACTATTCACAATCAGCGTGGTTTACATAGAACAAGAAAACATCAGACAAAATACAGTTATCTGTTTTTACATCGAACAGGAACAATAACTTGGGTAACTGGGGCAATTATTTACAACAAATAATAGTCAGAGTAACTATTTACATTTAGTAGACATGTTGTATAAAAGAACCTTGTTAATATGAGAGCGTGGTGTGAAGTGTTGTTGGGTTAACAGAGGTTACGTGGTAAGCACGGGATTGTTACTATTTGAGTGAGCCTATGTTACTATTTTCTCTGGGAAGTATTTGATGAAAAGGTGATGTTTCAAGGCCTTCTTGAACTGGAAAAGATCAGAGATGGCCCTAATGTGTGGTGGTAGAGTGTTCCAAAGTTTTGGAGCGCATAAACTGAAGGAACGGGTTATTGTTGTGGAGTTGTATCTTACAGATTCTTTTGGTACCATTAGCATGTTTAATTCCATGGTTCTTCTTAGTCTGTTGGGAGAGATTGGTTGGATCATCTCTGATAATGAGGAGGGAGCGAGTCCTTTGTGAGCTTTAAAGGCCAGGAGCAGAGTCTTGAAGGTGATTCTCGCTTGGATGGGAAGCCAGTGTAGTTGTTTCAGAAGAGGTGTTCTTGCAGTGTGCCTTCGAGTCAGTTACATGTTCTCTTTTAGGTACCCCGAAAAGCACTCTTGCTGCACTGTTTAAGGCTAGTTGAAGCGGGTTTAGGGTAGATTGGGGGAGCCCTTGTAATATGGAGTTGGCGAAGTCGAAATGGGGCATAATTAGAGCCTGGTAGACCGTACGGAAATCGTCCGGATCAATCAATTGGCGGAGGTGTCTGAGGGAGCAGATCTTGAAGTACACTGCCCTTACTGTGTTAGATATGTGGGACTTCATATCCAGATTCTGATCCAGAGTCACTCCGAGGTATCGGATATGGGATTTTACTTGCAACTTGGCATCTTGAACCTCAAGGAATGTGGGTGGTGGGAACTTGGAGTTCCTTGAGATAAAAAGAACTTCCGTTTTTTTGTGCTGAATTCTGAGATTTTGAGTCAGTAGCCAATTTGAGATGGAGTTAAAACAGTTGATTATGGGGGTGAGGTTCATCTTATCTATGCAGAACGGTATATATAGTAACACGTCATCAGCATAGATCATACAGTTGACATTGAAGGACCTGATAATGTTACATATAGGTTGCATGTATATGTTAAATAGTAGTGATGATAAAGAGGATCCTTGCGGGATTACTCAGCATGTAGATAGTCATGGCCTAATGGCTTTAGACAAGGAAGATCTTGCCTTACTAATCTGTTATGTTTTTTTGAAAGTGTGTATAAACAGGTGGACAAAGGTGAGTCGGTTGATATAGTGTATCTAGACTTTCAGAAAGCCTTTGACAAGGTCCCTCATCAGAGACTTTTGGCAAAACTAAAGAGTCATGGGATAGGAGGCAGTGTACTACTGTGGATCAGGAACTGGTTAAAAGATAGAAAGCAGAGGGTTGGGCTAAATGGCCAATTTTCCCAATGGAGAAAGGTGAATAGTGGTGTACCCCAGGGATCTGTGCTGGGTCCGCTGCTTTTTGACATATTCATAAATGACCTGGAAAGTGGAATAACGAGTGAGGTTATCAAATTTGCAGATGACACAAAGCTATTTAAAGTTTTTAAAACCCAAGAGGATTGTGGAAAATTGCAAGAGGATCTTGATAAATTGGAAGACTGGGCATCAAAATGGCAGATGAAATTTAATGTGGAGAAGTGCAAAGTTATGCACCTAGGGAAGAACAACCCAAACTGTGGTTACACAATGCAAGGTTCCACATTAGGAACCACCACCCAGGAAAAAGATTTAGGCGTCATTGTGGATAACATGTTAAAACCCTCGGCCCAGTGTGCAGCAGCAGCCAAGAGAGCAAATAGAATGCTAGGTATCATAAGGAAGGGAATGGAAAATAAAACAAAAGATATTATGATGCCTCTATACCGTTCCATGGTGAGACCGCACCTTGAATATTGTGTGCAATTCTGGTCGCCGTATCTTAAAAAGGATATAGCGTTATTAGAAAAGGTTCAGAGAAGAGCCACCAAAATGGTAAGGGGATGGAAGGAGACTCCTATGAAGAAAGGCTAAAAAGGTTAGGGCTCTTTAACCTGGAAAAGAGACGGCTGAGGGGAGATATGATAGAAGTCTATAAATTAATGAACGGAGTGGAACGGGTAAATGTAGATCGATTGTTTACGTTATCAGAATATAGAAAGACTAGGGGACATACAATGAAGCTACAGGGTAAACTATTTTAAGACTAATAAAAGAAAATATTTTTTCACTCAACGTGTAATCAAACTCTGGAATTTGTTACCGGAGGATGTAGTAAAGCCTGTTAGTGTAGCTGGGTTTAAAAAAGGTTTGGACAAGTTCCTGGAGGAAAGGTCCATAAACCATTATTAAGAGGGGACCCAGGATATCAATGCTTGACCCAGTACAAGCATTGCGGAACCTGTTTCTTTTGGGGAAACTACTAGGTACTGTGATGGGGAAGAGATGTCCTTTGCCATGCAAACAGAGGAATCTGAGAGAAGTAGGTCTGTTGCTGACAGGAAGGCAAAGCACATGACCTCCAGTTGCCAGGAGCAGCATAAACAAACCCAGCCACGAGTGCAGCAGCCCCGCCCAGCTAGCAAACAATCCCCATCTCCTGAGCCTAATAGTTTTCACCTGAATAGGGGAAGGGCTAAGTTAGCTCCAAACCGGACATATAAGAAACACCCTTTAGAGTTAGAGGGGGAGGACGCAGACGACGGTGGAGAAGCTAGAGTGCTTGGAGAGCTTAGAGGGACGCAGAGTGAGAAACAGCGTCAGAATAAGCTGAAGTCTGAGGCCAAGAATCAGACTGAGAGAGAACAGCTGAAGCGTCAGTTTGGGAAGCAGACTGAGATTCAGAAGCAACGTGTGTTTCAGAGTGGAAGGAAGCACGAGAGAAAGCACGTGAGTGACTCAGAAGAGTGTGAGTCTGAGAGTGAGTTGGATAGAGAACTACAGGAGGTAACCAGCAAGAGTAACTGGAGAAGCAGAGCCCAAAAGCCCTGTGGAAGGAACTCCAGGCAGGTGTCCTATTGGGAAGGCAGCCAGAGGGAAATGTTACTGGTGAAGTTATCTGGGAAGCACTTGCAAGCCCCAGGGAGTGAAAGGTATTCTGTGGAGGATATTTGCATGTCAGAAGAAGAGGGTGAAAAGCCAGTACTCAGAGGAAAATCTCTAAGGTTTAAACCCCTTGCTGACCAAGCTGTGCACAGATGTTCCCCTGTCTCAAAGCAGAAGGTAGGCTGTCTAAATACTTTAAGGATAAAAGTACTTATAAGAAGTTCTCTTGTGAAAACCCTGAAGGGTGTGACTCTCCTCTCTGCTGTTCTGATATATATGGTAATACTGAACCCTATCTCACAGAGGGCTGGTTAGAGAAGCCCCGGGAACAGATAGAGGGTGAAAGTTTGAAAACGTTGCATACCAAGCAGAAGTTTTACTTACCGGAGAATCAGCATGAACCAATGCTGATTGACCCTCCTGCAGAGGAAATATCAGATGACCAAATGGACTGTACGTTAATGATTACAGATGATATAACTTCTCTGTGCTGAGCCAGGATTCATGAGAGCCATTTGAACTGGCAGTTAAAGAGCACAGGATTTTTCCTTTATTGTTCAAAGTGACTGTATGCTGTAAATACTGTGGAACTTTGGATTTCTGTTGAGAAGCTGTTTTTCCTTACTTATTTTGTGCCAGAGTGTATGGCCTTTTTGTCCTAAGTTTCTTTTGTGTTTAAATCCGCCCGGGAGGGGAAATAAAAATCCTGTCATTGCCTGTACCACTCGCACCACAACTGCTTCTTATTGAAAGGGAAAATACTACAACTCCCAGGAAGCAATGCATGCCTAAAGCATTGCTTCACTCCTTCAATAAGGGTCCCCAGGCAGTCTAACCTGTACGCCTATGCTGCGGGCCGACTACTGGTGACGGTACGTATGACCTTGATTGGCCACTGTTGGAAACAGGATACTGGGCTTGATGGACCTTGGTCTGACCCAGTATGGCATATCTTATGTTCTTATGTACCTGTTTTCTCTATGCTCACTGTGAACCATCTCATCTGTAATCCACTGTCCTGGACTACAACTATCAATCTCTCCTTCCCAGTGACCATTTTCCTCCATGACAGTACAGAGGCTGCCAAGCTAAAAATTGGACTTCTCTATTATTGCCTTGAAAGTCTCCTCTATATACCTCTCTGTCTGCCTCAGCTCCTCCAAGTGCTATTCTAGTCTCCAGGACTGAGAGCTTGGAGCTGTTTGTAGCTACTGCACACATATGACATCTCACCAACTGGGAGATAATCATACATATGACACAGTGCAAAAGGCTGTATAGCTCTTATATTGCTGCTGGACTACTCTCTGCATCTTACAATTGGTGAGTTAAGTTTTTTAAAGTAGCTAAGGGTGTAGTGATACTTATATTAGCAGGGACGGCTCAAGATGTTTGGACACCAAGGAACTAAAAGAGAGAGAACCACAGCACAGTTTATAAAACTAAATTAGAACTCATTTTTATTTTGTTGTTATAAACTGCATTATGGTTATTGCTTTTTCTTTTTCAACATATATTTTGCATCCACAGAACTCCCTTCAACAGTGGGTGCAGAGCAGAACCAGGACATTTGCCCACAGAGCTCAATATCTTAAAAAAAAATCTGATTCTGATCATCTCACAAACACCAACAAACATTCTCCAGTACCAGGCATATTGTGAACTAATACAAAATCCTACAACAAAGTCACTGAGTATCTATAGAGCAAATCTACCATACCATACCATACCATATCAGCACCAACTTCCAAAACTCACATAAGGAGCCCACCAAAAAACGTGTCACTGTAAATACTACAGTGGGCCATGGAACATCCACACACCTATTTGAAAAGCTGAACAAGTCAAATTACTACAGTACAGTATAGATCTTTATGTACAAACTCCTTGTTAACAGAACACCTGGGCTCAGTCACACACTCAGAACACAGGCCCTCACCAAGTACAGAATAAGTAACCACAATCTAAAGTAAAAATAAAAATATGTAGACAAAATTTAAACTGAAATCCCAAGAAGCCAGACTCCTCAAGTAGCGCAAAAGATAAATAAGATATGCAGTTCCCCCATACAGCGTAAAATATAAAGATAACACAAAGTCCAATCACTAAAATGAAATAAAATTATTTTTTTTACCTTTGTTGTCTGACCATTTTATTCTCTGATCATGCTGGTCCTGATCTGAGGCTTCTGCTTTCCTGTCTTCTCTTAGTTCTCTTTTTGTGGTCTTTGGTCCATCTGCCATTTCTTATCTCTTCTTTTGTTTTCTTTACTTCTTTCCATCAGCCTATTTCCAGTCCCAGTAACCTTTCCAAGTATCAGCCCCTTTCCATTCCTCCCTCCCAGTACCTTCCAATGTCAACTTGCATTCCCATGACTGTCACTGGTGTCTGTTTCCTTCCAGTCCCCCTCCTTCCCCATTGTCCAGCCCCTTCTAGTCCAAATACCATGGCAGTCCCTATCAGCATCCACTCCCTTCCAGTTCCATTCTCCCATCCCCTCGCATCAGCCCATTTGTAGCCCTAGCCCCCAGTTTTCTTCCAGGTTCAGCAGCTCTATCCTCCCCTCCCTGCCATCAGCCCATCTCCAGTCCTAGCCGCCCTGATCAGCCCATTTTCAATGCTAGCTCCCCATCAGTCCATTACCAGTTCTACCCCCCCATCAGCCCATTATCAGTCCTAGCCTCCCCTAATCAGGTCAGTACCAGTCCTAGCCCCCCTGATCGGCCCATTTCCAGTGCTAGTCCTCCCTCAGCCCATTACCAGTCCCAGCTCCCACTCGATCAGCCCATTCCCAGTCTCAGTCTGCCCATTCCAGTGCTAGTCCTCCCAATCGGTCCATTACCAGTGCTAGACCCCCAATCTGCCCATTTCCAGTCCTAGCCCACCCGATCAGCCCATTTCCAATGCTATCCCCTATCAATCCATTACCAGTTCTACCTGCCCATCAGCCCATTATCAGTCCTAGCCACCCCTAATCAGGTCATCACCAGTCCTAGCCCCCCCCCCCCCGATTGGCCATTTCCAGTGATAGTCCATCCTCAGCCTGTTCCCCCCCTAATCATCCCATTACTAGTCTTAGCCTCCACTCGATCAGCCCATTCCCAGTCCTAGTTTTCCCTAATCAACCCATTACCACTGCTAGTCCCCCTAAAATCAGCCCATTACTAGTCCTAGCCGCCCCCCCCCCAATCTGCCCATTTCCAGTGCCAGCCTCCCTCCCAATCTGCCCCAGTGCTCATTTCAGGTCCTAGCCACCCCCCCTTCTCGCCCCCACGGGAGGCCCTGCATGCCTGGTGGTCGGCGGACCTGGCTCTGCAGAGCCGCGGGAAAGAACTGCCTTTCCTTTCTTTCCCGAGGCTCTGTTAAAGTTGAGCCCGGCCCCTCAGCCATCTCCTTTCCAAGTTGAAAAGCCCTAACCTTTTAAGCCTTTCCTCATAGGGAGATCCTTCCATCCCCTGTACCTTTACTAATTCTGTTATATCCTTTTTAAGATATGGTGACCAGAATTGCACACAATATTCAAGGTGTGATCACACCATGGAATGATACAGAGCCATTATAATATCCTTGGTTTTATTCTCCATTTCTTTTCTTAGGATTCCTAGCATTCTATTTACTTTCTATTTACCGTGGGTGGAGGGTTTCCACATATTTTCCATGATGACATCTAAATCTATTTCCTGGGTGGTGGTTCCTAAGGTGGAACCTTGAATCATGTAACTGTACTTTGGGTTGTTCTTTCATAGGTGCATAACTTTGCACTTGTCCACATTAAATTTCATCTGCCATTTGAAAGTCCAGTCTTTCAGGTTATCAAGGTCCTCTTGCAATTTTTCACAATACTCTTATGTTTTAACAACTTTGAATAATTTTGTGTCATCTGCAAATTTGATCACCTCACTCGTTATTCCCATTTCCAGGTCATTTATGAATTTGTTAAAAAGCAGCTGGCCCATCACAGATCCCTGGGGTACTCTACTATTCACCTTTCTCCACTCAGAAAAATTGCCATTTAAGCCCTGCTCTCTGCTTTCTATCTTTTAACCAGTTCCTGATCCACAATAGTACACTGCTTCCAATCCCATGACTTTTTAATTTGGCCAAGAGTCTCTCATGCAGGACCTTGTCAAAGGCTTTCTGAAAATCCAAGTACACTACATCAACTGGCTCACCTTCTTCTACTTGTTTATTCACACCTTCAAGAAAATATAACAGATTAGTAAGACAAGACATTCTTTGGTTAAATCCATGTTGGCTTTCTCCCATTAAACAATAACTATCTACATGTTCAGTAATTTTATTCTTTATAATGGTTTCTACCATTTTGCCCGGTACCAATGTCAGGCTCACAATTCTATAGTTTCCTGGATCACTCCTGGAACCCTTTTTTTTTTTTTTTTTTTTTTTAAATTTTCAGTCATGATACAATAACCAAAATACAGAAAGAACAATTAGAAGCACCTTAAAACAGATCAAAGAAATTTCACAAAAGAAATACATTTCATAAAGAGCTAATAATCCATACCACATCAAGAGAAACCCACTGCAGTATAAATAAGCTAAATCCAACATTAAGAGAAAACTAATCCCAAACCATGGAATACTTCGATAGAGGTGGCATAATTAGCCATTGCCTACCCCTTTGAAAAGTGCCTATCTAACAGAAACTTTTCCAAATGAGATATGTCCATAAAGACATACGAAACATTCTCGTAAGTAATAAGACATTTGCACGGAAAGTGTAAAAAGAAAGAAGCACCCAAAGCCAAAACCTGTGGTTTAAGAGAAAGAAACTGCTTTCGGAAGGTGGGGGCGCCAAAACTCCTCCTCCTCCTCCAGATCAATTGTTTTGTGGTAGCCCTATTCAGATTTTTCCTGACGTATCCAGGAGTACTCAGAATCGTAGGAAAGCTTTTCTTGCTTTGAAGAATCGGACTCTAGCTATTGGGGCTTCCTTTTTTCTAAAATATCCTTGTAAATGTATTTTGATATTAGAAGGTGTGAAGTATGTGTTCCTTGACGTAGGTCAGTTAGAGGCTCTCTTGATTAGCAAGGAAAGTTCTTGAATTGTTTTTTCTTCCTTTCCATGTATAATTAGGGCTTATATGTAAATGGCTCCTATTTTTTCTTTTTAATCTGTTTCTTTTATGTTAACTCAGGTAACTCTCCTCTTGATGTGGACTTTATTGTAATCCTACTTTATTTATTAATAAAGATTATTGGAAACTTAAAAAAAAAAAAAAAAACTTAAAAAAAAAAAAAAAAAAGAAACTGCTTTCGGCGCAATTGTGTAACATGTGAAACATCCGGAAAAACGTTGATAGGCTGTCCACAAAATTTAAGAGATTTTACCTTAAAAAAGGCTTTTAAGATACGTTGTTTTTAAAAATTGGTGCTACATTGACCATTCTCCAATCTTCAGGTACTACAGATGATTTTAATGATAGTTCACAGGTTATTAATAGTAGGTCTGCAATTTCATCTTTCAGTTCTTTGAACATGCTTTGATGTATACTATTTAGTCCAGGCGATTTACTACTCCTCAGTTTATCAAATATTTCTAATACATCTTCCCAGTTTCTCAATATTTCTTTCAATTCTTCCAATAGATCACCCTTAAATACCATTTCAGGCATGGGTAACTTCCCTGAATCTTCTTCAGTAAAGACTGATGCAAAGAATACATTGAGTCTCTCCGCTATGGCCTTGTCCTCCCTTAGCGCCCTTTTTACCCCTCTATCATCCAATGGTCCAACTGTCTCACACAGGGTTTTTGCTATGAATGGACTTGAAAAAGTTTTTATTATGTGTTTTTGCTTCCACAGCCCTTTATATCTGTAGAGTAATTGAAAGTTATTTAGCAAAGAGCACTCCTTACTTAGTTGCATAAGACAGCTGATTCCTTTCTGCATCACAAAAGTAATGATTGAATTAGATTAGAGTACATGATTTAGAAACAATTTGCAAGATATAATAAACATATACAGTAAGGGGCTATACAAGTTTTTACATGAACTAAATAGTTTCAGCTGTTGCTGATCTGTAATGACCTAGACAGGGCTTGGTAATCTCAGTTATCCATGGAGAAGCAGGAATGAGGTCCTCACATATGGGTGACGTCATCGGATGGAGTCCATGCGGGAATGCTCCCCAGCTACAAGTGGAAGCTTTTATGAGGTTACACTGCACATGCACACCATCTTCCTGCCTGCCACCATGGCACCATTTTAAGACATAAGAACATAAGATATGCCATACTGGATCAGACCAAGGTCTTTCAAGCCCAGTATCCTGTTTCCAACAGTGGCCAATCTAGGTCATAAGTACCTAGCAGTTTCCCTAAAAGACACAGATTCCACAATGCTTGTATTGGGTCAAGCAATGCTTGTATTGGGTCCCTTTTAATAATAATTTCTGGACCTTTCCTCCAGGAACTTGCCCAAACCTTTTTTAAACCCATCTATACTAACAGTTTTTACTACAGCCTCCGGTAACAAATTCCAGAGTTTGATTACACGTTGAGTGAAAAAATATTTTCTCTTATTAGTCTTAAATAGGTTACCCTGTAGCTTCATTGCATGTCCCCTAGTCTTTCTATATGCTGATGACATAAACAATCGATTTACGTTTACCCGTTCCTACTCCATTCATTAATTTACAGACCTCTATCATATCTCCCCTCAGTCATCTCTTTTACAGGTTGAACAGCCTTAACCTTTTTAGCCTCTTTTCAAAGGGGTATCCTTCCATCCCCTTTACCATTTAGGTTGCTCTTTTCTGTACCTTTTCTAATAACGCTATATCCTTTTTAAGATACAGTGACCAGAATTGCACACAATATTCAAGGTGCGGTCTCACCATGGAACGATATAGAGGCATTATAATATCCTTTGTTTTATTTTCCATTCCTTTCCTTATGATACCTAGCATTCTGTTTGCTCTCTTGGCTGCCACTGCACACTGGGTGGAACCTTTTAACATGCTATCCACAATGACGCCTAAATCTTTTTCCTGAGTGGTGGTTCCTAATGTGGAATCTTGCATCGTGTAACCATAGTTTAGGTTGTTCTTTCCTAGGTGCATAACTTTGCACTTGTCCACATTAAATTTCATCTGCCATTTGGATGCCCAGTCTTCCAATTTATCAAGATCCTCTTGCAATTTTCCACAATCCTCATGGGTTTTAACAATTTTAGATAGTTTTGTATCATCTGCAAATTTGATAAACTCACTCGTTATTCCCATTTCCAGGTCATTTATGAATATGTTAAAAAGCAGCGGATCCACAACAGATCCCTGGGGTACTCCACTTTTCACCTTTCTCCACTGGAAAAATTGGCCATTTAGCCCTACCCTCTGCTTTCTATCTTTTAACCAGTACCTGATCCACAATAGTACACTGCTTCCTATCTCATGACATTTTAGTTTTGCCAAAAGTTTCTGATGAGGGACCTTGTCAAAAGCTTTCTGAAATTCCAGATACATTATATCAACTGACTCACCTTTGTCTACCTGTTTATTCACACCTTCAAAAAAACATAACAGATTAGTAAAACAAGATCTTCCTTGTCTAAAGCCATGTTGGCTGTCTCCCATTAAGCCATGACTATCTACATGTTCAGTAATTTTGTTCTTTATGATGGTTTCTAACATTTTTTCTGGTACTGACATCAGGCTCACCAATCTGTAGTTTCCCGGATCACCCCTGGACCCCTTTTTAAAAGTTGGCATTACATTGGCCATCCTCCAATCTTCAAGTATTACAGATGATTTTAATGATAGTTCACAGATCACTAATAGCAGGTCTGCAATCTCATATTTCAGTTCTTTCAACACCCATGGATGTATACCATCCAGTCCAGGTGATTTGCTACTTTTCAGTTTATCAAATAGTTGTATTACATCTTCCTGATGTATCAATATTTCTTTCAATTCTTCCGCAGCATCTCCTTTAAATACCATTTCAGTCATGGGTAACATTCCTATATCTTCCTCAGTAAAGACCGAAGCAAATTCATTCAGTCTCTCTGCTATGGCCTTGTCCCCTCTTAGTGCCCCTTTTAACCCTCTATCATCTAATGGTCCAAACAGGTTTTTTGCTATGAATGTACTTGAAAAAGTCTTTATTATGCGTTTTTGCTTCCACAGCAAGCTTCTTTTCAAATTCTCTCTTTGCCTGCCTTATCAATGGCTTACATCTAACTGCACTTTTCTTAAAGTATGGAATACAGCTGGTCTGGGCTTCCAAGATAGTATTTTTAAACACCACCCAAGCTAGATGTAAGTCTTTAACCTTTGCAACTGCTCCTTTTAGTTTTTTCTTAACTGTGTTCCTCATTTTATCATAGTCTCCCTTTCTAAAGTTAAAAGGTAGTACTATGGATTTCCTTACCATCCCTCCTCCATTAATTAAATCAAATGCGATCATGCTATGATCACTATTGCCAAGAGGCCCCAACACCCTTATCTCTTGCACCAGATCTGGTGTTCCACTAAGGGCTAGGTCCAAAATGCCTTCCCCTCTGGTTGGTTCATGAACCAGCTGCTCCAAGAAGCAGTCATTTATTTCATCTAGAAATTTTATCACCCTAGCATTTCCTGCCGTGACACTGACCCACTCAATCACGGGGTAATTGAAATCACTCATTATTATTACTGTGCTGTAACTTTTGTTAGCTTCCCTGATTTCTTTGAGCATTTATCATCCATTTGTTCATTCTGGCCAGTAGGTCGATAGTATACCCCCACTGCCATAGCCTTCCCCTTTTTACATGGAATTTCAATCCATAGAGATTCTACAGCAAATTTTGTTTCCTGTAAAACTTTAATCCTTTGTGACTCAATGTCCTCTCTAACAGAGTGCAACCCCTCCAATAATTTGATCAGCTATGTCATTACGATATAGTTTGTACCCAGGTATTACAGTGTCCCACTGGTTGTCCTCCTTCCACCAAGTCTTTGTTTTTCCACAGAGCCCAATGGATGCGTTTCACATAGTTTCTGCCACTCTGGTAATTTTTTTCCCTTCCAGGGACCCCTGCGCCTTTATGGACTTTTCCATTTCTTTTTCTGCCTGCCAATGCAGTCTGTCTTCTTTATTTCTTTTACTTAGTTCAATTTTCATATATTTTTAACTTATTTTCTTTTTCACGGCACTCATGGTACCTTAGGTACCAGTGCTTTAGCTGTGTTCCCTCTCTTTTTCAAAATTGAGCTGTTTGATTTTGCCATGGCTATTTTTCCAGACAACATGTCCCAAAAACCAGCCAGCAGATTAAGAAGTGTTCCCAGTGCTCTAGTACCATAGCCGCCATGGATATCCACAATTGGTGCCTTCAGTGCCTGGGATCCAGTCATCAGTCCTCTTCTTGTAATTTGTGTTTGCAGATGACAAAAAGAGGACATCAGGGTCAAGAGAAACAGTGCAAATCACTTTCTGGTGCTCACAAGTCCGATCCATCGACATCGGTATCGACAGCACTGCTCTCAATGGCTTCAAAAGCTGCATCGGACACTGGAGGCACATCAACATTGAGGAATTCTCAAGCTCACTCAGAGGTTATTGGCCATCAATCAATCTCCACCCAAGGATGAGGAAGAATTCAGCTTCATCTTCGTCAACACTGAAGGGAGAATGCACAGAGCACCGAGTAAAGGCTCTGGTGCACCAATGTCAAACCCCTTGAGACAGGGCATTGAGAGCAAAGAGTCCATAACATCATTCCTCCAAGCTGCCCCAAAGAGAGGAGATCTCTTCCTCCAGAACATCAGAGGGGCAATGATGGCCTGCTGTGAGCCGAGATGAAGCCATCAATAACCCTGTACAGATTCTGGGTACATCAGTCAAAGTTGCTGAGGCCCCGTTGCCTTCAAAGTTGGCAGTCATGGAGAAACGATTCTGCAGGCTCAAGGAATGGATCACAGTACTCTTGGCCATGCAGCAGGCCAGACCCTCAACGTCGGCTGCATTGACATTGGCAGACACCCAACAGATCCTCGAGATGCACAGTTTGCCTGTGGGAGAGGCATCAACATTGGAGCATTGAAATTCCCCGACACCAATACCTGCCAGGTCGATATCACTTTCTAGGGTTTTGGGATCCAATGCACCCTCGAATACTAGATGGCCATCTGTTCATCATAGTTCCCAAAGAAGCTCCCAATCCCAGTGGATAAGGAGAGTGGTCCAGGCGGAGACTCAGAAGTACTTTGATTTCCTCTCTTAGTCTCTGAGTCTGAATTCAAAATGGCATGGGACAGACATAGTGGATCCCTTTATAGGAACAGGATAAAATCAAAATAAGCATAACTATCTCTTATATCTGAACAAACAGAGTGACCTACACAGAGCGGTGGGTACACCCCTAAACAAAGGCATGGGGAGAGGTGATCTGCACAAAGCAGCAAGTGCACCTACTCTTGCCGCCTTGCTGGGCAGACTAGATGGACCATGCTGGTCTTTATCTGCCGTCATATACTATGTTACTATGAATCAGAAGGCTGGGTCACTGATGTCGAATCTGTAGACTTGTTGGAGGACAAGTCTCCTGAGTTTCCATTGGACCCTTCTCCTCCTCATGAGCAGCGTAAGACCTCTCCTAAGGACATGACCTTCCAAGATTTTGTCAGGGATATGGCCAAGGCCATACTGTTTTCTTTGGAGACTGAGGATGAGACCAGGACAGAAGAATTAGAGATCCTACAGTATTCCTCAGCCCCTAAGGAAGCAGTGACAGTGCCCGTGCATCGCATTCTTTAGAGAGTGCAGATGAGAATGTGGGAGAACCCACTCACTGTCCCTCCGGTCAATAGAAGGCATGACTCCATGTATAGAGTTCAGAAGCTCCTGGGTTCAAGAAGCCCCAGCTTCCCTTAAGAGATCCAAGAGTTCCAAGACTCATTCCTTGGCACTCCTGGGGAGGGAAGCTCAGACATCAGACTCTTTGGGGAGAAAGTATTTTCAAAGTTCCATGCTCATAGCCCAAGTGGCTTCTTACCAGCTCAACATGGGCATGGTTTTGAAGAACATCATATGTGACCTTACTGATCTTTCCCAGTATCTCCCTCCTGAGAAATTGGAGCAGTATCATTCTCTAATGGCTCATGGCAAGAACTGCTCAAAGTTCATGGTCCGTGTGACCTAGGATACCTTCAAAATGGCATTGAGAGTTCCTTTGGTATTGGCATCTGGAGACTCGCCTGCCTCCAGTCCTCAGACCTGGAACAGTGCAGGACAAGCTTGCTGCCATGCCATGTAATGGAGAGAATTTCTTCAGAGAGCAGGTCGAAGAGAAAGATGACTTCAATGAAAAGCAGCATGTCACCCTTCATAATCTCTCATGGCGCACATCTGACCAGTCTCCTATCTCAGGAGATACCAGAGAGGGGGTCATAAAAAGACCTATTACTCTTGGAGGCATAGGTATTTTACTGGGTCCCAAACCTTGCAGTCCAGGCAGGTACTTCGACCAATACCACAGCAGGAGAAGCCTTAGAAAGCCCAGCCTGCTCCTCAACCAAAGCCTGGGGTGGGGTTTTGATTGGTTCCTTCAGATCATAGCTACTCTACCATTAACTGCATTGGAAAGCCCTCCATTCCAGGGAAAGATCACTCTTTTTGCCCAAAGGTGGCCCTCATTACCTCAGACACGTGGGTTCTGCAGATCGTCCAAAGGGGTTACAAATTACATCTATTTGACCTACCTCCAAATTGCCCCCTGAGGGGCATCACATTGAGCTTCTGCATCAAGATGTGCTTCACAGAGAAGTCACCACCCTCTTGGTAGATCTTGCAATCGAGCTTGTGGCATCAGAGCAAAGAAGGTGAGGATTTTATTCCAGGTATTTCCTGATCTCCAACAAAACAGGGATACCATTCCATCCTACAACAGATACAGAGAAGTTTAGAATGATTTCTCTAGGCACCCTGCTTCCTCATCTATAAAAAGGAGATTGGCCATGCTTCATGGATCTGAAGGATGTGCATACCAACATACAGATACATCCCACTCACAGGAGATCTCTCAGATTCATCCTGGGGGCACAACACTTTCAGTACCAGGTGTTACCCTTTGTTCTAGCCTCAGCTCCGTACATTTTCACAAAATGCCTCATTATAGTAGCAGTTTACCTCCGGATACTGCAAGTGATTGTCTTTCCCTATCTAGATGATTGGCTGATCAAGAGTACCACTTTGAAAGAGTTTGAGAATCAACATGGTTGACCATTCAGGTGCTGGAACTACTAGGGTTCATCATAAATTACCCAAACTCCGACCTACACCTCACCCAAAAATTGGAATTCATAGGAGCCCTGCTCAACACGACTCAGGCAAGAACCTTTCTCCTGCATGACAGACTCCACAGGTTGACTGCACTAGTGCAGGAGACTTAATTGAGTCAACAGGTCACAGCTCACAAAGTGTTGACTGTACTAGGCCATATGGCCTCTACGATACATGTAAAACCCTTGGCGCATCTCCATATGAGGCAGGCTCAGTGGACTCTGAGGACTCAGTGGACCCAAGCTACAGGTCGACTCAGTGATTGTCTGCATGTCACCAATCCACTTGTTCAGTCTTTGCAATGGTGGGCAAGCCATCACAATTTGTTCAAAGGTCTTCCTTTCCAAATTGCTCAACCTGAAAAGATTTTGATGACATATGCATCCAAACTGTGTTGGGGAGCTCATATCGTTGCATTTCACACTCAGGGCGATTGGTCCTTCCAAGAAAATCTCCACCAGATCAACTTCTTGGAGTTAAAAGCCATAGCAAATGCTCCAAAGGCTTTCAGAGATTGACTGGCCAATCAAATTGTTCTGATTCAGACCGACGATCAAGTGACAATGTTTTACATCAACAAGCAGGGAGGAATGGGCTCGTACCTCCTATGTTGGGAAACGGTCAGGTTGTAGAAGTTTGCCATCGCACATGGGATGGTCCTCAGGACCATATACTTACCAGGTGAGCACAACACTTTGGCAGACAGACTGAGTCAAGTCCTCCGACCACACGAATGGACACTGGACAGGGAGGTTGCGGCTCGCATCTTTGAGAATTGGGACACCCCCTTGATAGATCTGTTCGTAACTCCTCAAAATTCACAAGTGGACCAGTTCTGTTCCAGGGTAAGATCACATAGTAGACTAACCTCAGATAATTTCCTCCTACATGAGAGTTTTCTGTTCGCATATCCTCCAATACCTCTCATAGCAAAAACCTTCCTGGAGCTCAAAACAGATGGAGGCACCATGATTCTCATTGCTCCTTACTAGCACAGACAGCCTTGGTTTCCTCTCCTGCTACATCTCTCCAGTCAGGAGCCAATCCAGCTGAGCCAGCTGCCAGATCTGATGTTGCAGGACAATGGAATGTTGCATCCCAACATCCAGTCCTTGGCCTTCACAGCGTGGATATTGAGAGGCTAATGTTATCCAAACTCAACCTGCCAGCCAGTGTGACTGATATCATTTTAGCCTTCAGAAGGGCCTGAATGAGGAAATGTTACTAATGCAAGTGCAAAAGGTTTGCTGTCTGGTATGAAGGCTATGCCCTAGATCCTTTCACCTATCTCACACAAAAACTGATTGAGTATCTTCTATACCTCTCTGAGTCTGGACTTAAGTCCATCAGAGTCCATCTCAGTGCAATTAGAGCTTATCATCGAGATGTGGAAGGGAAGTCACAGGGATATGTTTACTAAAACCCCGGTAATGTGCGGGCCGTGCTAGTGTGCGGGTGCCATATAAGGAGTGGGCGTGTCTGGCTGAAAAAAGCAAAACCGGGATTATTCATGCGCTAATGTGCGCGGCGCCCATGTGCGCCCCGCACATTAGCGCATGAGAAAGCTGCGCGGGAGGCATAAGTGGCGCGCTGATGTATAAGCAGAGAAGCAGAGCCACAGCACAATGGTTAAGACACTGACCAATGGTGCAGGAATCAGGGGTTCAATCCCCCACAGTGCCCAATGAAGACAGCTGGCTGAGGCATTACTTTAGGAGGCATTTAAATAATGGGCAGCATAAGGCAGCGTGCTGATGTGCATAAGGTGGCAAGCTAATGCTTTAGGAGGCATTTTAATATTGGGCGGCATAAGGCGGCGCGCTGAGGCACAAGCACTGGAACAGAGCCACAGTACAATGGTTAAGACACTGACCAATGGTGTAGGGATCATCAGTTCAATCCCCCACTGTGCCCAATGAAGAAGGCTGGCAGAGGCATTACCTATTATAGGTAAGTTTGCTTTAGGAGGCATTTTACTTTTTATTTTAATTACTACTACTAGCAAACGCACTCTCAAAGCGTGTTAACATAAGGCGCCCCATAAGGCACATTTTAAAGTGCACTGTCTGCCAAGGCACCCTAGAATGTTGCTTATAGGGCGCTTTATAGGGTGCCGTATGAGGTACCGCAAGGTCATAGCAATGTTTTTGATGGCAGCACTGTGCAGTTTAAGGAATGAAAAGCATAAGTAGGTGTGCTGACATGCAAGGAGTAGCAGCAGTGTAGCACAATGGGTAAGGCACTGACTGCTGATACAGGGGTCATGAGTTTGCTCCCCAGTGTGCCTAATATGTAAGGCTGGCTGTGGCATCATCTTTGCAATGGATGTATTTTTTCCTGCAGCACTTTAGTTGTATCTTATTAATTGCCGCCAGCAAACAGGTCCTCACATGCCGTAATTGAAGGTGCCGCAAAAGGCACCCTATAAGGCACTCCATAGGGCACATTATAAAGTGCACTGTCCGCCACGGCACCCTAAAATGTCCCCTATAGGGCACCCTATAAGTTGCTCCACAGGATAACGTATAGTGCACCTTATATGGACGGTAACCATAAGGTAACCTATAGGGCGCCCTATAAAGTGCCCTCTGAGGCACCTTATGGGTACAGTACGATGAGGGTGTTTTTGCTGGCAGCAATAATGTACATTAAAAAGAGATAATGCTCTGGGCAACCCCATCAAATAACCCCATTGTGGGTTTGAACCCATGACCTCTAGCTCCACAGGCAGTGAAGTAACCAGTGTGTTACAGCCCTATAGCTACTAGCAAGCCCCTGGCTGGCTGCAGAGGGAGTGCACGTCACCACACAGTCTGCTGTGGTCACCAGGATAGGGTTAGCCCACCCGTACCCATGATGCACTGCACATGCAAATCAGCTGTCCACAGATAAACACAAGATGGGGAATGCACCCCAACAGCACCTCGGCCTGGTAGGGGGAAGTGACCATGTGCACCCCCACAGCACCTCGGCCTGGAAGGGGGTACTGACCGTGTGTTTTACTGGCACAGAGTAGCTACACACCGTCACATTGTGCGGGTACTGTGCTCACCCTGAGGGTGCGGTGAGGCGCCCAGCACCAGGTCCACAGCACCTTCCATAGCTGAAAGAGGCCATGCTGGAGGTCCGAAGCAGTGTTAATTAATTAATTAATTTAATTTAATTATTTAACATATATTTATAACCCGCAACTTCCAGAGTTCAGTTGCGGTTCACAATAGAACAACATTCCACAAAGCATAAGCTTAGTTTTACATCGAACATTTTTGTAACAATAAAAGTAATGGTTAACAGCCTGAACTAATGCAAAATAGCAAAACTGGCTTATTAAACTATGTACAAAAAACTATATACAGTTACATGTAGAGGGTACTCTGGAATTGGATCATAGTGTTTATATAATAGTGTATTGTCTGTTAAATTGATGGGATAAGTATTACTCTGTCATAATTTTTAACCTTTATCTGAGTGATGTGTGAGATAGGTAGTTTCTGCAGAAACACCTCAGATATCTCTGTCTGTCTCAGTCAGGGGTAGCCCCCATGGACCCCCAGGTGGGCCATGCACCAGCACCACCCCCCCCCCCCTCCAGGGCCAAGGGTGGCAAACAGGGTCTCCCATCAACAGATCCACATTCTACCTCCCTGCAATGGTGGCAGTAGAGGAGACCATCAACCCCGGTCCTGCTGGGGAACAGACACCCTACAGGGCCATCAATGCAGCTCTGTACATTCCATGACACAATAGCAGACAGACATTAGGCCTGGATATGCTAAGCTGCACCCCACCACTATCTGATATTCTCCTGCAGCAAGCCTTCAGCCACTGCACCCTGCAAGCCACTCCATCAAGACACATATCAGCTGCAAACAGTCTGCTAGCTAGTCCATAGTGCATGTTCCCAGTGGAAATGCATGCACCCAGAACTGGGATGCCAGCATACACAACAAGCAGATACATCAGTGATTGGGCCCCAAAAGAAAACCCATAAATATCACATGAGAGAAATACTGTATAGCACTATGGGGGTGCCTAGCCATGCTGTCATCACTGCACAGTCAGGGTGAGAGTGATCCCCCAGCAGGACAAACTGAGGTCACCCTGTCTGTGTAGGTGGTGGCCAGGCACTACAATGTCCCAGCCAGTGCCCTATGCCCTGTGCAGATGCATCCTGGCCAGGTCACCCTGTCTGGGCTATACCCATGGTACCTTGCTCCTCATTATGCACATTGGCAGGCCAATACTGGCAACAATGCTGGCAGTGTGGGCTGTGGAAGGTGTTTGCAGCCACCACACACTGTATAGACAGACACACACTCCCACATCTATGCCAGCATTGTGCTACTATAGAGGAGTTTAGCAGCCCTGCCCACCACACCAGTCCTGGGCACAGTACAGGCATGGATATGCTACGCAATACTGTTGGGGTCACTCCCCAGGGTGGTAAACACTGTCAGAGACCTGACCTGAAGCACACACCGCAGACATCAGAAAGATTGTTATGATGGAGCTCAATGAGCAAACTGTGCTTAACGTAGGACTTGCTATCTGCCAGTAATCATAGGAAACGTTTGATAGGTGTGTACCGTATACCCAGGTGTAGGGTGGCATTGCTAAGGTATGCAAGTGCTAGTATTGGGAGATGCACGCAGGGCCCAATGTCCTGCCTCTCCAGGAGGCATTAGCCAATGGGGCCTGTGGGTGTGGGTGTGTCTGGCCCTGTTGGCTGCTGCTTTATGGCAGAGGTTCCCAACTCCAGTCCTGGTGTGCCAAACACTGTTCGGGTTTTCATGCTGTCCCTCATGAATATGCATGGATACATCTGCATACCATGGGGGTGGTGCATAGATATGCAGCACAGGCATCTTTATTAGAGACAGCATGGAACCTGAATGGTGTTTGGCCCTCCAGGACTGCATTTGGGGGATTCTGCCGTAGGTAATGCACATTTCTATGGTGTTTGTGCTGTGTAGGGTAAAATAGAGGTTTTTGACCCATGCTTATGGTCTCAGCAATAATGGTTCAGTCTTTACTACCATGTTTTCTTCATGGGTAAAATAAGGGGACTGGGTTGGCAGGAGCCCCAGCTGGAATTTGAACCTGTGACCTTCTGGTCCTAAAGGCACTGGCTGCGTCTGCTGCACCACCGTCTTAGCACAAAAACAGTGCATTCCCTGGGGAGTCCATGGCTGTTTGTCAGACAGGGCCTGTCTGTTGGAGGGCACTGCACCCACGTGAAGGGGGCTAGGCCACCGTCTGCTGTGGGCAGCAGCCACTGCCCCCTCCACCAACGGTACCCCTCCGCCACCATGCTGACATGGCTTTATATTGCTGACAGCATCACAGCTAAATGATATGTGGCCCTCCAGGACTGCATTGAGGGGACTGTGGTCTAGGTAATGCACATGTTTCTGGTGTCTGTGCTCTGTAGGGTAAAATAGAGGTGTTTGCACCATGCTTATGTTACCTGCAAAAAGGTTTGGTCTTTACTATCATGGTTTAGTGGTGGGTAAAATATGGGGATTGGGTTTGCAGGAGCCCCAGCTGGGACTTGAACTGGTGATCTTTGGCTCCTGAACACACTGTCTGTGTTCACTGCACCACACTGTGGTCACAGAGACAGTGCAGTCCCTGGAGATAGGAAACCTGGCCAAAGGAGTCATAAACCCTGCTCTGCACAATTTCACTGTGGGATCATTCACCTTGTATGGGGACGGAGTGTAGACCCTTCTAAAATTCATATTTCTTTTTTGGGGCTTTCTTGGGAGTGATTTTTGATGTTTTCCATGACTATCACTGTTGCCCAGCGGGATTATAATTTATTAGAATTTTGTTGTGGTCATTTTCTGTTTTTATTTGCTATTTTGTTCTGTGCACATGTATCACACTGCTCACGTTTTGTAGGTTTCCCTGGTTTTGCTGTACATTGCTGACAGAAATGGTTTCTCTTCCCTTTAAGTCGGCTCTACCGCGAGGTTTTCACTCGCGGTATTTTTTTCATCGAATTTCAGCCCCGCTCCTGTGCGGGGAGCCTCTCCCCTCCCACTCTCCACCCATTGACCCCATCTCTCCGCCCCTGGAGAGCCTTTCTCCGCCCTCCGGGAGCCTTTCCACGCCTCTATCGCTCATTTGCGCGACACGCACATGAGCGGGCCCGTTAGTGCGGCGCGCACGTGTGCGGGTCACAAAAACGCATCATTAGCTTGCGCTAAGGTACCTTAGTGCACGCTCAAGTGCGCCCCGCACAGTAGCGCGGTTTAGTAAACATACCCCACAGTCTCTAGCTGTTCATTTTATGTGAGGCTTGCTTTTCTTGAAGCATCCCTAAAAGCCTCCTGCATTGTCAAGGGACCTCAATATGGTTCTTGAGCAGATGATGAAGGCTTCTTTTTAGCCACTCATTTCCTGCCCTTTGAAGTTTTTGACCTGAAAGGTTTTGTTTTTGGTGGCATCACTTCAGCACACAGAGTGAGCAAGCTTCAGGCTCTTGTAATTCATCCGCCTTAGAGCAAATTCCATCATAATAGAGTGGTCTTCCATATTCATCCTAAATTCCTTCCAAAGATGGTATCGGATTTCCACCTTAATCAGTCAATTGTTCTTCCAACATTTTTCCTAAAACTTTATGCCCACAAAGGGGAAGCTATGTTGCATGTGTTGGACTACAAACGAGCCTTAGCTTTCTACTTGGAGTGGACTAAAACCCATAGAAAGGCCATCTAGCTTTTTATTTTTGACTCTAGAAATCTAGGGGCTGCCATCTCCAAACACCCTCTTTCAATTTGGCTAGCAGACTGCATCTCTTTTCCTTATGCCCAGGTGGGCCTGAGCCTTGATGTTCATGTCACAGCTCACAATATGCATCGGTGGCCAATTTGCACTCAATCTCCATGGAAGAGATCTGCAAGGCTGCAAAATGTTTTTTTGCCCACACATTCACATTTCACTACTGTTTAGAAGGGGATTCCCGATGCAACAGCAACTTTGGCAACTTTGGCCAACTAGTACTTCGGAATCTGTTGGGGATTAGAATCCAACTCCATCCCCCCAGGTCCATTGTTTTCTGTTCAAGCTACAAAAAAAAAAAGAGAAAAGAGAATGACAACATCTATTGTACATAGTTATGTATCTTGAATTACTAAGGCCTGTTGCCAGTAAGCAGATGGACTTATTGCTCCTGTTGCATTCTCATGGGCTTTCAGTAGCCTGTAGCTAGGGAATCCCATATGTGAGGATTCCTGCTTGTCAACAGAGAAAAGGTAATTACTCATCTATAGCAGGCGTTCTCCATGGACATCAGAAATAAGTCCTAACAACTTCCAACCTCCCCAGCTATAGTATCAGACTGTCTTAAAATAGCGCTATGGCGACAGGCAGGAAGATGGTGTGCATGCATAGTGGAACCTCTCAAAAGCTTTCACTAGTAACTGGGGAGCGTTCCTGCACAGGCTCCATCGTATGACATCATCCATATGTGAGGACTTATTCCTGCTATCTATGGAGAACAGTTGCTACAACTGAGTAACTACCTTTTCTATCTGGTTTATCCAATACCTTTTTGGACCATGACAGGTATTTGTGACCTGGACTGGCTGCTGTTGGAAACAGGATACTGGGCTTGAAGGACCTTGGTCTGACCCATTATGGCATATCTTATGTTCTTATAATCTTCATTTGGGAATCAAATGATGGTTGGTCTGGGATAAGCATCCATTCCTCTTTTAGCAACATCCTCTCTCCATGCTTTGCCCTTATTGTCCAACTTCAGAGTATACACAAGAAAGAGTAAATCGCTCTTGCAGTAAAAATAGAAGATAAGAGAATACAAAATGCAGGGCAACAAAGGACAAGAACATGAATAAAAATGAAATTTTGAACACTGTTATTGGGAATATTTGAAGGACAGTAAGATAGAGTCATTTGATTATGTAGATAAATACTCATAAAGACACCTTATGGTGTATTTCACATGTGGAGTAGTCTAAAGAGCTCTACTCTGACTATAGGATCAATAACAAAGCAGAGTTATAATCTCAATAATGTAGTAAACGTTATAAGTACACGTTATACAGTGCCTATGCTGCTAACAATTTACATGAATACTAAAAATCGTTTCCTATGAAATTTTTAAATATTGTATTGTGATATACAACATATGGGGAACATATTAAGAAACAAAGATATCACCAGTGTGATTGAATTATGTGAATTGTGTGGACTCTTTGGACTAGTATTGTAGAGGTACCAACAATTTTTAAATTCATACATCTAATTTTATCACTGTTGGAAAACCTATAGTCCTTTTTTGAGTAGGAAAGATCTAGCCTCCTGGTCTGACAGGCCAGAAATCTAAATGCATGTGCCTAGTATTTATCTACATAATCAAATGACTCTATCTCACTGTCCTTCAAATATTTCCAATAACAGTGTTCAAAATTTCATTTTTATTCATGTTCTTGTCCTTTGTTGCCCTGTGTTTTGTATTTTCTTATCTTCTATTTTTTATCTCTTATGTTTAAACCAAGCATCTATGTTTCTGTTTTATTGTAAAAATATTGTTTTTTTAAAAAATATTGTTTTCATTGTATAAATGTTATATCATTCATTTTATTTTATTTTACTTTATTTCATTTTACAAGCTGCATACCCCCCGAGGAAGGCATTGCCGAAATGCGTTGGGGTTTATCTAATAAAGATTCCTGTGACCATCACACGTCTCTTGCTCCCTGTGTTACGCCAGCTTCAGAATATTACAGTAGTTGTTGAGTGATCACCTGCTTTATCTTGTGGGCGGGAGCACACTTCCTCCATGATGTCAACTTGCAGGCTTTTCAAGGCAGGAAGTCACAGAAGTCATCTTAAATCTTTAATGCTCAACAGTGTTCCTACATTCTGCTGCCAGGTACCACCAACACTCATCAACTCAACTCCTTTTTTGCAACAACAGTCCAGGTTTTCTGCAAACAGTCTCTCAGACATCAGGAGTAGATATACCTCTCTAGAACTTGTTCTATGGTACCAGGTTACTCTGGGGGTGAATCCATTATAGTCTTAAAGCCCCAGCATAGCCCTCCATGCTCTACATGGTGAGACAAGTCTATATCTATGGCATGACAGGCACAACAACTGGGCTCCGTCTCATTACATGCCCCACATTCCTGCTGCAGGAACATAGGTAGATCTGGTTCAGTGGGTATGAGTTCAGCCAGAAACTTGAGGTAGACATTAAATAAAATAAGTATAGATTTCCTTTGGACTCTAGTTTAGTGCTCAAGGTAATGATGTGGGTTTATCAACAGAACTAATTGATGTCTGTCTAACAGATAAGATTTTAACCATGCAAATACTGTGCTGCCAATTCCTGTTTCTGCCAGCCATGCAAGGATGATATGGTAGTCTACACTCAGGGCTGGTGTAAGGATATGAGGCACCCTATGCGAGCCCTCATTCCTGCCACCCTCCCAGCTGCCACCCCTGCCGCCCCTCTCCAGGACCTGCAGAGGCAGCAATGACAATAAAACAGCAATGCAGCACATAACCAGAGCCTATGATTCTGCATACTATCGATGCTACAATCTAACCAGCCAGTCCCGACCCCTATGATGCAGGTTTCCTGTTGGGTGGGGGGGGGGGGGCAGAACTGGCTGGTCAGAGCACAGCACCAAAACGTGCAGTATCAGAGGTTCTGGATAAGCGCTGTGTTGCTGTTTTATTGTCATTGCCATTGCTGAAGGTCCCTAAAAGGGGCAGCAGTGACAGCAATGAAGGGAATCAGCTGCCCTCTAAAGGTTGGCACTCTAAACAACTGCCTAGTTTGCCTAATGTTAGTGCTGGCCCTGTCTATAGTGTTGAAGGCTGCTGAAAAAAAACAGCAGCAGAGTGCTGAGGTTGATCCTCTGCCTTGGTTTCTATGGTGAGCATTAAGCAGGGATACAGTGTCTCTATTCCATACCAGACTGACAAAAATCTAGCCAGTTCTTCCTTTTAACTGGTCGTTGAGATGAATGCAAACTGTCTGTTCTATAAATTTTTCCAGAAAAGGGATGTTAGATAATGGCTAGTAGTTTTCTAACGTGTCCTGAAAAGGGAGCTGTTTTTCAGTAGGAATGCACCTCAGCCATTTTTAGTGCTGTTACATAGTAACATAATAAATGACGGCAGGTAAAGAGCAATATGGTCCATCTAGTCTGCCCAGTAAGATGGCAAGAGTAGGTGCACATGCCGCTCCATATAGGCCCCCCCTCCCCATGTCTTTGTTTAGGGGTGAACCCACCACTCTGTGTAGGACAACCCTGTTTGTTGAGAATTTAGATAGTTAAGTTTATTTTGATTTTATCCTGTTGCTGTAAAGGGATCCACTGTGTCTGCCCCATGCCATTTTGAATTCTGTCACTGTATTTACTCTCACCACTTCCATCGGGAGGGCATTCCAAGCATCCACCACCCTTTCAGTGAAAAAGTATTTCCTGATATTGCTTTTCAATTTACCCCCTTGCAGCTCCATGTTATGCCCTCTAGTTTTACAGCTTCCCCGTCTTTGGAAGAGGTTTGTTTGTTCATTATTTCTCTTTAAGTATTTAAAGGTCTGAATCATACCTCCCCTATTCCTCCTCTCCTTCAGAGTGTACATATTTAGGTCTTCAAGTCTCTTCTCATAAGGCTTCCGATGCAGGCTCCAAATCATTTTGGTCACCTTCCTCTGAACAGTTTCCAGTCTTTTTACATCCTTTGTGAGAAATGGTCTCCAAAACTGAACACAGCATTCCAAGTGAGGCCTCACCAGTGACTTATACAGTGGCATTAGTACCTCTTCCTTTCTGCTGGTAATTCCTCTTTGTATGCAACCCAACATCCTCCTGGCTTTTGCCACTGCCTAGTTACAGTTTTGCCACCTTGAGATCCTCAGAAATAATTCACACCAAGGTCCTTTTACTGGTCCGTGCACACCAACCTCTCGCCCCCTATCGCTTACATTTCCCTTGGATGAAGGGCCCACCTAGTGCACCTTCAGTCGTTGCACTGGCCCTGCCTTAGGCAGCACCACTGAACCGCCCACCAACTGACAAGGAGAACAACTCCTCATCCCTCTCATGCACGTCTGGGACTATGTCAACCTTAAAAAAGCCTAATTCAATCTTGAAAGACCTATTGCCAACATTCTGTTCCCTTGACCCTTGCCCAGCAAAGACAGTACACCTGGCAAGCAGAGGCCTCATTGACGGGGAAACTAAATTAATCTACATTTTTTGTGGAAGGATACTGCAGGGACATCCATCTCCGCTATTCGTGGTTCAGAATGACTAACCATCTTTTTCTTTTGTTTCTGCTGAAACTCTGTCTCGAAAAGGGCTAAGCCTGCAAAATGTTCAGACAAAAAACAGAGGTGCCTTCAAAATGCAACAGCATGGTTTGGGTAAGTCTTAAGAACTGATAAAATTTGTTGTCATTGAGAGGAGCTCAAATTGCAAATAGTGCTTCATTTCACTGTCTAATGTAAACAAGGCTGACAAACAGCCAAATCTGTGATATTTTTGGACTCATGTGCAGTCATCCTGAACAGAACCTTAAAAATGAATATTTTCAATACATAAATGCCTTTTCCTATCCATAAAAAGATCAGAATCGGGCAAACTCTAAATGTTTCGCAAACAGGCTGAAATTTCACAGGTATGGAAGCTATCCCTAATGGACAAAAATAAGCATTGTGGAGAAATGATTCTACAAACAATAACTTATTGCATTGGTTTGTGCACCACTCTACTGTGACACACACACACACGCGTGCCATGCGCATGAATGTCCACAAGCAACCCTTGCCACTGTCCATGAAACACACACACACAGGCATATAACACCTGACACTATCCATGATACTCCCCATGATGCATGCATGCATGAATGCAGCTACTGAAAACACTCCCCATGACACACACACACACACACACACACACACACACACCTGCAGATCCCTGACCACATACACACTTGCATGCACCACCTGACATACATGTATACACCCCATACACATCCACATGCAAACACCTCACAAAAGCACATGTACAACCCCTTGACAGTCCCCAAGACACACACATGCTCACATGCAATCCCCATCACTGCTTATGTGTGTCATACATGCATCACCATACATACATCCCCAAGATATACATACATGCCCCAACACACACACTCATATGCCCAGATTCACATACACACTCACCCTGACACCCATACATAAGTACGCAGACCCCGACACGCAAGCATTCTCCAACACACACATACACCTCCTGACCACTTCTGTGAGATATATATAATCAACCCTCCTCCCCTCCAATAACTGATTCTGCAAGTGGGGAAAAAGCACCATTGTGTCACACTGCAAGTATACACTTTTCAACTTGTTTTTTAAAAATTATTACTACTGCTACTATTTATTATCTGTATAGTGTTACAAGGTGTACACAGTGCTGGACACATACAAGAGACAGTCCCTGCTCTTCAGAGCTTACAATCTAATTAAGACAGACCACACAACAATAAAGGGGACTAGGGTAATTCAAGGGGGAATGAGACGATACAGATAGGTGGTAAGTAGGAGAATAAGGAGATCAGGGTCCATACACATCCTTGAAGAGGTAGGTTTTTAGCCTGGATTTGAATAGGGCCAGAAAAGGAGCTTGGCATACTAACTCGGGTAGTTTGTTCCAAGCATAGGGAGCAGCAAGATGGAATGAACAAAGTCTGGAGTTGGCAGTGGCAGAGAAGGGCACAGAAAAAAGGGATCTGCCAGAAGAACGGAATTCCTGAGGAGGGGTGTAAGGAGTGATAAGAAAGGAAAGGTAGCAAGGAGCTGCAGAATAAATACGCTTATAAGTCAGTAGAAGTTTGAATTGAATGCGGAAATGGATAGGAAGCCAGTGAAGTGACTTGAGAAAAGGGGTTATGTGATCCCAGCGAGACTGATGGAAGATTAGCCTTGTGGTTGAGTTTTGAACGGATTGAAGGAGAGAGATGATTCTGAGAGACCGGAAAGCAGCAAGTTGCAATAGTCTATACAAGAGGTGACTAGAGAGTGGATAAGGGTCTTAATAGTGTGTTCAGAAAGGAAGGTACACATTTTACTGATGCTACAGAGGAAGAAATGGCAGGTTTTAGCTATCTGTTGGATGTGTTCAGAGAAGGAAAGAGAAGAGTCAAAGATGACCCCCAAGGTTGCGAGCTGAGGTAACAGGGAGAAGTAGAGCATTATCCACAGAGATAGAGAAAATAGGAAGGGGGGATGTGGCTTTAGAGGGAAAGAGAAGGAACTGTTATTTTCATGGTAACAAAGCAAGAATAAAATTAAATGTCTAGCTTTATCTTCAGTTGCTGACTAGAAAATGTCTCACAGATGTTTCTTCATGCCAGGTCATTGCTGTTTTTCTTTTCAATTATTCTCTCCAGGGACACTGGGAAATCTAAATAAACAAACATGGATTACAGAGGCCTTCTTCTTTAGTTCTTCAAGTATTGGGGTCCTCCCCACCTGCTAATATGATCAGAATCCCTTTCAATGATGAGGTCACTTCAGACAGAGGAAGATCTACTGTCTCCTATAAATGGTTTTCAGTGGGACCCTAGTGATAAAGGATTGGAGGAATAATGTGATGGGTAGTCTTGGTCCCTGGAGAAAAATGAATGTGTTTGATCAAATAAGAAGTCTACCCCATGGCTTCATGAGGATTTCATGTGCTTAAGTACCAAATATGACAATTATATTGCAAGGGGCATAGGATGCAGGCAGATGGCGATTTCGTGCATTGCCAGGAGGCTACTAGACATTATAAGACTGCTGTTATTAGCACTAAAAAGAAATATATTTCAGTGAAATTGGAGATGAGTGACAGTTGTCCAAAAGATCTGCCCCCTCAAATGTTTCAGGGTCATGAGTTGTATGAATTGTCTTGTGAGAACTTTGCAAGTTTTTTTGAAGTTAAGATCATGAGGACTAGATATTCTTTGGGTTGTAAGTTTAAAAGGATGGGGATAACAGACTGAATTTGGATGGTAATATGAGCAGAAATGAATTTTCAGGGATAGGAATGGTAGGAGAGGAAAGTGATTTTGTTGGAAAGAATGGAGGGATTTTTCTTGATTTGATAAAAGCTGATTCATCACTTGAAGAAATTCAGTTTGTGAGAGAGTGAGCTTGATGAGAGTGGGGTGGTTGGAAAATGAACTTTGGTAGAGTTTGTGGGCTTTAAAGAGGTGGAGTTTGGTTGACTAGTATGGGGGCCAGGGCCAGTGTTAAACATTTATTTATTTAACAGATTTTATGTACTGCTTTATAGAAACATAGAAACATAGAAATATGACGACAGAAAAAGACCACATGGCCTATCTAGTCTGTCCTTCCATAACAACTACAACAGTCCACTTTTTGCCTTTAGAGATCCTCTGTGTTGGTCCCATGCTTTCTTGAATTCAGTTACTGTCCTCATCTCTACCACCTCCACTGGGAGACTATTCCACGGATCCACTACTCTTTCCGTAAAGAAATATTTCCGCATATCACTCCTGAATCTATCTCCCTTCACCCTCATCCCATGTCCCCTCGTAGCAGAACTTGCTTTCAATTGAAAGAGGCTCTCTCCCTGAACATTTATGCCACGGAGGTATTTAAACATCTCAATCATATCACCTCTATCCCGCCTTTCCTCTAAGGTGTACATATTAAGATCCTTAAGTCTGTCCTCATATGCTTTATAATGAAGCCCATTAATCATTTTGGTAGCAACCCTCTGCACCGACTCCATCCTGTTCACATCCTTTTGAAGGTGCGGTCTCCAGAATTGCACACCATACTCCAAATGAGGTCGCACCAAAGACTTATACAGAGGCATTATCACCTCCTTTTTTCTGCTAGCCATTCCTCTCCGTATGCACCCAAGCATCCTTCTAGCTTTTGCTGTCGCCTTTTCCACCTGTTTAGCTACTTTAAGATCATCAGACACAACCACGCCTAGGTCCCGCTCTTCTTTAGTGGACAAAAGTACTTCACCTCCTATACTGTATTGCTCCCTTGGATTGCTGCAGCCCAAATGCATGACCTTACATTTTTTAACATTAAATCCCAGCTGCCAAATTCTAGACCATTCTTCAAGCTTAGCTAGATCCCTCCTCATGTTATCTACCCCTTCCTGGGTGTCTACTCTATTGCAGATTTTGGTATCATCCGCAAAGAGGCAAACCTTACCCGACAGCCCTTCCGCTATATCACTAACAAAGATGTTAAAAAGAATTGGACCAAGGACAGATCCCTGGGGCACACCACTGGTAACATCCTTCTCCTCAGAGTGAGCTCCATTTACTTGTACTCTTTGTCGCCTCCCACCCAACCAATTTCTAACCCAAGCAGTAACTTTAGGGTCCATCCCTAGGGTGCTCAGTTTGTTTATAAGTCGCCTGTGAGGAACAGTGTCAAAGGCTTTACGGAAATCTAAATACACCACATCTAGAGCTCTCCCTCGGTCCAACTCCCTGGTCACCCAGTCAAAAAAATCAATCAGATTTGTCTGACAAGACCTGCCTCTGGTGAATCCATGCTGCCTCGGATCCTGTAATCTGCTGGACTCCAGAAACCTCACTATTTTCTCTTTCAGCAGCGTTTCCAATAATTTACTCACCACCGAAGTTAAACTAACTGGCCTGTAGTTTTCATTTCAATCAAAGCAGTTTACATTGAAACTTAAACTTGGTAATGTACATTAAACAGGGACATTGATAACTTGGATTTTTCTGAGGCAATGGAGGATTAAGTGACTTGCTCAAGGCCACAAGGAGTGTTAGGGGAATTGAACCCTGGTCTCTGGGTTCCCAAACCAGTGTTCTTAACCATTAGGCTACTCCTCCACTCATGTAGGGGCCCAGGACAGAAACTGGTGAGGGCCCATCTTTAGCCTATGCCTCCTTCAGCTTGAAGCAGACTTGGGGCCACCGTGGCATGGGGGCCCAGGGAAATTGCCCTGATTGCTATCCCCTAATGTCAGCTCTGATAAGGACATGCAGTTGTATGGACCTTACTCAAAGAGTGACATACCCCACTCACAATAAAGGGAACACCCTACACCTAATCTTTTTTACCCCCACACACCCAATACATGCCAGCCCCCTCTCTAAAAACATGCCCCATACCATGGATAGACCACAGCCTCATCACCTTCACCATACCCCTGAAAACGCCAGCAACTCTAACAGATCACCAGCAAGCAACACGATGATTCAGGGACACCTTCCTTGATTGCACTCTACCTCAATTAACCACGGACACGTCAAACACCACAATACTAATAGATAACTGGAATCTGCAACAAAACCCTACCAAAAAATACCATATTCACAAAACTCCTTGGTACACCCATGCCCTATGACAACCAAAAACTAAACTCAGACGAATGGAGTGGAAATGGCAGAAAACCACCTCAGATGGAGACCGGAGCAGCTACCTTATACTACTACAGAACTATCACACCACTGCAGACAAAGCCAAGAAAGACTATCATTCAAAAATCATCAACATCACAATAAATCATCCAAGAGAACTATTCAACCCAGTCAGACGCTTCACAGAACCCTCCACAAACAATCAACATCACCCATCAACAACTAGCTGCACAATACAAACAACTAGACCTCTACCTGAACCACAACATCCCCCCTCACACTGATGCCATGTCTAAAAATAGCAGCTGGCCCACATTCCAAACAGTCAGTAATGAAGATATTGAACATACACTAACCAAGCTAAACACCACCTCCTCGCCGCTTGACCCATGCCCAATCAACTGGGTCAAATCTGCAAGAACCGAACTCAGCCCATTTCTAGCCAAGTTAACAAACAAAGCACTCCAACAAGGAACAATGCCTAACAGTCTAAAGATCTGCTCCATCTGCCCTACACCGAAGAAACCAAACCTCGACCCATCATTTCCAGTATCATACAGACACATCACCAGCCTCCCATTCCTGGCTAAAATCATCGAGAAAATCATACAGCTCCAGCTCCAAAACCATATTGATGAAAACCACCTACTCAATCCTCAGCAGCACGGTTTCCGCCCATTGCACAGAGTAGAAACCCTTATGACCCGTCTCATTAACACCATAACCAAAGGCATTCAAAACCATAAACAAACCTTCCTCCTGATATTCCTTGATATCTTTGCGGCGTTCAACACAGTAAACCATAACATCCTACTACAGAGATTACAACTATTTGGAATCCAACATATTGTACTCAAATTATATCTTACAGAAAGACAACAAATAAAAATAGGTTCAAACATCTCCAAACCATGCCAACAAATGCAAGGAGTACCCCAAGGTTCCAACCTATCCGCACCCCTCTTTAACTTATACCTACAACCCCTATGGTCAGTTATCAAAAAACACAACATCTATTACCACCGACGATATTATGCTCTACTGCCCACTACTCTCTAAGCAACTTGATTATACACAAATGCAAGACTGTTTCACAGAAGTTATGCACTGGCTCTCAACAAATAACCTATCAATCAACTTCAAAAAGATTGAGGCTATGTTCATAACAAAGGATACCTCCTTCACACTCCCAACCACTATAACACTAAACAACATACAGATAAATGTAAAAACAGAGTTGAAATACCTCGGTATCAATATTGACCATTAACTATCCTTCAAAACCCAAGTAGCAATAACAGTCAAAACAATCTATTTCAAAACAAAGACCCTGTAATGACTCCGTCCCCTCCTCAAACCAACAGATTTCAGATCAGCACTGCAAGCGCTCAGCCTCCCCCATGCAGATTACTTTAACAATATCTACCAGGGTCTACCCTAATCTACACTTCTCCCCTTCAAACCGCATTACACACCACTGCACATACCATCCAAGGAGCTAATAAACATGACCACATTACCACCATTCTAAAACTACACTGGCTGCCTCTTACCAATAAAATCAGATATAAATGCCTCCTCCTCACTCACAAAGCACTTCACTCCCAATAAAATACCTGCCTCAAATCCTGCTACAGAAACCTACTGCAAACAGACCATGAAGACAATCAACAAACTTAACATACCACAGTCCAAACCTAAATACAGCCAACAAACATGCCACAAAGCGTTCAAACTCTATGTCCCTTCCCTATGGAACCTCCTTCCTGACACACTAAGGGGCATGTTTACTAAAGTGCGTTAAACGTGACTATCGCGCGTTATACGACGTTAACGACCGTAAGTGCCGTATAACGCACGTACCGACGCACTAACGACCGTTAACGTCATACTACGCGCGTTAACCGTAGTTAACGATCGTAAAGCTCCGCGGCGCGTTAAAACAGCGCAGAAGGTGGAGAGTGGGCGGAGAGAAGGGGTCAATGGGCGGAGAGTGGGCGGGGAGAGGCTCCCCTCACACTAACGCGCTGAATTTCTGAGCTCAATTCCAACGCGAATGAAAACCTGCCGTTAAAGGCATTTAAAGGGAAGAGAAACCATTTCCGTCAGCAATGTATAGAAAAACCGGGGAAAGCCACAAAACGTGAGCAGTGTGATACATGTGCACTGAACAAAATAACACATAAAACGTTAAAAATGACCACAGGAAACATTTTAAAAAGCATAATACAGCTGGGCAACAGTGATAGCAATGGGCAACAAGGAACAACACTGCCTGGAAAGCACCAAATAAAAATGAAATGATGTGTGGAAGGGTCTACGCTTCACAGACCCTTTTAAATATCATTTCATTGTAATGGATTGTCCTGGGAGTGTTGTGTAATGTTTCCCAATGATATCATTGTTGCCCAGCTTGGTTATGGGTGTGTGCCCCTTTTGTGAGGTATTCTCTGAGGTTTATGTGCACCGTTGTCTGCATACAAGGTAAATGAGGTCACAATAAACCTGTTGCAGAGCAGGGTTTCTGACTCGTCAGGCCGGTTTAACTAACTCCAGGGACTGCACTGTCTCTGTGGCTACAGTGTGGTGCAACAGACACAGCCAGTGCCTGTAAGACCAGAGGGCCACAGGTTCAAATCCCAGCTGGGGCTCCTGGCAACCCAGACCCCATAGCTTTACCCACTACTAAACATGGATAGTAAAGACACACCTTTATTGCAGAGAACATACGCATGGCCTATATTTTACCACACCAGAAACAGGCACATTACCGTAAAGCAGAGTTTCGCAAATGTAGTCCTGGAGGGCCCCACAACATTCCGGTTTCATGCTGCCTCCAATAAAGATGCCTGTGCTGCATAGCTATGCACCACCCCCATGTTATGCAGATGTAGCTCATGCATATTTATGAGGGACAGCATGAAAACCCGAACAGTGTTTGGAACACCAGGACTGGAGTTTGGGGAACTCTGCCGTAAAGCAGCAGCCAACAGGGCCACACACCCACCCACAGGCCCCATTGGCCAATGCCACCTGGAGAGGCAAGAGATTGGGTCCTGCCTGTATCTCCCAATACTAGCAGTTGCATACCTTAGCAATGCCACCCTACACCTGGGTATATGGTACACAGCTATCAAACGTTTGCTATGAGAACTGGCAGATATCAATTCCTCTGTTAAGCACATTTTGCTCATTGAGCTCCACCATAACAATCATTCTGATGTCTGCGGTGTATGCTGCAGGTCTGGTCTCTGACAGTGTTCACCACCCTGGGGAGTGACCCCCCAACAGTCTTGTGTACCATATCCATGCCTGTACCATGCCCAGGATTGGTGTGGTGTGTATGCCTGCTGACCACCTCTATAGTAGCACAATGGTGACATCGGTGTGGGGGTGGTTGTCTGTCTATCCAGTGTGTGGTGGCTGCAAACACCTTCCACAGGCCACACTGCCAGCAATGTTGCCAGTATTGGGCTGCCAATGTGCATAATGAGGAGCAAGGTACCATGGGTAGAGGCCGGACAGGGTGGCCTGGCCAGGGCGCATCTGCACAGGGCATAGGGCAATGACAGGCACATTGTAGTGGCCGGCCACCACCTACACAGACAGGGTGACCTCAGTATGTGCTGCTGAGAGATCACTCTCACCCTGACTGTGCAGTGACCACAGCATGGCTAGGCACCCCCATAGTGCTATCTAGTATTTCTCTCATGTGATATATATGGGTTGCCTTATGGGGCCCTGTCACTGATTTGACTGTGTATGCTGACATCCCAGTTCTGGGTGCAGGCATCTCCACTGGGCACTAGCAGACTATTTGCAGCTGGTATGTGTTGTGATGGAGTGGCTTGCAGGGTGCAGTGGCTGATGGCTTGCACCAGGGGAATATCAGATAGTGGTGGGGTGCAGCATGCCATATCTAGGCCTAATGTCTGTCTGCTATTGTGTTCTGGATGTGTACAGAGCTGCATTGACTGCTCTGTGGGGTGTGTGTGTCCCTCAGCAGGACTGGGGTTGATGTTCCCCTCTATGTCCACCTTGCAGGGAGGTAGATGTTGTATCTTTCGATAGGAGACCCTGTTTGCCGCCCTGGGGGAGGGAGTGGTGGTGCATGGGCCCTCCTGGGGGGTCCATGGGGGTTACACCTGACTGATACAGACAGAGATGTCCAAGGTGTTACTGCAGAAACTACCTGTCTCACACTATAACACTGCTGTGGACCTGCACCATGGCCTCTTTCAGCCATGGACGTTGCTGTGGACCTGGTGCTTGGCGCCTCACTGCACCCTCAGGGTGAGCACAGTACCCGCACGCTGTGACGGTGTGTGGCCACCCTGTGCCGGTACAACACACGGTCAGTACCCCCTTACAGGCCGAGGTGCTGTGGGGGTGCACATGGTCGCTTCCCCCCTACCAGGCCGAGGTGCTGTGGGTGTGCATTCCCCATCTTGTGTTTATCTGTGGACAGCTGATTTGCATGTGCAGTGCATCATGGGTGTGACTGGCGCAACCCAACCCTGGGGAATCCAGCGCCTGCTCACAGGCTTTGATAACCCATAGGCCATCCCACGTACATCTGTTAGCATTGTGCATAGGTGCAGGACACCCTACCGAGTCTGTCATATATGATACCCACACAGGTAAAAACACACATACCCACGCACGATTGTACGCGTGACGCTACGCGCACCCCAACGTACATTGTTACACACACAGCGAGGGTCTCTTTCTGTATGGAGTACTCGACGTAAAGGAAAACATGCCCTCTCACAGCACACTGGGGACTTGAACCCATGCTGCCTGTAACAGTGGTCAGTACACTAACCATTGTGCTATAGCTCTGTGTTAGTGCTCTGTCTCTGTACATCTTCCTACGATGTACGTCCGCAGCAACGCACGCACGTACGCCCACAGCAACGCACATGGCCACGCCCCAGCAACGCACGTGGCCACGCCCCCAGCAACGCACGTGGCTACGCACCGAGCAACGCACGTGGCTGAGCAGCAAAGGCATTTGGACGAAATGGCATCTATGTCGAGGAAGCCTCCCTTCAGCCAGCGTGACATATACCTGCTGACAGAGCTGTTCTGCCTCCGCCAGCAGAGGCTCTTCCCTGGCTCATCCAGGAGGCAGAACCTGGCAAGGGTCAGGAGGGCCTGGGAGCGCCTGGCCCATAGGTTCAACAGGAGCTCAGACTACCCACGTGAGGTAAGTGCATGGGGACAAGTCCCCCAAATGATGAGACAAAACAAAACACACCCAGTAACGTCAGCACAAATACACAATGCACTGACAGGGAATAGCAGGTGCTGACACATCCTGCGGCTAGCAAAGTCTGCCACACACCCCTGAAAAAGGCACCCCTGCCCCAAGGGGGTAGCTGCAACCATGGCAGAGCAGCACCACAGATCACAGAGGTATGGTATAGGGTGCCTTTGCAGGCCAGGGATGTCCCCCATCCACAAGACACCCCAGTCCCACCTCTCAGGCCAACAGGAAAGGAAGGGGGTCTGCACCATGTCTCCTTTAACCAACACATTTGCAAAATGCATCCTCTGATGCTGCAAGCCCCAAATGAGGGCATCTCTCCCCCACCCTGCCCACTGTCTGCTGGTGCCTTCTGTGATCACAAAACACAAACCCCAGCTCCAAGCAGATATAGGCCCCACATGAGGGCAACTCCCCTCCACCCTGCCCACTGTCTGCTGGTGCACTGTGTGATTAAACAATACAAACCCCAGCTCCAAGCAGATGTAGGCCCCATATGAGGGAATCCCCCCTCCACCCTGCCCACTGTCTGCTGGTGCACTGTGTGATTAAACAATACAAACCCCAGCTCCAAGCAGATGTAGGCCCCATATGAGGGAATCCCCCCTCCACCCTGCCCACTGTCTGCTGGTGCCTTCTGTGAGCACATAACACAAACCCCAGCTCCAAGCAGATGTAGGCCCCTAAAGGGGTCCCCAGCACCGACCCTGTTCCCTGGGAAACAGGCCCTGTATGGGATCACAAAGGAAAAACCACAGCCTAAGGGCATCCTAGTGAGGACTGTAGGTGACAACCTCCCACCCAAAATGTGGCTGATTGGCACATGCAGATGTGTGTAGGTGGCACACACAGCTGTGATGTGTTATGTACGTGGGCCGCACATATAGTGCACATGGTGCACCGACCAGGGTGATGTGTGTGTGGCCCACACATGGGGCTGTCACACGTTAACGCAAGGGGGCATGAGCGCCCACCCAATAGGGGCAGGCGCTTGTTGTATGCAATGAGAGTGGTAGATGCAGAGGCAGGGACCCACCACGTGTCCCCACGGTAGCTAAGGGCAATGTTCGTTGTCACCCCTACAGGTGGAGGACCTTCGAAAGAAGGCTCGCGAGCTGAGGGCCCGGTACCAACGCTTCATTGCCAGGGTGCAGCGCGAGAGGATGGCACAGCAGAATGGTGAGTACCGCGACATGGACATGTAGGGGAACGAGTGGTGGAACCACAGGTCCACAGTGACAGGGGAAGAGGATGTTTCCCCAGGGGATGACATGTGTTATCTCTCCCACAGCTGATGCACGTGCAGCCAACGTGGACGAGGGGCCGGAGGAGCCCCCAGACGTTGCGGCCCGGGAGGGAGACCAGGAGCAGCACGAGGATGAGGATGGCGGACCAGAGCGGGGAGCCGAGGATGGGAATGAGCGCGCATCCCCACGCCATGATGCGGGGGAGGAGGGGGGTGATGATGGGGGCCAGATGGGAGGGAATGTGGGGGATGCTAGGGAAATGGGGACTGATGGTGTGGAGCCTGGGGAGCAGGATGAGGAGGGGGGGGATGTGAGTGGAAGGGAAGAGGAATGGGGGGAGGTGGGAGGCAGGGAGAGGGAGGGGGAGGCAGGGGGGGAGGGGGATGGGGTTGTGGGGAGGGTGTTGGGGGCAGGGGGGAGGGAGGGGATGTCCAGCGGAGGGGGTGGGGCAAGGGCAGTTCCCCAATGGCACGCTCCGCCACAGGGCACTGGGGGCACCAGCCACCTGCCCCATGATAAGGGCGCGGCAGGCCCTCTGGACGTGTGCCTGCCACACATGGCCGCAGGCAGGTCTGCTGTCCATGCAGCCACACAGACACGGGGAGATGTGTGTCTGTGCGGCTGCATGTGCGGCCTGCACCTGGCTGCAGCTGTGCGTGCCCAGGCACAAGCCCAGAGGCAGTTCGCCCTAATCCAGGGCCAGGTGCTGGCAACCCTGTCCATGGTGGCTGACCGTCTGCGTGAGCGGGATGACCGCCCTGGCCATTCCGCAGACGGTCAGCCACCATCCAACAGGGGTCCCCAGGGTGTGTAATGTGTGGGGACACATGGCACACCCACCCTGTGACGCACCGTGCCATTGAATGTCCACCACATTGGCCACAGGGATGGGAGCGGACACTGCAATTTGCAGTGGCATGCGTGTTTGGCCATGCCGGCCATCAACTGACAGCATGGGCCATGTCAGCCGGATGTCACGTGTCTGTGTAACTGTAAATAATGTACATATGTTTTAAAAAAGAGTTATAAATGTTGGTTGAAACATATGTACCTGTTGGTCAGATGTCCCTCATTGCCTGATGACAGTGGTGTGCGAGTGATGGGTGTGGCAGTGGGCACTACTGAGGCCAAGGGTGGGCGTCGAACAGGTAAGGTATGTGGCGTGGGCACCCCCCACAGACATGTCACAGCTACGTTGCTGTGTGGGTGGCCCACCAAGAGGGGTGGGGAGTGGCGTGCCTGACTGACGTGCAACAGCATGTGTGTTGGTAGGTGCGGGGCAGACAGCACAGAGTGACAATGGGACATATGGCGGGGGGAAGTGGATGGCCTGTGTATCCTATCCAGCCGTGTCCCATATTGGTGGCCTGTGGTGGCAAGGGAAGGGCGGCTGAGGTGTGTATGTACCGGTGGGGTTAGGGGGGAAACACAGAGGGTGCACCCAGGGCCGGCCCATCCATTGAGCAGGAATGTGTTTTGCACAGGGCCCAGCGTTTCGGGGGGCCCCGCGCAAAGAACATTCTTCCCTTTCGTAATTGGTAGAAATAATATAAAAGTGGCCGCTGCTGCCGCGGCAGCGGTATGGTGTGTCCCGCGGGGCTCCCTCTGCCCGGCGGGACTCTCCCGGCGCGGCTCAGCCCCTCTCTGCCGGCTTGCAGATACGCGAAGGGAGAGAGTCTCCCTTGCGTCTGTTAAGCCCGCAGGGGCAGATGGAAGATTTCCCATCAGCACCTGCGGGCTTAACAGAGACACGAGGGTGACTCTCTCTCCCTTCGCGTATCTGCAAGCCGGCAGAGAGAGGGGCCGAGCCGCGCCGGGAGAGTCCCGCCGGGCAGAGGGAGCCCCGCGGGACACTCCATGCCGCCACCGTGGCAGTGGCAAGCGTTATTTGGTTTTTAAATTGCCATCAGCCGAGGGGGGGGGGGCCGGTAGGACTGGCAAAGGGCTAGGGAGGGAGGGGGGTTGAGACTGGCAATGGACGAGGGAGGGAGGGAGGGAGGGAGGGAGGTTAGGACTGGCAATGAGGGAGGGAGGGAGGGAGGGAGGGGGGTTAAGACAGGCAATGGGCTGGGGGGGGTTAAGACTGGCAGTGGGCTGATGGGGGGGTAGGACTGATAATGGGTTATAGGGGGGCTAGGACAGAAAATGGGCTGATGGGGAGGGGTTGGGACCTGAGGTGGGCTGATGTGGTCAGGACTGGTAATGGGTTATAGGGGGGGCTTCAACTGAAAATAGGGTGATGGGGGTTAAGACTGGGAGGTGATTGACGGGGGGCTAGGACTGGTAATGGGTTGGGGGGTTGCTAGGACTGGAAATGGGCTGATGGAACAGCTAGGATAGGACTGGTAATGGGCTGAGTGGAGGGGAGCTATGCCTTGACATGGGCTGATGGTGGGGCTAGGAAATGACTAGAAATGGGCTGATGGGGGGGGGGCTAGGATTGACAATGAGCTGTGGCACCAGTAGTCATGGGTTCAGACCCACAATGGACTCCTTTTATAGGGGTGTCTGCCGCATTATATCTTTTACATACGCAGGACTACTACCAGCGACAGCCTCTCAAGCGTGATATTACCGTAATGAGCGTCATAGGGTGCGCCATGTGTCACCTTATCTGGCTCCCTTTATGTTCCCTTATGGACTGCTCTATGGGGGACATTTTGATGTGCCTCTGTGGACACTCCACTTTATAGTGTGGCCTATGTTGTGCGTTATGGTGTGCCTTCTGCAGCAACTTTGTGGACACCACTGTGTGGGTGTGTTTGCTAGCAACCTTGCAGCACATACATGAAAGATAATATAGGGCCCCTCACTCACTATCTGATGTGTGGGTGTGTTTGATTGCACCCCTCCAAAAGGAAACAAATAAATGCCCCTTCCCTCACTGTATCATATACAGGTTACTATATCAGCCAGCCTTCTGCATCTGGCACCCTGGGGACTCGAACCCATGCTGCCCGTATCAGCAGTCACTGCAGTAACCATTATGCTACAGCTCTGTATGGGTCAGGTATGTCTACGAGACTTCTTATGCTTAACGCGCGGTGACTCCTCTAACGCGCCACGTAGCGCTCGTTAGTTCTGTACCGCGCGTTAGATCTTCTGTTGTCCTGCCCATCTCCTTATTTGGGGGTTTGTCTTCTTAACGCGAATACTAACGCGAACTGCACTAACGCGATTTAGTAAACATCCCCCTAAGAAACATTAACAACCTCCCTGCCTTCCGCAAGCACCTGAAAACCCACCTATTCACTGAACATTTTGGTCCCTCAACCTAACCCCCCCTCCTTCAACACAACACTAGTAAACAAAAACACAAATGTAAATAGTTATTTGAATATACCATCTAGCTTCAATGTTTGTATATAGCACCACAGTTTATAATATTTAATATGGTTGTTAGCAAAATGTTCAACTGTTCTGTTAACTGTTACTCTGTTCATTGTATGACATATGTTTACTGTAAAATGTTCTGTTCCCTGTAAACAGCTTTGACCTAGCGAAAAGTAGTATATAAAACTAGCTAAATAAATAAATAAATAAAAAGGTAGATCAGCTGATGGCACCCTGATTATTGTCAAATGTCAATCAGTCATTACAATGGAGTTGTTTACCAGAGAGACCAAGAGGCTGTAGTGTAGTGGTTCTCAACCCAGTCCTTTCAGACCCCCAGACTAGTCAGGTTTTCAGGATATCCACAATGAATATGCATGAGATAGATCTATATGCACTGTTTCCATTGTATGCAGATCTCTCTTTCATTGTAGATATCCTGAAAAACTGACTGACCTGGTTGTCCCAATGGACTGAGTTGAGAACCACTGCTGTAGTGTATCCTGTTTTTAAAGGGATGATCTCAGAGGACTCGGGAAATCCACTGCTTGCCCCAGGACAAGCATTGTGGAACCTGTGTGTCTTTTTGGGAACCTGCTAAGTACTTGTGACCTGGATTGGCCACTGTTGGAAACAGGATGCCGGGCTTGATGAACCTTGGTCTAATTCAGTATGGCATATCTTATGTTCTTACGTTTAGTGATCCTGGTCAGTATTGACCTACTGTATCTCTATTATCTCCAGGAACAAGCACAAATGTAGTCTTCACATATGGGAATCGTTGGTACCGACGGAGCCTGCGTGGGAATGCTCCCCAGCGTCCAATAGGAACGCTTTTGGGAGCATCCCTCAGCACATGCACACTGCTTTCCCACCTTTCCAACTGTCCCTCTTCAGTTCTTCATTTTCCACGGAGCCGACAGGACCCATACCCTGTCACCGCAGAAAATTCCGTCTTTAAAATTTTTTTCTTGTGGTCGCGTTTGCCTCCACACGACGCCTACCGGTACCGCCGGTTCTTTTCTTTTCTTTAGAAAAAAAAATTTGAACTGTTTCTCTTCAGAAACTTTTCTTTTTTGGTGCTAGGTGCCATTTTGGGCATTAGGCCCCATATTCCTGAAACATAGAAAAAACAACTAGTGGTTTCAAAAAATGTACCAAGTGTGGCAGTACCATTTCCGTCACTGACACCCATGATTGGTGTCTTAAATGTTTAGGGCCTGAACATTCTCCATCTGAATGTCTCTCCTGTATGGGGATGACTAAAAGGGGAAGACAGAACCGGGCTGCAAAGCTCGGTACCCTCTTTTCTTTGGATGCCAGATCCATTGCATCAACATCTTTAAGGGCCTCCTCTTCCTCCCATGGATCTCAGGTAACTAAACATAAAAGCCGGTCCTCAAAGAGTAGCTCTCCTGCTAAGTATCGAGAGGCCATTGCCCTTGAGGGAACCACACCGGCAAAACAGCCCTGGCGGGAAGCTTCGGCTTCCAAAGCATCAATGGGGCTTCAGGATGTTCTCGAGGCCTCGACCTCGCAAGAACTACCTGTGCCATGCTCAGGGGTCCCGGCCGTTTTCACCGGTACTGACACCCAGGCATCGGCAGCGTCGATAGACCAGAGGTTCCTTGCTATCGAACGCAGCATTGCAGCTCTGCTCACAGCTGCGGTACCGTTGACACCTATGGTTCAACGGGCACTGGTACCGACATCGATACCGATGCCGGTACAGACACCGGTACTGGTACCGACGATATCGGTACCGACGGTACTGGCCCCGGTGGGAATTCTTCCCACGCCATCTGTGGCTGGAATCGACAGATCGGTATTGGATCAACTCGGTACCGACTTCGATCAATACCGGGACCGTGCTTTGCCTGAGCATCGTGGTCAGGAATACTTTGAATCCTCCGATTCCGAAGACACTGACAATTCTGCTGGTACAAGAGGGTTTCTCCTGGAAGATCCCTCTTCTCCCCAACACAGAATGTCACCTCCAGAGGACATGTCTTTTCAGGATTTTATTCGTGATATGGCCAAGGGCCTTTCAATTACGGGAGCTCCTGAAGAGGAACCCAGAGCAAAGGAATTGGAAATTCTCCAATATCCTAAAGCTCCAAAGGAAGCAGCTAATCTGCCCATCCATGAAATTCTGCATAACTTGATGCTCAGAATGTGGGAGACACCTCTGACTACATCTCCTCATTCTAGGAGACTTGATACATAGTATCAAGTTCTGCCATGTCCTGGATTTCAAAAGACTCAGCTGCCACACCATTCAATGGTGGTGCAGTCAGCCATGCGTAGGATGAAAAGTGCAAAGAGGCATGCATCCAATCCCCCAGGTTGTGAATGCAGGACTCTGGACGCTTTTAGGCGCCAAACTTTTCAGGCTTCCATGCTTTCAGCTAGGATCAGTTCATATATACTATATATGGGAATGTTCCTTAAAGAAGTTACAGGAGACTTGGAGCTTATGAGACCATTTCTCCCAGATGACAAGAGACAAGACTTTCTTGCTCTAGTTAAGCATGCTCAAGATGTCTCCAAGTTTGTGAATCATGCAGCCTTTGACTGCTTTGAATGCATCAGAAGAACCTCTGCTATTGCCATTGGGGCACGACGGATTGTCTGGCTTCAGGCATCAGACTTGGAGACTTGGGTACAGGACAAGTTAGGCAACATTCTTGGCATGGGAGAGAATCTCTTTGGCAAGAACTGTCAGGAAAAGGCTAACGAGTTAGATGCTGACAATACCACTCTAGATAGATTGTCAAAATCTACAGTCACGCCAGCCAAAAAGAAGCCTTATAAAAAACCCTCTTTCAGCAAAAAGAGGACATTTTATCCTTCCTATACCCAGCAGAGTCAAACTCAGGGTCAGGTTGCCCAAAAGGGACAAACTAGACAGCAAAAGAAGCCAAAAGGCCAGAGAGCCCATCCAGCTCCACAGGTTCACCCCCCTCAAGGGCTTTGACTCCTTCCTAGAGAGCTTAGCCTTCCTGCCTATGAGGGGCCCCCAACCCCCCAATATCCCAGGCAGGTTATGCCACTTTGCCAGCAGATGGCATTAGATAACAGCAGAAGATTGGACTTTGTCCATTGTAGAAGAGGGGTACAAGCTTCATTTTCACAGCATGCTCCCTCCTACAATTCTAAGGCAATTCAATTCTCAAACCTCCGCAGACAATCTTCTAGATCACAAGGTCTCAACACTTCTTGCCCAAGGGGCAATAGAAGAGGTACCCATTCTTCAACGGGGTGCAGGGTTCTACTCCCCATATTTTCTTATTCCAAAGAAAACAGGAGGACACAGACCCATTCTAGACCTCAGAGAATTGAACAAATACCTCTTCTGCCATACCTTCAAAGCCAGAATTGGCTTTGCTCTCTAGACTTAAAGGATGCATACACTCACATTCTGATCCATCCAGATCACAGGAAATTCTTACGATTCCTTTTCAAGGGAAAACATTTCCAGTACAGGGCTCTTCCCTTTGGTCTGGCTTCAGCATCAAGAGTATTCACGAAATGCATGGCAGTAGTAGCTGCATTTCTGCAAACCCTGGGGATATTCGTCTTCCCTTACTTAGATGACTGGCTCATTCGAGCCCTTACAGTTGCAGAGGCCAGCACTGCACTGTCTCGCACAATGCAAATCCTCCAATACTTGGAGTTGGTAATAAACTTCCCAAAATCCCAACTTGTTCCTTTCCAATGCCTGGAATTCATAGGGGCCTGTCTAGATTCCAGACAGGCAAAGGCTTTCCTTCCACAGGCCCGGTGTCTTCGCATAATGCAACTAGCTTCTCAAGCAGCAGGGAAATCCTCCCTAACTGCTCGGGAGCTACTACAGTTGCTGGGACATATGGCATCCACAGTTCATGTAGTCCCATATGCTCGCCTCCACATGCGAGCAGCTCAGTGGACCCTATCCACACAGTGGACACAGGCCACAGGACACTTATCAGACAAAATAATAAACTCTCAACAACTAATTTTGTCCCTCCAATGGTGGCAATCACTAGAAAATCTGACAGTGGGGTCTCCTTTTCATCAACCCCTCTTTCAGGCCACCCTAACAACAGATGCATCACAGGTGGGTTGGGGAGCACACCTGAATCATCTCTCTACACAGGGCACCTGGTCTCCACAGGAGGCTGGTCTGCACATAAACCTCCTGGAATTAAGAGCAATCTATTTAGCTTTCAAGTATTCCACGCCCAGCTCAGCTACAAGACAGTCCTAGTCCAGACGGACAATCAAGTAGCCATGTTCTATGTGAACAAGCAGGGCGGAACAGGCTCTCTGTCATTATGAAACAAAACTTTACGACTGTGGGCCCTCGCCAGAGAGTATCAAATTCACCTTCTAGTGGTATATCTTCCAGGCATTCAAAACCTTTGGGCAGACAAACTCAGTCGAGTACTACTGCCTCACAAGTGGTCGCTCCACCTAGACCAGGTGGCAAAGATATTTCATCTCTGGGGCACTCCAGACATAGACCTCTTTGCAAGTCCACTGAATGCCAAACATCCCTGGTTCTGTTCCAGGATCCCGGCTCACAATTGTCAGGCAAAGGATGCCTTCCTCCTTCATTGGGGTCAGGACTTCCTTTATGCCTTCCCACCCATTCCCCTCATCCCCAAAACACTCTTCAAGCTTCAGAGAGACAGAGGTCGTATGATTCTCATAGCGCCACGATGGCCACGCCAAGCGTGGTATCCCCTGCTTCTACATCTCTCTCAAGCTACACCTCTGGAGTTAGGGCATGCTCCAGATCTCTTTTCCCAAGAGGATGGGACGCTATGGCACCCGAGCCCCCAGTCCCTGCATCTCACGGCCTGGTTGCTGAAGGCTTAGACCTCCAGGATTTCAACCTTTCCCAACAGGTAAAGGATATCCTTCAGGCTTCTAGAAAACTTTCCACAAGAAGGTCCTATGCCTTCAAGTGGAAATCTTTTACTATATGGTGCTCCAAGAAGGGATTAAACCCCCTTGTCATACCTTTAGAATCGATACTAGAGTATCTCCTTCACTTATCGAATTCTGATCTAAAGACCAATTCGGTAAGAGTCCATCTTAGTGCAATTGCAGCTTCTTATAAGCCTCTGAATGGACAACCAATTTCCTCTCATCCACTCATATCCATATTTATGAGAGGTCTTCTATTAACCAAACCTCCCATTAAGCCACCACTGGTGGCATGGGATCTAAATCTAGTTCTCGGGCAGCTCATGAAGCCGCCTTTTGAGCCTTTAGCCACTACAACCCTTAAGTTTTTGACCTGGAAGGTCATCTTCCTAATTGCAATCACCTCTGCACGTCGCATTAGTGAACTGCAAGCTTTAGTGGCTGATCCTCCTTATACTAGGTTTCACCATGATAAGGCTGTTCTTAGAACTCATCCACACTTTATGCCAAAGGTGGTTTCGCCTTTTCATTTAAATCAATCAATTTATCTTCCTGTATTTTTTCCGAGGCCTCACACCTCTAATGCAGAAAGAAACCTTCATACTTTGGATTGTAAAAGAGCCTTAGGGGCTTGTTTACAAAGCTGCGGTAGCAGTTTGCGATCGTAATCGGAGCCGCGGCCCCATTGATTTCAATGGGGCCGCGGCTGCGATCGCGATCGCGAACCACTACCGCGGCTTTGTAAACAAGCCCCTTAGTCTTTTACCTACAGAGAACACAGCAACATAGAAAGTCCTCGCAACTTTTTATAGCTTTTGACTCTAGTCATTTGGGACTTCCAGTCTCCAAAAGAACTTTATCTAAATGGATTGCCCAATGCATATCCTTTGCTTATGAGAGTAAGGGTCTTCCTCTTCTAGGCCATGTCACAACTCATAATGTGAGAGCCACGGCAACTTCCATGGCTAATCTCCACTCTGTGTCTATCGATGACATTTGTCGAGCAGCCACCTGGGCTTCAGTACACACCTTCACAGCCCATTACTGCCTGGATGAAGCCTCCCGTCGGGATGCCTTCTTTGGCCAAGCTGTTCTTCAAAAACTCTTTCAGACCTAATTCAACTCCTACCCACCAACCCTGGTGGAATGCCAGAGATCCATGGGAGGAAGGATGCCTACCTTTCTAGGGTGGCACCTTCCTGGGGCTATCTCCCTGGCATCTTCAGCTAGGGAGTCCCCATATGTGAAGACTACATTCCTGCTTGTTCCTGGAGATAGCGTAGTTACTCACCTGTAACAGGTGATCTCCGGGAACAGCAGGAATTTAGTCTTCACAACCCACCCACCTCCCCTAGGAGTTGTCTCTCTATCTCTTTGTCTCTTTCCTCTCTCCCTCTATCCTTTCACTCAGCTACAAACTCAACTGAAGAGGGACAGTTGGAAAGGCGGGAAGGCAGCACGCATGTGTTGAGGGATGCTCCCAAAAGCGTTCCTATTGGTCGCTGGGGAGCGTTCCCATGCAGGCTACGTCGGTACCGATGATACCCATATGTGAAGACTAAATTCCTGCTGTTCCCAGAGATCACCTGTTACAGGTGAGTAACTACGCTTTACTGTTTGTGAGTAACGTAATTGAAAGTGTTGCATTTGATCAGTTCCAGCTTTTTAACAGAGGAGAGCAGGCACTATACCAATATTAATCTGGGTTTAGGAAAAGATTATGGAACTGAAACTGTCCTTCTGGCAGTTACTTATGAAATTAGGGTATGGATAGATAATGGATAGACTAGTTTGTTAATATTGCTTTATGTCCACACCTTTTGACACCATGGATCATTCTATTTTGTTGCAAAGATTAAGTGAAATGGGATGAGGTGGAGTGGGACAGTGTTGTCCTAGATAATTTTATTTCTGTCAGGTCAAGTACAGTGAGTTATGTGGAGTGAGGAGTTCTCAAGATCCCATCTTCTCTCCCTTTGCTATTTAATATTTATCTAACACTACTTGTGCCATTAATCTTGAAATGTGGAATAGATGATATTCAATTGCTGGGTAGTTAGAATAGCATAAGTTGAAATGTAATTCAAAAATCAGATTTATTTTGGCTGAGTAGCTAGCCAAAATAAACGAGCTACTTAGTTTTCCTGTGATACAATTGATGTCTCTTCAGTCAAAATCCTTAACTGTCCATTTAGATGAACAACTTTCTATGGAACGTCAGATGTCATCTGTTGCAAAAACTTTGTTTATGTTATTGAGGCAATTAGGAAATTAAGATCATTTTTAGAGTGGCAGGATCTCCTGATTATTGCTCATTCTTTAATTTTGAAGCATGTTGATTGTTAACTCATTACACCAGGTTACTACAGCTGCAAAATACTGTTATTAAACTGATTCTCAAGAAACAGACATTTGAACATGTTATCATTTTATTGAAAGATTTCCATTAGCTACCTGTGGCCTATAGGGCACAGTTTAAAATATTAAAATAGTTTTCAAATATTTGCATAATATGTACCCTGAATATCTGATAAATCTATTGCAGTTTTATATACCTACCCAGCTGCTACAGTTTTTGCAACAGGATTTTCTTGTGGCCCATATTTTATTTGAGTGGAGGAGTTGCCTAGTGGTTAAGAGCAACAGTCTACAATGCAAGAGATCTGGGCTCAATTCCCACCAGCACTCCTTGTGACCTCGGGCAAGTCACTTTACTCTCCAGTGCCAATCTACATCTGGTCTTGCTTTGTCAAGAAAACCCTGGGGCTGCTGGGTTGCTATGAGTTACCATTGACTTGAAGGCTCCTAAATGTCTTTTATTTATTTAAAAGGATTTCTATTCCGCACAAACAACCTAGGCGGAGTACAAAAAATATATGCAATAATTTCACATATGTTACAATATTTAAAAACATAAAACAAAAAATACCAAAACTACAAATACTAAAAACAACAATAGACTAAAAAAGAATAAAAAAATCAGTAAATAGATAAAGTAAAAATAAAATAAATAATTAAAAATAAACTATCTGCTCTTAAGCAATTACTACCTAACTAAATCACTGCATATGCCTATTTGAAGACGCTTCCTAAATACTCCTCTATCAGACAAAAGTGCATCTCTACCAGATGGCTCTTGTCTACTTTTTGGTCACCTCCGTCTTGACTATTACAACCTCCTCTTTGCTATTCTCCCTCAGTGTCATCTCTCTCCTTTTCAATTTATCCAGACCTCTGCAGCGCGGCTAATCTTCCACCAGCCCGATATACTCATATAACCCCTCTTCTAAAATCACTTCACTGCCCCCTCTTCCATTTCCATATCCAATTCAAACTTCTCTTTCTAACATTTAAATGCATTCACTCAACTACCCCTCATAACTTTTCCTCTCTTCTCATTCCCTTCACCCTTCTTCGTGAACTCTGCTCCTCTTCTGGCTTTCTTCTATCTACGCCCTTTTCTTCTTCTGCAAACTCCAGACTTCAATCTTTTCACCTTGCTGCTCTTTATGCATGGAACAAACTTCCTCTATCTTTATGTCAAGTCTCTTCTCGCCCCCTCTTCAAATCCATGCTAAAGGCTTATCTCTTATGAGGCCGCATTTGGATCATAATTTCTTGTTCTCCTTGTGTCTCCTTTCCTATTTGAACCCCCTTGTTTCTCTTGTATTGTTCTGTCTGTCTTAATTAGATTGTAAGCTCTATGAGCAGCGACTATCTTCTTTATATGTTTGTACTGTGCTGTGTACGCTTTGTAGCGCTATATAAATGATTAATAGTAGTAGTAGTAACTGAATTCCAGAGCCTAGGTGCTTCCATTGAGAATATCCTCTGCCTAAACTCATAAAAGTATACTTCATGAAATGATGGCAATTCCAATCGAAGAGTTGCTTGAGAATGCAAAGCATGTAGTGGGCAATAAATTCTCAAAACTGTTAAAAAAACATTGCAGTGCGACATGATTAAGAGCCTTAAAGACAGTAAGCAAAATCTTATACAGTAGATAATGCACCATTTAACCAATGTAACTGGCAGGTGTAATATGTTCAACCCGACTTGTACCTGAAATATCCTTGTATTTGTTTAATGGTTACTAAGTGGTGTGGGTTTCAGGACTCGTTGCAGTAAGTGGTGTATTAGAAAGCTGCACTAAGCTTCCGCATACAGCATTCTAATGCATGCCCTAACAAAACTGTACTCCTGGTGCAGTAACCTAATGGCATGCAAATTCCAGCAGCATTCAAAAGTCTGCACTGTCAGAAAAAACAGTGCACACCGCCTTCACAATATGCAGCCATTTGCTGCAGTGTGAATAAGATGTCTCCTTTCTTGTCCTTGCATGAGTAGGGATTGGCTCATGCACTGACAGGAAGAGAGACATTTAAAAAAAAAGCCAGATGGGTTCCTTGTCTCATTCTCCAACACTGCAAAATTTCCCTGGTGATAAAGTGGACCTCGGATCAGTGCCTAACCCCCTTCCTGGATACTCCCAAACCCTAACACTTTCATTCCCCCATGATACCTCCCAACGCTCCCACCCCATTTCCTGGGTATTCCTGATCCCCTAATCCCATACTGACCCCTGACACTCCTGACCACTGTCCCCGGACACTCCTAACCCCAGTATGGCTACTCTAAGTGAGGGAACGCTTGCCTTGGGTAAGTACCCTGGCCTGGGAACCCTAGCTCAAGGCACGCCTGGTGCAAACACTATATGACAGGGCACCTCAGGTCTAGGCATTTCTGGTGCAGGCATCCTAAACCAGAATAGGGAGGCCCCTCATGAAAAGAACCTCTACTGGTGGACCGAACCTCCCCCTGGACCATTTATACTTACCTGGCTTGGGGTGGTGTCCAGCAGCATACCTGCCTTCACATCACCATCTTCTAAAATGGTGGCATATAACTCCCAGGAGTGCTCTGCCATTTTGAAAGAAGGGGGAAACAGAGGCAGAAGCGAGTGAACATTACTTCTGGCTCCCAACTTTAGAAGTGAGTGGGAAGTTTGGGGTATCAGGAAGGTCTACTTGGGCAATCATATTTTTGGAGGGGATTGGGGAGAGGAATGTGGAAGGTGCAAGGGGGCCACTTGTATCAACAGGAATGTTGGGGAGGGGTGGGAGGTGCAAGGGAGCTACTTGGGCTACCAGGGAGATCTTTAGGGAGTAGGGGGTAGAAGTTCCTCTTGGGCCACCAGAGTTTTTTGTGGGGTTGGGGAAGGAGGTCTGAGTCCACTTGGGCCACTGGGGATCATAAGAACAAAGAACATAAGAATTGCCATAATGGGTCAGATTGATGGATTGATGGTAGAGTTTGTGGCAAATCCAGGTCACAAATACCAGGTAGACTCCCTAAATAGCAAGTGCCACCCTTCACCTCAAATGACCCTCCAGCTCTGAGCTGGAGTAAAGATTCAGCACTACAAGAAGAGTAAAATACCATGCTACATTTTAATAAGTTTTTTTGACATTGAAAGCAATTTTATATTCAGCATTTTGTATATGTTTTGCATATCCACTGTGTTACCTTTTGGCATAGTGGCTTTACTGCTGATCATAGGAGTCAACTTTTCAAAATCACAAGCAATAGTTTCTGACAATCCCTGAATTAATGATGGCTAATGTCTCCACCGCATCAGTGGACCAACCTAGGCTGTCTGAGCTGAAAGGTGCTGAAGGGTGCTGAGCAGAGAAATGATGTATGAGGACCTCACAAAGAGGGTCCAACCCTTGTGTATATTAAGAATTAATTGTTAGTTCTTACCCTTTCTGGAGTTTTCTCTCTTGGAAGGAGGAAATCAAGGAATGGATGCCCTACTATCTGCTTTCAAACTTAAGATAAGCCTGCAGGCAGCTAATGGTAAAAACCAGAGTGGACTATTGTTCCTTAATCCTGAGGAATGCACAAGACATACTGGGCTGACTCTGTTTCTGTCAGCAGTGAAAGGGTTAACTTTCTCTTGGTAAAAGCCCTCTTGGAGTTTTGAATTTAGTCAGTTGGTCAGAGAAATGGAAAGAGACATGGGGAGTCATTCTGAATCACAAATAAGCCATTTACACAAACAGGTTGGACGTTTTCGGCAAGTAAACATCTAGACGTGATTCTGACAGCAAAATGTTTTACACGTACAGGCGAGAAAGATGGGTAATCTGGATGTGGATATGGAGGGGAGGAGCATGGGCGTGTTGAGGCGCCTAAATGTCTAAACCATATTCTGACGAAAACGTGTATGTACATCCTGGAAGTCTACGTTAGACCTGCTCAGGGGCGGTTCTATCATGAGGCCAAGTGAGGCGGTGGCCTCAGGTGGCAGTTTCTAGGAGGCAGCACTGATTTGCCGCTCCCTAGAAACTGCCTGATAGAAGTGAAAGCAGCCACGGGAACAGAGCTGCTTTCATTTTGGAGGAAGCAGCAGGAGCGGAAGTGGAAGGGCGGCGGAAGCGATGACCTCGGGCCCCCCTACCCCGCCGGCTTCAGGAAGATGGACACGACCCAGCAGCTTGAAAGCAGAGCCGCAGGAATGGAGGAATGTTCCCGTGGCTGTTTTCCTTTGATTTTAATGGATGAATCAGTGAGGTGAGGGGGGAGGAGGGAAGGAAGCTGACAAGGGGGGCCTGGAAGGGAGCAGACAAGGGGGGGGGCCTGGAAGGGAGCTGACAAGGGGGGGCTTGGAAGGGAGCAGACAAAGGGGGGGCTTGGAAGGGAGCAGACAAGGGGGACCTGGAGGGGAGAAGATAAGGGGGGCCTGGAAGGGAGCAGACATGGTGGAGCTGGAAGGGAGCAGACGGGGGGGGGGAGCTGGAAGAGAGCAGATAGGGGGGCCTGGAGGGGAGCAAACAGGGGGGGGGCTTGGAGGGGAATGGAGCGGAGCAGAGCAGACATGGGGGGGAGCTGGAAGGGAGCAGACATGGGGGGGGAGCTGGAAGGGAGCTGAGACCCGAAGATGGCACTGGAAGGTGGATGGACAGGGAAGAGAGGGAGCTGGAAGTAAGCTGAAATGGGAGGGGGCACTGGGACTGGAAGTTCGCTGATACCTGGGATGGTATTTTAATTAGAAGGGGCTGGACGATGGGGAAGGAGGGGGACTGGAAGAGAATAGACACCAGTGGGGGAACTGGGAAGGCAAGGGGGTTGGTACTGGGAGGGGAGGCTATAAAGGGGGCTGATACTAGGGAGAGTTACTGGGACTGAAAAAAGGCTGATGGAAGGAAATAAAGAAAGCAAAAGGAGAGACAAGAAATGACAGATGGACTATAGACCATAGAAAAAGAGCTAAGAGAAGACAGGAAAATGGAAACTTCAGATCGGGACCAGCATGATCAAAAATCATCAGACAACAAAGGTAGAAAAAATAATTTTATTTTCAATTTAGTGATTGAACTTTGTGCTATCTATATTTCACACAGTATGGGGAATTGCATCTCTTATCTGGTGTGGCACCGCATGCGGACTTTGGCTTCTTGGGGTTTCATTTTAATTTTTGTCTACATATTTTTATTTTTGCTTTAGGTTGTGGTCACTTATTCTGTGCTTGGTGAGGGTCTGTGTTCTGAGAGTGCAACCAAGGCCAGGTGTTCTGTTAACATTGAGTTTGTATGTAGGGATCTGTACTATAGTAATTTGACTTGTTCAGCTTTTCAAATAGGTATATGGATGTTTTGGGGCCCATTGCAGTGTTTATAGTGCTGCTTTTTTCTTGGTAGGCCCCTTATTGTATGAGTTTTGGAAGTGTATGCTGGTATGGTATGGTAGACTTGGCCTTGCAGATCTTAGTGACTTTAGTAGGGTTTTATATTAGTTCCCAATATGCCTGGTACTGGAGAATGTTTATTGTTGGTGAGATGACCAGAATCTGATTTTTTTTAATATATATATTGAGTTCTGTGGGTGAATGTCCTACTTCTGCTCTGCACCCATTGTTGAGGAGGGGGTTCTGTGAATGCAAAATGTATGTTCAAAAAGAAAAAGCAAGTACCATAACGCAGTTTATAAGAAAATACAAATGAATTATAATTTGGAGTTATAAACTGCTGTGGTTCTCACTCTTTCTTTTAGTTCCGTGGTGTGTGAACATCTTGCATTTGCTCCACATTATCTAATTGACTTTTTGATTTGGTTCAGTCCCTGACTGGAGTTTTGAGAAAGATCCCCACCCAGGGGGCACGCTGGGGGGGGGGGGTGGGGGTGGAGACGCCATCTCATCCCTCGCCTCAGGCAGCAGATTGCCTTGAGCTGCCCCTGGACCTGCTAAAACATGGAATAACAGCCTGCATCTGTTATAGTAGCACTGAACTGTAACAACACAGAAGGACATCTATGTTTAAATAAAGCAGGTAGCATAGACTTCCGGTGGCACATGAGTGAGTGAGGACGTCTCTCAGCTCGCTCCGGGACCGCCTCGGGATTAATCTCTGATTTTCATCTGCTAGCCCCGCAATTTCTTGCCCTATCACCCAGGCGGGTACCTTTGAAAGGGTCGGCACCCTTCGGTGGCATTTTGGAGCGGATCATACTTTCGGCTGCCCAATGCCGCTACCGGCGCGCAAAGAGAAAGAGAAAGGCCCTAAACCGGGAACCACGCGGTCGGCGGCATTGAGCCCAGCCTCCCCGGGTACTGAAAGCATCGAATTGGCTTCGGAAGAGATGGCGAGGGAGGTAGTGAAACTACTTAACCCGAAGTTCGATCAAATACTCGGCAAACTGGAGGCGTTGGGCGCAGCACTGGGCGAGATGGGTCAACGCGTGGATGAACTCGAGCAGCGAGTGTCGGCGCTGGAGGACGATGGGGGCAGCATGGCCCGAACGGACAAGGCCCGGGCAGATCAAATAGCAGCCTTGTTGGACAAAGTTGACGATCTTGAGAACAGATCAAGACGCAACAATATTCGCCTTGTCGGGATTCCTGAGACTACCACCGATGCAATGCTACTGCCCCTCATTGAATCTTGGCTCCCGAATGCATTGGGCCTGTCGGCACTAGTGGGGGAAATCAGGGTGGAAAGAGCCCACAGGATAGGGCCTAAAACGGAAGCCCGCCAGAGACCTCGGGTGGTAATAGCCCGAATCTTAAACTTCCAGCACAAAGCACAGCTGCTGCAGGCTTACCGGAGCAAACGAAACCTCCAGCTTGACAATCAAACGTTGCTGCTGTTTCAAGATTACTTGGCGGCGGTGGCGGGAAAAAGGAAGGAATTCGCTCCCATCTGTTCCACGCTCTTTCAGAGGAAGGTGCGTTTCACCTTGGCCTTCCCGGCAGTCCTCCGGGTTTCGCATTTGGGCCAGAACCATGTCTTCGCCTCGGCAGGGGCAGCTAAAGTCTTTTTGGAGACCTTGGGCGAGAGCTCCAGGCTGAGCGCGTGACCACAGTGAGAGCTGATTATGGACCCTGTTATTACTTCGGCCCTGCCCGCGCGGATGCAGCGTGAGTAGACTTGTCAGTGCCCTTGCGATGGAGGAGAGAGGCCATGGGGACTTGGATCCTGAGACTGTCGTTGTGACTCTTTTCGAAAGACTATGGACTCTATACCCCAGGGGGTCTTTATTAGCGGGTGGTGGCCTTCGCCTCCTAGCCATTCTGTGGGGGGGTGGCGGGAGGTGGGGGGGGGAGTAGCTCTGAGCTCGCTACTCCGAGCATGACATGACAAGCGGCTCGTGCCCGGGCTGAATGTGCTGTCTGTTTGGGAATGTTTATTGCAGTTATATTTATTCTTGTTGCGGATCTTAGTTGTTGGGGGTTATTGGGGGTCATGGATTCCTGGAGCCGAGGCGGCCCTGCGGTGCACACATAGGGAAGTCAGGCCGCGGCTAAGCAGGCCGTGGTAATAGACTCGTGGGTATAGGGTTAGTGGAGAGGCGTATTTATGCTTGGGGGGGGGCTGGGGAGGGGGGGGATGGGGGGGATGGGGAGGGGGGGATGGGGGGAGATGGGGGGATGGGGGGGATGGGGGGATGGGGAGGGGGGGGAGGGGGTGGGGACAGGGGAGGAGTGGGGGGGTGGGGGTGGGGGTGGGGGAGGGGGGTAACCTGCCTACGAGAAGGAGTGAGCTTCCCCTGGCGAGCCCTGTATTACTGGCTGGGTCTGAGGCATAGAGGTGATTCTGCTGGGAGTGGGCCGGGAGCTGAGGCTGGGCAGCTACTGGCCTTACCTTATCGATACCCCTCCGGGGGAGGTGGCGGTAACCCACACCCATTACTCTCTTGGGATCTAATGTGAGGGTGATCTCATGGAACGTGGGGGGCCTTAATACCCCAGTTAAGCGCACCAAGGTACTCCAGGCCTTAAAGAAAGAGGGGGCTCAGATTGCACTATTGCAGGAAACTCATTTGAGTGCCCTTGAACACCTTAAACTACGGAAAGACTGGGTGGGACAGGTGCACGCGGCTTCGGCTTTGGGAAAGAAACGGGGAGTGGCGATATTGATCAGGAAGGGGATCCCGGTGGAAGTGCTGCGGGAGGAGGTGGACCCTCGGGGCCGTTATCTATTTCTGCATGTGCGCATGTCTGGAGCAGAAGTCTTTATTGGCAATATATATGCCCCAAATGTATATGAGCACGTTTTTTTTCGTGGCATTCTGCAGACCTTGGAGGCGGCCCCGCGGATTCCTATTATTTTGGCTGGGGATTTCAACTGTCCGCATGATCCGGCCCTTGATAAATCCCATCCGGTGCAGGGTGTAGGGTGGACGAGAAGAGGGGTGAGTTATCTTTGTCAGATGGGTAGCCTTTTAGATGTGTGGCGCGTACTGCATGAGGGGGAGCGTGACTTTACCCACTTATCTAGAGCCCATAATACTTGGTCACGCATAGGCTACATCCTTGTTTCCGAGTCAGCTTTTGGGAAAGTGCAGCGGGCTGAGATTAGGCCTATTGTGATTTTGGACCACGCTATGGTCTGGATTGATTGGAGGGGCTCGGGAGCAGATGGGCTCAGGTGGTCCTTCCCTCGACAGAAGGGACAGGATCCGGAATTCGCACTCTATCTCAGGCAGAAGTGGGTAGAATATTTAGAATTTAATGAGTCCAGCTGCCCGTCAGTAGCCACAGTATGGGAGGCGGGAAAAGCGGTCATGCGGGGCCATATTATTGCATATATGGCAGCGGAAAAGAAGCGGCTTAATGGCGATATCGTGCATCTCACCCGGGAGCTTGAGCAGTTGAAGAAGGGGGTGGGGCGAGACCCGAAGGGACAGCGTACTCGGGCTTACGTAGCTGCGCAAAAGAGGTTGAACGCTCTCTTACAGGATAGAGCGCTGCACTCCTTGCATTATTATCGGCACCAACTTTTTCGCTATGGTAACAGATCGGGCAAACTACTCGCACGCTTAGTACGAGCAGGGGGTAGTTCAAAGGTTATTACGCTTATCCGCGACGCGGAGGGGAGGAAGCAGAGTGATTCCAAGAAGGTCGCGGGGATATTTAAACAGTTTTACGAAACTCTGTATACCCCTGGGAAGGAGGACCGGGAGGCGGAGCGACGGTTTTTTGAGGGTCTTGTGCTTCCACAAATCTCTCCGCAGGAACTGCTGGAGCTAAACAGACCCATCTCTGGCGGCGAAATTCAGAAAGTTATCAGGAACAGCAAGCCTCATAAGGCCCCGGGGCCGGATGGCTACGGGGCAGAGTTCTACAAGGTGTTGGAAGGCCAAGTGGTGCCGTCCTTAGCTGCCCTTTATGCGGAGGTGGTGGAGGTGGGGAGATTTCCTAGGGACATGCGTACGGCCTCTATATCCCTCATTTACAAAGAGGGCAAGAACCCTGAGGATCCGGCTGCTTATCGGCCGATCTCGTTGATTAATTACGATATGAAAATTTTTGCGTCGGTGCTGGCCGGCAGGCTGCAGGCCGTTCTCCCTAGGTTGGTTGGTCGGCATCAGGCTGGCTTTGTTCAGGGGCGGGATGCGACTAGGAACATTACTAGTGTTCTGTTGGGCATGGAGCGTTGCGTACATGTGGGTACCCCACTGCTGCTGGTTAGTCTGGACGCCGAAAAGGCTTTTGATAGGGTTTCCTGGGACTATATGTTTGAGGCATTACGGAGATTTGGCTTGGATGGGACCGTTTTGGGGTGGATACGAGCCTTATATGAGGAACCGCTGGCGTATGTGATGGTGGGCGGCGATCGCTGTGACATCTTCCCCCTGCGGCGGGGAACTCGGCAGGGTTGCCCCCTCTCCCCTATCCTGTTTGTCCTCCAATTAGAGCCGCTTCTGCTTAAGTTATTACAATCGGAGGAGATACAAGGGATGGAGTGGGCCAAGGGGGGGCTGAAGGTTAGTGCGTTCGCGGACGATATGTTGTTATGTCTTACGAACCCTCGGCGGTCTCTCGAGGCTGCGCTGGCGATGATTGAACGATTTGGCTCGTTCTCCGGCTTGAAGATCAATGCGGCGAAGTCCCTGGCTCTAGACGTGGGTGACCAGGTTAGAGGGAATTGGCGGCAGGATTTCCCTTTGACTTGGGCGGAAGGTCAATTTCGATATTTAGGCCTCCAGATTCCCTCCGTGTTAGCACAGTTGTACCGCGTGAACATTGGGCCACTACTGGAGTGCACCATTGCCAGACTGAAGCGCTGGAGTGAATTGCCGCTTTCTCTGAAGGGCCGCATTGCTCTCTTTAACATGGTTGAAGTCCCTAGGTGGCTTTATGTGCTGCGGCATCTCCCGCTTTGGCTTCTGAAGCGGGATCTGCAGCTGCTCCAGAAGCATTTATCGAAATTTCTCTGGCGGGGCCGTAAGCCTCGCATTGCTCTGGCGGCTTTAATGCGGGAGAGCGAGGTTGGTGGGGCACACCTGGCCTCCCTACGGGAATATAATGTGCTCTACTTAACGAGAGCCCTTCGAGACTTGTTGGAGCGGGCGGGGGAGATCCTCTCGCTAGACCTGCTAGCCGACCTATCGGGAGGTTCCTGTCCAGTTTGGTTGCTTCATTCCCTGAGCCTGCGGGGACTTGGAATGGCCTGGAAGAGTCTGTGCCATAGTCGTGGCCTGCCACTAACTGGGAACGCGGATTTTGCCCCCGGTGGCGACAGTCGCGTAGTGCGTACTTGGGCACAGAAAGGCATCCACTATATTGGGCATTTGAGGCTGCAGGGATTTGCGGAGCTTGACTCCTTTACCTCGCTGAAGACCCGTTACCAGTTGCAGCAACATGATTTCTACTTTTATCTGCAGGTTAGACACTATGTCCGTACCCTGCAGCGGCGGGATGGGTCTCTCTTGAAGCTGGGTGGTATGTTGGAATTATTTGAGGCTCTTGCTGGCACCCTGACTGTCAAATCTTTGCAGAGCGAACTATATGCTGGGGGTGGGCGTCCCGGGGTAGACCAAGCCTTAGAGGACTTGGCCGAAAGGTGGAGGCGGGACCAATTGCACACGGTGACTGGGCAGTTGTTGGGTACGGCGTTTACGGCCGTTAAAGCCCTCTCGGAGTCGGTGCTACTGCAGGAGACTCAGTATAAGTTCTTGTGGAGAGCGTACGGCCATAATGTTTGGGCGGCGCGGGTAGGTATCGCGGAGACGGACAGTTGTACCTTATGTCAGCGTGTGCCGGGCACTTTGTTGCATAGGTTTTGGCACTGCTCCCTCCTCCGCCCATTTTGGACTGCAGTGGGCACTAGGCTGGGTGACCGGGTGAGTTGCACGATACAGATCACCCCAATTTGGGGTCTGTTGGGGGTCTATCAGGGAGGCACAAGCCTGCCGAAGGCGGTACGGAGTCTTTGTGCTCGGGCCTTTGTCATAGCAAAGCAATGTATTCTGCGCCATTGGCTAATGAACACCCCACCGGGGATTGGGGAGTGGGAACAGGCTATGCGGGATCTTCGAGCCCTGGAAATGCGCACAGCGAGAGTGGTAGGGGGAGCTGTGAGCGAGCGTTTAGGTCAGGTTTGGGCTCAGTTCCCTGGGTAGACCTCGGAGCCTTGCCATCGAGGTGGACCTTTAGGTGGTATAGGGGGAGCTGTTCTTGTTGTTAAGGCTGGCAGGTGGGGGAGGGGAGGGGAGGGAAGGAGGGGAACGAGGGAGGGGGTGGGGGGAAGAACAGTGGGTGGGGGGTGGGTGGGGGGAGGGGGGAGGGGTGGGGGTAGAGGTGGGGGGTGTGGGTGGGGGATCAGTTGGAGCCGCTGGGACCGCCCTGGTGGAGAGGAAGCATGCCCGTTTGAGAGTGCATAGGCCCCGTCCAGTCCCCGTTCGGCCCCCCATCCTCTGCTCTAGTGGGGTAGTTGCAGTACTGCCGATGGGGTGGGGGGGGAGGGGAGGGAATCGGGAGCAGCACTAACCTAGGATAGGACAGATGATGGTGTCCCGCCTTCGGGCTTTGGGTCTGGGTTTGGTTCTGGTGTTGTTTATGTTCTGTATGTTTACTATGTTTGACATAAGTTAATAAAAATGATTTTTCTAAAAGCAGGTAGCATAGCTTGATTATAAAAGGATATGAAACTGTACGTATCCTGGGGGTAAGCAATGTAGCATGTTGCTATGTTTCGGGGATGCTACACTGTAATTGTGATCCAGATTGGCCACCTCTGGAAATAATAATAGGCTACATGAACCTCTGATCTGAATCAATATGGAAATACTTATGCCCTTATGTTCAATTAGGTGCAAGAGTATGCAGACTGAAGGAAAACAAACTGAATCATGTGGAAGCAATAGGGGTCCATTGGTAGCCAGAATCAGAGGGACCAAAAGAAGGGAAAGAAACGGCACTGCATACAGCCGAACATAGTATACAGCTCTGTGCCCCACTGCATCCCAACAAGAGGTGTGACAGTGACAATACCTGTGTGCCTGCCGTAGCAGGGTGCACAGGATGCAGATATATGGTGATTCACAAAGGAGGGACATGTATAAGGTGCATAAGAAACAACAGGCAGTGCCAAGGAAAAAGGACCAAAAGATACATATGGTCACAGTGACAGAGGCAGTCACATGTGCCTCCTCGGTGCCCACGAGTGTGCTATAATTGGTGAGCACCACCTCAATGAGGAGGGCCTGCTCGCCTTCGATGAGGTTCCTGTCTTGCGAGGACACCTTTGGAGCCATTTACATATGAAAGCGCCTGTATTGAAATCTGGTTTGCAGTCAATAGTATGGCATTCTCAGAGGGGTATCATGCCGGAGTTACATATTTTGTAGTGCTTAGATGTAGAATGACATAAATGTCCAACCATTCAGAATACCGAACACGTTTATACGTCCGAAAACACATATATGTTCTCCTTCCACAGTACACGTCTAATGCTGGATGGTGCCACACATTTTTCTATGCCCATGTTCAAAGACTCTTGGACATTGTGGTTATGGAAACAGTTCCTTTTAGGCTCTAGGCAAATGACATCATGATATTACTCACCAATATTTTTATTTGGACAGCTATGAATCAGCTGTTGCTAAATATACAAAACTCAGAAGTACTGGTTGTTACTCTGCTTCATTAGTGTTACATAAACATCTGATGGCAAATAATTACATAGTTCTCATCCATAGGGCCACCAAAACGACCCTGCTGTGCAGCTCAAGACATAACATCTATTTTCTTTGTGTACTCGTCTTTCATAATTGTTCACGCAACTGTGTTTAGAGCACGTTGTAGTGGCTTTAGGATTTTCTTTTGGAGACCATGGTGTATGCTGTTACTGTAGTCAAAATGGGGGCTTATGAGTGCCTGGGCTACAGAATGGACGTCCGTGGGAGAGAGCAGTGGTCTCAGATGCTGAATCATTCTGGTTTTATTGTAAACTGCGCGGGTAGACATGTGAATATGTTTGGTGAAGTCCAGGTTTTGATCAAAGTATATCCCAAGGTATTGTATGTCCTTTTGTATTTCAAGTGAGGCATTGTTTAGATGTAGTGAACTAGGGGCTTTGAATGTTTCATTCCTAGTACTAATGAGTGCTTCTGTTTTCTTCAAGTTAACTGTGAAGTTAACTGAGTTGAGCCATTCATAGACATCATTGAAACAGCTGGTAATCTTTGTGTAGTTAAGATCTCTGGTGTCAAGGGTGGTGAATAGCATTATATCGTCTGCATACATTCTGTAGTCTTAGTTGTGTGAACGGCTGATATTGCAGATAGGTTGTAGATGTATATTAAACAGAAGTGCAGATAATGCAGATCCCTGGGGGACACCCTGAGGTTGAGTGAAAGAGTTAGATAGGTTATTTTCGACGCAAACCTGTTGGGTGCAGTTGGACAGGTAGTTCTGAAACCACTGTAGAGTTGTACCACCTATGCCCAGGTGTTGTAGGCAGTTGAATAGTATGTTGTGGTTTACAGAGTAAAATGAGGAAGGTACATCTAGGAAGATGAGATGAACACATTTGTTATGTTGTTGATTCCTGGAGCCTATCTAGAGGAGCTGAGGGAGAGAACAGGATGGTGGGCATGCTCAGAGACAAACCAAGAGTCAGGCTGAAGGCAGGGGGAAGTGGGGCCATGTGCAGTGACTTAATGGGGGGCCTCATTTGCAAATGTCAATGGTTGAATTGTGAGACTGAAAAGCAGGGCCATGTGCAAAGAACACAGTCTCTCAATGGTAGGGCCAGCCGTGGGGCCAGCAGTAAACATTAGGCCCATGTGGCATAAGGGATCTAAGAATCCCACTCAGACATTTACTATTAAGAGGCTACATAAAGTTGTACGAAAAAGTCCCCAAAACCAGTGACAGCAGAAGGCCCATCCTTAGTAACATGACAGGTGCCTTATCCAGTATGGAGCTGATTTCATGCAATATATCCGCCTCTACAGCAACACTGCCACTGACACAGTAGGTACAAGAGGTCTATGAAGTGACTGCAATGGAATGTGTGCCGGGGCCTCTGCCCCAGATGAGGTCCCTCATAGAGATGCACTTTGTTTGATGTAGGCTGCCTGTAAGAACATAAGAACATAAGATATGCCATACTGGGCCAGACCAAGGTCCATCAAGCCCAATATCCTGTTTCCAACAGTGGCCAATCTAGGTCATACGTACCTAGCAGTTTCCCCAAAAGATACAGGTTCCACAATGCTTGTACTGGGTCAAGCATTGATATCCTGGGTCCCTGTGCCACTGGGACTGGGGGATGGGTAGCAGGGCTGAGCAGCTGCGGGTACCCCCATCAGCATAATTCCATTCCGGCCGTCCCGGCCCTCTGTGTGCCCAGTCAGAACCGAACACACAGTGGGAGCCGCACTACTGATCCCGTGGGGCACACCTGGCCCCACAGGACCAGACCTGCAAAAAGGCCTGTACATGCAGGCCAGGTCCACAAAGCGGCCCGACCTGCAAGTACAGGCCTTCCACAGCTAAATTGATCTGGCCTGTACAATGGAGCCGCAGCGCCATCGCATCCAGTTGCCATGACACTGCTGCTGCATTGTATGCCTACGATCCCCAGCCACCATTGCCTGTACCACTTCCCCCACAGTCTGACCCCTGCTCCTGACTCCCTAGGCTGGGGTAAGGCTGTGGGGGGGGGGGGGAGGCTCCATGCCTCCACCACCGCTTTTCAACCTATTCCACCTCAGAGGTAGGAGACATTCCCCAGATATGCTGTTGGCCCCAGACATACAGGGCCAGTATTTGAATCGGCCCTGCACATCTGGAGTCAGCAAACACCCATGACCCTCCTTAACACCGCCCCCATCCACCCCTCTGTCTGCCCCCGTCTACCTTCCTCATACAACATGTGGGGAAGTTAGATTGGATTGGGAAGGGATGTGGATAGCGGGGAGGGACACCCCAATGGGCTGTGGATAGTGGGGAGGGACACCCCAATGGGCTGTGGATAGCGGGGAGGGACACCCCAATGGGCTGTTCACTATACATGGTATGAACTGGGCCTGCATGTGTACACATCTTGGCTCACAATGCTGTGAGCCATTCAGGCCATTGCAGGCAGTCACCACCCATCCACCCCCTCCCCCCCTTCTGCCACCACATGCCCTCCAGCCCCATGTGACCCTGGCCAACATCCGTATCAGGCCTATATGTCCAGGGCCACAGACCATCCACTGCCCCCCTTTCCCCACCACCCCTGGCTGCCCCACCACGACCCTTTCCCACTCCTGGCTAGCCTCTTGGTAAGGCCACAATGTACATACCGAGAGATTCATCAGGGTTGACAGAGGTGGCCGGTTGGTAGGGATGGATGTCCACACAGAACCCCCATCTCCACTATTTAGGTCTCAGAATGACCCCCTATGAGGATATACATATGGACACAGTGTTGCAAGGTAACATTATTTATTTGTTATATTTACATTCCCCGTATGCATAATCCCCATCTTTACAAATGTTCCCTATGCCGCCCACAGGCAGACATTCCAGGGGGCCTCATTGCGACGACCTATGTGGAATCAGGAGCGCCTCCATTATCCACTCCACAGCCCATGTAAGGGCCTGGAGGTTGCTCCTGATCCCACGTAGGTGATCAGCAATGAGCCCCAAGGGCCACTCTGCAGCTGCCTGCTCCACCGCTCCCTGCCCCCTCCTGCCCCCTCCCTGCCCCCTCCATCCCCTGCCCCCTCCCATGGATGCATATTAGACCTAGTGGTAGGGATGTGGGATGTTCCAGGCCAGTTTTATTGATAGGGTCAGCAGCACCATGATAAAAAACCCTGCCGCCCCCTCCCTGCCCTGCCCCGCCCCTCAGAATCCAAGGTGGTAGGGACAATGGTAAAAGATACTTACGAGCCAGGCCCGATTCTCCTCACATTACGCCTGTAATTTACTCCTTCCAATCGCCTGTTTGATATATCATTCCATTTATTTAAAATAGTGATTCCAACTCAACATTATCATTAGTAGCTGCCCCCTGCAAGCTCTCAAAGCATAACACATGCTAGAAGCACCAACTAAATGGGGCACCTATCATTCCATACCACCACCGTCTACAGGCTCCCAGTCATCGCTGAAAATCCTGTTGCTGGAATATCAGCGGCAGGAGGCAGCTACTACTGATAATTTTGATTTGGATTCACTATTTTAGAAAACTGGAATTATATCACACAGGCGATTGGTAGGAATATATTTGAGCCGTTGATGTGAGGGGGATCAGGCCTGGTTTGAAGCTATCTTTTACCATTGCCCCTACCTCCTTGGCTTCTGAGGCTCTTTTCTCCTTCCACTTTTGATGTTTACTTGATGTGATGTGGGACAAATGGTTTACATTCTGAGGTTGACCTTTTGGTCTTGTGCATGCTGTACTGCACAGTGTCATGGGATGGCGGTGGTAGAGGTTATATGCAGGTGTCATATGCAGGGCTGTTTCTTTGTAGACACAGTGGTGGCTGTATGAGGCAGTTTCCCATTGGAGGTGGTGCTCTTGTGGACAGTCTCAGACTTCATGGGGCACGGGGCAGACACAGGGTTCTCACAAGGGACTGGTGTGGTGATTGGTAGTGGGGGGCAGCCTAGATCAGCCATGTGTTGTCTTTTACTAGCATCATGTCTCTTTTTCCATTGTGCTGTGTTTTGGCTGACAGTATTGGGCCATGTTGTTGCACTGTTACACACAGTAGGCTTTTTTCACTGTGTTCACGTTTCCTTTCCATATGTGCTTTCCCTTGTGTCTATTCTGCATTTTGCCACCTTGTATTCCTCTTGGCCATTGTGTTTCTCTTTGCCTTTTTCCTGTGTGGGCCCTGTTTTGTGTGTTTACTGTTATTTGGTTGTGTGGTGGGTCCAGCTGGCCCCCTGCTCCTCTTGCCCTTTTACTTTGCAGCTACTTCCTGGCTCTTTGCACTGTTGTTTTCCCCCACATGCATTTCCCCTGCCTCCGCCCTTTCCCTACTTACTGTGCCAGGGTGGTCCTGATTCTTTCCCAGCCCCTGCATGCTGCAGCTAGGACTGGCCTTCTGTATCCCATTGGGAGCAGGGCATGTTCGTCCTGGAAAACCATCCTGCAGAGCAGGCGGGTTTCAGCCTCACTGAAGTTAACCTGTCTCCTGGCCATTTTCCAAGGGTCTGGCTGCAGCAGAGGGGGAAGGGGGCTTCCTGTATCCTATTTCCTGTCGCACATGGACAACTGTGTAGGTGGACACGTTTTCGGGGTTACACGTCTTACTTGCATGTGAACGGGCACCACGGGTTACACATATTACTTGCATGTGAAGGGCCGCCGTTGTGCACGAGTTGCATGTTTTGCAGCAAGATGTATAACCACATATTCTCACACAGCTACACGTCTAATCACCCACGCATAGAATCGTGTCCACATTTTGGATGCATACATCCGCCCTATATGTCTTTCTCAGAATAGGGCCCATGAGGTTGGAAAGTTGGACTGCAAACAAAGGCTCCCTTGAGTTAGGATTGAGCCCAGCACTACAGGAGACCAACTGCTGTGCAGGTGGAACTGCCATCCAAGTTAAACTGTAGAAATTTCAGTTCTCCTACTAAGAGCAAAGGAAGGAACTCAGTCTACAAATATACACTTCCAAACAAGAGCTCAGGAGGAACTCAGCTAGACTATGAGGCCTTTCAGTAACTGCATTACTCTACTGGAGTACACAGAAAATTTTCTAAGTGGCTTTAGACCATACCCCAAGGAAATGTAAAACATGTTCTTTAACTGAAGTTTACTACTTTGCAGAGCTCTCTTCTGAACAGAACATTTCACCTTTTCCTTGTTTAAATTGAAGACTTGATTACGTTTTTTTTTTCTGTGACCTAAGGACCGCAGGCAGTCCTTTTCATTAGAGCTACCAGGCCAAGTGTTTTCAGTTGCATCTACTGTGTATAGTTTCATGTTAAAAGATTTCTGTATGCTTATTTACTCTTTGTTTGATATGTGTACTGATGCATGTAGCTCTGTAATATACATTTTATAAATTCATTCCAGTAAAACAGATTTTGTGTTTAAAAATACTGTCTGTCCTGTGTACAAAGCATGGTCTAGCACAGGGCTGAAAAATCTATTGTCTCAGTTTAAATCCAACCAGTCTCTTTCTAGCAGGCACAATTCCCCTGAACTCTGAAACCAGGTGTTAGAGTGTTCAGCTAAAATGCATCAAATGCCAACAGCTTGTAGGTGTCTAGAGCCTGTCTCCTGTGGGTCTCAAGCAGCCGCAGGATGGATAGGGTAGACCCCAGGTTACAGGTGACCAAATTCAAAGAATGTTCTTGCATAGTCTCAGATCCCAATTTGTGCTTACAGGCACATGACAGAGAAAAATATCCTTGATATGTGTAATAAAGACATAGGCCTTACATCCTTCTTTGGTCTTTTTCTGCCAAGGACACTCTAAGCTCTATATAGTCCATTATGTAGCTTCTTCTGCCTGTAAGGGGCCAGCAGGCAGCATAACAGTAGTGATAATGGGTTTCCAGGAGGGAACGTAGAGCTCAGACTGACATTTATGTAAACGCGTGTCTAAGCATAAACCCAAGAAACATAGAAATAAAGAAACATAGAAAATAATGGCAGATAAAGACCATATGGCCTATTTGGTCTGCCCATCCATGAGAACTATTAAGCTCTACAATCCCTTCCTTTCCACAGAGATCCTCTATATTTGTCCCATGCTTTTTTGAATTCTGATATAGTACTCGTTTCCACTACCCCCACTGGGAGGCTGTTCCACGCATCGCTATCCTTTCCATAAAGAAATATTTCCTCAGATTACTCCTGAATCTATCCCCTTTCACCTTTATCTTATGACTCTCATTCTAGTGGGGTCCATACTAGCCATGCTTGAAATGATAGTTTTTCTCAGTAGAGAGGACTCAGGAACAATGAGCAAGCAAGGTCCTTAGATTATCCACTGAACAGGGACACTCTAGATCAGGAAGATTGAGTGGGGTCTTCTACCTGCAGCAGCCACCTTCCCTTCAGGCAGCCCAATACCCAGAATGGAGTGCCAGAAGTCAGAAAAACCCAGAAAGAAGGTGCAGAGCACAGGCAGGCAGGAACTCACCATGAAGACTCTGAATGGAAGCAAGGCTGGAATACAGCAAGGATTTGGTACAAGATCAGGAAGGCCTCTAAGGAAAATACTTGAAAATGCAGAGAAGAAGTTAAAGCAACACTGGTAATACTGAAAAGCTGCAGACCAAACTCTGGCAAAGAGGTATAGCCAGAGCTGGGTTTATATAAAGATCCTAGGTAAGAATAAGAAGGCACCTGAAAGGAAGTAGGGGGCATAGAGCAGGCTAAGGAAGACAGTCAGCTGAGTAAAAGCTATTGATACCTGCTTGCTGGAGGTCAGAAGTTCATCTGGGTAAGGTTCTTTTGGGCAGTGGGTTTGCAGGCTGGTAGCAGAACCTCATGGATGTCTGGTAATGTTACTGAAATATATAGTCCTGCAGGGAGGAACCTGGGAAGAGAAAAATGTAGGAGGAGCTGGCCAAATTGGTGACAATGAAAGCATGGCTGGATCGGTAGTAAAATGCAAAGAAATGACCCTCTGGTTTGTGGGTGCAACTATAAAACAACTGCACCAGCAGGGTAGTAATACTAGTTTATTTAATGAAAACTTTCCTACTTGTACTACTGATCATTTGTATGGTGCTACAAGGTGTACGCAGTGCTGTACAGACACATGTAAGAGACAGTCCCTACTCATCAGAGGTTACAGTCTAGTCAAGGCAGACAGAACAATGGCTGAGGACAAGGATACATGGTAAGGAAACACATAGAAGACCAGCCTGATCAGGATCCAAAAGCGGCCTCGAAGAGGTGAGTTTTCAGCCTGGATTTGAAAAGGGCCAGAGATGAAGCCTGTCATCTCAAGTAGTTTGTTCCAGGCATAAGGACCAGCAAAGTGAAAGGATCAAAGTCTGGAGTTGGCAGTAGAAGAGAAGGGCATAGTTAGAAGGATCTGCCCTAAAGAACAGAGTTCTCAAGGAAGGGTGTAGGGAGTAGTGAGGAGCAGCATTAATGAGTGCACTTATAAATCCATAGGAGAAGGATGCAGAAATGGATAGGGAGTCAATGAAGAGACTTGAGAAGAGGGGTTATATGAGCATATTGAGGCAGGTGGAAAATTAGCCAAGCAGTTGAGTTTTGAACAGATTGAAGGGGAAAGAGATGATTCAGAGGGAGACAAGCAAGGAGGAAGTTGCAATAGTCTAGACGGGAGGTGACAAAAATGTGAATAAGCTTCTTAATGGTGTGTTCGGAAAGGAAGGGGTAAATTTTGCTGATGTTATAGAAGAAGAAGCAACAGGCTTTAGATATTAGTTGGATGTGTGTTGAGGAGAGGGAGGAGTCAAAGATGACCCCATGGTTGCAGGTCGAGTAGTAGAGCGTTATTCACAGAAATTGAGAAAGGAGGAAGGGGGAGGTGGGTTTAGGGTAAAAAATAAGAAGCTTCATTTTGGCCATGTTCAATTTCAAATGCCTGTGAGACATCCAGGCAGCAATGTCAGATAGACAGGCAGAGATCCGGGTCTTCCTTGCTGGAGAGACTTCAGGTGTAAACAGGTAGATCTGAAAGTCATCAGCATAAAGATGGTATTGAAAGCCATGGGAGGAGATGAGTGCACCAAGAGACTGGGTATAGAGAGAGAAAAGGAGTGGGCCCAAGACAGACCCTTGGGGTACACCAACTGAGAGCAGGATAGCAGTGGAGGAGGACCCACCAGCACAAACACTGAAAGTGTGATGGGAGAGATAAGAAGAGAACCAGGATAGCACAGATCCCTTAAAACCAAGTGAGGACAAAGTATTGAGGAGAAGGTGGTTGTCAACAATGTCAAAAGCTGCAGAAAGGTCAAGAAGGATGAGGATCGAGTAAGGGCCCTTAGATTTTTCCAGGAACAGGTCACTGGAGACTTTGGCAAGAGCCGTTTCAGTAGACTATAAATGATGAAAGCCAAATTGTAGTGGATCCAGAAGGGCTTGAGAGGATAGAAAGTCAAGGAACGGCGGTGAACTGCACATTCAAGTAGTTTAGAAATGAAGGGGAAGAGGGAAGATAGGTCAATAATTAGAAGGAAAGGTAGGGTCTAGTGAGGGTTTCTTGAAGAGAGGTGTGACAACAGCATGCTTGAAGGCTGCAGGAACAGTTACAGTGGAGAGTCAGAGGTTGAGAATATGAGAGATGGAAGGGATGAAAGTGGAGGAGATGGAGCTTAGGAGATAGGTGGGAATAGGATCAGAGAAGCAGGTAGTGAGTTTGGAGGAGGAAAGAAGATGAGTGGTTTCCTCCTCAAAGATCTTAGAAAAGAAAAAAGGGTGGCAGAGGTTAAGGGGAAGAAATGGGAGTGAAGAGGGGGGAGAGGGGATGGAGTTCACCTCGTGGGGAACTGGAGTGTAATCTTGTGGACTTTGTCATGGAAACATTCGGCCAAAGTTTGGGCAGAAAGAGAATGAGGGGTCAGAGGCGGAGACACCTTGAGGAGAGAATTGACAGTTGTAAAGAGACGGCGAGGGTCAGAAGCAAGACAGTTAGTCAGGTGGGCATAATAGTCTTGTTTGGTGAGTGCTATAGCTGTCTGGAAAGAGGAAGTCTGCAAGTGTGCGGGATTTGAGTCAAATGCTCTCAGATCATTGAGCCTTAAGAACATAAAATATGCCATACTGGGTCATACCAAGGTCCATCAAGCCCAGTATCCTGTTTCCAAACGTGGCCATTCTAGATCACAACTACCTAGCAGTTTCCCCAGAAGATACAGGTTCCACAATGCTTGTACTGGGACAAGCAGCAGATTTACTGGGTCTCCTTTAATAATGGTTTATGGACCTTTCCTCCAGGAACTTGTCCAAATCTTTTTTAAACCCAGCCACACTAACAGCTTTTACCACATTCTCCGGTAACGAATTCCAGTGTTTGATTATGTGTTGAGTGAAAAAATATTTTCTCTTATTAGTCTTATATGGGTTACACTGTAGCTTCATTGCATGTCCCCTAGTTTTTCTACTTTTTGATGGTGTGAACAATCAGTCTATATTTACCCATTCTACTCCATTCATTAATTTATAGACCTCTATCATATCTCCCCTCAGCCGTCTCTTTTCCAGGTTGAAGAGTTCTAACCTTTTTAGCCTCTCCTCATAGTGGTATCCTTTCATCCCCTTTACCATTTTGGTGGCTCTTCTCTGTACCTTTTTTAATTCCGTTATATCCTTTTTGAGATACAGCGACCAGAATTGCACACAATATTCAAGGTGTGGTTGCATCATGGAATGACACAGAGGTATTATAATATCCTTTGCTTTATTCTCCATTCTTTTCCTTATGATTCCCAGCATTCTATTTGCTTTCTTGGCTGCCACTGCACACTGGGCAGAGGGTTTAACCTGTTATCCACGATGACGCCTAAACCTTTTTACTGAGTTGTGGTTTCTAATGTAGAACCTTGCATCGTGTGATGATAGTTTGGGTTGTTCTTTCTCAGGAGTATAACTTTGCACTTGTCCACATTAAATTTCATCTGACATTTGAATGTCTAGTCTTCCAATTTATTAAGGTCCTCTTGCAATTTTTCAGAAACCTTTGAATAATTTTGTGTCATCTGCAAATTCGATTACCTCACTTGTTATTCCTATTTCCAAGTTATTTACGAATATGTTAAAAAGCAGCACACCAAACACAGATCCCTGGGGTACTCCACTATTCACCTTTCTCCATTGGGAAAATTGGCCATTTAGCCCTACCTTCTGCTTTCTATCTTTTAACCATTTCCTGATCCACAATAGTACACTGCCTCCTATCCCGTGACTTTTTAATTTCACCAAGAGTCTCTCATGAGGGACCTTATAAAAGGCTTTCTGGAAATCCAGATACACTACAACAACCGACTCACCTTAATCTACCTGTTTACTTCCACCTTCAAAGAAATATAACAGATTAGTAAAACAAGACCTTCCCTGGCTAAAGCCATATTGGCTGTCTCCCATTAAACCGTGACTATCTACATGTTCAGAGATTTTGTTACTAATAATGGTTTCTACAATTTTCCCGGTACTGACATCATCTCACTGGTCTGTAGTTACATTGGTCATCCTCTAATCCTCAGGTGTTACTGATGATTTGGGAGTTGGAGAGGGAGGGAGGGAAAGAAGACCTATTAAAAGTTGGCTTGCTTCTAAGGTAAAGGCTTACCAATTTCCTGGTTGATTCACACAGTCCTTGGTTTGATAGAAAGGGCCTTTTAAAGTTCCCCTTTGATCTGTCACTTGCCTTTAACACCTATTCGACAACTTCAGAGATCTTTTGCCTCTTTACTGGAAGGCCTCTTTGTAAGGTCACTAGAAGCAAGTTTATTTCCTCCTACTCAGCACTATTCTACTATGCTCTGATTTGATTTAGATAAAAAGCTCTCTAGAAACAACTTTATTTCAGTAACTATTTACTCTATGTTTAAACTATACTCTGATTTGATTGAAATGAAAAGCTAGGAACAAATTTTTGAGTCTATTTACTCTTAATTTACTTTCTATGCTAAGCTATACTCTGCTTTAACCTAAATACAAAGCTTTCTGGTGGTACTAAGACCTGACTGACTCAGCAAAAACACTGAACTCTAAAATACACAGCTCTGTCAGTTTTAACACAAAGAATTCCCTTTTCCCCAAAAAATTTAGAGTTTATTTCAGAAGATTAATACTCACAGGTGTAGATCTATTTCCTTGCAGCAGTCCATTTTGGTAGTGCTTCAAGACTGAGCTTCACAGAGCTCTGGCTGACCTACTTATATTTGTGCTTCTAAGGAAAAGGCTTACCAATTTCCTGAGTAATTCACATAGCACTTGGTTTGATAGAAGGAACCTTTTAAAGTGCCTCTTTGATCTGTCAATTTCTTGTATAAAGAACAATTATTTAGTTTTATTTTCTCCTTTCTCTATCACTGGGACTGTCTTTTTTCTGTCTCTTTCTACCTTTTTCACATTCTCTATCCTTAAGCAATCTGCATTTATTATTCACAGTGATTTCTCAATAAAACTTATAATTAATTGTTTAATATTTTTCTTCTCCTTTCTCCAGTACTGGTTCCCTCCCTGGCCTTCAACATTGACCTGGAAATGATACCTATTATTCCTGAGAATGTCAGTCAATTTTTTGGATACAAAGTGTTGCAGTTTGCAAGAGACGAGATGAGACGGTGAGTGGTGTCTCTGTAACAGGGGATTTCTATAAGAAAAGGAGTCTGCAACATGGGGGAATCCTACAAGAAGGAGTATTTGTAATTGGAGATTTCTATGAAAGGATCTGTTGCTTTAATTGTAACCCATGTGCCTTTGTGGATGGGAGTTGATAGCCTGGGGTATCCTTACCTCTCCAGTATGAACCCTTTCTCAGGGTGGGCACAGTGAAGACTCCTCTGCAGTGTGATTTGGCAACTGCAATGTGTGTCATCAAGTCAATGCTGAGTCCTGGCAGCCCAGCAGCTCCTGGGTGTTTTTGGGAGTGTGACCAGGAGTAGATTGCCAAGCCTTTCTTCTGAGGAAATGGAGAAGGTAAGTGATTTGCCCAAGAAGTGCTAGGGGGAATCAAACCTTGGTCTCTTGGGTACCAAGCCAGTGCTCTAACCACTAGGCTACTCCTCCACTCTTTCACTGATTTGGCATGGCCATGAATTGTTATCCTAGATGTAGGGGTGCATGGTTGAGACTATAAAGAAAAAGTAATTAATGGCAAAAGAAAAAGTTACTTTAGGAGACTGGGGAAAGTAAACAGCTAACCAGGAATCTTCAAGAGTTAAGTGAATTTTACTGTGGGTCATGGGGTGCAAATGAATAAAAGTAGCAGGATGAAAGAACATAAAGCACATCGTCTTAGCATTCCAAAGATTTGCTGTTCTAACAGTACAACAAACTTTACAAAGTCCACTTTGCAATTATTATCACCTACTTGTGTAAGTAACCTCTTCCACTTCCAGAGGGATTTCCCTCTGCTGCTTAAAGTTTCTTTGTTAAACCCAGCAATATTAATTTGCAACCCTGTGAATGCAGGTCAGTTCTGCTTCTACTACTAATCATTTGTATAGCATTACAAGGCATACACATTGCTGTACATATAGATGTAAGACACAGTCCCTGCTCATCAGAGTTTACAATCTAATCAAGATGAAAAAACATCACAAAACTAGGAGCTAGAGTATAGTAAAATACACATACATAAGTAGTGATCAAGAGACTGAAGAGCATCAGGAGCCAAAAGCAGCCTCAACGAGGTGGGTTTTAAGCATGGATTTGAATAGAGCTAGAGAAAGAAGAGCTTGCTTTCAATTGAAAGAGGCTCTTCTCCTGTGCATTTATGCCATGGAAGTATTTAAACATCTCAGGCATATCACCTCTATCCTGCCTTTCCTATAAAGCAAACATATTAAGATCCCTAAGTTTATTTTCATACGCTTTATAACAAAGACTTTATAAAAAAACCTTTTTATAATCACCAAACAAACCTGTAAATGATAAATATTAACAACTGATAGATTCTATTCTTTTAGAACAGAATTGCTCACATAAATTGATAGTAACAAAATACAGCACGAAAATGAAACCACTATACCCACTCATCTCACTGACCTTCATAATATTACTGACAATCTCCACCACCTCTCAAGCCCTGTCACCATATGGATATCCTATACCAGTTATACACAAATTTCACCGTCAAGCCACTGAAGCTAGAACTTACAACCCATTTTTTAACAATACTGAGCACAAGCAGTGACTCATTTAAATCAAACCATGTGAAATGGAATTTTAAAAAGCCACCATCAACAAAAGCACAACTAACCTAAGATGTGCACTCATAAATCCACGTTCTATTAGGAACAAAATACCTCTCATAACTGATCTCATCATGGATAATAACCTAGACATCTTATTCATCACGGAGTCATGGCTTACTACAAATGACATAGTGTTAATCAATCAACTGAAACCAGCAGGATATGATATCATTACCAAAGGCCAAACAAAAGGGGAGGAGTCGTCACCATTTTAGCAAAGAAAGAACTACAATTAACAGAGTTCAATTGAAATTTCTCAAAGCATGGACACACTCCTAGTAGAAAACTCAAGCCTGCTCATCTGTCTAATCTACAGACCTCCTTCAGCGAAAGAAGACCTAGTCAACATCACAGACTTCATCTGCAGCAAAACCACTTCTAACAAATACACCATCATACTCGGAGACATCAACTTGCCATCCACCACAAATCATCTAGCTCAAAGTTTCTCAGAAACTATGGAAGCTCTGGGATTTAAACAAATAATACACGAACCAATACACATTAAAGGAAATATTCTTGACCTGATATTTTTACCACAAGATCCACCATACAATACTTTCATCGCCAAAGTACAGATCCAACAGATACCTTGGTCTGACCACCACTTGATCCAATTTACTATTCCACTCCTATCAAGTAAATCTAATACTAACCAAACTTTTTTCAAAGAAGAAAGTTCCGCAAATTTAATAAAGACCAATTCCTAAAAGAAGTTTTACCTTCGATTCAAATGGAAACCAAGGACACCAACATACTCATAGACAGATGGAACACAACGATAAAGCAAGCAGCCATCATACCTAATACCAACTCAACTCCCAAACCTCACACTAGAAAAAACATAGTATGGTACTCAAAAGAAATACGAGATCTAAAAAGAACTCTTAGAAGGAACGAAAGGAAATGGCGAAAATCAAAGAGCTCCGTTGACAAAGAAACCTACCTAATCAATCTAGAAGAATACAAAATATTAATCAACAAGAATAAAAAAGATTATCACACAAAATTAATCATGTCATCCCTAAACAAGCCTAGAGAAATGTTCGACATTGTCAAATCTCTAATCTCCTTTCACAAAGAAGACAATTCCACAATTACACCAGATGCTGACACCATGGCATTATATTACAAAGCTAAAGTGGGACTAGAAGCAAGAAGCAATTGCCAGCCAAAATGTTCTATTCCTTCCATAAACCAGACATGGAAAAAATTCACACTACTAACCAGAAGACAATTAATTGACATAATCAATCATTAACCACATCTACCTCAGTATTATACCCTTGCCCAGCAAAATGGATACATTTGACTCACAACCATCTAGGAGTGGCCTAGTGGGTGGGGCAAGTTACCTCAAGCTGGAAGGTCAGGGGTTCAAATCCCACTAGAGGACAGCAACATTGGGCTGGAAAGACTGGGGTTTCTAGTCCCACAGATGCTCCTTGTGGTCTTGGGCAAGCCACTTAACCCTCCATTGCCCATGTTCCCTCTAAAATAGTTATCTCCAAGTTATAATGCCTTATTCAATGTAATTTCAGCAATGTAAACCACCTTGATATCATGAAAGGCAGTATATAAGAAATGTTAAATAAATACATGCTGAACCTAATTAACTCCTCTTTAGAACAAGGATACACCCCAAAAAACTAAAAAGTGTGTCAATTCGCTCTATATTTAAAGGTGAGAACCTAGACAAATCCAAACCATGTTCATACAGACCCATCTCAAACTTGCCATTCATGACAAAAGTCCTTGAAAAGGCTGTTCAGATACAATTTCAAAACCATGTAGACAGCTTCGCTCCACTCGACCTCAACAACACGGGTTCAGAATAGGACATGGAGTGGAAACCTTATTCATGGCCCTAACAGACAAGCTCCTAAAAGGGATTGAAAAACCCAATGGAGGATTCATATAAATTTTTTTAGATATATCTGCAGCCTACGACTCAATAACGCACGACTACCTTACACACAGACTACAACAGATTGGTCTCAACGACAAAGTGTTGTCTTGGTTCAAATCATACTTATCAAATCGTAGTATTCAAATAAAACTGGACGACAGCATGTCTAAGTCATTTTATCAAAAAACAGGCATACCCCAAGGATCAGCTTTATCATCACTCCTTTTCAACTTATACATCCAACCGATCTGCAGCATAATTAAGGAGCACAACATACTCTATCACCTATATGCCGATGACATTATGTTGTACACCCAATTCAATACTAAACAACTATGTTTTCAAAGAATCAAGGAATGTCTAAATAATATCACAACATGGTTGGCAGACCATAACCTCCAAATAAACCTCAAAAAATTGGAAATACTAATCATAACAAAAGACCATTCCTACACTCCACCAGAATCAATTACCTTTAAAGAAACAAGTATCAAAGTCAACAAAGAGGTGAGATACCCAGGAGTTACACTGGACCACCAGCTCAACTTTAATAAGCACGTTAATAACATAATAAAGGCAATATTCAACAAGCTAAACATGTTACAGCATCTAAGACCTCTTCTCTCTCCAAGCGACTTCAGAACAACTCTACAGGCTATGATCTTCCTGCACTTTGACTTCTGCAATGCCATCTTAATCGGTCTCCCAAAGAAAACAATCCGCAGGCTTCAACTAGCTCAAAACGCAGTAGCCAGAGTAATCTCTCAAGCACCAACCAAAGAACATATTTCACCAATACTAATGTTTCTTCATTGGCTCCCAATAGAGAGCAGAATAAAATATAAAGCCATCCACACTATTTTTAAATACATCCAAGATGAATCTTCCACATATTTGAAAACACTAATATCTTTTACACCGGATTAAAGACCAAGGAGAAACATCAATAAAGACCTCCTCGTTGTTCCAACCACACTCCAAATGAGGTCACACCAAAGACTTATACAGAGGCACTGTCACCTCCTTTCTTCTGCTGGCTATTCCTCTCCCTATGCACCCAAGCATTCTTCTAGCTTTCGCCGTTGCCTTTTCTACCTGTTTAGCTAAATTAAGATCATCACACCTAGATCCCGCTCTTCTTTTATGGACAGAAGTACTTCACCCCCTATACTATATTGCTCCCTTGGATTGCTGCAGCCCAAATTCAAATTTTTAGCATTAAATCTCAGCTGCCAAATTCTAGACCATTCTTCAAGCTTAGCTTGATCCCTCCTCATGTTATCTACACCTTCCTGGGTGACTATTCTATTGAAGATTTTGGTATCATCCGCAAAAAGGCACAGCTTACCCAACAGCCCTTCCGCAATATCACTAACAAAGATGTTAAAAAGAATCGGACCAAGGATAGATCCCTGGGGCCCAACAGTAACCTCCTTCTCCAGGAACAAGCAGGAAGTCAGTCTTCACATATGGGTGATGTCGGTGCCGACGGAGCCCACACGGAGAATTTCTTCAGCTTTCGAAGAAAGCCTTTGGGAATGCTACCACGCATGCATGGTCCCCTTCCCGCCCAAGGGTGCCATCCTGCTCAGTCTCCTTTTTTCTGCGGAGCCCAATAAACATTGTCCTCTACTTCCCTGGAAAAAGTTCTTCAAAAGTTCTTAACATCCTTCAAATTCTCTGGTTTGCATACCAGTTCCCTTCCCACCTTGAGGTTCCTCCTCGACCGGTTTCGTGCCATTTTTCATGATGGGGTCTTCGCACCATATTTCGCTCGGCTGGGTGTTATCCCACTATTACTCCTGGTGGGTTCAAGAAATTGGACTGCTGCAGTCAGACTATTTCATTTATTGACACCCATGACTGCTGTCTTTGCTGCCTGGGCCTGGACTATGACAGCTCCACCTGCGACCAGTGCCAGGCCATGATCCTCAAAACAAACAAAAAGCGGTCAGAGTTGCAGGGGAAGTTGTTCCCGAGATCTGGTTCTGCCCCAGCTTCTCCATGGCCGAGCCCCAAAGCCGGCACTTCCCGTGAGTTCCGGGCGTCCTCAGAGTCCCGTGGTGGCAGCTCCTCTGGCATGGCCCAGACCATCCCAAGAAAAAGAAAAAGGTACCGAAGCATGCTGAGGTGCCTCCAATGAAGCCTGGCAAAGTTCCGCGGTGGGACTCTGGCGACTCTGAGCAGCGCCCTCAGAAAGTCTTGAGACATGAGTCCTCAGCCAGCAGAGACCATGCCAGGACCTATGAGCCTGTAGTCCTCCTCGAGGATGCACTCTCCGGAGTGCCGGCGTTGGCCACAAAGCCCTTGGCATCCATGCTGAGAGCTGCCCATACATCAGGCCTCAAGTCCCGAATGACGGTCATGGAGCAGAGCACCTCTTCCATCCTGGCCTTGCAGCAAGCATTGATGTCTGGTTTTCCAGCATTATTGGCCCCAACACCGGGCCCTCCAACTTTGGGGGTTCCCGGGTGTCGAGCTGGGCAATGAGCGCCATTGGCCTCGGGTAAGTCCTCGGTGTTGATCGAGGTCCTGGTCGTGCTCCTCGGGGATCTGGTCCTCCCCGGTGATTTTTCAGGCGTCTGATCCCAGATCCTCCAGGGGGTCCCGTTTCCTCAGCATATCCCCGAGGCTGATTCCTCGACACACTTGGGATCCAAATGGGAAACAGAGAACAAGGCCTCTCCAGAGATATCCCGACACAGGGATGTCCCCTCTAAGCCATCTCCCCCGGAGCCTCGGTGCCACTCCCGCATGAGGACGTAGCCTTTCATGTCTTTGTCCACAACATGGCCCGGGCTCTTTTGGTCCTGACAGAGTCGGAGGAGGATCCGTGCACTGAGGAACTCGAGATCCTGCAATATGAGTCCCCTCCCAAAGAGGCTCTCACGGTGCCAGTTCCACCCATCCTTGAAAGGCTACTCCTCAGGTTGTGGGAGACCCAGCCTCAGTGCCGGTGGTGGATCGGTGCCTGGATGCTATCTACCATGTCCGGAAGAGCCCCAGGTTCCATAAGCAACAGCTCCCTCGCAACTCCATGGTGGTGGAGTCCTCGATGCAGAAACTGAAGAGTCAAAAACCTACTCTTCGGTTCCCCCTGGCAGGGAGGCCTGGGCCCTCGATGCCCTGGGCCACATGTGTTATCAGAGTGCTGGATACAGGCGTATTAAATGTACATGGGAATGTGCTTAAAAGGCCTGATTCAGGAGATCTCGGGGTTCTCGGAGGGCCTCGCTGGGTAACCCCTGCAGAGGTTCCAGCCCCTAGAGGTGGGCATCTGGGACTGTTCCAAATTCCTCTCTAGGGCCGCCTATGATGGGTTCAAGTCTGCAGCCAGGGTGGCAGCCACCAGCATCGGTGCTCAGCACCAGGCATGGTTACAAACCTCGGACCTCAAGCAGTGGGTGCAAGAAAACCTGCTGGATGTCCCCTGCAATGGGAAGAACTTGTTTGGGAAGTCGATGTCCGACAAGGCAGCTGAAATTGAGGCCGAGGTATTGACCCAGCAAAGGCTGTCCAGGAAGACCTCGACTCTCCCCAAGAAAAAATCCTTGGGGAAAAAGCCAAAAGAACCTATGTCTTTTGGGGAAACTGCTAGGTACGTATGACCTAGATTGGCCACTGTTGGAAACAGGATACTGGGCTTGATGGACCTTGGTCTGACCCAGTATGGCATATCTTATGTTCTTATGTTAAGCCCTTTTTCCCCGAGGAAAAAGGGCTATCACCAGGCAGGGCCCTACCAGCCATACTCGGGGCAGCAGCACCAGGCCTCACAACCTAAAGGCCAGGGGCATGGGTCCCAGAAGCCCAAGGCCCCCAAGCCTCAGACACCAGCTCCCACCCAACCGAGGGGAAGCTTTTAACACCCTCGGCACGGCTTCCCCTCCCCCAGGAGTTCCACCTCAGCTCACAGGGGGTCGGCTGGCCTCATTTGCCCACATCTGGTCTAGCATCACCACAGACACGTGGTAAGGGAGGGTTACCACCTCCATTTACAACAGAACCCTCCAGACATCTTCCCAGGAGAACCATCACAGCCTCTCCTCCACCAGGCCTTGCTCATCACAGAACTTGCAGGCTTACTCAGGGACAGGGCAGTGGAGCCTATACCCCACCATCTCTGGGGAAAGGGTTCTACTCAAGGTATTTCCTTATCCCAAAAAGAACAGGGGGCCTCCAGCCCATCCTGGACCTGTGCAACTTGAACAAGTTCCTGGTGAGGGAGAAGTTCAAGATGCTCTCCCTTGGTACGCTACTGCCCTACCTCCGGCAAGGAGACTGGCTCTGCTCCTTGGACCTCAAGGACGCAAACACCCATATCGTGGTCCATTCCCCCCACAAACAGTACTTGAGATTCATGGTGGGGGAGCTGCACTACCAGTACAAGGTACTACCATTCCGCCTCGCCTCCTCTCCAAGGGTCTTCACAAAGTGCCTGGCGATTGTGGCCGCCCATGTGCGCCTCCAGGCCTACCTGGACGACTGGCTCATCAGAGGCAGCACAGCCCTTGAGACCATCCAAACCACAAGGCTTACAATCCACACCCTGCAGAACTTTGGATTCATCATCAAGACCAGCCTCTCCTCAGTTCAAGACCTGAGTTCATAGGAGCCCAGCTGGACACTCTGCAGGTCAAGGCCTTTCTCCTAATAGAAAGAGCCCGCCGCCTGATGCAGTTAGCGGAGGAGGTTCAAAACTGCAGGTTAGTTCGAGCCCGCCTGCTCCTCCGCTTATTAGGCCAATTGGCCTCAACGGTTCATGTCACGCCCTTGGCTCACCTGCATATGTGAGCAGCCCAATGGTGCCTCAGACCCCAATGGACACAGGCCAAAGGCAGGCTGAGAGACATAGTAAGGGTCGCCTACCGACTGGCGGTCTTCCTCAACTGGTGGCAGTCCCTACAACATCTCAGGGTGGGAATGCCTTTCCAAACACCAGCACCACAAAAGGTCCTGACAACAGACACCTCCCTGGCGGGCTGGGGTACACATTGCGAGGGCCATTGCACTCAGGGCAACTGGTCCCCAGATGAATCTCGGTTACAGTTCAAACTCCTCAAGCTCAGGGCCATCTTCCTGGCCCTACAGGCCTTCTGCTACCTCTTGAGCAACCTCTCCATCCTCATACAAATGGACAATCAGGTTGTCATGTTCTGTGTCAACAAGCAGGGAGGCACATATTCCTACTCCCTCTGTCAGGAGGCAGTAGCCCTCCACTCCTTCACAGTGTGCAACAGCATGCTCCTGAGAGTGGTGTACGTGCTGGGCCAGGACAAACTCCTGGCGGACAAGCTCAGCAGGATCCTTCACCCACACAGGTGGTGTCTGGATCCCAGGGTGGCACAGAGGCTCTTCCAACTATGGGGCAGGCTCTGGCTGGACCTGTTCACTTCCCCGGACAATGCACAGCTGTCCAGATTCTGCTCCCCCCAGCCACACCACAGAAGGATAGTACTGGATGCCTTTCTCAGCTCATGGTCAAGGGGCCTGCTTTATGCATTCCCACTGACCCCTCTAATAGCCAGGTGCCTTTTCAAGATCCAGAGTGACCATGCCGCAGTAATTCTGGTTGCTCCCATGTGGCCCAGACAGCCATGGTTCCTCCTGCTACTTTCCCTGTCAGTGGCACCCCTGGTGGCACTGGGCCATCAGCCAGATCTTCTTTTGCAGGATGGGGGCTCCCTTCTCCCCTCCCCCAACCTGGAATCCCTGACATTAACTGCATGGATGCTGAAAGGGTAGCACTGGCCCTCTTCAGTCTCACAGATGAAGTGCAAGAAATCCTCCTGGCCTCCCAGAACCCCTCCACCAGGAGGGCATATGCCTTCAAATGGAGGAGATTCTCTCTATGATGTGCAGAGTGGAATGAGAATCCCTTCTGCCATCTGCAGCTCATACTGCTGTACCTGCTGCATCTCTCCCACTCAAGATTGAAATTTAATTTGGTCAGGGTGCTTCTCAGCGCCATAGCCGCTAAACCATCACCCTTTGGAGGGGAGATCCCTCTGAAGCCAGACCCTGGTTACCAGGTTCCTCAGAGGCCTTCTGCTATCGAAGCTCCCCACCCACTATCCCCCATCCCCAGAGTGGGATCTCAGTGTGGCACTCTCACAGCTCACAAGACCACCATTTGAGCCCTTGGTGACGTGCCACCTGAGGTATCTCTCCTGGACGGTGGCCTTCCTGGTGGCCTTGACATCCGCCCGGAGAATGAGTGAGCTACAGGCCCTGGTGGCGGATCCACCTTATACCAGATTCTATACGAACAGGGTTGTGCTTTGCATGCACCCCATGTTCCTCCCAAAGGTGGTGTTGGCTTTCCACCTCAGTCAGGAGGTGGTCCTCCCCACCTTCTTCCCATGGTCTCATGCCAGTAAGGCAAAGTCGGTTCTGCATACATTGGATTGTAAGAGGGCCCTATCCTTCTATCTACAGAGGACTTAGGCCCATCGCAAAGCTCCCCAACTCTTTGTCTCTTATGGCCCCAGCAGGCTGGGGCTACCTGTGAACAAGCGAACCCTGTCCACTTGGGTGGTAGACTGTATTGCTCTCGCTTATGAGAAAGCTGGCCTCTCCCTAGAGCACCAGATCACTGCTCATCTTGTGAGGGCTATGGCCACATCAGTGGCCAACCTACGTTCAGTGCCGGTGACAGAAATTTGTAAAACCGCCACATGGTCTTCAGTGCATACGTTAGCAACTCACTACTGCCAAGAGAGTGAGTCCTGCCGGGACAGTGCCTTTGGTCAGGCAGTAATCTGAAGCTTTCTCAGTGTATAAGCAACTTCTGCCCTCTGACACTTCTGTGTTCAGGCTACCGGAGTGATGGTGATGCTGGACGCTGGGGTCTACAAAGTCTCTTGGTAGGGGCTCACCCTCTGCAACTCATGGCCTCCCTATTGGTAGCCATTGGTGCTGTCGTGGTTCGGTCCCCGGCAGCCTGGAGCCAGGGAGTCCCATATGTGAGGACTGACTACCTGCGTTTTCCTGGAGAAAGTATAGTTACTCACCTGTAACAATGTTCTCCAGGGACAGTAGGAATCAGTCCTCACAACCCTCCCTCCTCCCCTAGGAGTTTCCTCCTTTACCTTATTTACCTTATTTCACATTTTGCCTAAGCTTATCTGACTAAGCAAGATGGCACCTTGGGCGGGAAGGGGACCATGCATGCGTGGAAGCATTCCCAAAGGCTTTCTTTGAAAGCTGGAAAAATTCTCCATGCAGCTCCATCGGCGCTGACATCACCCATATGTGAGGACTGATTCCTGCTGTCCCTGGAGAACACCTGTTAGAGGTGAGTAACTACGCTTTCTCCTCAGAGTGAGCTCCATTTACCTGTACCCTTTGTCGCCTCCCACTCAACCAATTTCTAACCCAAGCAATAACTTTAGGGTCCATCTCTAGGGTGCTCAGTTTGTTTATAAGTCGCCTGTGTGGAACGGTGTCAAAGGCTTTACTGAAATCTAAATACACCACATCTAGGGCTCTCCTTCAGTCCAACTCCCTAGTCACCCAGTCAAAGAAACCAATCAGATTTGTCTGACAAGGACAAGGGCAAAGAGGAGGAGTATAGAGTGAGATAACAGAGGAAAGGTAGTGAGGAGCTGCAGAATGAATGCACTTGTAGGTAAGTAGAAGTTTGAACTGGATGCGGAAGCAGATAGTGAGCTGGTGAAGTGACTTGAGTATAGCGACTCTGGTGGAAGATAAGTCGTGCAGATAAGTTTTAAACAGATTGAAGGGGAAAAAGATGATTCAGAGGGAGACCAGTAAGGAGCAGGTTACAATAGACAAGAGGTGTCTAGTGAGTGGATGAGTGTCTTAGAAGTGGTGTAGAGAGGAGGGGACTACTTTTGCCAACGTTACAGAGAAAGAAGTGATAGGTTTTAGTTATCTGTTGGATGTGTGCAGAGAAAGAGAGAGTAGAGTCAAAGATGACCCCAAGGTTGCGAGCTGAGGAAACAGGGAGGAGTCTAGTGTAATCCACAAAAATAGAGAAGGGAAGAAGGGGAGAAGTGGGTTGAGGGGAGAGATAAGGACTTCAGTTTTGGCCATGTTTGGTTGCAGATGGCCGTGAGACATCCAGGCAGCAATGTCAGATAAGCAGGCCTGGATTCCTGGAGAGATTTCAGACACAGAGAGATAGATCTGAGAGTCACCAGCATAAAGGTGGTACTGAAAACCATGGGAGGAAATAAGTGCACCAAGGGACTGCATGTAGAGAGAGAAAAGGAGACGTCCTATGACTTATAAACTGAAAATGGGATGGCAGCATAGGAGGATCCAGCAGAACATGCACTTAAAATGCAATGAGAGATATAAGAAGAAAACCAGGACAGAACAGAGCCCCTAAATCCAAGCGAGGAGAGGGTATCGAGGAGAGGGTGGTGATCAACAGTGTCACAGGCAGCAGAAAGGTCAAGAAGGATGAGGATCAAGTAAAGGCCCTTGGAATTGGCAAGGAACAAGTCACTGGAGACTTTGGCAACAGTTGTTTTTGTGGAATGTAGACGACAAAAAGCCAGATTGCAGTGGATCCTGAAATGCTTGAATGGAAAGAAAGTCAAGACAGCAGCAGTGAACTTCCCTTGAATCCAGTCCTCTGTTGAATCCGCCAATGGTATCAAGAATTTAAGTTCAGAGTCACTCCATCCATAACTCAGTAATTGAGCTCAATTGTATAAAGTATAATCAGTATATTTTATTTATTTATTTATTTATTTATTATTTAATACACACTTATATACCGCCGCTTCCAGCGATCAGCAGCGGTTTGATTCATCTATTTGGGGTGTCAAATCAGGACTGGGAGGGTACAGTGATTACATGGGATTGGAGGGAAGTCACAGCACACATGTTGAGTGTCTAGGGGGAAAATATACATATTTACATTTATACATACGTATTTACATATTGCTGGCTACTATTGAACATTTACACCTTTACGTAGTTTTACATTTACATAGTTGGGTTTTGTATTTTTGTGTTTATATTTTCCATATTTTCCATATTTTACTTAAAGTGTATCCAAATGCGTATAATTATCCACAGTCTTTGCTATGATTTCCTGGAACTTGAGGGTCATGGCTGATTGTAGTGGCATTTGAAGAGGTATGTTTTTATCTCTTTCCTGAATCTTGTAATGTCCGTGACTGATCGCAGTTCAACAGGGAGTTGGTTCCATATGGTTGGTGCAGAGAATGAAAAGGCTCTTCTAGATGTACCTGTTTTCACAGTTCTGATGGTGGTGGGGACCTGTAGGGTGCCCAAGTTGGCAGTTCTTCTGTCCCTATTTGCAGGTTGTGTTGCGATAAGTGAGGTCAGGAAAGAGGGGGATATGTTGTTGATCAGTTTGAATGTGGTTACTAGCATCTTGTATTGTATTCTAGCTGCTATTGGAAGCCAATGTAGGTCGATTAAAATTGGGGTGATGTGATCTGAAAGCCTTGCACCCTTTATGACTCTGGCGGTCACATTTTGGGCCATTTGAAGGATATTTAATGATTTCTTGGGGAGACCTTGTAAGATGGCATTACAGTAGTCCAAGTGTGGCATGATGAGAGCTTGGGCTATGGTCCGGAAGTCATTTGGTTCTAGTATTTTCCTTAGAGGTTGTATTATTCTTAGTTTATGGAAGATGGCTTTATTCGTTTTACGCAGGTGGGTTTCCATTTTTAGATTGCAGTCTAGAGTGACTCCTAGATATTTGATTTTATCCTTTGCTTTGTACGTGTTATTGCACAGGGTGATTGTATCTGGGGGCTTGAAGGTCGGTTTGTTGGACATATACATGACCTCTGTTTTTTTGTGGTTAATAGCCATGTTGTTTTTCTGTAGCCATAGCAACATTTCATCAAGGCAGCTTTCGAGCTGTGAATAATTGGGGTCAGCGGTGTCCAGTTGTGTGTAGAGCATGATGTCATCCGCGTAGATATGGTAGTTGATGTTGTGTTTTTTAAAGATGTCGCAGAGGGGTTGCATGTAGACATTGAACAGTAGCGCCGATAGAGCTGAACCCTGGGGTATGCCCTGTGTTTGAGAGAATGGTTCAGCTTGTTCGCCATTGAATTGTACTTGTGGCCTTCTGTTCGATATGTAGGAGGAGAACCAATTGAGGGGGGTTCCCACCACTCCTATGGATTTTAGTTTGTTGAGGAGGGTCCCATGATGCACGGTGTCAAAGGCGGCGGAGATGTCAATAAAAATGAGTATGAACATTTTCTTTTTGTCCTCTAGACCTTTGAGGAGGTTGTTCATCAGTGCTATCAAGAGTGTTTCAACTCCATGATTTCTTCTGAACCCGTATTGTTGTTCGTCTAAGGTATCATGCTCATCAAGGTGATCTTGGAGTTGCAGGAGCACTGCCTTTTCAATGATTTTTGCCAGGAATGAAATGCTGGATATAGGGCGGTACGAGGATGGGTCCTCCTTGTTGAGTGATGTGTTTTTTAGGATTGGTCTTATTATGGATCGTTTCAGCTGGTCAGGCATTACTCCTTGATTTAGCGACTGATTTATGATGTGGGCTATTTGTTGGTTTATCTCTTTTTTTGCTGCTTTAATCCATGCAGTTGGGCATGGGTCAAGTGGTGAGGTGGTGGTATTTATAGCGGTTATAATGTTATTAGTTTGCTGTTCATTGATGTTGTAGAATGTGCTCCAAGTCTGTTCTTGCTTCACTTTTGTACTTTGATGCGGCGCATCTCTTTCAAACGTGTTGGCGGTGGTAGTCAGCTTGCTTGCATAGTGATTTGCCAGCGTTTGTGGATGGATGGGGCTATCTTGAGTTTCTGGTAGCTCAGTTTTCGTAAGTGATTTTACCAGTGCAAATAGTTCACGTGGTTTGTTGATGGCTTTATTTAGGATGTTGGTATGGTGTATCCTTTTCGCTGTGTTTACTTCTTCTTTGTACCTTGAGAGGAGATTTAAGTACACAGTTCTGTGTTCAGTGGATTTGGTGTGTCTCCACTTTTTTTCTTGCTTCCTAAGGTCTCTTTTCATTTTTGTCAATGTTATGGTGTACCAAGGTTCTGATGGGTGCTTGGGTGTTTTTGGTTTCTGACTTCCTTTGGGGATCGCTATGTTCTGTATTGCTGAATCCCAATTGCTTGTTAATTCATCGAGGTCGGATGATCCCAGGTCTATGTGGGCGATTACAGTATTTATGAGACCTTCCATATCTGGTTTGTTAAATCTGCGTTGTTGGTGAGATACCCTTTTATTTTTTGAGTCCTTGGTCAGGTTCGGAAGCTTTATCCGAATATTGATTTGGTGGTGGTCGGACCATGGTAGTGGGTCGATCTGTATCAGGGGTTTCTCATCATTGTCATGTTCACCTTTGGGTGTGAAGACCATGTCTAGTGTGTGGCCTTTTTCATGTGTGGGTTCTGTTATTAGTTGTTGGTACCCTAGTTGGGCCATAGCTTCTAGGAAGGTGTTCGCATTCGTGGCTGATGTTGATGCTAGGTTTATGTCTCCTAGAATTATTTGGAATTTTCTAGGTTGTGTTGCTGAGATTGTTTCCAATGCCGATGCCAGTATCTCATAATGCGTTGACGGGGGTCTGTATATCAGGCAGATGGCTAATTCTGGGTTTTCTATCTTTAGTAGGTCAATGTCCGAGTTAGAGCTCTGATGTGTGCTTGTAAGTTTCAGGTGTTCCTTTGCTATCATGAGGACCCCTCCGCCCTTCTTGTGTGCTCGGGGACAGTTGTACAGGTTGTATCCAGGCTTGCTGATCTGGTTCAATATGGCAGCATCTGTCTGAGTGACCCATGTTTCGGTTATACATAGGATGTCTGGTTGCTCGTCCGTGATGATGTCGTATATTATGTGTGTTTTGTTCCTGATCGATCGAGCATTGATGAGGGTGATCTTACAGTCTTCCAGCAGGTCTGTCTTGGGTTTAGTGTGTTGTGATGTTCCTTGGTTGATTTTATGGTGCAATGATGTTTTGGGTTTTCTGTGTCTTCGATTTCTTGTGGAGGACTTAGTGGAAAACCTATTGTTGTTAGTGTGTGTTTCAATCTTTCCTGTGAAGTAGTAAGGTTCGAGTACTAGTGGTTTTGTGTTTTGGATGGTATATAGTAGGAAGTATGGGGTGTACTGGTATGATAGAGATTGGTATGGGTTTTGATTGAAGGCGTAGGCGGGGATCAGTGTGAACAGGTATAACCCTATGTACCAGATTAGTGCCTTCATTTTTCCAGTAGGTTTGGTTAGCCTTTCGGTTACCTATATTCTAACAGCTAATGTTTTATCCTGCAGTTATGTTTTGTAGGCAGGTATGCAGCAAACAGGCGCACAAACAAACAATCATGTGTTGCAACAGTATATCTTGTAACGTTTGGTTAGTGCCTTCACTTTATCAACTGTATCCAGGGTTGTTAGTAGCAAGGAAGTTGGCAACATTAGCAATGGTAACAATATTGCTATTTGTAACAATCATTAGCAACAGAACTAGTATAAGGGGGGGGAGGTATGCCTGTTAAGGTCGAGCATAATGGTAGCAAAATTCAATGGTGTATCTACATCAAACTGAGTCAGATTGAACAGTCAGGTCTTAGGTGTTGTTCTGGTTTGTCGGGTTAGCTATTGCAAATTGGACTAACTTCTTAGAGTCTGTATATGTGTGTGGGAGTCTGTATATGTGTGTGGGTGTCTGTACCAGTTTCACCATAGGGGGTTATAGGGTCCAATTAGTTGAAGCTTTGGTGTGCCACGTCCTGGGGGGAATCTTCTGGCACTGGGGGGTCCCGCGGTATAGGCCATTGGGCCCTCTTGTCCCACATTATAGCTAACTGTAAATAAAGCGGACCAGAACCTTTCTACCGCTTTTGGCAAGCCACTAGAATCCAAGCTTTGCAGCAAGTATGCCTGTTTTGCTGTGTGCACTGCTCTGAGACAGACTAGCTACAAAAAAATAATTACAATTTTCTATTTGACTAGGCTCTAATTCACGTGGAGCCTAATTCCATAATGTGCACGTCCAGCTCGCGGGCACATCCAAATGGAAAACAGGCCCAATTTAAACCTAAATCTGCACCTGCTGTTATAGACGCGTCCGTGGTTCCAGAATCGGGGACATAGACATTTCCGGCGAGTCACAAACAAAGCACCATGGCATATGAGAAATGTATATTCGCAGCAAGTGGCCGTGAACATCCCCGCACTCACCGTATTCTAAAAACTGGACTTTCTGATCCTGCCCATCTCCATCATCGGCCACACCTCCTCTGTAAAACATACATCTCCTAAGCTGCTGCTCTCACTGACAGTGTTGTGCTGATGCAAAGTACACATCAATATCGATGATAGATAAATGTTAATGTAAAACTAGATTACAGGGTATGTTTACTAAAGAGTATTTAAAGGAGCAGGGTATATCAAGCAATAATAGCAGCATTAAGGGTGTCTGAGTGCTGTAAAGGCTCGGGGCGGGCAGTAGAATTCTGGCAGTAAGGGTGCAAGTGCCCATTTAGCATGTGCTAATAGGACATCGGGTGTTAAGGTGCCAAGCAATGTTCCCGCTAACCTGCACTGGGTCCGCCGCCAATATTCCTGCCGGCGGGGGGAGGTGCAGAGCGATCGACATCTAACACACGCCGCAGCACCCTCACACTGTTCTCTTTAATCTGCGCCGGGTCCTCTGCCGGCATTCCTGCCGGTGGGGGGAGGGGCAGAGCGTCACTCGCTCTGCACATCCCCCCACTAACAGGAATGTTGGCGGCAGACCCAGCGCAGGTTAGCGGGAACATTGGTGCCAAGTGTGCACCTTAACAGCCAAAAACAGCAGTCAGCTTAATGCTGGATAAGTGAGCCCCAGGAAAAGTCAATGTAAAGGTGATGGATGGAAGGACAGGTGGGAGCTGATGGACTTTGGGCATCTCACGTGGCAGTCAGTAAATGGGATGAGCATGTGGGATGCAATTGTACTGAGTCATGGAATGGTGCCCACATAAAATGCTGTAATGTCAGTGTGTGGCATAGGATGGGGGAGACGTGTCCCCCTGCAGTGCCACAGTCGACATGATGTGTATTTCAAAAGGATGATGAATCATGAGTGGTGACATGCAGATCAGTCACAGGAGAGGTGTGAGTGATACATTGAAATGAGAAGAAAAATACTTGTGTAGTCCATGGTGTAGCAGTTGGCAGGAGAATACATGACTATACATAGCCAGCAGAGGCAGATGGATGTGCTGAAGGAAGGAAGGTGGTAGATGAGAGTGTAGCATGGGTTTGCAGCAGTGATGTACCTGATGTGACATCATCAATGCAGTTGTAGTGTGTCTGAAAAAAGTGTGCCTGTGCCATGGAGAAGCCGAAATACCAGCTATGTTGGTCTCACAGCTGGCAGAGCCTCCCAAACAACATTCAATTCTCCAGTCAAATGTGCAAACAACAACTGGAGAAGAATCGCTTATACTGGTCATATAGAGCAATAAAGGGAATGTGATTATCCCTGCAGGTGAGCATCCCAGGGGTAGGATGTGGCAGCATGTCATGCATAGATGTGATGGAGTCAAAGCTGTACAGTCACAGTGATGATGAAGTGGTTGACTTCATACATGTATTTACATAATTGGTTTTGTGTAGACCGTGTTATCATTCCTGTCAAAGTGGTTCACCTTGTAGCATAACCATGGTAATGTATATTAAAAAGGGGACATTGATAACCTGGATTATTCTGAAGCAATGGAGGGTTAAGTGGCTTGCCCAAGACCACAAGGAGTAGAGGTCATGCTTTGAAAGATTTTACATACATAAAAATCCTCTGTAAAATGCTCCCACTAGTCACACAAGGAGTGCTAGTGGGAATCAAATGCTGGTCTCTTGATTCCCAAGCCAGTGTGCAAACCATTAGGCTGCACCTCCACTTGGGTGCAATATATCTCTTCAGGATGAACATGTCTGACCCTCTGCAATGGCCTGCAGCAGAGCCAATAAAGGCACGCTCTCAGAAAGGCATGATCACAAATAGCATGTGTACAGACCGAATGTGCTATCGGAACACATAAAAAAGCATACTACTGTGTCTCCGCTAGTCAAAGCAGACCCTGGACTGTTTATGGCATCAAAATGAACTGAGTATCCCACAGCCACAAGGGGACTCGAACTCTCATCCATCGCTGACAGTACCAGTGCTCTAACTATTAGGCTAACCCTCCAGACTGTCCTACACAGCAAAGCCATGAATCAAAGAGACTGCAGTTCCCTGCCTGCAATGGGTGAAATCAAACACATGAAACAACTTGCTTGGCACATAATGAGACTGTGGTACACCACACTTAGAGCCTCCATAAAGCGGCGCACATGCAGTACGTAATGCACATGAAATGCAGTACTTTAGCTGCCCAACAGACACAATGCTTCAGGATACAGCTATTGTCCAAAAGTCAACGCACATGTGAGGTCAAGATGCCTGCCCCTCTACTGTTCCCCCAATGGGAATAAACACCCACATGCATGTGTCTGCTGTGCACCAGTGTGACATGTATGCCAGAGGCAGCACATGTGCAGGGCGTGCAGTCCTCTGTGACCTGCTACACATGCCAAGATAGGCACACCTGCACACCCATAGAGCACAAACCACATTACTGACCCATGCGGCCCATTGCAGACTATCCTATCCTCCCTATGGGGCCATGTATATGTCTCCCACCATCACAGACGACAAGCAGGTAACAGGGCAATGCCTCATTGATCACAGTTGACAGTAGGGCTGCAATTTCTGCCTTGTGTGCCAGCATAGATTAGCCCTTCTACTACCCATGATGCATTGCACATTCTGAATTGCTTTCTGCAAATGATCACCACAGGGCAAAGGCTGTGATCCATCACAACACTCCATAATTACGCAGGGACATTGTGTGCTTCTAGCACATAACAGCTGCCAACTGTGCTACTGAGCAATTTCAAGGGATACCCTGACTGTAAGGGTGGGGGGGGGGGGACACATCACTGGTCCCCAGGGCCTGCACTGTAATAGCTAGACCCTCCAGGTCCTGGAGCAGGTTTATATCACTGCTAATGTATTGGAAGTATTGTCTGCAGTATGTGCTGCTAGTCACTTGGTTGTCTGCACAATAGAGACATGCTGGGATATCCTATCATATCTGATCTTGTGTCCTGCTCCTGTTGGCCAGGGACTATCTCATTACAGTGTCCAAAGTTGCAGCAGCTATTTCCAGGAAGCCCCAATGCAGTGTCTTTTTTTCTAGGCAGGAGGGGGTGCAGACACAAAACTGATGGGCCTGCAAATCAAACAGTTATCAGCCATAGAACAGCTGTTAGCTGTACCTTCTGGGGTTTTTGCGCTACTACAGAACACTGGCTTGGTAACCAAGCAACCAGGGTTCAATTCCCACTAGCACTCCTTGTGGCCTTGGGCAAGTCACTTAACCCTCCATTGCCTCGGAAGAAAGGCCTGGCAATCTACTTCCGGTGACACTGCCAAGAAAACCCAGGAGCTTCTGGGTCGCCAGGAGTCAGGACTGACTCAAAGGCACACATTGCATTACAGCAAGCACAGTCCATCTGCATTTGTTGGCTACCACAGGGCTGTGGCAGCCATTCACATCCCAACTGTGCCCAGTCTGCCAGCCATCACACACTGCATATGCACAGAGCATCCATGTACATTCTGGCTTGGTACAAACAGCATGGACAGCCAGCAGCTACTGAAGTGATTGGAATGCCAAGGAAAGAACTGCACCCACATAAATACAGCTTTACACTATATAACACTATTTGGATATATCCGTGACATGGTCACAGCTCGGTCAGAGTGAGAGTGGCTTCTCAGCAAGAAATGATGTGTGCACCCTGGCCGTGCTTGTTTCAGGCACATGTTCAGATGGCTCTGATATTTATCTAACTTGGGAGACAGCCAACATGGCTTTAGACAAGGAAGATCTTGTCTTACTAATCTGGCTCAGATGGTTCTGTCCAACTGCGTACTGAGTTCCGGAGGGGTCACCAGAGCAGGTCATAGATCAGGGTGCTCATGTTTTCCTCCAATCTTGGCTGCTCTCAAATTGCATATTATTCCTGACTCAGTGAACTCTTTACGCACCACAGATACATTTCCACTTGAAATGTGCAGGTGTGGCCATCCTGATCCAAGGCCCAGCCCATCCAGTAGTCACACTAGCCATGTTCCAGGGTCCACAGCTGGTGGTAGGCAGCATGTCAGTCAATCCCTCCCTCCCTGCAAGTGTGCCCCAGCCACTGCCACAGTGCTGCCAGTGATCTTATTTTGGTAGCACACATGCAGCTAATCACACCATGATGCTCCTGCCCCCCTTCACCAGGGGCTGTGGGCACAGATGCCACTGCCATAGACTTCAGAAGGGAGGGAGCAGGATGTGCTCTGCTGTGCCTGCTGCTAACATGCTTGGCATTCCACTGACAGTGGCAACTGCAGCATTGCACCTGTCACACAGCGCCGGATCACAGATCTCTCTAGCTGCAGGTTGCAGCCACTGCACCGCCACCGCCACCCCCCCTCGCGCACTGCTGATATGGCTGCATGGTGGCAGTGGGGGTTGCAGACCTCCCTTCTGACTGCGGCAGCATGTATGTGTGCTGCTGATGTCGCAGCAGAGTCATGCCGGCCATCGCAAATGTTCTCCCTAGGTAGATGCTTTGTCTACCCAGTAGACCTATCTGCCCCACAACATCACCCACATGACATTTCCTTTGCCACATTGTGCCCTGTCATCATAGGGCACTCTGCGGTTGCTTCTAATGGAACACTACTATCACCTTATTGGGATCCCCTATGTGTGCATCACATTCAGGGCCGGCCCGTCCATTGAGCGAGAATGTTGTTCGCACAGGGCCCCGCGCTTCAGGAGGCCCCACGCGAACCACATTCTCGCTCAATGGACTGCTGCAGAGGGAGCCGGGGAAGCCCGCGTGAGGCCCCGGCTCCCTCTGCACAGCCCGCCAGCATGAAGAGCCTTTACCTTCACGCTGGTGGCTGTTTCAATGAAGCCGCGAATGCCGGGAGAGGTTAAAGGGCATTGCCTTTAATCTTTCCCGGCATTCGCGGCTTTATTGAAACAGCCGCCAGCGGGAAGGTAAAGGTTCTTCACGCTGGCGGGCTGTGCAGAGGGAGCCGGGGCCTCGCGCGGGCTTCCCAGGCTCCCTCTGCAGCCCCTGAGATGGCGCGGGGCTCTTCGGGGGGGCGGCTAGGACTGGATGGGCTGTGATGGGGGGGGGGGAAACAGACTGGAAATGGGCTGTGATGGGGGGGAGAAACGGACTGGAAATGGGCTGTGATGGGGGGGGAGACAGAAAATGGGCTGGGATGGGGGAAACAGACTGGAAATGGGCTGTGATGGGGGGGGAAACGGACTGGAAATGGGCTGTGATGGGGGGGAAACAGACTGGAAATGGGCTGTGATGGGGGGGGAGAAACGGACTGGAAATGGGCTGTGATGGGGGGAGACTGGAAATGGGCTGTGATGGGGGGAACGGACTGGAAATGGGCTGTGATGGGGGGGGGAAACAGACTGGAAATGGGCTTGATGTGGGGGGGTGAGAATGGACTGGAAATGGGCTGTGATGGGGGAACAGACAAATTGGGCTGGGATGGGGGGAAACAGACTGGAAATTGGCTGTGGTGGGGGGGGGAGAACAGACTGGAAATGGGCTGTGATGGGGGGGAACGGACTGGAAATGGGCTGTGATGGGGGGGGAAACAGACTGGAAATGGGCTGTGATGTGGGGGGGGGGAGAATGGACTGGAAATGGGCTGTGATGTGGGGGGGGGGAGAACGGACTGGAAATGGGCTGTGATGGGTGGGGGAAACAGACTGGAAATGGGCTGTGATGGGGGGGAGAAACCGACTGGAAATCTGCGGTGATGGGGGGGAGACTGAAAATGGGCTGGGACGGGGGAAACAGACTGGAAATGGGCTGTGATGGGGGGGAATGGACTGGAAATGGGCTGTGATGGGGGGAATGGACAAATTGGGCTGGGATGGGGGGAAACAGACTGGAAATGGGCTGAGATGGGGGGGAACGGAATGGAAATGGGCTGTGATGTGGGGGGGGAGAACGGACTGGAACTGGGCGGTGATGTGGGGGGGGGGAACGGACTGGAAATGGGCTGTGATGGGGGGAAACAGACTGGAAATGGGCTGTGATGGGGGGGGGAGGAACGGACTGGAAATGGGCGGTGATGGGGGGGGAGACTGCAAAGGGGCTGGGATGGGGGAAACAGACTGGAAATGGGCTGTGATGAGGGGGAATGGACTGGAAATGGGCTGTGATGGGGGGGGGAACAGACTGGAAATGGGCTGTGATGTGTGGGGGGGGGGGGGAGAACAGACTGGAAATGGGCTGTGATGGGGGGGAACGGACAAATGGGGCGGGGATGGGGGAAACAGACTGGAAATGGGCTGTGGTGGGGGAGGAGAACAGACTGGAAATGGGCTGTGATGGGGGGGGGAACGGACTGGAAATGGGCTGTGATGGGGGGGGAAACAGACTCGAAATGAGATGTGAAGTGGGGGGGAGGGAGAACGGACTGGAAATGGGCTGTGAGGGGGGGAATGGACAAATTGGGCTGGGATGGGGGGAAACAGACTGGAAATGGGCTGTGATGGGGGGAACGGACTGGAAATGGGCTGTGATGTGGGGGGGGAGAACGGACTGGAAATGGGCTGTGATGTGGGGGGGGGGAACGGACTGGAAATGGGCTGTGATGGGGGGAAACAGACTGGAAATGGGCTGTGATGGGGGGGGGGAGGAACGGACTGGAAATGGGCTGTGATGGGGGGGAGACTGAACATGCGCTGGGATGGGGGAAACAGACTGGAAATGGGCTGTGATGGGGGGGCATGGACTGGAGAGGGGCTGTGATGGGGGGGGGGAAACCGACTGGAACTGGGCTGTGCGGGGGGGGGGGGGGAGAACAGACTGGAAATGGGCTGTGATGGGGGGGAACGGACAAATTGGGCTGTGATGGGGGAAACAGACTGGAAATGGGCTGTGGTGGGGGAGGAGAACAGACTGGAAATGGGCTGTGATGGGGGGGGGAACGGACGGGAAATGGGCTGTGATGGGGGGGGGAAACAGACTGGAAATGGGCTGTGATGTGGGGGGGAGGGAGAACGGACTGGAAATGGGCTGTGATGTGGGGGGGAGAACGGACTGGAAATGGGCTGTGATGGGGTGGAAATGGACAAATTGGGCTGGGATGGGGGGAAACAGACTGGAAATAGGCTGTGGTGGGGGGGAGAACAGACTGGAAATGGGCTGTGATGGGGGGAATGGACTACAATTGGACTGTGATGGGGGGAGGACTGCAAATGGGCTGTGATGGTGGGGGGGATAGGACTGCAAATGGGCTGTGAGGGTGGAGGGAATGGACGAAATGGGCTGGGATGGGGGAAACAGACTGGAAATGGGCTGTGATGGGGGGGAACGGACAAATTGGGCTGGGATGGGGGGAAACAGACTGGAAATAGGCTGTGGTGGGGGGAGAACAGACTGGAAATGGGCTGTGATGGGGGGGAAACAGACTGGAAATGGGCTGTGATGGGGGGGAGGACTGCAAATGGGCTGTGATGGTGGGGGGAATGGATGAAATGGGCTGTGATGGGGGAAGTTGGACTGGAAATGGGCTGATGAAGAGCTGGATTAGGACTGGAAATGGGCTTATGGGGGCTGGAATAGGGCGAAGTGGGCTGACGAGGGGGCTAGGATTGGAAATTAGCTGATGGGGGAGCGTGGAGGAAATGGGCTGATGAGGGACTGGAATGGAACTGGAAAAGAGCATATGGGGGCTAGGACTGGAAATGGGCTGATGAGGAGCTAGGATAGGACTAGAAATGGGCTGATGGGGGGAACGTAGACTGCAAATGGGTGATGGGCTGGAATAGGACACTGGAAATAGGCTGATGGGGGCTGGAATAGGACTGGAAGTGGGCTGATGGGAGTTGGAAAAGGGCTGGAAATGGGCTGATGGGGAGCTTGGAGTGGAAATGGGCTGATGGGGGGGCTGGAATGGAACTGGAAAACAGCATATGGGAGGCTAGGACTGGAAATGGGCTGATGTGGAAGCTTGGGAGACTGGGACTAGAAGGGGGCAGATGCTGGGTGGGTCTAGAACTATAAAGGAGCTGATTTTGGGGGAGGACTAGAAAGGGATGGGAAATGAGAATGGAGAAGGGAAAAGATATTTTGTGTGGGAGGGAAGAAAAGTCTACGAAGGGCTGGGTATTGGAAGAGTAAGTGTAGATTGAGAATGGAAGGGTGAAATTTGAGTGGATGATAAAGCAATAAGGAAAGAAATGGAGGAAAGAGCAAAAGGGGAAAGATCAGTATGTTAAAGCAGATATAGAGAAAAAATTTGGAAAAAAATCTAAAAGAGAAGAAAGGAAAATGGATAGCTCGCAGAAGACACAAAGAAACCAGAAGAAAGTGACTGGAGCAATTGCAACTGAAAAGAAAGTGCACAAGCAACAAAAGGTAGAAAAATACTTTTTTATTTTGAATTTATTAACTGGAATATATCAGCTCTGGGAAATGTGCATTGTTAACATCTTTTGTGTTTTGTTTAGTACAAGAGGAAATTAATTTATAGTTGTATTTCTCCAGTGTTGTACATCCCAAGTTTGGCTTTTGGGGTTCCCAGTTTAATTATTGTCTTCCTATTTCTAAATTGTGATCCCTTGTTCTTTGGTGACGGTCTATATTCTGCATTTTAACCAAGCTGAGGTATTCTGTTCATGTAGTTTCTATTTGACCATGTCACTTGTTCTCTTTCCCCAGTAGGAGATGCATTGGTATTCTCTGAGATGTATTGGTTTAATATTTGCAGTGTTGCCTTTTGATAGGTAGGGTTTGGTGCTTTGTGAGTCCTGGCAGAGCTGTTATGATATGGTGGATTTGCTATGAGTTCTAAAAGGTCAGTGTTTATAGTACTTCCTAATGGGCCTGGCGGTTGGCACTGGAATATAGTAACGTAGAAATCTATTAGTCTTTCTTTATCCAGACACTCATTAAGAAGCATGTTTACTAAAAATGCATGTTAACATTATGCAAATACTTATGCAAATGAGGCTCCCTATGCAAATGAGGTCCCGCAATTAATCTCCGCACATGGCCCTGCACCCCCCTTGGGTCGCCCCTGATCACATTGCAGATATTTAAATAGGCTCTCTCACCTCTAAAGTACCCCTTTCTGCAAGGTTTTACTTGGTGTTAGGGTTTCTAGCACTGAGAGCTCTAATGCGCGATTGCACAAGCTGGCAGTAAGGGAGCACATGCTGTTAATGCCCACTCTCTGCCCCATTAATGCCCACTCTCCAGCTCCTTTTCCCTTAATGCTGCAGGCACCTCTAATGCTCTTTAATGTGGCGTTATTGGCCTTTCAGCAGCATTAAGGGTGCAAGGGTACTGATAACAGGCGTTAATGGCACACTTGCTCCCTTAACGCTTTTTAGTAAACATACCCCTATATATACTAATCTGTTGCATGCCCAGAACACTGCAAAGTAATCTCAGTGCACTCATAGATAGTATAAAAGCAAGTAGAAAGTGATATGTTTTTAATGACATACTTGGCATCACACATACGTGGCAGTAGAAGAACTCCTTAGTTATTCCTGCACTGGTCATCTTTGAAAAACGTCTGTACAATGCTAAGTATTGACCAGAAGAAATCAGAAAACATATCCCTGTCAATAATAAGTGACCCTCAGAATGAGAGCATTCAACAATGCAAAGAGCACGTTTTTAGAGACCGATGTTGGTGCTTTTGGGCATGAATTAGTACTCTTTGTACTGTTGAATGCGCTTATTCTGAAGATCCCTTATTATTGACAGATATGTTTTGACATTTAACTATAGAGAACCTTTTCTGATTTCTTCTGCCCGATCACACTGGCACCTGGTGACACTGCGGTCATCCCTACAGGCCAGTACTGACCAGGAATTCATGTCCCCCCAGAATTGTGGATGAGCACACCAGATCCTCCTGTGCAACACTCAAACCACACATACATACACACACACACTCACTTGCAGTCACCAAAAACACACTTCTGCCAAAAGATGCCCTGCACCTATCAAAAACAACTGATCTGCATTTCTTACCCAAACCAGAATCTTTTCCATACTCACTCACATATTATCCCTATATCAACAGTCCCAATTTTCAGAATATGAGAATTGTTAAGGAACCCTAGATTAGCTCCTTTAGCATAGCTAGAATAAACACTAATGCTCTTCTTAATATTTCTGTAGGGGTGTTTATTAAATGTTTCTTTACCTTACAACCTTCCCTCACCTCTACTTTCTGTTCTTTAAAACTGCATCTCGTGTTTTTCCAGACTGCAGACACACCAACTCAAAACATAATTGTCACAACCATTCTTCAGTATGTTTAGGACACTTTGAAATGCAGAGCAGAATATTTTCTAAGTCTTGATCTTATTCTATGTTTCCGCAGGAATAACTGGGACATTTGCCAGAAACACTGAAAACATACATAGACCTTTCCTGAATATGCTTTATATGTCTCCATGGCTGACCATGTCCCCCTTCTGCCCTGCTGTGAGATCCCCATGCTAGCACCATAGACATGCAGGGCCTTCAGAATACGGTCTTAAATGTTTTCACTAGAAAAACATCTATGGCACACGTCCAAATGGCTTATTCGTGTTCTGGAATGATCTCCTTAGAGGCATATTTACTGAAGAAGGTGTAGCACCATGCAATTTGGCACTTGGGTGCACATAATGCTACCCACTAAGGTGGCAATAAGTACACCTGCACTAATAGTAACATTCACAGTTAGCATGTGCCCATAATCTCCACGCTAACTACGATGCGTCATCAGTGCCTACATTCCACCACCAACCTGCCCAATCACCCAGTTAAAAGGGATTTTTAGTGTGAGGCTCTGCAAAGACTTTCAGTGCAGTGTGCTTACTGTATGCTTAACCCTGTGCTATTAGCACACTGGTAAACATGCCGCTTACTTCCCTATCTGAGTCTCTTCAAGGATCTGCTCTGGCTTCACAGTCTCTATGGCACCACTGTTCCTCTTTCTCTGCAATCAGGAGCTTTAGTTAACTGGCATTTACAGCTCACAGTGCCTCTCTCTTTCTCTCCCTCTGGCAGGATGCTTTCTGGCATAGATTCTCACAACTTCTCTCACACACGGACTCTGTATCTCTGTCTCTCTCACACAGTTGGTTACCTTTAATGTACAGCAGTGTCCAACACCACAGCTCTGGGCACTCCTCTGGCTGTCTTTCTGGCTTCAACATCCCTTCATTGATCTGAGTCTCTTTCCAGAGACACTCTGTAGGGATCAGCCTCTGTTATTACTTCAGTTTCTTCCTCTGCCTTCAACTCAGTCTGCACCTCTTCTAGGCTGGGCAGTTAGCTTTCTGCTCTTAGTTTCTGCTCTCTCTCATGCATCATCCGGCTTCTCTGGGCTGCACATTCTGACACTCAAAGTTCATTTTTCTTTTTCTCTAGGTCCTGCTCCTGCTCTCCATCTCCTCCAGAGGGAGGAATGAGGGACTTCTTATCTCACGTTGCACTACTACTTTGGAGATTCTCCCCAGTTTTAGAGTTGTGGCCCTGACTCCAACCTGTTTGGCAGCCTCCTGTCCCCAATACCAGCAATGGGGAAAAAGGGGGGAGAAAAAAACTGTATTTTCAATTTAGTGATTTGCATATGTCATCTTTTAGAATTTACAGTCATTATCTTTACAGTTTGTACAGCACAGGGGAACTGCATTTCTCCTATTTCTCTGTTGATTTGTCTGCTTGGAAGCAATATTGCTACTGTTATGGGATGGATGGAGGGGGCAGGGTAATGATTAAACTTCTCTCTTCCACTCCTTGTTGCTCAAACCTGGAACTAAGACGTCCCTTCTCCCCCCCCCCCCCCCCACATGCTTGGGATACGTATTCCAGATTTGCATGCAAAAAATCTGGCAATCCTATCTTTGCCCCTCTTGTGTCACTTCCTTTGTCTGCAAGACACTGGTGTAAATTCTGCCCAAGCAGCCCCCAAAATGTGAGGGGGCCCGGGCAGAAAGGGGGCCAATACAGCGGCGGCGGCAGCAGCAGTGCAGCAAACTTATTTTATCATGTTTGCTGTGCTGCTCCACTCTTGTTAATCTGTCATGGGCCCAGCAGCTGTTCTTCAGCGGGTGAAGTCTCACGATAACAGCCACACTGCAAGACTTCGACTCAGAAGGGAACAGCTGTCAGGCCCGTGGCAAATTTGTATGAGTAGAGCAACACGGGAAACATGATAAAGTAAGTTTGCTTTGCTGCTGTTACTGCCACATAGGGGAGCACTGCATGAAGAGGGGGCCACACGGGGGACATGCCATCACCACAACAATGGGGGGCCCTCAGCACAATGTTGCTTGAGGGGCCCCTCATTGTAACTTATGCCACTGCTGCAAGGCATGGGGATCTTCCTGCTTTCTATGTCTGGAGTCCTGGATCTGCACTTCCACTCTTGTCTCTGAGGTGATGCCCACCACTTGCACTGTCTCTCTTGGGAAGGGGAAGGTCAGAATTCCTTTTCTGCTTTCTTCTTTCTTTTCTGAGGTGCACGGCTCCTTTAAAGTTCCTGGTGGGGGAGGGGCGTCTCTCTAATGCAGCAACCCCTGCCTGCCCTGATTCTGCTGTGGCTATCAGTGCTGTCTTCATGGCGGCTACCACAGATGTCTGCCACAATGCATCCTCTTTCCCACAGGCCTATCTACTGCTGCAGTTGTGGCCCTACGGTTCTTTGAGTCAGCAGTTGTTTCTACTTGCACTGTTCTGTGGCAGTCGGCCAGCTAACCTTTGTGATTGGGCTCAGGCTGCTGCCACAGAGGACATGTTGCAACAGCCCGACACTGGGCCGGAGTGCATTGGAAGGGGGGCAGGGGGGTCTTGGAATGGCCCCTTCCCACCTCTGGGAGGTAAAAATTAAAACTAGTTTTTTCACCACTGTTTACATCATTGAAAGTTTCTAATAAAACTGTTGTGTCTATACAGGGGCTCTGTAGATAAAAAGGTCTCATTTATAAACTCAGTTTATTCTCCTTGTTTTCTGCTGATTCTGTGCCTCTTGTCCCTTAGGATAATTGTTGGGGCCCCTGGTGGAAGAGATGAGAATGGCAAACTGTATGAGTGTAACTTCTTTTCACGGTCCTGTGAGCCCTTAAATTTGAATGGTAAGTGGGCTCAAAATAAAATACATGTCTTTCACTAGCATACTCGGGTCAAGCAGAATGACAGTGAGTTCAGGACCCAAGAGGTTCAATATTCAAAGGTTTTATGCTCTAACTTTGAGAGTTATGCTCCTAAATTGGCCTCTTTGAAAATTTACTAAGGCTGAGTTCCTAAATTTATACTCAGAATTTAGGAGCATAAAGAGTGGATAGCAACAGGTGTGAACCTAAGCTGGAGAAAGAAGTTAGGAGCTTAGCACTGATTTTCAGCACTTCACTCATAAATTGGGCTTATTAATATAGGCAAATAAATGGCAGACTTAATGTCATAACCATAGGGACCAATATTAAGAAGCCTTTATCAGTATAACCATGAAAGTTATCCATATAAGGGCACAGAGAGAGATATTCAACAGCACCATCTGGATAGTGCAGAGGAAGTCTGTAGGTGGTGTCAGCAACTATCCAGACAGGGTGATATTCAGTCACTGTTCAGATAAATTCCGCCCTTATCTGACTAGCCTATATGTATATCTTAGGACCGCAAAAAAGCTGTCCTAAATGCTAGGCAGATAGGCTTTCTGGATTGCAGCTGAATATTGCTGCCACCGCTCTATCCAGATATTCAGCGCCAGCCACTATCCAGATACCAATGCTAAATATCCAGATTTTTTTTAAAACTACGCATTTGACACCAATGTGTCTGAATTAGTCCTTTTTTCAATATTAGGTCCATAACTTTTAAGCAACTAAATTAAGATGAATTTTCAGCAAAAAAATTAGACTTGTAATTTTGACTGCAAATAGGGCACAAATTTGGGAATCTGACTTAGGAACTTAAGTTTAGGTGCTCACACATCAATTTTTTGCCGGGATGTTTAGCGTTTTTTTTATAATGCTGGCCGTTGGTATTCGGAAAGTGGCCGGCACTGAATTTCCAGAAATTATGGTGAGCAGGGCTAGTGCAAGGAGATGAGACACCCTAGGCAAATGTCAGCCCCTGCACCCCCCGCTCCCCCCCACTCCCGCCCCACCTATTGCTGTCTCTGCCTCCTCTCTCTGGGACCTGCAGTGGTGGCAGTGGTCTCACATAGCCTTGCAGTGCTTACCTTAAGCCTCCGGTACTGCAAAGCAGCTTGAGTTCCACCCCCACCAAGGCCCAGTTGCCGACTTCCTGTTTCCTCATAGCACCGGAGGCTTAAGGTAAGCGCTGCAGGGCAGTTTGAGACCATTATCACCGCTGCAAGATCCCGGAGAGGGGCAGCAGTGGTGGCAATGGGCACCCCTGAACTATTGACGCTCTAGGCAGCCACCTGGTTTGCCTAATAGTTACGAAGGCCCAGATGGTGAGTGCCATCCCATGTTTCCATAGCAGCAATTTTCAGCATTACTATAGGGATAACTATATGGATAGCCATTTTGGACATCTTTTTGCTATCCTAAGCTATCAGTATAGCTGAAAATCACTGCTATACCTGCCTTCTCACTCTGCTCTGGCTTCATCCCCAGACTGCCCCAGCACTATCCGCATAGTACCGAGATGATCAGACAGAATATTCAGAGGCACTATCTGAACAGTATCGCTGAATATTCCTTACAGCGTTATTTATCCATGTAGCAGGTGGCACTATGTGGACAAGTGCCACTGAATATTGACTCTAGCTTTTTTGAATATTGGGCTCAGGATTTATTTATTTACATTCTCTTATATGCCGCACTATTCTGCATCAGTGCGGTTTACATTGAACAAACTGAAATTACATTGATCAGGGCATTATAACTTGGAGATAACTATTTTACAGGGAACATGGGCTATGGAGGGTTAAGTGGCTTGCCTAAGACCACAAGGAGCACCTGTGGGACTAGAAACCCCACTCCTTCCGGCCCAAGGTTGCTGTCCTCTAGTGGGATTTGAACCCCCGACCTTCCGGCCTGAAGTACCTGTGATTCTGCATTATTCTGTGATTAATTCTATTGCATCCAGAAGAGATTTCTTTTTCACCAGGAAGCATAATTTAGCTAAATTTCTGCAAGATTTCTTGCCTTTTTCTGTATTACCACACACTTATGGAGGTAATATTATAAAACTTAAATGCCAGTTAAAAGGGTTAAAAGGGCAGATACATATATAACTATATAAATACACACAACCAGTGATTTTATAAAGGGCACAACTTATACATGTACTCTGCAAAGCTCAGAGGCGTGTTCTGGGCTTATTTATATTCCATATTTTATAATGGTGATACAAATATAGCTTGTCACTTTTAAATGCTGGCATTTACATCTGCTCAAACGCATGCATTACCTCTGACTAAATTGCCTTCTGAGACTTAGGGGAGTGCTCAATAGTGGATATTTGCTAAAATATGATTAGCAAATCCACCTCTGCTAGGATAATGTTTGATTTTCTGTGGAAGGCTCCCTTCTTCCCTGCTATTCTGTGTGCACATTATACAATGGGGCACATATGTAAATGATACTACATACACAAATATGTTCCTGATCCAGGAACGTAGATTATTTGAATGGGTTTGGCACTTTTGTGTGCTTGCCACATATATGGGTATCTTCAGTTAGCACTATCTGTCCGATATTCAAACGGGCTGATACTTTTAAAAAAATTTTGTTTATAGAAATTTATAATAATGACAATCAAGAAAAGAACAAACAAAGAAAAATGTCCAAATTAAGCAAATCACAGCTAGCCATATATCTCAGCCCACAATAAAGGAGAGGAGATCCATCAAGAAAAGTATCAGCACAAAAAAAGGAAGAGAAAACACAAGCTGGATAGGTCAGATTGTATCAATTCTTCCATATCCTTCCATCAGCCATTTAGCATCACTCTCCATGTAAGGCCCTGACATTCAAAAGACTTCTAAGTTCTTTGGGGGTTCATTAGTGAATTTCAAGCACCATTTACAAGGAAAACAAAGATCAAACTTTGCTTCCAGAGCCAAGCACTCTTGGCAGATAGTAAAAAAAATATTTCTTCTATTCTGAGTCACTCTAGAGACATCAGGGAATACCCAAATCTTCAGTTCAGTTATATGACGGAAATATTTATTTATTTATTTATTTAGAGCACTGGATATATGACTTAAGCCAAGGCTATCACAGCGGTTTACAAACAATAAAAAAGGGGGAGGGGTAATGGTACAGCAAGAAAGAGGGGGAAAGTAAAAGAAAAAAAGAGGGGAAATTACAATTCATATACAGGGAGGGAAGCTGAGAGTCAAAAGGAAAGAGAGCAGGCAGTTCTCCAGGGGGAAAAGTTAAGGAGCAGGGGATTGGGGAAAAACTTGTAGAAACAACAAGGTTTTGAGATTCTTCTTAAAGATGGGGAAGGAAGGTTCAGTGTGAAGTGAAAGGAGAAGGGAATTCCAAAGGGAGAGAGCAGCATAGGAAAAAGAAGAGTTTCTGGAGATCATGAGGTGGAGGGCAGGAGGGTGGCATTAGAAGAACAAAGAGAACAGGAAAGAATATAGGGGAAAATAAGGGTGGCCAAGTACGGGGGGCAAGAAGCAGCACACGGTGGACCAAAATAAGAAGTTTGAAGTGGATATGGAAAGGAACAGGGAGCCAGTGAAGAGCAAGTTAAAGTGGGGAAACGTGATCATAATGATGAGCATGAAAGATTAGTCTAGTGGCAGTGGACTGGATCAGTTGTAGACAGCAGAAGGAGTATAAAGGTAACCCAAGAAAGATAGAATTGCAGTAATCAAGATGCAGGATAAAAAAGGCCAAGGCAAACTGAATAAAACAGAGTGGAGCAAGCATAAGCTGCAAAGAGCAAAGAAACCTGATTTGGATAAAGAATCAAGGTGGGATTTAAAAGAAAGAGAGATGAATCAAGTGTGACACCTAAAGTCTTTATAGAGTCATGAAAAGGAAGGGGAAAGAAGGAGATGGTAAGAGATGGAAGCACAGAGGCTGCTGGGGAAGAGAGTGGAAGGTAATATTCTCACATTTGGAGATGTTTAAAAGAAGATGATTATCTATGAGCCACTGATGTACAGATTGTAAACAGGTCTGGATGGGAGAGACATCAGACGAAGAAGAAGGAACAGTCTGACAGTCAGACATCAGATGAAGAAGAAGGAAAGAATCTGAATGTCATTAGTATATAGGAAAGGTGTACAGCAAAGGGATTGGAATAACAGAGGAAGAAATGACAAGATATTAAAAAGAGTGGGCACCAGCAGGGAACCTTGGAGGACCCCTTAGAGAAGGGGAGAAGAGGCAGAGAATCTAGAACTGGAGAACACCTGAAAGGCATGATCCAAAAGAAAAGAAGAAACCAATTGACGGGGATCCTAAGACCCATCCTTGACCTGTGCAACCTCAACAAATTCCTGGTGAGGGAGACGTTCAAGATGCTCTCCCTTGGAACATTGCTGCCGTACCTCCAGCAGGGAGACTGGCTATGCTCCTTAGACCTCAAGGATGCATATACTCACATCCTCATCCACCGAACCACAGGCAGTACCTGCGGTTAATAGTAGGAGGCAGGCATTTTTAATATAGGGTGCTTCCCTTCGGCCTAGCCTCTGCCCCAAGAGTCTTCACAAAATGCCTGGCAGTCTTGGCCACCTTCCTCTGGCTACAGGGGATCTTCATTTTTCCCTACCTGGACGACTGGCTCATAAGGGGAGGCACAGCCTCCGAGGTGCAGCAGGCCACTGGATGCACCATCCAGTTTCTGCAACACTTGGGCTTCGTCATAAACTACCCCAAGTCTCACCTCCTCCCGACACAGTGCTTGGAGTTCATCAGAGCAAAGATCGACACTCTCCAGTCGAAGGCCTTCTTGCCCAAGGACCGAACCGATCGTCTACGATCCCTAGCTTGGGACATACAGCACCGTGCCTCGGTTCCCGCCCAGCTTCTTCTGTACCTCCTCGGGCACATGGCCTCCATGGTCCATGTCACCCTGGATGCTCGCCTCCATATGAGAACGGCACAGTAGTGTCTCCGGGACCAGTGGTCTCAGGCCACAGGCTGCCTCCGAGACCAAGTTTTGGTGACCTGCCAGTTGGCGGACTCCCTGGTCTGGTGTTAGTCACCCCAGCATCTCGACGTGGGCATGCCTTTTCAGTCCCCAAGCCACTCAAGGGTCCTCACCACGGACGCCTCCCTGCTGGGCTGGGGAGCTCCGCACTTAGGGCAACTGCTCGCCAGACGAGAGCACCCAGCAGATCAACCTCCTGGAGCTCCGGGCCATACACCTTGCCCTGAGGGTCTTCTGTCACCACCTGCATCACCAGTCGGTGTTGGTCCAGATGGACAACCAAGTGGTGATGCTCTATGTGAACAAACAGGTGGGCATGGAGTCTCATGCCCTTTGTCAGGAAGCCTTGGCCTTCTGCTCGTACATAATCCAACAGGTTATCCTCCTACAGGCAGTGTACCTGCCAGGCCAGGACAACCTGCTGGCTGACAGATTCAGCAGAGTTCTACAGTCGCACAAGTGGCAGCTGGACCTCAGGGTAGCCAGTCGGCTTTTCAGGCTCTGGGGGGAACCCGTGATGGACCTGTTCGCCAGTCTGGACAACTTTCAGTTGCCCCGCTTCTGCTTCCGGCAGGCCCATCCCTCCAGGGTGGCAGCAGATGCATTCCTGGTCTCATGGTCAGAAGGCCTCATGTATGCCTTCCCTCTGACGCCGCTGATCGCCAAGACCTTATTCAGGACCCTCTGCAACAAGGCATCGCATGTCCTGATAGCTCCTCGGTGGCCCAGGCAGCTATGGTTCCCACATTTTCTGCAGTTGGCGGTGGAGGCCCCCATCTTCCTGGGGACTGCCCCATGACTCCTAACTCAGGAGGGGGTTCTCTCCTGCACCCCAACCTGGGGTCCCTCTCACTGACAGTGTGGCTGCTGAGAGGGTGACTCTGACCCCTCTCAACCTTCTGGTTGAGATGGAGTACATTCTGCTGGCCTCTTGTAAGGCCTCTACTAGGAAGGCTTACGCCCTCAAATGGTGCAGGTTCTCTGCTTGGTGCACCCAACACGGGGCTAATCCTTTCTCCTGCCTGGTGACTCTGGTGTTACAGTACCTTCTCCACCTCTCTCAGTCCGGGTTCAAGTCTAACTCTGTCCAAGTGCACCTGAGTGCCCTAGCGGTGCACCACCATCTGGTGGATGGTAAGTCACTCTCGGTCCAACCCTTGATGACCCGTTTCCTCTGGGGTCTGCTCTTGTCAAAACCCCCGTTCCGCCCTCCAGTAACCGAATGGGACCTCATAGTTGTGTTGGGGCAGCTCACTCGCACACCCTTCGAGCCTCTGGCTACCTGCCACCTTCGCTACCTCTCCTGGAAGGTGGTTTTCCTGGTCGCGCTCACCTCCACTGACAGAGTTAGCGAGCTCCAAACCCTTGTGGTGGAGGTGCCGTATACCAGGTTCTACAAGGACAGAGTGGTGCTTCACATGCATCCCAAATTCCAGCAGAAGGTGGTGTCGCCCTTCCATCTTAATCAGGAGGTGGTGCTTCCTACTTTCTTTCAAAGACCTCATTCCAGTTGGGCGGAGACAGTCCTTCACACCTTGGACTGTAAGAGGGCTTTGTCCTTCTATATACAACGCACTCAGGGCCACCGCAAAGCTTCTCAGCTTTTCATCTCCTATGACCCCAGCAGGCTGGGGGAGGCGGTGACCAAGCATTCGCTGTCCACATGGGTGGTGCACTGTATCGCCCTTGCTTATGAGCAGGCGAGGCTCCCACTGGAAGGCCGAGTCATGGTGCACCGTGTCCGGGCCATGGCGGCTTCAGTGGCAAACTTGCTCTCGGTCCTGATGGTGGACATCTGCCGGGCCGCCACCTGATCTTCAGTCCATACCTTTGCAGCTCATTACTGCCTGGAAAGAGAGTTCCGACAGGGCAGTGCCTTCAGCCAGGCTGTGCTCTGTAACCTTTTTGGGGTCTAGGCAACTTCTGCTCTCCGACCCTTCTGTGTTCAGGCTAACGGAGTACAGGTTTCATCAGACACAGGAGTCCTACTGTGGTCTGTGTACACGGACTGGAAAATTGCTTTTCCTTGAGGCTCCCCATGAGGGAGCCCCTAATTTTTCCGAAAGGCTTTCAGTAGCCTGTAGCTGGGGAGTCCTATATGTGAGGACAGACTTCCTGCTTGTTCCCGGAGAAAGCGTAGTTACTCAGCTGTAACAGGTGTTCTCCGGAGACAGCAGGAATCAGTCCTAATAACCCTCTCTCCTCCCCTTGGAGTTGCTCCTTTGCCATCTTTTATTTTTGCCATCTTTTATTTTTGTCTTTTAGCTATGTCATTTGACTGAGCAAGATGGCACCCTTGGGCATGGTGGCATCTCCCAAAGGCTTTCTTTGAAAGCTGGGGAGATGCTTTCATGAGGGCTCCATTGATACCATCACCCATATGTGAGGACTGATTCCTGCTGTCCTAGGAGAACACCTGTTACAGGTGAGTAACTATGTTTTATGGACTATTTCTCCAGGAACTTGTCCAAAACATTTTTAAACCCAGTTACCCTACCTGCTTTTACCACATCCTCTGGAAATGAGTTCCAAAGACTTATACGTTGAAAGAAAACATGTTTTCCTATCTGTTTTAAATATACTACTTTATAGCTTCATGGTATGTCCCCTACTCTTTGCATTTTTTGAAAGAGTAAACAATTTTATTTATTTAACATTTCTTATATACCGCCTTTCAAGGTGGTTTACATTGAACAGGGTATTATAACTTGGAGATAACTATTTTACAGGGAACATGGGCAATAGAGGGTTAAGTGGCTTGCCCAGGACCACAAGGAGCACCTGTGGAACTAGAAACCCCAGTCCTTCCGGCCCAATGTTGCTGTCCTCTAGTGGGATTTGAACCCCCAACCTTCTGGCCTGAGGTAATGTGCCCCAACCACTAGGCCACTCCTCCCTAAGCAATCCATTTGCATTTAAGTAAATAATCTATTCACATTTACCCATTCCACTGGCCTCAGGATTTTATAGACCTCTATATTATCCTTCCTCAGGCATCTCTTCTGTAGGAAAAAGAGCTGTAACTCTTTAGCCTTTCCTCATAGGAGAGTCATTCCATACCCTTTATCATTTTTGTTGCTCTTTTCTGTACCTTTTTTAATACTGCTATATCTTTTTTGAGATGCAGAGATCGAAATTGCACAAAACTAAAGTTGCAGTCACACCATGGAGCGATACAGAGGCATTATTTTCTGTTCCTGTCCTAATGATTCCTAACATTCTGGGGGTGTTTTTTTGGCTACTGCCAAACACTGAACAGAAGATTTCAGTGTATTGTCGAAGATCACATTCAGATCCTATTCTTATGTGGCGACTCCTAACGTGGAACCTAGCATTCTGAACCTATAGTTTGGGTATTTCTTCCCTACATGCACTACTATGCATTTGTCTACATTAAGTTTCATCTGCTATTTCGATGCCCAGTCTCCCAGTCTCACAAGGTCCTCCTGCAGCTTCCTACAATCCACATGCAATTTAACAACTCTGAACAATTTGGTGTTCTGTGCAAATTTAATCATCTCGCTTGTAGTTCCCAATTCCAGATCATTTCTAAATATGTTAGAAAGTACTGGTCTGTCTATAGATCCCAGGGATAGTCCATTATTCACCTTCCTCCATTGAGAAAATTGACCATTCATCCCTACTCTCTGTTTTCTATCTCTAAACCGGTTTCCATTCCACAATAGGACATTGCCTTCTATGCCATGATGTTTTAACTTCCTCAAGAGTCTCTGATGTAGGACTTTGTCAAATGCTCTCTGAAAGTCTAAATACACTATATCAACTGTCTCACCTTTATCCACATGTTTATTCACGCCTTCAAAGAAATGAAGATTAGTGAGGCAAGACTTCCCTTGGATAAATATATGTTGACTTTATCTCACTATACCATGTCTGTACAAGTGGCCCAATTTTGTTCATAATATTGGGTTTGGCCATTTTGCCCAGCACTGACAGGCTCATCAATCTGTTGTTTCCCAGATCATGCCTCATAGTAGTTCTGCAATTTCATCTTTGAGTTCTCTCAGTACTCTTAGGTGTATACCATCCAGACCAAGTGATTTGCTCTTTATCAATTTGTCCTACTACATCCAGGATCACTGATATTTCATTCAACTCTTTTGACTCAAGACTGAAGCAGATAATTTATTTAGTCTCTCAACTATGGCCTTTGTGCCCATTAAGTGCCTCTTTTACTCCTTGTACTCTCTGCGCGCTACTTTTCATTCCTGTCCTCCACCACTGTCCCCTCCTCCTCTACATCACTCCTCCTCATCTGAACTCCCTTCTTCCCCTTCTGATAAGATCTTTCCCCATACTTGGAGTACATTTCGGCCCATCAATTCAACAGAGCTCTCCAAAGCTATAGCTAATTCCCATAAAACCACCTGTCCTCTCGATCCCATACCCTCTTCTTGGCTGTCTGACCCCTCCCTCATGCTGCTCCCATACATCTTTCACATTTTCAACAACAGTCTTTCTTCTGGTATTTTCCCCTCAGCCTGGAAACACGCCCTTATCCGTCCACTCCTAAAGAATCCTTCCCTTGATCCCTCCACACCAGCTAACTGGCGTCCCATGTCAAACCTTCCTGATCTGTCTAAAATCTTGGAAAAACTTGTGTTTATACGGCTCTCTGCCCATCTGGACTCTACCCTCTCTCTCCATCCACGTCAATCTGGGTTTCGCACAGGCCACAGCACAGAGACCATTCTCACTTCCCTTCTGAGTGAAGTTCATCAAGCCCACGATCGAGGTGATCTTTCCCTTGTGGTGACCTTAGATCTTTCCTCTGCCTTTGATATTGTGGATCATCGCACTCTTCTAACTCGGCTGGCTGACCTTGGGATCTGTGGGCCTGTCCTTGCCTGGTTTCGTTCTTTTCTTTCCTTTCGCACTTTTTCAGTAAAGACTAGCTCATCTACCTCCTCCTCCCTACCCATTTTTTGTGGTGTTCCCCAGGGCTCTGTCCTAGCTCCTCTTCTTTTCAACATTTTTCTTGCCCCTTTAGCACTTATCATCCAACAGTCAGAGATTTCTGGATATTTCTACGCTGACGACATTCTTCTTGTTCACCACACTAGTTCCCTCTCACCGGATCTTTCCGCTCTTAACCTCTGTCTCACCCATGTCGCTACGTGGATAAACACTAACTTTCTCCATGTTAACCCCTACTAAATCAGCTGCTTTTTGGCTCTCCTTTAATATACCTCCACCCACCTGCTCTCCACTTTTCTCTCTACTCCTATCCCTTTAGTCTCTTCCCTCCGCTATCTCGGAGTCACCCTTGATGTCTCCCTTTCATTTCAACATCACATCTCTTCACTTGTTCGTCATTCTTTCTTCTTTCTCCGTCAAATCCGAGCTGTCTGCCCTTTTCTCCCTTTTTCCTCTCTCACTTCTTTAGTTATCTCTCTAGTACTATCAAGGTTAGATTATTATTGTAATACTGTTTTAGCGGGTCTCCCAAAATATCAGCTTCGACGTCTTCAATTAGTCCAGAATACAGCTGCACGTTTACTCACTTATTCCTCCCCCAGTGACCACATTACTCCCCTCCTCCTCCATTTACATTGGCTTCCACTTAACTTCCATTTTCATTACAAAATACTCATACTAACTCATAAAGCATTGCACACTGGTTCTCCTCAGTATATAGCCAATTCCATTTGTTTACAACCTTCCCCCCGTCTTCTCCGCTCAGCACATGGTTACCGTCTCTATCTCCCTGCTCCATCCTCAGCTCACTTGGAAACAACACGTCACTCTGCTTTTTACTTCCTGGCCCCAGCCCTCTGGAATTCACTCCCACTTGCCCTCCGTACCGAGCTATCCTTTCAAAGATTTAAGTCCCTACTCAAGACTCATCTCTTTCAGCAGGCTTTTGATTTCCCAGATACTTAAGACCGGCCTTCCCACCAGTACTTTCCCTCACTTGTCTCTTTCCCGCTTTTGCCTTTTCTGCTTCTTTCTGTCCTGTCCAAATAATGGCGTTCTTTTTCCTTTTCTTGCTTTTATTGGTTGATTATACTGTACACCGCCCTGACGCACCTGCCTGGGCGGTATATCAAGTAATGAATAAAGATAAAAGATAAAGATAAAAGATTGATTATCTACTGGTCCAACTGACTTCTTTCCTAGCTTTTCACTTCACGTTTTTGTCTCTATGCGAAGCTTCTTTTCAAATTCTCTTTTTGCCTTCCTTATTAGAGCCTTATATTTTACTTGTCTGTTTTTTTGGTTGGTTCTTTTTTCCATTTTTTGAAAGATGATTTCTTTTTTTGTTTTAATAGCCTCTTTTTTGAACTCAGCTACACTAACAGCTTTTACTACATCTTCTGGTAATGAATTTTAGAGTTTGATTATGCGTTGAGTGAAAAAATATTTTTTCCCGTTAGTCTTTAATGTTCTACATTGTAGCTTCATTGCATGCTCCTAGTCTTTCTACTTTTTGAAGGAGTAAACAACCAATCTATGTTTACCTGTTCCACTCCATTCATTATTTTATAGACCTCTATCATATCTCCCCTCAGCCAACTTTTTTTCCAAATTGAAGAACCCTAATCTTTTAAGCCTTTCCTCATAGGGATATGCTTTGATCCCTTTTACCATTGTGGTGGCTCTTCTCTGTACCTTTTTAAGATATGGCAACCAGAATTGCACACAATATTCATGGTGCAGTCACACCATGGAATGGTACAGCAGCATTATAATATCCTTTATTTTATTCTCCATTCCTGTCCTTTATGATTTCTGGCATTCCATTTATTTGCTTGACCCACCACTTCATACCGGGTAGAGGATTTCACTGTATTATTCACAATGATGCCTAACTCCATTTTCTGGGTAGTGGTTCCTAATGTGGAACCTTGCATCATGTAACCATATTTTGGGTTGTTTTTTCCTAGGTACATAACTTTGTACTCATCCACTTTAAATTTCATCTGCAATTTTGACATCCAGTCTTCCAATCTATCAAGTTCCTCTTGCAATTTTTCACAATCCTCTTAGGGCTTATTCTGTCCTGGACTTAGATCCCCTCTGTATGCCTGGTCTGAACCGGATATACAGAGGGGATTGCGATTCTGATCCCGCGGGGCACATCTAGCCTCATGGAATCAGAATTGCAATCAGTCTTGTATGTTGTCGCAGCCCGTGCCCAGGCAACCGCCTATAGGCACGGACCTGCCTTTGTATTGTCCTTTTAAATAAAGAATGGTTGGAGTCTTCCCAGGGCCAAGGCTTCTGGGAGTTGTAGTTGTGTGGTTTCAAGACAATAATGTTGAGACCAGAGGGTTTTCAAGGCAAACACAGGAATTTATTATTTCCTTTTCCTAAAGAGCATTTAAAGGCTCAACGCATAACAAAAATAGGATTTTTTCTCCAAACAAGATTCCAACGGCCTTTTTTCCAAAACAAGGCACTGTAAGTGCTTCAATTAGCTTTCAAACACATGTAGCTGTTTCTCCCAAAAACTTTCAGCATTCAAAATAAAGCTTTTCATTCTTTTTACAAAACCCAAAAGAAAATGTTCTTTCCTTCAGATAAAACAGGATTCTTAGCAAACACTAGCTAAGCAACATTATCCATGTTTCCTCTCTCTGCTTTGTAGAACATTTTTTTTGGCTTTAAGACTTCCTCCCTTTCAGACCAGGAACTCCTTATTTTGTCTTCTTACATAGAGAACAGTCCATTAAAGAATTGTCTGACTCCCTGTCAGATTCATAAGGGTCTATTTGCATCTCCTCATAACTTGAGTCTGGTAACTCTGATTTCAAGTCACCCTGCAAAAGCTCAGGCTTAATATCTTCTAAAAGCTTTAACACTTTCCTGCAGTGAGACTTTTCCTTATGCACAGGTTTTTCCCCAAGCACGTGGAGATTCTTTCCCTTCAGTAACTGGCACAATGCCTCTAACTGGCTCAAGTTACTTTTTGTTACAGGTTTATTCATGCACCTTTTTGGAGCTGGCAGTTTCCCAGCAGGTTCATAAACTGCTGCTACTGTATCTTGCTCCTCGTCAGCACTCCTCCCAGGCACAGCTTCCCTGTCTCCAGAACCAGATGCAGTTCCCCTGCAGTACTGGCTTCCTTCTGGGTCATGGCTTTCACCTCTGAGAACCCCACTGCTTCCTCCAGCATTCTCCCTGGTTAGGCCTCTCGTGTGACTCTCTCTCACAGCTTCCTTCCCAGTATGCTGCCTTCCTGTGTGCTGCTTCCCTCTGAAATCCTCTCTGGTGCTGTCTCTGGTGATTCTCTTTCCTTCCGTCTCCCTGGTGCTTCTCTTTCCTTCTGTTTTCCTGGTGCTCTCCTTTCCTTCTATTCCCTGGGGTTTATAAGAGTGTGCCTGAACTCCCGTCCACTTCCCTTCCCCCAGGTGTTTTTTATTAACTCCCAAGCTTGCCTCTGGGTTAGCAGAGCTTGGGCATGGTCTGCACTCAGCAACTATGTGTGTTTTTTTTTTCTCTGCCTGCAGTTTGAGGGCTACTGCTTTCTTGCCTGTCTCTCTCCTTAAAGGTAAATGACTGTTTTTCTTCCCAATCCATAGACTCAGCTTCACTCCTGCCATCACAATGTGCAGGCCGGGACTGCGATTCAGCCCGGTCTGCACATACAGGGTCTTCCCAGCTAACTCAGTCAAGGCTCTTCAATGGAGCCGTGGCGCCATGGCGTCATGTTGCCATGGCACCACAGTTCCATTGAAGAGCTGTGATGTCGGCCTCCGGAAAAAAAGCTGATTCCCCTCAGCCTGACCCCCAATCTCGCCTCCTAAGGCCAAGGTTGGGCTCCAGGGAATGTCCTCTGGCCCCCCCCCCTGCCCCATCCGCACCCCGAGCACAAGAAAAAAACGTGTCCAGGGAAATTATTCCACCTCGAAGGTGGAATAACTTCCCTGCACAAGTTGCCGGCCCTGGACGTATAGGGCCAACGTTAGAATAGGCCCTGTATGTCCAGGGCTGGCGACCACCCACTGCCTGCCCAGACTCCGCCCACGAGCCGCTTCTTCCCCACCCCCGTCTACCTTCCTTGCACAACCAGCGGGGAGGTTAGACGCAGTGGGGGAAGGCACGAATAGCAGGGATAGATGTCCTGGTGGGACGTCCATCCCCGCTATTCATGGCACAGAATTACCTCCTGGTGTTTTAACAACTTTGAATAATTTTGTGTTATCTGCAAATTTGTTGTTATGTGCCGACAACAACAACAACAACTGCAAATTTGATCACCTCACTCATTATTCCTGAAAGAATACTCTGCACCTCCCCTCACCTACAACAAGGCAGGGCTCTTGGGTATAACAGAAATCCACACACAAGGCAATGAGAAGGTTAATTGATAAATCAGTAAATAATACACAACACACTTGTATTATAAAAACAAACCAAAGCTTTGGGAGAGCATGCTAGGCCTCTGCCTATGTTTACTCTGATATCATAGCTTTAGGCCACTTTATTTATAGGTAAAGATTCCATTACACAGCATAATTTCACTTTATTATTCTACGTCTCACATCACGTATATTCATAATATACATATTCTATTCTATGTCTAGTGTCATGTATATTCATAACATGCTTTTCTATAGGCATGCACGTCATAGACAATCATGAAAAGACATACATATATTCTCAGACATGACTAAGTAGGCCTTAATTCTAATTAATTCTAACACTGACAGTTTGATATCTCTGACCAGAGACTGAGCGACTGAGAAGCTGGGTAAACAACTTGCCTTTTACTTATCTTTCTAATAACAAGACTAATGTTTATATTATAGGAACCTTTCACCCAGTTTCTTCTACAGAGTTTTCAAGGATGGTATTAAATAAGGAGCTACAAATGACATTAACTCTTTCTTAGAGCTTATAGTAATATAATGTTATACACAGGGCCTGACTGTGTATCCAACCTGGTACAATCAAGCTTTCTTTCAATTCCCATATCCATATCATTTATAAATATGTTAAAAAGCAGTGAGCCCAGCACAGATTCCTGGGGTACTCCACTATTCACCTTTATTCATTGAATAAACTGGCCATTTAGCCCTACTCACAGTTTTCTATCTCTTAACTAGCACACTGCCTCCTATCCTATGACTCTTTAATTTCGCCAAGACTTTCTCATGAGGGACCTTGTCAATTGTTTTCTGAAAATCAAGATATACTGTATCATCTGGCTCACCTTTATCTACCTGTTTATTCACACCTTCAAAAAATATAACAGATTAGTAAGACAAGACTTTCCTCTGCTAAATCCATGTGTACTTTCTCCCATTAAACCATAACTATCTACATGTTCAGAAATTTTATTCTTTATAATAGTTTCTACTACTTTGCCCAGTACTAATGTCAATAAATAAATGCCCCAATGAAATTCGTAACCGAATAACAAACTATAAAAAAAGGTTCCAAATATAAATATCCACCGGGTAAATTTATAATAAGGGCAGAAACTTCCTTTTGTCGGAGCCACATTCGAAAAGTGGTGGACCTGAGAACACACACCCTCCCTGTAGGGGCTCCTTTTACTAAGTGAAGCAAGCAAAAAAAAAATTTAGATTAGAACTTATCTTTAAGTTCTTCAAATGTCTATGCCATCATCAATAGCAACTGCCTTCAATCATTGCACCTTTCATTCTCGTTTGAAACCTAAAGTAGGACTGCAGACGGTGGTCTCAAACGTGGCACGTCGTTGTTATGGATGAAGGCAATTGCTATTGATGATGACATGGACATTTGAAGAGCTTAAAGATAAGTTCTAATCTAAATTTTTTTTTTATTTCTTTTAGTTTTTGCTTGCTTCACTTAGTAAAAGGAGCCCCTACAGCGAGGGTGTGTGTTGTCAGGTCCACCCCCTTTTGAATGTGGCTCCGACAAAATAAAGTTTCTGCCCTTGTTATAAATTTACCCAGTGGATATTTATATTCAGTGCTAATGTCAGGCTCACCCATCTGTAGTTTCCCGGATCACCCCTGGAACCTTTTTAAAAATTGATGTTACATTTGCCATTCTTTAATCTTCAGGTACTACAGATGATTTTAATGATAGTTCAAAGATTACTAATAGTAGGTCTGCAATCTCTAATTTTAGTTCTTTCAGAACCCTTGGATGTATACACTCTGGCCCAGGAGATTTGCTACTTTTTAGTTTATCAAAGCGTTTTATACATCTTCCCGATTTATCAATATTTGTTTCAATTCTTCCAATGCATCACCTTTAAATGCCATTTCAGGCATGGGTAAGTTCTCTACATCTTCTTCAGTAGAGACTGAAGCAAAGAATTCATTCAGTCTTTCTGCTCTCCCTTAGTGCCCCTTTTACCCCTCTGTCATCTAATGGCCCAACTGACTCTCTCACAGGTTTTTTTTTACTATGAATGTACTTGAAAAAAATTTATTATGCATTTTTTATTCTATAGCAAGCTTCTTTTCAAATTATCATTGTCTACCTTATCAGTGCCTTGCATCTAACTTGTCAATGCTTATGTTGTTTCCCATTTAGCATCATTTGGCTTTTTCCATTTCCAGAAAGGTGCTTTATTGGCTACAACAGCAACTCTGACTGCACCTTTAAACCATACTAGCAGTTATTTGGCCTTCCTTCCAGTTTTCTTAAAGCATGGAATACATCTGGTCTGGGCTTCCACATAGTATTTTTAAACAATGCCTATGCTTGATGTAAATCTTTAACCTTTGCAGCTGCTCCTTTTAATTTTTTCTTAACTATTTTCCTCATTTTATCATTGTCTCCCTTTTGAAAGTTAAAAGCTAGTGCTGTGGTTTTCATTGCTGTCCTCCCTCCATTTATTAAATCAAATGTGATCATGCTATGATCACTATTGCCAAGTAGCCCCAACATCATTATATCTTGCACCAGATCCTGTGTTCCACTAAGGACTATGTGTGGCATTTTCAAAGACATATACACGGGTAACTGCCCTAGTTATCCGTGTAAATGCCTTATCCGGGATTTTCCAAAGGCCCCTACATGGGTAGTGCCTTTCGAAAATTCCAGATAGGTCCCTAACATGCCCAGATGCTCTGCGGTTAGCATCGGAGCATTCTGGGGTAGGGCAGGGGTGGAGGAAAGGGCTAAATGGGTAGCAGCGATTTTCGATGCTACCTGCTTAGCCCTCTGTGCGTTAAAGATAGGAAAGGTTTTTCTTCGTCTTTTTTTAAGGTGCAGGGGCTAAGTGGGTAGCATCGAAAATTGCTGCTACCTGTTTAGCCTCAGCGGCTCTGGGCACATCCAGCCAAACCCGGATTTTCACTTCCGTCGCCACAGAAGTGAAAATCTAGGTTAAGGGGGTTGGCGGGCAGGCTAGATGAAAATCGAGCCCTAAGTTTAAAATAGTTTCCTCTTTTGTTGGTTCATGAACCAGCTGCTCTATAAAGCAATGATTTATTTCTTCTAGAAACTAGATAAGGTGAAGCCCATCCTTTCGAGAAAGCCCTCTCCTTCCCCAGAATGTTGCCCAGTTCTCTAGGAACAAGCAGGAAGTCAGTCCTCATATATGGGTGACGTCAGCACCGATAGAGTCCACGCACAGCATTTCATTAGCTTTCAAAGAAAGCCTTTGGGAATGCCACCATGCATGTGTGGTCCCCTTCCAGCCCAAGGGTGCCATCTTGATCAATCTCCCTTTTTTCTCAGAGCCCTTCAGATGCACATCTCTGTACCTCAGAAATTTTTTTTTTCATATTGTCTTCTATTCCGGTTTCCTGTTCCTCTTCCCACCGTCCCCAGTACCTCTGCTTTGGCAGCAGACCCTGGGACTTGTTATTTTTTCTTTCCCCTTTTTTCTTCGTAAGTTTGCCTTGAGCACGTTTCACGCCCTTTTTGACTGCTGACCGAACAGATGGTCTTTGACCTTGTGGGGATCCTTTTTGCCCCATGGCATCCGATTTCAAAAAGTGTGAAAGATGCTCCAAAAACATGTCCCTCACGGACACCCATGACTGTTGTCTCAGGTGTCTGGGAGTGGACCATAACCTGGAGCTCTGCTCCCTTTGTAAAAAGATGTCCTCCAAGGCCATCCAGAACCGTAAGCAGAAACTGGATGATAATTTCCGCAAGACAGCCCCAGTGTCCCCGGTAGCTTCCCGCTCCACCGATCTTCCACCACTGGGGTCCCCCGCAGCCGCTGTGTGGCCCAGGTGCCACTCTGAGCAAGACTCCCCTGAAAGGGAGTGGAAGAAGAAGAAGAAGGGCTCGGTTCCTTAGCCTTCATCGACAGTCACTGGAGTCAGAGAAGGAGCAGCCCCGAAAGGTACTTTGTACAGATACAGAGGCCTCCAGCAATGGCGCCCGGTCTCCTGAGGGTTGTCTCTGCCTTCCTTGCTGCCCAGCAGGCGCTGGTGCCAGGACCCGCTGGCACGCGTGCCCTAAGACCTCGAGGGCAATACCTGTCTTGGTTCCCCAGACTGATCTGACAAGCCCCAAGAGCCAGGGGTCTTGTGAGGGATCCCGGCAGAGGTCTCAATCTCCATCCCGATCCTCGGATGCGAGATCTTCACGAGCCAATGTCTCCGGCTCCAGAGGGGCTTTGGTCTCGAGAGCCCAGCATGCTTCATGGGCTCTGCTCAAGCAACCTAGCTCCAAGTCTTCCTCGAGATTTCAGGCTGGGAATCCAACAAGTATACTTCCCCTGAATCCTGGGCTCATCGGGACCTCCCCTCAGATCCTTCCCCACCTGCTCAGAAGTGGTGGTCACCTCCCAAGGATACCACCTTTCTGAAGTTTGTGTGGGACATGGCTCAAGCCCTGGTGCTCTCTACACAATCTGAAGAGGAGCCCCATGTGGAGGAACTCAATATTTTATAATATGAGGCCCCTCATGGTTCCGATCACACCTATTCTGACCTGACTGCTCCTTCACATGTGGGAGACACCAGCATCTATCCCCATTGTCAGCAAGCACTTGGACACCATGTATAGGGTCCAGCGGGGGCCCGGCTTTCGGAAGGTCAAGCTCCCCCATACCTCAGTGTTAGTGAAATCTGCTATGCGAAAGCGGAAGAGTCCAAAAACCCACTCTTCAGTTCCGCTGGGTAGGGAGTCTTGTACCCTCGACACCCTCGGGCATAAGGCCTACCAAGGCTCCATGCTGGCTTGCCACATCCAGGCTTACCAGCTATATATAGGCATGTTCCTTCGTGACATCACAAAGGAACTTGGAGGCTTCCAGGTGGGCCTCAATGGCGATTACCTCTGACGTTTCCAGTCCCTCCTGAAATCAGCATGGGACTATTCGAAGTACCTTTCTCGCACTGCATATGACAGCTTAGAGTCCTCTGCTCGGGTAGCAGCTGTGGGTATTGGGGCAGGCCTGGCTCCAGTCCTCAGACCTCAAACAATGGGTCCACGAAAAGCTGCTCAATGTACCGTGCCTGGGCGAACAATTGTTCAGCAAACCGATGGAGGACAAAACAGCCGAGATTGAGACAGAGTACGTAACCCACACCCATCTCTCCCGGAAGACTTCTTCCCTCCCGTGGAAGAAGAAACAGGGCAAAAAGCCTTTCTTTCAGAGGAAGGGTCTCCTCTATCGGGGCTACCCACCTTACTCTCCAGCGCTGGCTCTGCCCCAAGGTGGACAGAGCAAGAGCAGCCACCAGGGTCTGCGTAAGCCAAAGGGCCCCAAAAGTCAGACCCCGGCACTGGCCCAGTTGGCCCCGAGTTTTTAATGCCAGATGCATAGCCGCTCGCCCTCCGGCGACCCATCTACCAGTGGGAGGGCAAATGGTCCACTTTGCTCCCTGATAGGAGTCTGTTACTTCAGACATCTGGGTTCCCCAGGTCGTTCGTGAGGGTTACCTCCTTCATCTGGACTGGCTTCCTCCACCCTTCTGCCCCACGGAGCCCCCTCAGCTCCCTGCACACCAGGTCTTCTTGGCACAAGAGCTTGCCAACCTTCTCGAGGAATGAGCAGTGGAAAAGGTCCCACTACACCTCAGAGGTTGCGGGTTCTACTCCCGTTATTTCCTCATGCCAAAGGGTATGGGCAGGTTCCGACCAGTCCTCGATTTAAGAAATCTCAACAAGTACCTGGTGCAGGAGAGGTTCAAAATGCTCTCCCTTGGCGCTTTGCTGCCCTTCCTCCGGCAGGGTGACTGGCTATGCTCCTTGGACCTTTGGGATGCGTACGCTCACGTCCTCATCTACCCGAAACACAGAAAATACTTGCACTTCAGAGTACAAGGGAACCACTACCAATACAGGGTGCTTCCCTTCGGCCTCGTGTCTGCTCCATGAGTGTTCACAAGTACCTCGCAGTAGCCGCAGCCCACCTTCGTTTACATGGCACCTTCATCTACCCTTATCTAGACGATTGGCTCGTTACAGGGGGGGGCGGTCGATAAAGCATGGCTGGCCGCAGCCCGCACCATCCATCTCCTCAAGCACCTCGGCTTCGTGCTGAATTACCCGAAGTCCCACGTCACTCCTGTTCAATCCCTGGAGTTCATTGGCGCGTGCCTCGACACTCAGCGGGTGACAGCCTTCCTTCCTCAGGACAGGGCAGACTGCCTCGTCCCTCTGGCCTCCCGCAGTTCAGTGCTGCGATGCAGTTTTGGCCCAAGAGATGCTCCATCTTCTCGGTCATATGGCCTCAACAGTCCACGTCATTCCCGATGCCCGTCTGCACATGCAAGCGACACAGTGGTGCCTTCGCACTCAGCGGGTTCAGGCAACGGGCCGTCTCCGGGAGTCCGTCTTGGTCACTCCCCAGTTGTCCAAGTCCCTCGGCTGGTGGCAGAACACCAGGAATCTGCTTCAAGGCAAGCCGTTCCAAGCTCCACAGCAAAAAGTGGTTTTGACCACAGTCCAGCAGACTGGGGAGCACATTGCAATGAGCTCTGCATGCAGGGGAAATGGTCCCTCGAAGAGTCCCGACTGCAGATCAACCTCCTTGAACTCCGGGTGATTCTCCTTGCCCTCAGGGCGCTCAAGCACCGTGTTTGCCATCAGGCGGTACTTCTCCAGATGGACAACAGGGTAGCAATGTTCTATATGAACAAGCAGGGGGGCACCGGCTCTTACAGCCTCTGTCTGGAGACGGTAGCCCTGTGCTCCTTTGCGATTCACAAGGGCATAGCCCTACAGGCCACCTATCTCCCATGTTAGGACAACGTTCTGGAAGACAGGTGGAGCTGGATCCTCCAGCCACACGAGTGGTGCCTCTGCCCGCAGATGGCACAGTGTCTGTTCTGGCATTGGGGGATTCCGGTCCTGGACTTCTTCACCAACCCAACAAATTTGCAGCTCCCGCGGTTCTGTGGCCCGGTTCCCCACCCAAGCAGGGAAGCCTCCAATGCCTTCCTGCTGTCATGGATGCATGGCCTCCTGTATGCATTTCCCCCCACTCCTCTCATAGTGGTTGCTCTCCTCAAGATACAGCTGGACAGTTATCTTTGTGGCCCTGCAGTGGCCATGGCAGCCCTGGTTCCCACTGCTGCTCCACCTCTCATTGGAGCCTCCAGCTCCCCTCGGCAGCATGCCGGGCTTGTTGATACAGGAGGAGGGTCTCCTGCTTCACTCAAACCTGAGGTCCCTGTCCCTCATGGCTTGGCGGTTGAGTGGGTTGCGCTAGCCCCTCTTCATCTCCTGGTGGAGATCGAGGATGTATTGCTAGCCTCACGCAAGGACTCGACTAAGAGGGCTTACACCTTTGTGGCGTTTGTTCTCGGTGTGGTGCTCGGGGGTAAGGGCTGACCTGTTCTCTTGCCCCATCCGTTTGATCCTGAAGTACCTAATCCATCTCTCACAGACGTGCCTGAAGTCCAACTTGATCAGAGTCCACCTAAGCGCAATCTCATCCAACCACCACCCAGCTGAGGGCAGACCCCTCTCAGGCCAGCCGCTGGTTTCCTGCTTCATGCACGGGCTACTTCTTTCCATGCCCCCCCATCTGATCACCTCTGGCGGAGTGGGACCTCAAGTTGTCCTCACACGGCTAACGCAACCACTCTTTGAGCCAATGGCGTCCTGCTCACTTCGGCACATTTCTTGGAGGGTGGTCTTTCTGGTGGCCCTCACCTCAGCCCGGAAGGTCAGTGAGCTTCAGGTCCTGATGGCTGACGCCCCCTATATGAGATTCTACGGATACTGGGTGGTTCTCCGAACGTACTCTAAGTTTCTCCCGAAGGTTGTCTTGGACTTCCACCTCAATCAGGAGATACTGCTGCCAACCTTCTATCCGGAGCCCCACGCTGACTGGGCATCGGTGATCCTCCACACCCTCGACTGTAGGAGGGCTCTCTCCTCTTGCTTGCAGTGCACGCAGGCCCACCGCAGGTCTGAGAGGCTCTTCGTCTCCTACGACCCTGCCCGTTTGGGGCTCGCGGTCACCAAGCGGACCCTCTCCCTCTGGGTGGCAGATTGCATCGCCTTTGCCCAGGCTCAGGCTGGGCTGTCGCTGGATCGCCGAGTCACGGTGCATCGTGTCCATGCAAGGGCAGCGTTGGTGGCACATCTGCGCTCCTTGCCCCTAGTGGAATCTGTCGAGTCGCAACCTGGTCCTCGGCTAACACCTTCGCGATGCATTACTGCCTGGAAAGGGAGTCCGTCGGAACAGTGCCTTTGGCCAAGCTGTACTCCGTAATCTGTTCAGGGTTTAGGCAACTCTGGACCTCCGACCCTTCTCCTGTGGCTACCGGGAATATGGTCTTCTGGGGACCCGGGGTCCTTGGGCTGTTCTTGGTTACCAGTGTCTGCTCACGGCTCGCCGTGGCACTTTTCTACTGATCCTCGATACCCTGTAGCTGGAGATTCACATATGTGAGGACTGATTTCCTGCTTGTTCCTGGAGAAAGCATAGTTAATCACCTGTAACAGGTGTTCTCCAGGGACAGCAGGAATCAATCCTCACAACCCACCTACCTCCCCTCGAAGTTGCCCACTCATTTTGGATTTTTTATACTTGGCCTGAGCTATGTCATCTGACTGATCAAGATGGCACCCTTGGGCGGGAAGGGGACCATGCATGAATGGTGGCATTCCCAAAGGCTTTCTTTGAAAGCTGGGGAAATGCTCCGCGTGTGCTCCGTCGGTGCTGATGTCACCCATATGTGAGGGATGATTCCTGCTGTCCCTGGAGAACACCTGTTACAGGTGAGTAACTACATTTTACTAATAAACCCAGTTACTAACTTCCTTGCACCATCGTCTCATCCATGCATTGAGACTCCGGTGCTCTGCCTACCTCTTGGGCCCTGCATGTGGAATGGGAAGTATTTCTGAGAATGCTAACCTGGAAGTTCTGGATTTCAGCTTCCTCCCTAGAAGCCTAAATTTGGCTTCCAGAACCTCCCTCTCACACTTTCCTATGTCATTGGAACCAACATGCACCAAGACAGCTAAATCTTCCCTGGTACTATCTAAAACCTTGTCTTGGTGGCGTGTGAAATCTGTTATTTTCACACCAGGCAGGCATGTTATCAGGTGATCCTCACGTCCATCAGCCACCCAGCTATCTATCGAATCACCAATTATAGCAGCCATCCTAACCCTTCCCTCATGGGCTCATGGCCCTGGAGAAACCTCCTCAGTGCAAGAGGGTTTCATATCATTTGGAGGACAGGTCCCAGCTACAGGATCACTTCCTGCCACACCAAGGTGATGCTTTTCTTTCACGTGACCTCTCTCCTCCATGGCTACAGAGAGACTGCCAGACTGGAGGTGGGACTTCACTACTATTTCTCTATAGGCATTGTCTATATATTTCTCTGTCTGCTTTGGTTCCTCCAAGTCTGCTACTATAGCCTCCAGAGATCGGATTCATTCCCTGAGAGAAGAGTGCTCCTTGCACTAGTGCACATGTAAGACCTCTCACCAACTGGGAGAAAATCATACATGTGACACCCAATGCAAAAGACTGGATAGCCCACATCTTGATGCTGGACTGCTGTCTGCATCTTAGTTTTAAGGATTTGTTTAATTATTTAAATTGTTTACTTATTTCAATTTGCTAGGGATATTTGCACCAATACAACTATATGTTTAAGGGACTTTGTTCACCTCAAGATGAATTTTGGGGCCTTAATTAATCTATTCCTGATGAAGATAACCAATTAAACCTGAAAGTGAATTTGACCACCTCTTTCTCCTTAATAGTTTTAAGAGCCTATAGATATAAGATTATGCCTGAGGTAGATGGGTGGGAGAAAAAAATGAAAACTTACATCTTTCAAGAAGCATTTGGATTAGACACATAACTGAACGTAATAAGGTTTAATAAAACCACAGAATCCAGAACTGTTTACTGTAAATAGTTTAATTATTGAAGTTATAAGTTATGACCATTGTTAAGTAATAATTTACTTGAGTTAAAGTTCAATGTAAACAAGTTACCCCAATTGTTCAATGCAAACCGCTTTGTTACCTTGAAAGATGGTATAAAAGAAATGTTAAATAAATAAATAAAATAAACACATGGAGGCTAATTCCAAAAGGGACATGTCCAGGCCATCTGGAAGTCCAAAATCTGGACGGCCCAGATCTGCACCTGATTCTGCATCTATGGGGCTATACATTCCAGCAGGAGCAGAATCAGGTGCAGAGGGTTTGGACAGGCTGGTAGTGCCCCGATTCTGAGAGCCTAGACATACAGCAAACACCCCATCCAATCCACCCAATGCCCCTGCATGGATCCATGGCACTGGGACACCATGCAGGAGCCCTGATTCCCCCCTGCGCATTCAACGCGCTGTTCCACACTGCCTGACCCCCAGAGAGGCCTGCCAAGGCCGGGATCAGACTGCAGGGAATCCTCTGCCCCCACTCACCTCCTCACCGGGTCCCTCCGTTGGTCACCGCAAACTTCGGGGGAACTTATTCCACCTCGGAGGTGGAATAAGTTCCCTGTGCATCCTTGACCCTCCGGATGTACAGGGCCACGACTGGAATTGGCCCTGTATGTCCAGGTTGGGCCCCACCTCTGCTCTGCCACTCCCCGCCCTGTCACCATCCCATCCCGCTCCTATCTAGAGCTCCCTGCACAAAGGTCTTGTATGTGTGGAGAGCTCTATGGCCTGAATCGGGTCCCTGAGAATAGCAGGGATTGAACATCCAAACCGAACATTCATCCCTACTATTCACAGGGCAGAATTACTCCCAGGGGTGGTTCTTCCATTAGGCCATCTGAGGCGATTGCCTCAGGTGGCACTCCGACAGGGCCGACACTCCCGATGCTGGCAGCACTCCAGATCTGTTTTAATTTTAGATTTTGCAGCCTCTGGCCTGCCTCTGATTTCTTGCGTGGGAAGGCAGAGGCAGGGCAGAGAGGCATGAAAATCTCAAATTAAAACAGAGCCGGAGTGCCGTCAGCATCGAACAAATCAGCCTGATCGGTTGCAACTGCAAGCAATCAGGCTGATTTGTGCAGTGGCGGTGGCGGCAGCGGCACGCCAATTGTTTTCATTTTAGATTTTGCTGCCTCTGCCCTGCCTCTGCCTTCCCGCCGCTTTTTTTTTTTGGCTGCAAACATTTCTTGAGAAAAAAAATGCAGCGGGAAAGCAGAGGCAGGGCAGAGGCAGCAAAATCTAAAATTAAAACAGCCAGAGTGCCCCCGCCACCACCGGATGAGAGGTACAGGTGGAGGGAATGGGGACAGGAGGAGGACAACAAGGAGAGACAATGGTGAGTGACAGGGGGACAAAGGGGGAGACAGGGGACATGCTGGATAAAGTGGGAGACAGGGGGCATGATGCTGGACAAAGGGGGAGACAGGGGGGCAAGTGCTGGACAAAGGGGGAGATGGGGACATGCTGGACAACGGCGAGCGACAGGGGGATAATTAGTAGACAAAGGGGAGAGACAGGGGGAAAATGCTGGCCAAAGGGGAGAGACAGGAGACATGCTGGAAAAAGGGGGAGACAGGGGGACAAGTGCTAGACAAAGGGGGAGATGGGGACATGCTGGACAAAGGGGGAGACAGGGGGATGTGTTGGACAAAGGGGAAAACGGGACATGCTGGACAAAGGGGAGATAGGGGGACAAGTGCTGGACAAAGGGGGAGATGGGGACATGCTGGATAAAGGGGGGAGACAGGGGCATAAGTAGTAGACAAAGAGGAGAGACAGGGGGACATACTGGACAGACAGGGGAGAAATGCTGGACAAAGGGGAGAGACCGTGCGGGTTAGGATTATAATGGGCAAATCAGGGGGGGTGGGCTAGAACTGGTAATGGGTTGATTAGGGAAGGCTAGGACTGGGAATGGAATGATCAAGGGGTGTGCTGGGACTGGTTAGGGCAGATTAGGGACTGGTAATGGGCAGATGGGGTGGGGTAGGACTGGTAATGGACTGATGGGGGGCTAGCATTGGAAATGAGCTGATCGGGGGGGGCTAGGACTGGAAATGGGCTGATTAGTGGAGGCTCGGACTGGTAATAGGCTGATGGGGGGTTAAGACTGGTAATGGGCTGATTAGGGGAGGCTAGCACTGGTAATGGGGTTGAGGGGGGACTAGCACTGGAAGTGAGCTGATTGGGGGGCTTTGACTGGGAATGGGCTGATGGTGGTGAGGGGAGGATAGAGCTGCTGGCCCTGGAAGAAAACTGGGGGCTAGGGCTACAAATGGGCTGATGCAAGGGGATGGAAGAATGGAACTGGAAGGTAGTGGATGCTGAGAGGGGCTGCCATGGTATTTGGACTAGAATGGACTGGACAGTGGGGAAGCAGGGGGACTGGAAGGGAATGGACACCAATGGTAGTCATGGGAATGCAAGTTGACATTGGAAGGTACTGGGAGGAAGGACTGGAAAGGGGCTGATACTGGGAAGGGTTACTGGGACTGGAAATAGGCTGATGGAAAGAAGTGAAGAAAACAAAAGAAGAGATAAGAACATAAGATATGCCATACTGGGTCAGACCAAGGTCCATCAAGCCCAGTATCCTGTTTCCAACAGTGGCCAATCTAGGTCATACGTACCTAGCAGTTTCCCCAAAAGACACAGGTTCCACAATGCTTGCACTGGGTCAAGCATTGATATCCTGGGTCCCTTGTTAATAATGGTTTATGGACCTTTCCTCCAGGAACTTGTCCAAACCTTTTTTAAACCCAGCTACACTAACAGCCTTTACTACATCCTCCGGTAACAAATTCCAGAGTTTGATTATACGTTGAGTGAAAAAATATTTTCTTTTATTAGTCTTAAATAGTCTACCTTGTAGCTTTATTGCATGTCCCCTAGTCTTTCTATATTCTGATAACGTAAACAATCGATCTACGTTTACCCGTTCCACTCCGTTCATTAATTTATAGACTTCTATCATATCTCCCCTCAGCCGTCTCTTTTCCAGGTTAAAGAGCCCTAACCTTTTTAGCCTTTCTTCATAGGAGTATCCTTCCATCCCCTTTACCATTTTGGTGGCTCTTCTCTGAACCTTTTCTAATTTCGCTATATCCTTTTTTAAGATACGGTGACCAGAATTGCACACAATATTCAAGGTGCGGTCTCACCATGGAACGATATAGAGGCATTATAATATCTTTTGTTTTATTTTCCATTCCTTTCCTTATGATACCTAGCATTCTATTTGCTCTCTTGGCCGACGCTGCACACTGGGCCGAGGGTTTTAACATGTTATCCACAATGACGCCTAAATCTTTTTCCTGGGTAGTGGTTCCTAATGTGGAACCTTGCATCGTGTAACCATAGTTTGGGTTGTTCTTCCCTAGGTGCATAACTTTGCACTTGTCCACATTAAATTTCATCTGCCATTTTGATGACCAGTCTTCCAATTTATCAAGATCCTCTTGCAATTTTCCACAATCCTCTTGGGTTTTAACAACTTTAAATAGTTTTGTGCCATCTGCAAATTTCACTCGTTATTCCACTTTCCAGGTCATTTATGAATATGTCAAAAAGCAGCGGACCCAGCACAGATCCCTGGGGTACACAACTATTCACCTTTCTGCATTGGGAAAATTGGCCATTTAGCCCTACCCTCTGCTTTCTATCTTTTAACCAGTTCCTGATCCACAGTAGTACACTGCCTCCTATCCCATGACTCTTTAGTTTTGCCAAATGTCTCTGATGAGGGACCTTGTCAAAGGCTTTCTGAAAGTCCAGATACACTATATCAACCGACTCACCTTTGTCCACCTATTTATTCACACCTTCAAAAAAACATAACAGATTAGTAAGACAAGATTTTCCTTGTTTAAAGCCATGTTGGCTGTCTCCCATTAGGCCATGACTATCTACATGCTGAGTAATTTTATTCTTTATGAGGGTTTCTACCATTTTTCCCGGTACTGACGTCAGGCTCAGCGGTCTGTAGTTACCTGGATCACCCCTGGAACCCTTTTTAAAAATTGGTGTTACATTGGCGATCCTTGATAAGAAATAGCAGATGGACCATAGACCACAGAAAGAGAACTAAGAGAAGACAGGAAAGCAAAAGCATCAGATCGGGACCAGCATGATGAGAATAAAATGGTCAGACAACAAAGGTAGAAAAAATAATTTTATTTAATTTTAGTGATTGGACTTTGTGTTATCTTTATATTTTATACTGTATGGGGGAACTGCATATCTTATTTATCTGATGTTGCACTGCTTGACGAGTCTGGCTTCTTGGGGTTTCAGTTTAAATTTTGTCTACATATTTTTATTTTTACTTTAGATTGTCAGTCACTTATTCTGTACTTGGTGAGGGTCTGTGTTCTGAGTGTGTGACTGATCCCAGGTGTTCTGTTAACATAGAGTTTGTACATAAAGATCTATACTGTACTGTAGTAAATTGACATGTTCAGCTTTTCAAATAGGTGTATGGATATTCCAGGGCCCACTTTAGTGACGCTTTTTTTGGTGGACTCCTTTTGTGGGTTTTGGAAGTTGGTGCTGATATGGTATGGTATGGTAGATTTGCTCTATAGATACTCAATGACTTTGTTGTAGGGTTTTGTATTAGTTCACAATATGCCTGGTACTGGAGAATGTTTGTTGTTGTTAGTGAGATGATCAGAATCAGATTTTTTTTTAAGATATTGAGTTCTGTGGGTGAATGTCCTGGTTCTGCTCTGCAACCACTGTTGAAGGAGGTTCTGTAGTCTAGTGGTGGGTGGTCTAGTGGTTAGGACAAGGTACTTCAGGCCAGAGGGCCAAGGGTTCAAGTCCCACCTGGGGACAGCAATCTCAGGCCAGAGGGACTGGGATTTCTAGTCCTATAGGCACTCCTTGTGGTCTTGGGCAAGCCACTTAACCTTCCATTGCCCATGTTCCCTGTAAGTATTAGCATATGTGTTTCATATCCCCTTGTGTTAAATGTATCCCACAATTGACCCAGTGAAAAGCAGGATATAAATACAGCTAAATAAATAAATTCTGTGGATGCAAAATATATGTTCAAAAAGAAAAAGCAATAACCATAACACATTTTATAACAACAAAATAAAAATGAGTTATAATTTAGTTTTATAAACTGTGCTGTGGTTCTCGCTCTCTTAGTTCCTTGGTGTGCAAACATCTTGCATCTCCTCCATATAATCTAATCAGCTTTTTGGTTTGGTTCAGTCCCTGATTGGAGTTCTGAAAAAGCCACGCCCCCTCTACGGGGGAGGGGGGTGCCATCTCATCCTTTGCCTCAGGCAGCAGATTGCCTTGAGCCGCCCCTGATTACTCCCTAACTGAAAGCTGGCTTGCCCTAACTGACTTTTATAGTTTGATTAAAGTAAAAGCTGACTTGTTACACAATGCCCTAACTGACTTTATAAAACAGATTTTATCTGTTTAAATCCAAAGAATCTCCATTTACCCAAGAGTCTGAGAAATTTCCAGCAGATAAATACAAGTGCAGATTCCTTCCCAGCAAGAGCAACTTCTCTCATTAGTCCTTCAGTTCCTTTACCAAATCTCGTGTTCCACAAAGACTAAGGGGTATGTTTACTAAACTGCAGTAAAGGAGCAAGTGTGCTGTTAGCGCGCGCTAATGGGGAAATTGCATCCGTAGTGTGCACAAAACGCCGCCTTAGCACATGCTAACAGGACCAGCAGCGTAAAGCGCCCTATGGGCGGAAAGTAGGGGTCAATGGGAGGGGAGTGGGCCAGAACAAGGCCCGACTCCCTTAAAACTGTCACCTTAACATCAGGAATATTACCGTGAGTGAAAATCTGTCAGTAAGGGTGCACGTTGAGGAGAGAGAGACTATTTAAATGTCTGCAGTGTGCTGCACAGACAGTTGAGCCCAAGAAAGTGATAGTAGTGCACTAATTGCAGCAACAGCATAGTGCTCAGGTATGAAAGGGCACGTTGTTGATGGTGCAAATGGGGCATAGGAGGGTGCATGTGGATCATGCAGTGGGGGCTGCGGGGGCACAGGGCGGACCAGGCGGCTGCCTAGGTGGCACATACGAACAGAAGACCGGTAAATATGCAAGACAGTATCTGACCAAGGTCCTTCATGCCCAGTATCCTGTGTCCAACAGTGTCCAAACTAGGGCACAGGTACCTAGAAGGTACCCCAACGGGCACACATGATCCACAATGCTTGTAATGGGACACACAGTGCAAAGCAGGGGTCCACACTGAGGGACCTTCCCCAGGAACCTGGCCAAACACATTTTAAACACAGCTACACTGGCAACCTTTACTACAGCATCCGGTAATGAAATGCAGAGGTCGATCATACGTTGACTGAAAAACTAGTTTCACCCAGTAGTCTGGGAAGTAGCCGCAGTGCTTGTCCCCTAGTCTACCCACACTCCAATGGCAGAAACAAGCAACCAACATTTACCCGTTCCAGTCCAGGCAATATGCTCTACAGTAGACCCCATACCTACCACCCTGCAGCCATCTCCTTCCCAGGTTGTAGAGGCATAACAGTGGCAGGCGGTGATGGGGGAATGTGTGGCTGTCCATGTATGCCTCCCCCACTCCCTAAGACCCTGCACCCTAGGCACCCACCTACTCACTGGTCTGTGACTGCACACCACCATCACTGACAGCACATGTGTTAGACCTAGCTAGTTAGGAAGTGAGGTCTTCCAGTACTACTGATAGGGCTTTAATAACAGGTGTGGCCTACTGGTTGGGGCACATTACCTCAAGCTGAGGATTCAAATCTCACTGGGCCACAGCAACCTCAGGCCAGAGGGACTGGGGTTTCTGGTCCCACAGGCACCCCTTGTGGCTGTGGGCAAGCCACATACCCCTCCATTGCCTCAGGTACAAGATGTAGATTGCAAGACCTTCAGGGACAAGGGCAATTTATACTGAACCTGACTATACACTGCTTTTTTCTGGTGAAAAGCAGTATGTAAGCATTGCTACATAACATACATATATCTATCTATCCCACATGGGTCTAGACACCCCTCCCTCCTGGTAGTAGGTAGTCATAGCATCAGCATTGTAACACTGGGTATAACCATATACTGTTCTGCATAAATCCCACTCCAACAGAGCCAGATGAGACTGGCACATACAGCAAAACACTAGGTGATTAGTACATCACATTGCAGGGACTACCTGCCACCAACTGGTAGTGATGGGGATCTGCAATGGGGCAGGTACTGGGGACCCGGTGTTGGGCGCCATCCTCACCCTCAGGCTGACCACAGAAACTGCTCAGAAACACAGTTTGTAGCTGCTCTGTGCTTGCATCACACACTGTCAGGTCCTCTTACTGAGCTGAGGTGATGGATAAGTGCATTCTCCATTCGATGATCTACTGTAGACTGCTGTTCTGCATGTGCACTGCATCATGGGTACTGGTGGGGCTAACCTATACCGGCACACACAGCAGATATTTTATGAGGTGACCTGCAGTCTTTTTGTATCCAGAGACTGCTGTGCAGTGAGGTGTGGAGGTGTAGCCTGCTAGTTAGTTCAAGGTCTCTGTAGGCAGCAGCCAAGGGTTTGATTCTTACCTGTTCCTTTTGTGACTGTGCTACTCAGATCATTTACATGTCTGTAACAGTCAGGGCTCTGCAGATCTGTGCTGCCAGCCCATAGCACCCTCTACTCAGCTTCCATTCATCCTTCAGCCCATCTATCTGCCTCTGTCAGCTGTGTACAGTCCTGTCTTCTTATGCATGCTGTTACCCCATGTCCTGCACTAGTACCCTTTTCTACATTGCGGCTCTTTGTGCTCACCTGTCCTGTGCCTGATCTGCACAGCACCACTACTACTCTGTCCTTCTGTCGCTGCAAACATCCTGCAACTTCTGCCTCCACTGGGGGACATATCTTCCCCATCCTACGCCACACATTGTCACTGCAGCACATTACATTGGCACCACCTTGTGCATCGGTACAGCTGCCTCTCACATGCTCGTCCATTTTACTGACTGCCAAATAGGATGCCCACCAATATGACAGGTCCATCAACTCCCACCTGTCCTTCCTTCCATCATCTTTCATTGACTTTCCTTGGTGCTCTCTCCAGCGTTTGGCTTACAGCCGTGGTCCTGCTTTAAGGTGCGTGCTTTCCACCTTAGGGCACCTTGTCTCTCCTTAGGATGCCTTATCTCCCGTTGGGGCATCTTACCACATCTTAAGGCGCCTTGAGACACCTTGTCTCCTGTTAAGATGCCTTAGCACATCTTAAGGCACCTTAAGATGCCTTAAGATGTGCTAAGGTGCCTTAAGGTGCCTCAAGAAATGCTAGAGCGCCTTAAGATGCTTTAAGATGTGCTAATGCGCATTAAGATGCCTTAAGAAGTGCTAAGGCACCTTATCACATCTTAAGGCACCTTGTCTCTCCTTAGGACGTCTTGTCACCTTACCACACTTGGTCCTGTTAAATGGCCCAAGGAACCCTAACGCCGGCATGCCCCCTACCCGCCACTCCCTTATATGGCTTCAGACACCTTAACGCTGCCCTTACTGCCAGTGACTTTACCGTGGTTTAGTAAACATACCCCTAAGTCTAAAATAGTTCCTTATTTATTTATTTATTTAGTAAATACTTGTATACCGCTGTTTCCTACGATCAACAGCGGTTTACTTTACAGAAATCATAATGCATTGTATAATACATTGAAATTTTTAGTTTTACATTTTGATTAGACAATGATTTACGTAACGCGGGATAAACAGTTGGATACAATATACAGTTGAATTATTATAGCACACAGATCAGGGTATACATTTGATTTCAGTAGGTTGGGGGGCCAAATATACATTATATACAATGTTGACTTCCAAAGAGTACAGGCTAATACATGACTATATGCTATTAGATTTTATGCTGTCGTGGGCGGTAAAGTTCATCTGGTTGAGGTAGGGTATTGCGGTTAGATCAGGTTGTAGTGGGTTTGAAACAGATATGTTTTAAGCTTTCGTCTGAATTCAGTCAGGCTGTTTGTGAGTCTTAATTCATGCGGTAGTTGGTTCCATTGAATTGGCGCTGTGTATGTGAATGCCCGCTTGCTTGTTTCGGCTTTGACAGATCGAATGCTTGTCGGGATACACAGGGTGTTGAGATTCATAGTTCTCCTGCTCCTGTTGCATGGTTGGATAGTGATTAGGTTATTGAGGTAGGATGGTGCGATGCCATGGATGAGTTTAAACGTTGTGATGATCTGTTTGTAGATGATGCGGGCGGCCACTGGGAGCCAGTGCAGGTCAATTAGTACTGGGGTTATGTGGTCGGTGACTTTCTTTTCCATGATGACTCTTGCAGCCACGTTCTGGGCCATTTGCAGGATGCTGAGTGTGTTCTTTGGAAGCCCTAGTAGAATGGCATTGCTGTAGTCCAGGTGTGGAATGATTAGTGCTTGAGCAACAGATCTAAAGTCGGATTTGTCGAGGATACTGCGAAGTGGTTGTAGAATTTTGAGTTTGTAAAAGATGGCTTGGTTAACTGATCTGAGGTGTTTGTCCAACCTGAGATTACAGTCTAGTAGGACTCCTAGATACTTTATTACAGGCTTCGTGTGGTATATGTTTTTGTTAAGAGTGACTGTGGTGGGTGGGATGAAATTGGCTTTCTTGGAAATGAACATGACCTCTGTTTTTTTGTGGTTTATTGACATGTTGTTTTGCTGAAGCCATAATTGGAGCATGTCAAGGCATATTTCTAGTGGACCGAAGTTAGGCTGTGTTATGTCAAGCTGTGTGTATAGCATCACATCGTCGGCATATATGTGGTATTTGATGTTGTATTTCTGGAAGATATCGCAGACCGGCTTTATATACAAATTGAACAGAAGTGATGAGAGGGCAGACCCTTGGGGGATCCCTTGGGTTTGGGGGAAGGCATCAGCTTTATCGTTGTTGAATTGTACTTGTTGCATCCTATTGGATATATAAGAAGAGAACCATTTTAAGGGGGTCCCTGAGATACCCAGCGAGGCCAGGCGGTCCAATAGAGTGTTGTGATGCACTGTATCGAATGCCGCTGAGATGTCAATGAATATGAGTATGAACATGGAGTTTTTGTTCTCGAGGCCCCTAAGTAGGTTGTCAAGGAGTGCCAGCAGTAGTGTTTCTACTCCGTGATTCTGACGGAATCCATATTGATGCTCATCTAAGGCTTTTCTCTCATCCATGTGATCTTGTAGTTGGTGCTGCACCGCTTTTTCAATCGTTTTTGCTAGGAATGCTATGCTTGAAATTGGGCGGTATGATGCAGGATCACTTTTGTTGAGCGACTTGTTCTTTAATATGGGTCTTATAATTGATTTCTTGAGTTGAGTCGGCATGCTACCTTGTTGTAGTGATTGGTTGACAATGTGCGCGATGGGTTTTGCATTGTCTTTCTTAGTTGCTTTCATCCAGGCGGCTGGGCATGGGTCAAGGGGTGAGGTAGTGGTGTTTAAGTTGGTTATGATGTCTAGGATTTGTTGCTCACCGAGATGCTGGAAGGTGTTCCATTCTGGTTCCAGGTCTGCTTGAGAGGCAGTGGTGATTTCTTGAGTGGTGATGGTTGATGGCATGTTTTGATTAATGGTTGTGGGGAGTTGCGGGTTTAGTTTTTTGGCGTAGTGGTCGGCAAGTGTCTGGGCCTTTATATCGTTTGAAGAGATGGGGTTTTGCGAAGTTTTGGTAAGAGATTTTACGAGCTCAAAAAGTTCCCTGGGTCTATTGAGAGCTTTATTGAGTAGATTGGTGTGGTGACTCTTCTTTGCGAGGTTGACCTCATTCTTGTATTTTGAGAGGAGTGTTAGGTATAGTTGCTTGCCTTCTTCGGTTTGCTTCTTCCTCCATTTTCTTTCCAGTTTGCGTAGTTCTCTTTTCATTTTAGCTAGCGTGGGAGAGTACCATGGTTCGGTTCCTGTTTTTGTTGCCGCATTTGTGCCTTTCCATGTTGGTCTTGCAGCTGCCTCGATCCCTGAGTTCCATTGGGCTACCAGTTTGTCTAGGTCTGTGGTGGTGTAATCCAAATGTGTAGATATAGAAGTTATCAATGCTTCACTGTTGAATTTTTGGAATTTCCTCTGTTGATGTGTTTTCGGGTTGGTTTGAGGCTTATCCTTTAGTGATGGTAGATGGGTTTCAAATTCAATTAGGAAATGGTCGGACCATGGGACCGGGGTTATTCGAGGTTTGGTGTTTTGTTGTATGTTGTGTGATAAGAACACCATATCGAGGGTGTTACCTTTGTTATGTGTGGGTTCTTGGATGATTTGTGAGTATCCGAGCTGGTTCATGGCTTCTGAGAATGTGTCTGCCTGTACAGGGGGAATTGAAGGGAGATTCAAGTCACCCAGGATGATGCGCAGTTTTTTGGTTGCAGAGGTTGAGATAATTTCTAGTGCGGTTGCCAGGGTTTCATGGTGGGCTGAGGGGGGTCTGTAAATTAAACACAGTATTGTTGTTGTGTTTTCAATTTTGAGTATGTCAATGCCTTGGGATTCAGTTAAGGAGGGGCTTGTGAACATTAGGGAGGTTTTGGCAATGATAAGTACTCCTCCTCCTCTCCTGTTGGGCCGGGGGCAGTTAAATAGAGTGTAGTTGGGTATGGGGAGTTGGTTTAGTATTGCTGGGTCAGTGTCTGTGAGCCATGTTTCGGTGACACAGAGGATATCGGGTTTGTTGTCTGTGATGATGTCGTGTATGATGTGGGTTTTATTTCTAATGGATCTGGCGTTGATAAGACAGATTGAAGTGGGGGATTGGGATATTTGGTGTGGTTGTTGTTGCTTGTTTCTGGTCCTAGTGGCTGTAGGCTTCCTGTGTTTTTTGTGTTTTGGCTTGGGGTTACGTCTTTTCTGGGGTTTTCCAGTGACCTTGAGCGCAGCGGTTAGGTCTGGGTTGGGTATGATTTCATCATGAATTATGTAGGTTGGACCTATCAGTGGTAGTAAGGGTATCAGTATATTGCAGTTGTTGAGGATTGGGTGCCATACTATTGTCTGGTGCTGCGTTAAGTGTGGTATGTAGGCGTGTGCGGCTAGAGATAAGTAGAGGCAGAGAATTACCATATAGGTGATGGGAGCCATGGTTCGTGTGGTTGGGTCTGAAGCAATGTTTGTTATGGGAATCTTTGGAAGGGTGACTCTGTGTGAATGTGGCAAAGGTTAGTTACTTATGGTCTAAGATAAGATGGTGGGTGTCACACATGAAACAGATCAATCAGTACATATACCATGAGACTAACAGGTAAAACTTTTGATACATATGTGAGAGATGCACAATGAACAGTTTGGCTATTGCAAGGATTACTGGCAAGAGGGCTATTGCAACTAGTTACTGTTAAGGTCTGGTAGTATGAGACAGATCGGAGGTCATTCCTACAGTATACAGATAATTACTGACAAGAACAGTTGTTATGAGACAGATCGGAGATCATTCATATAATGTACAGTGCTAATAAAAGGAGGCTGCTATTTCTCCGGCAGGACAGAAAGGGCAGCAGATTTGAGATAATTACGTTTGCATTAAAGTTCGCTATCAGTGCGATTACCTGGTCGGGAGCTGTGGTGTGACTAGTTGGGAAGGGCGAGCTCAACCTGGGTCAGGGAGCTCAAGCCGTGTTGTGCTGTTGCTTCATGGATTCAGTGATGTATTGGTCATCCTTGTTCTCGTGTTCTGTGATGGTTTGTAGCTCCTATTATCCGTGATTGTATGGCGCTTTGTGTGGACGCGCTGTGGATAGTGCCCGGCGCTGGCGAGCTCAGACTTATCCAGTGGAGCTTCAGGCCAGTTGCAGCTGTTGGTGTGTATTTATCCGGGGTTCTTCTCGTGGGGCAACCTGCAGCCTTGATTTTCCTGTGCGCCTAATGGCTCCCGCCTAAGGGCCACGCCAAAGGGCCCTCTGGCGAGGCCCTCAGGCGCGGGCCCGCCAGGCGCGGGCACGCCCGGTAGGGTCGCCGCTTAAATGTGCTGCTTAAGCCTGCCCTTCTCTGCTCCCACTGTCCCGATTGGACAGGAGCACTCCCACTGCCCCGGTTGGACAGGAGTCGGCTAGGGGCTCTCGTAGGCTAAAGCGGTTCCCTCGGGGTAGGGACGCCGCTTAAATGTGCTGCTTAAGCCTGCCCTTCTCTGCTCCCACTGTCCCGATTGGACAGGAGCACTCCCACTGCCCCGGTTGGACAGGAGTCGGCTAGGGGCTCTCGTAGGCTAAAGCGGTTCCCTCGGGGTAGGGACGCCGCTTAAATGTGCTGCTTAAGCCTGCCCTTCTCTGCTCCCACTGTCCCGATTGGACAGGAGCACTCCCACTGCCCCGGTTGGACAGGAGTCGGCTAGGGGCTCTCGTAGGCTAAAGCGGTTCCCTCGGGGTAGGGACGCCGCTTAAATGTGCTGCTTAAGCCTGCCCTTCTCTGCTCCCACTGTCCCGATTGGACAGGAGCACTCCCACTGCCCCGGTTGGACAGGAGTCGGCTAGGGGCTCTCGTAGGCTAAAGCAGTTCCCTCGGGGTAGGGACGCCACTTAAATGTGCTGCTTAAGCCTGCCCTTCTCTGCTCCCACTGTCCCGATTGGACAGGAGCACTCCCACTGCCCCGGTTGGACAGGAGTCGGCTAGGGGCTCTCGTAGGCTAAAGCGGTTCCCTCGGGGTAGGGACACCGCTTAAATGTGCTGCTTAAGCCTGCCCTTCTCTGCTCCCACTGTCCCGATTGGACAGGAGCACTCCCACTGCCCCGGTTGGACAGGAGTCGGCTAGGGGCTCTCGTAGGCTAAAGCGGTTCCCTCGGGGTAGGGACGCCGCTTAAATGTGCTGCTTAAGCCTGCCCTTCTCTGCTCCCACTGTCCCGATTGGACAGGAGCACTCCCACTGCCCCGGTTGGACAGGAGTCGGCTAGGGGCTCTCGTAGGCTAAAGCGGTTCCCTCGGGGTAGGGACGCCGCTTAAATGTGCTGCTTAAGCCTGCCCTTCTCTGCTCCCACTGTCCCGATTGGACAGGAGCACTCCCACTGCCCCGGTTGGACAGGAGTCCTTCTTCGGTCGGTTCCCATTCTTGACCTTTTTGCTGCCTTTGACACTGTTGATCAGCATCTTCTCCTTGATACCCTGTCCTCGCTTGGATTTAGGGCCTCTGTTTTCTTCTGGTTTTCTTCTTCTCTCTCCCATCACACTTTTAGTGTATGTTCTGGTAGATCCTCCTCTACTGCCATCCCATTTTCAGCTGGTGTACTTCAAGGCTCTGTTTTGAGACTTCTCCTTTTCTGTCTCTACACTCAGTCCCTTGGTGCACTTATTTCCTCCCATGGTTTTCAGTACCAGCTTTATGCTGACGACTCTCAGATCTATCTCTCTACATCTGAAATCTCTTCAGGAATCCAGGTCCAGATCTATGTCTGCTTATCTGACATCGCTGCCTGGATGTCTCACCTCTGTCTGAAACTGAACATGGCCAAAACTGACCTCCTTATCTTTCCCCCTAAACCCACATTCCCCCTTCCTCCCTCCTCTATTTCTGTGGATAACATTACATTCCTCCCTGTTTCCTCAGCTTGCAACCTTGGAGTCATCTTTCACTGTACTCTCTTTCTCTGCAAACATCCAACAGAAAGCTAAAACCTGTCGCTTCCTTCTCTATAACATTGGCAAAATTTGGCACTTTCTTTCTACACACACTACTGAGACCCTCATACACTCACTAGTTACCTCCTGTCTTAACTATTGCAACCTGCTCCTCGCTGATCTCAATCTGAATCATCTCTCTTCCCTTCAACCCTTCAATCTTTTCAAAACTCAGCTGCATGGCTTATCTTCCACCAGTGTTGCTATACTCATGTAACCCCTCTTCTCAAGTCACTTCACTGGCTCCATATCCATTTCTGCATCCAGTTCAAACTTCTTCTACTTATCTACAAGTGCATTTATACTGCAGCTCCCCGCAACCTTTCCTCTACACTCCTCCTCAGGTCCTCTGGCAGATCCCTTTTATCTGTGCCCTTCTCTGCCACTGCCAACTCCAGACTTCGTTCATTCCACCTTGCTACTCCATATGCCTGTAACAAACTACCTTACTCTTCCTCTGATCCTATTCAAGTCCAGACTGAAGACTCACCTCTTTGAGGCCTGTTTTGGATCCTGATGCTCCTCATTCTCTTGTCCCCTACTTATGCGTATCTTGCCATACTTTAGTCCCCAGTTTTGTGACATTTTTTCATCTTGATTAGATATTGAGCTCTGATGAGCAGGGACTGTGTCTTACACCTATATGTATAATGCTGTTTACACCTTGTAGTGCTATACAAATGATTACTAGTAGTAGCAGTATTTTATTTCCTACAGAACATTTATTCTATTTAACTCAGTGCTGTCTTCAACATATAACGCCACCCCCTCCACCAATTTGTCCATCCTATCATTGCGATATAATTTATACCCTGGCATCACATTGCCCCATTGGTTATCCTCTCCCACCAAGTCTCCTAGATGCCTATTATGTCTATCTCGTCATTTAGTGCTATATATTCTAATTTTCCTATTTTATTTTTAAGGCTTCTAACGTTTGCATAGAGACATTTCAATTTATGCTTGCTTGAATTTACAACCTTCAAAGCATTTGGCAGGGATCATTTACAATATTTCATCCCGTTCTGCTCTTTGTTTAAAGGCACCTGGGCTATTTTAGCCTTTATTGTAACCTACTGGGTGGGATGTCCTAACCTACATGTTATGATGGTATTCTTTGTAGATACCTTGCTCAGAACCATGCAGTCCTGAGCGACTATCGACTTCCCCCCATATTCTAGTTTAAAAGCTGCTGTATCTGCTTTTTGAGCGTCAGCACCAGCAGTCTGGTATCACTCTGGTTAATGTGAAACCCATCTTTGTGGAATAGGCTCCTGATCAGGAGACATTTCTGAGAATGCTACCCTAGAAACTGTGGATTTCAACTTTCTAAGTAGGCTTTGTGAAGTTTGCTTTTCCTCTATGGGGTTAAAAGAACAAGAATTGTTCCACAGTGCACATACTTTTATCTGCATTTTTGTGGAGTCATTCCTGAGGTGTGGATAAGTTATAGGAGGCAACAACACATGTAATTTTGTAATTTCAAAACTATGTGTGTTGCTGCAGAAAAAGGAGGTGCAAATCTCTACAGGTACATTTCCCTTCAGTAGTTTCAAAGGGAAAGTATACATGTACTTCCCTTTGAGTACTGTTGCAAAGGCTGAGGAAAAGTACTTATGGACGTTTCACCAGTATGGATAGTTTTGAAAAATGCCCTGAATATGATATTAGTTCAACAGTTTTTCTTCAGATTTACTGTGCAATTGAAATGCTACTTCCTTTCTGGTCCTCCAAACTATTGAAGTAGGAATCAGGCATTCCTCACCTTGAAATTAGCAACCCCTATTAAGCCCCCCATTCATTTTCCCAGCCTATTTCCTTCTCACTCGTTCTTTCACCCTTCTATGTATCTCTCATTTATTTTTCCACCATTTTTCAATCCCACTCATTCTTGCTTCCATCACCCAAGAATGAAAACTGGGTGCAGCTGCCATTAAACCTCTTCTAGCTACAATACTATTGTAATGAAATATCAGCTGATGGCTACAGAAAAAAGAAAATTCTCTGTGTGCAGTCACAAGGCCTTCTTGCCTACATATTAGGGATGTGCACAGGAAAACTTTTGGTTTGGTTTGTTTACCCTTCAGTCACCCATTTGGTTCATTTTCAGATTCTCAATCATTTGTTTTACTCCTTTCCATTTAAGTCAATGGAGCAAGTAATTTTGCACTCCAGCAGTAGGGTTTTCTAGGGGTATGCACGGCCAAAAAAAATTTGGTTCATGCTCACTTTAAATTAGTTTTACCAAATTTTGGGGCATTTATTCATGCTTTTTTTCACATTTGTTCACCAGAACCTTTTAAAATGCACAAATCAATTGAATGGACACACAAGCAATTTGTTCATTCTTTAATTGTTTAGGCAGCTGACCTAAACTAATGTGCACTCATGAATGCACACCCCTAGGATTTTCCATCCATTTTTAATGAAACTTGTTTAAAACTTGCTGGCAGACAAATGGAGGAAAGTGCACTACAAGACATCAAGAAGGGCATGATGACCCCATGCCACCAAAAGAGGGACAAAGAGCACTAATAGTGACTTGAAGACTACAAGCCATTGTGAGACTGACAAAATGGCAAATGAAGACTACAAACCATTGCAAGAAGGACAAAGTGGTACAAACAGCAGAATGCAGCCCCCAAGGCTCCAGGAGAGGGACAAACACCACAAATATTGGCAGGAAGATCCCAAGGCCTCCAGAGAACAGTAATGTAGCACCAGCATTAGAATGAAGACCCCAAAGCACCAGGAGAGGGTGTAGTGAAAGTGAGTTAAAGTTGACTACTGATTATGCGTCAGCAGTAAGTCAGGGGCTAATGAAACCTCAGTTTTTTAGGAAAGAAAGGCCTGTGCAGTTTTGTGAGAAACATCTTGCATAACTACTGTACATCATGTGAAAATTATGAGAGGGAGTCCTGATACAAGGATGTAGATAAGGAAAAGCTTCTTCCCATAGCAACTGTGCTTTTTCTCATAAAGTGAAGGTCATCTATCAGAGTTCTGAGCTTCTGAACCATGGGATTGGAGATGCCCCTCCCTTGAGCATTCTCAGGCACCTGGCCAGCATCTTGATTATGTTTAATAGCTATCTGATCCTATTCTATGTGTATGTCACCTGATGGAAAATTACTGGTTGATCTTGCAACAAGATAAAATGGGTGCCCTTTTCAGCCAGGAGAGAGAAAAAGGAGGTCTCACCTATGGAGTGAACATGTGCGCTGCCTATGAGTCTCCCGACTGAGAAGTCTCTCTCTTGCCTGGCCTGAATCTGGGACTTATTCAGATAAAGTGTGGCATGAGATGAAGTTCATAGTTAAGTGAATCATCTGCTTTCAAGTTATCTTTTCTAACTAATTATATGTGAATAAGCAAATTACTTGCTTTCAAGTTACCTTTTTTAATATTTTATAAATGAACTGCTTATCTTTAGTCCAAAGTATGTTAGTCCTTATTTTGCACCCTGATCCAGCAGGATAGAGGGGTAAAGTAGCATCAACTTTTGTCAGGAAAATCCCAGGGTACCAGAAGAGGGGTAAAGCAGCACCAACATTGGTATGAAAACCCATGGGGCAAAGAAGCACCAACATAATTAGGTTAGAATTAGAGATCTGTGGTGAAATGAACTCATTTGAGGGATGCATGAAGAAGCACCTGTGTGTCTCCATAGACAGGTTTGCCCAGAATACTTTAAGAACCTACTTTGCTGCAATGGCAGAAAGATCATAGGAAAGGACTTTGGGTCTGTACTTGGAAAGGGAGATTGGAATGCAGCCAATTTTCATCTGTATATTTTTCCTGTCACAAAGGAACTACTACTGTTATTAACCAGTCTCAAATGCAGGTTTTAATACTATAGGATTGTAACATCTGAAAGAGAAGGACTTTCTCTCTGCTGTAGCTTTCCTACTACTGATACTAGGAGTGCAGAACGGAGCCCCCAGCATAGTATCAGCACCCGCCCCTGAAATAAGCTCTAATGGATGTTGTCTGTGCAAATGAGGGACATGCCACTGTTGGAAAGATGGCTCAATAGCTTTCATTTGTTATAGAAATATAGAAATATGACGACAGAAAAAGACCACATGGCCTATCTAGTCTGTCCTTCCATATCAACAACTACAACAGTCCCCTTTTTACCTTTAGAGATCCTCTGTGTTTGTCCCATGCTTTTTTTAATTCAGTTACTGTCCTCATCTCTACCACCTCTACTGGGAGACTATTCCACGGATCCACCACTCTTTCCGTAAAGAAATATTTCCGCATATCACTCCTGAATCTATCTCCCTTCACCCTCATCCCATGTCCCCTCGTAGCAGAACTTGCTTTCAATTGAAAGAGGCTCTCTCCCTGAACATTTATGCCACGGAGATATTTAAACATCTCAATCATATCACCTCTATCCTGCCTTTCCTCTATGGTGTACATATTAAGATCCTTAAGTCTGTCCTCATGTGCTTTATAATGAAGACCACTAATCATTTTAGTAGCCACCCTCTGCACCAACTCCATCCTGTTCACATCCTTTTGAGGGTGCAGTCTCCAGAATTGCACACTATACTCCAAATGAGGTCACAGCAAAGACTTATACAGAGGCATTATCACCTCCTTTTTTCTGCTAGCCATTCCTCTCCATATGCACCCAAGCATCCTTCTAGCTTTTGCCATCACCTTTTCTACCTGTTTAGCTACTTTAAGATCATTAGACACAATCACGCCTAGGTCCTGCTCTTCTTTAGTGGACAAAAGTACTTCACCCCCTATACTATATTGCTCCCTTGGATTGCTGCAGCCCAAATGCATAACCTTACATTTTTTAACATTAAATCCCAGCTGCCAAATTCTAGACCATTCTTCAAGCTTAGCTAGATCCCTCCTCATGTTATCTACACCTTCCTGGATGTCTACTCTATTGCAGATTTTGGTATCATCCGCAAAGAGGCAAACCTTACCTGACAGCCCTTCCACTATATCACTAACAAAGATGTTAAAAAGAATCGGACCAAGGACAGATCCCTGGGGCACACCACTGGTAACATCCTTCTCCTCAGAATAAGCTCCATTTACCTGTACTCTTTGTCGCCTCCACCCAACCAATTTCTAACCCAAGCAGTAACTTTAGGGTCCATCCCTAGGGTGCTCAGTTTGTTTATAAGTCGCCTGCGAGGAACAGTATCAAAGGCTTTACTGAAATCTAAATACACCACATCTAGGGCTCTCCCTCGGTCCAACTCCCTGCTCACCCAGTCAAAGAAATCAATCAGATTTGTCTGACAAGACCTGCCTCTGGTGAATCCATGCTGCCTCAGATCCTGTAATCCGATGGACTCCAGAAACCTCACTATTTTCTCTTTCAGCAGCGTTTCCAATAATTTACTCACCACCGAAGTTAAACTAACCGGCCTGTAGTTTTCAACCGCATCCTTACTTCCGCTTTTGTGTAAAGGCACCACATGAGCCTCTCTCCAGTCCTTTGGCACCACTCCCGACTCCAACGAGGCATTGAAAAGGTCAGTCAGTGGAGCTGCTAGAACGAACCCAAGTTCCCTTAGTATTCTAGGGTGTATCCCATCCGGTCCCATCGCTTTGTGTACTTTAAGTTGAGCTAGTTTCTCATGAACACAGTCTTCTGAAAATTGTTCAAGATGTCCCTCGCTTCTGTTCCTGTTTGTGGTTGTTTTCTGAGGTCCTGCTCCTGGTTCTTCATCTGTGAACACAGAACAGAAATATTTGTTAAGCAATTCCACTTTATCTTTATCAGCTTCTACATATTTCTCCCCTGCACCCTTGAGTCTGACAATACCACTTTTGCCTTTCCTGTTCTCACTAACATATCTGAAAAATGTCTTATCTCCCCATTTTATTGCATTGGCTGTTTCCTCCTCCTTTTGAATCTTTGCCTGCCTGACTACTTTGCTAGCTTCTCTTAGTTTTTCCAAATATAAATGCCTGTCTTCCTCTCTCTGTGATCTCTTGTATTTCATGAAGGCCTCTCTCTTTTTCTTCACTTTTTCAGCTACTTCTTTCGAAAGCCATAGCGATCTCCTTTTCCTTTTACCTTTATTTACCATTTTAACAAAAAGGTTGGTTGCCATGAAAATATCTCCTTTAAGTTTTGCCCACTGTTTTTCTACATCCGCCAGCTGTTCCCATCCCACTAACGACTCCCTGAGGTATTGGCCCATCTTGGCAAAGTTAGTCTTCCTAAAGTCTAAGATCCTCACCTTTGAATGGATTCTAACAGCCCTAGTCCTAATACTGAACCACACCATCTGGTGATTACTGTATGCAAAATGATCTCCCACTACAACATCAGAAACACTTTCACCATTGGTAAGCACCAAGTCCAGTATGGCCCCTTCACGTGTGGGGTCTGTTACCAATTGTCTGTTGCTCGCCTTCTGACAGTAAATGCATTTGCAAGTGCTATAAAATGCCTCCACACCTTTGATGTTTTATGCGATCACCCCTCTTTATTATTGGAACTGGTGTGATCACCCCTCAGCAGGAACTGGTGCCAAATCTGGACCAGAAGGTGAAAAGGTGAAAGGCTAGGGCATCCCTTTTTTTGGTCCTGGTAGTATCACTTCTTATGTCCTGTGGCTGTTCACCACCTGTCATACTAGCAGCTAGCTAATCCAAATCCTCCTCTTCTGATTCTGTAAATTTCTCACAGGATGATTCATCCAATTCAGTATTTTCTTAGACTTGCTCCATACGCTTCTCAGGAGGGAATAAGGTGTGCTTACTACTGAATTCTGATGGCTTTATCTGTCTTCTTTTGCTCCTGTGCGAAGATGGGAGCAGACAACTGGTATTTCAGATTTTCATTGGAACCTGCATCTGATATTCAGGATCCATGCCCATTAGATTGTTCAGAGGGAATAGACTGAAAATGGCCTTGTTTGTCTTTTTACCATTCCTTTCCAAATGAATGAACATTCCTACTACATGCACATTGGTGAATGACTATGAAGGATGTGTGACTGAATGCTACATGTGCTGGCTACTGCCAGCACTAGCTTAGGGGTATGTTTACTAAACTGCGGTAATGTCATTCGTGTTAGATTCCACGGTAGAGGTAGAGATGCCCATATAAAGACGTGGGCGTTGCATCGTTACAGCAAGCTGTAGCAACTAACGAGTGTTACAAGGCACCTTAGACTAACGAGCGTTACAAGGCGCCTTGTATGGTGCCCTATAAGGTGCCCTGTAAGGTGCCTTATAAGGTGCCCAGTAAAATGCCTTATAAGGTGCCTTATAAGGGGCTTAGTAAAGTGCCCTTGTAAGGTGCCTTATAAGGTGCCCTGTAAGGTACCTAGTAAGGTGCCTTATAAGGTGCCCTGTAAGGTGCCTTATAAGGTGCCTAGTAAGACGCCTTGTAAGGTGCCCAGTAAGGTGCCTAGTAAGGTGCCTTGTAAGGTGCCCAGTAAAATGCCTTATAAGGTGCTTTATAAGGTGCCTTGTTTGGTGCCCTATAAGGTGCCATGTAAGGTGCCCTATAAGGTGCCTAGTACAGTGCCTTGTATAGTGCCTTATAAGGTGCCTAGTAAGGCGCCCTGTATGGTGCCTAGTAAGGTGCCTTGTAAGGTGCCTTATAAGGTGCCCAGTAAAATGCCTTATAAGGTACCTAATAAGGTGCCTTATAAGGTGCCCAGTAAGGTGCCTAGTAAGGTGCCCTGTAAGGTGCCCAGCAAAATGCCTTATAAGGTGCCTTATAAGGTGCCCAGTAAGGTGCCTAGTAAGGTGCCCTGTAAGGTGCCCAGCAAAATGCCTTATAAGGTGCCTAAGAAAGTGCCCTGTAAGGCACCTTATAAGGTGCCTAGTAAGGTGCCTTGTAAGGTGCCTTGTAAGGTGCCTAGTAAGGTGCCTTGTAAGGTGCCTTATAAGGTGCCCAGTAAAATGCCTTATAAGGTGCTTTATAGAGTGCCTAGTAAAGTGCCATGTAATGTGCCTAGTAAGGTGCCATGTAAGGTGCCTAGTAAAGTGCCTTATAAGGTGCCCAGTAAAATGCCTTATAAGGTGCCTAGTAAGGTGCCTAGTAAGGTGCCTAGTAAGGTGCCATGTAAGGTGCCTAGTAAAGTGCCCTGTAAGGCGCCCTATAAAGTGCCTAGTCAGGTTCCTTATAAGGTGCCCTATAAGGTGTCTAGTTAAGCACCTTTTAAGGTGCCCCGTAAGGCGCCCTATAGGGCCTTTTAGGCTAAGCGCCTTATTAGGCACCCCTGGACAAGGCACCGCAGAAGGCACCCTGGGCTATGGAACCATAGGTTAAGGTGGCCTAACAAGGTTATGGTTCCCTAGGTTAGTGTGCCTTAGGGGCTGCAAGGTGCCTCAGGATGACATGCATGACCTGTGTGGAACAGAGAGAGATGTAGCCCTAAAACTAGATAGAGCACTCAGGAAAGGCAATGAACAGGTGAGTGAAGGAGGGAGAGCTGGGAGCCGCTGGACCTGCCATATCTGCGGGCATCCCATGTGGCTGCCAGTACTGATGACAAACATGGTGGGGGCAGCTGTACCACAGCACAGGGTGTTGGCAATGTAAAGTACTGGAAAAACAGTTGGTGGCAGATGATGGGAATCTGTGTCCCCCAGTGGGGGCGGAGGTGGCAGGATAGTTACAATGATGGGTGGACAGAGGAGTGGTGTTGCCATGCAGATCAGGCACAGGCGAGGCAAACATGAAGAGGGGCAATGCAGGAAAGGGTAGCAGTGCAGGACATGGGATGGCAGCCTGCACAGGCAGACAGGACTCTACACAGCTGACAGATGTAGATCGATGGACAGAAGGATGGTTGGCAACTGTGATGAGGGTAATATGTGCTGGCAGCACATATCAGCAGAGATATGACTGTTACAGGGATGAAAGGTACCAGTGTAGAAAAGGCATAAAAGAAGGAGAAAAAAGAGGGAGCGAACCCATGACCACTGGGCTGAAAAAGCACTGCACAAACCAATAGGCCACACCACCACTGTGAGGTCCACAGCAATGGCTGCATTTATTTATTTACATTCTCTTATATGCCATGCTATTCTGTATCAGTGTGGTTTACATTGAACAAACTGAAATTACATAGAACAGGGCATTATAACTTGGAGATAACTATTTTACAGGGAACATGGACTATGGAGGGTTAAGTGGCTTGCCCAAGACCACAAGGAGCACCTGTGGGACTAGAAACCCCAGTCCTTCCGGCCCAAGGTTGCTGTCCTCTAGTGGGATTTGAACCCATGACCTTCCAGCATGAAGTATCTTGCCCCAACCACTAGGCCACTCCTCCACTGCATACAAGAACACTGCAGGGTACCACACAAAACGCCTGCTGTGTGCCAGGAGAGGCCAACCCAGACAGTCACCATGATGCAACACACATATACAACAGGCGTCCACAGCTCATATCACAGTCTGTAAGTGGGACGGGAGCCACATAGAAACGCATGCACACACACCATGAGATTTAATGCAGTGTACACAGCATGCAAAAGAGCATGGGAGCGATAGACGAAGGGTGTCAGGGGCCGGCTGAAGGGACAGCTAAGTGGACGGCCCGTGGACCAGCGCAATGTAGTGAAAAAAGAACATGTGTGAATCCAACCTGCACAGTGATGTGGCACAGACCAGCCAACAACAGCAGTACCAATCCACCAAGCAGACTGGTCACATGGACACTACAAAGAAATAGCCATATGTAACACACAATATGCGACAGGCTGCAGAGAGGGCACACTGTAGTGCACATTGCAGAGATGGAGGGGTGTGTGGAGAGGTGACGAGGCTGCAGCCATCGCATGGGCAGGTTAGCAGAACACAGGAAAGGAAAAGGAAAAGAACATGTGGGAATCAAACCAGTAACCTTTGAACTGCAAACAGGTGTCTATGACCACTATCCCAAAGAACCCCCACAAGCACAATGCAAACAAGTTACCACAAAAGGCACATACTGGAGCACAGCAGACATCGTGTCCCTCACCCTGATGCACCGTCTGCCTCGGTTAAACCCACGGGGTCTGTGTGCCAGGCCCCCCCGCAAACACACATCCAATCCATGCTGAGGGCCCACCTACCCACTGCTGCTTGTGGACTCTAACTACCCTGACCCCCCTCCACCGTTGCCTCCCCTACCCCTGCTCCCACATTCCTTCACTTATCTCAACTAGAATGTAAGCTATGGTGAGTAGGGTGTCTGCTCGACTTGTCTGTGCAGTGCTGTGTACAAGGGGCAGTGACAGACATAAGTACTGAGTTATCTCTGTAAGTAACCAGTTGTCTATCCCGCCTACCCATCAAATGAAGCAGTGGCCAATTGAGGGCCACGTGGCGTGCCCAAGGCCACAAGGAATGGCAAAAAGACTAGAAACCCCAGTCCCAACATTGCTGTCCCCAGGTGGGATGTGAACCCACGGCCCCCTGGTCTGAGGTACCGTGTCCTAACCAACAGGCCATGTTTCCCACTATGCAGGTGCAGTAGGTGTGGTAGTAATGAAAGTAGTGAAATAAAACCTTGTGCTGTAACTACACCCATACATAGTACACAGTAACAATACCTGTACACCGACCCACTCCCCCACAACCCCGCACCCGGATGGTGTACCCCAAGGATCTGGCGTGGATACCCCCTACTCCCTCCATACACAGTCCCCCAGTGTGGCCATCAGCACCCATGGCTGGCTGTACCAGCTACATATTGATGGCTCACAGAGCCACCTACGCACACCTGAACCCTCCCCAGCTAACCAAACCCTGATCCACACCTGTCGTGATGACATCACTGCCTGGATGTCTCACCATGGCCTTAAAGTGAACATGGCCATGACCGTACCGCCCATCCATCATCATAACACCTCCATGCCCCCCCCCCATTGTTGTCAGTGTCTGTGGATAACTCTGTACCTCACCTAGTGTCCCCAGGCCGCAATCTGGGCCCATCTCTGACCCTTCACCCCCATCCACGACACACAGCCATCTGATAGCTAACACCTGCCCCCCTTCCCCCACAACAGCAGTGATACCCGCCCCATCCACCATGAACACACCGCCAATATGGCCATGCACTGCCCAATCGCATCCCATCAGTATCTCAGTAGTCTTCCTCCTGCATCCAACCGTGCGCCAGGCCAGTCATGGCCACACCAACCCCCTTGTCCGGTCACATCAAAGCCTCCCTAACCTTTACCATACCCATGTCAACCCTCCCCCCCCCCCCTGCTGAGGCCAAGATGCAGAGACTATGTGGCTACCCACCACCTCCCGTCTCCCATCTTCCCATACAAAAACCCATGAAAACATTTGGCCCAAGCAGTCACCCACCACCTGTGCAGTACACCCCTACTGGCAGCCCCACACTCTGCCCCTTTCTCCATGATGCCACGTACACCATGAGCCAACCTCCGCTGTCCGTACAGCAGGCACAGTCTCCACCCCCCCCCCCCCACAGATCCAGGATGAAACCACATGTCCTCGCTGCAGCCATAGAAGCATGATCCCCCAGACACACCCCCACTGTCCCTAGCAGTATCCATCCCACCCCATCTGTGTTCATGCTGACTCAATAGTAATCACTGATGCGCAGAACATGTCACCCACCTGCCGGCACTGCACCGCATTCACCATGTAGCACTATGCAAATGCTCCATAGTGGTAGAAGTACATGTCTGCACCATCATGGCCACAGTACCAGTACACACAGCTGACAGGTGGCATGTATCATACAGGCACACCATGCTGACAACACGCACACAAGGCAAGGTCTGAAGGGAAGATACAGAGATGTAATGTGATTCAGCCACACAGTGAAGTGCATACGCAGTGCACAGGCAAATGCACAGACATGCCAATGATGTCATGTCCCAAAGGCCCAGCAACACCCATCAGGTGTATAGACCTGATGTATGGGTGTCAGTGGGTCATACAGCAGTGTAGATGTCCCTAGAACAGCATGTGATGTGCTGAGAAAGGCCAGACATCAGGTAGTCATGTAAAAAAATGTCTTTAATGCACACATGGTATCAACAACAGTGACACAATGCAACATGAGGACATGGTATCAGGACAAGAGTCACATGTGGGCAAACAGCAAAGAAGATGGGCTCCCACTAGCATACAGAGGTAGCATTATGTGGAAGTCACACCGCAATGGGTGCCGTGGAAACAGGAGCAGTCACAATATGGCAATGTACAGGGACTGCACAAATGGAGCCTGGAAATGGACACACCCGCCGCCACAGTGCAAAGGTACTGGCGCAATGTGAGTGGAGCAATGTCATGTCAGAAAGAGGACTGTGCACACATGCAAACATTAGCCAGCAAATCAATGTACTTTGCCACATCTGTCCAGTAAACATACACAATAACATGTATGTAGAGCTACAAAGAGACACCCACAATGGTGCACGTACCCACACAAACCTCACCCCGTCACATGCACCAGTGTAAGAGATGAGTCCGGCACATGCGCATGCACCATGTACATTTAAACACCACAGAGTGCTGCCCCATATCCACTGTAACACCCCCTGCGACAGTCAAACAGCAATCAGAGATGGTGGCATGCACCACAGTGTTCTGTAGGAAAATAGTGTGTCAAGTGCAAGTGGATGTTAGCCACACAAATAAGCAGAACCTACAGAATGTACCTCCTGTGCCATATATGTGGCTGCATTTACCTGTGTACCCAAATATTGGTGCAATGCTTATTATGCGAACCCACACATTGCCCACACACAGCTACACAACTGTCAGATGGATATACAACATAGAGCGCGCATGTGAGTTCCTTCTGTAGATGTATGGACAAGTGTCCACAGTGCAAATGCCATCTGTGACCCTACAAGTCTGCCTTTGACCATGCCAGATTACATGGCCATGCAAAGTCACAAGTGACATCTCAATGTTCTACAACAATGCAAAGGTGATGTTTCTCTGCTGCAATCCACGCAACACCCAGAGAGAGCACGGCAGCGATGGTGTGTTGTTCCCCCCGGTGATGTCCAAAGTAGTAGGCCAACAATGATGTCCAACATAGGCAGGTGTCCGACTCACATAGGTCCATCTCCCACTGCCACCATCACCCAGGGACCGTTGCATGGAGATGTCCTGTCCAACCACATCTGGGCGATGGGGACTCCAGATACAGCATGGTATATGTGCCGTGTGGGTTGGCTGCACCCTGTGTTTAAAGCAGTAGGGAAAAGGTAAAGGTATGCCACACCCACCATCATGTCACAATACAGACAGTGACAGCACATTATGTGCATAATGAATGCCCAGATATTAAAACATGGCACGGCCACACCACACAGCACAGTGCATGTTGACCACAGCAGGAGATGGCACTGCAGACCAGATTGCCACAGCATGTCCAGCAGTGGTGGTGCACAGAGATCCCACAGAAAGGCACAATGATACAAACAGCCCAAATGAAACATCTACACGGGAATGTTAGTCACATAAGATCTTAGGTGCAACCTACTGTAATTGTACAGCAGGTGTCTGATGGGGACTGTCAGAGCCAGGCAAAGGGCACAAGGGGCCACAGTAGAGGCTGCGGATGTCACAGAACTGCACCCAACACCACGTCATCATGGTCAGCCATCAGTGGCGCAGGTTCAAGGAATGGTGAGTTGCGTGTAACCTAAACTTTGATATGTAGTGTTCTGTCAGCAAACATGAGACACGTCATGGAACAATACATGACACATGCGCACAATGTACAGAAGGTCAAAAGCAGAAGGTCACAGAGAGGTAGGTGAACACCATCGCACAGGTGGCCAGACACATCCCTGCACCAGACAATGGCAGGGGGAAGCAGAAGATCTTGTCTTACTAATCTGATATGTTTTTTTGAAGGTGTGAATAAACAGGTAGACAAAGGTGAGTCGGTTGATATAGTGTATCTGGACTTTTAGAAAGCCTTTGAGAAGGTCCCTCATCAGACTTTTGGCAAAACTAAAAAGTCATCGGATAGGAGGCAGTGTACTAATGTGGATCAGGAACTGGTTAAAAGATAGAAAGCAGAAGGTAGGGCTAAATGGCCAATTTTCCCAATGGAAAAAGGTGAATAGTAGAGTTCCCCAGGGATCTGTACTGGGTCCACTACTTTTTGACATATTCATAAATGACCTGGAAAAGGGAATAACTAATGAGGTTATCAAATTTGCAGTCGACACAAAACTGTTTAAAGTTGTTAAAACCCAAGAGGACTGTGGAAAACTGCAGGAGGATCTGAATAAATTGGAAGACTGGGCAATCAAATGGGAGATGAAATTTAATGTGGACAAGTGCAAAGTTATGCACCTAGGAAAGAACAACCCACACTATGGTTACACAATGCAAGGTTCCACATTGGGAACCACCACCCAGGAAAAAGATTTAGGAGTCATCGTGGATAACATGTTAAAACCCTCTGCCCAGTGTGCAGCGGTGGCCAAGAAAGCAAATAGAATGCTAGGTATCATAAGGAAAGGAATGGAAAATAAAACAAAGGATATTATAATGCATCTGTATCGTTCCATGGTACGACCGCACCTTGAATATTGTGTGCAATTCTGGTCGCCGTATCTTAAAAAGGATATAGCATTATTAGAAAAGGTACAGAGAAGAGCCACCAAAATGGTAAAGGGGATGGAAGGCTACTCCTATGAAGAGAGGCTACAAAGGTTAGGGCTCTTCAACCTGGAAAAGAGATGGCTGAGGGGGGATATGATAGAGGTCTATAAATTAATGAATGGAGTGGAACGGGTAAACGTAGATCGATTGCTTACGCTATCAGAATATAGAAAGACTAGGGGACATGTAATGAAGCTACAGGGTAAACTATTTAACACAAATAAGAGAAAATATTTTTTCACTCAACGTGTAATCAAACTCTGGAATTTGTTACCGGAGGATGTAGTAAAAGCTGTTAGTGTAGCTGGATTTAAAAAAGGTTTGGACAAGTTCCTGGAGGAGAGGTCCATAAACCATTATTAAAAAGGGACCCAGGATATCAATGCTTGACCCAATACAAGCACTGTGGAACCTATGTCTTTTGGGGATATTGCTAGGTACGTATGATCTAGATTGGCCACTGTTGGAAACAGGATACTGGGCTTGATGGACCTTGGTCTGACCCAGTATGGCATATCTTATGTTCTTATGTTCTTAAGATACCATCAATCATTAGGAATGTAGATAGTTGGGTGGCTGGTGGACGTGAGGATCGCCTGGTAACATGCCTGCCTGGTGCGAAGGTAGCAGACCTCACGCACCGCCTAGATAGGATCATAGATAGTGCTGGGGAGGAGTCTGCTGTCTTGGTACATGTTGGTACCAATGACATAGGAAAATGTGGTAGGGAAGTTCTGGAGGCTAAATTTAAGCTTTTAGGTAGGAAGTTGAAATCCAGAACTTCCAGGATAGCGTTCTCCGAAATGCTTCCTGTTCCACGTGCAGGACCCAAAAGACAGGCAGAGCTCCGGAGTCTCAATGCGTGGATGAGACAATGGTGCAAGGATGAGGGTTTTGGATTTGTTAGGAACTGGGGAACATTCTGGGGAAAGGGGGGGCTCTTCCGAAGGGATGGGCTTCACCTTAATCAGGATGGGACCAGACTGCTGGCATTAACCTTTAAAAAAGAGATAGAGAAGCTTTTAAACTAGAAAATAGGGGAAAGCCGACAGTCACCCAGGAGCGCATGGTTCGGACAAAGGTATCCTTGAAGGATACTACCAAAAGCAGTGAGGTTCCAAAAGGGGGTATAGTAGCCCAAATGCCCTTGAGTAAGGAGCAGACAGAGCATAAAGATTCCAAATTACCCCTGCCTACCAATAGCCAGATTAATAAGAATAAAATACAGTCTCTAAAATGCTTGTATGCCAATGCTAGAAGTCTAAACAATAAGATGGGAGAGTTAGAATATATAGCACTAAATGAGAGGTTAGATATGATTGCACTCTCAGAGACATGGTGGAAGGAGGATAACCAGTGGGACACTGTGATACCTGGATACAAACTATATCGTAATGATAGAGCTGATCAAATTGGTGGAGGGGTTGCACTCTATGTTAGAGAGGGCATTGAGTCAGAAAGGATTAAAGTTTTGCAGGGAACAAAATTTGCTGTAGAATCTCTATGGATTGAAATCCCATTTATGAAGGGGAAGGCGATGGCAGTGGGAGTATACTATCGACCGCCTGGCCAGAATGAACAAATGGATGATGAAATGCTCAAAGAAATCAAGGAAGCTAACAAAAGTCACAACAGAGTAGTAATAATGGGTGATTTCAATTACCCCGGTATCGACTGGGTCAGTGTCACGGCAGGACAAGCTAAAGAGATAAAGTTTCTAGATGGAATAAATGACTGCTTCTTGGAGCAGCTGGTTCATGAACCGACCAGAGGGGAAGCCATACTGGACCTAATCCTTAGTGGAACGCCAGATCTGGTGCAAGAAATAAGGGTGTTGGGACCACTTGGCAATAGTGATCATAGTATGATCATGTTTGATTTAATTAGTGGAGGACAGATAGCAAAGGAATCCACAGTATTACCTTTTAACTTTCAAAAGGGAGACTATGATAGAATGAGGAATATAGTTAGGAAAAAACTAAAAGGAGCGGTTCCAAAGGTTAAAGACTTACAGCAAGCTTGGGTGTTATTTAAAAATACTATCCTCGAAGCCCAGACCAGCTGTATTCCACGCATTAAGAAGAGTGGAAGAAAGTCCAAAAAACTGCCAGCATGGTTTAAAGGTGAGGTCAGAGAGGCTGTTGCTGCCAAAAAAGCAACCTTCAGGAAATGGAAAAAAGAGCCAAATGATGAAAACTGGAAACAACACAAGCACTGGCAAGTTAAATGCAAAGCATTGATAAGGCAGGCAAAGCGGGAATTTGAGAAGAAACTTGCTACGGAAGCGAAAACACAAAATAAAGACTTTTTCAAGTACATTCGTAGCAAAAGGCCTGTGAGAGAGCCAATTGGACCGTTAGATGATAGAGGGGTAAAAGGGGCAGTAAGAGGAGACAAGGCTATAGCAGAGAGACTGAATGAATTCTTTGCTTCGGTCTTTACTGAGGAAGATGTAGGGATGTTACCCATGACTGAAGTGGTATTTAAAGGTGATACTGCAGAGGAATTGAGAGAAATATCGCTACACCGGGAAGATATATTACAACTATTTGATAAACTGAATAGTAGCAAATCACCTGGACCGGATGGTATACATCCCAGAGTGTTGAAAGAACTGAAATATGAGATTGCAGACCTGCTATTGGTAATCTGTGAACTTTCATTAAAATCATCTGTAATACCTGAAGATTGGAGAGTCGCCAACGTAACACCAATTTTTAAAAAAGGTTCCAGGGGTGACCCGGGAAATTACAGACCGGTGAGCCTGACGTCAGTACCAGGGAAAATGGTAGAAACCATCATAAAGAACAAAATTACACAACATGTAGATAGTCATGGCCTAATGGGAGACAGCCAACATGGCTTTAGACAAGGAAGATCTTGTCTTACTAATCTGATATGTTTCTTTGAAGGTGTGCATAAACAGGTAGACAAAGGTGAGTCGGTTGATATAGTGTATCTGGACTTCCAGAAAGCTTTTGACAAGGTCCCCCATCAGAGACTTTTGGCAAAGCTAAAAAGTCATGGGATAGGAGGCAGTGTACTATTGTGGATCGGGAACTGGTTAAAAGATAGAAAGCAGAGGGTAGGGCTAAATGGCCAATATTCCCAATGGAAAAAAGTGAATAGTGGAGTACCCCAGGGATCTGTACTGGGTCCGCTACTTTTTGACATATTCATAAATGACCTGGAAAAGGGAATAACTAGTCAGGTTATCAAATTTGCAGATGACACAAAACTGTTTAAAGTTGTTAAAACCCAAGAGGATTGTGGAAAACTGCAGGAGGATCTGGATAAATTGGAAGACTGGGCATCCAAATGGCAGATGAAATTTAATGTGGACAAATGTAAAGTTATGCACCTAGGAAAGAACAACCCACACTATAGTTACACGATGCAAGGCTCCACATTAGAAACCACCACCCAGGAAAAGGACTTAGGAGTCATCGTGGATAACATGTTAAAACCCTCCGCCCAGTGTGCAGCGGCGGCCAAGAAAGCAAATAGAATGCTAGGTATCATAAAGAAAGGGATGGAGAATAAAACAAAGGATATTATAATGCCTCTGTATCGCTCCATGGTACGACCGCACCTTGAATATTGTGTGCAATTCTGGTCGCCGTATCTTAAAAAGGACATAGCGTTATTAGAAAAAGTACAGAGAAGAGCCACCAAATTGGTGAAGGGGATGGAAGGCTACTCCTATGAAGAGAGGCTAAAAAGGTTAGGGCTCTTTAACCTGGAAAAGAGACGGCTGAGGGGAGATATGATAGAGGTCTATAAATTAATGAATGGAGTGGAACGGATAAACGTGGATCAATTGTTTACGCTATCAGAATATAGAAAGACTAGGGGACATGTAATGAAGCTACAGGGTAAACTATTTAAGACAAATAAGAGAAAATATTTTTTCACTCAACGTGTAATCAAACTCTGGAATCTGTTACCGGAGGATGTAGTAAGGGCTGTTAGTATAGCTGGGTTTAAAAAAGGTTTGGACAAGTTCCTGGAGGAAAGGTCCATAAACCACTATTAAAAAGGGACCCAGGATATCAATGCTTGACCCAGTACAAGCAATGTGGAACCTGTGTCTTTTGGGGATATTGCTAGGTACGTAGGACCTAGATTGGCCACTGTTGGAAACAGGATACTGGGCTTGATGGACCTCGGTCTGACCCAATATGGCATGTCTTATGTTCTTATGTTCTTATCACCTAGACACGCCCAAAAGACACAGAGACATACACCGCGAGACAAGGTGAGCATGCCGCAAGTTGCATATGGCAGGTCCATGCACAATCAGGGACCAGTGGAGACAAGCATCACAGTGCATGCAAGGATACACAGATGCTGTGTAATGCCACAATGGCAGGGAAGGCTGTATGTGCTATCCACCTACCCCACACCCTGTGCCTGGAGACACACACAGCCCGGTAACACATGCCCTAGGTACAGTGTGTAAACACCCGAAATGTGCACAGGCTAATGGCCACATGTGTGTCAATCAGAACATATGGGGGATGGAGTTGCAGGCCAAACATATGTACAACAACAGACATGCAGTGGAGAGGTAAACACAGATATGTGTAATGCTGTACTGCCACCATAGAACACTTACCTGTATGTCCACCCACCCCAGTCACCTGCAGGTCATAATGACATACACACAGTTCCCACATGCACCACAGCACCGGGCAGGATCAGCAGCCTATCCTGGGGAGTCAAAAGCACAAGTGACATATATATATGTCATGGTAGAGCCGTGAAACACACAGGTCACCACAAACATGGAGACACATATGCACATCCCCACATATGCAGAACTTACAGGAAAACAGCTCATCTATCAGATGTTGCCTGGCTGCCATCCCTTCACGTGTGTCACCACGGTCATGTGCAGGAGGGCACACAGGATCCTCCTCAAGATCCTCATTAATTTTGACTGGGACATTGTGCCTGAGAGCAATGTTGTGCAGGATGCAACAGGCCAGAATGATATGTGCCATAGTCATGGGTCTGTACTGTAAGGCACCGCCGGTCCTATCCAGACACCTGAAGCGACTCTTCAAAATGCCAAAGGTGCGCTCAATGACAGAGCGGCTAGAGGCATGGGCCTCATTGTACCTCATCTCTGCACCTGGCCATGGGAGATGCACAGGGGTCAGCAACCAGGCACGACATCCATATCCTGCATGACCTGCAGAAAGAAATGTGGTACAGGCAATCGGGAGATGATGGACACCCAAAAGCACAGAAGTAGCAACGTTAAATCAGACAGCAGATAAACAGGGACACAAACATACGACGTCATAGAATGACACATGATGGCACTGCACCAGCGTCTGAAGCTGGGAGACCCAGAACCCCGGGGAAGGCTATTTAGGGCAACACACATCAACTGTTTCTAGGCAAAAAAACACTGCCCTAAACCGGTGCCAAAATGGCAGCAGTGGCAGGTGTGAAGGCATCTGGACGACAGTGGCAAAGCATACTGGAGAGGACAGAGATGTGCATGTGTGCAATTATGTGACGTCCATGACACAGTGCACACAAAGCAGAAGTCACCGGAACACATACCCCAGGGTCCAGGTCGGAATGGCAGTAGAGACAAGATAACGTGGGCAGACATGCAGCATACATGTGTGCTACCAAGTGTGACCACTGCTCCATCCACAAGTTGTTGCACACATGGACAACGGAGAAAAGGCCCCACACACACTGTACAGCATGAGGATGGGTCTGTACGCATAACCAAAACTCCCCCCCCCTCCTGGATGGCACACATTCACACACGTTGGCTATGGGGTCCACGAGGGACACACCACAAGACATACACATGTACATCTGCATGTGCTGTCTGTCTGAGGCCATGTGCGGAAGCCATGGTCTGACCAGAGGTGTCGCACCCAGCCACAGAAGGGATACCCCATATATGCTCAGAGTGTCCCTGTACATAAGACCTGTGCAACCGAACAGCAGTAGCAGATACCAGTTACAACCGCATGCGTGCCGAGACACCCAGATGAGCAATAAAAACACAGGGTATACATAGAGACGTTTAGCAGCACACAGAGGTACGTGACCACGTCCCCAGTGACAGGGTGTGATATTGTACAAAGGCCCATAACAAGGCAGCGACCCACAACCACAATGCAAGGAAAGGCCCACAACCACAACGCAAGGAAAGGCATGCAGAGGACACACGTGACAATGGGACCCCAGATATCATACACTGTACGCGCATGTTAGATATGGTGAATACCCACCAGGCAGGACACAGTCCCCATGTTGTCCGGCCTCAAATTGGCTGAACAGTGCCGAGTGCTGCAGGATATAGGAGTCATGGGCTGACCCTGGGAACCATGGAACCACATTCAGAATACGCATATTTGCATCACAAACAACCTGCACATTCAGGGAATAGAAGTGTTTGCAGTTGCGGAACACAACCTCCCTGTCACGTGGCGGGACCAGGGCAACATGTGTGCAATCAATAGCTCCCGTCATGTAGGGTATCTCTGCAATCCGCTGGAATGCCTGGCCCGGGGCCCCCCAATGTTGCCTACTGTTAGGAATCGTAATGTAATCCCCAACCCGGCTGACCATGGTCCGCAGTATCTGGTGGAGACAGCGTGAGAACTTTGGCCTGCTCATCCTACCCACTACGGCCACTGAGGATTGGAAACAGCCAGAGGCAAAGAAATGTAAGGCAGCCAGGAGCTTGGCCAATCCCGGTATAGCATGTGCCCGGGCAGTCCGGGGCTCGAGGTCAGGTCGTAGATCTTCATAGAGCTCCCTAATAGCCCCTGTGTCCAGACGGTAGAGGGAGATGACCTGGTCGTCATGTATGTCCTGGAGCATGGGCCTGGGCCTGTAGAGGCATGGCAGGCGGGGCCGTGCCTCAGCACGCCTATGGCGCCGTGCTGGTCTCACCTCCGCCTGTGAATCCTCCACAGCTGCAGGTCTGAGTTGCAGCAGGACTGCACCCATGCCCAGTGCCACAGCCCCAGAGACACCATCTCCCTCCTCAGGCAACCACAGCTCTGCCAGCTCCACCAGCACCACCACCGCACAACCCACATTCACTATCTGAGCCATGATAGACATTGGATGGAGCACAGGTAGATGTTAAATAGGGTATGGGGTGCGGCAATTAATCAGAGCAAACCCTACACACCTGTTGATGCTGGGACGTATACCATCAACAGCATGAGACAATGCCCTGCACGTATGGAAGCATAACGCGTGCAGAAACGCGCATTCCCTGACACCCTGAATTACGTGCCCCACCCAGACACGTAGGTGAGCGCAGAACGTAAGGCGCGTTCCAACGTGCTTTGGCATCACAGGTACGCATACGTCTGATGCAGCGTAGTGCATGCAGACATGTAACATGACCTACCTAGGCGCATCAGAACGCGCCTGAACACCGAAAGCAATGAGACCCAGCAGAGTGTGCGTGTATGCAGCATGAACAACGCCGGAGGATAAATGGCACGTGTATGGAGCAGTGCACACCAACAGCAGACACATCTGAGGACATAGAGCGTAGGGATAGTGCATCACGCACCTAGTGCACGTGAGGATACATTGTATGTAAGGCGCGTATGTGCACGCAAAATGTTACATGCGCTACTGCACATGTGCGTAATGCCCATGCGGAACGCACATAGGGTCACACCCAAGGTACATAACTGGACACAGCATGCCCAGAATGGCAAAGACTATGGTAAACACAAATTACCACAGCATGGAGGACAAGGCAGGAGGCAGCCACGAGGCAGTAGGGGAGTGCAGCCAACAACCACCAGTGGCCACCACAGGTACAGACCCAGAGAGTGAGGGGGCAGGCCCATCCAGGGCTATACACTAGCCCCTAGACCATCCTGGAGGTGTGCCAGGGCAGAAGCGCCGCAGGATGCCGGTGGCTGACAATGCCAGGAGGAGGGCGGTCCGCTTCACCCAGGAGAAGAATGACCTCCTCCTGGCCAGCATCCTCGAGAGGTTTGAGGTGCTGTTTGGAAGGATGAGCACAACCACCACCATTGCCACCTGCACAAGAGCATGGGCCGAGGTACAGGCCAAGATGGCAGCAGCAGGGGGCCTGCATCGTGACATTGAAAGTCTACGCAAATAGTTTTGTGACATCAAACGCAACATACGTGCCCAACTCACTCGGGAGAGGCAGAGTGCACAGGACACTGACAGGGGCCCAGCGCAGGGGGCCACCCTGAGCAGCCTGGAGCAGTGCCTAGCGGACAGACTCGGGCCCATGTATATACATGGCCTACCCCCTGTGCTGGATACAGCACACCCTCGTGCAGGTAATATGGAGAGAGGTGTACCGGGAACAGACCATAAACAAGCAAGTGCAGTGACGGACTCAGGGGTGCGGGTTGGGGGGGGGGGGTGGCCCTGCCAGTGGCATACAGAAACACATGACACCAGCCAGTCCCATGCAAAATATGGCATGGCCCACACCAGGTGCACCATCCCCACACTGCCCCTGGACCACAGCCCCCTGTCAGCCATGCACTGAGTAGGCCACCGCACGCAGACCCCACACATGCAGGGGCTGTAATCTGGCCCAATGGGGATTACAATCCCCCCTGCCATATCCCCAGCACCACACCATGTGGCCTGGCACACCACCGGCCAGCATGCACTGCCACTCCCGGGCACCTGCTAATCCCAGAAGGGCCCTGCAATGGCACATGGCCAAGTCCAGGAACCTCACACATCCATCCATGGGCTGGCAGCCTTTGGAATTGCCGAAAGGGGCATGGAGAGTGTGCCACCACCTGCCATGCATTGCTCTGTGCCAGGAATAGACCTATGAGGCGCACAGACCGCCACTGCACACATGGGCATCCATAGTGCACCAAGGGACCGTACTAACAGGGTGGGATGAGCAGGCCACGAACAGAGCCATGGGGCCAAACCCCCTGGGGATGGCATAGCAGTGGGGGTGCAGCGACAGGTACACACACAGGAATAGCGTGGCATAGGGTGTGGGGCCACTGAGGACAGTACAGAGCCATACACCTAGTTGAGAATACGGACACAAGGATGTACCCAGTCAGTGGGGGGTGGGTGGAGGGGTCCACTGTTGGATGGAGCAGCCAATGGTGGAGGTGCTGGTACAGGACCGAAAGGGGGGACTTGTCTGGCATGCAGGGGGGTAGGCAGTGCCGGGCCCAACACCAGCACCCCAGCCAGGGGAACGGGGGGTGCTGGTGAACGCAGGGACCTGAGGACATAGTGCAGAACCATGTGCGGACCCATCAAGGTGCCGGCGGGTGTCAGGCAGTGCATGCTGGGTCTGGTCAGCAGAGATGTGGGGATCATGTCCAGGAGCTGGGACAGGAGGAGCAGGGCATGCACAACACATGGTACCAGAGAGCGCATGGGTTGTGGGGCGGGTGGGGGCCATGGAACTGCAACAGGTGCATTGCATGCTGATCCCCCCCCCAGTGGCCGACAGTGGCCCATGGGGGGAAGGTCCTGGGGTGACAGCCCCCGCTGAGAGAGGGTCGGGGGGTAGGGTGTCAGTGTGGCAGCCAGAGGGGTCCAAGCCATGGAAGCAGGGCACAGCTGCCATAGATTGAGGGGAGGGCACAGACACAGGGGCAGTGGGTGGGGAGGCACAGGTGCAGCTGTAGGTGCAGGGGCCAGTATGGGGGTGGACGTGGTGATGTGGAGCAGGGGGTCGACACAGCACAGTGGATGGGTTCAGGGGCGGGGGGGGGTCAGGCCCGTGGTAGCAGCGTTGGGTGACAATGTGTTGTGGGGACACAGGGCAGGACTGGCAAGGACAGCAGGGCCACACAGATGGTTATGCAGGGAGATGGAGGTGCATTGCACCTGTGCGTGCCATAGGCGCTGGGTGCAGGGAAACAGGTGACGATGGGGTGCACAGGGGGGGAATGGCCCCCCATTGTTGGATGCAGAACACAGGGGGCACCACTGTACAAGGGGCGGTGCCAGTGGGGGGCATACGGGCCCCAACACAGACCCGTGCAGCCCACACATGCGCCAGCTGCACATAGCCACCCACAGACTGCCGCCGGTCGCACCACCACAGGGCCAACCCAACCCGACCCATGCACCCATGCACGCATATCCCCACCAACACAGGGCACACCTGTCCCCGGCTGCACCGCCACAGCACTCCAGCCACACCCCACCAGCCACACCTGGCCATGTGGGTGCCCCCAGTCACATGCACATGCAGTCACTGTTGGCCTGCCACAGTCACCTGGGGCATGGACATGAGATGGTACCATACACATCCCTGCACAGGTGACATCCATAGGTGCACGTATGCAGCCAGGGTACCTGCATACTGACCAGGGTGCCCTGGGCCTTACATGGCACATAGATAAAGGGTATGACAGGGGCAGGCAGGCAGCCACGCCCCACCTGAGCTGTGCAACCTGTTCCCCTGCAGGTGACATACGTGCCATTGAGGGGGCGGAGCACACGGACCCTGGGCCGTGGCCCCATGATGATGCTGGGCTGGAGGTGGTGCAGCCTGGAGAGACAAATGTGGGACACATGGGGGTGGGGGGTCCAGCAACACCCATGGAGGGCAACGGTGGGCCGAGCCAGGGGCCAGCCAAAGACAGTGTGCCATCTGCCACCACAGCGACCGGGAGGCCGTGCCTGCTGCCCCTCAGCAGGCCACACGGGATGAGCGGTCTGCCCTGGTGGAGGTCATAGTGGAGATGCAGGCACACTCCGAGGTGACACACAGTGATGCAGAGGGTGAGTGTTTAACAGTGGTCATATGATGTTGCCTGTATGCAGGTGGCAGGTGTAACCATGTCTCATGGTGCACAACTTGTCTCCCCCACAGGTGTATGGCATGTGCTTCATGCAGTCCTCTGTGAACAGCAATGGCAGTGGCATGAGGTGTGCTGCATGTGCCACACTGTGGAGGGGATCCTTGGAGAGATGTGGGACCTGGCCGCATCAGTGCGGGCCATAGCTGCCAGCACTGAGCTATTGGCGGCTGGCCAGGGGACCCCCTTGGGACAACAATGCCCACCACAAGCAGCAGCAGCAGCGCCAGCTGTGGCACAAGCACCACAGGGTGGGAGAGGCTGCGCAAGGCACGGCCGTGCACATGGAAAATAAATGGCTGCACATGCGGCATTGCCGGAAGTCAGTGTCATGTGTCTATTGTGGGAGCCCAATGTATGCCCTGCCCCACCTGTGACTGCCCTGGGGACCAACCCATGCCACCACCGCGGCCAGCCTGTGTTGCCCCCCCTAGCCGGAGTTACCATGGGTCGTGCCAGCTGCCATACCATCCCCCACACACACCGGCCCACAGCAGCCCTGCCACCCCCTGCCCCACCAGGATCTGTAGCACCCCACCCCCTGTCCCTCTGTCCCCTCCCTGCCACCTGTCCCCACGGTACCTGCTTAGAGCATGTTGGTGTGGCACCGGATATGTCTCAGTGCAGTGCTGTCCACATCTCACCAGTTGGACATTGTACCCTGTATGTCCTTTGACATGTCCACGCTGTCTGTCCCACTCACACATCCATCTCTGGTAGCACAATGCAGGGGAACATTGCTGGTGTCCCGTAGCCTGCCCTGTCCTGTTCAGTGTGATGTGTGCTGTGGAGGTGCCCCCCTTGCAGGAGCATCCCCTGGGATGCACAGATAATACTGCTGTATGTAGGTAGATGCATGCTGTGCAGCCTGGCCACATCACCCCGTCCCATAGGGCCTGCAATGGTTCACAGGTGTTTGATGGGTGCACTTTGGATCCCCCATAGTTAATCACATGGCATGCCACCCCTGCAACACGACCCACCCCAGGGTCCAGGTACATCCCTGCCTCCCCCTCATAAGCGTGTGTCCAGCCACACTGTTTTGGGTTAGGCCCCCCCCCCCCCGGTCCCTATGTGCACCACCCATCCCTCATCACCCTGTGTCCATGGTCCTGGTCTCTGGGGCCACCCCCGGCCAGGCGCCCTGCTCTCCCCTGTGTCCACCATCCCTATGTCTATGTGAATTGTGGCATCTGCCCTGTTTCATACCCGTCACCACTACTGCCCATACCTGTGCACGTCCCACCACAACTGCTCCATGCCGTCCCTGTCCTGTGTGTGCTTGTGTCCGTCTGTGGTGCTATTTCGTGCACTGCCCATGGTCACCCCCCACCCTTGCAATGGGTATGGTACCATTATAGGTCTGTTGTCATGCGCACAGCTACACATGTAGATGCTCACACCTGTCATTCGCACACCACTGACATGTAGCAATAAGGGACAGCTGACCATCGTGGGTGTATATATAACATATTTACGTTTATTTGGGGTGGGGACACAGCTGTGGGACCCTGTGCATAAGGGGCCCTACCACCCCAGGCCCTGGCGGTGGTGCCAGACCCATGGCACGGGCCGGCACAGGGTGGGTGTGACATGCGGAATGCCCACACTTACACCCCCTGGGATCCCCCACCGCCAGGTGGCTGGCCAAGTGCGCCTGCTGGGTGTATGTTCTCCAGCCTGCTCTGCCGGTCAGCCACCACGAACATGGTCTCCAGCACCCGCCCCAGGATGCGGGCGTGCTGCTGCTGGGCATGTGCCTGGGCACGCACAGCTGCAGCCAGGCGTAGGCCGCACATGCAGCCACACAGACACACATCCCCCCTTGTCTGTGTGCCTGCATGTATGGCGTGCCTGTCTGTGACTATGTGGGGCAGGCCCACGCCCAGACGGGGGACATCGCCGGCACTGTGGGGAAGGTAGCTGTGGCCCCCGGTGCCCTGTAGTGGCCCATGCCACTCGGGACTGGTCACACCCTTGCCCCCTCCTCCCCCTCCACCCTGGACCTCCCCCACCCTGCCCCCCTCCTCCCCTCCACCCCCCATACCTCCCCCACCTCGCCGCCTCCTCCCCCTCCACCCCTGCACCTCCCCCTCCTCCTCCTCCTCCTCCTCCCCCTCTCTGCATCCGGTGCTCTCCTCCTCCTCGGACCCCCGACCATCGGCTACCACCATGGCCTCCGGGGCGTCCTCAGCCGGCACTGCCTGCCCGGCTACTGCGTCCAGCCCTGCTGGGCCCTTGTCTGCATGCGCGTCCGCTGTATGAGAGGTATGTAGATTACCGCCATGGTCACACATCAGGCACAGCATTCACACGCATCCTGTGGCCTCGCAGGCACTGCCCCACAGGGCCATGCCACATCATTCACCATCACGGTGAGCGAGCCGTTCCCGCTGCACCCGTGCCATGAAGCGGTGGTACCTGGCCCGCAGCTCACAGGCCTTCTTGTGTAGGTCCTCGACCTGTAGGGGAGGCAACATGTGGGGACATTAGCGGACAGACATCCATCGCCAGCTGGGGCTGCACCACATAGATACCTACGTGCAGCAGGTGGCTGCCCCTATTGTGTGCTACGTGACGGCCCCTAGCTGTTGCTCCTGCCACGCACATGTGTGCGTTATGGCTGCACATGTCCAGGTTGGCCCCTATATGCCCTGTGTGTGGGCCCCCTGGCACCCACTGCCGCATGGGTGGCCTATCCATGTTTGGGCCTATGACACTGACCATATGTGCCCTTGCCGTACTGTTGGTCATGGGAGCCATGCATGGGGGGCTGCATGGTGTCGGCATACATGCACAGTGTGCCAGGGAGTGGAGGGGGTGGGCGGCCATACGCCACATCCCGTACATATGCACCACTATGTCAACATGTCTGCGAGACCCATCGGCCTGCCTCTAGCCCTTGTCCAAAATATGCACAGACTGCATAGCCATGTGCCATTGTGCGCACTGACATGGGCGTGGTCATGTGTCTCACCTGTGGCTCTTGCAGACATCAACAGCCGCACCCAGGTGTGCCCTGGGGACATACCGCTATGTGCCCTGCAGACTCCAGACTCAACATGGTGGTATGAGTGGCCTTCACACATCTGCCAGTGCACCTACCATAACACCAGGATGAATAGTGGGCCACTGTAATGAGGCCTGCAGCATCCTGGGGATATAGCAGACCTGTATAACCTACACAGGGGCAGGTACCATAACACCAGGATGGATAATAGACCTCTACAGTGGGGCCTGCAGCATCCTGGGGATATAGAAGACCTGTATAACCTACACATGGGCAGGTACCATAACACCAGGATGGATAATAGACCTCTGCAGTGGGGCCTGCAGCATCCTGGGGATATAGCAGACCTTTATAACCTACACAGGGGCAGGTACCATAACACCAGGAAGAATAGTGGGCCACTGTAGTGAGGCCGGCAGCATCCTGGGGATATAGCAGACCTTTATGACCTACACAGGGGCAGGTACCATAACACCCAGATGAATAGTGGGCTACTGTAGTGAGGCCTGCAGCATCCTGGGGATATAGCAGACCTGTATAACTTACACAGGGGCAGGTACCATAACACCAGGATGGATAATAGACCTCTGCAGTGGGGCCTGCAGCATCCTGGGGATATAGCAGAGCTGTGCAATGTAACCAGGAGCAGGTACCATAACACCAGGATGAATAGTGGGCCACTGTAGTGAGGCCTGCAGCATCCTGGGGATATAGCAGACATGTATAACCTACACAGGAGCAGGTACTATAACACCAGGATGGATAATAGACCTCTGCAGTGGGGCCTGCAGCATCCTGGGGATATAGCAGACCTGTATAACCTACACAGGGGCAGGTACCATAACACCAGGATGAATAGTGGGCCACTGTAGTGAGGCCTGCCGCATCCTGGGGATATAGTAGACCTGTATAACCTACACAGGAGCAGGTACCATAACACCAGGATGGATATAGGGCCACTGTAGTGGGGCCTGCAGCATCCTGGGGATATAGCAGACCTGTGCATTGTAACCAGGAGCAGGTACCATAATACCAGGATGTATAGTGGGCCACTGTAGTGAGGCCTGCAGCATCCTGGGGATGTAGCAGACCTGTATAACCAACACAGGGGCAGGTACCATAACACCAGGATGAATAGTGGGCCACTGTAGTGAGGCCTGCAGCATCCTGGGAATATAGCAGACCTGTGCAACGTATCCAGGGGCAGGTACCATAACACCAGGATGAATAGGGGGCCTCAGTAGTGGGTCTGGGGCATCCTGGGTATAGGGCACATCAGTGACACTGCAACAGGGCCAAATACCATAGCATTGTGATGGATAAGACATCTCTGTAATGGATTCGGTGACCCCCCTGGGGACAGGGTGGATCTGTTAGCATCGAGTGGGGGGGGGGGTGAAATAATCCCATTTGGACACACTGCCACCTGCCTTTCGCTTGCTGTGCGTGTCAGATATGTGTTTTGGTTACCAGGTTTTCTTTTTTACGTCCTAGGTTTGGGTGCCTGTCAGCATGTACTTACCTCACGTGGGTAGTCTGAGCCTCTATTGTATCGCCTGGTGAGGCACACCCAGGCCCTCCTGACTGTGCTTAGGTCCTGCCTACAAGAGGAGCCAGGAATGAGGCACTCCTGGCGGAGGCAGATTAATTCTGCCAGAAGATACAGGTCTGCATTGGTGAATGCAGGCTTTCTTGACCTGACAACAATCTTTTCTGCTGCATGTGGTCAGACCTCATATGACGCAGTAAACTTGCGCCTGTGCAGTGTGCGCTTCTCACCGCGCGTACCCACACGCGCACCCTCCCTTTGCAGCGTGTGTTGGTCTGTTTTGTCGGTCTATTTGTTTATGTTAAAAGTATCCTTTTCTATATCTGAGTACAACTAGTCTTTCTATTTCAGACATGCCCTATCCCCATCTCTTTCCCATTCTGGTATCCCCTTCTGGGTTTTGAACCCGCAGGACATTGTACTCTGATATATTGCCTAACCACTGCGCTACACATACCGTGTTATATTGCTCTGACAGGCCACCCTCTTGTGGGCATTGGGGCCTGACATTACAGAGTCTCAGGCTTTCAGCTGTCTGGGCCTCAGGCACATGTTGGGCTAAGGTTGCTTACGGCACCTTGGTGCGCGCCTTATGCAACGCTACGCTAGGGATGCATCCTGGGGCTTCCCAGCTGTAATAGCACATTGTATGTCGCCCAGTGCCGTGCCTCAGAACATGGCACATTAGTGGGTTTGTACTATGGTATATTGGATGAGCACGCCTTGGTGGGCGCGTTACTGGGTGCCATATTGTATGGTGCCGTATAGATTGCTCATCATGTGCCCTGTGCGGCACCCTCTGCAGCACCATCTCGGGGTCCCTTGGCAGCGCACCATACTGGACATACCTGGACATGTCATCCTCGTGGGCTCCCTGGGATATTTCGCCATAGTTCATAGTGGCATAACAAAGTGACGTTGCCTTAGGTTACTTTGCCCTACGGCCTGCAAGGTGCCTCAGGTTGGCATGCATTACGTATGTCCAGAGCTACTGATTTCAACCTAACACTGGATTGGCTACAGTTTAGTGCCACTGCACAGGTGCTTGCGGGTGAGGGCTTGAGGCTCCTGAATGTGCCATATCTGCGGCCAGACCATGTGCCTGCCAGCACTGGTGACATACATGTTGTGGGCAACTGTATCACAGCACTGGGTGTGGGCAATGTGATGTACTGGGATGACAGTGGGTGACAGATGGCGGGCATACGTGTCCCCCAGGGGTGTATGGGGTGCCATGATGGTTACGATGAGGGGTGGACAGAGGGGTGGTTGTACCATACAGCTGGGGTACAGGCGAGGCAGGCAACATGGAGGCACAAGACAGGACAGGTGCACAGTGCATGACCTGTGGTGGCAATCTGCACAGGCAGTCCGGACTCTACTCAGCTGACAGACACAAATAGCCAGACCAGAGGACTGACGCCCACTGTGGTGAGTCTCTTATGACCATAAGAACATAAGATATGCATACTGGGTCAGACCAAGGTCCATCAAGCCCAGCATCCTGTTTCCAACAGTGGCCAATCTAGGTCATACGTACCTAGCAGTTTCCCCAAAAGACACAGGTTCCACAATGCTTGTATTGGGTCAAGCATTGATATCCTGGGCTGGCAGCACATATCTGCAAAAAGATGAGTGTTAGAGGCATGCAGGGTATCTGAGTTGGATATGCATGTGGGGGGGAGGGGGATCAGTAGGAGATCGAACCCATGGACACATTTTCAAGGGTCATTGTACAAACCAGTGGGCTATACCTCTATGGCCTGCTGTACAGCAGTGCCTGGGTACAGAGGGACTGCAGGTCACCACATGGACCATCTGCTCTGTGTGCCAGGTTAGGGTAACCGTACCAGCACCCATGTTGCATTGCACATGAGGAACAGTGGTCTACATCATGTAACCAAATGGGGTCTGCACCTCTCTGTTACCACATCCTGGTAAGATGGACTGCCGTGCGAGATACTGGCACAGAGTAGCTATGGACCATGCTATTTTGCAGGTTCTGTATTCACCCTGAGGGTAAGGATGGCTGCCCAGCACTAGGTCCACAGTACATGTGGTGCTACATATAGGTCCTGCTGCACATCCCCATCACTGGCAGTGTGTGGCAGGTGTCCCAGGCAGTGTGCCAAAGGCACCTCTGTACCCATCTGTATTACACAGTCACAGGTGTCCCCCTGGGACCAGAGACCACCCAGATCTGTGTGTGCCCAGTGTTAAGGTATGGCTTCCATAGCAGGTGTTAGCAGGTCAGAGGGGTGTCCATTGTCTTATGAGGGTTGGGTACCACGTTCCCCCTACTGCTTGGGCACTATACACTATGTGCCCCCAGGGGCCCCATAACACCCATCTTGTAAGTGGGGGCATGGCAGGATAGGTGCCTGAGACCACAGGACTGGCTGTGGGACCAGCAAGCCCATTCCTGATGGCTAGGAATAGCTCTCTAGGGCTAGTGCACATAAGACTTATCCTGTGACTGGAGCATCAGCAGAACAGTATTGCTGCCATCTGAATCCTCACTTGCCACATACTACAGTCTTGCTATACAAAGGGAACTGCGTTCAATGTACCAAAAGCTGGGAAAGTATATCAACTTAATTCAACAAACTGCAATTCACTCTTTGTTTAGTCATACAATCATTAACTGCCTCTAGGTGGTCTCAGACTTATATTAGCATCTGTCCCAGCGACTAGATCGCCAAACATAGGGAGAGAAATGCTAGTTAGCATCAATGACCTCCTCAGTGGCTGGCGGTAAGATGAAACTGTGACTTATACCATTTGTTTTAACAAATTCTTTTTGTCTAAGAAGGTAAAAATTGTTAACTTGTAACTCAAAAGATTCAGCCTTCCAGGTATCAACAGTCACTTATCTTTGCCGCATCAAAAACTTTAAACTGATCCAAGTGCTTAAAACAATCCCGACGCCTCCCCTCAGCGCTTCAGAGCGTTTCTCATTATACGGTTCTTCAGGGGATAAAATGTGGATCCTATAAACATACAAAACAAATTCATGTGTAACCTGTGACTATACCCCTACCTTAAAACTTCTTTAAAAAATGTTTATAATACATTCATCAGGACCATGTCGCCCATTACTCACAGAGATGCTGCCCACGTCGTATATAAATCTTCTATTCAACCGTCTAATCCCACAGCTACTCCAAGCTGTTGTAACAAAAAGACGCCGCGCATGCGATCTGCAGATACAGAGAATGATTTAAAGGCCCGCCGCAAGGTGACGTCATTTATCTATCCTTAATGTGAATGAGGGAACCTACTATCCAAATGAGGAGATCTTCATCGCCTCTCAGAAAACTGTTTTGCGGTCCCTAAACTTAAACTTTACTGTTAACGATCCGCTGTTACTAAATGCTATAAAGCAGTATATACATTTGAGAACCTCCTATCGTTCCTGCAGCAGACCGTTCCTAAATCATTATATAAGGTAGACCGCATATTGCCTCATGAATCGCAGCAACAGAACCAGGGGCCTGATCCATTAAGCTACCATATCGTGCTTACTATCTCTGCAGCAAACCGTTGAGAGTCATTATGCATGTGAAGCCACGTATGCCCCCATAAAACGCGATGAAAACAAAACTGAGGGGCCTTATCTATTGGGCTACCATATCCTCTATCATCATTATATTTAAAACTGCACTATGATAAACCAACTGCTGGATAAGCCTAAAGAACAATTAGTCTTAAAGACATGCCGACCACTCTATCATGGCATTCAAGCGCCACGGACACAGTTTCGAGCAATTATTATGCTTTTGTATTGAACAGGTAGTATGTGGTTCAGGGGATCGTTCTCTCGATCAGGTTTTAATCCAACGGGAACAACGCTGGATTTATGAACTGGATACTGTAATGCCACGTGGCTTGAATGCCATGATAGAGTGGTCGGCATGTCTTTAAGACTAATTGTTCTTTAGGCTTATCCAGAAGTTGGTTTATCATAGTGCAGTTTGAAATATAATGATAGAGGATATGGTAGCCCAATAGATAAGGCCCCTCAGTTTTGTTTTCATCGCTTTTTATGGGGGCATACGTGGCTTCACATGCATAATGACTCTCAACGGTTTGCTGCAGAGATAGTAAGCACGATATGGTAGCTTAATGGATCAGGACCCTGGTTCTGTTGTTGCTGCGATTCATGAGCTAATATGCGGTCTACCTTATATAATGATTTAGGAACGGTCTGCTGCAGGAACGATAGGAGGTTCTCAAATGTATATACTGCTTTATAGCATTTAGTAACAGCAGATCGTTAACAGTAAAGTTTAAGTTTAGGGACCGCAAAACAGTTTTCTGAGAGGCGATGAAGATCTCCTCATTTGGATAGTAGGTTCCCTCATTCACATTAAGGATAGTTAAATGACATCACCTTGCGGCGGGCCTTTAAATCATTCTCTGTATCTGCAGATCGCATGCGCGGCGTCTTTTTGTTACAACAGCTTGGAGTAGCTGTGGGATTAGACGGTTGAATAGAAGATTTATATACGACGCGGGCAGCATCTCTGTGAGTAATGGGCGACATGGTCCTGATGAATGTATTATAAACATTTTTTAATGAAGTTTTAAGGTAGGGGTATAGTCACAGGTTACACATGAATTTGTTTTGTATGTTTATAGGATCCACATTTTATCCCCTGAAGAACCGTATAATGAGAAACGCTCTGAAGCGCTGAGGGGAGGCGTCGGGATTGTTTTAAGCACTTGGATCAGTTTAAAGTTTTTGATGCGGCAAAGATAAGTGACTGTTGATACCTGGAAGGTTGAATCTTTTGAGTTACAAGTTAACAATTTTTACCTTCTTAGACAAAAAGAATTTGTTAAAACAAATGGTATAAGTCACAGTTTCATCTTACCGCCAGCCACTGAGGAGGTCATTGATGCTAACTAGCATTTCTCTCCCTATGTTTGACGATCTAGTCGCTGGGACAGATGCTAATATAAGTCTGAGACCACCCAGAGGCAGTTAATGATTGTATGACAAAACAAAGAGTGAATTGCAGTTTGTTGAATTAAGTTGATATACTTTCCCAGCTTTTGGTACATTGAACGCAGTTCCCTTTGTATAGCAATTTTTAGCGTTCAAAAGATAGACCTACAGACATGTGTTAACATACTACAGTCTGCCATGCATTACCAGACAACACTGTCTGACTGTACCAGCATACACAGTGTTCTCACCATGCACAGACTAACTGAGGGCATGCCACAGGCCAGTCTGTGGTACATGGTCAGTGAGAAAACACATGCATTAAGACATAGGCTGGCTAATGCACGTGCGCACACACCAAGCAAGTATAACAGTGATTGGGCCCCTGAACTGGGGGTCACACAGACATCACTGGAGACAGATAGTATAGATGACTATGTGGGAACCTGGACATTCCATGGTCACTGTTACGTTAGGGCGAGACTGCCCTCCCAGCACGACATGATTTAGCCACCCTGTCCATGCAGGTGGGGTTCAAAAACTAATGTGTACCAGACATTGGACTACTCGTTGTGCAGATGCAGCCTGTCCAATTTGCTCTATCTGGCCAATACCCACACTACCTTGCTCCTCATTATGCACATTCGCAGGCTGATGCTGGTAACAGTTGGACAATGTGGGCCGGGGGGGGGGGGGGGGGGGGGAAGGTTTGTAGCCACAAAACTATGGATAGACATACACACACACACACACACACTCCTAATGCAGCACTGTGCAATGGTAGGGATGTTTGGCAACCCCAGCTGCCACACTGCCAACATTTCTGGACTGAGCAGGAGATAGCAGAGGTGCTGTGATGTTACCTGTAAATCCATTCTGGAGCCAGCAGCCTGCCTGTACAGCATGATTTGCATGGAGGAGCCTGTGTGAGTGGGTGTTTCTACCCCTTTTGGCCGCTGCTATGGGGATTGCATGGTTTGATGTTGTATATGCTTCGTAGGGTAAAATGTTGGGATGTGTTCTGCAGGGTCTGTAGCTGGGACCTAAACCTGTGACCCTCTGCTCTGAATCACACTGGCTGTGTGTACTGCACCACAGTGGGGGCCAGAGGTGCACAGCCCTCCCTGGGCCATACCTTGACGTCTCCTCAGCCAGACATTTCCTTTTTTTATCCTGCTTGTCTGTTATATCTACATAGCAGGGCAAAGGTTTGTGATGTGCTCTGCAGGGTCTGTAGCTGGGACCTGAACCTGTGACCTTCTGCTCTGAATCACACTGGCTGTGTGTACTGCACCACAGTGGGGCCACAGCTGCACATCCCTCCCTGGGCCATACCTTGACGTCTCCTTTGAAAGGCTTTTTCTGTTGCACTGAACACCACATACTGGTACAGGGCATGGCCTGGGTCCACTGCAGACAGGTGCCACTGCTCCCTCCGACACGGACCCCCCACCCCCATGCTGTGCTAACATAACCATATGCTGGTGGTGCTTCTTGTGCGCCATCTTAGGCCATCCACTGTTCAGGTAGGCAGGTGCCTATAGTGCGGCGTCTAGGGTGGGGAGGCATACATGGACATTCCCACCCCCACCCCCCATCAGCGCCTAACAACATTCTGTACCTTCAACATGGTGGTGGGATGGATGCGGGAGCATCCTGTCTCGCGCGTTAACATTACCTACCGCGCAGTCTGTAACATTACCGCAGTTTAGTAAACATACCCCTTATATTTTCATTAACGTGGAGATATAGCCAGAGAAATCTCTCGTCAAAGTCCACACCCTTTTCTATTTGGAACAATACCCTGGAGATTCTAGAAATTTAGAATTCAGCTTCAAAACTTATATACTCCAAAGTTCTTACCTGGAGAGTTCCTGGATATGTTAAACTATCACTTTCTCTTTGATCTTTAAAATTTCCTGTATTTTTGAAATTCCATTTCTCTGCTCTTCAATTTTTTTGTGTGTGGTTGCACCATTAATCTTCCTCTGCCAATCTCCCTCAAATCTAGTACTATAAACTAGAAGCAATGAGACAATTGCTCAGATAACTAAGACAGAGAAAATAACTGCCTGCATGCAACTCCTCTTTACATCTTCTTATAACAAACGTTTTTGCATACTTAAAACATTTTTTGGGTTTCGCTTGAAACTCTAGGAACTTAAATAAATTCCTGGATCTTCAGGGAAAGAGTAGAAAGCTCCAGGCAATGCTTTGCTGCTTACTTGCACAGCCCCATCTCTCCAGGAAGTGTGCAGGAAATAGAAGGGCAAAGTCTAGGGAAGGAAGCAATGGAATTTTTTCAGTTCTACTGTCTGCTCCAGCCTCAGCCCATCCCCTCCTGCATTCACAATCAACATGTGGAGAAATGGAGAGAGGGGATAATGAACTGCTCTCTATGATCCCAGGACAAATTGAGGGCAGAATGGAGGAGGAGAAAAGAGAGCGCAAGTCAGGGACCTATGATAGAAATACAGTATTTGAGGAGGGGTGGAGAATACTGGAGTTGGGTCTGGGGAAAATGCTGGAGATAGGGATAGGGAAAAGGGGAGAGTTATGAGGTCAGAGAATGAGGATAGTGATGGGGTCAGTCCTGTGGAAGACAGAACGAGCTGTGGTCATCACTGGAAGGGGAAAGGGAGAAAACAGAGAGAAGAAAGAATGCGTGTGTATTCATGTGTATACATATATTTGCATATGAGAGAGAAAAAGAGAGAGAGAGAACCATGTATTGATTTCTGAGGGTGAGATTAAGAGAGGACGTAGGTACATACTTTGTGTCTTCCAGTAATCAGTACCAATGGGATGGTTATCACAACTCAAAAGTTCTCAGTTAGGAACTTCTTGAAGCTACAATACCTAACATTTTGCTAATTTCTCTCTCTCTCTCTCTCTCTCTCTCTCTCTCTCTCTATCTATCTATGTATCTCTCATTGCAGAAACTTTGGATTCTCAGAGTGCACACCTTGGCCTCACTCTGGTAACGGACCAAGCAACGTCACAACTGATCGTGAGTTATTACAGTTGAAATCCTCTAGCACTATCAAAGAATGCTGCAAACTGCGACGCTCCTGCCCAGGCCCAAGAGCTTACAGGCAGGAGTGGCCTTGTAATGTCCCTGAGGAATAAAGCTTGTACTGGTCCCTGGGAATTCTGGGACTTGTAGTGTGCTTGTATTTCCTTCAGGATTAAATTGTAGTCGTGACACAAATGTTCAGGCTGCAAGAAATTTATTGTTGTGGGGATATTTTCATGCGCATCAAAATTCAATGATACATAACGCAAAAGGTGCAACTTCAACCCAAACAGCTGAAACCAGAAACATAGGAAGTACAACTGAAATTAAGTTAGCTTCTACTTGGCTCTTCACAATCACAGCAGCTTTAACTCAGCAGTACCTCATGTGGTCTTTCAGAATTATTGCAGCACCAAACAAACAGCTGTTCCTTCCACAGCGTGGCTTCTCAAAACAACAAATGAAAACAATTTGTAAACCTTTTAGCTTGGCAGCAAGTACAGCAAACTCCCTGTATTATTTTCATACAGTGTTCAAGGGTTTCTTACATTGCTGTCCTCTTTGAGGCAGATTGAGCAATCCATTGGAGAAGGGTCTCCTTCTAAGGCAGGCAGGTAATTATCCACTTGCATGCATTCATCAGAGCTAAGGCTATCGCTGTCTCTGTCAGGCCTGCTAAGCTTCCCTGACCTCAGTTCCAGAAACTCTTGAAACTGTTTTAAAAGCATTTCAGCCTGTAAGTGCTCTTTATCCGTGTGAAAGTCTTTGGTAAGGGTAACACCCTTCCCCCACTTGCTATCAGCTTCTGCAGCTGGGTTTACCTTGTGAAGGTTAGCACAAATAAAAGGTTTCTCTAGTAAAGCATTAAAAGTAGAAAAGTCAGCTTTACCTTTAGCAGGGTTTGAATAAGAACTGGCATCTTTCCTCCAGAAGTCTCTCTGGTTCAAAAACTCAGCAGCCTTACTGCTATTTCCTCTGCTTTGTGAATTTCCCTTTGAAAAGCTTTCTTCCTGCTTCACTTCCTTGCTTCTATAGCCTTGTTTGCTACCGGACCAGATACCTTCTTTCCATGTGCTGAATTTGCTAGCCTTCCCACGCCCAGGCTCTACCTTGTAATAAGGTTCCTTCTTAGAGTATGCTTGGCTCCAAGGTTTACTGCTCCAAGGTTCTGCCTTGCTCCAGGGTTCTAGCATTTTCCTCCTTCCTTTTCCCTCTTTTTCTCTTTCCTCCTTTTCTCTTTTCCTCCTCTCCTCCCTCTCTGCTTGGGGATTTAAAAGGGCTTCATTTCCGGCACACCCTGACCTTCCCCTGAGCGTGCCCAATCAGTGCAGAAGCCTGTCTCCTCCCCTGAGCTGGGGTGTGTCTTGTGCTCAGCAGAGAGCTGTGTTTTTTTCAACTCTGCATTGGAAATCCTGTGTGTTAGTGCTGTTTCATTACTTCTACCAGGATTTTCCCCTATCTCCATCTCTTCTGGAGGGCATTCCTCACCACAAAACTCATGGGACTGCTCAATGACTGTATCAGGAAGCTCCTTGCTAAAAGACAGTTGCTTTGTTTTCAAGCTATGCAGTATGTCAACAAACAGCATAGTGGGGCACCAGCACAGTGGTTCCCAAACTGTAGACCACAAATGCAAATAGGCTTACAAAATCCTCTTTTGGAGACATGACCATATCTGAACCAAAGTAAATGCAGGACAGCTACATCATTGACCTTCACAGGCTGGGCTAATGCTACAATTTGGCTTGCACAGCTCAGATGGGGGTAGGAATTGACCTGGAGCAGAGACATGATGTGAGGGATGCCCAGTGCCAGAACTAAGATAAGGCTAGGGCCAGACCTTCCACTAGGTAGACTAAGCATCTGCCTAGGGTTGCACAAATCTGGGGGCGGCACTGGCACAACAGTTTTTTGGCAGCCCTAAATGAAAGCGACTGCTGCTGCTGTTGCCACCGCCCTCCATCAGGCCAGCTCTAAAACTTAGCAAAAGCATTCAATGTGAGGCCTTGAGCAGATATGTACGTTCAAGGCCTGTCGTGTCCCGCCCCCTAAGCAAGATGTTCAGAGGGGCTGGGATATAACCTGCCATGAGTATGTGCTTCTGCTCAAGACTTCACTGTGGTCACTTTTGTTACATTTTAGAGTTGGTGGGCAGCAGTGGTACCATGCATACATTTTCTTAGTTAATTTATTTGCATATGGCCAAATGTTCCAAAATGAGTGCTATTTATTCATGTGCGCTATTTTAAAATTACCGTCTTAGAGGGCAATAATCAAAATCCTTTCTGCAGGTAAAATACTATTTTACTCATTCAAATGGGCATTTAGACTATCCATTGACAAGTAGGATTGAATCAGGCACACAAGTGGGTGATGTCATCCAGTGATGCCAGGGCAGAACAACTTTCCCCGGGATGAATGCTGGAACAAAACTATCCTGGAATTTTTGGGCCAAAGACCTCTTGTTCAAATTACAGCAACATTATTTTCCACATTTTCTTTTCTTTGTTATTTGCTGCATATAAAAAATATTTATTTATTTATTTATTTATTTAACATCTTTTATATACCGCGCTATTTGTTTTCAGTGCGGTTTACAAGTAACAGAACTGCACAATCAGAAAACACTGGTGTGCTTACATTATAACAGGTAACTTAAACTTGGAAAACGGGTAATAAAATATAACTATGTATACACAGTGAAACTATATACAAAAACAGTGTAAAAACTGAGCTATGTATAAACATATTGGGTTGTTTAGTATTCACAGGCAGACTATGGTCGGAATAAACTTGAGGCAGAAATTACTTGTGAGGGAAATGGGGAGAAGAGTGAGAGTTTGTCGGTTTAGGAGGGCTGATGATCCGATGAGGATTAGAAGCTTGTGCAAAATGGATCAGGAAGATGTGGTGCTTGATTGCCTTACGAAATTGAGAGAGGTCTTTAATCGCTCTTATTTCAGGTGTGAGGTCATTCCAGCATTTAGGTGCATAGAAGGCGAAGGTCCTTTTCTTGGTTGATTGGGTACATTTGATGGACTCCTTGGGGATAATCAGGGTGTTGTCAGTTTGTTATCCTTCTTTCTCTGTTTTTTGGGGTGAGGGAGATGAGGTCGTTAAGAGACGTGGGGGCAAGGTTGTTGATAATCTTGAAAGTGATGATGAGGATTTTATAGGTTATCCTGCAATGAATTGGTAGCCAGTGTAGTTCCATGAGCGTTGGGGTGATATGGTCTGATCTTGATAGACCACAAAGCACCCTAGCAGCCGCATTCATCGCCAGTTGTAGAGGATTAATGGTGTTTTTAGGGAGACCGTATAAGATGACATTAGCATAATCAAAATGAGGTAGTGTGAGGGCCTGGAAAACGGTCCGGAAGTTGTTGTGAGGTAGCATGGGTCTGAGTTGTCTTAGCGTTCTTATTTTATTGTAGACAGCCTTTGTGACGTTCCGAATGTGTTCCTTAAATTCAAAATGCTGATCCAGAGTAATCCCTAGGTAGCGAATGGATTGTTTACAGGGGAGATCAGCATCTCTTACTTTTAGAGAGGATGGAGGTGAGAATGCTTTGTTTCTTGATATGAAGAGAACTTCGGTCTTCTTGAAGTTTATACGGAGGTTTTGAGAAACTAACCAGTCTGTGATGGCATTGAAGCATTGGATAAGGTTGGTGAGGTCTGGTTGACTGACTTTAAATGGAGTAAACAGTAGAACATCGTCAGCGTAAATTAATGAGGAGATGTTGAAAGTGCGTATGATGTCACAGATCGGCTGTAAGTACACATTAAACAGAAGTGCAGATAAGGACGATCCTTGCGGAACACCTTGGTGTTGGTGGAAAGGTGTGGATGTGGTGGTACCGACTCTGACATGTTGCCATCGCTCAGACAAGTATGACCTACACCATTCCCAGGCGAGACCCTCGATTCCCTTTTCTAGGAGTCGGGCAAGGAGTTGATTATGATTAACTGAGTCGAAGGCAGCGGAGATATCTAGGAATATTAGAGCAAAGCCGTTTTCTGCTTTATCAAGACCTCTGTTCAGTGTATTAGTTAGGGTGGTAAGGAGAGTTTCTACACCGTGTGATTCCCTGAAGCCGTGTTGACTGGGATCAAGCGGTGAGGCTGTATCAATGTGATGTTGTATCTGTCTCTGAACAACCTTCTCTATTATTTTGGCTAATAGAGGTATGCTCGAGATTGGGCGGTAGGAGTCAGGCTTTAGTGGGTCAAGCCTAGAGTTCTTCAGTAGAGGTCTTATAGAGGTTTGTTTAAGGAGAGATGGGAACGTGCCTGTTGCAAAGGAGAGTCCAATGATGTTGACTAGGATTGGGCTCAGTTCGGCACGTAGCGATCTGACCCAGTATGCTGGGCATGGGTCACTTGGAGCAGTAGAAGTGTTGATGGAGGTGATGAGATCTTGAATGTTTTTTTCAGAGGGTGTTGTAAAAGTTGTGATTGCAGGAAATGGGGAGTGAGAGTGTGATGGTGTTGTGACTGAGATTGTGTCAGTTATGGGGGTCTTGGATTGTAGATAATCAGCGTAGGACTGGGGGGGGATAGGAACTAGTTGGGTAGATGATGGGTCTTTAATTAGGGATTTTGCTATGTTGAAAAGGTCTCTGGGTTTATTTAGTGAGCGGAGGAGAAGATTAGCATGGTATTCACTCATTTTGAGATATATAGATTCACGGTGGAGTTTGAGGTGGTTCAAGTATAATACTTTAATGGCTTCGGAGTGAGATCTTCTCCATTTCCTTTCAAGTTTCCTGAGGGAGAGGAGGGATGAACGGAGATCTGCTGTATACCATGGTGATGGCTGTCTCTTGTTTTGTTTGGTCTTGTTGCTTTTGGTTGAAGCTGGTAGTTGTGCAATAGACTTTAATGTGGTGTTCCAGTTGGTGATTGCTTCTTCGAGGTCAGAATGTATTGGGTTGAGTAGAGGTAAGGCGTGCCTAATGAATTCATCTTTGTTCAATGGTTTGAATTGAGAGGTAGGTTTGGATTCTGTACATGGATTGTTAGGTAGATGCTTAGGGTGAAGAGTGGGCATCTGAAACATAATTAGTTTATGATCCGACCAGGGAATGGAGGTAATAGTAGTGTTAAGGATGGAATTTTGGCTGGATGCAGCGTGGGGAGCGAAAATTAGGTCCAGTAGGTTTCCTTTATTGTGAGTGGAGGTGTTTACAAGTTGATCAAAACCAAGTGTTTGCATGGCTTCTAGGAAAGCATCTGCTTGGTTGGGTTGCAGGGAGGGTAAGTTAAAGTCACCAAGCAGCCAATTGGAGCTGTGTGGGTCAGCTGGGTTGCAGGCTAAGTCTATGAATGTGGAGATAACTTCAGGAGGAGAAGAAGGGGATCTGTAAATAAGGTTTATGGTGATGTCTTTATTGGCAATGGTGATAAAGTCAGCATGGGAATATATATTTGCATTAATGTGTGTTCAACTCAGTAACGTTTTGCCAGCCAGAGCCTATGGCCATAGGCTACACTAGGCTTCAGACACTGTCTCACTTGTGACAGGAAGATGGTGAAGCACAATAGCCACAAAAGGTATGTTGTCAGGCTCTTTGAGGTCAGAGAGCATTTTAAGGCTGAAGAATGTTTCTTAAAGTAAAAAATGGGCCCAATATTCAAAGGTTTTTACATGGTGTAAATGCCTCTAAGCGGGATATTGTTAGTGCCGCTGAATATCCACAGGTACCACTTCGATGCTAATCGCTTAGCATTGGTGCATCCCAGGGGCAGTACCCATTGCTAACCAGTCAGCGGCAATATTGAGCTCCTACCCGATTAGCGACCCATGGTTAAAGATAGGCACGGGAAAAACAGGCCTATCTCTACCCAGGGGAGCTAACCAGGCATTGGCTCAATATCATCGCTGCCTAGTTAGCTTCTGCACTCTGTGGCTGACCCGGTTATTCAATGCTGGTGGCCGGATGTGGCCCCTGGCATTGAATATCTGGGTTTTGTGTTCAGCAGGGACGGCTAGGTGCTGTAATCACACTAGCTGCCTCCACTGAATATCAGGCTCGTTGTCATTATTGCACTAACTCTGCACAATCCAGAAGCTCTTCTTCTCTAGGTGTTGCCTCTGTCACCTCATGCATTGGTCTAAAACATTTTGCTATGAAAAAAAGGAGAGTGCCATACCTCTTCAGAGCAGGCACCAATCTTGACCGAGACATCAGTGCAGGACACCTATGGTTTGAGGAGGAGCAACATGCCAAAGTACACACCTTCAAAGGCATCTCTAAGTATCACCTAAATGCAGAGAATCACAAACATGGTGTTGTGTCAAAATGACAGTACTGTAGCTGTCTGCCTCTAGCATTGATTGTTTTGTGCCAATGAAGGTTTATCATAAGCAGTTCAGTGCAGATCAAAATCTTGCTTTCCGCAGCACCGAAATCCTCAAGACTGAGAGTCTGTGCTACAAACTCCCCAGTGCAGGGGACCCTCAGGTACAGACCAAGTTCAGTTGTCATTGACATCCTCATCTCTGTTGCCCTGATAAGTCTCTATATCTGCTCCATTCCCTCTGCATAGAGACCAACTACCAACTTAGTGGTATGTTTATGAAGCGGTGATAGTGGCTACAGTGCAGAATGTGTGCCGCGGCCCCATTGAATAAAACGGAACCACAGCACATATTCCGCACTGTAACTGCTATTGCCGCTTCGTAAACATACCCCTTAATTCCTTTCCAACTATAGTCACAGTGGCAGGTGACTCTTCTCCCTCCATATCCTTGCCATTTCTAGGTCAACTACATTTCTTTTTACAAAAAATATTCCATGATTTTGTAAAAGGGTATTGCAGGGGATTATCATAAGTTTCTTATCAATATCCTTCCCAACCCTCACCTAAAGTTTTGCAGTCCATTAAGTTTAAGCCAGTGCAAAGGAGGGAAAATTCTTTTCAAGATCTAATAGAAACACAGAAAAATGACGACAGAAAAAGACCACATGGCCTATCTAGTCTATCCTTCCATCTCAACAACTACAACAGTCCCCTTTTTTCCTTTATCACTCCTGAATCTATCCCCTTTCACCCTCATCCCATGTCTCCTCGTAGCAGAATTTGCTATCAATCGATAGAGGCTCTCCCCCTGTGCATTTATGCCACAGAGGTATTTAAACATCTCAATCATATCACCTTTATCCTGCCTTTCCTCTAAGGTGTACATATTAAGATCCTTAAGTCTGTCCTCATATGCTTTATAATGAAGATCACTAACCATTTTAGTAGCCACCCTCTGTACCGACTATATCCTTTTGAAGGTGCAGTCTCCAGAATTGCACAAAATACTCCAAATGAGGTCACACCAAAGACTTATACAGAGGCACTATCACCACCTTTTTTCTGGTAGCCATTCCTCTCCGTATGCACCCAAGCAACCCTCTAGCTTTTGCCGTCACCTTTTCTTCCTGTTTAGCTTCTTTAAGATCATCAGACACAACCACGCCTTTTTTAGTGGACGCCACTCTTCTTTAGTGGACAAAAGTACTTCACCCCTATAATGATTTTCCTTTTATATCCGACTTGCAAGGACACCTTTCGTTGCCTCCTTTATTTCCTGAAGCGGAATACTCCCAGTCTGTTCTACAATACTTCAAGGCAGGGCCGGATTTACCTATATGCCAGTTACGCCATGGCGTAGGGCCCACAGCTGGCAAGGGCCCACAAAAATTGAATAGTTAAAAAAAAAAGGCTGGCTGCTGCCGCGGCAGCATGGACTGTCCCGCGGGGCCCCCTCTGCCCGGCTGAATCCCTCCCTCCCTCCGCGACGGCTGAGCCCCTCCGTGCCGGCTTTGAGATGCGCGAAGGGAGAGAGTCTCCCTCGCGTCTCTGTTAAGCCCGCAGGGGCTGATGGGAAATTTCCCATTTGCCCCTGCAGGCTTAACAGAGACGCGAGGGAGACACTCTCCCTTCGCGCCTCTCAAAGCCGGCACGGAGGGGCTCAGCTGTCGCGGAGGGAGGGAGGGAGGGATTCAGCCGGGCAGAGGGGGCCCCGCGGGACAGTCCATTCTGCCGCTGCCAGCGTTTAATTTTATTAAATTTTACTTGAGCCGATGGGGGGTAGGACTGGTAATGGGCTGGGGGGGTTAAGACTGGAGGTGGGCTGATGGGGTTAGGACTGGTAATGGGCTGTGGGCTGTTGGGAGGGGGTTTGGACTGGTAATTGGCTATGGGGGGGCTAGGACTGGAAATGGGCTGATGGGGGGGCTAACACTGGAGGTGGGCTGATGGGGTTAGGACTGGTAATGGGCTATGGGGGGGGGTTAGGACTGATAATGGGCTATGGGGGGGCTAGGACAGGAAATGGGCTGATAGGGAGGGGTTAGGACTTGAGGTGGGCTGATGGGGTTAGGACTGGTAATGGGCTGTGGGCTGATGGGGGGGGTTAGGACTGGTAATGGGCTATGGGGGGCTGACTGGAAATGGGTTGATGGGGTTAGGACTGGAAGTGGGCTGATGGGGGGTTAGGACTGGTAATGGGTTATAGGGGGGCTTAAACTGAAAATGGGGTGATCGGGGGTTAGGACTGGAAGTGGGTTGATGGGGGGGCTAGGACTGGTATTGGGTTGTGGGGTTGCTAGGACTGGAAATGGGCTGATGGGTGGCTAGGACTGGAAATGGGCTGATGCAGGGACTAGAAGGGAATGGATGCTGGGTGAGGCTGGAACTAGAAGGGAGCTGATGTTGGGGGAGGATTAGAATGGGATGGGGCTGGAAGAGTAAAATGGAGAAGGGAAAAAGATTTTGTGTGGGAGGGATAAAAAATCTACAATTGGCCGGATATTGGGAGAGTAAGTGGGGATTGAGGATGGAGGGGTAAAATTTGAGTGGATGAAATAGGAATGAGGAAAGAGCAAAAGGAGAAAGATTAGTATGTTAAAGCAGATGTAGAGAGAGAATGGAAAAAAACTAGAAGAGAGAAGAAAGGACAAATGGACAGCAAACGATGGAGAGTTAGCAGAAGACACGAAGAAACCAGAAGAAAGTGGCTGGAGCAATTGCAGCTGAAAAGAAATGCACAAAAGGTAGAAAAATATCTCTTTATTTGGAATTTATTAATTGGAATATGTCAGCTCTGATAAATGTGCATCATTAACGTCTGCGCTTTGTTTAGTACAAGAGCAAATTAATGTATAGTTTTATTTCTACAGTGTTGTACATTCTAAGTTTGGCTTTTGGGATTCCCAGTTTAATTATGACATCAGGGCCAACAGCACGCAGCTGATCCGGCGTGCTCGTTTTTATCTTTTCTGGGGGCCCACAATTTTTGTTGGCGTAGGGCCTCACTCAAGGTAAATCCGGCCCTGCTTCAAGGAACTACAGTAATCACAGTCTGCCTTTGATAGGGATAACCTATCAACAGGTATCCTGTCCAAACAATCTCCTCCTCCTACAAGAAACTCTTCTCTATATGAAGACAGCTCTTATCCTAGATTCATACAAAAGATGTCAAAGGAAGCGCCTTTTCCTTTACAACAAGAGAGAGTCAAAATCGTATGTCTTTGAATGCTCAAACTTTCTGAAACTCCCAAAGATATAGGGGCTTGTTTACAAAGCTGCGGTAGCGGTTTCCGATCGTTATCGGAGCCGCGGCCCCATTGATTTCAATGGGGCCGCGGCTCCTATAACGATCAGAAACCGCTACCGCAGCTTTGTAAACAAGCCCCATAGTGACTATTCTGGTCCATAGACTGTTTAAAGAGCAGCAGGCTTTTATGTGGCAAACTCTGGTACAGCTGATGTCTAAAAAAACAGGACCTTAATGAGGTCATTTTATAAAGTCATTCCTGTGCATACGTGACCACTTATGAAATAATGACCAGCATAAAAGTATGCGTTTTTGCATCAAGGCACATACTTTGCTGTTAGGTGTGCATATAAGTGGAATTTGGGCAGAGCAACCAAGTACGTGTATAGATTATAAAATTCTATAATTTACACACATACTTGAAAAATAGAGGCATGGACATTTACCACCTACTAGCTGCCTACTTGTCTTTATTTATTTTATTTTATTTGAACAGCTTTTATATACCGTTGCTTCCAAGGATCAGCAGCGGTTTACATTACAACAAAAGTCAAAACAGATATAAAATAGGCTTAACATAGGCGTCTTCAAACGTGCTTTAACAGGGTGCCCCCTTACAAAATTACCCTCCCCATGTAAAGTTCAGCCTCTGCCTGACTTTAATAAAACTCAAATTTCTCACAGTAGTAATGGAATCAGCCATAAAAAGACAAGTGCAGAGACCACTCTAATACCCTCCTGGAAAGAACAAGAAGCTTCTGGACCATATGGGCAAAAAGATTTCTATGGCTCCATGTTTTCTGCAAGAAAACCTTCCTATCAGCTTTATATGCACCAGTATATGCAAACCTTAATTCAGAGAGTTCAGAATGTTTCTAAGGACCTTCCTCTACCAATCCAGTCAGAGGTTAAACAATTAGACTCTAAGCTCTGATGAGCAGTTACTGTCTTCTACATATGTCTGTGCAGTGCTGCATATGTCTTGTAGCACTATACAAATGTTCAGTAGTTGTAGTAGTTCTCTCTGAAGCTGATGAGTGTGTTAACCAGTTTATTCATTCAATATACAATGCTTTTGACTCCGTGTCATAAATTTCTGCCTTCATCATCGTTGCAAGAAGGCTAGTATGATTAAAAAGCCTCTGGACCCAAAGAAGATGTCCATGTAAATCTGGTTGCTTCTCCTTGTATAGTTGCTAACCTTTTTGGGGAAAGGATCAAAGAGACTGTGGACACCACCAAAATTTAGTGCACCCATGGTAGATGCAGCCAGCCGTGAGACAAGACACAGGACTCCACAGTCAAGAGGTTTAAAGAAAATATACTTTATTTGGGGACAAGCATCCAGACAGCTGCCCTGGCCCTCCTTGGGTTTAGACACAAGTAGAGTTAAACTCTCTATTGCCCTAGGTTTTTCCCCAGCTGTAACAAGTCCTTAATTGCTCTCAGCAGAGCTACTCTGCTGAATAGCTGAACACTACTCCAGCACAGAAGGCACTTCCAAAACAAAACAAAACTGGCTCCTCAAAGTTCCTTCACTTCTGGCAGCACAGCTCTGCAACAGTTTCTCCAACCAAGCAGAACTCCAGCACAAACAGCACTTCTAAAGCAAGAAAACAGGATTGTCCCTCCAAAGTCCATTCATTCTGGGCAGCACAATTCAATAGTCTTCTTCCATTCCTTAGCAGCAAGATAGGATACTCATAGGTGAAACAACACAGCAGTCCTCTACAGCACAGGAGTCCTCCAGCCGGGCAGGACTTCAACAGCAAGGCTGAGTGCACAGTAGTGGATTCAAAAACACTTCCTGCCTTCTTAGCAGGCTTCATTTCAAAGCTAAGGGGTTCTGTTGTATGCTCTAGACCCTTGGGCTCCTCTCAGGTTTCCTGTTTTCTGGTTTAAACCCTGAGACCTGATCACACCCTTTCCAGGCATTTTCCAGCCTGTTTTCTTAAAGGGGCAGGTTTTAGGCTCTTATAAGTGAAATGCTTGGCTGGGGAGAATCCCTGCAGGTGATGGGGTTTTTCCCATATACTCCATCACTCCTCAGCATTTCTCTGCCTTAATCTCAGAGCCCCCCATTGTCCTCAAGATGAACAAGGGAGGAGTGGCCTAGTGGTTGGGGAAAGTTACCTCAGGCCAGAAGGTCAGGGGTTCAAATCCCACTAGAGGACAGCAACCTTAGGCCAGGACTGGGGTTTCTAGTCCCACAAGTGCATCTTGGGCAAGCTACCATTGCCCATGTTCCTTGTAAGTATTAGTGTATGTGTCTCATATCCTCTCATGTTAAAAATGTCTTCCCCTATTGTGTTGTGACCACTCTGATAAAAGGATAAGGTGGTATGCAAAACTGTCTAAATAAATAAGTATAAGTGAATATTACAAGGGTTATATTTTCAGAAAAAGAAGCTTCTTATCTTTCATAAGAAAGGCTCCACAGGCCCAGAATTAAAACTTATCTGGCCCCCATCAAAAAGAAAAGGAGACAGCCTAAGCAAATGGTTCTAACTCAGCCAAAGCAACCCTCATCTTTTTGATTGAAGCATCTGAATTAATTGCCTTTCAAATCCATCAAATTCAATTCTTTCTCAAGGAATGGAAGGACTAGGACATAATGGATTTCTGGGTGCTAAGCATCATCAAATCAGGCTATCGCCTAAAGTTTCTCTTTATTCCTCTGTGAAGTTCACTTAGCTGGGCTCAGCCATTGCAGTCACATACCTAACTTCTTCAGAACAAAGCCAAGCTACTTTTCCATACCAATGAAACAGAACCTGTTCCAGTTCCAGAGAAAAATCAGGGCTTCTGTTCCAGATACTTTCTCATCACAAAGAAGCCCAGAGGACTGCAACCCAGCTGGATCTCTGGGACCTCAGTCTTTTCCTCCAGAACAAAAGTTTCAAAATGAACACCTTGCCAACCATTCTCCCCTCTTTATCCAAAGGAGATTGGCTGTGTTTGCTGGATCTCACATATCTCGCCTTCCATCTCAACTAATGACAATGGGCCCGATATTCAAAGCAATTAACACAGCAGGTCTGCTCACAGCATTAATCGCGGTGAACGGGATATTCAGTGGCACTAACATGGTTAGTGCCACTAAATATCTGTAACTGCTGGCTCTACATGCCGCAATGCTAACTGCTTAGCCCTGGGGCATGTTGGGGGAATTCCAGGGTGTTGTGGAGGCGTACCAATCACTAACTGGGCAGTGGCTCAATATCGCTGCTACCCGGTTAGCGATATGCAACAAAAGCCAGGCGTAGGTAACCCTGGCCTAACTTTCTCTGCATAGCACTAACCGGGCAGTGACTCAATATTGACACTGCCCAGTTAGCGATTGGCCTATGCGGCGACCCTGGATATTCAATGTCGGGGCCACATATGACCCCAGTATTGAATATCCATGTTTAATGTTCAGCGCCAGTGGCTAGCCACATTAGCAGCACTAGTGGTTGGTGCTGAATATTGGCCTAATATTTTTGCTTTGTCCATCAGTCTTTCCTGAGCACCCAAGGAGACCACCATGTCTTGAAAAGCAGTAAAAGAAAATGTGCATTTCAAGTAGCAGGCTCTCAATGCTGGAATAAGTTGCCAGAAGAAATACCGACAGAATGTAATTATTTGTCCTTTAAAAAGAAATTGAAAGATCATCTGTTTAGATTAGCTTCTGTAGATTTATGATTATGATTTCTCCAGGAACAAGCAGGAAGTCAGTCCTCACATATGGGTGACGTTGGCACCAATGGAGCCCTGCGCAGAGCATTTCCCCAGCTTTCAAAAAAAGCCTTTGGGATATGCTACCATGCATGCATAGTCTGCTTCCCGCCCAAGGGTGCCATCTTGCTCAGTCTCCTTTTTTCCGTGGAGCCCAACAGATGTTGGTCCAATTTCCCTAGAAAAAATCTTTGCTATATCCTTAAACATGAGCTGTTCCCGGTTTGCGTACCGGTTCATCTTCTCACTGGCCCTGGTGCTTTTCTCAGCTCCTTTCCTCTTTTTTTGATCGAGGTTTGCCTTGACCAGCGTTCATGCCCTCTTTTGCCCGGGGATCATTGACTCTGGTGGGTGTTACCCCAACACGTCCCACCAAGATCCTCAGGAAGGACGCCTCGACCGGCAGAGACCTTTTGAGGGTCCTTGAGGCTGTAGTCCTCATCGACGATGCATTCGCGAGAGTGCCAGTGCCAGGCCTGAGATCCTTGGTGCCCATGCCAAAAGCTGCAGAGCCTTCTGGTTTGGAATCTAGAATGGCAGCCATGGAAAAGAACATCACTGCTATCCTGGCCATACAGCGGGCAATGATAGCAGGGCTTCTGTTCCAGATACTTTCTCATCACAAAGAAGTTACCTGTGTAAAGGCCTTCGAAAATCGGGCCCTAAGTTTTTATATGGTGATTTATACTTTATAGTGGCTTTTTATCAGGATATTTGCATTTTTATATATTGCTGTTCTTCTTGAGGTACTCCCTGATGAAGTCAATGCCAAAATGGGGCCGTGGAGAGGTCTGTTATTAAAGGACTGCTTTTACCTTCTTGCCCTTGTGTGTTTCCTTCCTCTCTGGTAGGACAGATCCCATATGTAAGACATGAACATCATTTGAACCAGCAGCAATATCAATGCCGTGCTACATATACACCTAACAAGATGTTCCTCTTCCACACCTGCCTAACATACCCTGGCAAACAGGTATGGCACAGAGCCTGCAGAGAGATAGGAATACCCCAGCTTATGCCCTCATACAGCCTGACAATAACCACATATATTCACATGGAATGAAGCACCCATATTCCCACATGACTGCTGTGTCACTTCTAGCACATGGTCACTGTGTCTGAATGAGATGGGGCATGGGTTCAAGACCAGCCAGTGGATCAAGAGTGCTATGTCCAGGTGTGTCAACTTTATCCCACATTTCCATATCTGTTTGCACAAGTGCATCTCTCCCCATCTTGTTCTGCATTGAGAAGCTGCACCAACACCTGCTGGATGGCAGAGTGCGCTAATAGCAACCACACACTGAACGGTCAACGGGTGTTAGCAAAATCCAGGAATTAAAGGAGTCCTAAGGGCCAACCTATACCTCTTTTGGACAGTGGGGTCATGTGTATGTGTATGTGGGTGGGTGTGTGTCCAGAGGACTGTAGCAATGCACTGTGCATGCGTGCGATGCCCAGGCTTTATGGCTGTGCAGACAACATGCTGCACGGTCAGCTATTCTGCAACTCCATAAACTGTGTGAGACACCATTTATGGGCAGAAGGATAGTTTTCATTAAGTAGCTGCAACCTGTGGGAGTCACTGGCTGACTAGCTGTGCCTGTACACAACTTGTCCCCAAAGCTGTGACACTCAAATGCATTCCCACTTAAACCATTATCAGGCCCATCCCCACAGCATACCCCTACATGCACCTCCCAACATGGCACTGCTGTACAGCTCCCATATCACCAGCTGGTTTCACTGGAGCGAACTGAGGGGGGGGGGGGGGGGGGGGAGGGGCATGGTCTTACTAGGGAGAGCTCCATCACATGTTTATGTGCAGCATACCTTACCTCTGACTGAGCCCCAAGACCTCAGGACACAGCTAGCTGCACAGCTGAAAGACCTGATTAATGGTAAATGCCATAATAGCTGTATCTGCAGCAACACTGTCAGCTCCTTGGGGCAGCTGCAGCCTATTGGGAGCTAGACTCATGTGGAGAACTGGTCTCTGTCAATGTCTAATGGAGTCACTGAGTTGAGTAAACAGGAAAGATTCTGCCATGTAGTTGCATGCACTTTGCTCTTGTCCTAAGCTGCAATCACAGAGTGTAGTCTGACGGTCTCTTAGCTCCATGCCCCGCAATCCACTTAGATCCTGTTCCCCTACCAGCTCTCCTCATATGTCTTGTGCTTCAGGATGAGGAGAGCTGGCAGGGGGTGGAAGGGGGCATAGCAGGCCGCCTGGCAGCATGTACAGAGCCAATTCATGTCACGGCCCTGTACGTGCTGCTGGACCCGCTGGGACGTGCTACTTATACCACTTCAAAGGGTGGTATAAGCAGCATAATTTCACTGATTGGGGCAGGTGAGCCACCCTGGGGTCAGAGCTGGGTGCAGGGGTTCCCTGCTACCCGATCCAGGCCACAGGAGGCCAGCTATGGGTCAGGCAGCAGGTTTTTGGGGGGCTGGAGCCATGGATGTCATGGGCACCTGCAAGGAGGACATCCCTGCAGGTGAAGAGGGCACGCTGTGCCATCCTGGTGCCTGATTCTAGCTTCCACAGGAACGTTTTATTCCCACAGACCAGAATTGGATCCTAACAGCCCTGTCTTCAGTGGGGATGTCCGGACGACCCGGATGCCCCCCTCCCAGAATGGGGCTCCACGTCTACTAATCAGTGACCACAGCAGGCTGCAAAATATTGTGTACCACTCCATAACCACAACCAGCCTTATGTATACAGAGATGACATGCATTGGTTTGCCTGATTGTGACTGTGGGACACTAACCTCTGAATGGTGCAGGCACAATTCCATCAGGAGGGAGGAATGTGCCACAGGATGTCATGTTGGTCTTTGCATCGCCTGGCACCATGTGGGAAGGCAGTGCTGGAGGTGAACATTGGGATGGAGGTGGGGGGAACAGTCCCGTACATGTTTTGAATGTGCCCCTGGTAGATGGCATTGCCAGTCACAGGCTCTGTTCAAATGCACAGAAGCTCTGATGTCCTACCTAGTCTCTGCATGTTTCATATCAGAGGCTTTGCATGACAGCCTCACCCACTCTCCATGGGTGCCGAGTGGGACAGCCACAAGGATGTTGTTAGAGTACAAAGAAGCTGCGGATGGCAGCATATGTGTAGCCAGCAACTGTACCAACATCTAACCACATGTCCATCCTGCCATGCTTCCACTTGCTCTTGGTGGGAAGTGGAAAAGCGTACGAAGTGTGGGAAGGCGCATGTGCTGCACTGGCCATTTTTACAGTGTCCATGACAGGGGACATGACATGATATGGGAGTACAAGTATGCCACTATGTTCAATGAATAGTGGAGTATGGGTCCGCTGCTTTTTAACATATTCGTAAATTACCTGGAAATGGAAATAACAAGTGAGGTAATCAGATTTGCAGATAACACAAAATTATTCAAAGTTATTAAAACCCATGAGGATTGTGAAAAATTGCAAGAGAATCTTGATAAATTGGAAGACTGGGCATCCAAATGGCAGATGAAATTTAATGTGGACAAGTGCAAAGTTTTGTACCTAGGAAATAACAACCCAAACTATGGTTACACAATGCAAGGTTCCACATTAGGAACCACCACCCAGGAAAAAGATTTAGGCGTCATCGTGGATAACATGGTGAAATCCTCCGCCCAGTGTGCAGCAGCGACCAAGAGAGCAAATAGAATGCTAGGTATCATAAGGAAAGGAATGGAAAATAAAACAAAGGATATTATAATGCCTCTATATCGTTCCATGGTGAGACCGCACCTTGAATATTGTGTGCAATTTTGGTTACCATATCTTAAAAAGGATATAGCGTTATTAGAAAAGATGCAGAGAAGAGCCACTAAAATGGTAAAGGGGATGGAAGGATACCTCTATGAAGAGAGGCTAAAAAGGTTAGGGCTCTTCAACCTGAAAAAGAGACGGCTGAGGGGGGCATATGATAGAGGTCTATAAATTAATGAATGGAGTGGAACGGGTAAACGTAGATTGATTGTTTATGCCATCAAACCATAGAAAGACTAGGGAACATGCAATGAAGCTACAGGGTAACCTATTTAAGACTAATAAGAGAAAATAATTTTTCACTCAATGTGTAACCAAACTCTGGAATTCATTACCAGAGGATGTAGTAAAAGCTGTTAGTGTATCCGGGTTTAAAAAATGTTTGGACAAGTTCCTGGAGGAAAGTTCCAAAAACCATTACTAAAGGGGACCCGGGATATCCACTGCTTGCCCTAATACAAGCACTGTGGAATCCATGTCTTTTAGGGAAACTGCTAGATACTTTTGACCTAGATTGGCCACTGTTGGAAACAGGATACTGGGCTTGATGGGCCTTGGTCAGATCTAGTATGGCATTTCTTATGTTCTTATGCTCACTGACAAAAGCTGTGCAGGGGTACACAGCCCTCTGGTATGTGACAGACGTACGTAGGCCACTGTGGGCCAACATGCACTTGCAGCCTGTCTCTAGGCCAGTTTCCAGTGCTCTTGATATTGTATTAGCTGTCCCTAAGTTCAAACATAAAGAGTACACAAATGAGGAACAGAGGTTTCTGGGTATTGTCTACAAAAGAGCAGGCTAGAGTAGATGTACATGAGTCAGGGGTTAGGTAAACAACTGAGCCATCAAAACATGGGTCCAGCATGAGCCTGACCCTACTGCACACAGCTGTCCATGATGAGAGGCCACCTTCACTGTGACCATGTCACGGCTATGTATCCATATAGTGCTACATACTGTAGGATTAAGCTGCAGTGACAAGGGTGCTGTTTATTTTGTACGGCACTTCAGTCACTGGCCAGGCTGCTGGTTGTGCATGTTCTTTGTATAGAGCCAAGATCCTCATCGTGGCTATGTGTACTTGCAGTGAATGGTAACTAGCCAACCTGGCACAGATGGTGTATGGGTGGCTGATACATTCCAGTGTTGTACAACATTTGTAGGCAAGGTTACACATTAGGAACCACCACTCAGGAAAAAGGTTTAGTGTCATCGTGGATAACATGTTAAAACCCTCGGCCCAGTGTGCAGCGGCAGCCAAGAGATCAAATAGAATGCTAGGTATCATAAGGAAAGGAATGGAAAATAAAACAAAAGATATTATAATGCCTCTATATCGTTCCATGGTGAGACCGCACCTTGAATATTGTGTACAATTCTGGTCGCCCTATCTTAAAAAGGATATAGCGTTATTAGAAAAGGTTCAGAGAAGAGCCACCAAAATGGTAAAGGGGATGGAAGGATACTCCTATGAAGAAAGGCTAAAAAGGTTAGGGCTCTTTAACCTGGAAAAGAGACAGCTGAGGGGAGATACGATAGAAGTCTATAAATTAATGAACGGAGTGGAACGGGTAAACGCAGATCGATTGTTTACATTATCAGAATATAGAAAGACTAGGGGCATGCAATGAAGCTACAGGGTAAACTATTTAAGACTAATAAAAGAAAATATTTTTTCACTCAACGTGTAATCAAACTCTGGAATTTGTTACCGGAGGATGTAGTTAAGGCTGTTAGTGTAGCTGGGTTTAAAAAAGGTTTGGACAAGTTCCTGGAGGAAAAGTCCATAAACCATTATTAAGAAGGGACCCAGGATATCAATGCTTGACCCAGTACAAGCATTGTGGAACCTGTGTCTTTTGGGGAAACTGCTAGGTACGTATGACCTAGATTGGCCACTGTTGGAAACAGGATACTGGGCTTGATGGACCTCGGTCTGACCCAGTATGGCATATCTTATGTTCTTATGTTCTTATGTTCTAGGTATCATCAGGAAAGGAATGGAAAATAAAACTAAGGATAATGCCTCTGTATCATTCCATGGTGTGACTGCACCTTGAGTATTGTGTACAATTCTGGTCGCCGTATCTTAAAAAGGATATAGCATTATTAGAAAAGGTACAGAGAAGAGCCACCAAAATGGTAAAGGGGATGGAAGGATACCCCTATGAAGAAAGGCTAAAAGGTATAGGGCTCTTCAACCTGGAAAAGAGACGGCTGAGGCAGGGCCGGCCCGTCCATTGAGCAAGAAGGTTTTTTGCACAGGGCCCCGCGTTTCAGGGGGCCCCGCGCAAAGAACATTCTGCTTTTTTTCAAAATTAAATTTAAAAAAAAAGCTGGCTGCTACCGCTGCCGCTGCGGCAGCGGCAGAATGGAGTGTCCCGCGGGGCCCCCTCTGCCCGGCTGAGTCCCTCCTTCCCTCTGCGACGGCTGAGCCCCTCTGTGCCGGCTTTCAGATTCGCGAAGGGAGAGTGTCTCCCTCGCGTCTCTGTTAAGCCCGCAGAGGCTGATGGTAAATCTGGATGTGCCAGTGCCATGGCAACAGGATGCCACTGCACCGGCACATCAACCAGAGTGTTCTGTGGCTGGGCGGGCAGGCCAATAGACGTCCCCCACACCAGAATGGGATGCCCAGCAGGATGTCTATGTCCCCGATTCTGGTATCATGGGTGCATGTGGCCTCTGCGGTGACAGAATGGGGACTTCTCCGGCACATCCAAGTTTTGACTGGGCAAAGTGGCTGGACGTGCCGGGATCAGAATGGGCCTCCACATGTGTAGACTGTATCTGTCCAAGAGCACTTGGCATTTGCATTCAGCTTGAACAGATGTATGGCTTTTATGTCTTTGGATCATAGCCTCCTTACTTGTGCAGCAGTTATATGCATATGTATCAGGGAAATTGTGTGGTGATTAGAACAGCTAAGACAGCTGTAAAACCTAAATAAATGGTATTAGCCCTTCCCTGTGGCCCGACAACTATATTTCACACACACTACAACTGAGGTAACCTGCATTTGTTAGGTCACATTGGGACAGTAAGGCCCTACAGCAGTCTCATCTACCCCTTTCCATCCTTCAGCTCATCCATCAGCATATATCCATCATGATCAGTCATGTATTCTCCTGACAGCTGCTATACCCTGGCCCACATTGTGGCATTTTATTCATTGGGGCGTATCACTCCCACCTCACCTGCAGCTAATATGCAGGTCACCACTGCTGCCCTGGCATTCATTCTATGCCTACATCATGGCCATGATGGTTATTCCATGGCACACGTCTACCCACTCCTATGCCACCCACTGCTACAGTCCACCTGTCTCCCACATTCTTCTCCCACTCACTGTCTCACACATCTGGGACATATGGATGTGACATGTTCATCAGCTATTACCTTTGCTCCCATCCAGCATCTCAGATTTGACTTGTAGAAAGGCTCCCTTTTCCCACCTTATGGCAACCGGCCTTAGCGGGCATTAATATGCACACTTGGCACTCTTTAACACCCAACATCCACTTACCACCTGCTAATTGGCCACGAGCATTCTTAAAGCTGGAATGCCTTCTCCCCACCCCATCCTTTAACGTGTGTTGGGACCCTTAATGGTGCCATTTACCACTCGCAAATGGTGTGACTTTAGTGCCATTTAGTAATCATGGGGCTCAACAGAATTCATTCAAGGGCATTGAAAGAACTTTAGGAAATACTGGCAAGTCCATTGTCTGACATCTTTAATGTTTTAGAATCAGGAGTGATCCCAAAAGATTGGAGATGGGCAAATATGGTTCCTATCCACAAAACAGAAGAAAGGAAGAGGTCTGAAACTACGGACTGGTTAGTCTGATCCCTGTGATGAGTAAATTAATAGATATGCTGCTAAAGCAAAGGATAGTGCAGTTTCTGGAATCCAAGAGATTACAGGATTGGAGAGAGCATTGCTTTACTTGAGGTAGGTCTTAGACAAATGTGATTGACTGGATGACCAGAGAACTGGACTAGGGGAGAGTGCTAGATGTGGTATACTCAAATTTCAGAACGGCCTTTGACAGCATTCTTTATTGGCAATAGCCTTGGGATTGACCCTAAAGTGACTGACTGGGTTAGAAACTGGGTGAGCAGGAAGTGACAGAGGGTGGTAGTAAATGGAGTCCACTCTGAAAATAGAGGTATGCCATAGGAATTAGTCTTTGGTCCTGTTCTTTTTAATATTTTGCAGAAGGTCTGACTAGAAAGGTATGCCTCTTTGCGGATAATAGCAAAGTCTGCAACAAGGTGGCCTGGAAGGTGTGGAAAACATGAGGAGGGATCTTATAAAGCTTGAAGAATGGTCAAGAATTTGACAGCTAAGATTTAATGCTAAAAAATGTAAGGTCATGTATTTGGGCTACAAAAACCCAAGGGGTAAAGTACTTCATTGCACAAGACAAGAGCAGGACCTGGGTGTAATTGTATCAGATGATTTTAAAATGTCCCAACAGTTAGAAAAGGTGATGGCAAAAGCCAGAGGCATTCTTGGGTGCATAGGAAGAAGAATAGCCAGCAGGAAAAAGGAGATGCCTTTGTGTAAATCTATAGTGTGACCTCATTTGGAGTGCTCTCTACAGTTCTGGCTGTAAACATAAGTTGTTTCAGAGAGCAGCTACTAAAATGATCAATGGTCTTTGTCATAAAGCATATGGGGATAGTTTTAAAGATCTCAATATGTTTACTTTGGAGGAAAAGCGGTAGAGGGGAGATATGATTGAGGCATTTAAACACCTCCATAGTATAAATGCACAGGAGATAGCCCTCTTTTAATTGAAAAAAAGCTCTGGAATGGGAGGGTCATAGGATGAAGGTGAAAAGGGACACACTCAGGAGTTATCTAAGGAAATATTTCTTTACAGTAAGGGTGGTGGAAACATGGAACAGCCTCCTAGTGGAGATGGTAGAGACGAGAACTATCTGAATTCAAGAAAACATGGGACAATTACGAAGGATCTCTGAGGGAGAGGAAGGAATTGTAGATGTTAATAGTTCTTATGGATGGGCGACCAGATAGGCTGTATGGTCTTTAACTGCTGTCATTTGCCATGTTTCTATGGTCCTTTTTACTGCCTTTTATATTTCCCTCAAAAACTACAGGGAAACTCTTAATCCAGAGGGGTATATGGTGCCTTGTGAAAGTATTCACCCCCCTCATTTTTTGTCCTGTTTTGTCGCCTGGAATGAAAATGAAGGTTCATTTGGATGTTAGATAATGAATCTAACATAGTCCAAATTGGTGAAGTGGAATGACAGTAAAATACCTTGTATATATAAAAAAGACAAGTACAACCTGAAAAGTTGTGAGTGTATATGTATTCATCCCTTTTGTTATGGAACTCCTAAATAAGATCTGATCCAACCAATTAATCTCAGAAGTCATATAATTAGTTGTTTAGGGTCCATCTGTGTGCAATCAGTGTCACATGATCTGTCACATGATGCCTGTATAAATATACCTGTTCTGAGGCCCCTGACTCTGCAACACCACTAAGCAAGCAACATGAAGACCAAAGAGCACTCCAAAAAGGTCAGAGACAAAGTTATGGAGAAGTATAGATAAGGGTTGGGTTATAAAAAACAAAATCCCAAATTCTGAATATCCCACAGAGCACCATTAAATCCATTATAAGAAACTTGAAAGAATATGGCACCACTACAAGCACAATCTCTGATTACTTTTTGAAATAGAATGTAAAGATTGGTCCGATAAATTGTTATGAAACTATACATCACTATATTTTGGACATCCATATGTTGTAGAGGAAACCTGTTATACGGTCATTGATGCAATTCTAGCTGCACTTTTCGGTGAAAATATATCCGAGAGTGTTCAGCTCTTTAGTCTGAGACCGTTGGTTTCTATCTACATTGAGATTGTCTCTGTAGTAACTAATGGGCCATTTTTACTTAATTTTTGGAGGGATTACACACACCAATCTATAGACCACTACAAACCTGACAAAAGAAGGCAGCCCACCAAAACTCACAGACCGGGCAAGGAAGGCATTAATCAGAGATGCCGCAGAGACACCAAGGATAACACTAAAGGAGCTGCAAAGATCCACAGCAGAGATGGGAGTATCTGTCTATAGGATCACTTTAAGCCATACGCTCCACAGAGCGGAGCTTTATGGAAGAGTGGCCAGAAAAAAGCCTTTGCTTAAAGAAAGAAATAAGAAAACACGTTTGGAGTTTTCACAACAGCATGTGGCGGATCCCCCAAACACATGGAAAAAGGTTCTCTGGTCAGCTGAGACGAAAATTGATCTTTTTGGACATCATGGGAAACGCTATATGTGGCGCAAACCCAACACTTCCCATTTCCCTGAGAACATCATTTCCACAGTGAAACATGGTGGTGGCAGCATCATGCTGTGGGGATGTTTTTCATTGGCAGGGACAGGAAAAATTGTCAGGACTGAAGGAAAAATGGATGGCACTTAATACAGGGCAATTCTTGAGGAAAACTTGTTTCAGTCTGCCAGAGATTTGAGACTAGAATGCAGGTTCACCTTCCAGCAGGACAATGACCCTAAACATACTGCTAAAGCTACACTGGAGTGGTTTAAAGGGAAACATTTAAATGTCTTGGAATGGCCTAGTCAAAGCCCAGACCTCAATCCAATTAAGAATCTGTGGCATGACTTGAAAATTGCTGTACACCAACGCAACCCATCTACCTTGAAGGAGTTGGAGCAGTTTTGCCTTGAGGAATGTGTAGAAATCCCAGTGGCTAAATGTGCTAAGCTAATAGAGACATACCCCAAGAGACTTGCAGCTGTAATTGCAGCAAAAGGTGGCTCTACAATGTATTGACTTGGGGGGGGGGGGGAATACCTATGCACACTCTTTGATTTCTGTTGTTTTTTGTTTGTTTTTTTGTCTTAATTATTGTTTGTGTCCATTTTAATTCCAGGTTGTAATGCGACAAAACAGAGCAAACACTGAGGGGATGAATACTTTCACAAGGCACAGTACACATAAGATAGACTCACACTGCATCACAGTACATAGTATATGATGGCAGATAAAGACCAGTTATGGTCCATCTATTCTGCCCAATAAGGTAGCTAGAGTCATTTTCCATGCAGGTCATCTTACTCTATGCCTTTGTTTAGGGTTATACCCACTACACTGTGCAGGTCACTCCCTCTATTTGTTGAAATATAGAAGATATTAAATTTGTTTTGATTCCATCCTCTTGCTATATAGGTATCCTCTGTGTTTGTCCCATGCCTTTTTGAATTCCATCACTGTTTTTGTCCCTACAACTACTAGTACTACTAATACTGATACTTATCATTTGTATGTAGCCTACAAGGAAAAAGAGAATAAGCCAAACTACTACAGATTCCTACCCAGAACCAATATGTTAGGCAAATCCTTCATCTTGGCTACAGCAACTGGCCAGTGCTGCTGAATATGCCCCCATAACTTTTAAGCTCTTAAATTAAGATGTATTTTCAGCTAAGACTGGCTGAAAATATGCCTCAAATTTAGGAGCCTAACTTAGGAGCTCAGGGGCCGATATTCAAAAAGGCCAATATTCAAACACCATGGTGGTCAACGACATTTATCAGCAGTATATTCAGCGGTAGTATCTGGATAGTAGCTGCTGCTGAATATCGCGACTGAGCGGTGCTATCTGGATAAATGCGATACTTATCTGTCTAGAGGATTTTCCATCAGTACTTATCCGGATTGCAACTTAGTCTAGCTTTGTTATGTTGATTTGTTTAGGTTTATTTAAAACTTACTATACCGCTTTCTGCCACGGGATACCAGAGCGGTTTACAATACTAAAATAATACAGAAAACAAAATCAAAGAAATAGAACTACAATAAAAACAGGAAAGTAAAGCTAGAGGCAGCTAAGAAGACATTGGGACAACACAACATGCGGATAGCCCCAGTACCGCCTTCTTCTTCCCCTGGACTGCCCCTGCACTAATCTTATAATGCCAGGGTGGTTTGTAGGGATATTCGGTGGCAATATCTGGATAGTATCACTGAATATCACAGTCAGCACTCTTAGCTGGCCAGCTGGCTTCCTATTGGAGTGGAGGAGTAGTTAGAGCAATTGCCTAGTACCCAGAAAATCAAGGGCTCAATTCCCACTAGCAGTCCTTGTGACCTTGGGCAAATCACTTTGCCCTCCATTGCCTTGGAAGAAAAGGCCTGGTAATCTACTTCCAGTGATACATTGGCAAGAAAACCCAGAGGTAGCTGGGTTGCCATGAGTCAACACTGACTTGATGGCACTAAAAAAAAAAACCCTTAGCCAGCTGGCTTCCCATTGGCAAAAGGCTCTGAATAATTGACCCCCTCAACTTTTTTTTTGAATATCAAACCTTAAAATACTTATTATCTCTCGCATCAAAATCTTGAACAAGCTGCTCAGGCATGCTTGTTCTGTGCTCAAAGCCTCCCATTTGTGTAGAGAAACCCCAAATCACTGATGATTCAGCACATCAAAGTGCCTGCTTTGGTGAATTGGATTGTCAAATGTTGGACGCATGGACACTTAGAATGCAGTGAATTAATAAACACCATGAATTAACACATGTATTTATACTTATGTTTACTGATTTCTTTCTAGCCTAAAAGTTGTTAGCACTCACATGCAGGGCTATTCTTAAGGGGTGGAACCCATTCCCACAATAGCCACATCCCCTGCAACCAGCCACAGAATTTATGAAAAGGCAGCATTGCAAATATCATACCACTCCTTAAAAAATCAATATATGTGAAAAAAGAACAAGCCAAACTGCTACAAATCTCTACACAGAAACGTCATGTGCACAAAAGTCATCACCTTAGTCATATATGGAAAATATGCATAAAGCCTTCCTAAATGCAGAATAGATTGCCATATATTAAAAATAGAAATGTGCGGGAGGCGGAGCCAGCGGGGAACAAGATGGACACATAGGAGCAGAGCTCCTGCAGACCCGAGTAGAATCCTGATATCGTTGCGGGGATATTCCTCTCCTTAAGGCAGAGACAAGGTACCGAAGGATGGCTACTATAAAGCAAACCAAATTAGAGTTCACTTCTGCGGGAAATACCGGCTCCAAACGCGCTAAGCAAGACCCCCTGTCCCCCTTAAAGAAGGCGGCCGCGCGCGAGCCAGACGAAGGGATGCATGCGATACTGGGGGAAATCAGAGCAGTGCGCTCACTAATCTCAGCGAATGGAGAAACCTTAACTCAGATGCAAACGGACATGCAAGGGATCAAGGAGCAATTGCAAGGCTTAACTGTCCATATGGCAAAGATTGATGATACAGTCACAGCCCATGGAGAACATTTACAACGGCTCTCCAAAGCCCTTAAAAAGGCCGACCAGTTAGAGGAAAACTTTGAGGATCTCAGCAACAGATTGCGCAGGAACAACGTAAGAATTGTCGGTATCCCTGAAGGTGCGGAGGGCTCAGATGTGATCGGCTTTATGGAAGGGTTGTTGCCTAAATTACTTAAGATCAGCTTCAACAAACCTTTCGAAGTAGAACGGGCCCATCGAATTCCTGCTCACACGGGAGGGCACAGCTCAAGACCGCGGCCTATAATAATTTGTACTCTCCGACATCAACAGGCCATGCAAATAATGGCCGCAGCACGGGCGTTAACAGCGGTGACGTATGAAGGCCATAAGATATCATTTTTCCCAGATCTATGCAAGGCAACAATGGACAAGAGGAAAAAATTATTGGAGATGAGACCTCACCTTCAGCAGCTGCAAGCGAAATATGGTCTGTTCTATCCAACGCGACTCAAGGTGACTTTGGATAACCGCACCAAGTCGTTTGCAGACCCCAGTGTGTTGATGCAATTTCTTGAGGACCAAGAGGCGCTAAGAATGCAATTAGAAAGTGCATCTTGATCCCCAGATATCATGGACATATCTATGTCTCTGTAAGCTTTACATAGATCGTAATGTTGTGAGAATAGTTTACTGAGATGTATGCGATGCATTACTAAGAGCAAAGACCGCCCTGAACTGGCTCGGGCGTTGCAAATGGGTTTAAGTCTGCGTATGTAATTATGTTACTCCCTTGTAACACAGATGGTATGTAACCACTATACAACTCCTTCTCTTTTCTCCTCTCCTTTTTGCTTCACTAGTAACAGATTACGGATAGTATGTTACATATCTAGTCATTCTTTGGAGACTCGGGTCTGGCAGAAATGTGTTCCACTTATACCCACTGTCTCACCCAATGATGTTTTTTCTTGTTATGAAGAACGGGGTGGCGCGTCGCAGACATTTTTGTTTTAATTTAGGAATAGGAGTTGTTGTGCAGACCTATAGGTTGACCCATAGTACAAAGGGCCTGGCATACAATGTCAATCTCCAACTTCTACATGCCTTCCCTTAAATTTTTATCGCTGAATGTGAAGGGCATTATGCACCCTGCAAAAAGAAAAAAGATTCTGCTTTATGCCCAGAAACAAAATGCGGATTTAATTATGCTTCAAGAAACTCACCTATCTACAAAGGAATCCCTGAAATTAACATCAAAAAAGTTCAAAATGATTGCTCACTCACCAGCAGTGGGGAAGAAAAACGGGGTAGCTATTTTAATAAACAACAAGATACAGCATCAAGTCTTAATAACCAGAGCAGACTGTGAAGGAAGGTGGGCTAAAGTCCACTTGGCCATTGGCGCCAGACAACTAATGATAATGACTGTCTATACCCCCAACAACGATCAGCCTGATTTTTTCCACACTCTGGCAGCCGCGGTTCAAGAGAGCTCCCAGATTCCGGTAATCCTTGGTGGCGATTTCAACTTAGTTTTAGATCCCTTATTGGACCGTGAACCAGGCAGACCCAAGAGAGGTAGAGCAGTTGATGTTCTGAATTCATTAATGCAAGAAATAGGTCTTGTGGATATATGGAGAATTTTATATCCGAAGGAAAGAGATTATACCTATTTTTCTTCTCCACACAGCTCCCACTCACGGATAGACTTCTTTCTGATATCGAGATCGATAGTGCCAGAAATACAAGATGCAAGTATTCTCATATCTCCGATCATGCAGCAATTGACTTGGACTTAAGTTTTGGAGGAAGTCTGCCCAGTCAACAGGCATGGTCTTTCAACAGGGCCCTTCTGGCAGACGTATCCTTCAAAACCACATTGCAGCAAGTCATAAAGGACTATTTTGATAATAATATCCAGGAAGACACTTCAAACTGGGCGTGGTGGGAAGCCTTTAAGGCTACGATCAGAGCGCATATTACCAGCTTCTCCTTTGCTAAAGCAAAAAGGACGAGAGCCGAATTCAAAGCATTGGATGCTCAAATCAGGGCAGGAGAAAGAATTCTTCAGAAAAATGTTCAATCATCAGCGCTGAGTCTTTTGCAAAAGTTGCGATATCAATATAATTCTATATTGAGCGCGGAAGTAGAGAAGCAGATGTTCGATTGTCAAACTCGCTACTATACAGAACAGAACAGAGCGGGCAAGTTGCTGGCTGCCAGCTTAAAGGCTCGTCGAAACAAAACGCACATAACTCATATATCGGAGGGACAACAGCCTACCCTGACCCATACAAGTGATATAGTGGAAGTGTTCCGAACATATTATACGCAACTCTACTCTTCGGAAGTGTCTTTTGACAGGAAAGCCTGTAAAGAACTATTGGCGATGGTTGATAGACCTGTGTTGAAGTCAGATCAGGCGGCCATGCTGGGGGAACCACTTTCTGCTATTGAGTTACAAGAAGCTCTAGCCTGTATGAAAATGGGCAAAGCGACTGGTCCCGATGGATTGCCCGTCGAATTCTACAAAACCTTTGCAGATGATCTACTCCCTTGGTTACTGAGCTACTATCAAAAGTTTTTAGCCTCAGATCAGAAGACTGGTGACTTTGCCATGGCTACGATCATTGTGCTGGAAAAAATGGGACGGGACCCTACAAAGGTCAGTAATTACAGACCTATCTCCCTTCTGAATGCTGACTATAAAATATTTTCCAGTATTTTGGCAAGGCGGCTTAACAGGGTGTTGCAGGAGTTGATCCACCCAGACCAGTGTGGATTTGTGGCAGGGAGATCCACGGCCAATAACGGACGTCTACTTTGTGAACTTATAGAGAGAGCAACTACTATGGATGACCCTTTATTAGGTCTGTCCATAGACGCTGAAAAAGCCTTCGATAGGGTGGAATGGCCCTTCTTGTATTATGTGTTAGAATGGTTTGGCTTGCCTAAAACATACATAGACATGGTACATATTCTGTATGATAATCCTACAGCTCGAATCCTGGTCAACGGCACTCTGTCTCGTCAATTCCCTTTGCTGAGAGGAACCAGGCAGGGATGCGCGCTATCCCCACTTTTATTCAATCTGGCATTAGAACCACTGGCGCTGATGATTCGCCAATCTCAGGATGTCCAAGGCTTTCAGTTGGCAGACCTACATATTAAAATGTCAGCCTATGCGGACGACCTGTTAGTCTTTCTTAAGCCAGGGTCAATCTCAGCGCTCTTACACCTGATCTCACAATATTCACAATTGTCGGGTTACAAAGTGAACTGGACGAAGTCAGTGGCCTTCCCTATAAACAAAAGGGCCAATGCCTCAATGGTGGACGATTTTCCCTTTCAATGGGAAGCTACCTCAGTGAAATATCTTGGGGTAATGTACTCTGCCCCTCTGGATGAAACAGTACGGATAAACTCAGATAAGGTGCTGGATATAGCACGAACATACACTCGGACATGGTCCCCGTTACAACTTACTTGGTGGGGTCGCATGGAAGCTATCAAGATGACGCTGGTGCCTAAAATAAATTATATCTTGAGCATGCTGCCAGTCTTGCTACCTCCTATGGTATACAGGAGCTTAGAACGGATATTAAGCACTTTTCTTTGGGGTGGGAAAACCCCTCGGATCGCACTCAGGAAGCTGAAAGCTGCTAAGGCATATGGTGGGATACACTTTCCAGATTTTCTATGGTATCATAGATCCTTCCTGCTGAAGCAAGGCTCATTATGGGCCCTGAAAGATGAAGCAGCGTATCTACCGACATGGCTCAAAATGGAGGAACAGATCGTGGCACCCTGTCCAATCCATTTACTTATCAGAATGTTACATCCGAAGTCCTCTAAAGTGGGGATTGTAATTACTTCTATGCAACAAGCATTTCGCTCCTTTCTGATGGTTATCGAAAAGAGAAACCCCCCATCGCGTCTAATGCCGATATGGTGCAATCCTGCTTTTCGGTTTAATAAGGAGATATATGCATGGAAGATTTGGCAGAAGAAAGGAATATGGACGGTTGGCCAGCTAATGGAGGGCTCTCGTTGGAAGTCGTTTACCAATATTCATCAGGAATTCGACCTCCCGTCCACATGTTTTTTCCAATGGCTGCAACTCCGTCAGCATCAACTAGAGGACTGAGATGTGTATGGGAAGAAGAGACAGAGGCTAATCTGTCACAGTCGGATTGGAAGAAATTCTGGGAGTTCTCGGTTCGAGCCTCCAAGTCCGTGACTCTCACGCAGTCTATGTTTTTCTTTGCACCACAGGGCGTTTTTTACCCCTAACAGATTAAGTAAATGGAGTAAAAAGGAGAATAATCTCTGTTGGACATGTAAAGCTGAAGTGGGTACACTAAGACATATGATGATGGACTGCCCTCACATTCAGAATTTTTGGATCAGAATATGGGCTAAAATACAGGAAATCCTAAATTTCCGAGCGGTTTTATCCTGGCAGATACTAGCATTTCGGAATATGGCAGATATTCCAGATTTAGATAAAAGTAATCATTTCCTTTTAAATTTCATGCTCATGGTAGCTTTAAAGCTGATTCTTTCCCGCTGGAAAAATCCAAACAAGCCCAGTTTTCTAGAGTGGTGGAATCAGATCTGTTTGTATGCCAAATATGAAAAAGCTTCGGATAGGGTATCTAATGTAAGAGGAAGAAGGCCCTTGCTTTCAAAATGGTCTGCACTAGATAAATATGTAGTTTAACAGAAATGTCTGCGATGCGTCGGGGAGAGGGGGGGCGGGTTGGGCATGGTATTTTTATATTTTACTGTTTTGATACGCTTTCTGTCTTCTCCCTGTTTGGTTGATTTTGGGAGGGAAGTGTATAAAGGGGGATGGGTTTAGTAGGGGTTTATAAGTTTTCTTTATATGTATTAGATTTGAGGTACATAAGACAGGATTGGATTCTGTTGCATGTAACTGCAGGTAGATAAAGTGTTACTTATGTACCTTCTGGACGTTATTGCAACTGTATTGTTCCTTTGTTACTGTAGAGGTGATATAATTACCAAAATAAATATTTAAAAAAAAATAGAAATGTGCAGAAAAAACTGAACTGGAAACCCCAGGTTAGACTCTTTTAGCAGTACAACAATGGAGAAATAAAAACAGCAATGCATTTTCTCCTGTATTGTGCAAAATACAAAAATATAGAAATGCTACACATTGAAACTTCCAAAGCTGGCATATTCAAATCAAAAATCAAAACTTAAAAATGTTTTCTAACATTCTGGACAGCTCAGCTGCTGCCCATGTCTCCCACATTTGGCAGGGACTGAGCTATTATGTGCTGGCTATAACCTTCACCTCCATATTCTCCCAGGGGCCTTTGGAACCAGCTAAAGACACTGCTTCTTCCTATGTGTCTGGAATAAGCAGAGTCTGGGCTGTTTCACGATTACTTAGGGAAATGGGTCAGTATCAGTAAGCAATGGTAAAGGAGCCGATACTCAGTACCGCAAAGTTCTTCCTATATTGGTTTGCCCTAAAATATTCCACTCTTTGGCATTTATTATGGATATTCACCATCTCCATCTTGTGAAAGTTTTTATCAAGGCTAATACATGATGCTGATGTCATGGATGAGCCAATCACTGACAAATATTTCATTCACTCCTCCAATCAAAAACAGGTTTAAATCAACAATATATGGTGGAAAATGGAAAATACAATCACCAAAAAGCTGACCATTCAACTGTGATTTATAAGGTGCAATAAATAAATAAATAAATTAGAGTCCAATCCTAAATTCTCTACTTTGTGTCCAACTTAATATTTTCAGGTTTAACCAAATCACCACAGACTTTAAATAAAGGGACAGCCCTTCTTTCAATGATATAATAGGGATAACGTTTAGCTAGGCCAAAATGTTACTAGCAGATGAATTTAACAACCATAAGCAATATTCAGAATAAATCAATCAGTCTTCACATTAAAACAATTACTCCTATGTAGTAGATTTCAGTTTAAAAGTGATCTTTCCAAATCATCTAGTTCTACCACTTTAAGCTCACAAAATTCCACATGTGATCATCTAAGTTGACCTGAATACTCTGTTAATCAGCATTCAATTCTAAATTCTTATGTGCAAGTGACAGACTGGAAGAGGATTGGAAATGGAAGGGAAGAAGGTTAGTTTTCCTGCTTTATAAGGAGAGGGAAGAGGGTCTACTAGTCCAGTAACCTAGAAAAGAGTATCTAGCACTACTGACAGAACCACAATAGCAACTAGTAGAGAGCTACTCTACATTTTAACCAAAGGAGACAAGGACCATCCTAACAAGCTGCAAAGAATGTGGGAGTAACAGAAATGACCATATCTATTCTTAGAGAAGTCTTGTATGTTTATGTTTATTTGGTTATTTGATATACCGCTCCTTTATTACATCAAGGCGGTTTACAATACACAAAAGTATTCAGTGAAGGCCAAGGCCAGAGAGGAGAAGGAACTACAATAAAATGACAGGATAGGGATAGGACTACCATGCAGAGAGTTAAGAGAAATAGCAGAAAGGGGTTAGGAGAGGCTGGGAAGAAGGTCAAATGCGCTACAGAAAAAGTGAGTCTTTGGTAGGTTCTTAAATTTAGGGAAGGAGGGTTGAAGACAAGGGAGGCCCAAGAAACTTCAGGAAATTCTATTTGTGACTGCTTATGTTTTGTACTGTAATTCTGAAGTAATTCTTTTGCAACTCAATCAGTTTTGCAATGTGCCAATAAATTTTAATTTGATTGAAATAACATGTAAATAGGTGCAATACTTTATTTACTGGACTGGGATTCTGAAGTACTGGTTCTCTCCTGACCAGAGGAGCCAATGACTTTGCTTTTGGGCAGGAAGACTGAATAATGAGGTTATAATAATATGATATACCTTCCTGCCATCAGCAATGAACAGTTCGAAATTCATATGTCCTCTGTGCTGCCTCACCCAGAATGGATATGGATATAATGGCCCTTCTCTCTATTTGCATCAGACCTGTGGCCCAGGACTTCCCCATGAGTGTGACAAGACCACATACTTCAATGGTGTCTGTTATGTCCTAAAGAGCCTCCACAAGAGACCCAGGAAGTTGACACCTGGATATCAAGGTATGGACGACATGCTCTGAAGAGCCACATGAGCCAGAATATAATATACCTTAGATAAAAGGGTAAAGTTCTTTTGCTGAGTCACTGATGCACCTATTATGTCAATGTATCATGTAGGGACATCTGCTGGTTATAGATCATCAGGGATAGGTTGAAACAGCCATGACCTTATATCAATGCATCTACAGCAGTGACTTCCAAACCTGTCCTATGGCTCAGCCAGTCTGGTCTTAGGATATCAACAATGAATATTCATGAGAAAAATCTGCATGTAATAGAGGTGGTGCATGCAAATTTATCTCTTGCATATTCATTGTGGATATCCTGAAAACATAACTGACTGACCTAAGATAGGTTTGAAACCTCTGATCTATAAAAATTGTATTCCTACTGTTTTTAGAAAACTTGGAGCTGAAATTCCAGAATCAGATAAAACTGGGACGAATTCAGTCTTTCCCTTGCAATATCAGACTATCTGGTCATCTTACCCTAACCCTAATTATCTAGTTACTTTAAAAGGAAACTAGAAATCCATAGAATCCAACTCTCTCTTTTCTTGCATCTATGGATCTGTAGTTCCTACTCTTTGGCAGATGTGACAGTAACTACAGAGATGCAATAAAAGTGACTAATGAGAAACTGCCTAAGTCTGTTTCTAATGACCTGTTGCCATCTGGTAACCTTACTGTTACATTAGTAGAAGGTACAACAACTAAGGAAAGCCTACATTAAAGGTAAAGATGAGTGCAAAGTGCTATCCCTTGTACAGAGGGATCATTCTAGGTTTTCAATGGCCCTATCCTTATTCCCTGGTTTCCCAGAGCTCAGAGGATTCTCTCTCTCTCTCTCTCTCTTTTTTTCCTGAACAGAATGTGTGAAGAGAAACGTGGATCTGGTTTTCCTCTTTGATGGCTCAAACAGCTTGACCCCGGAGCAGTTCAATGGAATCCTAGAGTTTATGACCAATGTGATGGAGGGGCTGCAAAACAGCTCAGTAAAGGTATTACTGGCATAGAACAGTTCAGACATAAAAAGAACTTCAAAACAGGTAGGGGGTTATTCTGAGCCATGAATAGCGGGGATGGATGGCCCGACGGGATGTCCATCCCTGCTATTCGTGGCTTCACCAGCCCCTAAATAACTTCCCCTTTTGGTTGTGCGGGAAAGTTAGATGGGGGCGGGGAATGGGCAGCACAGGAGCAGATGGGCAATGGGCGGTCATCGGCCTTGGACGTACAGGGCCGATTCTAATGTCGGTCCTGTACATCCGGGGCTGGCAAAATGTCTGGGGAAGTTATTCCACCTCCGAGTGCCTGGACTTTTTTTTTGGAAGGCCCAGGGCGTGGATGGAGCAGGGGGGGCCAGGGTTTATTCCCCGCACCCCGACCCTGGCCTTAGGAGGCCAGATCGGGGGTCGGGCTGCGGGAAATAAACTATTTTTCTTGACAGCCAGCATCGCGGCTTTTAAATGGAGCCGCAGTGCCATGGCAATAGGATGCCATGGCACCATGGCTCCATTTAAAAGCCCTGACTAAATTAGTCAGGCTACTAATGTATGTGCAGGCTGGACTGAATCGCAGTCAAGGCCTGCACGTACATTGCTGTTTGCGATTCTGATCCCGCGGGGTTAGAGGTGTCCCCCGGGATCAGAATCACGATCCCCTCTGTACATCCAGCTTAGCCAGGACGTACAAAGTGGATGGACGTGCATGACAGAATCAGGCTCATAGCAAACAATCCAAAAAAATCTGAAAATGCTATCAGAAAATCACCACTAATCCAATTGCAAAAAATATAACAAAGAAGAAGATGTTGGGCATCAGTAGAAAATGGTATACAAAATTTATGTGGATCTTCTAAAATCCACGATATTCTGAACATTTATAAAACATCAAGTGCCCCCACACCTTCAATTTCATAACATGCAAAACACACTTATCTTCAAAAACATTTCAGCTTCTCAAACAATTGCCTCATTTCGGCTACTCAAAACAATTGCCCGAGGCTAGCAGCGTTTTGCACTGTAAGCTGCATCAAGAGGCCATTTCATAGCGCTGACATAGCGCTGTGATCCAAAGAATCAAAATCTCCATGTAACCATCTTTTCCCAGGGGAACATTACTTCTGTGTCTTGTCAGCACCATAATTCAAAGGCATTGATTTTCTTCCTGTCGATCTTTTGCATCCATATGATGTTACTGAAAATTCTATGTTTTGAACAAGTCAAATCTTTGTATGGAGAGAGACATCTCTGCTCTCAAGAATCTTGTTTAGGTCTTTCATTACCATTCTACCAAGAGCAATGCGTCATTGGATTTCTTGACTGCTTGTCGTTTCTTTATCGATTATTGATCCAAGTAGGTTAAAGTTGTCAACTATTTCAATTTCTTCTCCATCAATGATGAACTTATTGATTTTGCTAGTTGTCAGGATCTTTGCCTTCTTTACCTTAAGGTGCAGGCCATTTTAAGAATATGTTCCTTAATCTTGAGAAGCAAATGTGTCAGACCACCTTCACTTTCAGGCAGTACTGTGGTATCATTAATACAGCAAAGTTGTTAATCAGTCTTCCACCAGTCTTCACACTTGGTTGTAAACATATGGTCCTGATTCTCTGATGATTTGTTCTGCATGTAAATTAAACACGTAGGGAAGGGGGAAGTGATGTCACCGATGCTGATGTGGCCTAGGTCTGGAGCTTCACCATCCCAAGTAAGCAAAAACCCTCTGAAACCTTACTTGTAGGCATAGACTTAATATAAGTGGAGCAGGGCTAAGGACGAGATCTTTTAGGGACCTCATGGCAGCGAAAAATAAACAACCGGAGGCCAAAGAAAAGCCGCTGGTGTCACAACGGCTTCTGAGCAGGGTGGGACTGCATGGCAGCTCACCCTCAGGAATAGCTTCCAAGGATTCCAGTGATGAGACACAGGGCAGCATTGAGCAGCAGACCACTTCGGCCCGAGAGTACACCTTCTTACAGGGGGAATATCACTGTGGCTTTGAAGAAATGGCTGCAGAATTTCGCCTCATGAGAGAAGATGTCATGCATACTATAGCGGAGGTCCGCAGTGACATTAAGGAACTGGGGCAGCGTGTTGAAGATGCGGAAGCCAAGTTAGAGGATCATACGGAGAACCTAATGGAGTTGCAGGGAGCTGCAGACAAACAACAAATACAAACAATGGAGTTAACCTACAAAATTGATGACTTGGAGAATAGACCCTGATGCAACAATGTCTGTTTGCGGGGGGTACCGGAACATTCAGGTGGAGCTGAAAACCTAGAGGAAGTGGTGCGGTCCATTACACGGGAACTGTTAATGCCTGAGGAATTCTAAGTCCGGGGAGCATCCATAGAGATTGAACGGGTGCATCGGACACTGGGGAAGCCACCTGGAAATAAGCCCCACGATATTATAGTGCACTTTCTGCGTTACACCAGTGCAGAACTGTTGCTAAGAAAGAGCCTGGAAAAGAAAGCGGTACTATATCAGGAGGCGCAAGTAACTATCAGGACCTCTTCATCTTTACAGTGACACGTCGCTGCGAAATGAAGCCTGTCATCAAGGTACTTTTGAGAGAGGGGATCAGATACTCTTGGTCTTTCCCCTTCCGAATGAACTTTGTAGTTGCAGGCAAGAAGGTTTCCGCAAAAGACCATACAGACGTTTGACGGGCTCTGCGATTAGCAGGGCTGGTGGATAATCACTCTGTCCTGGCGCTGCCAGCCTCACAACTGAAACAGCCCAGATGGCAGAAGGTGGGGAAGCCTATCCAGTGACAATTACAGAGCGTGTGGAGACCTACTGTTGGACAAAGGGGAACTCAATTAGCTTTTACTGAGTTATATCAGAGTTAATGTCTTATTTTCCCTCTGCCTTCGTTGCAGTAGGCCAACTTTGCTCTGGTTGTAATGTTTGCAGTGGTATTTAGGGGGATTGAAGGTACTGTAGGTATGGGGGTGTGTGGGGGTGTGTGGGGGTGTGTGGGGGGTGGGACCAGGGCTGGTCGGGTGATAGGGGATGTCAACCCTCCTGTTCTGCTATGGGTGCAGACATCCACGAGGGGTGGGATGGAGGGGTGGAAAAGAGGGGAAGGGGGAAGGGGGAGGGGTTTGGGCATGGTTTTAGGGAGGGTCGAGACTCAAGGACAAAATGTAAAGGGGGAAAAACAGGATGATGCCATGGTTGGGGGGGGGGAGGCCCAGATGGTATGTTTAGCGGTACGTAGGGGTAATGGTTGTTTGAGGATTGTGCATTGGGGGGGTTTATGAAAATGAAGGGGTGCAGTTAGGGAGGCAATGGCAAGGGGAGGGAGGGAGAGTATTAATAAAAAATGCTAAAAGTTATATCTTTTAATGTGAAGGGGCTGAACTCCCCCCAGAAATGCTCCTTATTGTTTAAGGAACCGAGGGCCCTGGGAGGTGACATAGTATATTTGCAGGAGACACATCGCCGTAGCACCCACCAGGGCTGGCTGAGGCAAAGGCCATATTTAGAGACCTGGGCAGCCTCCAACCCACAGGGATGAAAGAAAGGAGGCGTGGCCATTTTGCTCCAACAAACGATGAGTGTTGTAGTAGAGGATATGCAGAGAGGTAAAGTTGGTAGATGGATTTTTCTGAACGTGTACTTAAATGGTCTTCTCATCACCCTGGCCAATATATATGTCCCCAACAAGGGACAGTTCCATTTCTTTGCGACTGTAAAAGCCCTATTGGCAGAGTTTGCCAAGGGGCATGTGATCTTAGGGGGAGACTATAATGCGTGTATGCAACCCCAGTTAGATTCCACTGAAGGGAAGGGAATGGGGCAAGCAGAACGCTGTGGGCCATGGTGTCTGATTTAGACCTGCAAGATGTCTAGCAGGACATGCACCGAGATGGCTGGGGTTATACTTACTACTCCCAAGACCACCGGGTCCATACTAGAATAGATTACTTGCTGCTAGACCAGCAGTTACTGGATGGAGGGGTAGTGGAGGAGCATGGGACCATTACGTGGTTGGATCATGCCCCTTGCTGGGCAGAGTTTGGCAACCCAGTGGCTGACACACGAGAATGAATGTGGGTAATGCAGGGGAGCTTTCTGCATCGTATGGAGGCAGTACAGGTGCATGATCATTTTATTCAAGAATATTTTGAACGGCACTCCACAGGAGAAGTGGCAATGCTATTTATTTTGGATATCTTTAAGGTTACCACTAGGGGTTACCTCATTGCAGAAGCAGCACTTACTAAGCCGGAGTCGGAGACTTGATACTTAGAAGCAGAGGCGAAGCGTTTGCAATTGGAGCATACACAGACCGGTTCGGGTTGGGCTTTGAAGCAATGGCAGGCGGTTTGAGCCCGACTTGATGGATTTGTTGAACGAGATTTAGAACATATGCGATGTCGGCTGTGACAAACCTATGAAAATTGTGTCTTCGGCAGCAGCGGGCTTTTTGTATGATCCGTGAGGAGTGGGATGCGACCAGGAACCTTCAGGTGGAGTCTAGTAAAATACAGGCAGCGTTTGCCTCCTATTTTGAGCGCTTAAATGCTGGGGACTCAATTGACCCCACCCAAGTGGAGGCCTACCTTGGGGAGGTGGAGCTACCAAAGCTATTAGAGGCTGACTGGGAGGACCTCGAAGCTGAAATAATGGCCCAGGAGTTGCAGCTAACAATTCGCTGCCTGCTTGTGGGAAAAGCCCTGGGAAGAGATGGCTTCCCCCCAGAATATTATAAAAAATATGCAGGACATTTGGCTCCAATCTTGGCCAAGCTCTTTAATAATGTTCTAAGGGAGAACTTGCTTCCAGAGTCACAATTGGAGGCGGTGATTACTGTTATACCCAAACCGAGTAAACCGGCTACTGAGGTGTCCTCCTACCGACTCATCTCACTTCTCAATACTGATGTAAAAATTCCGGATGCCTTGTTGGCAGCACGGTTAAACCGGGTACTCTCCAAATGTGCATGGGGAACAGGTGGGATTCGTTCCCGGACCCGGGTGCTCCAGGTGATGGATTTAGCCCAGGTGGACCCTCAACCAATACTTTTGGTGGGGATAGATGCAGAGAAAGCGTTCGATCGAGTAGGTTGGGATTTCTTGTTGAGGGTCCTGGATAGATTCGGCTTTAGGCCACATTTTCGGCTTTGGCTTTGGAATCTGTATCAGGAACCCAGGGCGAGAGTTCATGTAAATGGAAGTAGCTTCATGAGCTTTTCATTAGGGCACAGTACGCACCAGGGTTGTCCGTTGTTTCGTTGCTGTTCGCTCTGGTTATGGAACCCCTGGCACAGCAATTTTGAGTGACTCCTGATATCCGGAAGGTCCGGGTGGCACTCGGGAATATAAGATAGTGTTATTTGCTGATGGCATCATGCTGTCCCTGACTAACCCAGTGGCTTCTTTGCCCAGGGTGATGCAACACTTTGCGGCTTTTTCTCAGATCTCGGGATTCAAGATTAATATCACTGTCAGAAAACCTGAACATTGGGGTTGGTCAGGAGGATTGCCATCAATTGCGGGAACATGTCCCATCTAGGTGGGTCAAAAGCACTATCTGTTTCCTGGGGGTACAGCTGACAGCAGCCCCAGAGACTTTCTATCAGGCTAATTACAGCCCACTGCTCCAGCAGGTCCGGAAGGATCTGGAGCAGTGGACTGGCTTGCTACTATCGTGGTCTGGGTGCATTACTGTGGTTAAGATAGTGATAGTGCCGTGCTTTTTGTATCTGTTTCAGGTACTCCCGGTCCCATTGCCGCGAGGGGTCCTTGAGTCATGGCAGTGCATACTCATGAAGTTTATATGGCACTCTCAATGTCCCCGGATAGCGCAGCGGACACTGTTTGCCCACCCAAAGAGAGGGGGGATTGGGGTGCCTAATTTGCAGTGGTATTATGCGGCGGCACAGTGCAGAGCAGGGGTGGAGTGGATGAATTCTGACAGCTCCAAGTGCTGGATACAAATGAAGCAGGACTTGGCGGGAGGGCCGGGTTTGGGGGGAGCAGTTGTGGTTGCGGGCAAGTCTGTGTGCTTACTTGAGACCTGTGAACCCATATGTTGCTCATACTATTTGATGCTGGGATCAGTATCTATGGTCGTGGGGGATGTCTTTGTCACCCCTGTCCCCAATAGTTTATAACAAGGCCTTTCCGCAGGGCACGACCTCAAACATATTTCAGGAGTGGGGTTGGGCAGGATTGAGTCAGCTTGGACAGTTGTTTGAGGATGAGCGGATGCTTTCCTTTGAGGAAATATGAGAGAAATTTGACCTACCAGATCACCATGGTTTTTATTATGTTCAAACAGCACATTGGGCGGGATGGCAGGACATTCAGAAACAGGTGACACAAACCCTTATGGAGGTGGAACTCATCTGTGAGGACCACATGACCACCAAGGGGCTGGTCTCCGCATTGTATGCACATCTACAGAGTCGAGCGTCCCGCGTGGGTAGACACCAGGCTAGCTGGACCCGGGAACTGCAGCTTTCATATACAGACCAACAATGGGAGCAGATTGAGGGGCGTCTGTGGAAAAACTCTTTAGTGGTTAATGCTTGCAAAACCAATTACAAGCTACTATATGGATGGTACATGTCTCCCGCACAGCTAGCTAGGGCATTTCCGGGATTGTCTGACCAGTGTTGGCGAGGATGTAGTATGAGTGGGAATTGGCATATGTATAGTGGACGTGCCCTCATGTGCAAGGCTATTGGAAAGGGATTCAGTATCAGGTGTGGAAGCTGCTGTGGTTGGAGGTTCCATGGGATCCCGGGATTTTCTTGTTTGGGAGATCCATTCCGGGGGCTCGTTCCCCGCAACTGACACTGCAATGCTGCCCAGTTAAACCTGGCTTCAGTCTGGAGGCAGGCGACACCACCAGCGCTGGCACAGTGGCTGGGATGCATGTGGGACCAATACACTATATAATATGGGGTAGCCGTCAAGCGCTCATGAGTCCCATACTTTGAACAGATCTGGGCACCCTTTTTTAAGGTATATGGCACCTGAGAGGGTCCCTGACTGCCTAGAGCGGCACCCAGCGGGGGTATTCCCTCCTGGAATGGCTTGGATATGGTATGACCCTTGAGGACAATAGAAGGGGGTGGAAGAGGTAAGGGGGGAGGGAATGGGGGAAGATGATGGGGGTGTATGTTTGAATACATTTGTTAAAAGCTTTTCAAAAAACAAAGGGGCTATTTTATTGCATTTGTATTATGATAAGACATTGCTTATTCTTTGTATAATGCGGAAACACATTGTATTTCTTAGGTTGTCTTATTTGTTGCTACAATAAAGCTTCATGACAATTAAAAAAAAAAAAAAACAAGAAGTAGGGGAAAAGTATGCAGCATGGTCTTGTACCTTTGCTGATTTTAAACCATTCTGTTTCTCCTTGTTCTGTTCCAACTGTTGCTTCTTGATCAATGTAAAGGTTGTGTAAGAGAACTATCTGGTGTTCTGGTATACCCATACGTCTTAATGTGGCCCAAAGTTTCTCATGGTTTACACGGTCAAAAGCCTTGCTGTAGTCACTAAAACACATATAATGTCCTTTTGGTACTTGTTTGTCTTTTCAAGGATCCATCTGACATCCGTGATGGTGTCTCTTGTTCCTTACCCTTTCCTGAAACCTGCTTGCACTTCAGGCAGTTTTCATTCCAGGTATGGTTATATCTCTGTTGAATGATCTTGAGTAGAATCTTGCTGGCATGTGGGATCAGAGCAATTGTGTGATAATTTCCACAGTCAGTCGGATCACCTTTCTTCAGTATTGGTATAAACACAGATCTGTTCCTGCCACTTGGCCATGATGTTGTCTTCCAAATTTCCTGGCAGAGCCTTGTAAGTATGGTAACAGCCACATCCAATTGCTGTAATACTTCAATGGGAATGCCATCAATGCCCAGTGCTTTGTTCTTTGATAATGCTTTAAATGCTGCTTTGACTTCTTCTTTCATCACTAGTGATTCCTGATCATAAGGTACATGTTAAAACGGCTGTTGGTCCACAATCTTTATGGTATAATCACTCTGTATATTCTTTCTCCTTTTTTTGATCTTCTCAGCATCATTCAACATGGATCCTTGAGCATCTTGTAGCATTTCAATTCAAGAATGAAATTTTTCTTTAACTTTCTTAGCTTTACAAAAGCCGATCTTGTTCTTCCTGTAATAGTTTCCGATTCCATTTCCTTGCATGCATTATTGTAGTACTTCCCTTTGTCTCGTCTTGCCGCACGTTGGATATCTCTGTTGAGTTCTGTGATTGTCTCTCTTTCTCCTCTGTCTTTAGTTTCTCTGCATTTCTAAGCAATTTTAGGGGTTTCTTCAGTCATCCATTTTGACCGTTTTTGCTTTTTCATCTTTTGTAGAGACTTCTCACTTTCTTCCAACACAACCGTCTTGATGTCATCCTGTAACTCTTCTGGTGCTCTGTCATTTCTATCCAAAGCAGAAAATCTATTGTGCAGGCAGGCTTTAAATTCTGATGGTATTTTCTCAAGGTCAAATTTTGCTACATTCATGAATGGCTTGCTTTTTTTCAGCTTTAGCTTGAATTTGCATACTACTAGTTGGTGATCTGTACCACAGTCAGCTCCAGGTTTTGTCTTTGTTGATGTTTTTGAGCTTTTCAATCATTGACTTCCACAGATGTAGTCAATTTGATTTTTGTACAATGCATTGGGTGAAGTCCATGTGTACAGTTGCTGCTTGTGTTGCTGGAAGTAGGTGTTTGAGATGAATAGATCGTTGGTCTTGCAGAATTTTATCAGTCTTTCTCCAGCTTCATTTCTGTTGCTAAGTCCATATTTTCCAACCACTTTGCCATCTTCTTTGTTGACAACTTTTGCATTTCAATCACCTATAACTGTCAGGATAGCCTGTTTGCATGTTCTGTCCATTTCAGCTTGTACTTGTTCATAGAACTCATCAACTTCAACCTCTTCTGCAGCTGTTGTTGAGGCATATAGTGAAATTAGGCCTAACCTGCTAATTGGCTTTTCTTGAGGAACTCCATTCCAGTCCCACACCTTAGAGGATAGTGCATCTCTTCCAGCAGCTTGGAGACTGAGCATGTCACAACTTTGATGACATCAGGATACTTAGGCAGCTGGCACCACCCCCAGCCCCCAGTAACCTATTGACAAAGCAGACTCACAGGAGCAACAAATAAGAAGTCAACATTCAAAAAATAACAATCCTAACAACAAACTATAAGGAGTCCGTGTCGGGAAGACCACTCCTTCCCAAGTATCCCCCTCTCTGACTCCCGCCCTGAAACATGGGAGCCTTCCACCAAAAGGAGCTTACCTGTTCATACACTGAGCTCCCCCCCCCCCCCCGGAGGACAGGATAGGCATCCTACCCAGGAAAAACAAGCAAAGGAACCTGTGTGCCTTCTTCTTCAATAATGCGGTATGGCTTTGCCTGCCCCAGGCTATTCACTTAAGCTAAACTTCTTCAGGCCCAGGGTCGCATGCAGCACACAAGACTACAGAAGGGAGGGTCCTGGGACTGGACTGGAGTTCGTCAAGGAAAGCCAATTAGCAAGTAAGGCCTAATTTTCCTTATCGTCCCTCCAGTCCAATCCCGCACCTCAGGGATGTAACAGAGCCACCTAACCACAGGAAGGTCCTGTGAGTCCGGGCCTGGATAACCACTGAACTGAACTTCGCATCCCTCCTCACTTGCACATCCAATCTGTAAAGTTTTACAAATGTATGTAAAGACGACCAGGTGGCTTCCTGACAGATGTCCCCCAGCAGAACCAAACACCACTCTGCCCAGGAGGCAGCATGCGCCCTGGTGGAATGAGCCTACAGACCCTGTGGGACCCCTTTGCCACACAACAAATAGGCTGACTCAATTGCTTCTTTAATCCATCTTAAAATGGAGGACTTTGCTGCAACCTCCCCCTTGCGTGGCCCTCTGAACAGAATGAATAACTAATCCGACTTCCGAAATGAAGCCGTTCTCTTTAGATACCTTCTCAAGCATCGAGGAGGTGCAGCTGCAGATCCTGTAAGTCCTCTGTCAGTCCAGACAATACTGGAAGGGCACCCGGCTGATTCAGATGAAATGGTGACGCTACCTTCGGGAAGAAAGAGGGTACCGTTCACAGGATTACCTTTTCCCTGGAGAAAGAGAGAAAAGGTTCTCTACATGACAATACCTGTAGCTCGAAGATTCTCCTGGCTGAACAGATAGCCACCAAAAACACCGTCTTCAAAGTCAAGTCCTTCAGGGTACATGACACTAGTGGCTCGAAGAGCTCTTGCAACAGCGCTGAAAGCACCAGATTGAGGTCCCAAGCCGGTACCAACGCCCTCCTTGGCAGGCGGAGCTGCTTAATGGCCCTCAGGAAATGAATGACATCTGGATGCGTTCCCAAGGAGACCCCCTGGATTCTATCATGATAACATGCCAACACAGCCACTTGCACCCTTAGAGAGCCATAGGCCAACCCTTTATCAAGCCCTGCCTGCAAGAAGTCCAACATTTCTGGAACAGACACCGACAGTGGCCTTCAACTGTTCTCAGCACACCAGCCCTTAAAAATTCTCCACACTCGAACATATGACAAGGAGGTGGACCTCTTCTGGGCTCTAAGAAGCATGGAGATTACCTGAGCAGAATAACCTTTCTTCCTTAACCTATCCCTCTCAAGAGCCATGCTATAAGCGAGAACCGATCCACCTGGGGCATTAGTACTAGAACCTGTGCCAGCAGGTCTAGCCTGCAGGGAAGTCTCCACAGCTCGGCGCTCTCAGACAAACCAGGTTGGTGTACCACAGCCACCAATCTGGGGCAACCAGAACAACCAGCCCTTGTGCACCTCCACTCTCTGAACTACTTGACTTATGAGCGCCCACGGAGGGAAAACATAGAGAAGCCCTTGGCTGGGCCAGCACTGCACAAGTGTGTCCAGGTATTCAGACATTCTCTCCCTACGTTGACTGTAGAATTGGCTGCCTTTGGCCGATGCAAATGTCATCATCAGATCCATGACCGGCTCCCCCCACCAGTGTATGATCTGCTCGAAGACCGTCTGGTTCAGTTGCCATTGCCCTGGGTCCAATCGCACATGACTGAGGTATTCAGCCATGACATTCTCTGTGCCGGCCACATGTGCCGCTGAAATCGCCTGTAGGTGGGCCTCTGCCCAAACCATCAACATCTCCACCGCACTCTCCAGCCTGGCGCTGCCCATACTCCCTTGCCAATTGATGTATGCTACCATGGTGGCATTGTCGGAGAAGACCCATTCCGCCTGTGTGTGCATCATTGGGTGAAATTCCTGTAAGGGGAAGCAAATGGCTCTCGTCTCCAGCCAACTGATAGACCATGTCCACTCCTCCGCGGTCCACCGTCCCTGAGCAATGTGCCTCTCGTAGTGGGCTCCCCATCCTGTAAGACTGGCATCCGTCATTAGGGGAATCCAGCATGGCGACTCCAATGGAACTCCGGCCATCAGATTCTACTCACTTAGCCACCACCTGAGGGCCAGCTGGACCTCCCATGGACAGGCCAACATGCGCAACAGGGGATGAAGCTGGTGTGACCACCGGTGCAGCAGGGCTCTCTGCAACAGTCTGATGTGGGCCCATGCTCATGGGACCAGATTGATTGTTGGCGCCATGGTCCCCAAGAGTTGAAGATAATGCCATGCAGATGGCTCCGCCATGTGCAGAAATTGCCGAACCAGCAAACACAGAGCCTCCGCCCTCTTTTGTGGCAGAAACCCCAAACCCCCATGGGTGTCAAATCGAGCCCCGAGGTACTCGAGGTCCTGTGAGGGGATCAAATGACTCTTGTCGACATTGATGACCCAGCCTAGCTCACGCAAGAATTGGACCACACAGGCCGTGGCCTGAGTGCTTTGCTCCTTGGAATTTGCTCAAATGAGCCAATCATCCAGGTATGGATGCACTAGTATGCCCTCATGATGCAAGACCGCCACCACCATGACCAACACTTTGGTGAAAGTCCGGGGCTGTCGCGAGACCGAACAGCAATGCCTGAAACTAAAAATGTAAAAATGTAAAAATGGTTGCCGCAAAGCGTAGAAATTGGTGATGATCTGGATGTATGGGAACACTTCCGTAAGGTCTAGAGAGGTCAAGAACTCCCCCTCCCGAATGGCCATCATCACCGAATGGAGGGTCTCCATATGAAAACACGGAACCCAGAGACACCTGTATACCTGTTTGAGGTCGAGGATAGGATGAAAAGTCCCTTCCTTCATTGGGACCTGCTCTGCACTGATCCGTGGGAACTGGAACCACCACCCACAAGCTTAGAATTTGCTTGAGCGTCTGCCGCACGCCCCGCACCTTTGCACGCACTTTGCAGGGAGAACGAACAAAGGCTGTTTCTGGTGGTCTGGTGAATTCCAGCGCATAACCCTCCCGGACCACCTGTAGAGCCCACTGATCCAACATAATCTGGACCCAGGCAGGGTAGAAGTCTCACAACCGACCTCCCTCTGGCTGCACCCCTGCCTGTGTCCCCCTCGCTTCATTGTGGGTTTTTTTAGGCTGAGGTGGAGGCAGAAGCCCCGTAATATCTTCTGCCTGTCCCCCAAAACCCCCAAAATGGCGGTGCCCTTACAGCGAAACTTCCTCTCTGGTAAGGGGAGAATCTCACCATCCGAAACCGCCTAAACTCATGGATCTATCCCTTGCTCGCGTCTGAAACCCGACCCTGCTTCGGCTTATCTTCGGGAAGACAACCACCTTTTGACTCCCCCAAGTCCTTTACCAATTTTTCCAGCTCCTCCCCGAACAACTGTTTCCCTTTGAAAGGCAGCATTCTCAATCGGGCCTTCGAGGAACATCCACCGACCTATTGTGGAGCCAGAGGTAGTGGCGAGCTGCCACCATCGAGGCCATATTGTTCAAAAGAGCCCTCACCTGATCCTGGGGCTCCTCTGATGACTCAGGGAAGCTTTGCGCCCAACGCAAGCATGCACATGCCACCAGCACCCCGCAAGCTGAGGCTTGCAGATACAGAGCACTTACATCACAGAAACGTAGTCTTCTTCATTTCGACCGATAATGCAGCATTGACCTTTGGAGAACAAAACATCCTCTTCTCCATCTCCGTCAATGGATACATTCGGGACATGATGCGAGACTCTCTAAGCCCAGCCTCCAGAAGCCTCCTCCAGGATCATCTGCTTAATGACTCTATGTAGCAGGAATACCCTCTGAGGCCTACGTATGGCCTGCAGAATCGGATCTTCCAGGGTCTCCTCCTCGGCCGCCCCCCACTGGGGGCATGTTAAGCATCTTCAGCGACTCCGCAATGAGTATCACCAGCTCCTCCTTCTGGAAGACCCTAACAGTATGGGACTCGTCCTCCCTCCGAGGAAATAGACCTGGCCTCGTCTGATGCTTCCTCCTCGAGGCGTCTCTTGGCACGGGGCTGTACTGGGTCTGGCTCAGCATCCTGCGTGTCTTCGGAACCTCCCTCTTCTTGGCAATACACCCCTTACATTCGGCCTGTTGTGTGAGACAGAACGCCTTATGAAGCAACAACACAAACTCGGGGGAGAAATCCCCCAGAACCCCCCCCCCCCTCTCTGCACCTGAGAGGAAGAAGGGCCGGAAGAGTCCAAGTCCTGCTGACAATGTTGTAGCACTGGCGGAGACAAACTGGGGCCCCCCTCTCTCTGGGGTGAGGGACCCGGAATCTGTGACACAGGCGCCTTGGGAGCACTGCTTCCTCCAGCATGGTCTGCTCAGCCATGCGTGTCTCTGCAGCGCATCCCCTGCAAATCCCTTCTACAGAGAGCATGCTCCGACGTGCTCCACACACCCCACACTGTGGTCTCATAGGCATGGCTCCTCAGGAGCCTGGGGGTAATGCCTCTTTCCTACTATAGCTCTTACTGAAGCTTTGCTCTGTTGAGCTTTGCTCTGTTAAACTGTCTTCTCTATACTGAATCTTTCTTTCTTTCTTTCTTTTTTTTTTTGGTGTCACTTAGTGCCAAGCAAATTTCCTCTCTTGTTCTTTCACTAAAACCAAAGGCAAGGGAACAGAAACTAAAGGAAAAGGAAATGAAAAAAAGAAACAATTAAGGAAACTGTAGGATAAAATGGAAATCTCCAGTATGATCCTTCCCACTCAAACAAAATGGCGCTTCTGACAGAATCCTCCCTGCACGGGCCGCTGCCACACGGCTCGCCGGCACTGCAACCCAACTCACGCATATCCCAGGAGGCCTACCAGCGGCACTTACACTCCCCTCTGGCTCTCCTTACCACTAGTGTCCTGCATTGAGAAGACAGCTGACACTCTGTGCTCAGCCGATCCGTAGCTTTGGCACCAAGGTAGGGAGCGAAGAGACTTGCCTGAACTTGCCTTTCCTGGTGTCACCCGCAATAGGGGTTCGGAAGCAGTGCTTAACTCATTGCTCACTGTTGGCAGCTCTTTCGGCCCTCTGAGCAATGTACCTCCGCGTTTATTTATTTATTTTTTTTACAATCAGCTCGCAATGCGCGGTACTCCCAGGGAGCAGGGAGGAAGGGGAGGGGAGGAGGCTTAACCACCACAGAGCAATGCCTAAAGAAAAAATTAAAGAAAAAGTCTTCCTAGTTGTCCCTTCAGTGAGTCTTGACTCAGGGATCACCCGCTCCAGATGCTTGGAGACTGAGCTTACTAGGGGCTGGGGGTGGTGCCAGTGGCCTGATGTAATCAAAGTTGTGACATGCTCAGTCTCCAAGCTGCTGGAAGAGGTGCACTATCCCCTGACGGGCGGCCCAAGGGGAGTGCGGGGCCATTGCAGAGACTTGATGTGGGGCCTCATTTGCATAAGGGACCTCATTTGCATAAATATTTGCATAATGTTACCATACACTAACTTTTAGTAAACATGCCTCTTCATGAGTGTATGGATAAAGAAAGACTAAAAGATTTCTACATTACTATAATCCAGTGCCAACCGCCAAGCAGATTGGGAACTACTACAAACACTGCCCATTAAAACCCATAGCAAACCCACCGTATCCTAACAGCACTACCAAGACTCACAAAGCACCATACCCTACCTATCAAAAGGAAACACTGCAAATATTAAAACAATACATTTCAGAGAATAACAATACATGACCTACTAGGGAAAAAGAACAAGTGGCAATGTCAAATAGGAATTACATAAACAGAATACCTCAGCTCAGTTACACATGCACAACGTAGACCATCACCAAACAAGGAATCACAATTTAGAAACAGGAAGACAATAATTAAACTGGGAACCCCAAAAGCCAAACTTGGAATGTACAACACTGTAGAAATAAAACTATAAATTAATTTCCTCTTGTACTAAACAAAGCGCAGACTTTAATAATGCAAATTTCCCAGAGCTGACATATTCCAGTTAATAAATTCAAAATAAAGAGATATTTTTCTGCCTTTTGTGCATTTTTTTTTCAGTTGCAATTGCTCCAGCCACTTTCTTCTGGTTTCTTTGTGTCTTCTGCTTACTCTCCACCGCCTGCTGTCCATTTGTCCTTTCTTCTCTCTTCTAGTTTTTTTTCATTCTCTCTCTACATCTGCTTTAACATACTAATCTTTCTCCTTTTGCTCTTTCCTCATTCCTATTTCATCCACTCAAATTTTACCCCTCCATCCTCAATCCCCACTTATTCTCCCAATATCTGGCCAATTGTAGATTTGTCTTCCCTCCCACACAAAATATTTTTTCCCAGTCCATTTCACTCTCCCAGCTCCATCCCATTCTAATCCTCCCCCAACATCAGCTCCCTTCTAGTTCCAGCCCCACCCAGCATCCGCTCCATTCTTGTCCCCGCATCAGCCCATTTCCAGTCCTAGCCCCCCATAAGCCCATTTCCAATCCTATCCTAGCCCCACCATCAGCCCATTTCCAGTCCTATCCGAGTCCCTCCATCAGCTCATTTCCAATCCCAGCCCCCCATCAGCCCATTTCTAGTCCTTTCCTAGCCCCACCATCAGATAATGCCAAATCCTAGCTCCCCTCCACTCAGCCCATTTCCAATCCAAGCCCCCATGAGCCTACTTCCAGTTCTAGCCCCTCCATGAGTCCATTTCAATCCAAGCCCCCACCACAGCCCATTTCCAATCTTAGCACCCCCCAACAGCCCATTTCCAGTCCTATCCTAGCCCCTCCATCAGCCCATTTCCTGCCCTAGCCCCCCCCCACTCAGCCCATTTCCAGTCCTAGCTCCCTCCTCTCACAGCCCATTTCCATTCCAAGCCCCCCTCACCATCAGCTATTTGCAGTTCAAGCCCCCCTTCCACTCAGCCCATTTCCATTCCAAGCCCCCGCCCCCATCAGCTATTTGCAGTTCAAGCCCTCCTTCCACTCAGCCCATTTCCAGTCCTAGCAACCCCCCCCAGCCGATTACCAGTCCTAAGTACCCCCATAACCCATTACCAGTCCTAAGCCCCCTATCACCCCATTTTCATTATTTGCCCCCCCCCCCATAGCCCATTACCAGTCCTAACCCCCCATCAGCCCACTTCCAGTCCTAACCCCCCCAAAAGCCCATTTCCAGTCCTATCCTAGCCCCTCCATCAGCCCATTTCCTGTCCTAGCCCCCCGCCCCCACTCAGCCCATTTCCAGTCCTAGCTCCCTCCCCTCACAGCCCATTTCCATTCCAAGTCCTCCTCCCCATCAGCTATATGCAGTTCAAGCCCCCCCTTCCACTCAGCCCATTTCCATTCCAAACCCCCGTCCCCATCAGCTATTTGCAGTTCAAGCCCTCCTTCCACTCAGCCCATTTCCAGTCCTAGCAACCCCCTCCCCCCCAGGCCATTACCAGTCCTAACCCCCCCTCAGCCCATTTCCAGTCCTAGCCCCATCTAGCCCATTACTGTTCCCCCCTCCATCAGCCCATTTCCAGAGCCCCCCCATAGCCCATTATATCCTAACCCCCCCCCCCATCAGCCCATTTCCAGTCCTAGCTCCCCATAGCCCATTACCAGTCCTAACCCCCCATCAGCCCATTTCCACTCAGCCCCCCTCATAGCCCATTACGTCCTAACCCCCCCATCAACCCATTTCCAGTCTTAGCCGCCCCCATAGCCCATTATCAGTCTTAACCCCCCCATCAGCCCATTTCCAGTCCTAGCCCCCCCCCATAACCCATTACTAGCCCTAACCTCCATCAGCCCACTTCCAGTCTTAGCCCCCCATAGCCCATTACTAATCCTAAGCCCCCCATCAGCCCACTTCCAGTCTTAGCCCCCCCCCCACCCCATAGCCCATTACCAGTCCTAACCCCCTCCCCCATCAGCCCAAGTAGATTTTTAAAAAAACGGCTGCTGCTGCCGCTGCCGCCGTGGCAGCGGCAGAATCAAGCGTCCTGGCCCAGGGCCCCCCCCCCCCTGCCCAGCAGAGCCTCCCTGCAGCATCATTCAGCTCCCGAGTCACAATAAGCGCGGGCTTTCAGAGCCATGAGAGTTTCCCTTTCTCGCGGCTCTGTTAATCCCGCCGGGGCTGATGGGATTTCCTGTCAGCCCCAGCGGGCTTAACAGAGCTGCAAGAGGTCAGAGAAGCTCTCCTTTCACGGCTCTGAAAGCCTGCGCTTTGGGACTCGGGAACTGAATGATGCTGCAGGGAGGCTCTGCCGGGGAGGTGGGGCCTCGCGGCATGACGCTTGATTCTGCCACTGACACGGCGGCAGTGGCAGCAGCAGCCGGTTTTTTTTTTTTAAATCTACTTGGGCTGATGTAGAATGTTTTTTGCGCTGGGCCCCCTGAAACGCGAGGCCCTGTGCAAAATACATTCTTGCTCAATGGACGGGCCGGCCCTGTCCCCTGAGGTGCGGGACTGGACTGGAAGGACTATATGGAAACCTGAATAATAGTTGTGTTGATGGGCATTCCTTGTAGACGAATAGAAATTAAGTGTTCACTGAATGCATTGTATTTCATTACAGTTCCTGCAAGCTTCTTCTTAATTATAAATGCAACACCGTTTCTTCTTTGTCTTTCATTTCCAGCATAGTAGACCATGATCATCAGATACAAAGTAGCCTTCACAGCACCACAAGCTGCAAACCAACTGAGGGCTGCATGTTATAGGCAGGATTTAATTTGTAAACAAAATGGAGTGGAACTTTGGGCAGGGCCACTCTCCTCCTGGCAGAATTTTGCATTTTCCCTGTCTCTATACCCCATCTCCCTGGCATGATTATGTTCTCTTGTTTCCTCCCTGTCCTCCTGCATGTTCATTTCCACTTCCTCTGCAGGATAATCAGCAACTGGCTCCACTCCTGGGGGTGGAATCTGAGTAATATCACTTCCTAAACTGGAGAAGTGCCGGAACACAGTTCTGACCCTGGTTGTAGGTTTGATGTATTGCTCATGCCTGCATCACCCTCTTGGCAGTGCTGTCATGGCTTGCCTCACTGCTACTTTTCGCCCTTCTTCTGCTGATTTGGATGCTTCATATCTCTCTGACCAGTGTGCTTTGGATTTTTCTGGGCCACTCTTCTTCATCATCCTTCTGCTTTACATCTTTTTGAATACCTCTTGCTTATTATTAAACTCCTCTTTTGGTTTTTGTCTACCTGTTTTGGCATGCAGTGCCTAGCAACCTGAATCTGGAAGAAAATGAATCCAGTGCAGTGGGAGGACACTACCAATCTATCATAGTCAACAAGTCTTGAGCTCTCTCTTTAAAGTTCTTTTGAAATTTTTACTGTACTTGTTTGGATGTTTTAGCAGCGGAGTGCAGCTACTGTTACACCTGTAACTGAAGAACAGTATTTCTAGCAGTACGAATAAACATGGCGTGTAGACGGAGGAAGGGGACACCTGATAGCCAGCCTAATAGCCATATCAACCCTAGCTATCATGGGGTGACAGACTATCTGCCATCTACCATCCTCCATTACTGTAATTGTAGACTATCAGTCTTCTACCTCAACTATTTGTCTTTCATTATAGGGGCTTCCGACTTATCTTGCTGCTGTGTTGGTCTTCCTCAGTTCTTCTGGGCTGTTGCATCCCATTGTTTTTGGGGCCTTCACCATGGTGCATCCTCTGATTCTTCTTTATATCGCTTGGCATGTCATCTCAGCACTCTATGAATGCTTTTTCCACCCTGGAGCAATCTTCCTCTTTACTTAAGGTTCCTATACTGGGACCAAAATTCTCAGTGACAGAACTCTAACTTGCAGCATACAACTTAGCCAGACTCACCCCACTCCTTCAGCCTGGGTTCCTGCCATAATGTCTGTTGTTGCATTAGCTCTCCTCTGCTCTTTTAGGTCCTTCCAGTCAATCTGGGTGCTGTGTTGGTCCTTCTGGCATAATTTAGGGCCTTCCAGGCAATCTGGGTGTTGTGTTGTGTTGTGCTGGTCTTCATTGCATAATTTGGGTACTCAATCAATAAAAAAACTCCAAGACAAATTTAACAGTCAACCTTACCAACTACATAGAGAGTTAATAGGTAACAAAAACAGGAGAAACAGATCTCAGTATAACACAGCATACAGGATGTGACAACCAAGCTGACCTTTTAATCACCAAACATAGAAACATGATGGCAGAAAAAGACTATATGGCCTATTTAGTCTGCCCTTCCATATCAATTACTGTAGTCTCTTTTTTCCTTTAGAGATCTGTTTTTGTCCCATGCTTTCGTGAATTCAGATACTGTCCTCGTCTCTACTACCTCCACTGGGAAGCTATTCCATGCATCTACTACTCTTTCCGTAAAGAAATATTTCAGAATATTACTCCTGAGTCTATCCTCTTTCATCCTCATCCTATATCCCCTCATTGCAGAGCTTACTTTATTTTATTTTTATTTTATTTATTTGATTTTATAAACCACTCTATTTTACAATCAGAGTGGTTTACATAAAACAGTATCACTGGAACATTTTACATTGAACAGGAATGTCAACTTGGGAAATTAAACAGGGTTGAACTATATTACATAATGGTGTATGGTTCTTACAATGTCCTGTAACAATTGAAAAGGCTCTCCTCCTATGTATTTAAATGTCCCTATCATATCTCCTCTATCCCACCTTTCCTCTGTGGCATGAATAATGGGGATGTAAATATGCCTGGATGTACATCCCTGCTATTCATGCAAATGCGGCTGCCAGCAAAAGGTTCCCCGTATGTACATCTAAGTCGTATGGGGCGCCTTAGACGGTGGCAGGGGGAGGGTGGAAGAAGGGCGGAGCAAGGGAAGGTCATCTTCCTGGATGTACAGAGCCTATTCTGAGGTCAGCCCTGTACGTCTGGGCTCAGCCGGGTAGATGGGCAACCTATTCCACCTCAGAGATGGAATAAGTCCCCCTGGATGCAGAGCTTCGGCTGCAGAAAGCATGGACAAAGGAGGTAAGTGTGCAGGAGGTTTTCCGCAGTTGGACCCTGGCCATGAGAGGCCAGATCAGGGGTCCAGCTGCTAGGAATGAAGAAAATCATCTGTGGCTGGCATTTGTGGCTCCATTCAGAAGCCTGACTGAGGTAGCTGGGCATGTGGCTGACCGTGCAAAACCTGCCTCTGGTAAACCCATGCTGCCTCAGATTCTGCTATCCATTGGACTCCAGAAACCTCACTAAATGTATACAAATGTATACTAAATAAAATCCTCTGTTTTAGCAATGCTTCCATTAATTTACACACCACAGAGGTCAGACTAACTGGTCTGTAGTTCTCAACCTCATGCCTTTCTTAAGTCCTCTGGAATCACTCCCCACTCCAAAAAGGCATTGAAAAGGTCAGACAGTGGAGCCACTATAACTTCCCCAAGTTCCTTCAATACTCTCAGATGTATTCCATGTGGCCCCATCACTTTGTCTACTTTTAATTTAGCTAGCTTCCTCATAAACACAGTCTTCTGAAAATCGTTCAAGATCTCCTTCACCTCTGTTCCTATTTGTGAGTATTTTCTGATATCCTGCTCCAGGCCCTTCATCTGTGGACACAGAACAAAAATATTTGTTAAGCAATTCTGCTTTATCCTCATCAGTTTCTACATTTACTCCCCTTCACCCTTGAGTCTGACAATACCACTTTTGCACTACCTCCTCTTGCTAGCATATCTGAAAAATGTCTTGTCCTCCCTTTTTATTGCATTGGCTATTTCTTCTTTTTGTATTTTTTGCTTTCCTGACTACTTTCCTAACTTCTCTAAGTTTTTCCAAATATTGATGCTTGTCTTCTTCTTTTTATGTTCTCTTGTATTTTATGAAGGCCACCCTCCTTTTCTTCACCTTTTCAGCCATTTATTTTGAGAACCACAGTAGCCTCCTTTTCCTTTTACATTTATTTTCCTTTCTAACAAAAAGGTTCATTGCCCTTAAAATATCCCCTTTCAGTTTTATCTATTGTTTTTCTACACACCCAGCTGTTACCATCTCACTAATGATTCCTTGAGGTATTGTCCCATCTTGGCAAAGTTAGTTTTCCTAAAGTCTAAGACCCTCACTTTTGAGTGGACTTTATCAGTCCAGGTCCATACTGAACCACATCATCTGTTTCACTTATACATCAATCTATATATTTATCAATCATAGATCTGAAAAACCTACTGAAAGTCAAAATATCAGATGTGTACAAACAACAATATGATTAAGCTGTCCAAAAATCTCATTTATCTTCCATATTGTAGGGTATAATGTGTGCACAAAAAACATCACCAGTCCTTTCAGACATATTCACTAAAGACAAAATCAATCAATGTGTTTTGCAACTATGATGATATATTATTTGTTTAAAAATGTCTTTCAGTATGGAAGCATTGAGGATTCAATCCTGAAGCAGCCTCTTAGCCAAACGGTGGCCAGTGTTGATTGATTTTTGTCTGAAAGGACTGGTGAATTTTTTTTTGTATCCTATGCATCCTGCAATATGGAAGATAAGTGAGTTTTTTGGAACTGTTTAATTGTATCGTTGTTTATGCACATTTGGTATGTTGATTTTGATCAGGAAGTATATCAGACCTATGATTGATAAATAAGCAGTATAAGTGAACCTTTGCTGATAAAAAGCTAGTCAGGCTGGTTGTCACATTCTGTAGGCTGTTTTATAATGAGACCTCTTGGTTTTGTCACCTATGAACCCTTTGTGTAGTGGGTTTGGTTGATTGTTAAATTTTGTCTAGGAGTTTATTGATTTTGGTAATTTTTGCATTTCCACTGTAATTATTTACCAATTTGATTTATAATTTAGGGCCTTGCAGCTGATCTGGGTGCCATGCTGGCCTCCTTGCTATATTACTTCTTCAAAGTATCTTGGTGTGCTTCCATTAATTGTGGTGCATCCACTATCTCGAGGTGTTCATTGTGTTCATTGTAGTACGCATTTTGCCACTGTCCATAGTCTTTGCCCTCTACTGGTGCCCCTGGGAGATTTGTGACTCTCTTGATGGCTTGTAGTGCTGTTAAAGATTCCTGCTATCAAGTTGCAAGTAGCTTTGATTGGAAATAGATGACAAACCTTAATGTTCCATTGTAAAATAACTTCCCCCGTAGACTTTAATGGGGACAAACAGGATGAATGAATGCTTTGGTTCCCAAAGACTAACTGAATGGGTATATTCTTTTTTTTTTTTACTTACATTTTTCATTGGAACACCAACACATACTGAACATTACAAAAACCAGAACCCCTCAAATCAACCCTCAAAGCCCTGCCACCCTGATTTTCATTTGTTGTCATCAGTCCTCGACTCTTTCCCTCTCCCCAACAATCCCATAATAATAATACTCAGAAGAAGAAGAACATCAACAGCAACCCTTCCCAGCCAGGTACCCCAAAGTACAGTGCAGAAAGACATCCCAATATACATTAACAACACCATCCTCCCTGCCATCCCTGTTCCGAAAAATCAAATACCACAAAGGTACTTATAAAATAGAAGTCAGCATAATATGTATCAACAGAAATGGAACTGTTCAGTGCACCCTTCCCCTACCACTCCCCAAACCTGTACCACCTTCCCCTATACCCTGCAACCTAACTGTTTCTTCCCCACCTCCCCATCTCAAACGTCCCATACTCCCCCTACTCCCTGCACCCCCCCCCCCCACACCCTACAGATTTGATTCAATGTTCATAAGGAATCCAAATCTTCCTATCCTGTTCCACCTATTATGGCAAAGGGTGGTCAACGTAGTCATTTTGTGTTGTTGTTGTTAAGTGCTGTCGAGTCTGTGTTGACTTATGGCAACCCTCTGTATTTGGTTAATAGAGTGGCACCCACAGCTGCTGTTATTGTATCGATCCATCTCATTGCTAGCCTTCCTCTTTTGCGCTGACCTTCTACCTTGCCAAGTATGATGACTTTCTCTAACAATCTCTCTTCACATGATGTGTCCAAAGTATGAAAGTCAGAGTCTCGTCCTCTGAGCTTCTAAAGAAATCTTAGGTTTGATCTCCTCTAGTACTGACTGATTTGTTCTTTGGGCAGTCCATAGTATACACAGTATTCATCTCCAGCACCATGATTCAAAGACATCGATTTTCTTCTTGTCTATCTTTTTCACTGTCTAACTTTTGCATCCATATGATGTTCTCCAGGAACAAACAGGAAGTCAGTCCTCACATATGGGTGACTTCGGAGCTGACAGACCCCGTGTGGAGCATTTCCCCTGCTTTCACAGAAAACCTTTGGAAATGCTGCCATGCATGCGTGGTCCCCTTCCTGCCCAAGGGTTCCATCTTGCTCAGTCTCCTTTTTTCCATGGAGCCCAAAGGATGCTTGTCCTGTTTCCTCAGAAAAATCCTCTAAAAATTATCCTTAAAGTTGTTTTTATCCCAGTTTGCATACTGCTTTCTCTTCCCATCTTGAGCCGGCACCGTTCTTGGCTCATCCCTTCTGTTTTGTCGAGGCTTGCCTCGACCGGCGTTCACACCCTCTTTCGTCCATGGATCGTTGAACCAACAAGAAAAGGTCGGAGTTGCAGGAGAGAATGTTCCCATGGTCCAACTCAGCCCCAGTTTCCCCGACACTGAGTCCCAAGCCAAGCACCTCCCATGAGGCCCAGGCATCTTCGGAATCCTGCGGTGGCAAGACCAGTCGAGGTGCCACTGGTGAAACCCAGTAAGTTCTCGCAGCAGGACTCAGGCAATTCCGAACAGCGCCCCCTTAAGGTCTCTAAGAAAGAATTCTTGGCTGCTGGCAACCATGTGAGGCTCCTCGAGGCCATAGTCCTCATCGAACGCACTTGCGAGAATGCTGGCATCGGGCCCGAGGCCCTCAGTGCCCACACCGAGAGCTGTGGAGCCCTCTGGCATCGAATCCAGAATGGTGGCTCTGAAACAGAATATATCTGCCTGCTGCAACTGGGCCCCTGACTGCAGGGGAGTCTCTAAGCATTGAGCCAGGCCCCGAGCACCGCCAGCCTCAAACAAGCCCCCGGCACCGATCAAGGTCCCGGTCCTGATCCTCAGACATTCGGTCCTCCCTGGACAATTTCCAGGAGTTTGACCTCAGATCCACCGGCGGACTCCAGTCCCTTGGGGCCGGCCTTGAGGCTTGGGAGTCCCGAGCCTCGGGGTCCTTGACATCCTCTGGTTCTGACCGGGATACCGACATCGAGGCCTCCCCCGAAACCTTTTGGTACCGAGACGTCCCTTCGAAGCCATCTCCCCTAAAGTCCCGGTGCCATTCCCCTCCTGAGGATGTGGCCTTCCACAACTTCGTCCAGGATATGGCCCGAAGCGCTCTCGGTTCTGACCAAATCAGAGGAGGACCTGTGCACCGAAGAACTGGACATCCTCCAGTATGAGTCTCCGCCAAAGGACACTCTCACGTTGTCGGTACAGCCCATCCTTGACCGGCTGCTCCTGCGGATGTGGAGGATCCTGGCTTCAATGCCGGAGGTCAGCTGATGCCTCAACACCATCTATCGCATCAAAAAGAGCCCAGGCTTCCAAAAGTCCTAACTTCTGCATAACTCCATGGTCGTAGAGTCATCTATGCAAAAGCTTAAAAGCCAGAAGAATTACTCCTGTTGCTCCAGGCAGAGAGGCCCGAGCCCTCGACGCCCTCGGGCACAAGTGCTTCCAGGGATCCATGCTGGGTTGTAGGATACAGGCCTATGAGTTGTACATAGACATGTACCTGAAGGGCCTCATCCAGGAACTGGCAGACTTCACCACAGGCCTCGCTGGGGAACCCCTCCAGAGGTTCCAGCCCTGAAAGCTGGGATCCAGGACTGTTCAAAGTTCCTAACTTGATCTACTTACGACAGCTTTGAATCAGCAGCCCGGGCAGCAGCAGCGGGCATTGGGACCCAGCTCCAGGCCTGGTTGAAGACCTCCAACCTCGAGCAATGGGTGCAAGAGAAATTGCTTGACGTCCCCTGCAACGAGATAGAGGCCGAGATAGTGACCAGGCAGAGGCTCTTGAGAAAGACCTTAACCCTTCCCCAGAAGAAATCCTCAGGAAAAAGACCACCTTTCCTGAGGAGAAAGGGGTCTTTTTACCCTTCTTGGGGCAACAGCAACAGGGACCCCAGTCCAAGAGCCAGGGCCATGGGCAGAGGAAGCCAAAGGCTCAGAAGCCTCAGCCTCAGCCACCAGCTCCCACCAAGCCTGGAGGGAGCTTTTGACTCCCCAGAAGCGCCCCCTCTCCCCGGGAGACTCTCCCTAGTCCACAGGAGGCTGCCTGGTGCTCCTCGCCCACAGGTAGGTCAGGGTCACCACAGACCAGTGGGTCCTACAAGTGGTAAAGGAGGGCTATTTCAGGTTCCAGCAAACACCCCCAGGGTTCTTCCCAGGAGAGCTGGTATTTCCTCTCCTTCACCAGACCTTGTTCCTCTCAGAGCTCACAGGCTTGCTCAAGGACAGGGCGGTAGAGCCTGTACCCAGACATCTGTGGGGAAAGAGGTTCTACTCCAGGTATTTCCTTGTCCCCAAAAGAACTGGGGCCTTCAGGCCCATGCTAGACCTGTGAAACCTGAACAAGTTTATGGTGAGGGAGAGGTTCAAGATACTATCCCTTGGAACTCTGCTGCCCTACCTCCACCAGGGAGATTGGCTGTGCTCCATAGACCTAAAGGATGCATACACGCAAATTCTGATCCATCTGATCCACCCCTCTTACAGATAGTACCTAAGGTTCATGATGGGAGGAGAGCACTACCAGTACAGGGAACTTCCATTCGGCCTGGCCTCCTTGCCAAGGGTCTTTACAAAGTGCCTGGCGGTCGTGGCCACCTACATGCTTCTACAAGGGGCCTTCGTCTTTCCCTATCTGAATGACTGGATCATCAGAGACAGCATGGCCCTCGAGGCCAGCCAGGCTGCAGGATGAACAATCTGCCTCTTGCAGCACCATCATTGACTACCCAAAATCCCATCTCTCTCCAGCTCAAAACCTGAAGATCATAGGTGCCCAGCTGGACATGGTGCAGGTCAAGGCCGTCCTTCCAAAGGAAAGGGCACTTCACCTTGTACAGCTAGCAGGAGAGGTGCAGAGGAACTGGTCATTTCCAGCCCGCCTTCTCTTCCGCCTACTGGGCCATATTTATTTATTTATTTTATTTACAGTCTCTTTTATACCGCGCTATTCAACATCAGTGCGGTTTACATGAAACAGAATGACTAGCACAGTGCAGCAAGCTGATCTGTGTTTACAAAGAACAGGTACTACAACTTGGATAAAACTGGGGTAACTACATCTAGGCGACACGTTATGTCGTGTCAAAAGTAATCAGTCATGGATGGCTTGCGGGGTATGTTGCTGTGACTGTACTATATGGGGGAGGGGGCTATTGTAGCGCTGTCTTCCGGGTAGTATTTGAGGAAGAGGTGGTGCTTCAATGCCTTCCTAAACTGGGTTAGGTCAGGGATTGCTCGGATGCTGGGTGGTAGGGTGTTCCAGCATCTGGGTGCATAGAATCTGAAAACCCTTTTTGCTGTTGCATGGGTGCATTGGGTTATTTCCTTTGGGATGACCAGTGTGTTGACTGCTGCAGATCTTCTGGACCTTTTGGGGGACATGGTTTGGATAAGCTCTGCTAGTGATGTGGAGGAGAGCCCATTGATGGCCTTGAAAGTCAGCAGTAGGGTTTTGAAAGCGAGTCTGCTATGTATGGGGAGCCAATGGAGGTGCTTCAGGATGGGCGTAACATGATCGCTCCTAGAAGCCCCGTGTAGAACTCTCACCGCGGCATTCATCGCGAGTTGGAGTGGGTTCAGGGTGGATTGTGGGAGCCCTTGTAGGATTGCATTAGTGTAATCAAAGTGCGGTATAATCAACTTTTGATAGATTGATAGATTGTCCGGAAGTCGTCCGGCTCTAGTAGGAAGCGTAAGTGCCTGAGTGTTCGGATTTTGTGGTAAATTGCTCTTGCTATGTTGCTTATGTGCACCTTCATGTCCAGTCATTGGTCTAGCGCAACTCCAAGGTATTGGATTGTGGATTTGGTTTGTAGCTCTGCTTCCTTAACTTTTAAGTGGGGTGGCGGGGTGAAGTTTTGGTTCCTCGTAATGAAAAGGACCTCTGTTTTCTTGTGCTGTATTCAGAGGTTTTGAGATTCGAGCCAGTTGGATACTACATCAAAGCAGTCTGTCAGTGGGGAGAGGTCCAGCTGCTCTGTTGAGAATGGCATGTAGAGCAGTACATCATCTGCATATATCAAGCAGTTGACATTGAATGATCGGATGAAGTTACAGATGGGCTGCATGTATATGTTGAACATCAGGGCGGAGAGAGAGGATCCTTGTGGCACGCCTTGCCTCTGGTGGAAAGGTTTTGATGTTGAGGCCCCGGATCGTACGTGCTGCCATCTGTCAGACAAGTATGACTTGCACCATTCTAGTGCTGTGTCACAGATACCCTTCTCCTTGAGGCGTCCCAGGAGAAGCTCGTGGCTTACTGAGTCAAAAGCAGCAACTATATCCATGAAGATGAGGACAAACCCTTGATGGATGTTATCAATTCCAGCAATTAGGTTACTGTAGAGGGTGGTGAGGAGTGTTTCGACACCATGGGACTCTCTAAATCTGTGTTGGCAGGGGTCCAGCGGAGCGGCGGTTTCGATGTGCGCTTGTATTTGTCTTTGGACTTCTTTTTCAATTATCTTGGCCAGAAGTGGTATACTGGATATAGGTCTGTACGAGTCCACCTTCTGGGGGTCGAGCTTGCTGTTTTTCAGCAGAGGCCTGATGGACGTATGTTTGAGGCATTGGGGGAACGAGCCTGTTGTGAAGGATGGGTCCATGAGCCTGGCTATGAACGGGCTGAAATCGCAGCTTAGCTCTTTTATCCAGAAGGCGGGGCAGGGGTCGGTTTGTGCCATAGTGGTGTTGATCGCAGTGATAGTGTCTTCGATGTACTTCTTGGGTGGAGTGGAGAAGATGGTCAGGGGAGTTAGGTAGGTTTGTTCGTGTACGGTGTACGTGTACAGTGCTGAGGGCTTATTAGTCTGGCATAGCTTTGATTGCAGGTAGTTCACGAATTCTTGAGGGTGGATCTCGCTTGGTTGGTCAGGGGCTGGCTCCTTTGTTAGGTTCTTGACTAGAATAAACAAGTCATGCAGTTTGTTTAGTGATCGTTTTAGGGTGTCCGTGTGGAATTGTCTGATTTTCTCTGTTATTGCTTCACGGTGTTTTATCAGGTGAAGGTTATATGCCCTCTGATCATCTGTGGAGTGAGAGCGACGCCAGCGTCTTTCCAGCTTCCTTAGGAGGGTGAGTGATGATCGCAGATCAGTGGAGTACCAGGCTGCGGTGGCTCATTTCCTTGGAGGTTTGTTAGAAGGTGGACGTTGGGCAATGGCACAGAAGTTATTATTCCAGTCGGAGACCAGAACATTGAGGTTGGGTGCTGTCGAGGCGAGGAGTGGGTGGGTTATGGCTTCATGGTCCACATCACGCCCCTAGCCTGCTTGCACATGTGGGCAGCCCAGTGGTGCCTCTGCTCCCAGTGGACTCAGGCTACAGGTAGGTTGTAGGATAAGGTCAGGGTCATCCGCCAACTGGTGGACTTCCTCAATTGGTGGCAGTCCCCATTCCACCTCCTGGCTGGGATGTCATTCCAGGCACCTGCGCCACAGAGGGTTCTGACCATGGATACCTCCCTCCTGGGTTGGGGAGCACACTGCAGAGTCCTCCACACTCAAGGCATCTGGTTGCAGGAGGAGTTACTCTTACAGATCAACCTCCTGGAACTCAGAGCCATATTCCTGGCCTTGTGGGCATTCCACCACCTCCTATGCAACCGTCCTGTGCTGATCCAGACGGACAACCAGGTTGCCATGTTTTATGTGAACTAACAGGGGGGCACGGGTTTGTAATCCCTCTACCAGGAGGCGGTGGCTCGTCTCTCCTTTGCAATGCGCCACGGAATGCTCCTATGGGTAGTATACCTTCCAGGTCAGGACAATTGCCTAGCAGACAAACTCAGCAGAGTCCTACGTCCATATGAATGTTGTCTGAACCTCAGGGTGGCGCAAAGACTTTTCTGCCTCTGGGGTAGGCCCATGCTGGATCTGTTTGTCTCCACAGACAACATGAAGCTGCCCCGCTTCTGCTCACACCAACCGCATCTGAGGAGAATGGCAGCGGATGTCTTCCTGATCCCCTGGTCTGCGGGCCTCCTCTATGCCTTCCCAATGACTCCTCTGGTGGTCAAGACCCTCTTCAAGGTCCAGAACAAGGTATCAGTGATTGTGATTGCCCTCAGATGGGCCCGGCAACCCTGGTTCCCTCTACTGCTCTCCTTGTCAGTGGTTCTCCCAGTCCCACTGGGTCGGGATCTGGACCTCCTGGCCTCGGAAGGGGGCTCCTTCCTGCATCCCAACCTAGGGTCACTAGTCCTGATGGCATTTGCTGCTGAAAGGGTAGCACTGGCTCCTTTTAATCTCCCGGGGGGAAGTTGAGGAGATCCTACTGGCCTTCCAAAAACATTCTACCAGACAGGCGTATGCCTTCAAGTGAAGAAGATTCTCAGTCTTGTGTGCAGAAAGAGATGAGAACTCTTTCTCCTGCTGCATGCAACTAGTACTAAAGTACTTACTGCACCTCCCGCATGCTAACCTGAACTCAGTGAGGGTACACCTGAGTGCCATAGCTGCTCACCATCACCCTATAGAGGGGAAATCCCTCTCAAACCAGCCCCTGATCTTCAGGTTCCTCCGGGGCCTCTTGCTATCGAAGCTCCCTCTCCGCCCCCCTGTGGCAGAATGGGACCTTAATGTGGTGCTCTCACAACTCACCAGACTGCTGTTCAAGCCCTTGGCTACCTGCCACTTGGGATACCTATCCTTGAAAGTGTTTTTCCTGGTGGTCATCACATCCACTTAGAGAGTGAGCAAACTCCAGACCTTGGTGGTGGATCCGCCATATACAAGGTTCTACAAGAACAAGGTAGTTCTCCGCACACACCCCAAATTCCTCCCCAAGGTGGTATCTCCCTTCCACCTCAACCAAGAGGTGGTCCTTCCCATTCTTTTCCCACAGTCCCATGTCGGCAGGGAGTAACTCATATTGCATACGCTAGACTGTAAGCAGGTCCTGTCCTTCTACCTGCAGCAGACCCAGGCCCATCGCAAAGTTCCTCAGCTTTTTGTGTCATATGACCACAGTAGACTGGGGCTCCCGGTTACAAAGCAAATTCTGTCCACTTGGGTAGTGGACTGCATCGCCCTCGCCTATGAGGAAGTGGGCCTCTCCCTTCAGCACCAGATCACTGCACATCGCGTTTGGGCTATGGCCACGTCGGTGGCTAACCTCCACTCAGTACCAGTGATGGAAATCTGCAGGGCTGCCACAGGGCCTCGATTCATACATTTGTAACTTATTATTGCCTGGAGAGCGAGTCCCACAGGGACAGTGCCTTTGGGGAGGCAGTACTCTATAATATTTTTGGGGTGTAGGCAATTCCTGTCCTCTGACCCTTCTGTGTTCAGGCCACAAAGAGTGAGGTTGTCGCTGCACACACGGGACTTGCAGAGCCTCTCTATCGGCCCATCAGTAGTGCTGTCGTGGTTTGGTCCTTGGCAGTCTGGAGCTAGAGAGTTCCATATTGTGGATACCATGTTAAAACCCTCTGCCCAGTGTGCAGCAGCGGCCAAGAGATCAAATAGAATGCTAGGTATGATAAGGAAAGGAATGGAAAATAAAACAAAAGATATTATAATGCCTCTATGTCGTTCCATGGTGAGACCGCACCTTGAATATTGTGTGCAATTCTTGTCGCCGTATCTTAAAAAGGATATAGCGATTTTAGAAAAGGTTCAGTGAAGAGCCACCAAAATGGTAAAGGGGATGGAAGGATACTCCTATGAAGAAAGGCTAAAAAGGTTAGGGCTCTTTAACCTGGAAAAGAGACGGCTGAGGGGAGATATGATAGAAGTCTATAAATTAATGAATGGAGTGGAACGGGTAAACGTAGATCGATTGTTTACCTTATCAGAATATAGAAAGACTAGGGGACATGCAATGAAGCTACAGGGTAAATTATTTAAGACTAATAAAAGAAAATATTTTTTCACTCAACGTGTAATCAAACTCTGGAATTTGTTACCGGAGGATGTAGTAAAGGCTGTTAGTGTAGCTGGGTTTAAAAAAGGTTTGGACAAGTTCCTGGAGGAAAGGTCCATAAACCATTATTAAGCAGGGACCCAGGATATCAATGCTTGAACCAATACAAGCATTGTGGAACCTGTGTCCCTTGGGGAAACTGCTAGGTACATATGACCTAGATTGGCCACTGTTGGAAACAGAATACTGGGCTTGATAGACCTTGGTCTGACCCAGTATGGCATATCTTATCTTATGTTCTTATGTTCATATGTGAGGACTGACGTCCTGCTTGTTCCTGGAGAAAGCGTAGTTACTCACCTATAACAGGTGTTCTTCAGGGACAACAGGAATCAGTCCTCACTATCCCTCCCTCCTCCCCTTGGAGTTGCCTCCCTATGTTGTTCTAAGTCCTGACTGAGCAAGATAGCACCCTTGGGCGGGAAGGGGACCATGCATGCATGGTAGCATTCCCAAAGGCTTTCTGTGAAAGCTGGGTAAATGTTCTGCGCGAGCTCAATCGGCGCCATCGTCACCCATATGTGAAGTCTGATTCCTCCTATCCCTGGAGAACACCCGTTACAGTTGAGTAACTACACTTTATTGGAAATTCTATAGCTTGAACAAGTTGAATCTTTCTATGGAGAGAGACATCTTGGCTCTTGAGAATCTTGTCTAGGTCCTTCATAGCCATTCTGCCGAGAGCAATGCGTCTTCAGATTTCTTGACTGCTTATCATTTCTTTATTGCTGGTTAATCCAAGTAGGTTAAAGTTGCCAACTATTTCAATTTCTTCTCCATCAACAATGACCTTATTGATTTTGCCAGTTGTCAGGATCTTTGTTTTCTTTACAATAAGGTACAGGCTCATTTTAAGACTATGTTCCTTGATCTTGAGAAGTAAATGTTTCAGATTGTCTTCACTTTCATCCAGTAATGTGGTATCATCAGCACAGCAAAGATTGTTGATGAGTCTTCCACCAATCTTCACACCTCAGTTGACTTTATACAGTCCTGCTTCTCTGATGATTTGTTCTGCATATAAATTAAACAGGTAGTGGGGAAATATGTAGCCTTGTCATACACCTTTGCTGATTTTAAACCATTCTGTTTCTTCTTGTTCCATTTGAATGGTTGTTTCTTGATCATTGTAAAGGTTGTTCAAGAGAACTATCAGATGTTCTGGTATACCCTTGCTTCCAAAAGCCTTGCTGTAGTCGATAAAGCACATATAGATATCCTTTTGGTGATGTTTTGTCTTTTCAAGGATCCATCTCACACCTGCGATGATGTGTCATGTTTCTCGCACTTTCCTGAACCCTTTTTGCACTTCAGGCAGTTCTCGTTCCAGGTATGATTATAGTCTCTTTTGAATAATCTTGAGTAGAATATTGCTGGAATGTGGGATCAGAGTGATTGTGCAATAATTTCCGCAGTAGTTGGATCACCTTTCTTTAGTATTGACCATGATGTTGTCTTCCAAATTTCCTGGCAGAGCCTTGTGAGTATGGCAACATCTGCATTTGATTACTGTAATACTTTAATGGGAATTCCATCAATGCCGGGGGGGGGGGGGGGTTCTTTGCTATTGCTTTCAATGCTGCTTTGACTTCTTCTTTCATCACCAATGGTTCCTGATCGTAAGGTACAAGTTGAAACGGCTGTTGGTCCACTTGATCTTTACGATATAATGACTCTGTATATTCTTTTTATCTTTTTTTTTTATCTTCTCAGCATCATTCAACATGGATACTTGAGCATCTCGTAACATTTCAATTCAAGGCTGGAATTTTTTCTTTAACTCTCTTAGCTTTAGAAAGGCCAATCTTGTTCTTCCTCTAATAGTTTCTGATTCTATTTCCATGCATGCATCATTGTAGTACTTCTCCTTGTCTTGTCTTGCTGCATGCTAGAAATCTCTGTTGAGTTCTGTGCTTGCCTCTCTTTCTCCTCTGGCTTTAGCATCTCTGAGTTTCTGAGCAATTTTCAAAGTTTCTTTGGTCATCCATTTTGATTGTTTTTGCTTTTTCATCTTTTGTAGAGACTTCTTATTTTTTTCCACTACAACTTTCTTGATGTCATCCTATAACTCTTCTGGCACTCTGTCATTTGTATCTACAGCAGCAAATCAATTTTGCAGGCGGTCTTTAAATTTCAGTGGTATATTCTCAAAGTCATATTTTGCTACATTCATGAGTGCTTGCTCTTTTTCAACTTTAGCTTGAGTTTGCACACTAGTAGTTGGTGATCTGTACCATAGTCAGCTCAGGTTTTGTCTTTGTTGATGTTTTCAAGCTTTTCAATCATTGACTTCTACAGATTGTAGTCAATTCAATTTTTGTACAATCCATTGGGTGAAGTCCATGTGTACAGTCGCTGCTTGTGTTGCTGGAAGAAGGTGTTTGATAATAGATCATTGGTCTTGTAGAATTATATCGGGGTTTTTTTTCTCCAGTTTCATTTCTGTTCCCAAGTCCATATTTTCCAACTGCTTTGCCTTCTTATTTGTTGCCAGCTTTTACGTTCCAGTCACCCATGACTATTAGGATATCCTGTTTGCATATTCTGTCAATTTTAGCTGGCATTTGTTGATAGAACTCACCAACGTCATCCTCTTTTGTAGCTGCTGTTGGGACATATACCTGAATTATAGTTGTGTTGATGGGCATTCCTCATAGACGAATAGAAATTAAGTGTTCACTGATTGCATTGTATTTCATTACATTTCTTGCTAGTTTCTTAATTGAAAATGCAACACCATTTCTTCATTGCCTTTCATTTCCAGTATAGTAGACCATGCAGGGGCTGCTCTATAATGAGGCAGAGTGAGGTGACCGCCTCATGTGGCAAAGTTTTGGGAGTGACAAAACATGCCCCCAAAACAGCCAAGTGGCCATCACCTCACTCTGCCTTCTATTGTTAAATAAAAAAAATTATATAAACCAGCTGCTGCCACTGCCACCTTCACTTCTCCCGGCAGTGGCAGAATCAACCCCCCACTTCCCCACCACTGCCCCAGATCTGAGGACAATGGGGCAGCAGTGGTGAGCCAAAGCGCGGGCTCTTGTGACTCCAGCACGCTTGTAAGGCCCTCATGGGTCCTGCCCCCTCTGACGCAAAAAGCATGAATTGCAAGAGCCCACTCTTTTGCTTTCAAAATTGATGTCTCATCATCACTGCTTGTCCTCGGATCCGGGTCAGCAGCGGCAGCCGGAGAAGGGGGATGATTAAGCTGCTGCCCCAGATCTGAGGACAAACAGCAACGACAAGCTATTAACTTGTAAGGCCCTGATGGGTCCCACCCACTCTGCTGATACTTTTTGCATCAGAGGGGGGCGGAACCAGCAAAGACTTTTAAGCATTCCTGAGTCACAAGAGCCTTTACTTTTGTTTTCCTGCCACTGATATTGAGAGAGGCACCAGCAGAGGTAGCAGGACGAGAGGTTGACGTGGACAGCAGAAGCTGAACAACAGGGGGGGAGGAGCAGGAGGACAAATGCTAGACAACGGGGGGGGGCAGGAGGACAAATGCTGGACAACAGGGGAGGGGGCAGGAAGGCAAACGCTGGACAGAGAGAGGGACGCAGGAAGACAAATGTTGGACCAGGGCCAGCGCTACCCAGTAAGTTGGATAAGCACAGCAGGGGGTGCCGACATCAGGAGGGTGCCCTTGCTAGCTGCTCACCCACACTCCCCATTCAGGATGGCCTGCAGAGTGCCAGTGGCCTAGTGGAGAACCTGCCTACAGTACACACTGTTCCCGTGGACAGAAGGCTCACTGCAGTTCATCCTGAATGAGGAGTGGGGGCAGGTGGCAGTGACGGCATACCCCTGACGTCAGCTCCTGCAGGCAGGCTCTGTTTCTTTGGGCTGCAGTCATGGCTTGTACAGCCCCTGTCTGCAGGACATGCTGCTCCCGCAGGCAGAAGAGAGTGGGAGACAATAATCATGGCCCAGAGAAGCAGAGCCTGTCCACAGGAGCAGCATGTCCTGCAGGCAGAGGCTGTGCAAGGCCAATTATGCCCTGCCACTCTGGGCTGGGATCACAGCTTGCATAGTCCCTGCTTGTGGGACATGCTGCTCCGCGGGCAGGCTCTACCCCTTGTACATACATAGGAAGGGGGGCATTGAGAAGGGGGGAGTGGACATGAGGGGGCATTGGAATGTGGACATGAATGGGCACAGGAAGTCAGAAGGGAGATGCTGGGTGCAAGGGGGGGGGGTATAGGGAGGTATTGGAGATAAGATTGAGGTGGGGGGCTAGGGAGATAAAGGGAGATACTGAACATAGAAATTCAGAGAGATCCAGAGAGAGAGAGAGAGAGACTCGATGGGCTAAGAGATGTTAGACATGGATGGGGAGAGAGAGTGAACAAAGGACTGGGGAATAATAGACCAGGAAAGAAGAGCTGGTGAATGGAAGGACTGGGGTGAAGGTTGAAAAGCGGTAGGTAGATGGCATAAAAAAGGAGACTGACAACCGGATAGTAAAAAATAGTGAAATCTGGGTGGATAGAGAGAGAGAAAAATAAATAGAAGAAAGGTAGAAGGAAAAAAAAAATCAATATCCAAGATGGAAGGACATGAAGAAAACAAAAGAAGACACAAGAAACGGCAGATGTACTACACACCATAGAAAGAGAGCCAGGAGAAGACAGAGGAAAGCAGAAGCCTCAGATAGGGACCAGCATGATCTGAGAATAAAATGGTCAGACAGCAAAGGTAGAAGAAATAATTTTATTTTCAATTGACTGTTTGAACTTTGTGCTATCTTTATATTTTACACGAGATAATTTCTCCAAATCGGTTAGTTTTGTGCATACTGTGGCAGCCATGAAACTCACTTCTAAGCCAGGGTATGTGAAGTATGATCTTAGTCTCTTAAATTTACTGCTAATGCTTGGCATAATACTTGCATCGTGCCAAAGAGAGCTTCCTTTTAGAGTTCGTAAGATGTAACAGGTATGGGTAGTTTATCAAGATGTGCTTGGAAATCCTTTTTTATCAAGCTTGTCGCTCCAAGTACAATGTATCTTTCTGCCACATTTTCTTCGTCTCTGACTGCATTTCTTGGTACTTCAGGATCTTCTGCCTCTCCACGCAATTCGCAGAATAATCACTCGGTACCAATACTTCTATTATCAGTGCTGTTCTGATATTCTTCTCCTTTACCACTATGTCAGGTTTCCTGGCATCCAGTTTCTTATCCGTTAGAATGGGAATGTCCCAGGTGATCATAACCTCTTCATTCTCTGTTATTCTTTTAGGGTCATGATCCCAGTGCTTTTCTGGGACAGTGATTTTGTAGTGGGGGAGGTGTTCTACTTTGTTGTGCCTTTCAGTATAGAAATTTTCCGCCATCAGAACTTCACAGTCTGCTATAAGGTGAGTCACTGTTTCCAGCTCTTTCTTACAGAATTGACATATATCTGGTGGGTTTTTCCAATACTCACCATAAACCATCTTGTCCGTAATCCACTGTCCTGGGCTGCAGTTATCAATCTTTCATCCTTCGGTTTTGTGGGCGTGGCCTACCCCAGCTAGGCCCCAAATGTAAGTTGGATGTAATTAATGAAGCAGATGAGAGCACTGCTGATAAACAAATCTATACACCTATGATTTATCCTGGATATGCAGATTTGGACATGTCAGACTCAGATTCAGATATAGGAACAGACAGCAGATCAGGCTCAATAATCTCAATTGGAATGAAACCAAAGTCAGCTACACATGAAACCATACAGGATACAAAAGTATAATCTAGCTCAGTATAGGCCTGAATAGAAGTATAGGTTAAAGATTGCATTTGAAGCTATTCCTTTAAATCATAGTTCCCGTTTTTAGTTAGACATAAGTTGGGAAATTAGAAGCATTTTGGCTTACGCAAACAGTCTGTGTGCCCAACAGATATTAGGTCAGATTGAAGTTCCTTAATTAAATAGAACAAGGGGTAAAGCTGATCATTCTGCAAGAGGATAGGCTAAGCTGTTTCTGGGGCAGGATGCCCTGCTCTTATGAAATTGATTCTAGTCCATTTAGTAAATATAACCGAAATCAGCAAAATATAATAAGTAACTAACTAGCTTTTAGCAGTATAGCGACACCTGCTGGATCTAATGAATGTAATTTTTATATAGAACTTCTGCTTTTTGGTATAAATAATAATGTCTATGTTGGCAAAATTGATGTACACGTGGAATTTGGAAAGTACCAGATGTTAATTAAAAATTAACTGCATCAGCTGATATCACTTAATAAAAAGCTAAGCTCTTCGGAACCATCTTTGAAGAGGCATGTTGGGATAGTCGAATTAGACTCGGTGTGTCTCTTCCCTATGGAGCTCAATAGCAATTGATTGATTAATTAACTGTGTCGTGTCTTTTTTTTCCTGTTAAGAAGCACTGGAAGATAAGAGCCCAGGTATTTTGTTTATGGGGTCGTTTATATATGAGTCAACAGGTTTCAGTTCACTTCTCCTTAACCATTCATGTGTCCATTCTTGATTGACAAAAGGTTCTTGGAGTAACACTGTATTTTCCACTATATTTGTGCATTTGCCACTTGTTTTTCCAAGCCTGCTGATCTAATTCTTTGAAGAGTTTTCCTCTTGTTTTGCAAATTCTGCTACTTCCTTTCCCATGCATGCCTGTGAATTCTCACTCATTTCTTCTAATCGTCAGAACGCTTGTCCAAGTTTGATGATGGAGACAGATTCTGGACGTTTACTTTCATATTTCAACACTTTTTGCGTATTTGGATCCGATGATGCTGTCAGGTAGGCCTAGAGGCCTATGATAGTAGTTCTGTAGGTGTAATCAATCTCTATAAGTCCTAGCCCTCCTTCAGCTCTAGGAATGTACAGTCTTGGCATATGCTGATTCTTGTAAATTGCTTCATGAGCATGGAGGAGTTTTCTTGTTCGCACTTCCAGTTTTACAAGATCTTTATGAGACCAGTCCACCATCCCAAAGCTATATGAAAGTACAGGAATTGCCAGCTGATTGATGGCTTGTATCTTATTCCATGATGTTAAAGCATTTTTCAATAACAATTTTAATCTCCTGTTATATTCTTTACTGATCTTCTCTCTCAATAGTTTCTGCTCGAATGTCATTCCTTCCACTATTCCAAGATACTTATATATGCCTTCCTGTTCAAGGTCCTTGATGTCACAGCCCTCAGCAAGGAAGATGTTTTCAGTTTTGCTCAATTTTCCTCTGAAAAAGGTTGCCTTAGCATACTTATCAAGGCCACCAAAAGTCATCCTGATGTCATCAGAAAAGCTTTTCATCACACAAAGTTGCTCTACTAATTGTTGTTAGCTGGTAGAGCTTCAGATCATCTATAAATAGTAGATGGGAAGTTAATTATGGGTTGTTACCTTCTTTAGGATTCAGGCTAAATCCATATCCCGAAGAGCTGATGAGAGCACTCATTGGATTAAGCACCAAACAAAACAGAAGTGGCAACAGGAATCTCCCTGAAATATTCCTCGCTGGATCTTAATGTCAGGAATGATGTACTGACCATCTTCATATCTCAAAAAGAGTGTGGTTGCCACATTGTCATAGTGAACTTAATGTACTCTATCAAGCCAGGGTTTATTTTATACAGTTCAGGGCAATGTATTATCCAAGAGTGTGGGATGCTGTCAAAAGCTTTCTTATAATCAAGCCATGCTATACTGAGATTTCTGTCTGTCTTAGCACTGGCCATGATGGCCTTATTCAATATTAACTGGTCTTTGGTTCCATATGCTCCGCTCTTATTGCCCTTTTGCTCTACCGCCATGATGTTATTGAGCTCAGTATGATCGTATATTCTGTCTGCATCTATCGTAGTGAACAGCTTATAGATTGTAGGTAAACAGGTTATTGGTCTATAATTTTTAAAAATGTTACTCAGATCTCTCTTTGATCACATGATGGACCGACAGAGCGTGGGGCATTTTCCCTGTACAGCATGTGATTTTTGTGCATTGACAATGGAAGGTGCTGCTTGGATAGATCTCTCAACTAATATCACATATACCTCCTGTTGGCACACTTCTTATGGGATGCCATTTGTGGTCTATTTGATCATATGCCCTTGCCAACTGAACTATGTTGGTAGAACAACTCGTTCCATGGAACTCCGTTTGCAAGAACATCATTCCAGATTGAATACTAAGATTATGACTGCTCCACTAGTGTCCATTGTGTTCAATGGGGCCATTCTTTTACTGATCTGTGTTGGCATATACTGGATTTTGTTCCACCTAACCCAAGGGGTGGTAATAGAATTGCATGTCTACAATATCAAGAGCAATCATGGATTTATCACCTGAAATTGGTCTCTCCACTGGGTTTGAACCTAAAGATTGATTGGTGTAATTTACTTTAACATATGGGCTGTTGTTACTGACATGTTTTAATGACTCACATCAGTGATGTCATTTGATTGTCATATAAAAACCCCAGGGGGAAGGATAGCATTTATCTGAGCTATCAGCATTAAGAGAATCCTTTGGAAGTAAGTACCACTTGAGGCAGAGCTTACACAATGGTTTAACTAGCAGCAGAAAATGTCGACAGAATCATAGGCAGCGGAATAAGGTAAGCCACTGGGGCCATGACCCAACCAATATTTTGTCCAACATAGCATCAGCAACTAGAGAGCTAGGGGGCAAGGCCAAACATTGGGTTTGTGTAGACCATCACATCAAAAAGGTGTTTTGATGCCCCTAGATAGTATCCAGCCATTGGGAATACAATAAAGGCAGGAATAGTGGAAGGTAGCTCTAGTTATAGAGCCTGTTGGTAGGATCCAGCCAATATGAAAGCTATGGTGGTGGAGCACAGGAACGCTGCTCTAATCACAGACAGGAAGGAGGTGAGCCCTGGGAAGTTTCTGGTGCTGAATAACTGAACTTCTGCATACGTTAAGAAATGGAAAAGATATGAAGCCCCCTCCCAACAAAAAAAGCCTCAATGCATTTCTGCAGGATAAGAAGCTCCAGCAACTGTAGAAAAGTAACTCTGCCCTCCACTCTCATCTCTTATGATCACAGATATAAGTACACACACACATACTAACATATCCACACATTCACACACATACATGAAGTATGAAAGCATGCATGTACTCTACTCATACACACGGGACATGTGCGTATACATATAAACACACATAGAAATACCACCCACAAAGATATATAAACACACACTAAACAGAGATATATGCACAGACAAAACAGAGACATGAGACACACACACACACACACCCAGAGTGTCTACTCTGTTGTAGATTTTTGTATCATTTTCAAAAAAATGAATCTGTTTCAACAACCCCTCCACAGTATCGCTTATGAAAATGTTGAAAAGAACTGGACCAAGACCTGAACTCTGTGGCACCCCACTAGTAATGGCCATTTCCTTGGAGTGAACTTTAATTACTATTACTCTTTTTTGCCTTCCACTCAACCAGTTTCTAACCCAGGAAGCCATTTTAGAGCCCATATCAATAGTACTCTGTTTATTTGTAAGTCACCTATGTAGAATGTGTCAAAGGCCTTGCAGAAATCCAAGTATATCATATCTAGCACTTTCTCCTGATCCAGCTCTTTGGTCATCCAGTCAAAGAAATTGATCAATTTCACCTGACAAAACCTATCTTTCCTTATCGTCTCTCCAGTCTAGTTCTGCACCTCAGGGTAGTCAACCCCCACTAGCATCTTTGGAGACTGAGCATGTCATGTTTTGATGACATCAGGAAACATAGGCAGCTGGCACCACCAACAGCTCCAGTAAGCTCAGTTTCCAAGCAGTTGGAGCGGGCGATCTCAGAGATCTGGAGTCACTGAAGGAATAATTGGGAAGCATTTTCTTTCATTACTTTTCCTTTCTTTCATTTTTTCTTAATTGATCTGCCTGTGCTTTAGCCTCCCCCTCTATCTCTCTCCCCCTCTTCCCATCAACTGGGTTCTCAGCAAAGAGGAGCAGCTCTTTAGGACTTTGATTTCTTCTAAGAAAAAAAAAGAGCAGAAAACTGGTGGGGTGGGGGAGGAGTGCCTTGGGGCTGTCAGAGATCGGTCTGAGAGGCGGTCACAGCTTCCAAACCTGGGCAGTGAGTGAGGAGCTTTTGTGAAAAAGGGAGGGGGGAGGAATAGCAATGGCGCAGGAACAGACAGTGTCTTCTCTCTCTCATTTCTCAACTTGGGGCCGAAGCTTGCCGCATGGCTGAGCACCGGGAGAAGCCATAATTTCCAGATGCACATGGTTGGTCACATCAAGGAACAGTTAACATGGGGTTGTCTGTGCCGGCGAGGAGGCCTTTTTTCTCTCTTCCTCTTCTTGCGGGGAATATCAATAGCTAGGGACCACATGGCAGAGGCCTGCGTGGCAGAGGCCCGCATGCAGCTGACTTTTTAGACGCGCCTTTTTTTCTGAGGCTCGAATGTGAGGCAGCCAAGGACACAGGGTCCCTTCCCTCAGATGGGGAGCCCAAGGTCAGTTTGGAACCAGAGGAGCTGGAAGAAGGGGAGATTCTGCAGGAAGAGGCATCTCACATAGTCAGGGTCATCCGTAGAGAAGAGTTGGCAGTCCTCATTGTGGAGGCCCTCAAAACACTCAATATGCCCTTGGAAAAGGCGACTGAAGAAGAGGCTCTGGTAGACCTAATCCTTCAGGCCTTGCATAAGCCTCAACGGTTGTTCCCTCTGCATAGGGTCATTAAGCAAATGATCCTAGACAAATGGGACCTTCCGGAGGCCAGGCTCAGAGGATCGCATACCATGACTCGATTATATCCATTGTCGGAACAAGAAAGGGAAATGTTCTGCTCCCCGAGGCTCAACGCCTCAATGTTCTGCTCCCCGAGGCTCGACGCCTAAGAAGACAACGATCCCCATAGAGGGCATTACGGCGCTCAAGAATATCCATGATAAAAAGCTAGATACCCTCTTGATGCAGGCCTTTGATGTGAATGCTTTGTCCTTACAGGCCTCGATGTGTGGGGAGTTGATAGCAAGCACCTCTCTGCGTTGGGCACAAGGCATCTCGAGACAGGTGGGGAGTCCAGGAACAGGGGGGACAGCGAGACTGGAGTCAAGCGCGGCTTGTTTGGCAGACACCTTCTATGATCTGGTGAGAAGCCTTTCCAATAGTATGGCCTCAATGGAAGCAGCACGCCGCTACCTCTGGCTCTGCAGTTGGTCAGCGGATGTGTCCTCAAAGGCTCACCTGAGTAAGCTGCCTTTAAGGGGTAGGCTTCTGTTTGGGGAGGAAACAGAGAAGTTGGTAAAGGACTTGGGGGAGTCGAAAGGGGGATTCCTCTCCAAGGACAAGCAGAAACAAGGACATAGCTCTGGCTCAGGCAGGGGGCAGCCTTGAGAGTTTAAGCATTTTAGAATGGTATGCTTTACTCCGTACCAGAGAGGATGGTTTGCCACTAAGGGCTACCCTTTCAGGGATTTAAGGGGCAGGTAGGGGCTATTACTCAGCCTCAGCCTCCTTCTTCCCAAAAAAAATCACAATGAAGCAAGGGGAACTCAGGCAGTGGTGCAGCCCGTGGGTGGACAGTTATGGGACTTCTACCCTGCCTGGGCCCAAATTACCTCAGACCAGAGGGTCCCGGGGGTCATGCGGGCCGGCTATATGCTAGAGTTTGCCAGACTGCTTGCACCAGCCTTCATCCGCTCCCCCTGCAAGTCATGCCAGAAGGCTCAAGGGGTATGGCAGATGCTCAAAAGGCTCTTGAGGTTAGAGGTGGTAGTGCCAGTGCCTGCGGATCAGTGTGGCACAGGTTGATACTCAATTTACTTCATCATCCCAAAGAAAGAAGGTTCTTTTCGACCTATTCTCGACCTCAAGCATGACAACAGGTGCATGCGAGTACCAAGGTTTCATATGGAGACCCTCAGGTCAGTGATCATGGCCGTGAGAGAGGGAGAGTTCCTAACCTCTCTGGACCTGACAGAAGCATATCTGCATGTCCCGATCCATCCAGATCATTATCAGTTTCTATGCTTTGCGGTGGCGATAGGCCATTTCCAATTTAAAGCTTTGCCATTTGGTCTCTCTACAGTGCCCCAGACTTTCACCAAAGTAATGGTCACGGTGGCAGCAGTGCTTTGTTGCAAAGGAATAGTAGTGCATACGTACCTCGACGATTGGCTCTTTTGAGTGAAGTCCAGGCAGGAAAGTGAGCAGGCCACAGCTCGGGTCCTCGAATTCCTGAAAGGTCTCAGCTGGGTCATCAATTTCTCCAACAACCAATTGTCTCCTTTGCAGGACCTAGAGTATCTCAGGGCTCGCTTTGACACAAGCGGTGGCAAGGTTTTCCTGCCGCAGAGAAGGGCGCGGGCTCTGCAGCTGCTCATCCGACATTTCCTCCACATGGCAGAAACAACTGCATGGCATTATCTGCAGTTATTGGGGATCATGGCTGCAGCAAAAGAGCTGGTTCCATGGGCGCGGGCCCACATGAGGCCGCTACAGAGAGCTCTGTTGCACCAGTGGTCGCATCTGCAAATCCTCTATTGTACTCTTTGCTCTCTTCAAAGTAGGTTCGAGCGGCGCTCAGGTGGTGGCTCTGCCACGAGCATCTGGTGGTGGGAGTCTTCCTGGAGTCACTGCACTGGATTCCCCTAACAATGGATGGCAGCCTTTCGGGCTGGGGGGCCCACTGTGAGGGGCGCATCACTCAAAGGCAATGGGCCACGAAAGAGCGAGATTGGCCTATCAATCAACAGGAGATTACAGCAGTGTTTTTCGCATTAGTACATACGAACATAAGATATACCATACTGGGTCAGACCAAGGTCTATCAAGCCCAGTATCCTGTTTCCAACAATGGCCAAATCCAGGTCACAAGTACCTAGCAGTTTCCCCAAAAAGCACAGGTTCCTCGATGCTTGTATTGGGTCAAGCATTGATATCCCGGGTCCCTTTTAATAATGGTTTATGGACATTTCCTCCAGGAACTTGTCCAAACCTTTTTTAAACCCAGATACACTAACAGCTCTTACTACATCTTCCAGTAACAAATTCCAGAGTTTGATTACATGTTGAGTGAAAAAATATTTTCTCTTATTAAATTTAAATAGCTTACCCTGTAGCTTCATTGCAGGTCCCCTAGTCTTTTTATATTTTGATGATGTAAACAATCGATCTACGTTTACCCGTTCCATTCCATTCATTAATTTATAGACCTCTATCATATCTCCCCTCAGCCGTCTCTTTTCCAGGTTGAAGAGCCCCAACATTTTTAGCCTCTCTTCATAGGAGTAGCCTTCCATCCCCTTTACCATTTTGGTGGCTCTTCTCTGTATCTTTTCTAATAATGCTATATCCTTTTTAAGATACGGCGACCAGAATTGCACATAATATTCAAGGTGCGGTCGCACCATGGAATGATACAGAGGCATTATAATATCCTTTATTTTATTTTCCATTCCTTTCCTTATGATACCTAGCATTATATTTGCTCTCTTGGCTGCCGCTGCACACTGGGCAGAGGCTTTTAACATGTTATCCACGATGCTGCCTAAATCTTTTTCCTGGGTGGTGGTTCCCAATTGGAACCTTGCATCGTGTAACCATAGTTTGGGTTGTTCTTTCCTAGGTGCATAACTTTGCACTTGTCCACATTAAATTTCATCTGCCATTTGGATGCCCAGTCTTCTAATTTATCAAGATCCTCTTGCAATTTTCCACAATCCTCTTGGGTTTTAACAGCTTTAAATAGTTTTGTGTCATCTGCAAATTTGATAACCTCACTCGTTATTCCCTTTTCCAGGTCATATATGAATATGTCAAAAAGCAGCGGACCCAGCACAGATCCCTGGGGTACTCCACTATTCACCTTTTTCCATTGGAAAAATTGGCCTTTAGCCCTACCCTCTGTTTTCTATCTTTTAACCAGTTCCTGATCCACAATAGTACACTACCTCCTATCCCATGACTTTTTAGTTTTGCTGAAAGTCTCTGATGAGGGACCTTGTCAAAGGCTTTCTGAAAGTCCAGATACACTATATCAACTGTCTCACCTTTGTCTACCTGTTTATTCACACCTTCAAAAAAACATAACAGATTAGTAAGACAAGATCTTCCTTGTCTAAAGCCATATTGGCTGTCTCTCATTAGGCCATGACTATCTACATGCTGAGTAATTTTGTTCTTTATGATGGTTTCTACCATTTTTCCCGGTACTTACGCCAGGCTTACCAGTCTGTAGTTTCCCGGATCACCCCTGGAACCCTTTTTAAAAATTGGCGTTACATTGGCGATCCTTCAATCTTCAGGTATTACAGATGATTTTAATGATAGTTCACAGATTACTAATAGCAGGTCTGCAATCTCATATTTCAGTTCTTTCAACACCCTTGGATGTATACCATCGGGTCCAGGTTATTTGCTACTGTGCAGTTTATCAAATAATTGTAATGCATCTTCCCGGTGTAGCAATATTTCTTTCTATTCCTCTGCAGTATCACCTTTAAATACCATTTCAGCCATGGGTAACATTCCTACATCTTCCTCAGTAAAGACTGAAGCAAAGAATTCATTCAGTCTCTCCGCTATAGCCTTGTCCCTTCTTACTGCCCCTTTTACCCCTCTATCATCTAATGGTTCAACTGACTCTCTCACAGATTTTTTGCTAGAAATATACTTGAAAAAGTCTTTATTATACGTTTTTGCTTCCACAGCAAGTTTCTTCTCAAATTCTCTCTTTGCATGCCTTATCAATGCCTTGCATTGAACTTGCCAGTGCTTCTGCTGTTTCCAGTTTTCGTCATTTGGCTCTTTTTTTCCATTTCCTGAAAGATGCTTCTGAAAGCGTGGAATACAGCTAGTCTGGGCTTCCAAGATAGTATTTTTAAACAATACCCAAGCTTGATGTAAGTCTTTAACCTTGGCAACTGCTCCTTTTAGTTCTTCTTAACAACTATCCTCATCTTGTCATAGTCTCCCTTTCAAAAGTTAAAAGATAGTACTGTGGATTTCGTTACCGTCCCTCCTCCATTAATTAAATCAAATGTGATCATGCTATGATCACTATTGCCAAGTGGCCCCAACACCCTTATCTCTTGCACCAGATCTGGTGTTCCACTAAGGACTAAGTCCAAAATGGCTTCCCCTCTGGTCAGTTCATGAACCAGCTGCTCCAAGAAGCAGTCATTTATTTCATCTAGAAACTTTATCTGTCTAGCATGTCCTGCCATAACACTGACCCAGTCAATACTGGAGTAATTGAAATCACCCATGATTATTACCGTTCTGTAACTTTTGTTAGCTTCCCTGATTTCTTTGAGCATTTCATCACCCATTTGTTCATTCTGGCCAGGCGGTTGATAGTACACCCGCCTTTCCCTTTTTACATGGAATTTCAATCCATAGAGATTCTACAGATAATTTTGTTTCCTGTAGAACTTTAATTCTTTGTGACTCAATGCCCTCTCTAACATAGAGCGCAACCCTTCCACCAATTTGATCAGCTATGTCATTGTGATATAGTTTGTACCCAGGTATCACAGTGTCCCACTGGTTGTTCTCTTTCCACCATGTCTCTGAGATACCAATCATATCTAAATTCTCATGTAGTGCTATATATTCTAACTCTCCCATCTTATTTTTTAGACTTCTAGCATTTGCATACAAGCATTTCAGAGACTCTAATTTAATCATATTAATCTGGTTATCGGTAGGCAGGGGTAATTTGGAATCTTTAAGCTCTGTCTGCTCTGTACTCAAGGGCATTTGGGCTACCTTTGTTTTTATTGGAACCTCTCTGATGATGTGCCATAACTTCATTTTTTTGGTAGTATCCTTTAAGGATACATTGTTCCAAGCCATGCGCTCTTGGGCGACTGTCGGCTTTCCTCTATTATCTAGTTTAAAAGCTGTTCTATCTCCTTTTTAAAGGTTAATGCCAGCAGCCTGGTTCCATCCCAGTTAAGGTGAAGCCCATCCCTTCGGAAGAGCCCTTCCTTTCCCCAGAATGTTCCCCAGTTCCTAACAAATCCCAAACCCTCATCCTTGCACCATTGTCTCATCCACGCATTGAAACTTCGGAGCTCTGCCTGCCTTTTGGGTCCTGTATGTGGAACGGGAAGCATTTCGGAGAAAGATACCCTGGAAATTCTGGATATTCAACTTCCTACCTAAAAGCCTAAATTTGGCCTCCAGAACTTCCCTACCACATTTTCCTATGTCATTGGTACCGACATGTACCAAGACAGCAAAATCCTCCCCAGCACTATCTAAGACTTTGTCTAGGTGGTGCATGAGGTCCGCTACCTTTGCACAAGGCAGGCATGTTACCAAGCGATCCTCACGTCCACCAGCCACCCAGCTATCTACATGCCTAATGATCGAATCACCAGCTATAACGGCTGTCCTAACTCTTCCCTCATGGGCACTTGTCCCTGGAGAAACTTCCTCTGTGCGAGAGGGTTTTACATCACCTGGAGGACAGGTCCTAGCTATAGGATCACTTCCTGCCACACAAGGATGATGCTCTCCTGTCACGTGACCTCTCTCCTCCAAGGCAACAGGGATGCTGCCAGACTGGAGGTGGGACTTCAGGGCTATATCCCTGTAGGTCTCATCTATGTACCTCTCTGTCTTCTTTATGTCTTCCAAGTCTGCCACTCTTGCCTCCAGAATTCAGACTTGTTCCCTAAGAGCTCCTTGCACCTTGTGCACATGTAAGACCCCTCACCAACTGGGAGAAAATCATACATGTGAAACTCAATGCAAAAGACTGGAAAGCCCCCATCTCACTGCTGGACTGCTGTCTGCATCTTCGTTTTAAGGTTATGTTTAGATATTTAAGTTCTTTACTTACTAAGGGTTGCTGGGGATACTTATACTAATAAAATTATACCTCATATGTTTAATGTACTTTGTTCACCTGAAATTTAATTAATCTTAGGTCCTTAATGTATGCTGATGGGAATAAACAGCTGCACCTGAGAGTGAATATAGCACCTCCTTTCCTTTAAGAGGTTTAAGCACCTATAAAGCTACGATTATCCCAGGGGTGGGCGAGTGATGGGGAGGGAGGGAGAGAAAAAAGAATTATTAAAAGCTGGCTGCTACACAGTACCCTGTCCTGTGCTTCTAAGGTAATCTGTGACCAATCTCCAGGAGCAGTCCCACAACCCTTGCTTGGATAGAGTGAGTCCTGGGTTCTAAATTTAACCAGAAAGCTCTCCTCTGTGTTTCAAATGTAAACTAGTTCCTGACTGAGTATTAAATTTAAACTGGAAGCTGTCTGCTTGATTCTAAATCTAACCAGAAAGCTCTTTTCTATGTTTTAAATTTAAACTGAAACTCTTTGCTGCTACTAGGCCCTGACTGATTTAACAAATACGCTGGGTTCACAGATTAATCAGCTTTAATTGAAATAATTCCTTTTTCCCCAAGATTTAAAAAAATTCCCAGAAGTAATACTTACAATTGCAGATCTCTCTCCAGAAGTAGCTGTCCCCTTCAAGACTTTGCATTGTAGGAGTTTCAACCCTTGCTGCACGAAACGGTGGCATCGGTCTTCTCCAACAACACCACCATGGTGGCATACATCAATCAGCAAGGGGGCACAGGCAGTACCCAGATTGAGAGCGAAGTGGAGATTTTGCTGGGATGGGCAGAGACCCATCTACAGGTGATTTCGGCAGCACACGTAGACGGAGTAAAGAACGTGATGGCCGACTACCTCAGTCAGGTTTGCTTGGACCCAGAAGAATGGCAATTGCACCAGGACGTCTTCCATCAAATCATGGACCAATGGGGAGAGCCGGTCATGGATTTGATGGCAATATTTGCATCGGCCAAGATGAGCAAGTTCTTCATTCGGCGAAGAGAGCAAATGTCAGAAAGCCTGGACGTACTCATGCAGGGTTGGCCCAGTCAGGGGCTGCTCTATGTCTTTCCTCCGTGGGCACTGATAGGGCGAGTGATCCAGAGAGTGGAAGCACATTGTGGCTGAGTCATCCAGATAGCCCCAGATTGGCTGAGGCGACCCTGGTATGCGGATCTGATTCAGCTGAAGGTGGCCCAACTATGGAGACTCCCCAACCGGCCAGATCTGCAGGTTCAGGGTCCATTGTGGATGCCTCAGGTGGATTGGTTCTCACTTACGGTATGGCTCTTGAGAGGGATCAGTTAAGGAAGAGAGATTATTCTGCCCTGGTTATCTCCACACTGCTTAGAGTCAGGAAGAGGTCCACCTTGTTGTTCTACATTAGAGTATGGAGAGTTTTTGAGGTTTGGTGCACTGAGAGGGCTTATAGGCCATTGGCGGCATCTGCACCAGAGGTCTTTGAGTTCCTTCAGGTGGGGCTTGATAAAGGGCTCGCTAGTTGTTCTCTGAGAGTGCAAGTAGCTGCGCTGGCCTGTTACCAGGGCAGGATTCAAGAGGTCTCCTTGGAGGCCACCCAGATATAGCTTGTTTCCTGAGGGTGGTGAAACAGCTCCAGCCACCCTTGAGGTCAGTGGTGCTTCCTAGGGACCTCAATTTAGTGCTTTTGGCTCTAACATGTGCACGTTCAAGCCATTGGCTGCCTGTAACCTGAAGGACTTGACTTTGAAGATGGTATTTCTGGTCGCAGTTTGTTCCGCCCGGAGGATCTCGGAGCTCCAGGCATTGTCATGTAGAGAGCCTTTTCTGTCTTTTCCAGGGACAATGGTGCTACGGCCGGTGCCTTCCTTTCTGCTGAAGGTCATGTCATCATTCCATTTGAATCAACCGATCACCCTCCCGGTATTCTTGAAAGAGGTGGAGGGCCTCACAGATCCACAGTTGTGCCTCCTGATACTATGATCCTGCTGACTCGCAATGAGCTGCTGACACTATAGAGAGGAGCAATGGGTCATGATGGGGAGGTAATGTTAGGGCCTGCAGACTGGAGGGGGAACCGGGAAAAAGAGCTGGGAAAGGGGAGGAGGGGGAGTATGTATGAATGATACAAGGAGCGGGGGTGGGAAGTAAGGAGAGCATTGGGGAGAGGGGAGGAGGGAAGCTTATATAGCTGTCATGAAGGAACAGGAGTCTGTGCACTGCGGCTGGGCAGGGTGGCTGGCCTGGCGTCAGAGCATCCACTGGACCGGGGACCTTTGCTCCATTGATATCCTACCATCAATACTATCTCCTCAAACCTGCCTTGGAAAAGTGAGGGGAGGGGGGGAAAGTGGTTAACTGAAAGTAAAGAGGGAAAAAAATACTGATAACTATGGCTATTGCTACTGTGCGACACTTGTATGTTTTAGGCTGACCTGGACAGTTGTGGAATACCAACTGTACATTCTGTTTTGTTGTTGTTGGGAGCAAAGGTTGTACATAGTTTGAGTTTGTCTTTGCTAATAAAGATGAATTGAACTAAAGAATGAGTTTATTCCAACATACTCAAGAACATATGGGATTTTATGCTCAAAGCCTAGCCAACAAAGTTCCTGACCTGGAAGCCCTAATTGTGGAAATGGACTTGGACATTGTGGCCATTACAGAAACATGGTTTAACGAGTCACATTACTGGGATATAGCCATAGCTTGCTATAATTTATTTAGGAGAGATAGAGAAGGCAGAAAAGAAGGAGGAATATAGCCCTATATGTCAAAAGCAATATTAAAGTTGCTGAAATGCAGGGGACGTGGGGGAAAGAAGAAGCGCTGTTGATTGTGTTGGAAAGAGGAGATGGCACTATCATCCATGCTGGTGTAGTCTACAGGCATTCAACTCAAACCGAAGAAATGGATAGAGAATTGATTATTGATATTGCAAAGGTAGCCATGAAGGGGGAAGTGATCATATTGGGTGACTTTAATCTACCCGAAGTGGATTGGAGTATTCCTTCTGCAAATCTGGAAAGAAGTAAAAAAATTGTGGATGCCTTACAAGATCCATTACTTAGACAAATGGTGATAGAACTGACTAGCGAAAGTTCGATGCTGGATTTAGTACTCACCAACAGAGAAAGTGTGTCGAAAATCCAGGTGGGGCCCATGTGAGTAGCAGCGATCATCACATGGTGTGGTTTGAGATAAAAACCAAGGCAGAGTCCAATTGGAGCAAGCTCAAAGTCCTAGACTTCAAAAACGCTGACTTCAGTAAAATGGCCAAGTGGAGTTAGCAGGGTGGGAGGAGGTAAGCAAAGTGGAGTTGCAGTGGACTAAACTAAAGGAGGCAATAAAAAGGGCAACAGATATATATGTAAAGAAAGTAAATAAAAACAAGAGGAAAAGGAAACCTATTTGGTTTTCTAAAGGAGTGACTGCACAAATAAAGGCAAAAATACAGCTTTCACAAAATTCAGAAGTTCGCAAACAGATGAACACCGAAAAGAATACAGGATAAAGCTAAAAGAGACAAAAAGAGAAATAAGGATAGCAAAATCAAAGGCAGAAGAAAAGATGGCTAAAGATCTAAAGCATGGTGATAAAACGTTTCTCAGGTATATTCGGGAAAAGAAGAAGATCAGAGGTGAAATTGCAAGACTCAAAAGTGCTGAGAATGGATTCGTGGAAAGTCATGTTGAAAGAAGCGAAAAAGCTAAGCAAATACTTCTGTTCTGTTTTTACTAAAGAAAATCCTGGAGAAGAACCATCTGTGATTGACAAATATACAAATGGAAATGGAGTAGATACTACACCATTCACAGAAGATACAATAATGTGTTTGATCAACATGCAAAACTGAAAGTGGACAAAGCCATGGGACCGGATCGGATACATCCCAGGATACTGAAAGAGCTCAGAGAAGTGCTTGCAGGGTCTTTAAAGGATGTTTTTAATAGATCCTTGGAGACAGGAGAAGTTCTGCAGAACTGAAGAAGGGCTGATGTGGTACCTCTTCACGAAAGTGGTAATAGGGAAGAAGTAGCAAACTACAGGCCAGTAAGCCTTAATTTGGTAGTGGGAAAAGTAATGGAGGTACTCCTGAAAGTGAGAATAGTGGACCTTCTCGAAACCAATAGGTTGCATGATCTGAGGCAACATAGTTTTTCAAAAGGATGATCATGCCAAACAAATCTGATTGAATTCTTTGAGTGGGTGACCAGAGAACTAGATCAAGGGCATGTAATGGATATGATCTACCTAGATTTCAGCAAAGCCTTTGATACTGATACTCTCCCTCCCCTTCTACCTTTAAACCCTCCTAGCTCGTTTAATGATTTCCCTATAATGTAAATATGTAGATAGTTACCTGATGGTTCTGGTATTCTCATATTATAAGAGTTCACTTTAACTAAGTTCTGTTCCATGTAAAACAGCAACTCCATGCTGTTACGTTTTTGTTACCTGTAAACTGTCTTGAATTGATAAAAGACGGTATATAAAAACTGTTAAATAAAATAAATAAATAAATACTGATCCTCATAGGAGGCTTATCAATAAACTGACCAGCCTGGGTATGGCTCCCATGGTGGTGAACTGGATCAGAAACTGGTTGACTGATAGATGACAGAAGATGATGGTAAACGGAACTCACTCAGATGAAAGGAAGGTGATTAGTGACCTGCCCCAGGGATCGGTCCTGGGGCCAGTACTGTTCAATGTATTTGTGAGTGATATTGCTGAAGGACTGAATGGAAAAGTCTGTCTTTTTGCAGATGACACCAAACTTTGCAACAGTGTGGACTCCCCCGAGGGAGTGGATAACATGAGGAAAGATCTGCAAAAGCTGGAAGAATGGTCTAATGCTTGGCAGTTAAGATTTAACTTGAAGAAGTGCAGTGTCATGCACTTGAGATGCAGAAATCTAAGGCGATTGTATGAGATAGGGGGCAATAAGTTAGTGTGCACGGACCAGGAGAAGGACCTCAGCGTGATTGTTCTGAGGATCTCAGTGTGGTAAAACAGTGTGGCAAGGCAGTGGCCAAAGCCAGAAGGATGCCACAGTAGGTTGCTTACAGAGAGGAATTACCAGCAGAAAGGAGGAGGTACTAATGCCACTGTACAAGTCACTGGTGAGGCCTCACTTGCAATATTGTGTTCCGTTTTGGAGACTATATCTCACAAAAGATATAAAAAGACTGGAAACGATTCAGAGAAAGGTGACCAAAATGATTTGGAGCCTGCGCCAGAAGACATATGAAAAGAGACTCCAAGACCTAAATATGTTTACTCTGGATGAGAGGAGGGACAGGGAGATATAATACAGACCTTTAAATATTTAAGGAGTATTAATGAAAAACAAACCTTTTTCAAAGATGGGGAAGCTGTAATACTAGACGGCATAACTCAAAAGACAACTTCAGGAAATACATTTTCACTGAAAGAGTGGTGGATGCTTGGAATGCCCTCTCGATAGAAGTAGTGGGGGCAAAAACAGTGACAGAATTCAAAATGCATGAGACAGACACAATGGATCCCTTTATAGAAACAAGATAAAATCTAAATAAACGTAACTGTCCCTGGTATCTTAACAAGTTGCGGTGACCTGCACGGAGCGGTGGGAAAGAGTAGTTACTCACCTGTAACAGGTGTTCTCCAGGAGCAGCAGGAATCAGTCCTCACTTATGGGTGACGTCGGCGCCGACGGAGCCCTTGCGGAGCAATTTTCCCCAGCTTTCGAAGAAAGCCTTTGGGAATTGCAGCGCGCATGCGCGGTCCCCTTCCCGCCCAAGGGTGCCATCTTGCTCAGTCTGATGACATAGCAAAAAGATAGCAAAAAAGTTAGCAAAAACAGATAATAAGAATGACTGCAACTCCAAGGGGAGGAGGGAGGGTAGTGAGGACTGATTCCTGCTGCTCCTGGAGAACACCTGTTACAGGTGAGTAACTACTCTTTCTCCAGGACCAAGCAGGAAGTCAGTCCTCACTTATGGGACTCCCGAGCTTAAGGCTACCGGAGACCTCAAGCCAAAAAATGAGCTCCCTCAAGCTCAACAGTACAGAAGGAAGGAATCTTCTCTGAATACGAATCCGGCCGGTAGCCCAACACCAGGGCCGGAGGGTAGGAGTTGCCTAGACCTCAAAGAGATTGTGGAGGACTGCCTGTCCGAAAGCACTGTCCCTGCGGGACTCCCTCTCCAGGCAGTAATGAGCCGCAAACGTCTGGCTTGAAGACCAAGTAGCGGCCCGGCAGATGTCTGCCAACGGAACAGAGTGGAGATGAGCCACTGACGCAGCCTTCGCCCTGACACGGTGAGCCGTGACTCGACTCTCTAAGGAGAGGCCGGCTGCCCCATAAGCCCAGGCGATACAGTCAGCTACCCAGATGGACAAAGTACGCTTAGAGACGGGTACCCCCAACCGATTGGGGTCAAAAGATACGAAAAGCTGGACAGCTTTTCTATGCTCTCGCGTACAGTCAAGGTAGAAGGATAAGGCTCTTCTACAGTCCAGGGTATGCAGAACAGTTTCAGCTCGGCTGGTATGCGGCCTGGGAAAGAAGGTCGGAAGAACCACCTCTTGATTGATGTGAAAAGGGGAGACCACCTTTGGAAGAAACTTAGGGTGAGTCCGTAAGACTACCCTATTCTTGTAGAACCTAGTGTATGGGGGCTCCGACACTAGGGCCTGTAGTTCATTAACGCGCCTAGTGGAGGTAAGGGCTACCAAGAAGAGAGTTTTCCAGGAGAGGAAATGAAGAGGGCAGGTAGCCATGGGTTCAAAAGGCGGACAGGTAAGCCTTTGCAAGACCACATTGAGATCCCAGTCAGGAGCTGGAGGGCGCAACGGGGGCTTAAGCAGAAGAAGGCCCTTGAGAAAACGCGCCACCAAGGGGTGCGAGGAAAGAGGCTGGCCCTCCACCGGCGAATGATGTGCAGAGAGAGCACTGAGGTGGACCCTGACAGAGTTAGATTTGAGGTCTAGATCGGAGAGGTGAAGCAAATATTGCAGTACCACCGATACTAAGCAGGCGAAGGGGTCCTCAGAGCGCTGAGAACACCAGACCGAGAAGCGACGCCATTTAAGGGCGTAAGATTTCCGGGTGGAAGGTCGCCGAGACGCCAGGACGACAGCTTCCACCTCCGGAGGAAGCAAGAGCAGAGCTAGGACTACCCTTTCAGCAGCCAGGCCATCAGATGAAGGGCCCGGAGGTTGGGGTGCAGGAGAGTACCCTGATCCTGGGTCAGGAGATCGGGCTGAAACCCCAGAGGAAGAGGGGTGTCCACCGCTAGGTGTAGGAGTAGAAGGAACCATGGTTGTCTCGGCCACCTGGGCGCTACCAGGATCACGGAGGCCATGTCCTGGACAACTTTGAACAGCGTCCGGGACACAAGTGGCGTGGGAGGAAAGGCATACAGTAGGCCCGTGGACCACGAGATGAGGAAAGCATCCGGCGCTACTCTGAGAGGATGCGGGTGCCGGGAGCAGAACCTGGGAAGTTGCCGGTTTACAGGACTGGCAAAGAGATCCACGGTGGGGAGGCCCCACCGGCGGAAGATCCGCTGGACAACTATGGGGTTCAACCTCCATTCGTGCGGCTGCAGAATCCGGCTCAGTTTGTCGGCTAGGCAATTTTCCTGCCCAGCCAGGTAAACAGCCTTGAGGAGGATGTCGTGGTCGACTGCCCAAGAGCACAGTCTCCGAGCCTCCTGACATAGGAGGGAGCCCGTGCCCCCCTGTTTGTTCACGTAGAACATGGCAACCTGATTATCCGTCTGTACCAGTACAGACCGACGAGAAGTGAGGTGAGAGAAGGTCCGCAGAGCTAGGCGGATCGCCCGCAGCTCCAGGAGGTTTATCTGCTGAGCAGCCTCCCAAGGTGTCCAAAGGCCTTGAGTGCATGTTCCCTGGCAATGCGCACCCCATCCCAGGAGAGAGGCATCTGTCGTTAGCACTTGGGAAGGTGGAGGAGACTGAAAGGTCATGCCGAGTACCAGATTGGGCAGGTGAAGCCACCATTGCAGAGAGGAGAACAGGCGGTCGGAGATCTGTATTAAGTCCGTCAGTCTCCCTGTGGCCTGATGCCACTGAGTGCGAAGGCTCCACTGAGCAGGTCTCATATGTAGACGGGCATTCGGAGTCACATGGACCGTGGAGGCCATGTGACCGAGCAGTTGCAGGAATTGTCTGGCAGAGGCCGGTGACGCGCTGTGGAACCTGCCATCCAGAGTTATGAGCCTGTTGGCCCGTTCCAGAGGCAAGAAGGCACGAGCCTGCAGAGTGTCCAGCCGCGCTCCTATGAACTCGAGATCCTGAGAGGGGAGCAAAGTGAACTTTTCGAAGTTTATTACGAAGCCCAAGTGCTGAAGCAGAGCCACTGTGCGTTGAGTGGCCTGAGTGACCTCTAGGGAAGACTGTGCCCGGATGAGCCAGTCGTCCAGGTAGGGGAAGATGAAGAGGCCTTGAAGCCTCAGGAAGGCTGCCACCACTGCCAGGCATTTCGTGAACACCCTAGGAGCAGAGGAGAGGCCAAAGGGCAGTACGCGGTACTGATAATGATTCCCTGCCACCACAAATCTTAGATATTACCAGTGGTCCGGATGAATAAGGATGTGAGTATAAGCATCCTTTAGATCCAAGGAGCATAGCCAATCTCCCTGCTGGAGGTAGGGCAGTAGGATTCCAAGGGTAAGCATTTTGAACTTTTCCCGCTGCAGGAACTTGTTGAGGTTGCGCAAGTCCAGGATGGGTCTGAGGCCTCCTGTTCTTTTTGGTACCAGGAAGTACCTCGAATAAAACCCGTGACCCCACAGGTGTTGGGGCACTGGCTCCACAGCCTGTTCCTGGAGCAGACTTTGCAGCTCCTGAAGGAGTAAGTCCCTGTGCGGAGGGGGTCTGTGCGGAGGGGGTCTTGGAGGCTCCCCCGGAAAGTAGGGAGGAGGCATCTGGTGAAAATGTAAGAGGTAGCCCTTTTGAACCACCTGCAGCACCCAGGAATCGGATGTTATGGCTGACCACCTGTGGGCAAAGTGGGTCAGCCGGCCCCCCGTGCTGAGCGAAAGCCGCGGAGGGGGAGAGGCTATGCCGGCATAGTCAAAAAACCCCACCCTGCTGAGCAGGGGCCTGTGTAGTGGGCTTGGGGGCCTTCTGCCTACGGGACCCATTACCCTGTCCCTTAGCCTGCTGGCCCTGATGGGGAGCTGCTGAAGCTTGATATTGTGGGTGGTGTTGTTTATAGGCAGACACCTTCCTCGGGTAAAAGGGCTTTTTCCCCGAGCTCTTCCTCTTCTGTGAAGGGGCAGAGGTCTTTCTGGATAGGCGAGTTCTGGTGAGAGTCTTGGACTCGAGTTCTGCCGCCTTTTCAGCCATGGGCTTGCCAAAGAGGTTTTCACCTCTGCAGGGGACATCGACCAACTTGTCCTGCACCCATGGCTCGAGGTTGGATGACTGAAGCCAAGCCTGACGGCAAGCACCAATGCCGGCTCCGGCTACTCGAGCCGACGCTTCGAAGCCATCGTAGGCTGCTCGAGAAATAAACTTCGAGCACTCTCGAATGCCAGTGGACAAGGCCTGGAACCTCTGCAAAGGTTCCTCGGAGAGACCAGCAGAGAACCCGACAATTTCCTTTGCCAGGTCTCGAAGATACATGCCCATATATAGCTGGTATGTCTGGACTCGGCAAGCAAGCATAGAGCCCTGGAAGCACTTCCTACCGAGGGCATCCAGGTTCCAGGCCTCCTTACCCGGAGGCACCGAGGAGTGCATCTTCTGACTCTTAAGTCGATGCATGGCCGATTCCACCACCATGGAATGGTGCGGTAGTTGTGCCTTCTGGAACCCGGGGCTCTTGCGGACTCGATACATGGAATCGACCCGCTTGCTTAGCACCGGCGTCGAGGCCGGGCTCTCCCACATGCGGAAGAGCAGCCGCTCCAGCATCGGAGGAACCGGTACAGTAAAGGCCTCCTTCGGGGGAGAGTCATACTGGAGGGCCTCGAGCTCTTCGGCTCGAGGCTCCTCCTCCGGATTCATGGGGAAGGCCAAAGCCTTGGCCATGTCCCTCACGAAATCGGAGAACCGGGTATCCTCCGGGGGGAATCGTCTCCGAGGCTCCGACTCGGGCGAGTCGGAGGGGACGCACCGAGTCTGAAAAGAACCGGGTGACTCGTCCTCCTCCGTGTCCCAGCCCGACTCCTCCGTGGAGGAATCGAGTGGCTCCGTGCGGGCGAGTGCCGAGGACCTCCGCCCCGACACCGAGGCCGGCGTCGACAACCTCTGTCCCGAACAGGAGGCCGAGGGAGACCTTGGCCGAGGATCGACTCAAGCTCGTATGGACTCGAGGATCGGCTCGGCCTCCGGGGTCGACTTGGACGTCGACATCCCGGTGGTCGGGGCAGATGCACTGGCGAGGCCGGTCATCAATGCCCGCTGCTGGTCCATGAAGGCAGCGATACTGCTCTCCAAGGCCGTCAATCTGAGACCAAACTCAGAAGACCCAGCAGCCCCCGACTCGGGCCCCGACGGCGTCGGGCCCGACGTCGGTTCCCTCGGAGGTGAGTCCACGAGGACTACAGTACTCACGTGTCCAGCAGACTCCACTTCGAGACGAGGATGCTTTGACGACCTCTCCGCCTCCGAGGACCCGGGGCGGCTGACGGGGCTATGCGACCTGGCCCTCGAGGGACCAGGAGCGTCCTCCGATGCCGCCCTCGTGGGTTTCCTCTTCCGACGATGTTCCCGGCTGGGAGACCCCCGCTCAGAGGAGCTCCGACGATGCTCGGGGCCGGAGTCACGAGACGTCGAAGCCTCTGATGAGGTCCGGGCCCGACCGTACGCGGAGTCAGAGAAGATTCGTTCCTTTTGTGACTGCCGACTCCTCAATGCCTTCGAGGACATTTTGTTGCACGGACCACAACTCATCGAGTCATGATTGGGTCCGAGGCAACGGAGGCAGCAGTCATGTGTGTCGGTAAGAGACATAAGTCTGGTACTGCGATCACACTTTTTAAAACCGCTGGCAGCCATCGGGGGAAAAAGGGCCCCTGCGAGGTCAAAAGACCGTGCTGCCAGGGAAAAAGAAAAAAGTGGCGGGAACGCCCTTTACAAAGGACAAAAACCGAAAAAATGTGAACGGACTCGATACTGGAGTATCGAGGCCGGACAGGAAAGGGACACGGCGTCGAACCGAGAAAAAACAAACGAAAAAATCAACTTTTTCAGCGGCGATCACAAACTACGTCTGTAGGGCTCCGCGGAAAAAAGAAGACTGAGCAAGATGGCACCCTTGGGCGGGAAGGGGACCGCGCATGCGCGCTGCAATTCCCAAAGGCTTTCTTCGAAAGCTGGGGAAAATTGCTCCGCGAGGGCTCCGTCGGCGCCGACGTCACCCATAAGTGAGGACTGACTTCCTGCTTGGTCCTGGAGAACACCCTAAACAAAGGAATGGGGAGGGGTGACCTGCACGGAGCGGTTGGCGCACCTACTCTCGCCACCTTGGTGGGCAGACTAGATGGATCATGCTGGTCTTTATCTGCTGTCATATACCATGTTACTATGTTTATTTAGGTAGGTATTTTAGAATCTCTATTTGTGATTTCAATGTGTATAAGCAGCATACAAATGTAAATCACGGCTGCATGTAAATGGCCATTTTAGAAAGGGTGAAATTTACACATGGTTCACCTCACCATGTCCAAAGAATATAGGGATGTGTCGGGATGTGGCCTGGACAAGACAAAAACCTACATGTGTATCCCTCATTTGATACAGGATATGCATATGTAAGCAGGGCAGGCCCAAGGATTTCTGCTGCCCCAGACAGAAGCCCCAGCCATGCTGCCCCCCCCCCCTTCTGACACATGCCGCCCCCCTTCCGAGCAATTGATGGGGGGTTGGTTGAGAGGGGAAGGCTTGGCTTTGTGTGGCGGCAGCAGCACACATGGTCTGCCACTTCTGACCCTCTCTGATGCAACTTCCTGTTGGAGGGGGGCAGAAGTGGCAGGCCATGTGTGCCATGCTGTACCGTGCCACCCAAAAAGGTATGCTATCCTAGACAGCTGCCTAGACTGCCTAGTGGACGGACCAGCCCTGCATGTAAGCCCAAAATCATCCATATCCAAATTTATACATGCTTCCTGGCATGAATAGAAATTTAAAAAGTGTTCCTTTTGGCCATTGCCAAAGGAGGGTTTAAGGGGGATATCCCCCTCTCCAAATTTAAATGGGGTCAAAAAAGTTCCTTTGTAATTAAGAGCATCTCCAAGTCTACATTGGCAAAATGGCCTAGATACATGTATAAGTGCTGACATTTGCATGTGCTTTCTGTGAAATGCCAGCATCTAAACATGTAGATTTCCAGGCTTCCCCCATCAATTTTTTCCATGTGTATCTTTCTGAAATTGTTCCTCTCTCAGCCCATGGATGTGTATTTTAGAAGCAGCTCCACATTTGACAGAGCCGTTTCTAAAATACCAGCACAATTTTATGACCTTGAATTAACAATTTTGATATTCACATCCTATTGAAAATGTGCCTTTTAGTGTACAAGACTTTTTCTCTTGTTAGAACTTAAGGTAGGGAATATCATCTCTTCCAAGAAGGATCAGTAAGAGCAATAGTTGAGCAAACAGCTAAAACACAATTTTGTGCAAAGGACAGACAACAATAGAAAATACTTTTGCCTTCTTATTTGAATTACTTAAAAAAGCAGTGAAAAATGGTGGCCTTATAATTAATTGTAGGATTTAATTTATGGCTGTTGCATATTTCAACAGCTTTTTAGGTGACAGAGGTTACCACTGTAGTGTCAATCATCTTTCATCTCTCTCTGGACTAGAGAACACAGTCTATGGCCTAAGGAATGACCACAACAGTATATAACATCTTCTATTACATCAAATTAAAAATGATCCAGACATATGATGTGATGTGGTCCATCTCAAAAGCCTTCAGCAGAAGCAATATAGCTACAAAGATGCTGTAATGCCAGAAAAAAAGAATTGTCCGTTTTTTTCAATGGAGAAATACCCCATGGATATTAAATAACTTAAGATGAATTTTTGTGAATGCAGAAATCTATTTATTTAAATGCTTATATACCTTGGATCCTGTATGTACTCTGTGGTTTATAGAATTACATAAGAAATAATCCAAACAATAAATGAACAAAACATACAGAAAATAAATAAAATAAAATCACAAATCCCATGAACTGTGAAAAAAAAAAAAATAATCAAGTCCCAATGAGGGCATTAATTAATAAAAAGCCTACAACCATTTACAAAATATTAGATAATCTTGCTGTGGTCTTACTGAGCAATCACAATCACCACCACTAGGAGTAGCCTAGTGATTGGGGCAAGTTGCCTCAGGCCAGAGGGCCAGGGGTTCAAATCTCACAGGATGACAGTGACCACAGACTAGAGGGAATGGGGTTTCTAGTCCAACAGGCACTCCTTGTGGCCTCGGGCACGCCACTTAACCCTCCATTGCCTCAGGTATACAACATAGATTGTGAACCCTTTGCGGACTACAGAAATATATACCATACCTGAATGTACACTGCTTTGATCAGGTAAAGAGCAGTATATAAGTATTGCTAAATAAATCACATTAAAATAGCTTAAAATGAAGGGCTTGCAGACAAAGATCATCTCTCTGTTCTCCTTCTGTCTTTGTATCTCTACATTTTGGTCTATGTCTCTATCTATTTTTGCTTTTCTTTCCCTTCTTTTTTCACTGTCTCTATCTCCCTCCTCAGTTTGCAGCAGTGCAATTTTCCACGATTGTGAAAACAGAGTTCACCTTCACGGATTATCAGCATATGAAGGACCCCAGGAAGCTCCTGTCTAATGTCATTCAAATGAAGAGTCTGACTCATACTTTCCTAGGTATACAGCATGTGATGTAAGTATCAGAAGCATTCCTATACCCAGAGGGGTACATATAGATATGGAGGAAAGGGCGTGTCCATCTATATGGATAGCTATGCTTCTCAGCGTACGGGATGTGCATGTATGTCTGTAAGGGTGGTTGAGTATGAAGGGTATGAAAATGGTTTGGAAATGTGCAAGGATGAGTGCATTTGTGCAAATGTTTGTGTAGATGTGGGGTCTGTTTTTCATAGGGAAGGGAGCATGTGTGTATAAAAATTGATCCATCTGTGCAGGTGATTCCTAAACATGTGGGTTTGTAGTATGTGTGTCAAAAGGTTTGGAAGATCTCAGGATTGGATGAATATAAATCAGTGTTCTCCACTCCCCTCCTAGGGAATGAGTGAGAGAAAGTTTACCTCTAGGGTTGGTGCTTCACTGGAAAAAATGTACTCATTATATAATAACATATTTTACATATTAAAATATGGTCTTGTTATAATCAGAGATAAAAGCACTATTTATTATTTCTAATTTGAATTTATCTCAACTTGTACCAGTGAACACGGAAGGGTTGAGGGTCAGTTTTATGTAGCTAGAAGATCTCAAATAATCAAGGACAAGCTGACACAGTCCTGTTTTTGTCCCTGTTGTATCTATGATATTATAGTTACTGCTTCTCTTGCGGAAATTGAAACATCAAGTACCCTTGATGCAATTTGTGTCGGATCTTCTTTCTAAATGTGATACATGATGGGGTCCAGTGGACATATTACTTAGATGATAAACTCCATTTCTTTTATTTCATTTTCTTTTCATTTATTCAATATTTTACCTTCTCTCTCAAAAATCCCAGACAGGACACAATAAAACATACATGCAGTAATAATTACTTAAAACAAAATAACATATACACAAAGCAGCAGTCAAGCAAAGAGCGTCTTCAGGACTCCCAAAATTTAAACTCTATGCCTTCAGGAACAAAAATGTTTTTAGAACCTTCATAAATTCCAGAGGCTCGTCAATAAAATGTAAAGCTATAAGTAACTAATTACACATAAATGGAAGGGGGTAAGACAGTGTGATAGGGGCGAGAGATTGGTATGCATGGACCAGGAGAAGGATCTCAGAATGATTGTTTCTGAGGATCTCAAGGTGGTGAAACAGTGCAATAAGTTGGTGGCAAAAGCCAGAAGGATGCTGGGCTGCATACAAAATCACCAGCAGAAAGGAAGAAGTACTGCTGTCTTGGTACATGTTGGTACCAATGACATAGGAAAATGTGGTCAGGGCTGGCCCGTCCATTGAGCAAGAATGTTTTTTGCACAGGGCCCCGCGTTTCAGGGGGCCCCGCGCAAAAAACATTCTTCATCATCCCAAGATTAAAAAAAAAAAAAAAAACCAGCTGCTTCTGCCGCGGCAGCATCAAGAGTGCCGCCGCATTGAGACTCCAGCAGCATCAAGAGTTTCCACGCATTGAGACTCCAGAACTCTGCCTGCCTTTTGGGTCCTGCACGTGGAACGGGAAGCATTTCAGAGAACGCTACCCTGGAAGTTCTGGATTTCAACTTCCTACCTAAAAGCCTAAATTTAGCCTCCAGAACCTCCTTACCACATTCAGGGGCGGCCCAAGGGGGGTGCGGGGCCATGTGCAGAGACTCGGTGTGGGGCCTCATTTGCATAAGGGGCCTCATTTGCATAAATATTTGCATAATGTTATCATACACTAACTTTTAGTAAACATGCCTCTTAATGAGTGTATGAATAAAGAAAGACTAAAAGACTTCTACATTACTATAATCCAGTGCCAACCGCCAGACACATTAGGAACTACTACAAACACTGCCCATTTAGAACCCATAGCAAACCCGCCGTATCCTAACAGCACTACCAGGACTCATAAAGCACCATACCCTAACTATCAAAAGGAAACGCTGCAAATATTAAACCAATACATTTCAGAGAACAACAATACATGACCTACTGGGGAAAGAGAACAAGTGGCAATGTCAAATAGGAATTACATAAACAGAATACCTCAGCTCAGTTACACATGCAGAACATAGACCATCACCAAACAAGGAATCACAATTTAGAAACAGGAAGACAATAATTAAACTGGGAATCCCAAAAGCCAAACTTGGAATGTACAACACTGTAGAAATAAAACTATACATTAATTTGCTCTTATACTAAACAAAGCGCAGATGTTAATGATGCACATTTCCCAGAGCTGACATATTCCAATTAATAAATTCAAAATAAAGAGATATTTTTCTACCTTTTGTGCATTTTTTTTCAGCTGCAATTGCTCCAGTCACTTTCTTCTGGTTTCTTTGTGTCTTCCGCTAACTCTCCATCGTCTGCTGTCCATTTGTCTTTTCTTCTCTCTTCTAGTTTTTTTCCATTCTCTCTCTACATCTGCTTTAACATACTAATCTTTCTCCTTTTGCTCTTTCCTCATTCCTATTTCATCTACTCAAATTTTACCCCTCCATTCTCAATCCCCACTTACTCTCCCAATATCCGTCCAATTGTAGATTTGTCTTCCCTCCCACACAAAATATTTTTTCCCTCTCCATTTCCCTCTCCCAGCTCCATCCCATTCTAATCCTCCCCCAACATCAGCTCCATTCTAGTTCCAGTCCCACCCAGCATCCGCTCCCTTCTAGTCCCCGCATCAGCCCATTTCCAGTCCTAGCCCCCCATGTCCATTTCCAGTCCTATCCTAGACCCACCATCAGCCTATTTCCAGTCCTAGCTCCCCCATCTATTTCAAGTCCCATACGAGTCCCTCCATCAGCTCATTTCCAATCCCAGCCCCCCATGAGCCCATCAGCCCATGTCAAATCCTAGCTCCCCTCCACTCAGCCCATTTCCAATCCAAGCCCCCATGAGCCTACTTCCAGTTCTAGCCCCTTCATGAGTCCATTTCAATCCAAACCCCCACCACAGCCCATTTCCAATCTTAGCACCCCCCAACAGCCAATTTCCAGTTCTATTCTAGCCCCTCCATCAGCCCATTTCCTGTCCTAGCCCCCCCCACTCACCCATTTCCAGTCCTAGCTCCCTCCCCCTCACAACCCATTTCCATTCCAAGCCCCCGTCCCCATCAGCTATTTGCAGTTCAAGCCCTCCTTCCACTCAGCCCATTTCCAGTCCTAGCAAACCCCCCAGCACATTACCTGTCCTAACCCCACATCAGCCCATTTCCAGTCATAGCCCCCCCATAGCCCATTACTAGTCCTATCCCCCCATCAGCCCATTATGTCCTAACCCCCATCACCCTATTTCCAGTCCTAGCCCCACATCAGCCTTTTTCCAGTCTTAGCCCCCCATTGCCCATTACCAGTACTAATCCCCCATCAGCCCATTACCAGTCCTAACCCCCATCAGCCCATTTCCAGTCATAGCCCCCCCCCCCCATAACCCATTACCCGTCCTAAATCTCATCATCAGCCCACTTCCAGTATTAGCACCCCCCCCCCCCCCATGGCCCATTACTAGTCCTAACCCTCCCCCATCAGCCCACTTCCAGTCTTAGGCCCCCCCCCCATAACCCATCACCAGTCCTAAACCTCCCCATCAGCCCATTTCCAGTCTTAGCCCCCCCATAGCCAATTACCAGTCCTAACCCCCCCATCAGCACATTTCCAGTCAGCCCCCCCCATAACCCATTACCAGTCCTAAACCTCCCCATCTGCCATCTTCCAGTATTAGCACCCCCCCCCCCTGGCCCATTACTAGTCCTAACCCTCCCCCATCAGCCCACTTCCAGTCTTAGCCCCCCCCATAACCCATTACCAGTCCTAAACCTCCCATCAGCCCATTTCCAGTCTTAGCCCCCCCATAGCCAATTATCAGTCCTAACCCCCATCAGCCCATTTCCAGTCTTAGCCCCCCCATAGCCCATTAACAGTCCTAACCCCCCCATCAGCCCACTTCCAGTCTTAGCACCCCCCCCATGGCCCATTTCTAGTCCTAACCCTCCCCATCAGCCCACTTCCAGTCTTAGCCCCCCCCCCATAACCCATTACCAGTCCTAAACCTCCCCATCAGCCCATTTCCAGTCTTAGCCCCCCCATAGCCAATTACCAGTTCTAATCTCCCCATCAGCCCATTTCCAGTCAGCCCCCCCCCATAGCCCATTACCAGTCCTAACCCCACCATCAGCCGACTTCGATTCTTAGCAGCGCCCACTGGCGCATTACTAGTCCGACACCTCCCCCCTCAGCCCACTTCCAGTCTTAGCACCCCCCCATGGCCCATTACTAGTCCTAATGCTCCCCTATCAGCCCACTTCCAGTCTTAGCCACCCCCCCCCCCATAGCCCATTACCAGTCCTAAACCCCCTTCCCCCCTATCATCCCAAATTAAAAAATAAAACAAACCAGCTGCTTCTGCCGCGGCAGCATCAAGAGTGCCGTCGCGGGGCCCCCCCTGCCCGGCAGAGCCTCCCTGCATCGTAGGCTAGCTTTGAATCCCCAAATGCGGGCTTCTTTCAGAGCCGCGAGAGTTTCCTTTCTTGCGGCTCTGTTAATCCCGCCGGGGCTGATGGGAAATCCACGACGGGATTAACAGAGCCGCGAGAAAGAAAACTCTCGCGGCTCTGAAAGAAGCCCGCGTTTGGGGATTCAAAGCTAGCCTACGATGCAGGGAGGCTCTGCCGGGCAGGGGGGCCCGCGGCGGCACTCTTGATGCTGCCGAGGCAGAAGCAGCTGGGGTTTTTTTTGTTTTTTTTTTAATCTTGGGATGATGAAGAATGTTTTTTGCGCGAGGCCCCCTGAAACGCAGGGCCCTGTGCAAAAAACATTCTTGCTCAATGGACGGGCCGGCCCTAACCACATTTTCCTATGTCATTGGTACCAACATGTACCAAGACAGCAGTACCTCTTCCTTTCTGCTGGTGATTTTGTATGCAGCCCAGCATCCTTCTGGCTTTTGCCACCAACTTATTGCACTGTTTCACCACCTTGAGATCCTCAGAAACAATCATTCTGAGATCCTTCTCCTGGTCCATGCATACCAATCTCTCGCCCCTATCACACTGTCTTACCCCCTTCCATTTATGTGTAATTAGTTACTTATAGCTTTACATTTTATTGACGATCCTCTGGAATTTATGAAGGTTCTAAAAACATTTTTGTTCCTGAAGGCATAGCGTTTAAATTTTGGGAGTCCTGAAGACGCTCTTTGCTTGACTGTGCATGGATGAGGGTTTTGGATTGTTAGGAATGGGGGAACATTCTAGGGAAAGAAGGGACCCTTCCGAAGGGATGGGCTTCACCTTAACCAGGATGGAACCAGGCTGCTGGCATTAACCTTTAAACAGGAGATAGAACAGTTTTTAAATTAGATAATAGGGGAAAGCCGACAGTCACTCAAGAGCGCATGGTTCGGAACAATGTATCCTTGAAGGATGCTACCAAAAATATGAAGTTAGGGAACATCAGCAGAGATGTTCCAATAAAGACAAAAGTAGCCCAAATGCCCTTGAGTACACAGCAGACAGAGCTTAAAGATTCCAAATGACCCCTGCCTACCAATAACCAGATTAATATGAATAAAATACAGTCTCTAAAATGCTTGTCAGCAAATGCTAGAAGTCTAAAAAATAAGATGGGAGAGTTAGAATATATAGCACTAAATTAGACATTAGGTATGATTGGTATCTCAGAGATATGGTGGAAGGAGGACAACCAGTGGGACACTGTGATACCTGGGTACAAGCTATATCGTAATGATAGAGCTAATCAAATTGGTGGAGGGCTTGGGCTCTATGTTAGAGAGGGCATTGAGTCACAAAGGATTAAAGTTTTGCAGGAAACAAAATTCGCTATAGAATCTCTATGGACTGAAATTCCATGTAAAAAGGGGAAGACGATGGCAATGGGGGTGTACTATCGACTGCCTGGCCAGAATGAACAAATGAATGATGAAATGCTCAAAGAAATCAGGGAAGCTAACAAATGTTACGGAACAGTAATAATAATGGGTGATTTCAATTACCCTGGTATTGACTGGGTCAGTGTCACGGCAGGACATGCTAGGGAGATAAAGTTTCTAGATGAAATAAAATGACTGCTTCTTGGAGCAGCTGGTTCATGAACCAACCAGAGGAGAAGCCATTTTGGACTTACTCCTTAGTGGAACACCAGATCTGGTGCAAGAGATAAGGGTATTGAGGCCACTTGGCAGTAGTGATCATAGCATGATGGCGTTTGATTTAATTAATGGAGGATGAATGGTAAGGAAATCCACATTTTAACTTTCGAAATGGAGACTATGATAAAATGAGGAAAACAGTTAAGAAAAAAACTAAAAGAAGCAGTTGCAAAGGTTAAAGACTTACATCAAGCTTGGGTGTTGTTTAAAAATACTATCTTGGAAGCCCAAACCAGCTGTATTCCACTCTTTAAGAAAAGTGGAAGGAAGTCCAAAAAACTGCCAGCATGGTTTAAAGGTGAGATCAGAGAGGCTGTTGTTGCCAAAAAAAAGCATCTTTCAGGAAATGGAAAAAAGAGCCAAATGATGAAAACTGGAAACAGCACAAGCACTGGCAAGTTAAATGCAAAGCATTGATAAAGCAGGCAAAGAGAGAATTTGAGAAGAAACTTGCTGTGGAAGCAAAAACACATAATAAAGACTTTTTCAAGTACAATCGTAGCAAAAAACCTGTGAGAGAGTCAGTAGTACCATTAGATGATAGACGGGTTAAAGGGGCACTAAGAGGGGACAAGGCTATAGCGGAGAGACTGAATGAATTCTTTGTTTCGGTCTTTACTGAGGAAGATGTAGGGATGTTACCCATGACTGAAGTGGTATTTAAAGGTGATGCTGCAGAAGAATTGAAAGAAATATCTATACACCGGAAAGATGTATTATAACTATTTGATAAACTGAAGAGCAGAAAATCACCTGGACTGGATGGTATACATCCAAGGGTGTTGAAAGAACTGAAATATGAGATTACAGCCCTGCTATTAGTAATCTGTGAACTATCATTAAAATCATCTGTAATATCTGAAAATTGGAGGATCGCCAATGTAACGCCAATTTTTAAAAAGGGTTCCAGGGATGATCCGGGAAACTACAGACTGGTGAGCCTGATGTCAGTACTGGGAAAAATGGTAGAAACCATCATAAAGAACAAAATATCTTCAGGAACAAGCAGGAATGTAATCTTCACATATGGGGTATCGTCGATACCGATGGAGCCTGTGCAGGAACGCTCCCCAGCGTCCAATAGGAAAGCTTTTGGGAGCATCCTACTGCGCCTGTGCTGCTGCCTTCCCGCCTTTTGAACTCACCCGCTTCAGTTTTTCATTTTCCGTGGAGCCGACAGGCAGCAAACCCTTTCACTGCAGAAAATCTTCCTTTTTGTGATCGTGTCTGCCTTCCCGTCGACGCCTATACCGGTACCACCGGTGTTTTTCTTTATTTTCTTATTTCTATTCTTTAAAAAGAAAAAGAAAGAATAACTTCTTTTTTGGAGGGTCTCTCCCCTCTTGGTGCCAGGCGCCATTTTGGGCACTAAGGCCCGCTTTTCTTCCAAAATGGAGAAACCATCTAGTGGTTTCAAAAAATGTTCAAAGTGTAGCGGTACCATTTCTGCTACCAACACCCATGATTGATGTCTCAAATGTTTAGGTCCTGACCATTTGCCATCGGAGTGTCTCCTTTGTAGAAAGATGACCAAGAGAGACCTGCAGAACAGAGCTGTAAAACCCGGCACCCTCTTTGCCTAGGATGCAATGTCCATTGCATTGACGTCGTCCAGGGCTTCATCTTCCTCCCATGGATCTCAGGTAACTAAACCTAGACCTTCCAAGACCGGCCAGTCCAGAAAGGGTAGATCTCCTTCTAAGCATCGAGATGCTACTAGCGTTGCCCTCGAGGAAAACACACAGGCCAAACAACCCCGGTGGGAGGCCCCTGCCTCCAAAGCATTAACGGGGTTCCAGGATGTTCCCGAAGCTTCCACCTCCGGAGAACTCTTGGTGCCATGTTCTGGTGTCATAGCCTGCTCCGCTGGTAACGACATCCAGGCATCGGCAGGCTCCATGGATCAATGTATCCTGGCCATTGAGCGTAGTCTTGTGGCTTTACTAGCAGCCTCGGTACCTCTAAAACCGCTTCAATTGACGCAGTTATCGGTACCGATATCGGTACTGAATGGACCTGCAACGACCGATGCGCCTCTCTCCATGCTTCCTCCCATGCCGGCCCAGGAATTGGTCTCCAGCATTGAGGATCCAGTATCAAGGCAGTCCGATGCCGACTTCGATCAATACCATTGACAAGCAATACGAGAGCATCTAGCCCGACAATACTTCGAATCCTCCGATTCCAATGAGTCCGACGACTCTGTCGGTACTGGGGTGGTTCTTCCGGAGGATCCCTCTCCTTCACCACAGCGTCGGATGTCTCCTCCAGAGGACATGTCCTTTCAGGGCTTCATACGTGATGTAGCAAGGGGAATCTCGACCCCTGTGACCTCTGAGAGCTGAAGAGTTGGAAATTTTTCAGTATCCGGCAGCTCCTAAGGAGACTGCTACCCTTCCCATTCACCAAATCTTGCATGATCTCATGCTTAGGATGTGGGAAACACCTTTAATGGTGTCTCCACATTCTCAAAGACTTGATACAATGTACCGGGTACTGCAATGTCCCGGTTTCCAAAAAACAATTACCACACCATTCCATGGTAGTGGAATTGGCAATGCGTAGGATCAAGAGTGCTAAGACACATTCATCCAACCCTCCAGGTCGTGAATCGATAACACTTGATGCCTTTGGGCGTCGATGCTTTCAGTCCTCGATGCCATCAGCTCTTACATACTTTATATGGGTATGTTTCTTCGGGAGGTTACAAGAAATTTGGAACTCATGGCTCCACTTCTTCCCGATGACAAAAGAGCTGACTTTCTCACTCTAGTCAAACATGCCCAGAACTTTTCTAAGTTCATGAACCGTGCAGCCTTTAATTGGTTTGAGTGCATTAGCAGAACCTCTGCTATCTCCATCGGTGCATGTCGCATTGCCTGGTTACAAGCATCTGATTTAGAACAATGGGTACAAGACAAGCTGGGGAATATTCCTTGCACCAGAGAAAACCTCTTTGGCAAGGATTGGCAGGACAAAGCTAATCAGCTTGAGTCTGAGAACACCACCTTGAACAGATTATCAAGGACCACAGCCAACCCAGCAAAGAAAAAGACAGTTAAGAAACCCTTTTTCAACAAGAAAAAGAAATTCTATCCATCTTACACCCAGGCTGTCCACTGCCCAGTTCATGCTCCCCAAAAGGGGCAGCAGCAACCCAGACAGCAGAGGAAGGCCCAAGTCCCCAGAGCTCAACCAGCTCAGCAGGCACAGCCTCCTCAAGGGCTTTGACACCTTCCTAGAGAACTTAGTCATCCTACCCCTGAAGGGTCCAGAACCTCTTACCATCCCAGGCAGACTCTGTCATTTCGCCGGAAGATGGCAACAGATAACATCAGAGCAGTGGACTCTCTCTATTGTAACAGAGGGGTACAAACTTCATTCTCACAGTATGCCCCCTCCCACCATCACAAAACAGTTCAATTCTCGAGGCCCCTTCACCACTCTCTTATGTCAGGAGGTCACCTCACTACTTGCTCAAAGAGCAATAGAAGAGGTACCTATGTTCCAACAGGGCATGGGTTTCTACTCCCCCTACTTCCTCATTCCAAAGAAGACAAGGGGATACAGGCCCATACTAGACCTCAGAGAGTTGAACAAGTATCTGTTCCGAGAAAAATTCAAGATGATCTCTCTCGGAACACTTCTTCCTTACATTTAGATTTAGGATTGGCTATGTTCTCTAGATCTAAAGGATGCATATGCACATATCCTCATTCATACATATCACAGGAGGTTTCTTTGATTCCTCTTTCAAGGAAGACATTACCAGTACAGGGTTCTACCCTTCAGACTGGCTTATGCCCCAAGAGTCTTCACAAAATGCATGGCAGTAGTAGCAGCATTCCTGAGAACTCTGGGGATATTGGTCTTCCCCTACTTAGACAACTGGCTCATCTAAGCATCAACAGCTCCAGAAGTCAGCTCCGCTCTCTCCTGTACAATGCAAATCCTGCAGTACCTGGGACTGGTCATAAACCTCCCAAAATCTCATCTCACCCCTTCTCAGTCCCTAGAGTTCATAGGGGCTCTTCTAGACACAAGGCAGTCAAAGGCTTTCCTGCCATAACCACGTTGCCTTCAAATACTCCAGCTGGCCTCTCAAGCAATGCTTCAACTGCTGGGGCATATGGCATCCACTGTCCATGTGGTTCCCTATGCTCGCCTTCACATGTGAGCAGCCTAGTGGACCCTAACCTCTCAGTGGGCACAGGCCTCGGGTCGCCTGAGGGACCGAATAAGAAACTCGACACGTCTCATTTCGTCCCTACAGTGGTGGCAATTGCTGAAAAACGTTCTCGTAGTCTCTTCTTTCCAGCAGCCACTGCACCAAGCCACCTTGACAACAGATGCGTCCAAGTTAGGCTGGGGGTCTTACTTGGACAATCTCTTCACTCAGGGTCTCTGGACCAAGCAAGAGGCTTATCTTCACATAAACCTCCTGGAACTCAGAGCCATCTTCTATGCTTTTCAAATATTTCAGGCCCACCTGAGCTACAAGACAGTTCTTATCCAGACCGACAATCAAGTAGCCATGTTCTATGTGAACAAGCAGGGTGGTACGGGATCTCAGGCATTGTGCAACGAAGCTCTACGCCTCTGGGCCTTCTCCAGAGATCTTCAACTCCACCTACTAGTGGTGTATCTTCCAAGCACACAAAATCTCTTGGCAGACAAACTCAATCGAGTATTGCTGCCACACAAGTGGTCTCTTCATCCAGAGCAAATTGCTCGAATTTTTCAGATCTGGGGAACTCCAGATATAGACCTCTTTGCAAGTCCTCAGAATGTCAAACTTCCCCAGTTCTGTTCCAGAATTCAGGCTCAGAGCTGTCAGGCAAGAGATGCTTTCCATCTCCATTGTGGTCAGGACTTCCTCTATGCCTTCCCACCCATTCCCCTCATTCCCAAAACTCTGCTCAAGCTTCAGAGACACAAGGGCCATATGATCCTCATATCTCCATGCTGGCCATGACAGACATGGTATCCTCTGCTTCTACGTCTCTCTCAAGCCAGGCCTCTGAAGTTGGGATGTGCTCTAGATCTTCTTTCCCAGGAGGATGAGATGCTATTGCACCTGAATCTTCAGTCTCTACACCTCAGGGCATGGCTGCTGAAAGCCTAGAATTCCAGGATATCAACCTTTCTCAAAAGGTTAAGGATATCCTTTTGGCTTCAAGAAAACCTTCCACAAGGCGGGCCTACGCCTTTAAGTGGAAAAGGTTCTCTATCTGGTGTTCAAAAAAGGAACTTAATCCCTTTTCAGTGCCAGTGGAGGCGTTACTGGAGTATCTCCTCTATTTATCATCCTCTGGTCTTAAGACCAATTCAGTAAAGGTCCACCTTAGTGCCATTGCGGTTTTCCACAAGCCCTTGGATGGACAACCTGTTTCCTTTCAACCACTTGTAGCAAGGTTTATGAGAGGTCTACTCTTAACTAAGCCTCCCATTAAGCCACCACCCGTGGCATGGGATTTGAATCTTGTCCTTGGGCAGCTCATGAAACCACCCTTCGAACCCTTAGCCACTACATCTCTAAAGTTTCTTTCTTGGAAAGTAATCTTCCTAATTGCTCTCATTTCTGCAAGACGCATCAGTGAGCTACAAGTTTTAGTGGCTGATCCTCCTTATACAAGATTCCACCATGATAAAGTAGTTCTTAGGACTCATCCTCACTTTATGCCAAAGGTGGTTTCGCCTTTTCATTTAAACCAATCGGTTTGCCTTCTTGTATTCTTCCCTAGGCCTCACGCCTCCAGTGCAGAAAGGAATCTTCATACTCTGGATTGTAAAAGAGCCTTGGCTTTTTACCTTCAGAGAACTAAGCAACATAGAAAGGCTTCCTAGCTTTTTGTTGCCTTTGAATCTAGTCATCTTGGCTTACCAGTTTCCAAGTGAACTTTGTCTAAATGGATTGCAAATTGCATATCCTTTGCATATGAGAGCAAGGGACTTTCTCTCGAAGGTCAAGTCACAGCTCACAATGTCAGAGCAATGGCAGCCTCTATGGCTAACCTTCGCTCAGTGTCCATTGATGACATTTGCAGAGCAGCCACTTGGGCTTCGGTACACACCTTTGCAGCTCATTACTGCTTAGACAAAGACTCCTGTCGGGATGCCTCATTTAGCCAGGCTGTTCTCCAGCATCTCTTTCAGACTTAGAACAACTCCTAAACATCGTCCTGGGTTTCGATGCCAGAGATCCATGGGAGGAAGCATAACCCATCTCAACCTCGGTTTCGCAGCTCTCTGGGGTCATCGCCCTGGCATCTCTCAGCTGCGGAGTCCCCATATGTGAAGACTACATTCCTGCTTGTTCCTGGAGATAGCGTAGTTACTCACCTGTAACAAGTGATCTCCAGGAACAGCAGGAATTGAGTCTTCACAACCCACCCACCACCCCTAGGAGTTGTATCTCTCTCTCTCTCTCTCTCTCTCTTTCTGTCTCTCCTTCTCTCCTTTGTCTCAGCTATAAACTCAACTGAAGAGGGAGAGTTGGAAAGGCAGGAAGGCAGCGGCACAGGCGCAGTGAGATGCTCCCAAAAGCTTTCCTATTGGACACTGGGGAGCGTTCCTGCACAGGTTTCGTCGGTACCTGTGAAGACTCAATTTCTGCTGTTCCCGGAGATCACCTGTTACAGGTGAGTAACTACGCTTACTCAGCATGTAGATAGTCATGGCTTAATGGAAGGCAGCCAATATGGCTTTAGACAAGGAAGATCTTGTTTTACTAATCTGTTATGTTTTTTTGAAGGTGTGAATAAACACGTAGACAAAGCTAAGTCGGTTGATATAGTGTATCTGGACTTTCAGAAAGCCTTTGACAAGGTCCCTCATCAGAGACTTTTGGCAAAAGTAAAAAGTCATGGGATAGGAGGCAGTGTACTATTGTGGATCAGTCAACCCAGAAACATGTCATTCCAAAGGCCATGCCTCCACACACCAAGCCCCTTGGCAATACAGTACAAATCCCCTGCTACCTGCGGCATCTGAAAACAACTGCAAATCAGCATTAGACACCTCAGGTAGCTGCAGAACCGTGCATCCATTATAGTCCACCAGAAAATTATCCCACACACGCAAGTCATCCCGCATGCCCTGAGACATCCTAATGTGGTAATGAGGCTTTGCTACCCCTGCCATTGCAAAAGATAAATGCCTAGAAAAGGGATGCCCCATCGGAATGACCCTACAGGCAAAGTTAAGATATCCAACCAAAGACTGCAGGTCCCAAAGCATAATCTTAGTTGCCGAACCCACTGCCGACACCAAATTTCTCAACTTTCAAACCTTCTCAATCAGTAGCCATGCCACTAACTCTACTGAGTTCAGCTCATTCCCAAGAAATGTGAGACATGTCACTGGACCCACATTTTTTTCCACCGCTAAAGGCACGCCAAACTCCTGGGCCATCACTGTAAAATCTGCCAAAAACGTGTCACAAGTATCCGACTGTTCAGGACAAACAAATAAAAAATCATCCAGATAATGTATGACTGTAGACAATCCCATTCTTTGAACCAGGACCCAATGTAAGAAAGTGCTGAAGGCCTCGAAGTAGGCGAAAGATACAGCACACTCCATTGGCATACACTTGTCAAAATAATATCGAGAACCAAATTGAAAGCCCAATAATGGAAAGGCTGACCGGTAATAGCCGAAAAGAGGATTCAATATCCACCTTTGCTATGTGCGCCCCTGACCCACACTGATGCACTAAGAATACCGCTGCATCAAAGGAAGCATATCTAACCATACAAAGCTCTGGAGGAATATGATCGCTCACTGACTCACCAGGTGGGAAAGACAAGTTATGAAGTAACCTAAATTTTCCAAGTTCCTTTTTGGGGATGATCCCTAATAGAGAAATGACAAAGGGATGAAAAGGGGGTTTGTCAAAGGGCTCAACAATTCTACCAAGCACGCATTCCGCTGCAAGCTTATTGTCAACTACATCTGCCAGATGCAACGTTGAAAGAGAATTCCTAGCTGTCGTGTCAAGCACTACAGCCTGAAACTGTATGTGAAGCCCCTGTTCAAAACCAGTTAACAACTGCCCCTCCCCCACACCCTGCACCCTGTACTGCAGCAGCCAGGGCTACAAAGCCTTTACCTTTACTGGGTTTGGGGCCGTGTGCAACAGTGGGTCATTACTTGCTGGCAGGCGGGGCCACCGCCACACCGTTTCAACTACATTTGGTTGCTGCATGACCACACCCGCACAAGGAGCAGGAGTGCCGAAACTTGCAGTCTGGGAAAGGAGAGGATGACTTATTGAAATGCCAGCATACGTCTCCACCACCAAACTCCCCTTTTGTTGGCGCAGCACTCCCCATCATAATCCGAAAGGACCGAGTCCAGCTGTGGAAATTTGCGATCCAGACCTGGACCCAGCAACTCCACCGCCCCCTGCCCCGCGCTTGGCAGACATTTTGGTGAGCCATAAGTTAATCTCTTTTGTCCCCCAAGATAGATGAACATTCTCCTCCATCAAGTCCCTAAAATCTTTGTCATAATTTAAAGAAGCCCAACCCTCATGTGCCTGAGACACCGCTAATATAGCGTCCGCATATGCTAAAAAAGCCCCATGCTGCCCTGAGAAATAATGCCCCCATACGCTAGCTAGTCTCAAGAAAACTCTCATCCAATTCAGTGTATTACGGGAGACCTTATGAACCCTGCCTGCTTTCTCATCATCTTTGCATTTCTTCCTGCTTTCCCCCAAACCTTTCCGCCCTTCTAACAGGTGAAAGATATCAATATACCTACGCTTCTTGATTTTGTGTCGCAGTTTATGCGGGACCCCTTCCCAGAGTTCTGAACACATGACTAGCATAGGAGCGCTCCCTCCTTTCCCCGCATGAGCACCCTCCATGTGTGCTATCGATGACGCACCAGACGATGTAGAAGACGACAAGGATGAAGATCCATGCCGACACCTGTGTGCATTCTTGCGCTTGGCCCTGGCTTTCCGACCCCTGGACTACCCCCCCCCCCCAGCACCGCACATGTCCCCGCACCCGGCACCGCACATGTCCCCCCCCCCCCCCGGCACCGCACATGTCGTCTGTTGATGGGACCGTCCTCATTTGGTCCAAGTAAATTGGAGTGCTCCCAGCCGGCGTGCTTTGCGCATGCGTCTGTGCCATAGAATCCACTGCTTCCATACGGAATGGCTCGGAAGTTGCTGTGCCAGTCCTGGTATCCTCTGATACCTGGGGAGATGGGAAAAGACAGAAACCACACCAGGAACATTGTGAAGGTGCTGGGTCTAACACACGCCGCAGCACCCTCACAATGTTCCCTTTCATCTGCGCTGGGTCCTCCGCCGGCATTCCCACCGGTGGGGGGAGGGGCGGAGCAAACAATCGCACTGCACCCCCCCCCCCTCACTGGCAGGAATGTTGGCGGCGGACCCAGCGCATCTTAGAGGGAACATTGGTTGGAGCAGTTTTGCCTTAAGGAATGGGTGAAAATCCCACTGGCTAGATGTGCTAAGCTAATAGAGACATACCCCAAGAGACTTGCAGCTGTAATTACAGCAAAATGTGGTTCTACAATGTATTGACTTTGGGGGGTGAATACATATGCTTTCAGTTAGTATTTTTGTCTTATTTATTGTTTGTATCACAACAAAGGATATGTTGCACCTTCAGAGTCGTAGGCATGTTGTGTATATCACATGGTGCTAACCCCCAAAACTCCATTTTAATTCCAGGTTGTAATGCGACAAAACAGGACAAACACAGAGGGGATGAATAGTTTTGTAATGCACTGTACATGTTTTCCCTCCAGGAGATGTATAAGATTGTAAATGCATTCTGGAAAGGTGAAGATTGTTTGTTTTATTCTGCTATAAGCCACTTTGAACAGACCCTGAATTTGGATTTGGCAGTATACAGTATTTGTCATATTAAATTGAATTAATTCAAATCAGGATTGGTTAAGTCTGTTCCTGATTACCTGGAGTCTTTTAACAACCTTAAGAAAGTCTGACCACAAATGATTCTTAGGGGCTTGCTTACAAAGCCGCGGTAGCGGTTTCTGATCGTTATCGGAGCCCCGGCCCCATTGATTTCCAATAACGATCAGAAACCACTACCGCGGCTTTGTAAACAAGCCCCTTAGTGTAATATACTTTATGAATCTCCCTCCACTTCTCAGGATGAACACTTTCACCGAGAAAGAAGGAGCCCGGAAAGATGCTACTCAGGTCATGATCATCATTACTGATGGAGATGCCAGCGATGGGACAGTTCTGTACAATCCACATCCTGTATCTGTGGCTGAAAAGAGAGGCATTGTGCGCTACGTCATTGGGGTAAAGTAGTGTGAAGGGGCTATACTTATATGTGTGATAACTCTCCCTCCCCCAGAATATCTGTATATTTGGCATCAAGGGAGTTGGGTGGCACCACAACAGAACTAAAATGACATCATTCCTCTATGGACCTAAATAGAAAATAGTATGTGTAGATCTGTTTATCTGAAACAGAAGATGTGACACTTCAGAGTTCCCCTGCTTCTCAAGTGTCTTGCTACCTCAGATATCCCACAGGCTCTCTGAATACACAGTTCCCACTTACCCTCTCACCTCTGTTCAAGTAGTACAGACAATTGACCACACCAAAGGACAGTTTAATAACTTTACCCAACAGTTTGAACATATTAGATAGGTATACTCAATAGCATACCAAACGCAGAACAATAAATCAGAATTAACATATGAATGAAAAAGCACAGAAAATATATATACCTCTAAAGAAAATAAAAGGATGATGATAGATAAAACTCAGCAAATATAAGACAGATCAGTCAAGATGACTTCCTTGATATGTATTGTTGGAATCCGCCTAGTAGTGTAAACAATAGGTGGCCTAGAAATCCATTATTTTTGTTCATCTATCACTAAGATATAATTGGTAGGGTGCTCTATTGATACTAAATATACAAGTTGATAGGTTTTGCAGTGTGCAGTATCAGTTAGGAATGTATGGTAGGGATGTGATGTCATTTGAAATGAAATAGAAAATTTCAGCAGCATTTCCCATTTTGGTTTTTGTTTTTTTTCTAAAATGAAATGAGGGGAAAAAGTAAATGAAATGTTCATTTATCCCTTCATTTAGTTTGCTCTCATATCACCATTTTTTAAAAATCTGATGTCTAGCCTCCCAAACTGCTGCTGCCACGTCTAAAGTTATTTTTCAAAGCCCCCTCCCGCTGAAGGAAATTATCATCAAGATATGTCCCCGCAAGTCAAGAATAAACCTTGAGCTAGGGTATTCAAAAAGGGAAAAGGAGGAAAAGAAAATTAAAATCAGAAGAGCAAGTCCCAGAATCAGATAGTATTACACCTACTATATATATATATTATAGGAAGGCCGGTAATGAGATGGAGCGATACAATACCAGCAGCTATGGATACCACTCTATGAACAATGAGCCGCTTGGCTGAAGACCGAACCAAGCTTAGATCGTCTATCCAGAGGGACACCGACTTGATGGCACTCAACAACATAGTGGAATTACCAGACTCTTCAGATAACAGTCAAAACATTATAAATGCTTATAGAGGGATCAAAAACATATCTTGAGAATAAATTAAAGTGATCAGAAGAGTTGTCCTTCCCACTATCTTACCTCCCTCCAGAAGAATGCAAAAGAACTGAAATATCTAAATTGTTGACAGACAATTCTCTATCCTTCCTTCCAACCTTGACCATTACCATTTTGAGAACTAGCATGGGGTAGGAATAACAGGGGATTGCTCCTGCCCCTAGAAGATTACAGATAAGATTGAGGGGACTCTGGGGAGAGTAGAAGATTCCAAGGGAAATTGGGGGGGGGGGGGAGCATTTTTCCCATAACTTTAGTGGTGGCAGCAAAAGCATGGAATGTGGCTACTCAGAACATGTCTCTTCACCATATACAGGGTGGCCCAAAAAAAGTGAGAACATCTCGTAGCATATAAGTTTTTTAAAAATTCAAAAAGACAGATGTAAACGATTGACAAATTAAAGAAACAAACATGGCAACTGGAAATTGTCGAAATAAAGACGATATATAGCTAAAAAAGGTAAATAAGTAAACTATTTAAGCTTTTTTTTTTTGTAAACTCTGTTTATTGACAACCAAATAATACAGAACATGCAAAACAATATAAAAAAAATGGCATTCCTGGTGATCTCTCAGCCCAGGATTCCTCAGCAAATCAATCATACAAATACAGCAAAAAAAGAATTTACAATATTCCCCTCTCCCTCCCTTCCCCCCCCCCCACCTTCCCTCACCAACCTCCCTCCCACCCCTCAGCCTCCCCCTTCAGCAACCAACCCCCCATAGTGAACATGCATAGTAATTATAGTATCCCACGACCTTCTCAACCCAATTGAAGCATTTCATTCCGGACACGAGGCCTCAATATCTGAATATATGGTTTAAGCTTTTAATTTATATGTTCTCACTTTTTTTGGGCCACCCTGTATATAAATCTCTTTGTTTTGCAGAGTGCACATATAAGTCACACTCTTTATAAAATTGTCAGTTGTACATATTTTGCAGGTTACACATGTAACAGGCTTCTTTACACGTGTAGCAGGTGACTAGTTTGTAAAATTACCCCAGCGTGTGTTATCACATATACAGCACTGAGTCATACTTAGAAAAAACAACAACACAATCTCCTTTAAAAGTCTCACATAAAAGATTTATTTTCTCACATACTACACGGGATTCTTTCTTTAGGAGCAATGCTTCATATATTTGTGTCTGAGATCTTATTTCTTCAGGATTCCATTTGGCTCTTCTGTCCCAGGAAATTTACTTTTCTGAAACAATGTTCTTTTCAGGAATTCCTTGGTACTGTTTTAACTATTTCTCTCTATAATTCTCCTCTTCTAGACATCAATCTCAAACTTTCCTAAGCTTGACAGTTTCAGAGTTATTCCCTTTTTTCTGTGTGTTACTGTTTTCTCCAGGAACAAGCAGGAAGTCAGTCCTCACATATGGGTGACATCGGCACCAACAGAGCCCACGCAGAGCATTTACACAGCTTTAAAAGAAAGCCTTTGGGACATGCTACCACGCATGCATTGTCCTCTTCCAGCCCAAGGGTGCCATCTTGCTCAGTCTCCTTTTTTCTCCAGGAACAAGCAGGAAGTCATTCCTCACAAATGGGTGACATCAGCACCGATGGAGCCTGCGCGGAGCATTTCCCCAGCTTTCAAATAAAGCCTTTGGGAATGCCACCACTCATGTGTGGTCCCCTTCCTGCCGAAAGGTGCCATCTTACTCAGTCTCCCTTTTTCTGCAGAGCCCTTCGGATGTGCATCTCATCCCGGGAAAAAGTTGTTCTGTTTCCAACCGTTTTTTTCTCTCTGGCCTTTGCCGGTCCTCTTCCCACCTCTCGAGCACCTTTTTATTTATTTATTTAACAATCTTTTATATACCGCAACCTTCCAGTGATCAGGTGCGGTTTACATATAACAGTCAAGGAAACAGGATAACATATCTGTTTTTACATTAAACATTGCATGAAATTATGTACATCTTAACTTTAACAATTAAACTTTGGCGAACTATGTACAATCAACTATGTACAGTCAACATGAATGTGTTTCAATGAGAGAGGCAGTTATTTATAAACAACATCGTAGACAGTGTTTGAGGTCATAATTTCATGGGACATTGTGGTGTTAAGCTCAATGTGTTATGTATTATCCTTTCTCATTTTGGTGTTGATAATTCGCAAGTGGACCGTAGTGGGAGATAAAGAGGTGAATTTTTAATGTTTTGCGTAGATCTTTAAGATCGGTTAAGGCTCTAATTTCATCAGGTAGGGAGTTCCAGAGTATAGGGGCTGCATGAGAGAACGCTTTTTTATTTGTTGTTTTTTTAGTCCTTGTGAACTCTTTTGGAATCCTTATTTTATTGGCGTTGCCTCTTCTCTGAGCAGATTGGGGTGTGTCTTTAGTGAGTAGTTTGTTTAGAGTAGCTGGGGCAGTGTTATTTAAAGCTTTAAAGGTGGTTATTATTAATTTATAGTTTATTCTGCATTGAATAGGGAGCCAGTGTAGTTCGGCTAGATAGGGTGATATGTGCTCAAATAGGTGTACCTTCATTATGGTTCTGGCTGCAGCATTTTGGGCCAGTTGGAGCCTTTTGATGTTTTGGTTAGTTGTGCCTAGTAGAGAGAGGTTGGCAAAGTCAAAATGCGGTGTGATAATGGCTTGAATGATGCTCAGGAAGTCATGCAGGTGGACCAGTGGGCGTATTTGTTTTAGTACTTTGAGCTTAAAATATATTTTCTTCGTAGTGTTTCTTATGTGGGTGTTCATACTAAGGTGTGTATCTAAGATTACCCCTAGGTATTTTATCTCATTTTTTATGTAAATGTCATGTTTCTGAAGTGTAATGTGAGTAGGGGGGGTGTAAGATTTGTTTTTTGTTACAATCAATATGTCAGTTTTGGAATGGTTAATATGAAGGTTGTGGGCTTCTAACCAAGTTGTTAGTTCATTGAAACAATCTGTTAATAGTTGAAGTGGAAGCGTAGGGATCGTGAAAGGAATGTACAACATGATATCATCTGCATATATGTGATATTGGATTTTGAATTTTTTGAAGATGTTGCAAATTGGTTGTATATAAATATTAAAAAGGAGTGCAGAGAGGGCAGATCCTTGGGGGAGGCCTATTTCCTGTTTGTATGTGTTAGAGGTTTGGGTGTTGATCCTGACAGTTTGAGTTCTGTTAGATAGATAAGAAGTGAACCATTTATGTACTGTTGAGATGGCACCTATTTGTCTGAGCCTGTTGAGCATTAGTGTATGGTGAACACTGTCAAATGCTGCAGATATGTCCAGAAAAAGTAGTAAGAATGCATTTCTAGGACTGTCAATTCCTCTTACTAGGGTGTCAAGGAGAACTGTTAAGAGTGTATCTACTCCATGACCGGGGCGAAAGCCATATTGTTGGTCATCAAGGGGAGCTGATGTGTCGATGTGTTCCTGGGTTTGGGTTTGAACAACCTTTTCTATGAGTTTGGCCATAAAAGGTATACTTGAGATGGGTCTGTATGAATTCGGTGATGTTTTGTCCAGAGTATTGTTTTTTAGTATTGGTCGGATTTGAGCATGTTTTAGTATGGGCGGGAGGTAGCCTTGGTTTAGTGAGAGATTAATTAAAGGTAGAATGAAAGGGGATAATGTTGGAAGGGTATTCTTTATCCAAGTTATAGGGCAGGGGTCTAGGTGAGAAGTTGTAGTGTTTAGGTTTGACATAATATTCTTAAGTGTTTCTTTGGTTATGGGGTAGAATTTGTTCCAAGCATCTGGTAGAGGTTGGTAAGAGATGGCTTGTGCAATTGGTGGGACATTATATATTTTTGACTTATTTATGTAGTGATCAGCTAAGGTTTGAGGAGATATATCGTTAGCTTCATGACTGGAGTTGTATGTATTCTTGGTTAAGTTTTGGACAATGGAGAATAGTTCCCTTGGTCTGTTGATGGATTTGGTTAGAATAGTTGAGTGGAAGTTTTTCTTAGCGCTGTCTGTTGCGTCTTTGTAATTTTTGAGGTGGGTGTGATATAGTTCGTTGTATGATGTAGATTTAGTTTTGCGCCATTTTAATTCAATTTTCCTGAGTGTTCTTTTCATAGCTTTTAAGGTATTGTTGAACCAAGGGGCATCTCCATTTCTGGGTCAGATGTTCTTCTTGTTTGGTTGATTATATGCAGCTGCTTTTGAGATTGTTTTATGCCAGGTTGTGATAGCCTCATCAAGGTTGGAAGGTGATGAAGAGAGGTGAGGGATTGTTAGATCGAGGAAATCTTCCGCATTGAAATTTTTAAATCTGGGGGGGGGTGGGGATTTTTGCAGGCTGCTTTTGTTATTTGAGTCAGTGTGTATAAGCTTGAACTTGATCAGGTAGTGGTCCGACCATGGGATCGGTGTGCACTGTAGTGATTCCTGATTAAAGAGTTTATGGAATACTTCTGGGAGAAAGATGAGGTCCAAGGTTCCTCCTTTGTTATGAGTTTTTGTTTTGATGATTTGGTGAAAGCCTAAGTCGGATATAGATTCAAGGAAGGGGGTTGAATATGTAAGGGGTAGAGATGGGAGGTTAAAATCTCCTAACACTATTATTGGGCTTAGGTCAGTGGATGAGCTGAGTAATTCTATTAGGGCATCCATATTTTCAGATTTATGGTCAGGTGGTCTGTATATCAAGCAGTCTGAAATGGTCGATCTTTATGATGAGGATGTCGATATTGTTAATGGGTTCTGAGGATTGTTGTTTAGCATTTAGGGCTTTTTTAGTCATTATAAGTACTCCTCCTCCTTTTTTATTGTTTCTATGCGTATGATGAATGTCATAGTCGTTCTTATTTAATTGATTTAGGTAAACCACATCTGTGTCACTCAGCCATGTTTCCGTAACACAGAGGATGTCAGGTTTAGTGTCGTTTAGCAGATCGGTGAAGATGGGGAGTTTATTTTTCATGGATCTAGCATTTGTTAGGATACAAGATAGTATGACTGGGTCTTTTTTGTTTGGTAGGGTATTTGCTGGGTATAGTGTAGTAGGTTTTATATGTTTAAGGCGGTTATGATTTACCTTTGAATTGGGCCAAGTAGGTGCATGTGATGATGGTATGTGAGGTTGGTTGTGACTTTGTATGATTGGGATAGGTTTATAGTATTTGTTGTTTAGGCTATCTGTGAGAGCAACTAAGGTTAGTATTATAGCACAGCTGCAAACTATTCTTAGGTAGAAGGTATGTGAGGGTGACATTTTGAGTGCTGGCAATTTTAGATGCACTGGGGATTGTATAGGCGCTTGCAGGTATAAAGACACTGGCAATTATAAAGGTGCTGGCAATTGTAGAGGCACTGGCAATTGTAGAGGCGCTAGCAATTATAAAGGCGTTGGCAAGTATAAAGGCACTGGGAATTATAAAGGCACTGGCAATTATAAAGGCACTGGCAAGTGTAAAGGTGTTATCTGGATATCTTGTGACTTGCACTATACGGATTGAGAAAAGGGTGGTAGGGTTTGTGTACTTGGTATGGGTTCTATGGTTTACAATTTAGTCAGGATTATTATTGCAGGGTTGATGAGGATACTGCTTCAGCCCTGGTCTCAGATTTTTTTTTCCTTTTGTCTTTTATGTTTTTACCATGTTTTCGAGCCCTTTTTAACCTCTGGCTGCGTCGAGGATCTTCAACCTCACAGGGGTCCTTTTTACCCCAATTGCCTCCGGTTTTAAGAAATGAGATAGATGTTCAAACAATATGTCGCTCACGGATACCCATGACCGTTGTCTCAGGTGTTTAGTTGCTGACCATGACCCGGAGCTATGCTCCCTCTGTAAGATGATGTCCTCCAAGGCCATCCAGAGTTGTAAGCAGAAGCTGGATGATCTCTTCCATAAGGTAGCCCCAGTATCCCCTGTAGCCTCATGCTCTTTGGCCCTGCAACCTCTGGAGTCTCCCAAGACTTCTCCCTGGGCCTGGCGGTACGCTAACCAGGTGTCGCCTGAATGCGAGCGTAAGAAGAAGAAGGCCACAAGGACTCTGTTGGGGGCGCCAACAAGCGTGAGAGGTCATGTGCCCGGTCTCTCAGCCACTCTCTGGAGTCGGAGAGGGAACGGCCCAGTAAGGTACCTCGAACCAATACGGAGGCCTCTGGAGAAGGTGCCCGGTCTCCTGAGGGTTGTTTAGGTGAGGACCCCCTTTCCTCCTTGACACCTGGCCCAATCACCCCTGGCACCCACGCCCCTCATTGCCTGGACCCTTCTCAAGGTCCAGCGGAACAGGGCCTCAGTCTTAGATGACAGGGCCTCGGTGATTCTCATAGCCCCGAAGTGGCCCAGGCAGCCTTGGTTTCCCCTTCTGCTCCATCTCTCGACGGAGCCCCTGGTCCTGCTTGGGTTCTCACTGGAACTGCTGATGCAGGAGGAGGGTCTGCTTCTCCACTCCAATCTGAGGTCCCTATCCCTCACAGCTTAGCGGCTGAGCGGGTTGCTCTAGACCCTTACCATCTTCCCATGGAGATCAAGGACATTCTTTTGGCCTCACGAAAGGACACGACCAGACGGACTTATGCCTTCAAGTGGTGTCGATTCTCAATGTGGTGCTCAGAGCTCCGAGCAAACCCATTTTCATGCCCTTCCAGTTTGGTCTTGCAGTATCTGCTCCACTTCTCACAGTCTGGGCTAAAGTCTAACTCGGTCAGGGTTCACTTGAGTGCCATCTCAGTGAACCACCACCCAATCGAGGGCAAACCTCTTTTGGGGCAACCGTTGTCTCTCATTTCTTGCGAGGCCTGCTCCTTTCCAGGCCCCCTATCCACCCTCCTCCAGTGTAATGGGACCTCAAAGTACCTGCCCATTGCAGCATCCATTGTGGAAGGTGGCCTTTCTAGTGGCTCTCACCTCCGCTCGGAGGATCAGCGAACTGCAGGTACTGATGGCCAAGGTGCCATACATGAGGTTTTATAGTAACAGAGTGGTCCTGTGGACTCACTCCAAGTTCCTCCTGAAGGATATCTCGGATTTTCTTCTCAATCAAGTGATAGTGCTGCCCACCTTCTTCCCGAAGCCTCATGCCAACCCTGTGTCAGCGATTTGCCACACACTGGATTGCAAGAGTGCTCTTTCCTTCTAACTGCAGCAGACTCGAGACCACCACAGATCCAGGTAGCTCTTTGTCTCCTTCGATCCCAGCCATCTGAGGCTGGCAGTCACCAAGTGTACATTGTCCATCTGGTTGGCAGACTGCATCGCCTTTGCACAGGCCCAGGCTGGGTTTCCCCTTGACCACCGAGTCACAGCTCACAATGTCCGAGCAATGGTGACATTGGTCACTAACCTGCACTATGTGCCACTGGCAGACATCTGCCTGGCTGCCACCTGGTCCACCACTCACACCTTCGTGGTGTATTACTGCCTGGAGAGGGAGTCCCATTGGGACGCTGCCTTCGGCCAGGCTGTACTCCATAATCTGTTCAGGGTTTAAGCAACACCAGCCCTCCAATCTTGGCACTGTTCTCGGTTCCCTTTTCCTTTTTTGATTAAGGCCTGCCTCAACTGGCTTTCACCCTCCAACCCTTCTACCGTGAGCATGGCCATCCATGGACCCAGGGTCCTTGGGCTGCCTTCGGCTTTTACTGGCAACTGCTCATGGTGCTGCCATGCTTTTAACTACAGGTCCTCAGTAGCCTGTAGCTAGGGAGTCCCATATGTGAGGACTGACTTTCTGCTTGTTCCTGGAGAAAGCATAGTTACTCACCTGTAACAGATGTTCTCCAGGGACAGCAGGAATCAGTCCTCACAACCCTCTCTCCTCCCCTTGGAGTTGCTGTATATTTTTGCCATTTTCTGAAGTGGCTATAGCTATGGCATCTGACTGAGTAAGATAGCACCTTTGGGTGGGAAGGTGACCATGCACGCGTGGTGGCATTCCCAAAGGCTTTCTTTAAAAGCTGGGGAAATGCTCTACGCGGGCTCCGTCGATGCTGATGTCACCTATACGTGAGGACTGATTCCTGCTGTCCCTGAAGAACACCTGTTACAGGTGAGTAACTATGCTTTCCGAGGAGCCCAATGGACGTCTGTCCTGTTTCCCTGGAAAACCCTTGCTAATTATCCTTAAAAGTTTCCCAGTTTGCATACAGGTTCCTCTTCCTGCCTCAAACCGGTGCCAATCTTGGCGCTGTTCTCGGTTCCCTTTTCCTTTTTTGATTGAGGCCTACCTCAACTGGCTTTCATGCCTTTTTTCACCCCGAGGTCATCAATCCCATCTGGGTGTTCCATCAGCATGTCCCTCAGTGGGTTCAAGAAATGTGACCACCCATGACTGCTGCCTGTGCTGCTTGGGCCCGGACCAGGACAGCACCTCCTGTGACCTGTGCCAGGCCATGACACCTAAGACCAATAAAAAGAGATCGGAGTTACAGGAAAAACTGTTCCCCAGGTCTGACTTGACCCCTGCCTTCCCGACGCCGAGCTCCTAGTCCAGCACTTCCCGTGAGGCCTGAGCGTTCTTGGAGTCCCCTGGTGGCGGCTTCTCCAGGAAGACCTTGGACCCGGAAAAGAAGAAGAAAAAGTCAAAGTTTGCCGAGGTTGCACTGGAGAAACCTGCTAAAACCACCTGGATGGACTCAGGCTACTCCAAGAAGTGCCCTACCAAGGTCCTCAGTTCCTTGGCTGGCAGAAACTGTGCAAGGTTTCTTGAGACCGTAGTCCTTGTTGAGGATGCACTCACGAGAGTGGCGGCGCTGGGCCTGAGATCCTCTGTGCCCGTGCCAAAAGCTGCGGAGCCTTTTGGCTTAAAAACCAGAATGGCGGCCCTGGAGCAGAATATTGCTGCTATCCTGGCCCTGCATAGGGCCCTGATGGCTGGTTCATTCGCATCATCTGCCCCGACGACCAGGCCCCCAACTGCAAGGGAGTTCCCAATCGTTGAGCCGAGCTCCGAGTACTACCGGCCTTGGGTAAGCCCTCGGTGGTGGTTGAGGTCTGTGGCAAGGTCATCTATCCTATGGGGGAGGTGAGAAATGTAAAGAATTCACCCTAGTAAAGGGTCCCCTTTTAGGAGTGCAGGGTGAGAAAGCCACAGCCACACCTAAGAACCAGAAAAACCCCAGCTGGAACAGGTTTCATGCAGTGTCTAATAGAGTAAGACAGAGAGATTATGGGCACGAGGTTCAAAACCCTTACTTCAACAAGTTCCCTGATTACTCAAATACCAGAAGGCAGGGGGATTGCCAACACCTGGGAAGGAAGGAGGTGGGGCTAGAACCCTGGAGGTATAAGCCTATGCTAGAGTATACAGACAAAAGGGAGAAAGGAGGAGAGGGAGGAGAAAGCAGAGACCGGAGAAGAGAAGGAGGTAGAGAAGGTGCTGACTCATGCAGAAGAGCCAGGCTTCCAGGAGCTGAGAGGGCTGAATTCCCTGCAACAGGTTGTCAGCAGAGCTTGGAGCCAGGAAGAGGAGAAGCTCTCAGAGCACCGGAGAGGTTGTCAGCTGAGCAGTCTGACTGGGTGGGTGAGCTGGAACCCATGCAGCTGGGAGAGCCAGTGGCAGAGTTGGGGGAAGAAGACATCCTTATGGATTGCTCTCTGTGCCAAGCTTTAGACATGAATTCTTGAGGAAAAGCCAGCCCTGAAAGAATTATCCTCCTTGAAAAGGTAACCATAAGAAACAGGCAGTGTGGTGGTAAATTCCCCATATGTTTTTAAAAGGGAAGTTTACTGAAGTATAAGGATAAGCAGGAAGCTGTGATCCATGCTTGTTATCCACCTGTGGTTTGAACTGTGAAACGGCAAGAAGCCAATTTACCTGCTAGAAGAGTTTTTCTTTGCTCCTCTGTTATGTGAAAAGCCTGTTGAGAGTTTTTGATGGCAGTCTGAATGTTTTGAGTTCAGTTGTACCTGAAATGCAGCCTAGAAGGAATTGAGGCTGATAGAAGCCAAACTGCCACAGAAGATTAAGCTTGTTTGGACTTTATGCTGTAATTAGCAAGGACTAAAAGGAAGGTGACAGCCTTTCTATCAAAGGCTGTGCTTCTGAAAGTAAGAAGACTTTAAACAGCCATTTTTGGGTTCTTTTGTTTACTTTGCCAACCATCTGCTGTACCTTGAGCAAATCCTACAGAAATAATCCTGTATTTGGTACTTTGAATCTTTTTGTGCGAAATAAAATTCTCAGTTATATGCCTTACCTCGGTGGCCTTAACTACAACTTTCTACCTGAAGCACAAACACATCTTAGCAGTACTACATTTCCCAGAAGACACCACAAGGAAATAGGCTGCTAAGGCTGATAGGAGAAGGTTCTTCCAATAACCACGCCCCTCTAAAACTAGAGGCGAGTGGTGAGGGCATTGACAGGTCCCAGTCCTGTTCATCGGGCATCCAATCCTCCCTGGCTAATTTCCACAACTTGGACCCCAGGTCCTCTGAAGGCCACTGACCCCTTGGCACCGGACTAAAGGCAATGAGTTGCAGGACCATGGATATGTCATCACCACTCAACTTCGAAATTCCAAATTCCTCCCAAAAGTGGTATCTCCTATTCACCTCAACCAAGAGGTGGTAGTCCCAACCTTTTTCCCATGGCATCACGCTGACGGGGAGCAACTAGTACTTCATACACTGGATTATGAACGGGCCCTGTCCTTCTATTTACAGTGGTCTCAGGCCCATCACAAAGCTCCTCAACCTTTTGTGTCTTATGACCCCAACAGACTGGGGTTCCCTGTGACTAAGCGAGCTCTGTCCACTTGGGTGACAGACTGTATTGCCCTCGCCTATGAGCAAACTGGCCTCTTCCTTGAGCACCGGATCACAGTGCATCGCATGAGGGCGATGGCCATGTCAGTGGCCAATCTGCAGTCAATGCCGGTGAAGGCAATTTGCAAGGCCACCACATGGTCTTCAATTCATATGTTTGCAGCTCACTACTGCCCGGAGAGTGAGTCCCACAGGGACAGCGTGTTTGGCCAGGCAATACTCCATAATATTCTGGGGTGTAGGCAATTTCTGACCTCCGGCCCTTCTGTGTTCAGGATACCGGAGTGATAGTGCCGCTAGATGCTAGGATCTTGCAGAGTCTCAGTGGGGAAACATCTTCTGCAACTCATGGCTGCCCCATTGGTTGCTGTCGTGGTTCATTCCTCGGCAGCCTGGAGCTAGGGAGTCCCATATGTGAGGACTGGCTTCCTGCTTGTTTTTCGAGAAAGCATAGTTACCTGTAACAGGTGTTCTCCAGGGACAGCAGGAATCAGTCCTCACAACCTTCCCTCCTCCCCTTGGAATTGCCTCCCTACCTTGTTCTATTTTTTACTATGGTCCTAGTACTATGGTCCAGCGTATGTAGTAAAAGCTGTTAGTGTAGCTGGGTTTAAAAAAGGTTTGGACAAGTTCCTGGAGGAAAGGTCCATAAGCCATTATTAAAAGGGACCCGGAATATCACTGCTTGACCCAATACAAGCATTGTGGAACCTGTGTCTTCTGGGGAAACTGCTAGGTTCTTATGACCTAGATTGGCCACTGTTGGAAACAGGATACTGGGCTTGATGGACCTTGGTATGACCCAGTATGGCATATCTTATGTTCTTATGTCATCTGACTGAGCAAGATGGCACCCTTGGGTAGGAATGGGACCACACATGCGTGGTAGCATGTCCCAAAGGCTGTCTTTGAAGGCTGGAGAAATGCTCCGCACAGGCTCCATCAGCGCCAACGTCACCCATATGTGAGGACTGAAGTAGACAAAGCGATGGGACTGGATGGGATACACCCTAGAATACTGAGGGAACTTGGGGACGTTCTAGCAACTCCACTGACTGACCTTTTCAATGCCTAATTGGAGTCGGGAGTGGTGCCGAAGGACTGAAGAGAGGCTCATGTGGTGCCTTTACACAAAAGCGGAAGTAAGGATGTGGTTGAAAACTACAGGCCAGTTAGTTGAACTTCGGTGGTGAGTAAATTATTGGAAACGCTGCTGAAAGAGAAAATAGTGAGGTTTCTGGAGTCCAGCAGATTACAGGATCCGAGGCAACATGGGTTCACCAGAGGCAGGTCTTGTCAGACAAATCTGATTGATTTCTTTGACTGGGTGACCAGGGAGTTGGACCGAGGGAGAGCTCTAGATGTGGTGTATTTAGATTTCAGTAAAGCCTTTGACACTGTTCCTCACAGGCGACTTATAAACAAACTGAGCACCCTAGGGATGGACCCTAAAGTTACTGCTTGGGTTAGAAATTGGTTGGGTGGGAGGCGACAAAGAGTACAAGTAAATGGAGCTCACTCTGAGGAGAAGGATGTTACCAGTGGTGTGTCCCAGTGATCTGTCCTTGGTCCGATTCTTTTTAACATCTTTGTTAGTGATATAGCGGAAGGGCTGTCAGGTAAGGTTTGCCTTTTTGCGGATGATACCAAAATCTGCAATAGAGTAGACACCCAGGAAGGTGTAGATAACATGAGGAGGGATCTAGCTAAGCTTGAAGAATGGTCTAGAATTTGGCAGCTGGGATTTAATGTTAAAAAATGTAAGGCCATGCATTTGGACTGTAGCAATTGTCACAAGGTAAACCCAGGGGACCCAGAAGAAATGGAGATTAGCGGAGAAAATCAGGCAGAACCTGATGAGGTAAACAAAAACATGTCAAATAGTTGCTATGAGCGACCACGGCACACGTGGGAAAAGGGTAAAAAGACACACCCAGCCAGCATGAGAATGGAGGTTGATTTACCTGATAGGGATCAGCTGAGAAGGGGTGGAGCCCGGGGACAGATACATAAGCACTCACACTCACAAGCAGTGAGGGAGAGTGAGCACGGACAGAGGTGGAAGCAACAACCTCAGTCGTGGGAACGGAGGGAAAGAGAAAGAAACACTATAAGCCAATCTCATCTCCAGGACCAAAGTTGGTGGAAGGAAGGAAATGAGAGAGAGTGTCAGCAACATATACCAGAGGACAGCTTGAATGAGTCTCAGGACTATGTGAGTACGTGTGGAGATCAGCTGTTGAACACAGAGTGTGTGTGTGAAAGCCAGAAGAGAAGAGGGAGGAATCCTGTTGCAGGAAGCAAGGCATTCAAAGTGGAACAGGACTGTTTTACACCCGAATGGGCTAAGTCCAGGATTAATAGAAGAAGCCAGCCTAGAGCAGAGATAAAGGGAAAAGGAAACAACTTCTTTCCTTGTACGGGCAGTTACAAGAGAAAGGAAGGTCTCTTACCTTATAATTCTGCTAGCAACTTTAAATGCTCAGACTTCTCACGAGTGCCGTTGTCAGCACTGCAAACTCCCACAGCTGTATCAGAGGAATTAGCCTTTAACCCATTCAAGGCAGGACACAAGCTGTTTGATTCTAATACCAGTGTTTATGGGCAGTTACCTCATAGCTTTACACAGGAGGAGTGCTCTTACAAGCCACTATCCAGAGTATACGGTAATACCCAGCAGTGTTTTAGCCTAGAGCCAGGAAGCAGTCACGTAGCTGACGTGAATAACCAGAGTGAGCTCGGCAGGACAGCTGCTACAGAAAACGTAGGTACAAACGGTTATCCTTTAATGCCATATGATATTTCTAATGTACCAGATAACACTGAACCAATGGAATGCTCTTTAGTGACAACTGAAGAGGAAGAGTTTTCACTGAGATAAGAAAATACATGTACAAGGAAGGTTTAAACAGCAGCACAGTAACTGGCAGAAGTTGCTTGGTTTAAAGTGAACCCTGATTGATTTATAACAGCAAAAGAAAAGGATTAAGTGCTCATGAAGAGAACTGTTTTTCTTTTGTTAAAAAGTTAAAGCTGAGGAAAACACTTTTTGTTCAATGTTTGCTTCTGTTATTTGCCAGAGTGGCTTTTTGATTATTTTTGTTCTTCGAGAAAAAGAATACCTCATTGGACGGGGAATAAAGCCCTTGATTTAAAGTGTGAACTGTGTGTTTGAGTGATTACAAGAAGACGGTACAACTACCACCCACAGAGGGCCAGGCAGGGCTATCTATAACATATAGAGAGCCAAGAAAAGGTGTTAAGCTGTAATACCAGTCTCCACCGGAGGGGCACGATGAGGGGTTGACATAAAAATGGCGTAGGAGTGAGGATATTTTTTTTTTGGGGAGGCAAAATATTTTTGGAACAGAAGAAACAAAAAGACATTGCCTAAAGGAAGGAGAATATTGGCATCACAAGACAAGTGCAGTGGAATATTCGCTGGCAGGTCGGCCAGAGGACTGGAAAAGACCCTTTTCTCACATGCTTGAGTCTGCCAGGAGACTAAGGTAATAGTAGCCTGTGTGGACTGGGATAGGATATCCTGTGAGGAAAGAGGGGGCGCTCTAGTCTAGAGTAAAGTCCTGTATAAAAGATACCGCACTTGGTGGGCCTTTCTCTTTTCTTTTTCTTACAGGAACAGCGTCTGGAGAAGATGGAACCACAGGACGTGATGTCGTGGATAGCTGAACAGTGGGACAAGCAAGCCCGAATGGTGCAGCATTTACAGGAGCAATACATAGCTTCTGCGAAGGAGCAGCAAAGGCCGCTATTAGAAGCTGTGGACGCTCTGCTGAAAAAAAGTGGTGAAGCAGTAGCACGTACTACATCAATACCGCAAGTAGAGATGAACACTAACTTTGCTTTGTCTTTGGGACAGTTAAAACCGGAGGACAATCCGGATGATTTTATAGAAGCTTTTGAGAGGATTGCTAGTAATCTCCAATGGCCATCTGAGCAATGGGCAATGCGGTTTGCAATGACCCTAAGCGGTGAAGCTTTGTCTGCATTTAAAGCTATGCCGGCCAGCCTGGCTAATAATTATGTAGAAATTAAAAAGGCTGTAAAAGACAGACTAGGCCTTTCACCTAGGCATTATAGGCGATTGTTTAGAGAGGCACACATGCATATAACTGAAACCCCGAAAGCATTGTATCAAAGGCTTAGGAATCTTGCCTATAAATGGTTAGATCCAGAGGGAAAACCACTAGAATCAATTCTAGATGAAATTATTCTAGAACAGTTCTTGTTGGCAGTAACCCCAGAGATGAAAACGTTTCTTACGTTACAGAATTGTTCCAATATGGAGGAAGCAAACTAGGATGGCTGAGGTATTCAGGGAAGCTAAGAGAACTGATACATCCAGGGTAAACCTTTTAAAAGTAGCAGGTATGGATGAATCAGATGAATGGAAGAGGTATGAAAGAATTAAGGCACCTAGTGGTAATATGGCCAAAGAGGTTTCCTCCACAAACATTAAGAAATGTTACAAATGTGGAAAGCCCGGACACATTCGGAGGGAATGTAAAGTTAGGATGGTCTTTGTAACAGGGGTGGAAAAACAAACACCAGAGGGTATTTTTCTACAAGTCCAAATAGAGGGGATAAATACTATGGCTTTTCTTGATTCAGGGGCTGAACAAAGTTTGGTTTCACGGAAACTTTGGGAAACCATAAAACAGTCTAACCCTGATATATTGAATCAGGAAAAAGAACAGGTACAGGTACAATGTATACACGGGACACAGTTTCCATATCCCCTATATCAGGTGCATGTCAAAGGAATGGGCATCGAGAAAAAATTACAGGTAGCAGTAGTCTCTGAACTACCGCAGAATTTAATTATAGGACGTGATTGGCCGTTTTTCCAAAAGGGGTTAAAACAAGGGATGGGTTTGAAGATGGGTTTAGTCTCTACCCGATCTCAAACTAGTAAAGTAGAAACTAGGGAGTCCCCGGTAGGGAAAAAAACTGAACCGGAAGAGAAGGTTGATGTGGAAGTTCCCGGAGAAGAAGGGACAGATACACTTCCTCATCACGATGACTTGGTCCAGAGTCCGAGTGAGGGCGGGAAAAAGGCTAAGGCCAAAAAAGCGCCATGAAAGGAGTCAAAGAACTCAGGGAAGAAGGGAATTGGAAACGGGGGAGGGATTACCGTGGGTGCCTGCTGCACTGGTACAAAAATTCCCATCCTTCCCAAAAGAACAAAGAGAGGATTTGGCACTCAAAAGAGCTTTTGAGTGGGCCCAAAAAGAAAGGACAGTATTACCCCGGTTCTTTCTAGATGGGGATATCTTGTATAGAGAGAGTCTCGATCCATATACAGATGCGATACGTAAACAGCTGGTAGTACCTGTAAATTTCAAGTCGGTAGTGTTGCGTTTAGCGCATGACCACCCAGTAGGTAGCCACAAAGGCGTTCAAGGAACGCTTGACCAAATTTTGGCACGTTTCTATTGGCCAGGGGTATACCAAGAAACAAAACGGTATTGTGATTCGTGCCCTACCTGCCAAAGGGTTTCTGTAGTAAAACCCAAGGCCGTACCCTTGATACCGTTACCGACCATCTCGGCACCAATACGCCGAATGGGAGTGGACATTGTGGGCCCATTAATAAGAACACCCCGAGGCTATCAATACCTCTTAGTCATTGTAGACTATGCAACGCGGTTCCCGTGGGCCGTTCCACTCAGGAACATTTCGGCCAAAATAATATCACAAGAACTGATAAAATTGTTTTGTGAGGTGGGGTTTCCCCAGGAAATACTAACAGATCAGGGCAGTAATTTTGTTTCTAAATACCTTGCCAAGGTATGGGAGGCGTTCGGAATACGCCATATAAAAACAGCGGCGTATCACCCTCAGACCAATGGGTTAGTGGAGAGGACTAACCAGTCAATTAAACACCTACTGAGAAGAGGATTAAGGAGGGGGGAGATGGCGGAATGGGATACGCTCCTTCCGTTTGTATTATACGCTTGTCGGGAACGGGTCCAAACCTCCTTGGGAGTGTCACCGTTTGAGCTTTTATTTGGGAGGACACCTAGGGGGATACTAGACATTCTGCGTGAAGAATGGGTAGAACCCAAGATACCTGAAATCGGCATCCCGCAGTTCTTAAAAGAACTAAGGACTCGCCTGGAAAAGACTTCCCAAGCCTCAAGGGAGAATTTGAATCAGAGTAAGAAAAGACAAAAATTTTACTATGACAAAGGTACGCAGGCTAGAGAGCTGGCAGCAGGGGATAAGGTTTTAATTCAAGTGGCAGACCCTGGTCCCAAGTTTGAGACTCACTGGAAGGGGCCTGGCACAGTGATAAAAAAGGTTGGATTTGTATCCTATCTCATTGAAAACGATAAAGGTCGTAGACAGGTATATCATATAAATGTATTAAAGCCCTGGAGAGAAAGGTCAGCCACAGCACATTTTGCCTTTTGTGAACAGCAGTGTAGAACCAGGAATGGAATTACATGCTGGCCACCTAAAAAGGCGGCAGCAAGTAATGTTTTAAGGGGGGGAATGTGTCACAAGGTAAACCCAGGGGACCCAGAAGAAATGGAGATTAGCGGAGAAAATCAGGCAGAACCTGATGAGGTAAACAAAAACATGTCAAATAGTTGCTATGAGCGACCACGGCACACGTGGGAAAAGGGTAAAAAGACACACCCAGCCAGCATGAGAATGGAGGTTGATTTACCTGATAGGGATCAGCTGAGAAGGGGTGGAGCCCGGGGACAGATACATAAGCACTCACACTCACAAGCAGTGAGGGAGAGTGAGCACGGACAGAGGTGGAAGCAACAACCTCAGTCGTGGGAACGGAGGGAAAGAGAAAGAAACACTATAAGCCAATCTCATCTCCAGGACCAAAGTTGGTGGAAGGAAGGAAATGAGAGAGAGTGTCAGCAACATATACCAGAGGACAGCTTGAATGAGTCTCAGGACTATGTGAGTACGTGTGGAGATCAGCTGTTGAACACAGAGTGTGTGTGTGAAAGCCAGAAGAGAAGAGGGAGGAATCCTGTTGCAGGAAGCAAGGCATTCAAAGTGGAACAGGACTGTTTTACACCCGAATGGGCTAAGTCCAGGATTAATAGAAGAAGCCAGCCTAGAGCAGAGATAAAGGGAAAAGGAAACAACTTCTTTCCTTGTACGGGCAGTTACAAGAGAAAGGAAGGTCTCTTACCTTATAATTCTGCTAGCAACTTTAAATGCTCAGACTTCTCACGAGTGCCGTTGTCAGCACTGCAAACTCCCACAGCTGTATCAGAGGAATTAGCCTTTAACCCATTCAAGGCAGGACACAAGCTGTTTGATTCTAATACCAGTGTTTATGGGCAGTTACCTCATAGCTTTACACAGGAGGAGTGCTCTTACAAGCCACTATCCAGAGTATACGGTAATACCCAGCAGTGTTTTAGCCTAGAGCCAGGAAGCAGTCACGTAGCTGACGTGAATAACCAGAGTGAGCTCGGCAGGACAGCTGCTACAGAAAACGTAGGTACAAACGGTTATCCTTTAATGCCATATGATATTTCTAATGTACCAGATAACACTGAACCAATGGAATGCTCTTTAGTGACAACTGAAGAGGAAGAGTTTTCACTGAGATAAGAAAATACATGTACAAGGAAGGTTTAAACAGCAGCACAGTAACTGGCAGAAGTTGCTTGGTTTAAAGTGAACCCTGATTGATTTATAACAGCAAAAGAAAAGGATTAAGTGCTCATGAAGAGAACTGTTTTTCTTTTGTTAAAAAGTTAAAGCTGAGGAAAACACTTTTTGTTCAATGTTTGCTTCTGTTATTTGCCAGAGTGGCTTTTTGATTATTTTTGTTCTTCGAGAAAAAGAATACCTCATTGGACGGGGAATAAAGCCCTTGATTTAAAGTGTGAACTGTGTGTTTGAGTGATTACAAGAAGACGGTACAACTACCACCCACAGAGGGCCAGGCAGGGCTATCTATAACATATAGAGAGCCAAGAAAAGGTGTTAAGCTGTAATACCAGTCTCCACCGGAGGGGCCCGATGAGGGTGTGACACAATCCAAGGGAGCAATATAGTATAGGGGGTGAAGTACTTTTGTCCACTAAAGAAGAGCGGGACCTAGGCGTGGTTGTGTCTGATGATCTTAAAGTAGCTAAACAGGTAGAAAAGGCGACGGCAAAAGCTAGAAGGATGCTTGGGTGCATATGGAGAGGAATGGCTAGCAGAAAAAAGGAGGTGATAATGCCTCTGTATAAGTCTTTGGTGCGACCTCATTTGGAGTATAATGTGCAATTCTGGAGACCCCACCTTCAAAAGGATGTGAACAGGATGGAGTTGGTGCAGAGGGTGGCTACTAAAATGATTAGTGGTCTTCATTATAAAGCATATGAGGATAGACTGAAGGATCTTAATATGTACACCTTAGAGGAAAGGCGGGATAGAGGTGATATGATTGAGATGTTTAAATACCTCCGTGGCATAAATGTTCAGGGAGAGAGCCTCTTTCAATTGAAAGCAAGTTCTGCTACGAGGGGACATGGGATGAGGGTGAAGGGAGATAGATTCAGGAGTGATATGCGGAAATATTTCTTTACGGAAAGAGTAGTGGATCCGTGGAATAGTCTCCCAGTGGAGGTGGTAGAGATGAGGACAGTAACTGAATTCAAAAAAGCATGGGACAAACACAGAGGATCTCTAAAGGTAAAAAGGGGACTGTTGTAGTTGTTGATATGGAAGGACAGACTAGATAGGCCATGTGATCCTTTTTCTGTCATCATATTTCTATGTTTCTATGTTTCTATGATCCCTGCTGTCCCTGGAGAACACCCGGTACAGGTGAGTAACTACGCTTTCTGTTCTCAGATCTTTTTATGTTTCAAATCAACTCAGGGCATTTGTTCTCCTGCTAAAGTACACTTTTCCAGTATTATTATTATTATTATTAATGGAATATATATCTCTGCCCTCCTCATTACATTCATAGGCAAGTTGCAGTAAGACATATATAATCATATTAAATGATACAGAATACATTAAAATCACTTAAAATAAGAGAATAATTCTAAAATTTTAAAGCCATCCTTCTCGCCAATGAGAAATTCAACTAAAAGCCTTATTAAATAAGAATGTCCAGACTTTCTTTCTAAAACAGATATTTTAAACATCCTGCTAGACCAGTCCAGTCAAGTGGGTTACATCTCCCTGCCAGCAAATGTTGGAGACAGAGAAAGTACCAAAGGCTTCACTAGGCATGCCCTGTCACCTATGTGCTTCCCTTAGGTGTCGCCTTCAGTATTTCTCTGTCTCCAGCAAATGATGGATGATTTTTCTTTTTGTTCCTGACATTAGAGACTGTCAATGTTAGCTAATGTTAGACTTCTTCTGTGGAAGTCTCCAGGGCACACAAGAGGTGCCTTTGTGAAGTTGCCCACCTATTTCGGCCATCTCAACAGTTTTTGGTCTCAGGGCAGCAACTGATCACAAACATTAGGGTGACCTGCCACCTACCAAGGGGGTCAGGAGTCTGGCCAAGAGGGCTAGAGCTGCCTGTTTGAGGGGAAAGAGTTTTCAGTGCTTCTGGCTTAGCGATAGCCTTGCCTCACAAACATCTCAACCTTGTGTACATTAGCTGTTGCTCGAGATATTCCCTAAGGCCGCCTGCTTCTCAGCTTCTCAGATGGCACCGGGATTGCAGTGAGTGACTGGCCCCTCCCTCCCCCCTCCGAGCCGATCTTTTATCGGGGAGCTGCCTGGCCTGCCCCACACAGCCACTGTTATTACTGCCTCTGCTTCTGCTGCCATTCTCAGCTCCCCGTCGGGTTTTCGCTCCCAGCCTTCTGTGAACATTTTTGGGCAGTGCATTTTTGCACTTCCGACATGCGGAAACCATTTTGAATGTGGACCTCCTGCCCCGTCACAGATTGCATGTAGCAGTCATTTTGAGAGTGGATCTCCCACGTCTTCACGTCTCTGCAGCCTGTGAGGCTTGTAGAGGCCCACACAACACAGAAAGGCCACATGGGTCATCCCGAAAAGCCCTACTGCACAGTCCCACTGCACAGATCATGTCATCGCAGTAACTGCTAACAGTAGAGCTATGCCAGCCTTACTATCTCGCTGTTTAGCATGCTGTCAGAAACGCGGGCAGTTGGCAAGCTGGATTTGCGGCGCTTGCTCTTCACATCCTGGCAAGGTCTCTACGGTGATACTGGGAGCCTTTGAGGGCAGGGCACAGATGCCCTCATCATCTTACCTCACCTACCACCACAACCACAGCTGCGGCCACGGCCTCTGGAGAGGCACCCTTCCCCCCTCGCCTCCTGCCACAGAGCTCCAGTACAGAGCCTTCTGACTCAGCTGCCTGCAGACCAAGATTCAGACAGGTTCATGGCCCTGTTCAAGAGAGCCTGGGAGGTCTGGAGGAGTGAGCCTCCAACAGTGCAAGGATTCTTAAATCTTTTCATCTCTCAGTTGCCGGCAACCCGTAAGCACCCTTTGGACTCCCAAGGATCTGTGGCCGTGAGCCACTTGGCCAAATCAGTCTCCTGGAAAGCAGGGGGATGTGATTCTCCACCACATCTTGACCTCAATCACATTTTGGAGGACGATAGCAATAATACTGCATCTGATCGCGAGGATAGAGAATGGTCTCCTTCAGGGGACCCAGAGACCAACCAGCAAGATTCCCATGACATCAGGCTCTTTCACAAAGAAGAACTGTCGGCACTTATTTCACAGATTGTGGAGGCTCGAACCGGAGGGTTTGGATGCGATGCCCACACAAAACAAGTTACAGGCAGATTCAATTCTGGCAGGTATAAAGAAACCGGCTAAAGCCTTTCTTTCCCACTGAAACTCCAACACATGTTATACCTGGAATGGGAGTCCCCAGGGGCTTCTCTTCAGATGGACATGCACTTGGGTCAGCTTTATGCGTGGTCCCCAGCCAATTTTGACAAAGGGCTCCATTTTCCAACTGTGGATGCCTTGGTCACAGCCATAACCAAACATACCACCATCCCTGTGGAATGTGGGGTGGCCTTCCATGACCAGAATGACCGCAAGTGGAAGGGCTATTAAATATGGCCTTCTCTGCTTCTGTCCTTGCCTTGTAGACATCAGTCTATGGCAGGTTAGCGGCTCACACCCTCCTGCACTGCGTACAACTCTTACCCGAAGCTTATTCCTCGGCGTACTTGGAGTCGGCCGTTGCTTTCCTGGTGGATGCCCTTTATAATCTGCTCTGCCTTGTGGCTCATGCCTTTGCCGCCGCCACAGTAGCTCGCCATCAGTTCTGGCTTTGACATTGGTCTGCTGATGCAGCCTCTAAAGCTTGACTCACCAAGCTTCCCTTTAAGTGCAGGCTCTTCTTTGGCGAGGATCTTGTGTGGTTAGTCAAGGACCTGGGAGAAGTAAAGCCTCATCTCCAGGAACAAGCAGGAATGAGTCTTCACATATGGGTATCGTCGGTACCGACGGAGCCTGCGCGGGAACGCTCCCCAGCGTCCAGTAAGAAAGCTTTTGGGAGCATCCCACAGCGCCTGCGCGCTGCCTTCCCGCCTTTCCCAACCGCCTCTCTCCAGTTCTTCTTTTCCGCGGAGCCAGCAGGTCGTGTTCCTGTCACCGCAGAAGAATTCTTTATTTTTTTCTTTATTTTTCTGTGTCGCGTCTGCCTTCTTCGACGTCAGACCGGTACCGCCGGTCTTTTCTTTTCTTTCTTAAAAAAAAAACAACAACTTTTCTTTCTTCAACTGTGCATTTTCGGTTTGGACCTTAGGCCTGAACATATTTTCTCCTCATGGAGAAGCCCGCTTCCGGGTTAAAAAAGTGCACGAAGTGTGGCGGTACTATTTCTGTCACCGACACCCATGACTGGTGTCTAAAATGTTTGGGTCCTGACCATTCCAACACGGATTGTGTGTCCTGTACCATGATGTCTAAAAGAGGTCGGCAGAACCGAGCAGCCAAGCTCAGTACCCTGTTTCCCTCTGATGCAGCCTCGGTGGCATTGACGGCTTCCAGGGCTTCTTCTTCCTCCCATGGATCTCAGGTAACCAAACATAAATCTAGCCGGTACTCGAAGGGCAAATCTCCCTCTAAGCATCGAGATGCCTCCGGGCTTGTCCTCGAGGATTCCGCACCGGCAAAATTACCCCGGCGGGAAGTTCCGGCTTCCAAAGCATTGTCTATGGGGTCACAGGTTGACATCGATGGCTCGGCCTCGACCAATCACCTGTTGCCATGTTCTGGGGTACCGGTGGCCTCCACTGGTACCGACATCCAAACTATGGTGGCGTCGATGGATCAGAAGATTCTGTCCATGCAGCGCACCCTAACGGCATTTATGCAGGCTTCGACACCTCCGGTACCGCAACAGTCTCTGTTGCCGGTACCGACTCCAGCACCGGCATCGTTCCCAGTGCCGGTACCGATTGCATCGACATCGGCTTCGGTGTCAATTGCAATGGTACCCTGTCCTATGATGCCCATCGGTACCGAACCGGTACCGCTTACTCCCGATGTCGATCCCACTCGGTACGCGTATCGGGCTTCACAGGAGCATCCAGACAGGTGATACTTCAATTCCTTCGAAGACTCTGATGAGTCGGAGGTTTCTGTCGATGCACCGGTACTTCTTCCTCAGGAGTCTAATTCTCGAAAACGAAGAATGTCTCCTCCAGAAGACCTGTCTTTTCAGGACTTCATTAGGGAAGTGGCTAGGGGCCTCTCCATTACAGTGGCCCCTGAGTCAGAGCCTAGAGCCAAGCAACTAGATATTTTGCAATATTCTAAGGCTCCTAAAGAAGCAGCTACTTTACCTATTCATGAGATTCTCTATGATCTCATGTTGAGCATGTGGGAGACTCCTCTTGCCACCTCTCCTCATTCTCGTAGATTAGATCCTTGTCCTAGCTTTCATAAGTCTCAGCTTCCTCACCACTCTATTGTGGTAGAGTCTGCCATGAGGAAAATAAAGAGTGCAAAGAGACACTCATCTAATCCTCCAGGACGTGAATGCAGGACCCTTGATGCTTTTGGCCGAAGGGTTTTCCAAGCTAATATGCTTGCTGCCAGAATCAACTCCTATAGTCTCTAAATGGGGATGTTTCTAAAAGAAGTCACAGATCATCTGCAGACTTTAGCCCCTTTTATTTCAGAAGATAAAAGGCAGGAATTTCTCACTTGGCTTAAACATGTTCCAGAATTCCGTGTCAGGGAGTTCAGGCCAAGGATGCCTTCCTCCTTCACTGGGGTCAAGACTTCCTTTATGCCTTTCCACCAAGTCCCCTAATTCCCAAAACACTATTCAAGCTTCAGAGAGATCGAGGGACCATGATCCTCATAGCACCACATTGGCCACGCCAAGTGTGGTACCCTCTACTTCTGCATCTCTCTCAAGCTCCTTCCCTGGACTTGGGCTCTGCACCAGACCTTCTATCCCAGGAAGAAGGAACGTTGTGGCACCCAAACCCCCAGTCTCTCCATCTCAGGGCTTGGTTGCTGAGGGCCTAGACCTTCAAGATTTTCATCTCTCTCAACAAGTCAGAGATGTTATTCATGCCTCTAGAAAGCCTTCTACTAGACGTTCCTATGCTTTCAAATGGAAAAGATTTACCATTTGGTGTTCAGGGAAGGGTCTAAACCCTCTTGCAATACCTCTGAATTCTCTACTAGAGTATCTCCTGCATCTATCCCATGCAGGTCTGAAAACGAATTCAGTAAGAGTCCATTTGAGTGTTATTGCAGCGTCCCTCAAGCCTCTCAATGGACAACCTATTTCCTCTCATCCTCTTATAGCAAGATTCATGAGAGGCCTTCTTTTAACTAAACCTCCCATTAGACCACCTCCAGTGGCATGGGACTTAAACCTGGTTCTTGGCCAGCTTATGAAGCCACCCTTTGAACCTTTAGCCACCACCTCCTTGAAATCTCTTTCTTGGAAAGTTGTTTTTTCTAATTGCAGTCACCTCAGCATGCCGCATCAGTGAGTTGCAAGCTTTGGTGGCTAATCCACCTTATACAAGGTTCCATCATGATAAGGTAGTCCTCAGGACCAATCCACACTTTATGCCTAAAGTGGTCTCATCTTTTCATCTGAACCAAGAGGTATATTTACCTGTCTTTTTTCCAGGACCTCATGCATCAAATGCAGAGAGGAATCTTCATACCTTGGATTGTAAGAGAGCTCTCGCTTTTTACTTACAAAGAACACAGAAACATAGAAAGTCTTCTCAACTCTTTGTTGCTTTTGATCCTTCTCATTTAGGACTTCCAGTCTCTAAGAGAACACTGTCCAACTGGATTGCTCAGTGTATTTCTTTCGCCTACCAGAGTAGGAACATTTCTCTGGAGGGCCATGTCACAGCTCACAATGTGAGAGCCATGGCAGCCTCAATGGCTCATCTAAACTCTGTGTCCATCGACCAAATCTGTCGAGCGGTCACCTGGGCCTCGGTTCATACCTTCACAGCCCATTACTGTTTGGAGAAGGACTCCCGCCGGGATGCCTCGTTTGGTCAGGCTGTTCTCAAACACCTGTTCCATTCCTAATCAACTCCTACCCACCTACCCTGGTCGGATGCCAGAGATCCATGGGGGGAGGTAGAGTCCTTTTCAAGGACACACAACCTGGGGTTTCTCCCTGGCATCTGCAGTTAGGGAGTCCCCATATGTGAAGACTCATTCCTGCTTGTTCCTGGAGATAGCACAGTTACTTACCTGTAACAGGTGATCTCTGGGAACAGCAGGAATAAGTCTTCACAACCCACCCACCTCCCCTAGGAGTTGTATCTCTCTATCTATCTTTCCTTTCCTCTCTCTCTCTTTGTCTCAGCTTTAAAACTCGAACTGGAGAGAGGCGGTTGGGAAAGGCGGGAAGGCAGCGTGCAGGCGCTGTGGGATGCTCCCAAAAGCTTTCTTACTGGATGCTGGGGAGCGTTCCCGCGCAGGCTCCGTCGGTACCGACGATACCCATATGTGAAGACTTATTCCTGCTGTTCCCAGAGATCACCTGTTACAGGTAAGTAACTGTGCTTTCTCTACCGGAAGATAGAACTAGATCATCTTCCCACCAGGGGAACTTCAGGACAACTGCTCCATCAATAAGGGCTCGTTATCGGGATTCCTGGCACTACTGACTGGGCAAGCCAGCAGCCTCATCGTTTTCTGGCAGGATGGCCTCCAAGCCACAATTATTTTGACGGTTTTGCAGAACAAAGGATACCTTCACTACCTCCGTGGCAAATTTTCCCGGCTTCTGCCAGCAGTCCCACTGACTCTCCTATGCCTCACTCTGGGATCCTGCTGGTGAGAGGGCGTTTAGCCTTCTTCTCCCGTGAATGGGCCCGCATCACCACCGATCACTGGATCAACTATCATATGTCATGGCTAAAGCCTCAAGTGCGCCAGACCCATCAAGGACGCTTTCCTCATCTCTCCTTCAACGTCTCAAAAGGCAGCACGCTATACTATCCACTCTGGACCGCTTTTTAGATCTCCAGTCCATCTGCTCCATGCCCAGTCCTGAAAATGGTTCCGGCCACTATTCTGTTTACTTGTGGTCCCCAAAAAAGATGCAGCCTGGCGCCCAATTCTAGATCACCAGTGGGTCGATTGTTCCCTGTGAGTATCCCAGTTTCGCATGGAAACTCTTTGGTCGGTCATTCAAGCAATAAGAACAGAAGGGTCTTTGGCATCTCTGGATCTCGCCAAGGCTTACTTGCACATTCTGATCTGTGCAGACCATCAGCAGTTCCTACGCTTTGCCATCCTCGGCCAGCACTAAATATTTTGGGCTTTACCCTTCGGCTTCGCCATGGCACCACATACCTTCTCTAAGGTCATGGTCGAGACCACTGCAGCCCTAAGTCATGAGGGAATTCATTTCCATTGATATCTCAATGACTAGCCATCAAGACAGTGGACCGCTTTATCCTATTTTTAGAAGGTTCCGGCTGGATTGTCAATCACACCAAGATTGCCTCCAGCCCTCTCAATCTCTGGAGTTCCTCAGGGCTTGCTTTGACACTTGGCTCGGCAAGGTATACCTCACGCAAGAGCGGTTTCAAAGATTTGCTGATCAATTCCATGCCTTTCTAGGAAAAGCATGGCCCCAAGTCTGGGATTACCTTCAAGTCCTGGACGATATTTTTCAGTCCCAGATGAGAGACCAGCTCTCAGGGGATGAACGCACTGGTACAATCATGGCTGATGGATGTGCTGCTTTACCTATTCCCACCTTGGGCAATGATCGGACGAGCCCTTTGACGCATAGAGGTTTACCACGGCACGATGATTCTGGTGGCACCCGACAGGCTGCTCCACCTGTGGTTTGCCGATCTAATCTGGCTCCTAGTGGAGCAATCAATGTCCTTGGGGTCATGTTATGGATTACTTCACCAGGGACCCATCTGGATGGATGACCTAGTGCCCTACTTGCTTAGGGCCTGGCTCTTGAGAGGTGGCACCTAGTGCAGAAAGGGTATTCGAAGCATGTCATCGATACTCTGCTCCAGGCTTGTCACTCATCTACGTCCATGGTGTATGCGTGTATATAGTGCCTCTTTGAGACTTGTTGCCTCACAACCTCCTCTCTCCTTGGGGCGTACAAATTCAGGATATCCTCGCTTTCTTACAGGATGGATATGATAGAGCTGATCAAATTGGTGGAGGGGTTACACTCTATGTTAGAGAGGGCTTTGAGTCACAAAGGATTAAAGTTTTGCAGGAAACAAAATTTGCTGTAGAATCTCTATGGACTGAAATTCCATGTAAAAAGGGGTAGGCAATTGCAGTAGGGTTGTACTATCGACTGCCTGGCCAGAATGAGCAAATGGATGATGAAATGCTCAAAGAAATCAGGGAAGTTAACAAAAGTTACAGAACAGTAATAATGGGTGATTTCAATTACTCTGGTATTGACTGGGTCAGTGTCACAGCAGGACATGCTAGGGAGATAAAGTTTCTAGATTAAATAAATGACTTCTTCTTGGAGCAGCTGGTTCATGAACCGACCAGAAGGGAAGCCATTTTGGACCTAGTCCGTAGTGAAACACCAGATCTGGTGCAAGAGATAAGGGTGTTGGGACCACTTGGCAATAGTGATCATAGAATGATTGCGTTTATCTAACAGTTTTTCTATACCGCACTCTTCAATATCAGTGCGGTTTACAAATAACAAATTCTGCAAAGACCGGGAGAACAGCTTTGCACATACAGAGAACAGGATCATTTAACTTGGAGCTGTACAAGTGAACTATTTACATAACAAACAACTCGAGTTGTGGTAGGGTAACTATTTACAGGTTATACATTAAGCACAAACAGGATAGTAGGGTTGAGTCTTAACAGATAGTAAAATCAACATTGTGGGTTAACAGCCGATTATTAGGTACAAGTTAATGAGTAAGATGTTTGGCTAACCTGAGTCAGTTGTAGGTGAGTTGGGTACGGCCTGAGTGAGTTGGGATGTGAGATATGGCTGTGTTGTGTTTGGCTGAGCAAAGTATAAGGTTAACAAGTGATGTTTAAGAGCTTTCCTGAATTGAATTAGGTCTTTTATAGCTCTGATGTGTGGAGGGAGGTTATTCTAGCATCTTGGTGCATAGAAGGCGAAGGTTCTGTTAATGGTTGTCTATGTACATCTTGTAGATTCATTAGGTATAATTAATGTATTGATTATTTGATTTAATTAATGGAGGAGGGATGGTAAGGTAATCCACAGTACTACCTTTTAACTTTCGAAAGGGAGACTATGATAAAATGAGGAAAATAGTTAAGAAAAAACTAAAAGGAGCAGTTGCAAAGGTTAAAGACTTACATCAAGCTTGGGTGCTGTTGAAAAATACTATCTTGGAAGCCCAGACCAGCTGTATTCCATGCTTTAACAAAAGTGGAAGGCAGTCCAAAAAACTGCCAGCATAGTTTAAAGGTGAGGTCAGAGAGGCTGTTGTTGCCAAAAAACATCTTTCAGGAAATGGAAAAAAGAGCCAAATGACAAACTAGAAACAGCACAAGCACTGGCAAGTTCAATGCAAGGCAATGATTATGCAGGCAAATAGAGAATTTGAGAAGAAACTTGCTGTGGAAGCAAAAACGCGTAATAAAGACTTTTTAAAGTACATTTGTAGCAAAAAACCTGTGAGAGATTCAGTTGGACCATGAGGTGATAGAGGGGTAAAAGGAGCAGTATGAAGGGACAAGGCTATAGCGGAGAGACTGAATGAATTCTTTGCTTCGGTCTTTACTGAGGAAGATATAGGGATGTTACCCATGACTTAAGTGGCATTTAAAGGTGATACTGCGTAAGAATTAAAAGAAATATCGATACAACAGGAAGATGTATTACAACTATTTGATAAACTGAAGAGTAGCAAATCACCTGGACCCGATGGTATACATCCAAGGGTGTTGAAAGAACTGAAATATGAGATTGCAGACCTGCTATTAGTAATCTGTGAACTATCATTAAAATTATCTGTAATACCTGAAGATTGGAGGATTGCCAATGTAACACTAATTTTTAAAAAGGGTTCCAGGGGTGATCCGGGAAATTACAGACTGGTGAGCCTGACATCAATACCAGGAAAAATGATAGAAACCATCATAAAGGACAAAATTACTCAACATGTTTCAGTCATGGCTTAATGGGAGACAGCCAACATGGCTTTAGACAAGGAAAATCTTGTTTTACTAATCTGTTATGTTTTTCTGAAGGTGTGAATAAACAGATAGACAAAGGTGAGTCAGTTGATACAGTATATCTGGACTTTCAGAAAGCATTTGACAAGGTCCCTCAGAGACTTTTGGCAAAACTAAAAAGTCATGGGATAGGAGGCAGTGTACTACTGTGGATCAGGAACTAGTTAAAAGATAGAAAGCAGAGGGTAGGGCTAAATGGCCAATTTTCCCAATGGAAAAAGGTGAATAGTGCAGTACCCCAGGGATCTATGCTGGGTCCACTGCTTTTTGACATATTCATAAATGACCTGGAAAAGGGAATAACGAGTGAGGTTATCAAATTTGCAGATGACACAAAACTATTTAAAGTTGTTAAAACCCAAGAGGATTGTGGAAAATTGCAAAAGGATCTTGATAAATTGGAAGACTGGGCATCCAAATGGCAGATGAAATTTAACCTGGACAAGTGCAAAGTTATGCACCTAGGAAAGAACAACCCAAACTATGGTTACACGATGCAAGGTTCCACATTGGAAACCACCACCTAGGAAAAAGATTTAGGTGTCATAGTGGATAACATGTTAAAATCCTCCGCCCAGTGTGCAGTGGCGGCCAAGAGAGCAAATAAAATGCTAGGTATCATAAGGAAAGGAATGAAAAATAAAACAAAGGATATTATAATGCCTCTGTATCTTTCCATGGTGCGACTGCACCTAGAATATTGTGTGCAATTCTGGTCGCCGTATCTTAAAAAGGATATAGCATGATTGGAAAAGATACAAAGAAGAGCCACCAAAATGGTAAAGGGGATGGAAGGATGTTCCTATGAAAAAAGGCTAAGAAGGTTAGGGCTCTTCAACCTGTAAAAGAGACGGCTGAGGGGAGATATGGTAGAGGTCTATAAATAAATGAATGGCGTGGAACGAGTAAATGTAGATCGATTGTTTACGTCATCAGAATATAAAAAAACTAGGGGACATGCAATGAAGCTAAAGGGTAACCTATTTAAGACTAATAAGAGAAAATATTTTTTTACTCAACGTGTAATCAAACTCTGGAATTTACTGGAGGATGTAGTAAAAGATGTTAGTGTATCTGGGTTTAAAAATGGTTTGGACAAGTTCCTGGAAGAAAGGTCCATAAACCATTATTAAAAGGGACCCAAGATATCACTGCTTGACCCAATACAAGCATTGAGGAGACTGCTAGGTAATTATGACCTAGATTGGCCACTGTTGGAAACAGGATACTGGGCTTGATGGACCTTGATCTGACCCAAGTATGGCATATCTTATGTTCTTAATTACTTCTGCTCGGTGTGTATCCTAGCTTCAGGCATTTTCGTGTCGAGACCCTTTCCTGTCCTCCTCGGAAGGGGTGTCCATCCAGCCGGTTCCTTCATTCTTACTGAAGGTGGTTTTGTCCTTCCACCTTAACCAGGCCATTATCCTCCCCATGTTCAAGAGCAATGTAGGGTCAGAATCTCAGCATGAGCTCTGGATGGTTGACATCAGCAGAGTCCTTCGCCAGTACTCGAGGGTGTCTAATTCCTTTCGTAAGTCACATTGCCACTTTGTTCTTTTTGCTGGGGCTCGCTGCTTCCAAACCAACCATTGCATGATGAATCAAGTGAATCATCGAGTCGGCATAAGTCTTGCCCGACAAGCCTGTGCCGGTGGGCCATTGTGCCCCTTCCAACAGGGCTTAGGCTACATCCTGGGCAGAGCACTCCTGGGTGGATCCAGTGAACATCTGTTGGGCGCAACCTGCTCCTCCATGTCTACCTTTGTTTGGCATTAATGCCTTGATCTCTAGGCTCGCGGTGCGGCATTTGGGGCCAGTGTTGTAGCTGCGGCTGTCTCGTCCTCCCCTAAGGTGGGGTAGCTCTGGTACTGTCCACTTGTCTGTACTGATCTAGCAGGAAGTTTGGAGGAAAAATTTCACTTACTGTTAATTTCCTTTCCTGGAATCCTGCTAGACCAGTCCTGGTCCCACCCTCGTTGACTGCATTTCCTTGGACAGCCGTCTCAGTAGAACCTTGATTAAGGCGACTGCCCTTAACAGCCTCGACATAGTAAAAGCCCGTATATAGTTATACTCCGTGTGCATTCTAGTCCACACGGTGGAATGATTGCACTATAGTTTTGATGGGCGCTCATTGCGCTTTGTTCAGTTCTTTGAACTCTTGGTTATTTGCTTTTCCAAGAGTATACTGAAGGTGACACCTAGGGAAGCACATAAGTCACAGGGCATTTGGGGCCAGTGTATTCCACGCTTTAAGAAAAGTGGAAGGAAGTCCAAAAAACTGCCAGCATGGTTTAAAGATGAGGTCAGAGAGGCTGTTGTTGCCAAAAAAGCATCTTTCAGGAAATGGAAAAAAGAGCCAAACGACGAAACCTGGAAACAGCACAAGCACTGGCAAGTCAAATGCAAGGCATTGATAAAGCAGGCAAAGGGAGAATTTGAGAAGAAGCTTGCTGCGGAAGCAAAAACGCGAAATAACGATTTTTTCAAGTACATTCGTAGCAAAAAACCTGTGAGAGAGTCAGTTGGTCCATTAGATGATGGAGGAGTTAAAGGGGCACTAAGAGGCGACAAGGCGATAGTGGAGAGACTGAATGAATTCTTTGCTTCGGTCTTTACTGAGGAAGATGTAGGGATGTAGGGATGTTACCCATGACTGAAGTGGTATTTAAAGGTGCGGAAGAATTGAAGGAAATATCAATACATCGGGAAGATGTATTACAACTATTAGATAAACTGAAGAGTAGCAAATCACCTGGGCCAGATAGTATACATCCAAGGGTGTTGAAAGAACTGAAATATGAGATTGCAGACCTGTTATTAGTAATCTGTGAACTATCATTAAAATCATCTCTAATACCTGAAGATTGGAGGATCGCCAATGTAACACCAATTTTTAAAAAGGGTTCCAGGGGTGATCCGGGAAACTACAGACCGGTGAGCCTCACGTCAGTACCGGGAAAAATGGTAGAAACCATCATAAAGAATAAAATGTAGATAGTCATGGCCTAATGGGAGACAGCCAACATGGAAGATCTTGTCTTACTAATCTGTTGTTTTTTTGAAAGTGTGAATAAACAGGTGGACAAAGGTGAGTCGGTTGATATAGTGTATTTGGACTTTCAGAAAGCCTTTGACAAGATCCCTCATAAGAGACTTTTGGCAAAACTAAAGAGTCATGGGATAGGAGGCAGTGTACTAATGTGGATCAAGAACTGGTTAAAAGATAGAAAGCAGAGGATTGGGCTAAATGGCCAATTTTCCCAATGGAGAAAGGTGAACAGTGGTGTACCCCAGGGATCTGTCCTGGGTCCGCTGCTTTTTGACATATTCATAAATGACCTGGAAAGTGAAATAACGAGTGAGGTTATCAAATTTGCAGATGACACAAAACTATTTAAAGTTGTTTAAAACCCAAGAGGATTGTGAAAAATTGCAAGAGGATCTTGATAAACTAGAAGACTGGGCATCAAAATGGCAGATGAAATTTAATGTGGACAAGTGCAAAGTTATGCACCTAGGGAAGAACAACCCAAACTATGGTTACACAATGCAAGGTTCCACATTAGGAACCACCACCCAGGAAAAAGATTTAGGCGTCATTGTGGATAACATGTTAAAACCCTCGGCCCAGTGTGCAGCGGCGGCCAAGAGAGCAAATAGAATGCTAGGTATCATAAGGAAAGGAATGGAAAATAAAACAAAAGTTATTATAATGCCTCTATATCGTTGCATGGTGAGACTGCACCTTGAATATTGTGTGCAATTCTGGTCGCCGTATCTTAAAAAGGATATAGAGTTATTAGAAAAAGTTCAGAGAAGAGCCACCAAAATGGTAAAGGGGATGGAAGGATACTCCTATGAAGAAAGGCTAAAAAGGTTAGGGCTCTTTAACCTGGAAAAGAGACGGCTGAGGGGAGATATGATAGAAGTCTTTAAATTAATGAACGGAGTGGAACGGGTAAACGTAGATCGATTGTTTACGTTATCAGAATATAGAAAGACTAGGGGACATGCAATGAAGCTACAGGGTGATCTATTTAAGACTAATAAAAGAAAATATTTTTTCATTCAACGTGTAATCAAACTCTGGAATTTGTTACCGGAGGATGTAGTAAAGGCTGTTAGTGTAGCTGGGTTTAAAAAAGGTTTGGACAAGTTCCTGGAGGAAAGGTCCATAAACCATTATTAAGAAGGGACCCAGGATATCAATGCTTGACGCAGTACAAGCATTGTGGAACCTGTGTCTTTTGGGGAAACTGCTAGGTACGTATGACCTAGATTGGCCACTGTTGGAAACAGGATACTGGGCTTGATGGACCTTGGTCTGACCCAGTATGGCATATCTTATGTTCTTATGTTCTTAGGGCATGCCCAGTGAAGCCTTTAGTACTTTCTCTGTCTCCAACATCTGCTGGCAAAGGAATCATAACCCGCTTGTCTGGACTGGTCTAGCAGGATTCCAGGAAAGGACATTAATGGTAAGTGAAATTTCTCCTTCTTGGCATTCGTACTCTGTATATATCAAGGGCCCGAAATTCAAAGGAATTTACATGGTTTACAGACCTGTAAACCATGTAAATGCTTCTTAGAGTGATATTCCGTGGCATTATTATGGTTAGTGCCGCTGAAATCCCAAATTATCTTCACTACATGCCATGATGCTACCTGCTTAGCATTGGGGCATTTGGTGGGCATTTCAGGGGAGGCCCCAGTCGCTAACCGGGCAGTGGTGATATTGCACCATTGTCTGGTTAGCACCCGCAGGTAAAAGATAAGTGCAGCAAAAGCTGACCTAGCTTTACCCATGGGAGCTTACTGAGCAGTTGCTCGATATCGCCGCTGCACGGTTAGCTTCTGCAGGCTTGTGGGCTGTGCAGCGACCCTGGATATTCAAGGCCGGAGCTGCATATGACCCCGGCATTGAATATCTGGAGTTAAGGGTTGGCAGTGACAGCTATGCACCATAGCAGCTTATAGCTGTCCCAGAAGAATATCGAGCCACAAGTTCCTATCATTCAGCAAGTCTCATAAACTTGTCTTTCAATCAATCACTTTGTTGTGTTTACAAAAAAGAACCCAATACAATGTGTCTTTTCTGCTGTTGTCACACTCTCAGGCTTGAGCTACCAGGGTGCCTCAGAACAGGAAGATGTTCCCATCTGAAACTCCATACTGCTATGTTTACTCAGAAACCTACAGCTGTTAGAAAGTTTAATTTAGTTCTAACTTTAGTTCCAGTTCCCTTTAGTTTACTATTTCATTATAATGCCAGCTGGCATCTGCTGAAGTCTCCTGCAGCCTTGTAAAAAACACTAGTGATGGCAACTACTATGACATTCGGCAATAGCTAAAGAGAAAATACACTGCCACTCCCTTCATAACTCTACAGTTTAATCCCCTGGTTACAGTAGGCTGAAGGACTGCTTGTCTGAGAGATCAAATGGGCAGGACATTAGTATGAGCTTTTCACAAGAGAAGGACTTTGGCCAGTGCTGGAAAATGGCTGCCTCAGATGGCCATATGAAATGCACAAAGTACTTATACGAAGCAGTGGAATGTGAATGGCCTACTTGGCATTAAAATTGTTTTAGTTCAACAAGACTGTGTTATGGATCATTGTAGTCTGACAAGAACAATTTTTTTCTCTGTCTGGGACAGCATTGTGTATTGTTAGGGATTTGTCTTCACATTTCGCATTTAAAAATTTAGAAACATAGAAGCATGATGGCAGAAAAAGACCACTTGGCCTATCTAGTCTGTCCTTCCATATCAGCTACAGTAGTCCACTTTTTACCTTTACAGATCCTCTGTGTTTGTCCCATGCTTTTAAGGAAAATCATTTTTATTATTATTGTAGTTATTGCTTTTAGCATGGGATCCACAACAAACAGTTCAACACACTGTCCAACGTATCAAACAGGGTTCAACACTGTTTAAACTCTACAAAACCAATTCCGAACATTACTGAATGACTTCATACACAAAGTAACCCCTCTTGGCCTATTAGTACAATGGATAACAGCCTATTGATACAGTTATCCCCAATACTCCCCCCCCCCTCCCCTTAGACCAAGGCCAGACTGACCAGACTAATCAGGAACCAATAAACAATAAGGTAATATTGACCACCTGGCAAATTACAAGCATGGTCACTTACCATAACATTGCAAGCATCAATCAAATCCCATACTACCTAAACCCCCAAATCTACACAATGAACTCTCCCTCCAACCTCCCAGACCTCTCTTCCAACCCTCTCTTCTAAGTTCTCCCTCCCCCCTCCCACACCCCTCCTATGCCCCCTCCCTCCCTCCCTCTACCCCTACCCTCCCTCCCATTAACTATTCATCTATCCTCCCATCTACACCCATTCATCCTTCCAGTCATCCATGCAACCATCCATCTATACACTTTACACTGTACACTGTCCCCTTACCGTCAGTTGCTGTACTTAGCTGTTTGATGTTATGCATTCCTCCAGATACCTATCGCCAACTCTCTGCCTACTACTACTAGCTTCTAGGAACCTAAGCCAAGATTCTAGCTTCTAGCATCTAGGAGCCTAAATCAGAATACTGCTCAGGGGTTGAGTACTCGATATGGGCCCAGGGTTCGGCCAGCCCTCTCTGTCAACAACGGCTTCGAAATTTGTTCAAAACAATTTAATTGTTTGCCCCCTAGTAACTTAGCTGTTTTTCTTTCCATATCCATCAGCTCGCTCATACTATGTTCCCACTCCATAATCCCCGGATGGTCCTCTGCTACCCAATGTCGCAATATACATTGCTTACCCGTTACCAACCCCTTCCCAAGTAATAATTGCCTTTGATTCACATCCCTCAACGAAACTCTTATATGCAACCCAAACAGACAGCCTTCCAGGGTGAGATCCACATTCTGGGATAGCCAGCTACCTAGCCTGTTCCAAACGCTCCGCCAGAAGGCTTTGTTTTTTACACACGACCAGAAGCGATGCATGAGTGTTCCCTTCTCCTTCCCACAGAATCTACACACATCTGTCAGTGCTAGACCAGCCTTAGCGGCCCAAACATCATGTACATAGGCCCTCCAGAGGAATTTATATTGTGTTTCACGCAATCGTACCGACTCAGAGATTCCTGTAATAGCTCTAAACGCAACCTTTAACGTCTCTGCTGTTATCTCCAGCATATCATCCCGTTGCCACTTCTTTGCCAGACTCTCTAGACCACTGCTTTCTCCAATGGAACTCCACCTCCTCCTTAAAGCTCGCACTGTTATTTTCCCTTCCATTCCTCCCATGAGACCCACTATACTCCCCGAATCAAACAATGCGCAACCTTCCTTCTGTAAGGTACGCGGATAGTGTCTCACTTGCAGGTAGAAATAAAAGTCTTTCGAACCTAATTGAAAACGTTGCTGCAGAGTTTGAAAAGATTCCAGTTCTGGGATTGAGGTCATCCTTAAGTGACCAAGAAACTTGGCTCCTTCCTTCTCCCATTTGTGTGACACAGAGCTCTGATATCCCGGCGGGAAGTCACTATTGCCCACCAGGGGAAGACAGTCCGTCCTCCTCCACGACAAGTTCCCTCTTTTGCAAAGGGCTTTCCATGCTTGTCTCAATGCTTGCAGATAGACTGAAATCTTCCACCCGGCAGGCAAGTCCCTGCTCAACCGATGTAACAAAAATACTCTATGAAAGGGCCATGACATCTCATTTATTATTTCAATGGGCAGCATCTGGGCTGATCCCGTCAATAGGTCTCTGAAGGGCCTTAACAAACTCACCAAATTGTAATCTCTCAATGGAAGGAGTCTCCCTCCCCCCTCTTCCAGCAGCCTCATCAAAGCCGCTAGGGCAATCCGCGATCTATGCCCCTTCCACAAAAATTTACTCAAATGACTTTGCAATAATAACACGTCTTTCCTGGAAATCCATACCGGAAGATTATGCAACAAATAAAGCTACCTCGGAAGCTCCATTATCTTAAAAAGGGCTATACGACCCATCAATGATAAGGGCAAATCTCTCCACTTCCTCAGAGTCATTATCGTTCTAGCCAACATCGGGCTTATATTGACCCTATATAACTGAGACATGTCTTCTGAAATTTGAATTCCTAAATACCTAATCTGACCTTCTGCCCACAGGAGAGGAAACACTCCCTCCCACTTAGGTTGAACCCTCCCTCCTACATCCAGTACAATGGACTTGGCCCTGTTAGTATGTAGGCCTGAGAAGGTGCTATACCATTCAATCTGCTGGAGAGCTGCCTCTAAAGATTTTGTGGGGTCTTGCAAGCACAGAAGTATGTCATCTGCAAATGCACTCACTTTAATACCCCCACCCTTCCACTGTATACCTTTAACCTCTTCATTCTGAATAAGCAAAAGCAGCAAAGGTTCCAGTTGTAGGACAAACAGAAGAGGTGACAAGGGGCAGCCCTGTCGGGTAACCCGTTTGAGAGTGAATGATGGCGAGTACTCTCCTCAGGTCCATGTACAAAGCTCTTATCCAACTCAGAAAGGCCCCCTCAAAACCAAATTTTTCCAGTGCTCCAAACATATATGACCACGAGACCCGATCAAAAGCCTTTTCCACGTTTAGACTAACCAACAATAATGGGGACCCCTATATAAGACACCTTTCCATCCCTAACAACACCTTACTGATATTTAGAAAAGGTTCCCAGGCTCTCACAAACCCCGCCTGATGATTTCCGACTAGTCTTGGTAGTACCTTCTGCAGGCGCTCGGCCAAAACCGAGGGCAATATTTTCATATCATAATTGATTAACAAGATGGGTTGGTACGAGGCAGGATCCTCCAGATTATTTCCCGGCTTGGGGATCACCATAATAGCCGCTGTTCTCATATCTCTTGGGAAGGTCCCAGCCTCCAACACTTCATCAAATAGAGCTGCCAGCGATGGAGTAACGTGTTTCTCTAGTATTTTATAAAATTCTGCCCCATAACCATCCGGCCCTGGCGTCTTGTGGGGAGTAACTCATTTAATCACTCTTTGAATTTCTGCCCCAGAAATTGACCTGTTCAGTTTCTGTAATTACTCCATTGCTAGCCGCGGCAGCTTCACTTCATTCAAGAATCTTAGCTCTTGTTCTCTATCTTCTCCTTCGGGTGTATACAGCTCTTGATAGTACTGCCTAAATACCTTCATAATCTTCTGAGTGTCAATATGTTTGACCCCATCCGCATCCCTAATTTTGGCAATGATTCTTGTACCCCCCCCCCCACTCCTTCACCAATCAGGCAAGCAACTTTCCCGTCTTATCTCCATATCTAAACAGTTGATGTCTATAATATTGCATAGAATATACTGCTCGTTCATGCAAACATTATTCAACTGTCTTTGGGCATTCAAGTATGCATCTCTAGTGCGTCTATCTGATGCTCGCACATTCTCTCTTTTGAGCTTCTGCAACACTTGAGTCAGCTGCAGTATAGATTCATTAACCTTTTTCCTTTCCCTCACAACAAAAGCGATAATATGGCCTCGCATCACTGCTTTCCCCGCTTCCCAAAATACCGCCACTGTCTCCACTTGCTTTTCATTAAATTTGACATACTCCTCCCAGTGGCTCCTCCAATACCTACAAAATTCCTTATTTTTCCATAAATGTCTTGGGAAAGACCATTTCGAGTTTAAGCTTCGCCTCCCTCTCCAATCCATTCACACCATCGCGTGATCAGAATCCACCATTGGCTCTATTTCCACTGATACTACCTTGCCAAAACAATACTTAGAAACCAAGATGTAATCAATACGAGACTATGACTGGTGGGCACGTGACAGATGCGTGTAGTCTCTCTCTCCTTCATGCAACACTCGCCATGAATCAATCAAATCCCCCATCCTACACAGATAGCTTACTCCTTTCTTATTCCACCCTCCTCCCAATCCCTGCCTAGATCTATCGATTCCCAGATCATGGGGGCAATTAAAGTCTCCAGCCAGTGTAATGGAAATTCTTGGTACTCTACCCACTCTTACCAGTATGTCTTTAAAGAATTTATGATCATACACATTTGGCGCATATATACTGCCCAACAGCAGTTCCTCCCCTTGCACTTTAGCATGCAGGAATATGAATCTACCCTGTGGATCTAAAATTTCCAACTGTATGCCTTTCTTAACTAGTATTGCTACCCCCTTTTTCCTACCCCCTGAGGAGGCTGCATACAGTTGCCCCACCCAGTGTCTCATTAACTTTCCATGTTCATGTGAGTTTAAATGTGTTTCTTGCAGAAAAGCCAGGAGGGTCCCACCCCTCTTTAGAGCTTGCACAATTTTCATGAACTTTATGGGAGTGCTAACCCCACCCACATTCCATGTAACTATGCACAGATCATGCATAACGCATGAAGGTTCTGAAGGTTCCCTTCCATAGCTTTGTTACATATTCCGCCCAAGGTTGCCCAGCCTCAACCCCAAGCTCTAGACTACCAGGGAATGCATACATAAATTCCCTCCATTTGCATCTCAAGTTGCAATCCCTATCCTCTGCGTCACTCAAGTTTAGACCCATAGCATACCTCTTTTCTGTTCAGCTTCGGTAAAGAAACATCTCCTCTGCTCGCCAGCTACCACACTCGCTCCCCCCCCCCACCCCTTATTCCCCCCTCCCCTTCCCTCCCCCATAACCTTCTCCCCATAGCTCATACCTTGCCCTACTCCCAATTCACACTACTGGGACCACTTCCCCATGAGACACGGCAGGGCTGCCTCGCCTACTACAGCTGTCTCTCTGCCTCTCAATTAATGGTTAGCACTGCTTCTACACATCCAATCTTTTCTTTGCTGTTACCCCTCCTTACCAACATCCCTGTCACCTGTTACTTTCACCCACAAAAATACAAAACATCCCTGTCACATGATGCGTTCACCCACAAAAAGAAAAGGAAAGGAAAAAACACAAAACTACATTGTCATTACTTCTGCATCTTACAATTATGTCCAGAGCCATAACAACGCCTCCACCATGGACACAACTTCTCAATGCAACTTCGCTCCATATCTTATCACAGTAGTCAAGCTCCAATTCCCAGGAGCAACTGTTCTCAAACCGACGCGGTGCTCTTGTCTACGTCCTCCGGCTCCAGCTCTTCCAAGAATCTTTTTACTGCCATTGCTGACTCAAAAGTATAGTTCTGTCCTTTGCTAGACACTCTCAGCACTGCCAGGTATGCTAACGTGAAACGCAGCTTCATTCTGAAGAGAGTGGCACAGACGGGCGAAAATTCTTTCCTTTTCACTGCCACCGCAGCCGAGTAATCCTGAAACCACTGTTCCCTCTAAGCTGTGCGCGTGTGCGCGCGCACACACCTCGCTGAGTGAGCGCACATACTTTAAAACAGAGCGCACAAAAATTACGGTTCTGATTCTGATAGAAAACAACACAGACATTCTTAAAATTGAAAAGTTGGTGTGTATTTATAGTTTTCACAAGTTCTACAATATTTTCTAGTGCAATCAATGTGGTGTACATACTGTATTCTGACGTGAAGTCAAATTTTAAAGTATATAACTCCAAGTGTCGTTATGTGGCGCACAAAAATTTAACCTTCCTTCAAAAGCTGCACAGCTGATATTTTATGCGCACACAGCCTACAGAAAATTAGAGGGAACATTGCCTGAAACATCAGTAGCTTGTGATTATTTAATTTCAACTCTCCTTTTTTCCTGTAAGCTTGAAGCAATTGAGTTTTGTGCTGAAAGTTGAGAATCCGTGCGATTACAACTCTTGGCCTATTCCTGGCTTCCGACCGCACCCCAATGCAATGCGCACGCTCAACTCTCACATGTCCAGCCAAGGTTTCCAGGCCCAATTCTTTCGGGAGCCAGTCCTCAAGTAAAGGCAACAGCATGAGATCCGATGTCTCTTCTGGCACTCCTATAATCCTCAAATTATTGTACCTCAATCTATTCTCTAAGTCCTCGACTTATTGTTGCAGGGCTTCAACTTGTTTTTTCTGCAGCGAGTTCTCTCTTGCTTGCTGCCCCTCCTCATCTTCCATGGCCACCACGCGGTGTTCCAGCTCATCGATCCACCAGCCAATCTCCAACATAGACTCGCCAACTGCCTCCATCTTCTTTAAGACCTGATCAAATTTTGGGTCCAGAAGTTTTACCACCTCCTTTGCCACCTCCTCCATTGCCGACTCTGTGCTTTCTGTTCCCGGGGAAGCCGGTTGCACCATCATAGTAGTAGAAGTAGAGAGCCCCGGCTTGGGAATCCTTTCCAGATCTTTTTTCCCCACTACTGGCATGATGGGGACTTTGGATTACCCTCTTTCGATCACAGCTCGATTTCACCTCTATTCCAATTTTATTGTCTTTAACTTGGCTCCGCAGACAGCGATAAATTATAGATTAAACATGAGACAGCCCTGGAGCAAGCAAGAGAACCTCCTTACCTTCTCATGCGTCACCGGAAGTCCTCCTTGTCCCATGCTTTTTTGAATTCAGATACTGTCCTCATCTCTACCACCTCCACTGGGAGACTATTCCACGGATCTACCACTCTTTCTATAAAGAAATATTTCGGCATATTATTCCTGAGTCTTTTCCCTTTCACCCTCATCCTATGTTTCCTCATAGCGGAGCTTGCTTTCAATCAAAAGAGACTCTCCTCCAGTACATTTATGCCACAAAAGTATTTAAACATTTACTTGTTTACATTCTCTTATATACTGCACTATTCTGCATCAGTGCAGTTTACATTGAACAAACTGAAATTACATTGAACAGGGCATTATAACTTGGAGATAACTATTTTACAGGGAACATGGGCTATGGAGGGTTAAGTGGCTTGCCCAAGACCACAAGGAGCACCTGTGGGACTAGAAACCCCAGTCCTTCCAGCTCAAGGTTGCTGTCCTCTAGTGGGATTTGAACCTCCAACCTTCTGGCCTGAAGTACCTTGCCCCAACCACTAAGCCACTCCTCCACTCCATCACATCTCTGTCATATCTCTTCTAGCCTGCCTTTTCTCTAAAATATACATATTAAGATCTTTAAGTCAGTCCACATATACTTTAAAAACAAAGTCAACTGATCATTTTAGTAGCCAACCTTTGCAATGACCCCAACCTGCTTATATCCTTTTGAAGGTGTGGTCTCCAGAAATGCACACAATACTCTAAATGAGGTTTCACTAGAGACTTATACAGAGGCACTATTACCTCCTTTCTTCTGCTGGTCATTCCTCTCCCTGTGCACCCAAGCATCCTTCTGGCATGTGCTGTCACCTTGTCTACCTGTTTAGTTACTTTAAGATCATCAGACACAATCTTGCCCAGGTCCTGCTCTTCTTTCGTGGACAGAAGTACTTCACCCTATACACTGTACCGCTCCCTTTGATTTTTGCAGTCCAAATGCACGACCCTGCATTTTTTAGCATTAAATTTCAGCTGCCAAATTCTAGACCATTCTTAAAGCTTAGCTAGATCCCTCCTCATGTTAGCTACTCCTTCCTGGGTGTCTACTGTATTGCAGATTTTGGTATCATCCACAAAGAGGCAAACTTTAGCCGACAGCCTTCCACAATATCACATACAAAGATGTTTAAAAGAATCGGACCAAGGACAGATCCCTGCTGCATACCACTGAGAGCATCCTTCTCCTCAGAGTGAGCTCCATTTACCTGTACACATTGTCTCTTCCCACTCAACCAATTTTTAAACCAGTCAGTCACTTTAGGGTCCATCCCTAGAGTGCTCAATTTATTTGTAAGTCGCCTGTGCAAAACGGTGTCAAGGCTTTTCTGAAATCTAAGTACACCACGTCTAGGGCTCTCCCCGTTTACAACTCCCTGGTCACCCAGTCAAAGAAACCAATCAGATTTGTCTGACAAAACCTGCTTCTGGTAAACCCATGTTGCCTCAGATCCTGCAATTTATTGGAATCCAGAAACCTCACTATTTTCTCTTTTAGCAGCATTTCTAATAATTTACTCATCACAAAGGTCAGACTAACCGGCCTGTTGTTTTCAACCTCATCCTTACTTCCGCTTTTGTGTAAAGAGACCAAATGTGCCTTTCTTCAGTCTCTGGGACCACTCCCAACTCCAAAGAAGCATTGAAAAGGTCAGTCAGTGGAGCTGTTAGTTTTAGTTTAGCTAGTTCTTCACAAAGACAGTCTTCTGAAAATTGTTCGAGCTCCCCATCACTTCTGTTTCTATTTAAGGGTGTTTTCTGGGGTCCTGCTCCTGTGAACACAGAACAGAAATGTTTGTTAAGCAATTCCGCTTTATCCTCACCAGATGTAACATATTCATCTCTTTCACCCTTGAGTCTGACAATACCATGTTTGCCTTTCTGCCTCTCACTTAACATATGTGAAAAATGTCTTGTCCCCCCATTTTATTACATAGGCTATTTTTACTTCTTTTTGTATCTTTTTCCCCCCCCCCCCCCCCGCCCGCCTTTTATTGCATTGGCTATTTCTTCTTCTTTTTTATCGTTGCTTTCCTGACTTCTTTGCTAGCTTCTCTTTTTCCAAATATAGATGTCTGTCTTCCTCTCTGTGATCTCTGGTATTTCCTGGAGGCCTCCCTCTTTTTCTTCACCTTTTAAGCTGCCACTTTTTAGAACTATAGTGGCCCCCTTTTCCTTTTACATTTATTTACCTTTCTAACAAAAAGGTTTGTTGCCCTTAAAATAAGCCTTTCAGTTTTGCTCACTGTTTTTCTACATCCCCCAGCAGTTCCCATCCCACTAATGAGAACTTGAGATATTGTTCCATCCTGGCAAAGTTAGTTTTCCTAAAGTCTAAGACCCTCGTATTTGAACGGATTTTGTCAGCCCTGTCTTTTGCGGAAACTGCTAAGTACTTGTGACTTAGATTGGCCACTGTTGGAACCAGGATACTGGGATTGATGGACATTGGTCTGACCCAGTATGGCATCTCTTATGATCTTATGTTATATTCTTATGTTAGTTTTTCCCATTGCTTTTCTATACCCCCAGCTTTTCCCATCCCACTAACGACTCCGTGAGGTATTGTCCTATCTTGGCAAAGCTAGTTTTCCTAAAGGCTAGGATCCTCACTTTTGAATGGACTTTATCAGCTCTAGTCCTAATTTATTTATTTATTTATTTATTTATTTCTTCTATACCGCCCCTTCCAGAGATCAAGGGCGGTTTACATGGAACAAGTTAACAAATTGTGTATACTTCTGTATACGTTACATTGAACAGAGAAAACTTTCTAACTTTTTGCATGGAACATTGAATACATTACATTGAGTTGGAAACTTTCTAACTTTTTTACAAATAATGACAGATATACACCAAGGGGTATGTTTACTAAACTGCAGTAACGTTCCCCGCGTTAGGTTCCCTGGATTCCCATATAAGGGAATGGGCAGTGCATCATTATGGCAAGCTGTGTCAGTTAACGCGCGTTACAAGGCGCCTTTAACGCGCGTTATAAGGCATGTTACAAGGCACGTCATAAGGCACAATACAAGGCACATCATAAGGCACATTATAAGGCACCTTAGTAGGCACATACAAGGCACGTGCCTTGTAACATGCCTTGTACTGTGCCTAATAAGGTGCCCTGTAACGTGCCTTATGACGTGCCTTGTAAATAGCCTTGTACTGTGCCTAGTAAGGTGCCTTATAACGCCATATAGGGAGTGATGGCAACTGTGGTGAGGGTATTATGGGCTGGCAGCACGGATCTGCAAAGATATGACTGTCACAGGCATGCAAAACATCAGACATGGACAGGAAGGAATAACGAGGAATCAAACCCCATGACCACTGCCAAGAACAGACCTACGCAAATCCAGTTCTGGAAGTCCACAACCCTGCAGGTTTTCAGGATATCCCTAATGAATCTGCATGAGATATATATGCATCAGAGATATCCTGCCAACCTGACTGGTTTGTGGCCCTCCAGGGCTGGATTTGGAGACCCCTACCTTACACCTCTGTCAGTTAAGATTGTGAATGGGCAAGATACAGATGTCATAGACATCAAAAGGTAGATAGAATGTGTCACATTTCTCCTCAAGTCTCACCACCACCATAAAGTTGTCTAATAGACAATATTTTGGTGGTGGTGAGACGCGAGTAGGAATGTGACACATTCTATCTAACATTTTTGATATACCAAGGGGCCCACAACCACAGTCCTGCTGGCCAATGACAGCCCTCCAGGGCTGTTGGGCCAGAGCCATACATGTGACCGTGGCAGACCAGCAGTGATGCTTGGGGTGGGCAGGGGAAGGCTCCATGCCACAGTCTGCCGTCCACCAGCACAATCAGACTGCACCTGCAGCGTCCTACAGGGTGGTCCCACCATGCACAGACTAACTGCAGACAGCCCACTAGCCAGTCCATAGTGCATGCTGACTGGGGAACCCTGTGCACCCAGAGGTAGGATGCACAGCACAAACACCAAGCAGGTATCTCCATGATTGGGCCCCAGAACCAGAAACACACAGGTATCACTAGAGACAAATAATGTGTGGCACTAAGTGGGAACATGGACATGCCATGGTCACTGCTCGGTCAGAGTGAGAGCGACCTACCAGCGTGACATGCTGTGGCTACCCTGCCCACGCAGGTGGTGGTTGAGCACTACAATGTCCCAGCCATTGCCCTCCACCCTGTGCAGATGCATCCTGGCCAATCCACCCTGTCTGGGCCATACCCACAATACCTTGCTCCTCATTATGCACATTTGCAGCCTAATGCTGGAAACAGTGTGAGCAATGTGGGCTCAGTGAGGTGTTGGCAGACACAAAACAATGGATAGACAACCCTGCTCACCACACTGGTCCTGAGCACAGTGCCAACATTGCTAAACTGTGCAGGGGTAGTAGTAGTGCTCTGGTGATAACTGCAGCTCCATGCTGGGGCCAACAGCCTGACACTCCATGAGGCTGTGGATAGTAGAGCCCGTGTGAGTGGGTGTTTGTACCCCTGTGCACCGCTGCATTGGGGTTTGCACATGTTGTTGTTGTGGCTGCATTGTGGGTAAAACTATGGGGTGATGCTCTGCAGGATCCACAGATGGGACTTGAACCTTTTGCTCTTGGACATACTGGCTGAGGTATTGCACCACACTGTTGCCACAGCAGCATAGTGGTCCCTGGGGCTACCCTTACGTTCCCCAGCCAGACCTCTTCTGTTGCACTGCACACCATGTGCTGGTACAGGGCATGGGCTAGGTCCACTGCAGGTGGATGCCACTACTCCCTCCAGCACAAACACCTCCCCCTGCCATGCCGCCATGACCATATGCTGTCGGTGCCGGTGGTGTACAGTCCTAGGCCATCAAGGGGGCAGGTAGGCGGCTGCCTAAGGTGTGGGTTCTGGGGTAGGGGTGCCTACATAGCTGTCCACGCTTCCCCCCGCACTGCCTGTCAATGTTATGTGCCCCTTGGGGTTCCTGCTGGGTAATGTCCCATGGATGGGACACTGTGGGACACAGACTCATGGGCATGTTTGACCCTGGTCTGTTGCTGTCTTGCTGGTGTCCATTTTCCGTGTTCCTATGTGCCACCTAGGCAACTGCCTAGTCCACCCCGTTCCCCTGTTGCCCCCACTGCATGTCCCACCTGCAGTCCCCCTATGCCCCATTTGCACCATCACCATAGTGGCCCTTCGTACATTGCCACTATGCTGTTGCTGCAGATGGAACACTACTATCACCTTTCTCGGGCTCCCTGCCTATGCCCTACATTGCTGACACTGAAATGGTTTCTCTCTCCTGCAAATGTGCATCTAACGGCAGGTTTTCATTCGCGGTAGGACTCAGCCCTTCAGTTCAGTGCGTTAGTGTGCAGGGAGCCTCTCCACACCCAGTCCCCGCCCATTGACCCCAGCTCTCCGCCCTCTCTCCTCCCTCTTCAGTGTCTACCGTGCCACGGAACGCTTCCACGCGGGTTGTAACGTTAACGCGCGTTAACGTTATGTTACCATGCGTTAACGTTACATTACCATGCGTTAACATTACATAACACGCGTTAACGTTACCTACCGCGTGGTCTGTAACGTTACCGCAGTTTAGTAAACATACCTCTAAGTCCTGTATGGCCCCTTCATGTGTGGGTTCTGTTGCCAGTTGATGGAATAGTTCTCCCTGTAGAGAATCCAGGATCACCTTACTTTTAGATGACACCGCAGCAGGGATATGCCAAATCAGCAGGGATGTGCCAAGCCAGCAGGGATGTGCTACATCCAGTATATTGAAATCACCTATCAGTAGCACTTCTCCTCTTATGGCAATACTGCACATGTTTTCTATTAAATCTCCATCCATTTCTTCTCCCTGTGAAGGAGATCTGTATATCATGCCAGTGCAAATGGATTTCTTGTTCCCTCTTTCTAGTTTAACCCACAGTGCCTCCTCTCTCCCTTTTAAGCCCTGTAATTCTATAGCATTTATATTATTTTTTGCATATAGTGACACGCCTCCTCCCCTTCTTCCTTCCCTGTCTTTTCTGAATAAAGTATAGCCCAGTATGACTACAACCCAGTCATGGTTGTCCGTGAACCATGTCTCTGTAACCGCCACTAAATCCAAGTCAGCCTCTTCCATTAAAGCCTCAACATTTGGGATCTTATTCCCATGCTATGAGCATTTATGCACACTGCTTTCCAGATTTTGCCCCTTTTACTCATTTCAGGGATGTTTAATATTGTAATATCTTCACCCATCCACAATGAATCTAGTTTAAAGCCCTCTTCAGTAGGTTAGCCAGTCTGCTACTGAAGATACTTTGACCCTTCTTGGATAGGTGGACACCAACTCTGCTCTGTAACCCTTGGAAAATCATCCTATGATCCAGGAAACCAAAGCGCTCTCAATGATACCATCCACGTAGCCATGCATTCATCCCCAGGATGTAAGCTTTTCTGCCTCTGCCTTTACTCTCAACAGGGACGATTGAAGAGAACACCATCTGCACACCTATCTGCTTCACCCTCTGTCCTAGAGCCATGAAGTCACTTTTGATATGCTCGGAGGGATACCTAGCAGTATCATTTGTGCCCAGGGACAATCAGCCTAATAGTGAACCTTGTGTTTTCTTTTTCTTCTTCATAGAGGCTGAACTTGGTAAATGTCATTTTGTCATTTATTTGAAGGACCACCGTCCCCACTATCTTTCTCTCCACTCATTGTTTTTAATTTCCTGCTGTCCTCCCTAGCATATGTTCATAATTGGACAGTTGGGATTCCCTATGTTCTTTGCTACTTTGCCAGAGGGCAAGATTTTCTTTGTCAACTTCTACATGGTTACCATCCAGTTAGACACAGGGGGAGGTCAACCTCTCCTGAGTATCTCTTGGGATCACTCCTATAATTGTCAACCCCATCACTGTGAGCACAGGAAGGCTTCCATCTTTTAGGTGGTTCACATTAACCTGCAGTTCCGTATATTCAAGAATGAGAGTTCCATTGTAACTGAGTGTTAAGTTTGGAAGTCTTGTCATTGTCTGCCATAATTGTATGCTACTCTTCTACCTCATCTTAAAACAAATGTCCATGAGAATAACCACCATTTGTGTAAGAATGTCATTTTTGGGACACTGAGTCAAGCAGCTTAAAGTGTTTTTCATCAGTGAGCCTAAAGCTCTCGCTTCATTTACTAAGCTATGTTATGGCGATAAAGCACATGAAGGCAAATTTTAGAGAGTACATGGAGATGGGAATTCATATGTCCAGGTTGGGACGTGGAAAAGTCAAATGTAAAGAATCAGACTTTATAATTCAGCATGGTAATGAAATTTGGATTCCTATAGGTTGGGAACAACTTTAACACCAATAATGTGACCGCATACCTAGCTGGATTTGCCTCCCATCCAGTGGAGAAACATGTCAAGGTGCTCAGCTTTGAGAAACTGAAGTTATTTTTCAGTGAGCTGCAGGAAAAGATCTTCTTCATTGAAGGTAAGAAATATTTACTGAATCTGAATTTGCTGCTTCAATTAAATAAATTTGAGTAGCTTTAAAGGAAAATGCTAGGTAGACACCAGAAAATTGCAGGAGTTTACATATGAGTGTATGTGTGATCAGAGTATAAGAGAGGAGCAGAAAAGGGCTAACAAGTCGATTCATCAGTGCCAGTGCAAAGTAAAACACATGGGACTATATCTTTTGAGACTTACTTTGCTGAACTGCACCTAGCACTCTCCCACTTTTGTTTAGCTACTACCATTGGAGGAGAATGAGCTCTGCCTACCGATGACATCATCAAAGAGTGTGATTTCCAAGATTTAAATGTGGTGCCAGTGCAAAGTAAAAAGCATCAGACTCTAGCTGTTGAGAATTACTTTGCTCAATGGAAAACAATAAAACACTCAAAAAACTTTATAGAAATTACAAATAAGTCCAATCAACATAAAAAAGAGGAAAAGAGAATAAAGCTCATATTATCAAGCAACAATGTGATCATGTCACTTGGTTGTATGTCACTTCTCATATAATCATTGCTTCCCTCCCAAAAAACCTCCCACAATTCAAAAGTCTTTGTGTAATTTGTGTAATTAATCAACAATTTCCAAGTACTCCACACCATATATAAAGTGAACATCAACTTTTCTTACTGTCCTTAAATACGTCCCTTATGGTTTTCCCCACTCTTGCATTTAAGCAACTTGAAATCTCCTTAACTTTACATTGCACTGCAGCTGTCCTCAACTCTCTGACACAGCATTATATTTCGCCAGTGTGGCATCTTCAGGGAGGAAGGGGAAAATCTGCAAAAAGATAACTATATCTGCAAAAAGATAACCAAACTACACAAGTGAAGGCACATTCTGCGTTGGCCGTCCATCTCCCTGTGTGGCTGACACTCGGCGTTAGACCCAATTCTGATCCCATGGTAAGTGCCACTGAATGACCCCCATGAGATCAGAATCGGATCTAAGGCTCGAACGTGCAGGCCGGGCCCCAATTCTGGTCAGCCTACATGCATAGCAAATCCCAAGCTACCTCAGTCAGGCTCCTGAATGGAGCCGCGGTGCCGTGATGTCCCTTCGCCATGGCACCACATCTCCATTCAGGAGCTGCAAATGCTGACCATCACTGACCACCTTCTTTTCCCGCAGCCAGACCCTTGATCCGGCATCCCATGCCCAGGGTCCGGCTGTGGGGATCCTCCGGCAACCCCTACCTATTTTGCCATGGCACCACGGCATGATCCCCGACATCCAGGGGGACTTATTCCACCTCTGCAGTGGAATAAGTCCCCCTTCATGTTCACGGCTCCGGACGAACAGGGCCGACATCAGAATTGGCCCTATATATCCAGGGCCCCGGCCTGCCCATGCCCCACCCTCTCTCTGCCTCAGACATGCCCCCTGCTGCCCCCGTCTAAGCCTCCCCTTACAAACAAGCAAATGAGCTGTTAGTATGGGGATGTAGTAGCCGGGGAAGGCAGGGGAGCGAATAGTGGAGATGGACGTCCAATCCGGACATCCATCCCTGCTATTTATGCCACTGAATGACCCCCAAAGTGAAAAATTATATAAGATTTTTGGCAGTAAATGACATACTCTCTGTGATACTGCTGCCATTTGTGAAAGATACCAGTGTACTACCAAGAAGTCACTGAGTTTACATAACTTTAAAAACATGTTCCTGTTCACTGATTGGCTCAAAATAAATGCTACATATATGATCCGTAAGCCAATAGAAGACATCATCAAAAATGCTGCCACTCTAATTCCATATTAAGATCCTCCTGGGAAAAGGTCTTCCAATTAAAAATGTACGGGTTTTTTTCTCTCCTTACCAATATAATAAAGGGTTGATACTGGTTGGGAAGGGCTGCTGTTTCAATGGTCTCAATTTGCAATCATTCTTTTTTATTGAACACTTAGCGATAGTTTGGTGGATGCATTTCTTACTACTGAGTTTATTTCTACTGTCAACAATAGAATATAGCCTTTATTATTGGTGACTTTAACCTGCATCTAGAATATTTGATAGTGCATTATGTTAAGACTTTTGTACAAAGTATAAGGGCTCATATCTGTAAATGTAACTCATCAGGAAAGGCATTTATTAGATCAAATGTTTGATGGAGATGTTTCTGGAAATGTAGGAGATTATCAAATATGCCAGTTCTATAGTATGATCACTATCTCCTAACCTTCGAATTATAAGCAAAGATGGATTATTTATCATTTTTGACTAATTCTAAAATAGTTATTCAGCTCAAAATTGGCATTAATAGGTTTAGGGAGGAATGGAGAGACAGTAATTTAATTTGATCTGAATCTAATTTAGAATTGCGCATTCAGCTCTGGAACTTATCACTTAGAAGGGCAATGGATGAGTTAGTTCCTCTTAAACAAATAAGTAAGCTCTATCACTGAATTTAAGAGTCTAAGGGGTATGTTTACTAAAAGCCGCACAATTGCGTGCCGCACAATAGCGCACGGAAACGCGGCACTCAAACGCTCAGAAACGCTCTTAAACGCCCCGCAAAAGTGCGCGTGGGCCCCGCACAATTGCGCGCCGCACCAACGCACCCCGCACAAGTACCCGGCCCGCAAATGTCCGATAGAGGCGTGGAAAGGCATTCTGAGGGCGGAGGAAGGCTCCCGAGGGGCGGAGAGACGGGGTCAATGGGCGGGGAAGGGGAGGGGAGAGGCTCCCCGCACATGATCGGGGCCGAATTCACAGGTTAAAAATAGCGCGAGTGAAACACTCACGGTAGAGGGCATTTAAAGGGAAGAGAAACCATTTCGCGTCAGCAATGTACAGGGAAACCGGGGAAACCTGCAAAACGTGAGCAGTGTGATACATGTGCACAGAACAAAAGTGCAAATACAGATAGAAAAAGACCCAAACAAACACATTAAAAATAGGAAGGCAGCTGGGGAACCCCGATAATAATGGGCAAACATAAGAAACACACCCAGGAAAGCTCAAAGAAAATGAAATGAAGGTTGGAAGGGGCTACGGAGGGGAGACCCTTCCAAAAACCATTTCCTTGTTTCTGAGCCTTCCTGGGAGTGTTTGCTATGGTTGCCCATTAATATCACTGTTGCCCAGCTTGGTTATATTTATCCCCAGTTGTTCGTGGTCGGTTGAGGGGTGTATTTGCAGTTATGTCACCAGACATGGTGACGGAGCGCACAGTACAAATGTGCAGAGCAGGGTTTTTGACTCTGTTGGTCAGGTTTCCCACCCCCAGGGACTGCACTATCACTGTGGCCACAATGTGGTGCAGCGGACAGAGGCAGTATCTCTAGGACCAGAGGGTCACAGGTTCAAATCCAAGCTGGGGCTCCTGCCAACCCAGTCCCCATATTTTACCCACCACTAAACAGAAATAGTACAGACACTCCTTTATTGCAGAGAACATAAGCATGGTTCACACACCCATTTTGTACCCAACACCGCACACACACCATAACAATTGGCATTACCGACAGCCGAGTCCCCCAAATGCAGTCCTGGAGTGCCACAACGCAATCAGGTCATATGCTTTTCCAAGATACGGACATGCCAGCATGTTGGCGGTAGGGTACAGGTGGTGGAGGGGGCAGTGGCTGCTAGCCACAGAAGACAGTGGCCGAGCCATGTGCAGGCTGGCACGTCCACTGCAACATAGGCCCTGTCGGATGTACAGTCATGGACTTCCCAGGGAATTCAGCACATCTGTGGCAACACAGTGGTGCAGTGCACACAGACAGTGTGTGCAGGAACAAAAGATCACAGGTTCAAAGCCCAGCTGGGGCTACTACCAATCCTGTCCACATATTTTCCCCACAACTAAACCATGTTAGTAAGGGCTATCCTTTATTGCTGGGGACATATGCATTGGTCATACGCCATCTTTTACACCACCAAGCACAGACACCATGACCAGGGGCATTACCTAGAGCAGAGTCCCACAAATGCAGTCCTGGAGGACCACACACCATTCAGGTTCCATGCTGCCACACATACAAATAACTGTGCTGTATATCTATGCACCACCCCCATGGCATGTAGATGTAGCTCATGCATATTCATGAGGGACAGCAGGAAACCCCAACCAGTGTATTGCAAACCTGGACTGGATATGGGAACCTCTGCCGTACAGCAGCAGCCAACAGGGGCAGACACACCCACACCCACAGGCCCCATTGGCCAATGCCTCCTGGAGAGGCAGGACATTGGGCCCTGCGTGCAGCACCCAATACCAGCACTTGCATACCTTAGCAATGTCACCCTACACCTGGGTATATGGTACACAGCTCTCAAACGTTTGCTATGAGTACTGGCAGATAGATATCCCTACGTTACGCACAGTCTGCTCTTTGAGCTCCATCATAACAATCTATCTGATGTCTGCGGTGTGTGGTTCAGGTCTGGCCCCTGACAGTGTTTACCACCCTGGGGAGTGACCCCCAACCGTACTGCATACCATACCCATGCCTGTACTGTGCCCAGGACTGGTGTGGTGGGCAAGGATTCTGAACCCCTCTATAGTAGCACAATGCTGGCATACGTGTGGGAGTGTGTGTCTGTCTATACAGTGTGTGTTGGCTGCAAACACTGTCCACAGCCCACACTGCCAGCACTGTTGCCAGTTTTGGCCTGATGATGTGCATAATGAGCAGCAAGGTACCATGGGTATAGCTCAGACAGGGTGGGCTGGCCAGGATGCATCTGCACAGGGCATAGGGCACTGGCAGGGACATTGTAGTGGCCGTCCACCACCTCCACAGACAGGGTGACCTCTGTATGTGCTGCTGGGCTTTCACTCCACCCTGACTGTGCAGTGACGGCAGCATGTCTAGGCACCCCCATAGTGCTTCATAGCATTTCCCTCATGTGATATATATGGGTCACCTGTTGGGGCCTAGTCACTGATGTATCTGCTTGTGTGTGTTGCCATCCCAGTTGTGGGTGCATGCATTTCCAGTGGGACTAACCAGCAGACTGTTCACAGCTGGTATGTACCCTGCTGGAGTGCTGTGCAGTGGCTGATGGCTTGATGCAGGGGAATATCAGATGGTGGTGGGGTGCATCTTAGCATATCTAGGCCTACTGTCTGTCTGATATTGTGGTCTGGGTGTGTGTGGGGCTGCTTGGACTGCCCTGTAGGGTGTCTGTTCCCCAACAGGGCTGGGGTTGATGGTCCACTGTACTGCCAACATTGCAGAGGGGGGGGGGGGGGGGGGAAGGAGAGATCTGTTGATGGGAGACCCTGTTTGCCACCCTCGGTGGGGGGGGGGGTGGTGCATGGCCCACCTAGGGGTCCCCCTGACTGAGACAGACAGAGATATCCAAGGTGTTCCCGCAGAAACTACCTATCTGACAGATTATGACTGTTTTGGAGCTCTGCCATGGCCTCTCTCAGCCATGGAGGGTGCTGTGGACCTGGTCCAGGGCGCCTCATCGCACACTCAGGGTGAGCACAGTTCCCGCACAATGTGACCGTGTGTAGCTACTCTGTGCCAGTTAATCACCCGGTCAGTACCTCCTACCTGGCCAAGGTGCTGTGTGGGTGCACACGGACACGTCCCCCTACCAGGCCGGGGAGCTGTTGGGGTGCATTCCCCATCTTGTGTTCATCTGTGGACAGCTGATTTGCATGTGCAGTGCATCATGGGTATGGGTGGCCTAACCCTATCCTGGTTACCACAGCAGACTGTCTGTGTGGTGACATGCAGGCTCTCTGCAGCCAGCCAGGGGCTTGCTGGCAGCTATATAGCTGTAGCCCAATGGTTACTTCACTGCCTGTGGAGCCAGAGGTAATGGGTTCAAGCCCACAGTGGGGTTATTTGATAGGGTTGTCCAAAGCTTTTTTTAGATTTAATGTACATATGTTGCTGCCATCAAACACACCCTCAGTGTACTGTACCCATAAGGTGCCTCTGAGGGTGCTTTATAGGGCGCCCTATAGGGCACCTTATGGTTGCTGTCCATATAAGGTGCACTGTACCTTATCCTGTGATGCAACATATATGGTGCCCTATAGGGGACATTCTAGGGTGCCTTGGCGGACAGTGAACTTTAACATGTGCCTTATGGGCCGCCTTATGTTAACACGCTTTGTGAGTGCGTTTGCTAGTAGTGATAACTGAAATAAAAATAACTTGCCCCCTATAGCACTCATCCCCATAATATGCACTGCCTCAGTGAGCCTTCTTCATTGGGCACTGTGAGGGATTGAACCCCTGATCCCTGCACCATTGGTCAGTGTCTTAATCATTGTGCTGTGGCTCCAGTCCTGTGCTTGGGCATCAGCGCACTGCCTTATGCCGCCCAAAATTAATATGCCTCCTAAAGCACCTTTACCCATTAAAATTAATGCTTCAGCCAGCCCTTTTTGTTGCACACAATGGGGAATTGAACCCATGGCAGCTGCACCAGCTGTCAGTGTCTTAACCATTGTACTATGACTCTGTTCCTTCGTGTGTGCATATCAGGGCACCACTTAGCCTTCCCACACACTATTTTGCACGGCGCACATTAGCGCGCCGCGCAAATGTGCAATCGCTTACTCCCGTTTCTTTTCTTTTTTCTGCCTCACCCGCCCACTCCTTATATGGCACAGGCACAGTACCGCAGCCCCGCACGTTAGGAATGTTTAGTAAACATGCCCCTAAGTGGTTTCCTGGTGGTTTGATAACAATGGAAAGGGCCTTAAGATATCCTTAATGTCTCTGATGATGTTATCATTCTGCTGCTGCTCATATAACAAAGAAAGTCACAGTTAAGACAGTATGAATTAGCAGTTTATTTTAATAAAAGGGAATTTTATTGTAGTAAGTCATTTCCTGTGCGACCTAATGAGGTTCTTAAGAAACGTGTACTGAAGTCTGAAGAATTGGCAACTTTACTTTTGATAAAAAGATTACAATAATCAGAACAGTATTACTTAATGATATGACTACTGTGTTTAGCAGAATCACAGATTTATCCCAATAGTTATCCCAGCAAGGAATATTTCAGAGAGACTCCTTGTTATCTCTCTGGTTTGTATAGTACTTAATCCTTTCAGTGCACTTCTTAACTCTTTGGGGTCACCTCCCATCTAAACTATTGTAATGTACTTCTCATTGGTCTCCCTCTGAATCATCTCTGTCCCCTTCAATCTGTTCAAAACTCAGCTCCATGCCTAATCTTCCACCATTTTCACTATGTTCACACAACCCCTCTTCTTAAGTTACTTTATTGACTCCCTATGCGTTTCTGCATCCAATCTGACTTCCTACTGATCTATAAGTACATTCATTCTGCAACTCCTCACTACCTTTCCACTCATCTCCTACACTCCTTCTTGGGAACTCTGTCCTTCAGGCAAATCCCTTTTATCTGTGCCCTTCTCTTGCAATGCCAACTCCAGATTTCATTCATTCCACCTTGCTGCTCCTTATGCTGGAACAAACTATCTGAGTCAGTACATCAGGCTGCACCTCTGGTCCTATTCAAATCCATGCTAAAAACCCATCTCTCGGAGACTGCTTATGGATCCTGATCCCTTATTTTGCTGTTTACCCCCTATGTGTTTACTATTTCCCCTAGATTTATGTGTTGTCTGCCTTGAATAGATAGTCCCTCCTCAGTAGAGCTTATAATCTCTTACATGTATATATATATATAGTGCTGCATAAGCTTATAGCACTATACAAATGATTAGTAGTAGTAGTAATAGTAGACGACTTAAAGCTCTCTAGTCCCTCTGCTGTCCTGTTTATTACCCATATGTGTTAAAACTAGCTCTTGTCCCCTGTTTGTTGTGTTTGTCTTGCATAGATTGTAAGCTCGATTGAGAAGGGACTATCTCTCATGTGTGTATGTACAGTGCTGCGTACACCTTGTAGTGCTATACAAATGGCAAGTATTAGTAATAGTGTCAGGGAACGAGCATCTAATGGGGTCCCGGTCCAGTACAGATGATACCTGATAAGGAGAGAACAACAGGAAAGCAAGGCAAGAAAGAAAAATAAAATTTCCAGACAGATATCTTTTTATTCACTGCTATAGCAAGGGCTGGCTCATAGCAAGCTATCCAGGAGTCCAGCCCCCACACAGGATACAAGCTGTTTTTTTATACAGTCTTAGCATAGCAGTTTGTCACATGGGTTAGAGCAGGATAGCATTTTGGAAGAATTCTCTGGGCCCCTTGTCTTCTCCTTTCTACAGAATTATCTAGGTGGCATATCTGGAGAGTACCTAACTGCTAAGAGTCCCTGATTGGTCAGTTGAGGGATGGCTACCTTATCTCTCCTTGCAGTCTAGGGTGTCTATGGCTGAGCTGTCTGAAGCCCTATTCCTTTGTGTGCACGCGCATGAGAAGACAACTCTAGCAGAAGCATCCCTCTACCTCCCCCCTCCCATTCCTTTGTTAGCTTGTTGTAAAGATAGAATTTTATCTGTTCTAGCCTGTTGGTGTTCTTGTGCTGCTGTTCCTGTCTAAAGTTTTAATGTCTGTTTCAGTATGCCATTTTATTCTTGCATGCTATCCCTTTTTTCCCCATCTCATTAGTAATCCCAGTGATCAACATCTAGTGGAATAACTCTGCCTAGTAAAAACTTTTCAGATGGCATCAGGATGACCTTTGGCCTGGATAAATGGACTAAGGCAATCTTCCTTGGAGAAAAATTAAGGACAACTGAAAACATCTCTTTAACTGATGACTGTAACATTAAGGGACTTGAACAGGAAAGTGTTTATAAATATCTATGACTAGAGGAAGGAACAACAATCCAGTACAAAGTACTGAGAGAAAAGACCAACAAAGAGTTTGAAGCTGATACTGAACATGCACTTACATTAAAGAGTAAGATACAAGCTATCAACCAGCTTGCATCACTGTACTCTCGTATAGCTTTGTAATTGTAGATTGGCCTTTGAAAGATCTTGAAAAACTGGATGTATGAACAAGAAAACTCATCCATTCCCATGAGGTGGTTTATAAGAATTAATGTATGCCCAGACTCTACATCTCTTGAGCCAAAGGAGGAATGGGCCTCATAAATATTCATTATGGGGGTCATTCCAATCCTCGTTTTAGCGGATCTGGACCTCTGATCTGGACGTCCAGACATGTTAAATGCCCAGATTGTGCTGCTGGGGATAGAGGTCCATGCATGTATAGCCGAGTTGTGCAGGGAGCTCTGTTTATGGGCAGGAGGGGTTGGGCTGTGGAAGGAGCGAGGGCGGACAGTGGGCAGTGACTGACCCCAGACGTAGAGTCGATTCAGAGGTCGGCCGTGTATGTCCAGGGTCTGCAATGTAGAAAGGGGACTTATTCCACCTCAAAGATGGAATAAATCCCCCTGGATGGCGGGGGATTTTGGCGCAGGACCCTGAGGACAAGGTGAGGGGGTGCAGGGGGTTTCCACGCAGCCCGACCCTGGCCTTCGAAGGCCGGATTGGGGGTCGGGTTGCGGGGAAACACATGTTTTTCTGTCGGCCAGTGATCACAGCTCCTGAATGGAGCTGCAGTGGCATGGTTACGTCTCTGCTGAGTGTGGCTGCTGCTGTTTTTTTTGTTGGTGCTGCAGTGGCATGGCACATTCAGGTGCCTGGCTGGGCTATCCAGGGCTGGATGTCCGGCCTGATAGAATCGGAGCCTGGTCTGTACATTCAGGCTGATAGACCTGATTCTGTTCCCGCGGGCTTCATGCCCAACTTCTGTCAGGCTGTACGGAGGCAGGACGTGCAGAATAGAATTGGCTCCACACATGCAAAGCGACCATTATAGGCCTTAGGTCAACTTAACAGAATCAACAGACCCAATGCAAGAAAAGTGTTTCTCTATGAAAATAAACAACCAGAATCCATATCCATTATCAAACTTAGATAGGCATTCTGACAAACAGAAGGAATGGATGAGAATCCACCAGTATTCACAGGTAAGGAAGCAAGAGAATTAGCAAAACAAGAGAAAAAACTCTTTGAAGAATTAGATCAGCAAACAGGGAACAATAAGTGGTAAATATATAAATATACTAGGAAATACAAAACATTACTTCAGAAGCCATTTGTTAATCAAACTGGGGTACATGAGTGGGTAAAGAGAGACAAACTGAAACCTAAGGATGAGAGATTAATAGCTGCACCCTGGGGGAATGCACTTACAATCTGCACTGGAGCCGGAGAGGAGGAGTAAGGTAGGAACATCCCCCAAGTTGGTACCTGTGCTCTGCAGCGCAGCCCCAGTGACATCAGCGACCTGTTCCGGTGAATATAAAATCTCGCCTGCGCCACGGTATCCTGGAAATGCATTTAGAATGTGCATTGGAACCCAAAGAGGAGGAGTAAGGAGGGATTACTGCTGAGCTGGTACCTATGCTCAGCAGTGCAGCCCTGATGCAGAGGTGATGTCAGCAATATGTGCCGTTGAATATAAAATTTCACCTGTGAGCCCACGATTGTATGCCTGCAGGTCACATGCTCAAAGAGAAGAGAAGATCCTGAAGTATCAAGAAATGCAATCAGAACAAAAATATGCAGAAAGATACAGAACATTTCCCATCGTATTGGGAGCCACAGGCCTGATAATGAAGAACTTCCAGTCACATCTTCACAAATTACCCATTCATATTACAGCTTATGAATTCCAGGAAGCCTCTTTGGCACTACATAATTGCTATGGTGAGTGTTAGCAGTAGATTTGAGAGATTGAGATCATACTACACATATCCTGGTATAGGAGTGAGTTCATTGCTCCATGGTATGAACAAAACTAAAAAACTCAAAAAACAAAAACCGCCTAAGGGAAAATGCTAATGCAATCCTACCAAAAGATCCCTTAGTAACCACCAATATCACTCTAACTTCTACACTTTAGTAGAATTCACACAAAACACTCCAAATAGCTCATACGGACCTCAGGTTTTGCTCACTCCTACATCTGGCAAAATTCATCACCATAGGGAAATGGCAGACACTAACATCATGGGTCCCAAAGCTTTTAATATCTCCTCTATATTATAATAAATACTGAGAAATCTATTTACTCAATCCAAGAACTCTATTTAGAGATTCACACCACATGGAAACATAAAAAACAATACAACTCCATCTGCCTTACTCCAGCCCAATCCGGGCTGTGGGAGGGGAGCGGCAGCTCCATTTAAATTGTGCCGCCGACGGCGGGAAGGACTCCTGCGAGAGGCAACTCCATCTGCCTTACTCCAGCCCAATCCGGGCTGTGGGAGGGGAGCGGCAGCTCCATTTAAATTGTGCCGCCGACGGCGGGAAGGACTCCTGCGAGAGGCAACTCCATCTGCCTTACTCCAGCCCAATCCGGGCTGTGGGAGGGGAGCGGCAGCTCCATTTAAATTGTGCCGCCGACGGCGGGAAGGACTCCTGCGAGAGGCAACTCCATCTGCCTTACTCCAGCCCAATCCGGGCTGTGGGAGGGGAGCGGCAGCTCCATTTAAATTGTGCCGCCGACGGCGGGAAGGACTCCTGCGAGAGGCAACTCCATCTGCCTTACTCCAGCCCAATCCGGGCTGTGGGAGGGGAGCGGCAGCTCCATTTAAATTGTGCCGCCGACAGGCGGGCCCGCGCCTGTCGGGCCTCGCCAGAGGGCCCTTTGGCGTGGCCCTTAGGCAGCTGGCCCACACAACACAGTGGCCATTGCAGCGAAGTCCAACTCCATACAACCCAGCAGCTTGAGCTCCTATGTGTTGAGCTCACTCACCAGCAACTCTTTCACTTCTCCTCGTAAAGCCCAGTGCTAGCGAAAGTCTCCAAGTGATAGGAACCGAGCAAACCTCTCAAACCTCTCTCATCAGATGATCCTGCTCTCATGCTGCTTACCGCAAGTATAGTCCCACAATCCTAACCTCCGGATACTAACATCAACAGCCTTATCAATAACAGTTTACATTGTACTGTTGTCAGTAATTCCTTAATGTTATCTAAACATTGCACTGTTAACATTGTACTTTAGTCAGTAATGGTTACTATTGCACTGTAGTCAGTAATTGTACGGTAGTCAATAATTGTTACTATTGTACTGTAGTCAGTAATTTCTTACTGCCATCTCGCCACTGTACTGTTACCATTGTCCTGTAGTCAGTATTTGTTACTATTGTACTGTTGTCAGTAATTCCTTACTACAATCTAGCCATAGTACTATGGTTAACAATTCCTTAATGCTATCTAGCTAGTTAACATTGCATTGTTGTCAGTAATTCTCCCCACAATACTTGTCCACAATCACAAGGAATTCTGCCCTAATCTACCCATTTCACAATCACACAGTGTCCGGCCACAATGGGTTCCCCCTTCACCACCATAATCGGATGTTACATCATCCTTGCTAGTTGGTTCTCCTGCTCTCTTACCTTAACCCCTCCTTCCAACCAGATTCCAATATTACAAAGCCATGGAAGAAGATGGTCTGGTGCATCCCGTCACAATGTAAATTGGGATGCCCGCGCACGTCACCCGCATCTGCTACACATTGCGCTCCAGCACTCTGTGCAATCCAAGAAGGTGGAAAACTCCTACCCTCATAACCTAAAATGTGCCCTCATTAATGCCCGTTCTATCCGAAAGAAGTGGCCAGCTGTCATCGACTTGATTTCCCTCCACGACCTTGATATACTCTTAGTCACTGAGACATGGCTATCCGATGAGGACAACGTCATACTCAACCAACTCCTCCCTCCGAACTTCACAGCTCACACAAGTCATAGACGAGACAAGAGAGGAGGAGGGGTGCTCATCATCACCAGAACAGATCTCCACTTCCAGACGGTTGACGCCACCAACGCTAATCACCTTGAAACCGTCACCATATCCAACAAACGCTGCTCAATCAACCTGCTCTACAGAGCACCTTCAGCTTCTCCGGATGATCTTGCTGCAATAATTGACCTCGCCTCCAACACGCATAACCCAAACATCTCAAACTGGATCCTAGGTGATTTCAACCTGCCAACACTGCAGGACAATCAAGTGTTATCCTTCCTTGATGCCCTTACAAATCTCGGCTTCAAACAATTAGTGAAGGAACCTACCCATACTAAGGGAAATATTCTGGACCTAGTATTCGCCCCTCAGATATCTCTTAACACATCACATGACCCGATAACGTCCATAACTCCTGTTCCATGGTCAGATCACAAACTGATCATCCTCCAGATCCCTTCGCACAAAACTGAGTCAAAGTTCAATAAGATACCAAGCAACACTACAAGACTTCACTCCAGATGTTTCAAGCCTTTCAACAGAGACCTTATCCTCATGGAAACGCAACAACTCATTAGCGAAACCACCATGAACCTTGACGACCTGATTACTCACTGGAACAAGTGCCTTAGTGCAATCGCTCTACGCACACCAACTAACAAGCCCCCAAGGAAAAGAATGAACGCTCCATGGTACACAGCCGATCTTAGAGCCTCTCTTACCCAATTACGGAAACTCGAGAAGCGCTGGCGCCGATCCCACTCTTCAATTGACCAGACTGCATACAACTGTCATCTGGCTGCTCACCGCAAGGCAACCACTGATGCAATGAAACAATACTACTCAGAGACCTTAAAGAGATCACTTAATAAACCCCATGATCTTTTTGACCTAGTCAAGACTCTATCAAAGGAACCAACCCCCGGACCGCAATTTGAGATTCACCCACAAGATTTTGCTAACTATGCACAATCCAAGATATGCCGGATTATCAACATCTCGCCTACAACCACCACCCCTGAACGAGATGGCCCCACAGCTCTAACCATATTCTCTACCCCTACCAAAAAAGGAATTGAAGACACGATTATGGCCCTCAACACCACCACATCTCAGTCTGACCCATGCCCAGCCTTCTGGATTAAGGAGCTCCGCAGCCACTTCAGCCCAATACTATCCAATATAATGAACCTCTCCTTCACAACAGGTTCCTTCCCCTCCGCTCTTAAGCACACCTCTATCAGACCTCTTTTGAAAAACTGCAAACTCGACCCCCAAAAAGTGGATTCATATAGACCTATATCCAGTATTCCGTTACTTGCGAAGATCATCGAAAAAGAGGTACAACGACAACTACAAGATCACGTCGACATTGCCTCACCATTAGACACCTGCCAACATGGTTTTAGGGAATCCCACGGAGTGGAAACCCTTCTTACCACCCTCTTCTGCAGGATAATCACTGGCATTGATGACATCCGTCAAGGATTTGCTCTCATCTTTCTGGACATCGCTGCAGCTTTTGACTCAGTAAGTCATGAGCTTCTCTTAGGTCGACTATTTGAGAAAGGAATTACTGGTAGAGCGCTTGATTGGTGCAGATCTTACCTGTCTGGAAGATGGCAGCATGTGCGTTCTGGAGGGATGACATCAGAACCTTTCCACCAAAGCCAGGGAGTCCCACAAGGTTCTTCCCTTTCGGCCCTCTTGTTTAACATTTACATGCAGCCAATTTGCAAGATCATCCGATCCTTCAATGTCGACTGCATGTTATACGCTGATGATGTCCTGCTGTACATACCCTTCTCTACGGAACATCCGGACCTCTCTCCACTGACGAGTTGCTTCAACGCAATATCTGACTGGCTTCTCTCCCAAAACCTCCGAATACAACATAAGAAAACGGAAGTACTCTTCATTACTAGGAACACTAACTTCACACCACCACAATTCCTTAAAGTAAAAGAAGCAGAGCTACAAACTAAACCATCAATACGCTACCTGGGAGTCACCTTGGATCAGCGCCTAGACATGAAAGCCCACATAGGGAACACAGTCAGAGCAGTATACTACAAGATCCGCTCACTTCGGCATTTACGATCTATGCTGGAACCAAATGACTTCAGGACTATATACCAGGCATTGATCATACCTCATTTTGATTACGCCAATGCCATCCTTCAAGGCCTGCCCCTATCCACCCTACACCCGCTGCAGCTCGCCATGAACGCTGCAGCAAGGGTCATCCATGGAGCCCCCAGAAGCGACCACGTGACACCTCTGTTGATACAATTACATTGGCTACCTATCCAGGCTAGAATCGTTTTTAAGACTCTGTTACTCACTTTTAAAGCTATTAACAAGCTCTCCCCTGAATCAATAATGGCCCTCATCCATACCATATCTCCTAATAGAGCAAGGAGATCCACAGCTACAAACACCCTAAAAGTCCCGAAAGCATTAACAGTTTGCACTTCATCTACAGCCAACAGGGCGTTTAGTATCAGCGCACCAAGATGCTGGAACGCATTACCTCCAGATATCCGGGCTATTAAGGGCCTTACGCAGTTTAGGAAAGCCCTCAAGTACCATCTTTTCAATAAGTACCTCATAGAACCCAACCTCACCCACCGAGACAGAGATGCAACCCACTAAGCAAATATATGGTTTCCCAACAACATGCCAAGAAAGATTCTCTAACCCTTAGTGGTGCATTTGTTTCTATAGAATTCATGATCATACAACCTTATGTAGCAATATTTGTAAATAGTTTACAAGCTTATGTAGCAAGTTTTTGTAAATAGTTTACAAGCTTATGTAGCAAGTTTTTGTAAATAGTTTACCCCTGTTATCTAAGTTACTTGCCCTGTTATCTGTAAACTCATACATGTTAACTGTACTGAGCGTTTCTGTTCCATGTAAACCGCGCTGATGCTGAATAGTGCGGTATATAAGAGAATGTAAATAAATAAATAAATAAACACATTCAATACAAAAACTACTACAGGAAAAAAGTGTCTGCTTCACTTCCTTTTCGTTCACGATAGTGCCCAAACTGCTAAAAGCAGCTAAACAGGAAATGATCTTATCTTCTTCATCAGATGGACTGCATTCCCCACTCCAGAACATGCACGATTACAGCTGTTGAACATCAAACCACAACTTAGACATCTTTCGGTTTCAAAGCTCTGTAAAAAACAGGATTACACTTTCAAAGGTAGGCAGCATCGCATAACTTTCAAAAAAGAGCAATCCGGCACTTATCTGTAAAGAATCTAATGCAGGCACATCCAAGCAGCTACTGGCAACCCCCTATTGTGCCAGTACAAGGATCATCGTCCATAGTCATCATCCGACAAAAGCTTTTGTTTCGCCCTCAGGCTTGTCTCCTGTGACACCTTGCTGTGAGTTCTAGCTCTTTATTAATTATTTATTGTTTGTCTAACTGTTTATTTAATTATTTATTGTTTGTCTTAGTGGTGTGCTAGTTCAGCCTTCTCAGCTATAACTTACCTTGCCTCTCTCAACTAACTGGGCTTTGTGTGGTAGCCAGGTTAACTGTTCATTTTAAATTAAATCTCTCTCCCCAGAACCTGCTGTGTGTTAAACTTTTTTTCCTGTCCTAGCCTGCCTGAGTGAATCCTCCCCCCCCCCCCCCCCCCCCCCCCCCCCCCCGCTGAGGTATTGTGTAGCCTTCTTCCTGTTTCCTCCACGTGTGCATAGTCTGTTTTAGTCTGCTTTTCTCTGATCAGAGAAGAGCAGTGCTTTTTACAGTGCTCTGCTAGAGAAGTGGATATTTGTCTCCTGTGACACCTTGCTGTGAGTTCTAGCTGTTTATTTAATTATTTATTGTTTGTCTTAGTGGTGTGCTAGTTCAGCCTTCTCAGCTATAACTTACCTTGCCTCTCTCAACTAACTGGGCTTTGTGTGGTACCCCCTTCCCCCCTGCTGAGGGTTCAGGACAGGGTACCTTGTAACTGCCCTCTTTAATAGGACTTATCTCCCTCCCTCCCTCCCCAGCACCCACCCACCCCTGGGGTAATTGTAGTTTTATAGGTACTTGCACATCTTAGAGGGAAGGGGCTGCTCTCAGGTGCAGCTCGTTATCCAAATCAGTCATACACAGAGGGCCTGAGATTAATTACTTAAGCTTCAGGTACACAAGGTGTATTAGGGGTATTAGATACACTTTTATAGGTATAAGCATCCACACCAATCCTTATTATATACAGAATTTAAAAGACCTAAACACAAGCTTTAAACTAAGATGCAGACAGAAGTCCAGCAACAAGATGGGGGTTCTCCGGTCTTTTGCATTGAGTGTCACATGTATGATTTTCTCCCAGTTGGTGAGAGGTCTTACGTATGCACTAAGTGCAAAGAACTCTTTGCTCTCAGGGAACGAGTCCATTCTCTAGAGGCTAGAGTAGCAGACCTGGAAGACATAAGAAAGACAGAGAAGTACATGGACGAGACCTACAGGGATATAGTCCTGAAGTCCCACCTCCAGTCTGGCAGCATCCCTGTTGCCATGGAGGAGAGAGGTCACGTGACAGGAGAGCATCACCCTGGTGTGGCAGGAAGTGATCCTGTAACTAGGACCTGTCCTCCAGGTGATGTAAAACCCTCTCGCACCGAGGACGTTTCTCCAGGGCCATGTCCCCATGAGGGGAGGGTCAGGACAGCTGTTATAATTGGTGATTCAATCATTAGGAATGTAGATAGCTGGGTGGCTGGTGGACGTGAGGATCGCCTGGTAACATGCCTGCCTGGTGCGAAGGTAGCGGACCTCACGCACCGCCTAGATAGGATCATAGATAGTGCTGGGGAGGAGTCTGCTGTCTTGGTACATGTTGGTACCAATGACATAGAAAAATGTGGTAGGGAAGTTCTGGAGGCTAAATTTAAGCTTTTAGGTAGGAAGTTGAAATCCAGAACTTCCAGGATAGCGTTCTCCGAAATGCTTCCTGTTCCACGTGCAGGACCCAAAAGACAGGCAGAGCTCCGGAGTCTCAATGCGTGGATGAGACAATGGTGCAAGGATGAGGGTTTTGGATTTGTTAGGAACTGGGGAACATTCTGGGGAAAGGGGGGGCTCTTCCGAAGGGATGGGCTTCACCTTAATCAGGATGGGACCAGACTGCTGGCATTAACCTTTAAAAAAGAGATAGAGAAGCTTTTAAACTAGAAATTAGGGGAAAGCCGACAGTCACCCAGGAGTGCATGGTTCGGACAAAGGTATCCTTGAAGGATACTACCAAAAGCAGTGAGGTTCCAAAAGGGAGTATAGTAGCCCAAATGCCCTTGAGTAAGGAGCAGACAGAGCATAAAGATTCCAAATTACCCCTGCCTACCAATAGCCAGATTAATATGAATAAAATACAGTCTCTAAAATGCTTGTATGCCAATGCTAGAAGTCTAAACAATAAGATGGGAGAGTTAGAATATATAGCACTAAATGAGAGGTTAGATATGATTGCACTCTCAGAGACATGGTGGAAGGAGGATAACCAGTGGGACACTGTGATACCTGGATACACACTATATCGTAATGATAGAGCTGATCAAATTGGTGGAGGGGTTGCGCTCTATGTTAGAGAGGGCGTTGAGTCAGAAAGGATTAAAGTTTTGCAGGGAACAAAATTTGCTGTAGAATCTCTATGGATTGAATTTCCATTTATGAAGGGGAAGGTGATGGCAGTTGGAGTATACTATCGACCGCCTGGCCAGAATGAACAAATGGATGATGAAATGCTCAAAGAAATCAAGGAAGCTAACAAAAGTCACAACAGAGTAGTAATAATGGGTGATTTCAATTACCCCGGTATCGACTGGGTCAGTGTCACAGCAGGACAAGCTAAAGAGATAAAGTTTCTAGATGGAATAAATGACTGCTTCTTGGAGCAGCTGGTTCATGAACCGACCAGAGGGGAAGCCATACTGGACCTAGTTCTTAGTGGAACGCCAGATCTGGTGCAAGAAATAAGGGTGTTGGGACCACTTGGCAATAGTGAACATAGTATGATCATGTTTGATTTAATTAGTGGAGGACAGATAGTAAAGGCATCCACAGTACTACCTTTTAACTTTCAAAAGGGAGACTATGATAGAATGAGGAATATAGTTAGGAAAAAACTAAAAGGAGCGGTTCCAAAGGTTAAAGACTTACAGCAAACTTGGGTGTTATTTAAAAATACTATCCTCGAAGCCCAGACCAGCTGTATTCCACGCATTAGGAAAAGTGGAAGAAAGTCCAAAAAACTGCCAGCATGGTTTAAAGGTGAGGTCAGAGAGGCTGTTGCTGCCAAAAAATCAACCTTCAGGAAATGGAAAAAAGAGCCAAATGATGAAAACTGGAAACAGCACAAGCACTGGCAAGTTAAATGCAAAGCATTGATAAGGCAGGCAAAGCGGGAATTTGAGAAGAAACTTGCTACGGAAGCAAAAACACGAAATAAAGACTTTTTCAAGTACATTCGTAGCAAAAGGCCTGTGAGAGAGTCAATTGGACCATTAGATGATAGAGGGGTAAAAGGGGCAGTAAGAGGAAACAAGGCTATAGCAGAGAGACTGAATGAATTCTTTGCTTTGGTCTTTACTGAGGAAGATGTAGGGATGTTACCCAAGACTGAAGTGGTATTTAAAGGTGATACTGCAGAGGAATTGAGAGAAATATCGCTACACCGGGAAGATATATTACAACTATTTGATAAACTGAATAGTAGCAAATCACCTGGACCGGATGGTATACATCCCAGAGTGTTGAAAGAACTGAAATATGAGATTGCAGACCTGCTATTGGTAATCTGTGAACTTTCATTAAAATCATCTGTAATACCTGAAGATTGGAGGGTCGCCAACGTAACACCAATTTTTAAAAAGGGTTCCAGGGGTGACCCAGGAAATTACAGACCGGTGAGCCTGACGTCAGTACCAGGGAAAATGGTAGAAACCATCATAAAGAACAAAATTACACAGCATGTAGATAGTCATGGCCTAATGGGAGACAGCCAATATGGCTTTAGACAAGAAAGATCTTGTCTTACTAATCTGATATGTTTTTTTGAAGGTGTGCATAAACAGGTAGACAAAGGTGAATCGGTTGATATAGTGTATCTGGACTTTCAGAAAGCTTTTGACAAAGTCCCCCATCATAGACTTTTGGCGAAGCTAAAAAGTCATGGGATAGGAGGCAGTGTACTATTGTGGATCGGGAACTGGTTAAAAGATAGAAAGCAGAGGGTAGGGCTAAATGGCCAATATTCCCAATGGAAAAAGGTGAATAGTGGAGTACCCCAGGGATCTGTACTGGGTCCGCTGCTTTTTGACATATTCATAAATGACCTGGAAAAGGGAATAACTAGTGAGGTTATCAAATTTGCAGATGACACAAAACTGTTTAAAGTTGTTAAAACCCAAGAGGATTGTGGAAAACTGCAGGAGGATCTGGATAAATTGGAAGACTGGGCATCCAAATGGCAGATGAAATTTAATGTGGACAAGTGCAAAGTTATGCACCTAGGAAAGAACAACCCACACTATAGTTACACGACGCAAGGCTCCACATTAGAAACCATCACCCAGGAAAAAGATTTAGGAGTCATCGTGGATAACATGTTAAAACCCTCCGCCCAGTGTGCAGCGGTGGCCAAGAAAGCAAATAGAATGCTAGGTATCATAAGGAAAGGGATGGAGAATAAAACAAAGGATGTTATAATGCCTCTGTATCGCTCCATGGTACGACCGCACCTTGAATATTGTGTGCAATTCTGGTCACCGTATCTTAAAAAGGACATAGCGTTATTAGAAAAAGTACAGAGAAGAGCCGCCAATTTGGTGAAGGGGATGGAAGGCTACTCCTATGAAGAGAGGCTAAGAAGGTTAGGGCTCTTTAGCCTGGAGAAGAGACGGCTGAGGGGAGATATGATAGAGGTCTATAAATTAATGAATGGAGTGGAACGGATAAACGTGGATCAATTGTTTACGCTATCAGAGTATAGAAAGACTAGGGGACATGTAATGAAGCTACAGGGTAAACTATTTAAGACAAATAAGAGAAAATATTTTTTCACTCAACGTGTGATCAAACTCTGGAATCTGTTACCGGAGGATGTAGTAGTAAGGGCTGTTAGTATAGATGGGTTTAAAAAAGGTTTGGACAAGTTCCTGGAGGAAAGGTCCATAAACCACTATTAAAAAGGGACCCAGGATATCAATGCTTGACCCAGTACAAGCATTGTGGAACCTGTGTCTTTTGGGGATATTGCTAGGTACGTATGACCTAGATTGGCCACTGTTGGAAACAGGATACTGGGCTTGATGGACCTCGGTCTGACCCAGTATGGCATGTCTTATGTTCTTATGTTCTTATGTTCTTCATCAAGAAACAAGACTATATCCAATACATCGTATGCTGCAGATTTTTATCCAGACATACAAGATGTCTCCAAAAAGTCACACTTCAACAGCATCTGATGTCACCAGATTTAAACAACCGCATTACCAATCAGCTCACCAGCTGCTACTCTGACCTCACAATCTCAACAACTTTATTGCACAACACAAAATCACACCCACACTCAAGAGCAATTAATAAAGGAAGAAGAGGCAAGAAGGTGCTGCAAACAGTCTAAATCCGCCCTCAAAAGAACAAGGACCAATCAATCTTATCATTTAAGCCATAAGGGTCCAAAGTGTTCAAGGCATAAATCCATTTCTGCTCCTTCTGTAATAACAGGAGCCCCCTGTTACTTCTATGGATATTTGAAGGGACCACTTCAAGAACTGTACATCGAAGATCCTCAAATTTACGACTAAATTTGAGCCAATGTTGTACTAACGGAGTTTCGAGCTTAGCTTTAGAGATACTATAATTATGCTCCACTAAACGCGTTCGTAGAGGACGCGTGGTCTTCCCGATGTATAGCTTCATATACAAAACTAACCCATTTGGAGAAATTGCCCATGTGGGATAATTTTAGTGTTGTTACTTTGCAAGACATTTTGCAAGCATTGAATCGATTCCAAAAGAAGGGGTCATGTCTTGGCCCTTCATCCCCTCCCCCCCATCCTGCTTCTTTGTCAGTAGCTATGTGAGGTATTACTTAATGTTTGTTGCTGTCAATTGTAAATAACTCAGTATAAACTGAACATGTTTTAGGGCTTTTGATAAGAGCTGTTGTTTGGCCTTTTATTAAAAGAACCATTTTGGCTCCCACCATGCCTGACAACTATCGCTTGATTTTGAACTTGACTGTCCTTGTTAAAATTCTTCAGTGTTATGTTTTAAGGCAATTAGAAGATTATGTAGATGGCTTGCCTTGCTGGATATCAATATATGTACAGGAAAGGTTATTGTACTGAGACCCTGTTGGTCTCCTTGTTGGCTACTTTGTAATGTCTCTTCGCCGCATTTGACATGGCTGACCACAGAAATATACTTTCTTGCCTTCAGTTGGCAGGCATTTCATAAATATACTGGCTTGGTTTGGTTCTTTCTTGACTGATCAAAGTTATAAAATTATGTGGAATGATTCTGAATCATCTTGGAAATCTTTACAATATGGGGTTTTACAAGGATCTCCCTTGTCAGGGGTGTTATTTAATATATGTTTGCATTGAAGACTTAGCTGCATCTCGCCCCCTCAGAAACAGAAAGTCTACACTAGAAGGGGTGGGATGCGACTGAGGCTTTACCACAAGGGCAGGCTTAAGGCTTCCTCTCTGGGTCACTGCAACTGCCACAGCTCTAAACGTAATGTGGCTGAGGCAGCAGCAGTTGGCCCATAGGAGGGAAAGGTTTTTGACTTACTGGAGGAGGTTTGGAACACAAGGAGCAAGATGCTGGACTGGGGGGGGGGAGTTGAAAAGTCATACATAGAGGAGGGAATAGTATGACAGAGGGAGATACAGGCTATGAGGGATCTTGGAAAACAGAGAGGGGATGCTGAACCTGGGAAGTTAGGGAGACAAGGCAGAGGGAAGGACTGGAAAGATAAGAGAAAGGATGTTGAACATGGGGGGTGAGTTAAGGAGACAGAGAGGGGAGACAAGACAGGGGATGCCGGGCATGGAAGCACTAGGGAGACAAAGGGGGGGGGGGTAGTAGTTGGGGGAAAAATAGTGAGAGAAGGAAGAGAAAGCATTAAGAAGAAACAGCCTCTCTAGAGGGAGGAGAGAGTGAGAAGGGGATAATATTCAGGAAGGGAGTAAAAAGGGGGAAAAGTGTATTTTTAAGGAAAGGGTGAGAGGGGGAAGAGCCTCCAGAGAGAAAGAGAGGTAGAAAGAGAAATAGCATTTGGTAGGAAGAAGAGAGCAGGTGCAAAGGGGAATAGGGTGTCTGTAGAGAAGAAGGTGTAAGTGCACAAGAGAAAAATGTATCTGCAGGGAGGTAGTGAAAAGGGGAAAAAGTGAAAAGAGTGGAAGGAAGAAGGGTGTCTGGAGGGAGGGAACAAGAAGAGGGGAATAATGTCTGAAGTGAGTGGGTGGGAAGGGGGAATAGTTTAGAAATTAAAGGGGATGAAGAGAGGAGAAGAATGTCTGGAGGAATGAAGATACGGTATGAAAGATCTGGAATGGCTAGTAAGGGAATGAGAAGGAATGTAAAGGGACAGGAGACTGGGAAAATGGGACTGGGGAGGAGGTGAAAGAGGTGATAGGAAGCTGGATAGAGGTAAGAGAAGAAAGGGGTTGGATGCCAAGAGGGATTGAATGACAGGGAAGGTATTGGGACAGGTTAGGGAATGGGAATCTGAGATAGGAAGATTATGGTTTAGGAGGGAGTGAGTACATAGGATGGCAATGGGAGACTAGGAAGTGGATAAGGGGAATAGGAAATTGAGAAAGAAGGAGATACAAGATAGTAGGAGACTGTGGAGGGGAGAAGGAGGAATAAAACCTAACTGGGTGGAGAGGCAGAGAAGAGAGAAATATTAAAATAAAAACATGAAAGGCAAAATTAGTGTCAGACAGATGTAGAGAAGGAAACGATGAAGACAGGAGGAGAAAGAAGAAATGGAAAGGAGACCCTGAAAAAGAACTTAGAAGATCAGCACAATGAATTTGGAAAACAGAAAAAGTAACTAACCCATTTAGAAAAATAAAAAGGACAATTTTAGAAAGATCATGGAGAGGGGAGCTAAGAAATCTAGGTTGGGCCATGGAAAATTCCCACTATACTTTAGAAAAGCTCTCCCAAATGCAGAGCCTGTTATAAATTATGCATAAAGATGTGTGGTATTGAATGTGGATTTGTCTTCACATACATTGGGAGGAGCCATTTTATAATTCTACATACGGGAAAATAAAGGGGCTCTTTTCCACACCATCCTGGTAGACCAGTCCAGACAAGAGGGTCATGTCCCCCTGCCAGCAGATGGTGAGACAGAGAAAATAGAGTAGCTTTGAACCCTCCCCCTTGGTCTACAAACTCCTTCCCCTCGGGGCAGCTTCAGTATTTTCTCTGTCTCAGCAGATGGTGGACTTCTGTTTGCTCCTGACGGATCTTCAGGGGCTTGTTGGAGTGGTTGTCTCTTGATTTTCCCTGGTTTTCACAGGGTCTCAGGGGTCTCCAGAGGTGCTTCTGGTCACGTGGATCATTTGGGCACCTCTGAAGGGGAGAGCTCCTGTTCATCAGGAACATTGTAGCCTCCCATCTCAGCTTTGCTCAGCTCCTGCTTCAGTTCACTGCTGCCACTGACCAGCATAAAGTTAAAAAAAAAAAAAGAAGAATTGACAGCTATCCAGCAACTGATCAGCATCGATCCCAGGGCTCCTCCTTGGGATTACGGACCTGCAGGGCAGTGAGTCATCGGTACTTCTGCCACCTCTGGGGCTTCTGCTACAGGGTCCTCCGTTTCTTTTGTTTCTCGCCGGCTGGCAGTGAGCTGCTCTTCGCGGCCAAGGGAGATAGCACCTTCCATCTTCTTTGGGCACACAGATTCAGGGCTGTCTCCCACCAATTCTCCTCCATTTGCAGTGGTGGCCATTTTGCAGCCTCGCAGCAGCATTCTCTTCCCGCGGTGGTTCCCGCCAGTTTCTCCGGCGGCCATTTTGACAGCAAAAATCTTTGCAGCATTTCTTTTTGGCTGCAGTCCTTCCACCGGGCCTTTTTCAGTGGATAATCACCGCGGCTGTTCTCCGGGGCCACAGTTCTCCAGCCGAGCCCTATGCCTTCCTCTCTGCAGTGGTGTGTAGAATTCATATTGGAACCTTCTTTATCTAAATTTAAGAAAGGAGTTAAAATGTCATTTTATGGCCTAGACTTCAAAAGCTAAGCTGCCAGGCAGCTTGTCCATATGCAACATAAACAATGTTTCCGTTTTCCCCTTAGATCTGCAAACAATACATTTTTGCTGTAAAGTAATTCTTTTGTTTTCCCTTGTACCAGCTCCTTCTTACCGTTTTTTTTCTGTCACTTCTGTATCTAACTACTCTATGAGGAAAGCTGTATACCTCTTTGCAGTCATTCTCCAGGAACTAGCAGGAAGTCAGTCCTCACATATGGGTGACATCGGCACTGACGGAGCCTGCGTGGAGCATTTCCTGGACCCTTCTCAAGGTCCAGTGGGACAGTGCCTCCGTGATTCTCATAACCCCAAGGTGGCCCAGGCAGCCTTGGTTTTCCCTGCTGCTCCGTCTCTTGATGGAGCCCCTGGTCCCGCTCAGGTTGTCATCGGAGCTGCTGATGCAGGAGGAGGGTCTGCTTCTCCACCTCAATCTGAGGTCCCTATCCCTCACAGCTTGGCGGCTGAGCAGGTCACTATAGCCTTCTACCATCTTCCTGTGGAAATTGAGAACATTCTTTAGGCCTCACAAAAGGACTCGACTAGATGGACTTTCATGCCCTACCAGTTTGGTCTTGCAGTACCTGTTCCAACTCTCACAGTCTGGGCTGAAGTCTAACTCAGTCAGGGTTCACCTGAGTGCCATCTCAGCGAACCACCACTCCATCGAGGGCAAAACTCTTTTGGGGCAACCACTTGTCTCTAGTTTCATGCAAGGCCTGCTCCTTTCCAGGCCCCCTACCCACCCTCCTCCGGTGGAATGGGACCTCAATGTGGTCGTCACTCAGCTGACCAAGCCGCCCTTTGAGCCCATGGCTACCTGCCCACTGAGGCATCTGTCATGGAAGGTGGCCTTCCTGGTAACTCTCACCTCCACCCGGAGGGTCAGCAAACTCCAGGCGCTGATGGCCAAGGCACCATACACGAGGTTTTATAGGGTGGTCCTGTAGACTCACCCCAAGTTCCTCCCGAAGGTTGTCTCGGATTTTCATCTCAATCAAGAGAAAGAGCTCCCCACTTTCTTCCCGAAGCCCCATGCCAACCGGACGTCGGTGATTCTCCACTCACTGAATTGCAAGAGGGCTCTCTCCTTCTACCTGCAGCGGACTTGGAACCACTGCAAATCTGGGCAGTTCTTCGTCTCCTTCGATCCCAGCCATTTGGGGCTGGTGGTCACCAAGCATACCTTGTCCATCTGGGTGGAGGACTGCATCACCTTTGCCCAGGCCCAGGCCCAGGCCGGGTTTCCACTAGACTGCCGAGTCACGGCTCACAATGTCCAAGTGATGGCAACAGTTGCTAGCCTGCGCTCGGTGCCACTGGCAGACATCTGCCGGGCCGCCACCTGGTCCTCCACTCACAACTTCATGATGCATTACTTCCTGGAGAGGGAGTCCTGTCTGGACGCCTCCTTCGGCCAGGCTGTACTCCATAATCTGTTCAGGGTTTAAGCAACTCCTGCCCTCCGACCCTTCCTGTTCCAGCTACCACGAGCATGGCCATCCATGGACCTGGGGTCGTCAGGCTGCATTCAGCTTTCACTGGGGACTGCTCATGGTACTGCCGTGCTTTTTCCAACAGGTCCTCTGGAAGCTGTAGCTAGGAAGTCCCATATGTGAGGACTGACTTCCTGCTTGTTCATGGAGAAAGCATAGTTATTCACCTGTAACAGGTGTTCTCCAGGGACAACAGGAATCAGTCCTCACAACCCTTCCTCCTCCCCTTGGAGCTGCTGTATATTTTTGCCATCTTCTGAAGGGGCTATAGCTATGGCACCTGACTGAGTAAGATGGCGCCTTTGAGTGGGAAGGGGGCCACGCATTCGTGGTGGCATTCCCAAAGGCTTTCTTTGAAAGCTGGGGAAACGCTCTGCATAGGCTCCATCAGTGCCAACATCAGTCATATGTGAGGACTTATTCCTGCTGTTCCTGGACAACACCTGTTACGGCTGAGTAACTATGCTTTATCAAAAGGTGGCATAGCAAGTTTGTAAATATACAAAACTAAATATCCCCTTCACCTCACCTAAAACACAGCTGCACATATCCTCTGCAAAGCCTCAAGATCTGACCACATAACCCCTATACTCAAGCAGCTACACTGGTTGCCCATCACAGAGCAAATAAAATACAAGGTCTTCCTTACAATATTCAAAGTCGCTCATGGCCTCTCATTCACTTACCTCCAATCATTAATACACAAAAACCCCAACAATAGATCCAGAAGGACAAACTCCCTAAACACATTCACTATACCCACCATAAATGCAAAGAGCAATCAGACAACCTCCAACAGAGCCTTTTCACTATGGGGTCATTCCAAATGCTGAACTGCGGCATTGTACATGCAGGCTGGACGTCCAACATGCACTTAGCTCCCCGGCCCTATTCCATCAGCAGTGCTCCCCACACATACATGACACTGTATGTGAGCGGAAGGGGGCAGATCAAGGGAGTGGCTGTGTGCTGGGATGTACAGAGGCTATTCAGGACAGGCCTCTGTACGCATCCCAGCACCAACATAGATGTCTGGCTTATTCCACCCCAACAGTGGAATAAGTGCTGGGCGTGCCACAGCATGCTTTCTGCAGCCCTCTGTTTGAACTGGCGATGGCCTCCGGGGAACTTGCTACCATGATCCTGCACTTACGGGCCACCGGTGCAGAACAGAGTGTGGGCAACAGGGGCCAATGTGGCCCATGCCATTCTGAGCTGCTGGGTAGATGGCCCATTGCCATGGTGTTTGGACACCATTGCTCACTCACCCCTACATTGGCGTTCGAGTGGGGGAAAGGGCAGGCTCCTGTACGTTGTTCTCCATGGAATCTGGGGAGTGCCAGGACATACATCTCCCCGATTCGACAATTGCTGGTACATCTAGACTTGCGGCAGCAGAATCTGAATTATGACAGATTCATCTAGGCATTGGGTGGGCAATGCGGCCAGGCATGCAGGGGACGGAATTGGCCCCTATATACACCAACCTCATGGAACGCACTTCTAGAGAATCTACATGCCATAAATGACTTAGCTGACTTCCCAAGAAAATTAAAAATACATCTCTTCATGGGGCAATTCACCAATGAGACCTAATTTCAACACCCCCCAAGGAACCACATGACTCTACTATGTATCACCATACCCCTGGCTACCTTGCCTTCTTGCCTTTCCACAACTACCCCATGTTATAGTTACAAAATCAAAGTTAAAGTTGCCTGTTAATTAGTTTTAATTACATTCAATGTACAGCCATGTTGAGCCTATTGTTGTTCGTTTTGTAAATCGCTTTGACTTGTAGATATAGTGGTATATAAGAATAGCTAAATAAATAAATAAACTAAACCTTGCACAAGTCACTTCATCCTCCACTGTCTCAGGTATCAAAATGGATTAGAAGCCCTTAGGAAGAAGAGAAATACCTACTGTACCAGAATGTAACTCCAATAAAAAGGCATGAGCTGTATCTAAAAGAAAATCATCTGTTTTTATGCTTGTCTAATGACAGGTACAGGGAGTTCCTTTCACCTTGAGATGTCTTCCAGTGGGTTCAGTGCTGACCTGTCTCCTGTGAGTCTTCAACACCATTTGTTTTCACAAATTATTGGGTTTAGATTTACAAGGACAATAAAACAGTAAATACAGTGGGAATGAAAACCATGATGCTCAATAAGTTCTGTACTGTTTTCTGGGATTATTGACCCTTGTTATGACATGCTAATCATATTAATGCCTCTCTCCCACAGAATATGACAGTGCTGGGAGCTGTTGGCATTAACGACTGGGCTGGAGGGCTCATTGAAATGCAGAAGGATTTCAGCCAGGAGACCCTAATCAACATCAATGATTCAGTTACAGAAAAAATGAAAAATGCATATCTAGGTAAGTAAGATAAGAATATAAGAAAAGCCATGCTGAGACAGACCAAGGTCCATCTAGCTCAGCATCCTGTCTCTGACAGTAGCCAGTCTGGGACATAAATACCCAGCATATCCCAAAAGATAGATCTATGTCTCATAGCTCATTTCTAGGTATGAGCAGTGGCTTTCCCAAGTCTACCTGGTTAATATGTTTTTTATGGACCTTTCCTCCAGGAATGTTACCATATGTCTTTTAAATCTAGCTATGTTAGTGGCCCAGACCATATCCTCTGGCAACAGATTCTACAGCTTAATTATTACCCAGTTAATCCTTTCTAAATTCTTTTAAGTTGATAAGAGTTCTTGTTATTTCAACCATGGCTGAGGGAAAGGCTTCCGGTTTCTAAATGTGCTTAGTTTGTAATTCAAAAAAGTTCTTCTTGGGCAAACATATAGAATGTATTTTCTGCCTGGGACTAGACCATGATACTGCAAATTTTCAGTATGCTCAGGGCTGTTAAGCAGCACAGGTTTGTGCTTAAAAAGTCTATTTTGCACAAAACTATTCTCACTAATGTAACCAGTGCTGATGGTGGGTTTTGGCTTACCACCCCATGGAGGGTATACAAAGAATTTGTCAAAAAAAAAAAAACGAGTTCTGATCGGTAGGGAGAGGGCTGACTGCCTGACCACTCTGGGAAAAGCTTCACACTATTCCACATTGAAAGGACTCAATGCAGAGTCTAGTTCAGAGGATATATTTTGGAAAAATAATTTTATTAGGTGTATACCCAAGAAAGGAAACATTTACAAAATAGCAATGAAAAGACAAAACCAGAAAACACAAACAGATACAATTCAAACTTATTAGTTTGAAAGAATTAACACAATTATGTATGGAAATAATAGCAGGCTTCTCTACAAATTCACTGGTAATATTTCCTCTCTCTTTATTTTGGCATCACTGGCAGGTTCCCTCTCCGCAAATCCTGTAAGCTTTTCTCTTCTCCGTGCCTCTAGGTGGGCACCTACTTTTCTCCTTGCTCTGAAAAACACTTTAAACAGGATACAATTCCAGAAAGCTGTTCTAAAAACTATCTGGTACTTGTGTTAAGTATACTGGGAGGCTATATTCAAAGTGATTAATGCAGTTAGCAGATCTGCTAATCGAGTTAATCATAGTGAGTAGGATATTCAGGGGCAAATAGCCATTTTGTGCTTCTGAATATCACTTCCTAACTTCGGTAATCATCCTAATGCTAACCACATAGCATTGGGATTTTCCAGGGGTGCCGCTGTAGCAGGAGATCTATTATCTATTCGAAGTCTGTCCCTCCAACCCTCAGATGAAAACACAGAGACAGACCGGTATGCAAACACATGCTGTTTATTGTGCGCACAGTCTCAGGCAGAACCAGCACCCTGAACAAAACGATCTGAGAGAGAGCAAGTGGCGTCACACACTGTCTTATATACAGTAAGTTTTCAAACCCATACTAGCTTCTCATTTGTCTCAGGTATCCCCTCTCCACCAATCAGTAGCCCCTGGGGGGGGTTGTGGGCTATCATATAGCATGCCTAAATGACCTGTCTAAACTGGTATGCTCCGGTCTGCTGGACTCTGGGCGAAAGGGTATGTGTTTAAGTTTTGTTTCACTGTAACTCAGGCTGAGAGGGGAGGGGTTACCCTCACAGGTTCCTTCCTGGCTGCCTCACTCCCCCCTTTTTTAGTTGTACCTCAACCGCTAGGGCGGTAGAGGACAGCAGTACTAGAGGCAGGCCGCAAGGGGGTGTATTTGGTCAGGGCCATAACCGAGGTAGCCGTCTTGCGTTCCACCAGGGCGTTGAGGGTGGAGGTGATAAAACGGTGGAGGATCGGGATACTGCATGGGCCACCTGTGGCATTTACAGGGACATAGGTATAGGTCACCCTCCCACATATCAAAAACCAGCCTAAGGGGAGATACACTTCAGAGTACGCATATGATACCCTTGTAACAGAATCGCATGATAAGACAGTGTTAGACACATTAAACCCTCCCACTTTGGCATTTACAAAAACAAAACAATCAGTAGCATTAAGGGTAGAAACTACCTGCAAAGAGAAAGGAATTTGGTTAAAGGCTGAGGTGGGCTGAGTGGTTCCAATACTATAGAAAAATGTAGAAAAGTACACTCCAGGTTGTTTACAGTCCAGACTAGCAAGTATAGTAAAATACTGCATTTCTTGGTCCCCTAAGTTCATCTTGACCATAGGCTCCTGGGGACCCAACAGAAACTTGGAGCCCGGTCTGGCCTAGTCTTTGTCCGAGTCATAATGTTCCACTGCTGCGAGGCCTTCAAGGTCTGGTGGAGGAGGCGGAAAGGTATCATGTGGATATACCATGGGTTGGCCTCGCCCTTGTGTAGTGTGCGCAGGTACCCTTGCGCCCCTCATGGACGGATATTGCCCCCTCCGATTTGGGCACTCGTTCTTCCAATGTCCCTCCTCTTTACAGTATGCACACTGATTGGGGCCTAGGGGAAACCTCGGCCCCCTTTGTCCACGTCCCCTGCTCCCTTTTTTTCAATGAGACACATTGATCCAGATAGGGACTCCTTCACACATTTCAGCGGTGTGTAGTTCTGAGTTCTTGGGATGGTCTGTTCCATCTGGACTCTGGCCAATTCCTTCTGCTGGACTCTCTGGATTGCAATTGGTGACATGGCTCCAGGCCTCATTCAGAAAAGCAGCACCAATGTTAAGTGAAAAGACTAAATATTCTAGATTAGATTTCACAATGAGACAATGCAATGCGACAAACTTAATTTTATCCATATTTACTAAGATCATATCCTATAAATATTGCTTTATAAACTTTCAATGGTCTACCAGTAACTATCTCGTATGGTGTCAATTTTGTCTCACAGTTTGATTAACTCCTTGTCTCCCTATCACTGGAGATTCATTTGCTGATAGGAAATATTCCATTATGACTGATCTTTACATGTTTACAGATCAGACAAGTTGCACACACGTGTTCTGCAATTTTGGCAAGTTTTAGAATTATACCAATTTTGTGAGAATTTGTCATCAAATCATCCCCCTTTGCCCATGCATGCCTGGCCAGGACATACAGAGGCAAAAAGGAGGCAAAAAAGCATCTGGAAGTACCACATGGCCAGTGTAGGTTTTCCAAAGCTCATCAGGGTGCAAGGTGCACCTAGCCTGTCTCCAGGTGCCTATTTCTAATTGTTGAGTATGTGTTGGGGCTTAGATGACTTCCTAAATTGAAGATTCTGGAGACGGCATAGTTGAATAAAGTGCTAATCATCATTTTTTTGTTTACATATTCATTAGCCAGATACATCACTTCACATCATTAAATTACCTTCACCAGTTTACTGTCCATCAGAGTCCCTCCTCTTAATATCCCACTTCATCCCTCACAACAATCCTTCATCACCTGCATCATTCCACCAACTACATACATAGGTCCTTTTCATGTTTTTTATACCATACTAATGTATCCTTATTTGGCAAGGCTGCTAAGAATATCAAACATTTGTTAAACACTTAGTATTGGTGTAAACGAATGGTAGGCAGAAAATATAAATTTAGATTCTTCTCAATAAGCATAACAGTGTGAGTAAACAGTGTCCCTTTCCCACTAACTTAATTGGTGTAGTTCTAAATGGACATATGTGCTCATTCTAAATAGCAACTGTCTAAACAATCTAGGTAAAGTTCTTACAATATAAAACTATTATTTTGCAACATTTTATAACATCAATCCCAATAGAAAGAAGTATGGCTCCTAACATGACAGCCACATATCTCTTACGTATGACTTGAGTCTATCGTATACACTGTTCTTAGTGAGAGTGCTGTTGGACTGATCTTGAAATTGCAGTGTCCACAAGGATTTGTGTAAGCTACTCATTAATTATGGTGTCAAAAAGAGATCCTTTTGGAGGTGAGAGATCTAAGAGGGTACAAGGCACTGGTGGTTGGGCCTCATGGCGATACTTTTTCAGGTTCTTCTTGGCCTGCATGACATTTGTGGCTGGGCCTCATGGCGATACTTCCTCGGGTTCTTCTTGGCCTACTCTCCCCTGCCTATTCATGTCTCTTCAGAGGCATAAATATACAAGGTTCATGTTCTTCAGGCCTTGTGTGTCCTCGAGGAGTCTTAGAGCAGTCAGAATTCTTGTGGCCCAGATCATCACACTGGAAGCAGCACATTTTCCTAGGCTGTGGCCTCACTTTTCTGCCTCTCTCTCTCTCTCATTCTTTTTCTCAGACCTCTCCTGGATCATTGCTAACAAGCAAGATTTGGTTTTGTCCAATCAACTCAAGTTAATGTTATTGTTTTATCTGTAAATAATTTTACAAATATTCTCATATTTTCTGGGAACTCAGTTCCATCTTTACTCTATATGCTTGGGAACAAAGCAATTTCAGATGAGCCCCTGTCCAAAATTTCAGCAAACTTATTAATATTTACTCATCTTGTAATTGCTGTGTGTGTACTGGACCTCTGCATAATGTACTACTACAACAAGTGTATTTGGTAACATAAGTGCAAGTGTATAAACTAAAGAAAATTAATATCTCACAGTGCTGCAACATATATCTGTTTTCTCAGGAACTGTACTCCTGAAACTGAAATAAAAACTTTCAAAACAAAGTACAGTTTTTCTCTGGACACCAGCACATAAAATTCAAATACAGAAAAACAGGTGAAATTATCCTAAAATCCAATATTGTATGGTGTTACTGTCCTGTTCATCAGTCATCAGTGCAGAGCTTAACAATGCAAAATAATTACCTTGAATCTTACAGTTCAGGAAACAGGCATTCTCAAATGACATGAAACTGCAAAGAGGTGAATTCAAAATCATGCTTTGTCACATTTAAATTAAAACCTTATACCTGAAACTGGTACCAAACTGATCTGAAATGTTATCTTCAACACAGACAGCAGAACAAACAATAGGTCTCTCTTGTGTCCAGATTCCTTCAGGCAAATGCAGATTACTATGTAGCTGAACAATTAACCTATAGTTATAGCTGTTTATGGTTCTGTAAAATATAAACAATAACTATGCCCTCTTTGAGGTGCTTGCCACAATATATAAAATCCCCTTTTAACTTTTAAGTTTGCTTGATAGCATATACAGTCAAAGACAAAGAATAGATGCATAACATACTAATGATAAAGATTAACCAGGATTACCTTCTTATTTACTCAGGATTTAAATCATTTGCAAACTGGCTCAGGATGTCCCATTGTCCTGTCAGGGCTCTTAACCTCTACTTTGAAGGTCAAAGAAAAACAAAAACAGTTTCCTTAGTTTCGTGCCTTGTTTGTTTGATCTAGTCACTTCAGCATCCAGGGACCATAAAATCTACTGGAGTAGCCAGTAATGAAAGAAAAACAGTATTTACTGCAAACAAACATTTAAACACAAGACAAATCAAAGCTTACAAGTGCTTTATGCCTAACAGCCTATCTGATCAGAATAAATCCACCCCATAAATCTTTGCTAATAGTAATCTGACCAGCCTTTCTCCAGCCTTTGTTTGCTCCCAGCCTTCAGGTGACATACACATAGTACACAATCAAGATGCTGGTCAGACATCTGAGGATGCTCAAGGGAGATACCCCCCATGGTTTTAGAAGCTCAAAATCTCTACAATTAAAATTGATGACAAGAGGATTGTTTGGAGGCTAGGTGAATTGTCCTTTTGTCCTCTCTAATGGGTCTCCATTCATCTGCTAGAAGAAGAACCCCTCCCTGATCTCCTAGTATTTTTCTGTAGTTATGCAAACTGTCTCAACAGTTTCAAGTACCCCTTACTCACTGCTGAGAGGTATGATCAAAATGTGATTCTTTGACTATTGATAGTGGTTGGGGCAAAGTACTTCAGGCTGGAAGGTAGGGGGGGTTCAAATCCCACTAGAGGACAGCAACCTTGGGCCGGAAGGACTGGGGTTTCTAGTCCCACAGGTGCTCCTTGTGGTCTTGGGCAAGCCACTTAACCCTCCATAGCCCATGTTCCCTGTAAAATAGTTATCTCCAAGTTATAATGCCCTGTTCAATGTAATTTCAGTTTGCTCAATGTAAACCGCACTGATGCAGAATAGCGCGGTATATAAGAGAATGTAAATAAATAAATAAATATTGATTATGCATGAAACATAGTAATGATACTGGATATGCATTAAATAAAGCAATTGTCTTCCTTCACTTCTATACTTGTACAGCAGTCTATATACAGTAAACCCTGCTCCCCTTTTATTTACAGGGAACAGTCCCTTTCCTCTTTATTTACAGAGGTTGGAGGAGAAGCTATGGGGTTGGTGCCGGACTCAGTCCCTTTTTTTTTTCATTATCTACCCCTTCTTGGATTTCTCCTCTCCCTTTTTTTTTAAAGAACATTTTCTAAACTGTCCTTCTCCCTGCAGTCAGTAGACCTGGTGTTTTTCACTGTTTCAGGTGGCCATGCTCGCACTAAGCTGAGCCACTCCCGCTCACACAGTACAACTAGTCTGGGGGAAGTGAGCCTAACTCCATAGTCACCCCAAAGGCAGTTTTAAAATGGCTTAGCATGCATTTCAGAGGAGTCCTATTTCTGGATCCACTAGACCCCATACTGTAATTATTCCTGATCCGTATACAACACTCGCGTTTATAACACAGAACGAGACATCAGAGGGGAGACAACAGGCAGAGGGACACAGACAGACAGACAGACACACACATATATATATATATATATATATATATATATATACCCTCCCAGACTCCCGTTTCCCCAATCCAGACACCAGGACAGGCGGTGGTTTCAGAACCCCATATCTCAGACTACGGTTCTTACTCGGACCGCCCATAGGGGGTGGCCAATCCCGTACCAGACTATTCAACCCGTTTCAGAAAACCAGACTTTTGAAAACCAGACTTTTCAACCCGTTTCAGAAAATTAAGAGAGTGAGTACTCACCGTCCTGAAGAGTTTGGATGCCAGTCTATCAAGCCGGATTTCTGTACCCAGGGAGTCGGCCGTCCAGGACCGAGTGCGCAGGATACTCCAAGGGATCCCTCCAGAACAAAGGGTCCAGTGGCGCTGGGGACCGTTGACGACCAGGAGGTCGGTCCCAGATCGGGCGAGTCCTGGTTGCGCAAACCGCAATGCCTTCACCTGGGGGTGCGAGGAGACAGACGGAGGTTTCCTGGCCAATGCACCAGGAAATGTAGCAGGAGATCTATTACCTATTCGAAGTCTGTCCCTCCAACCCTCAGATGAAAACACAGAGACAGACCGGTATGCAAACACATGCTGTTTATTGTGCGCACAGTCTCAGGCAGAGCCGGCACCCTGAACAAAACGATCTGAGAGAGAGCAAGTGGCATCACACACTGTCTTATATACAGTAAGTTTTCAAACCCATACTAGCTTCTCATTTGTCTCAGGTATCCCCTCTCCACCAATCAGTAGCCCCTGGGGGGGGGGGGGGTTGTGGGCTATCATATAGCATGCCTAAATGACCTGTCTAAACTGGTATGCTCCGGTCTGCTGGACTCTGGGCGAAAGGGTATGTGTTTAAGTTTTGTTTCACTGTAACTCAGGCTGAGAGGGGAGGGGTTACCCTCACAGCTACCTTCCTGGCTGCCTCACCGCCAAGTCAGCAGTGATATTTAGCTACTGGCCGATTATCATAAAGTGACTAAAGTTAGGCAGAAAAAGGTCTGTCCTAAGTTTAGCCGCTTTAGCTAACTGGGCAGCAGCAGAATATTGCCACTGCAAGTTAGCTGTCTGGCCAACCCAAATATTCAATGCTGGTGACCGGATACGACCCCGGCATTGAATATGCGGGTTTTAGTTAAACCTGTGATAGTCAGCCACGTTAACAGCGCTGGCTACCACATCTCATGGCGCCAATGTATTTTTGTGTCCTGGACCTGATATAGAAAATCATAAAAATCAATCTGCAAAATAGTGCCTCTGGGGAAAGTACCAAACAGAGAAAAGTATATCACCCACCATAGAAAACATCCTCACTGTATGACTGGGATACTAGAGCTTATTCTTTCATACCACAGCCTGATCTTTCAGAATATTAAGTTGGATGCACTTTCTGGGTCCAACTCACCTCTTGAGGAGTACAAAAAGGTTTGCTCGGAGTTGAACTCCTTCAGGAGTACTTAGCTGAGTCCCTTCAGACCTTGGCTACTTTCAGTAGCTGCTCATAAATCTAGGCTCTCCTCAGAATCTCCTCCTCTCTGTTAGGCGATGTTGATCTAGGGAACCTCCTCTTACTACTGCTACTTCTACTAATTGCTTGTATAGCACTACAAGGCATACACAACACTGTACATAGACAGTTGCTTCTCTATAGAGCTTAGAATCTATTCAAGACAGATAGACAGGCAGACACAGCAAGGCAAAATTAAGGGGGGTGCTTATAACACCTATGGATGGTAAACAGGAGAAAAAGCAGGTTCGGATCCAAAAGCAGGCTTGAAACTGTGAGTTTTTAGCCCTGATTTGAATAGGATCAGAGATGGAGCCTGATATACTGAGTTAGATAGTCTGTTCCAGGCATACGGTGCAGCAAGGTGCAATGAAAGAAGTCTGGAGTTGATAATGGAAGAGAAGGGAACAGAAAAAAGTGATTTGCCTAATGAGTAGAGATCCCAAGCAGAGGTGTAGGGAGAGATAATAGAGGGAAGGTAATGAAGAGCCGCAGAATAAAGGTACTTGTAGGTCAGTGGGACAAGGTGAAACTGGATGCAGAAATGGCTAGGAAGCCAGCGAGGAGGGATCTAGCAAAGCGTGAAGAATGGTCAAGAATTTGGCAGCTGAGATTTAATGCTAAAAAATGCAGGGTCATGCATTTGGGCTGCAAAAATCCAAGGGAGAGATATAGTGTAGGGGCGAAGTACTTCTGTCCACGAAAGAAGAGCGGGACCTGCGTGTGATTGTTTCTGATGATCTTAAAGTGGCTAAGCAGGTAGAAAATGCGACAGTGAAAGCCAAAAGGATGCTTGGGTGCATAGGGAGAGAAATGGCCAGCAGAAAAAAATGAGGTAATAGCGCCTCTGTATAAGTCTCTTGTGCGACCTCATTTGGAGTATTGTGTGCAGTTCTGGAGTCCGCACCTTCAAAAGGATATAAACAGGATGGAGTCAGTGCAGAGGGTGGCTTCTAAAATGGTCAGTGGTCTTCATTATAACCCATATGGGGACAGACTTAAAGATCTTAATATGTATATGTTAGAGGAAAGGCGGGATAGAGGAGATATGATACAGGCATTTGAATACCTCCATGGCATAAATGCACAGGAGGAGAGTCTCTTTTGATTGAAAGTAAGCTCTTCAATGAGGAGGCATAGGATGAGGGTGAAAGGGGATAGGCTCAGGAGCAATATGCTGAAATATTTCTTTACAGAAAGAATGATAGCTGCGTAGGATAGTCTCCCAGTGGAGGTGGTGTAGACAAGGATAGTATCTGAATTCAAGCAAGCATGGGACAAATACAGAAGATCTCTAAAGGAAAAAAAGGGCCTATAGTAGTTGATATGGAAGGGCAAATTAAATAGACCATATGGTCTTTTTCTGCTGACATGTTTCTATATTTCTATAATTTGATGACACTTAAAAACAAATTCTCTGGAACTCCACATCCAATCTGGCCAGTTTTCACTGGTTTTCCCCCCTTGTCAAATTTGATCCTGTTCCATTAAATTTTCTGTTTTTTTGCCCCCAGACAGACAGACAGACAGACAGATATTCTTGACCCCTTATTGCTCCAGGTGCTCTGGTTGAACCTTTATATGAGTAGGTATTGATGTGCTTCCATTGATGTTGAGGAATAATCCATAGATGTCGATATCTTTGAGGTTAAGGGGCATTAGTAGTGTATTGAGGTTAATGCTATTGATGTCAAGCAACTTGCCCAACATTTCAGTATCACGGAGACCTTTGATGCCTACTTTGTTGATGATTGTCACAGGCTTTGTTGATGATTGTCACAGGCTGGTCCTCTAGGCCAATTCTATAAGTCAGGAATACAACAATGTCTTCATTTTTCCATAGATGAGGCAGAACACTGGTGTACTATTTACAAGCTTTGGGGGGCATATTAACAGTGATTAACATAGTTATTTGACCTGCAAACCATGGTGATCATGCTGAATGGAATATTCAGCAGCATATAGCCAGTTTGTACCACTGAATATCTCACTCTAACGTTGCTAGACGCTCCAGTGTTAATCCAGTAGCATTGGGGCATTCTGGGGGCTTTGCAGAGGATAACTAGTTAGCTTTTGAACAGTGCCCTTGCCCATTTAGCTGTAGCAAATATGACCCCAGTATTGAATATAAACTTAGATTGCAAGCTCACTGGGGTGCATGAATGTAACTGACTTTTAACTTCTGAGAAAGGCCTGAGATAAATCTAGTTCCTTTCCCCTCAATTCTGACTGCAACTCTTAGCTGTCTCTGCATTGTATAAAGCTTGGACTCTCAATGTTAATCTATGGGTTCCTAGTCGGTAACTTCCCCAAACAGCATTTAGCTCCTTTGGCATACCTTTAATTTAGGATGTATTTATAATGGCAATGAGATTGTCTCCTCCAGCTTGGCTGTCTATCTCCATCACAGATTACCTGCCTGGCGATTTTAAACTACTAAGTGGATGTTTCACTATGGCTTCTAATACATTGCCCTTCTGTCAGCTTCCCAAAACACTAATAATTTTTTAATTGCTTAATAATATCTGCAGCAGCAGTCTTTCATCAAACTCATACTTCAGAGTCTGACAACTATTTAGGTTGCCAACCAACTGGTTTTAGACTGGCCTAGCCAGTTTTACATGTTGGAAGTCGGCGGCTAGCAGAACGGTAAAACCGGCTAACGAAGGGCTGGTTTTCTGCTGACTGCCCATCGCTCCAATGTCTGCCCGTGGGGATCCTAATCCCTTGGGCAGAAGTGCTGAAGAGAGAGCTGGTGACTGCTCGTGGGGATCCCAACCCCCATAGGCAGACATGCAGAAATGGCTGCAATTGCCAGTGACTGTCCTTGGGGATCCCAACCCACGCAGACAGAAATGTTGAAATGGCCACGATCACCAGTGACTGCCTGCAGGGATCCTAATCCATGCAGGCAGACATGCAGAAATGGCCACAATCGCTGGTGGCTGCCTTTGGGGATCCCACATATATTCGTAAGTGATATTGCCGAAGGGCTGAACGGAAAAGCCTGTCTTTTTGCAGATGACACCAAAATTTGCAACAGAATGGACTCCCCTGAGGGAGTGGATAACATGAGGAAAGATCTGCAAAAGCTGGAAGAATGGTCTAATCATTGGCAGTTAAGAAAGTGCAGTGTCATGCACTTGGGAAGCAGAAATCCAAGGGAATTGTATGCAATACGGGGTGAGAGATTGATGTGCACGGATCAGGAGAAGGACCTCGGTGTGATTGTTTCTGATGATCTCAAGGTGGTGAAACAGTGTGACAAGGTGGTGGCAAAAGCCAGAAGGATGCTGGGTTGCATACAGAGAGAAATTACCAGCAGAAAGGAAGAGGTACTAATGCCACTGTACAAGTCGCTGGTGAGGCCTCACTTGGAATATCGTGTTCAGTTTTGGAGACCGTAACTCACAAAGGATATAAAAAGGCTGGAAGTGGTTCAGAGGAAGGTGACCAAAATGATTTGGAGCCTGCATCATAAGACTTATAAGAAGAGACTTCAAGACGTAAATATGTACACTCTGGAGGAGAGGAGGGACAGGGGAAATATGATTCATACCTTTAAATACTTAAAGAGTATTAATGGACGAACAAACCTCTTCCAAAGATGGGGAAGCTGTAAAACTAGAGGGCATAACATGAAACTGCAAGGGGGTAAACTGAAAGGCAATGTCAGGTAATACTTTTTCACTGAAAGGGTGGTGGATGCTTGGAATGCCCTCCCAATGGAAGTGGTGGGGGCAAACACAGTGACAGAATTCAAAATGGCATGGGACAGACATAGTGGATCCCTTTATAGCAACAGGATAAAATCAAAATAAGCATAACTATCTCTTATATCTGAACAAATAGGGGTGACCTACACGGAGTGGTGGATACACCCCTAAACAAAGGCATGGGGAGAGATAACTTGCACGGAGCAGCAAGTGCACCTACTCTTGCCGCCTTGCTGTGCAGACTAGATGGACCATGCTGGTCTTTATCTGCCGTCATATACTATGTTACTATGTTACTATGATCGCAGCCATGGGAGCCCGAGCCATTGGCTGTCAGCCACAATCAGTGACGATTGCACAGCCTGCTGAAAAATAAAAAGGTTACCAAGTTTGCTGCATAGCAAACATCATAACTTTTCTTTTTATTGGCAGACTGTGCAGTCACCAGCTCTCCCGGCCACCTCAGCACTTCTGGGAATGGAGGGCAGGGGTGAGTGCAAAGGAGGGAGGTTGAAGGAGAGAGTGTGGGTGGGGGAGGGATAGAAAAGGGCTTGGCTTGAGTAGGGGTGAATATATAGAAAAGGCACAATGTGTATGTTCAAAAGCACATCCCTCTCCTGCCACACATACATGCAGGCACCCCTCTTCCACATCACACACACAGGCACCCATCTCCGTACCACACACACACACACAGGCACCCAACCTCCACACCACACAGGTGTTTAATCGGTCAGTGGGAGTGGTGGGAGAGGAAGGAGAAGGAGGAGTGGGGCCACTGCTTTTTGTTGGCACTGTGCAGTGGCCCGTTAAGAGCTTGATTTATTAAGCTTTTAGCCATGGAAAATGGAAAAACAGTCTTAGTAAATCAGGCCCTAAAACCTAAAAAAGTAACTGTGATACACCTTTTTGGAGGGTGGACATGCACTGTGGCCTAGATTTCAATGGCTGGGTCCTAGATTTTTAGGGTGGCTCCTAGATCCCAAGAAAATTTGTCAAGGCATGGTTTAAATCACACCGGCACACTGAGATGGCTATGCTGCATCCTGTCTCCCTCTAACGTCAGACATCATCGGTTGGGGAGGGATATGGCAGAGCTGTCTCAGCCCACACATGGTCTAAACGCAGGCCCCCACATAGTGCTCTTGCATTTTCTTGGGCCAGGTCCACCGGGAATATACTGGACAAGTGGTTTATGGAGGCAGAGCAATGATGTTGGATATGGGGAGAGGAAGAGGGATGCAGAGGGGGGATGCTGGACATTGAAGGTAGGGATACACAGAGAGAGATGCTGGACATGGCGGGATAGTGACAGAAGGGGGATGCTGGGCATGAGGAGAATAGGTGCAAATGAGGTATGCTGGACATGGGAAGGATATGGGCAACAGGGGTATGCTGGACATGAGGGGATAGGGACAGAAGGGATATATGGACATGGGGGTAAAGATACACATGAGGAGATAGGTACAGAGGGGAATGCTGGACATTGGGAAGGAAGAAGGGACAAAGAGGGGAGATGTTGGACATAGGGGAAGGGACACAGAGAGAAGATGGTAGACATAGAGGAAGGGATGGGACATACTGGATGGAGGAAGGGAAGAAGGATGGGAAGAGGAGTGGATACTTGACATGGGGGAGAGAGGAGGAGAGTAAGTGAAAGACTAGGAAATAAGAGGCTGGGGATTGAGAAAGAGATGGGAAATGGGAGGGTTGGGTGAGGGAAGGAGATGGAAAGCTATCTTTATCTTTATTATTTCTTGATATGCCGCCCATTGCAGCGAAGCATCAGAGCAGTGCACAATTACAATAAAATACAGCATAGTTAGGAAAGGAAAGGAACGCCATTCGGTTGACAGAAAAGATGAGTAGGGAATGGAAGGCTGAAGAAGACAGGAGAGCATACCAGGTAAGGAAGAAAGCAGAGGGTAGTGACATAGGGAAAGAGAGACAGAAAGGGCTAGGGAGAAGAGGAGGGCAGGTCATAGGCTAGTTGAAAGAGGTGGGTTTTGAGGAGGGACTTGAGCCGAGCAAATGAGAGCTCGGCACGCAGGGCAACAGGCAGTGAGTTCCATAATGCAAGGGCAAGAAAGAAAAAGGCGGAGTGACGTGTCTGCTCCAAGTGCACTTGGGAAACTGATGGAAAAGCCAGGTGGTGAGTGTGAAGGGACCGGAGAAGGCAGGGAGAAGTGTGAAAGTGAAGGAGATCAGCCAAGTATTGCGGGCTGCCGGAGCGAATTGCTCGGTGTGCCAGAGTGAATCATTTATAGTTGAGGTGGATACAGTAAAAAGAGAGAAATGAGGGAGTGGTTGGTAAGAAAAAGGAATGAAATCTGGATAGAGAAGCAGAAAAATAAATGAAAAAAAACCTTAAAGTGTTAAAACTGATATAAGAGAGGAAGTGAAGACAGGAGGAGAGAAAGAAATGGCAACTGGAGAGGAGACTATGAAAAGAGAACTAAGAAAAGATAGAGGAAAACAGAAACCAGAGACTGGGACCAACATAATTAGAAAAATTAAATGACCCACCAACAAAGGTAGAAAAAATAATTTTATTTTCTATTTTGTAACTGGAAAATGTCGGTTTTTGAAAAGTACATCTACCAGGAATCAACATTTGTGTAGGATATGGCTGGGGCCTAGCCCAAGACAAAAATCTGAGAAAGAACCCTAAAGTCAGCTAGCAAACTGTGTCTTTTTCAGTTTCAGACAGGTCTGAGTCCCTCTCTGGCATGGAGGCCCAGGGCAATTGCCCTGGTTGCTTCCTTCCTAATGCCAATCCTGACATCTGCTGTCTTTTGTTTTCTATAATAAAGGGGGAAATGCATTTCTTTCTGTTTCTCTGGTATTGCACTGCATGAAGCATCTGGGTTTCTGAGGTTTTAGTTTAATTTTTGTCTACATATTTGTATTTTTACTTTGTGATCACCTATTGGAGAAGGCTCATCTGTAACGTGTGCGAATGTGTGACCAAGACTGGGTATTCTGTTGCCATGGAATTTCTGTTTAAGAATGTGTAGTAATCTGGCTTGTTCAGCTTTCCTAATAGGTTTATTGACGTTTTAGGGCCCGCTGCAATATTTACGGTGCTGCCTTTTTCTAGGTACGGTCTTGTGTGAGTTTTGCAAATTAGTACTGGCAAGGTAGATTTGCTTTTGACCCCAAATGACTTTAATTCCAGGGCCAGCCCTACATTCAGGCAACCCAGCCGATCGCTTCTCGGTGTCATCAGAGAGTAGGGCATTCAAAGCTAAACAATAAATTCTGACAGAAAGGGGGGACATGCAGGTTAAGATTTGCTTAGGGTGCCATCACTTTGAATCAACTCTGGGTCTGGCTCTGATAAATTCTCAATATGCTTGGAAATGAGAGGGATTTTTTCTCATATGGTAAGTTGAATGGGGAAGGTTCTAGCTCTGCTCTGCACAGATTAGTGGGGAAGGGGGCGGGGTTCAGTGGATGCAGAATATATGTTTGGTCTGCTGCTTTTTAATATATTCATAAATGACCAGAAAATGGGAATAACGAGTGAGGTGATCAAATTTGCAGATGACACAAAATTATTCAAAGTTGTTAAAACACAAGAGGAATTGCAAGAGGACCTTGATAAATTGGCAGACTGGATGTCCAAATGGCAGATGAAATTTAATGTGGATAAGCGCAAAGTTATGCACCTAGAAAAGAACTACTCAAACTATGGTTGCACGATGCAAGGATCCACATTGGGAACCACCACCCTGGAAAAAAATGTTGTCGTCATTGTGGATAGCATGTTGAAACCCTGCACCCAGTGTGCAGCGGCAGCCAATAGAGCAAATAGAATGCTAGGTATTATAAGAAAGGAATGGAGAATAAAACAAAGGATATTATAATGCCTCTATATCGTTCCATGGAGCGATCACACCTTGAATATCGTGTTCAATTCTGGATGCCGTATCGTAAAAAGGATATAGTGGAATTAGAAAAGGTACAGAGAATAGCCACCAAAATGGTAAAGGGAATGGAAGGATACCCCTATGAGGAAAGGCTTAAAAGATTAGGGCTCTTCAAATTGCAAAAGAGACGGCTGAGGGGAGATATGATAGAGGTCTATAAATTAATGAATGGAGAGGAACGGGGTAAACGTAGATCGATTGTTTACGTCATCAAAAAGTAGAAAGACTTGGGAACACGCATTGAAACTACAATGAAAACCATTTAAGACTAATAAGAGAAAATATTTTTTCACTCAAATTGTAATCAAACTCTGGAATTCGTTACCAGAGGATGTAGTAAAAGCTGTTAGTGTAGCTGGGTTTAAAAAGATATGGCCATTTAATAATGGTTTATGGCCATTCCTGGAGTAAAGGTCCATAAACCATTATTAAAGAGAACCCAAGCAATCCACTTCTTGCCCCAGGACAAGCATTGGGTGCCCCAGGACAAGCATTGAGTGCCTTTGATCTGGATTGGCCATTGTTGGAAACAGGATACCGGGCTTGATGGATCTTGGTCTGACCCTGTATGGCATATCATGTACTTATGATTTAATGCCATATGGGAGAGCTCATTTATTTATTTAAAGGTTTTCTATACTGCCTTTTCTTTAAATCAAAGCGGTTTACACTGGAACTAAACAGGAGTTACATAGCAAAAAAGAAAAAAAAGGGGGAGGGGCATGCAGGAAACATTTAATAGTGCAACATTACATTAAAAGGTATATACTCCTGTAGAATGTACAGCAGGTAAAATTATATAGTTTGAGGCTGGTAGGATGCCCTAGGTGGGTTTTTCAAAGTGACCTCTGAAGAGTTGTGTTTTTAAATGATTCTGAAATTCTTTGATGTCTGTTATAGCTCTCAAGGCATCTGGTAGGCTGTTCCAAAAGGAGAGAGCTCTTGCAGAGGTAGCATTGATAGTTTTAGTGTATGATAAGGATGTCAATATAGAATCAATTGCACTGTGTCTTTTAGGTCTAGTGCTAGAGTTAATAATGATTTATTTACTTTATTTATTTAGCAACACTTTTATACTGCCATATCTGCCAGTCACAGCGATTTACATAGAACAAGAGTAACAAGGAACATTAACTTTACTTAAAACATGTGTTGTATGGTTTACTAGACTAAAACTCTATAACCCTGACCATTACTATCAAAGAACCTCTTAACCTATTAACTATTAATATAGTAGGTGGTGAGTTGTAATTATATGTGTGTGTCCAAAGCTGTTGAGGTGGTTATGTGACTGGGACGAAGTATTCCTAGAACAGCAGTGTTTTCAGTCTTCAGCGGAAGATTACAATGTCTGATATTGAGGAGGAAGAGCATTCCAAATGATGAGTGCATAGTAGTAGAAGGCTGTGTTGGAGGTTGTGCTGTTAGTGTGGGTGATTGTTGAGGGTACTGTGAATAGGCTACTGTTGGCGCTTCTGTGGATTCTTTGGGCATGCGGTTTGGTGAGCATAGACTGCAAGGTGTGGGCAGAAAGTTGTTTCATCGCTTTGAAGAAACAAATGATGATTTTTTCAGACTGTCTGCAGATAAGTTATGATTAATTTTAAATATGATCATTATTGTTTTGATGCGAGATATGACTGGAAGCCGGTGGAGTTGGAAGAGAAGAGTAGTTACATGTTCATGCTTAGAGGAGCCTAGAATGATGCAAGCCATTGTATTCTGTGCAATCTGCAGAGGTCGGATAGTATGCTTGGGAAAGCCAAGGAATATGAAATTACAGTAATCCACAAAGGAGTTTTGATAGCCTGACAGACCGTTCAAAAGTGATCATAGCTGAGCAGGGGTTTGAGTCTCTGATTTATGGCTATTTTGTGGAAAGTATTTCTGGCAGTTTTGTTGATGTGGGACTGGAAGTTAAAATTGGAGTCCAAAGTGATTCCAAGGTATTTTATTTCTTTCCTTATGGGTATACAACAATTTGGCATGGTGATTGATTGAGGGGGGGTTAAAGGAAATGTTACGTGTAATAATAAGGGTTTCAGTGATAATTATATTGATAGACAAGTTATTGTGAGAGAAGGAGCTAGTAATTTCTTGTAGGCAGGTAACTATTGTTGTGTCAGGCTTTTCCAAATTGATTGGAGTGTAAGTCATGATATCAGCATAAATAGCATATAGGATGTTGTATTTTTGATGATGTCACAGATGAGACAAATGTAGAGGTTGAAGAGCAAAGCAGATAGACACAAACCTTGTGGTACTCCTTGTGTGGAGGTGAGGTAGATGAGGTGATTTTGCCAGCTGCCTCCTATTTGTAAGGTATAAGTTAAACCATCTCAGAGCTAAGTTTTTTAGTCCAATGTGATTGAGTTTTCGCTGGAGGTTGCTTTGGGAAACGTTGTCAAAGACTGCAGATACATTAAGAAAGATAAGGAGGAAGCCCATTTTCAGATCATTAATCCCTCTTATTAGCTTGTCGAGGAGTACTATTAATAATGATTCCACATTGTGGTTGCAGTGGAACCCAAATTGGTAGGGGTCAAGAGGGTATGAAGATCAACATGTTCCTGAAGCTGATAGTAGACTGTCTTCTCAAGTACCTTTGCAAGGAATGGGAGGCTTGAAATTGGACGGTATGCTGAAGGGTCATCTTTGATAGGGGAGGCAATTTTGGGGACTAGGTGGATGGTTGCTAGTTTAAGAGACTGGGGCACATAACCCTTTATTAGAGAAGAACAGACTAACTTGTGGATATGTTTGGAGAGCACATCCTTAGTAGATTTTATCCATGGGACCAGGCAGGGGACAGTTGGAGAGATGCTGGTTTTAAGTTTAGCTATAGTAGTTGTGAGCTGTTCAATAGTAGGAATAGTAATTTTCTCCCAAGTGAACACTGGTGGTTTGTATTCTGTGGGTAAATCAGAGACATGAGAGTTGTAATTTTGAAGATAATTATATTTTGCAATCAGGTAGTTTGCATAGACTTGAGGGCTAATGGTTTCGGTTCCAGGAGGGGTGGGCTCTTTAGTAAGGGACTGTACTATTTCAAATAGTTCTCTGGGTCTATTAGCTGATCGAATTATTAGGTTAGTGTGTTACTCACATTTGCAGTGATTAATTAGGTTGTTATAGTCTTGTTGTATATCCTGGTATAGTTGAAGTGTGGTTTGGGTTTTGTTTCTTCTCCAAGTCCTCTCGATTTTACGGAGATGTCTTTTAGTTAGGGTTGCCAACTGGCTCCAGATGCGCCCGACAGTGTCAATCCAGTCCTGGGTTTACTCCATTGCATGCAGGGATATGTAGTTCTGATTTCTCCATTGCACTCAATAAGAAATGAAAAACTACAAGTCACTGCATGCAATGGGGTAAACCCAGGACTGGATCAAGTCTGTCGGGCGCATCTGGAGCCAGTTGGCAACCCTACTTTTAGTTATTCTGATCTTGTCCGAGTAACATGGTACAGAACTTCTGGTTAATTTGATGTGTCCAAAATGTTTTCTATCTGGTGCTCTTGCTTCTGCATTGATCGTACTATTCCACTGTTCAATAGCTTTGTCGAGGTTAAAAAGGTCCAGATTTAGAGATGGCACAACTGGTCCTTGCTGAGGCATTTATATCTTTGTCTTGTTTGAGGCGGTAGTTCATGTGTGGTCAGATAAGTGTGGAAAAAACTAATTCAAATGCTGTAATGGTCAGACCACGGTACTGGAGTAATTGAGGGGGGGGTGTTATTGTGTTGTTTTCCATTATTGATTTTGGAATAAAGATCAGATCTGGAATGGAGCCAAGGCAGTGAGTTGATTCAGTGAGGAGCCGAGTATATTGTAGTGCTTCCATAGCTTTCAGAAAAATGCCAGCATCTTTGTGAGATTGAGAGTTAAGATTAAAATCACCGAGAACCAGCAGGGGCTTGTGATGTGAATTGGTAGAACATACTAATTCAGAATTACAGAGAGTTCATCTACAGCGCTTTTAGGTGCAGTATAAGTGAGACAGATGGCCAGGTATTTGTTCTCAATGATTATTGTGTTGGAGTACTCTCTGCACGTTGTTGCAAGAATTTTTAATCTGAGATGGATGTTGACTAGTACCAATACTCTTCCACTTTTTCTATTTATGCATGGGCAGTTAAATGCAGGGTGAGTTGTGGGGGTTAGTTGCTTCAAGATGACTTGGTTTGAATCAGTTAGCTAAGATCCTGTGACACAACAGATGTCAGTTTTGTATTATTGTAAGTGGCCTATGAGGGTGTTAGTCTTATTTCTGACAGACCTTGCATTAATAAGTTCAATGTTAATTTTATCAAGGGTATGGTTTATTTTTGCATATATGTAAGTCAGGTCTGATTTTTATGAGTGTGTGGAGGTCCTCTTGTGTGGGCGTTTTGGTATGAACTGACATGTTTGCTGTTAGCAAGGAATAATAATGAGATAAACCTAAATAAAGGTGCAGTTCTTGTGTGGCATAAGAGGGGACCTAATATCAGATAAAGGTGGAAGTAGTAGAGTGTCATGATGGTACTGGTCTGACTTTGGTCAGGGTTCTTAAAGCAGACTTTTCCTTCTGGTAGCCTCCTCTGTGTAGTCACAGCAGTCAGTCACAGGACTTAGAAGGGATGAAGCTAGTTGATATCTGGTTCAAGGAGCTTTATCACCATTGAAAGCTCCCTGCTCTCGGTCCCCACATAAGGGCCACACCAAAGGGCCCTCTGGTGAGGTCCTCAGGCACGGGAGTGCCTGTTGGAGCCTTAGTTTAAATTGTGCTGTAGCGCTGATTGGCTGAACATACTGCAGGCTTCCCTCTCATAACTGATCACTATTTCCTTCAATATTTGATATTCCATGCCTTTTGGAGCCGTGGAGTCCGATTCAGAGAAGGGGACGTTTGGGCTGTCCGGATGTCCCCTGAGTAAGACGGGCCAGTTAGGACCCAATTCTGGACCACGGGAACAAAATATTTCAGCGGTGCACAGAATCGGGCCTGTTGATGGCCCGGCGTGCCCTTGCCGTCTGCGATATCATCCTCCCTACAGATGCCCCAGACTCCTGCAGCTTAGGTCCCCCTCTTCTCCGCCGCCCGACCCACAGCTGGCCTGCTGGGGCCTGGATTGGGTGGCAGGGACCCCCTCGCACCCGGCCCCGGTCCTGGTTGCGGGTGGGGATCCCCAGGCCCGATCGCCGGGTTGGTACTGCTTATTCCACCTTTGAGGTAAATTGGCCCTGTACATCCTGCCAGGCTGGCCCGACCCCGCTCTGCCCAGTTCCCGCCCCCTCCTGCCCTCCACCGGTTCTCCCTGTCCTGCTGCTCAAGATGTACGGGGAGAGCTGGAGGGGGAATTGGGCCCGAAGAGCTTGCAGGGCTGCACGTCCCGCCAAGACGCACAACCCCGCAATCCACGTCCCAGAATAAGTTTAAATGATGCTGTAGGGCTGATTGGCTGAACACACTGCAGGCTTCCCTCTGTCACAGCTGATCACTGTTTCCTTCAATGTTTGCTATTCTGGGCCTCTTGGAACCTTAGTTTAAATGGTACTGTAGGGCTGATTGGCTGAACACACTGCAGGCAGCACATGTACATTGGAGGAGCATGAGAAGGGGATTGTGCTTGACTAGGTGCTTAAGAGTTCAAACTCTTGTACCCTCCCTTGAGGGGGGATCATGGTCCACCAGGCCACGAATGATGTTTAAGGGATGAGAGGGGGGATCAGACCCATTGGGCCACCAGTGCCTTTATTTCTGTTGGGGGTTCAATATCCAGGGGGAGTACTGGCCCCTCAACATCGTGTCAGTGGCAGCAGGGGCTTTCCCTAATGCCTGGATCATCTGAGGTGAAGTGTCAAATTTCATCTCAGATGATCCTGTTTGTCTGGGACAGCATGCCAAACTTGCACAGACTCCTGTGTGCATGTATTTAGCTTGCTCTCCCAGTTTAACGCTGATTTTTGCACACTGGTTAATTTGCATATAGCATCATTGCACGAAAAGTCAGCATTAAACTTATGCAATGAAACCCTATGTTCTCTGGGAACAAGCAGGAAGTCAGTCCTCACATATGGATGACATCGGCACCAACGGAGCCCTCGTGGAAGCATCCCCCCAGCTTTCAAAGAAAGCCTTTGGGAGATGCCACCACGCATGTGTGGTCCCCTTCCCACGCAAGGGTTCCATCTTGCTCAGTCTCCTTTTTTCCAAGGAGCCCTTCAGACGTCATCTGGCTTGTCCCCAGAAAAAGTTGCTTTTTTTTTCTCTCTGAGTTTCGCACTCGCCTCCGCTATTGCACTGGTACTCTGCCCGCCTACCAACCTCGGTGCCTCGGTGTCGGGTTTGGTTCAAATTTTTGTAGTTTACGTTCCTTTTTCTTTTCTGGCACCTTCGCACCTTTTTTCTCCCGCTGGCAGCCCGGAGGGTCTTCGACCTCGCAGGGGTGCTTTAATTCCCCATGGCTATCAGTGGTTTTAAAAAGTGTGATTGGTGCTCTAAAATCATGTCTTTGACCGACACACACGACTGCTGTCTTCATTGCCTCAGGCCAGACCATGACCTGGCGACCTGCGGTCTCTGCAGAAATCACAAATGCCGCAGAACTCCATGGTGGTGGAGTCAGCAATGCATCAGCTGAAAAGCCAGAAGACACAGTCCTTGGTGCCCCCCGTCCCCCAACAGGGAGGCCTGCACCTTGGATGCTCTCGGCAGAAAGTGGTACCAGGGCTCAATTCTCCTCTGCCGCATCCATGCCTCTGTGTAAAATAGTTATCTCCAAGTTATAATGCCCTGTTCAATGTAATTTCAGTTTGTTCAATGTAAACCGCACTGATGCAGAATAGCGCGGTATATAAGAGAATGTAAATAAATAAATAAATGCCTACCAGCTGTACATGCGCATGTACCTGAGAGACCTGGTGAAGGAATTTGCCGGGTTCTCGGCTGGTCTCTCTGAGGAGCCCTTGCAGCACCTCAAGAGCTTGGCCAAGGCCATCCATGAGTGCTCCAGAGTGGCCTATGACAGGTTTGAATCGGCGGCTCAAGTAGCTGGTGGGTCCGATCTCGAGCAGTGGGTTCAGGGCAAACTGGTCAATGTCCCATGCCAAGGAGAGAACCTCTTTGGCAAACCCATGACCAACAAGGCTGCCAAGCTGGAGACCATGTCAAGGACCAAGCTCTCTAAGAAGACCACTGCCCCTCCCCGACAGAAGGGTAAAAAGCCCTTTTACCCAAGGAAGTGAGCTGCTTACCAAAACTACCCACCCTATCAGGCCTCCCCGGCTCCCCAACAGGGTCAGCAGGCCAAGGGACATGGGCAGGCCCACATAAGCAGAAAGCTCCAAAACCCCAGGCACCGGCCCCGACCCAGCCAGGGGGGAGCTTTTGACTTCTTGAGCATAGCCTCTCTACCCCAAGGAGATCAGCAGCCCACAGGGGGATGCCTGGCTCTCTGTGCCCAGAGATGGATGGTTATCACCACTGATTCCTGGGCACTGAGGGTAGTCAGGGAGGGTTATCTCCTCCATCTGGCTCAGACACCTCTTATTTTCAGGGAGAGCCCCTCAGGTCTCCCCTACACCGGGACTTTCTTTTGAAGGAGTTGGCAGGTCTTCTAGAGGACAAGGCGGTGGAACCGGTGCCCCACCACCTCAGGGGCAAGGATTTCTACTCCAGATACTTCCTCGTCCCAAAGAGGACAGGTGTGCCTAAGGCCCATCCTCAACCTGCGCAACCTCAACAAATTCCTGGTGAGGGAGAAGTTCAAGATGCTCTCCCTTGGAACCTTGCTGCCATACCTCCAGCAGAGAGACTGGCTATGCTCCTTAGACCTCAAGGATGCTTATACTCACATTCTCCTCTACCCCAACCACAGGCAGTACCTGTGGTTCATAGTAGGAGGCAGTCAATTTCAATACAGGGTACTCCCCTTCGGCCTAGCCTCTGCCCCAAGGGTCTTCACAAAATGCCTGGCAGTTGCAGCCGCCTTTGTTTTTCCCTACCTGGACGACTGGCTCATAAAGGGAGGCACAGCCTTGGAGGTGCAGCAGGCCACCGCTTGCACCATCCAGGTTCTGAAACACTTGGGCTTTGTCATAAACTACCCCAAGTCTCACCTCCTCCCCACTCAGTGCCTGGAGTTCATCGGAGCAAAGCTTGACACCCTCCAGTCAAGGACTTTCCTGCCCAAGGACTGCGCCGATTGACTCCGGTCCCTTGCTCGGGACGTGCAGCACCATCCCTCGGTGCCCACCCGGCTTTTCCTGTGCCTCCTCGGGCATATGGTCTCCACGGTCCACATCATCCCGGATGCTCGCCTCTACATGAGGACAGTGCAGTGATGTCTCCGGGACCAATAGTCTCAGGCCATGGGCCATCTCCGGGACCGAGTCTCAGTGACCCGCCAGTTGGCAGACTCCATGGACTGGTGGCAATTGCCCTGGCATCTCAAAACAGGCATGCCATTTCAGGCCCCAAGTCACTCAAGGATCCTCACTACGGATGCCTCCCTGCTCAGCGGGGGAGCCCACTGCAGAGATCTCCACACTCAGGGCAACTGGTCACCAGACAAGAGCACCCAGCAGATCAACCTCCTGGAGCTCCGGGCCATACACATTGTCCTGAGAATCCTCTGTCACCACCTATGTCACCAGCCAGTGCTAGCCCAGACAGACAACCAGGTGGCGATGTTCTACATGAACCAATAGGGGGGTATGGAGTCTTGTGCCCTTTGTCAGGAGGCACTGGTCCTCTGATTGTACGCAATCCATCAGCGTATCCTCCTGCAGCAGTGTACCTTCCAGGCCAGGACAACCTGCTAGCCGACAGGCTCAGCAGGGTTCTCCAGCCACACGAGTGGCAGCTGGACCCAGGGTAGCCAGTCGGCTTTTCCATCTCTGGGGAGAACTCATGATGGACCTGTTCACCAGCCCGGACAACTTTCAGTTGCTCTGCTTCTGTTCCACCCTCCAGGGTGTCAGTGGACACGTTCCTGGTCTCATGGTCGGAGGGCCTCATGTACGCCTTCCCTCCAATGCCGCTGATCACCAAGACCCTGTTCAGGATGCTCCATGACAGAGTCTCGCTCCTCAGTGGCTCAGACCATGGTTTCCGCTGCTTCTGAGGTTAGCAGTGGAGGTCCCCATCCCCCTGGGAAGCGACCCAGGTCTTCTTTCCCAGGAGGGGGGCTCTCTCCTGTACCCCAACCTCGGGCCCCTTTCGCTGACAGCATGGCAGCTGAGAGGGTAACTCTGGCCCCTCTCAACCTTCCGGTTGATGTGGAGAACATTCTGCTGGCCTCTCACAAGGCCTCTACTAGGAAGGCTTATGCCCTCAAATGGTGCAGGTTCTCTGTTTGGTGCGCCCAACAAGGGGCTGATCCTTTCTTCTGCCCAGTGCCTTTGGTGTCACAGTACCTTCTCCACCTTTCCCAGTCCAGGCTGAAGTCTAACTCCGTTCAGGTACACCTTAGTGCCCTGGGGGCGCACCACCATCCAGTGGATGGTAAACCTCTCTCGATCCAACCGTTGGTGACCCGTATCCTTAGGGGCTTTCTCCTTTCAAAGCTCCCAGTTCACCCTCTGGCAACCGAATGAGACCTCAACGTGGTGTTGGGGCAGCTCACTCACCCGCCCTTTGAGCCTCTGGCTACCTGCCACCTTTGCTACCTCTCTTGGAAGGTGGTTTTCCTGGTTGCGCTCACCTCCGCTCGCAAAGTTAGCGAGCTCCAAGCCCTTGTTGCAGAGGCGCCTTAAACCCAGCTCTACAAGAACAGAGTGGTGCTGTGCATGCACCCCAAACTCCTGCCGAAGGTAGTGTCGCCCTTCCATCTTAACCAGAAAGTGGTGCTCCCTACGTTCTTTCCAAGACCTTACTCCAGTCAGGCAGAAACGGTTCTTCACACCTCTGACTGCAAGAGGGCTTTGTCCTTCTATATACAATGCACTCAGGGCCACCGCAAGGCTTCTCAGCTGTTTATCTCCTACAACCCTAGAAGGCTGGGTGAGGCGGTGACCAAGCGTACGTTGTCCACCTGGGTGGCAGACTGTATCACCCTCGCTTATGAGCAGAGAGGGCTCCCACTGGAGGGCCGTGTCATGGCACACCATGTCAGGGTCATAGCGGCTTCAGTGGCAAACTTGCGCTCTGTCCCAATGGTGGACATCTGCTGGGCTGCCACCTGGTCTTCAGTGCATTCCTTCGCAGCCCATTACTGCCTGGAAAGAGAGACCTGATGGGACAGTGCCTTCGACCAGGCTGTGCTCCGTAACCTTTTTGGGGTCTAGGCAACTCCTACCCTCCAACCCTTCTATGTTCAGGGTACTGGAGTGCTGGTTCATCAGATACAGGGGTCCAACTGTGGTCTGTGGACATGGACCAAATTGCTGCTGCTTGCGGCTCCCCTCGGGGGAGTCCAATTCTTGCTGTAGGCTTTCGGTAGCCTGTAGCTGTGGAGTCCCATATACTGTATGAGGACTGACTTCCTGCTTGTTCCTGGAAAAAGCGTAGTTACTCACCTGTAACAGGTGTTCTTCGGGGACAGCAGGAATCAGTCCTCACAACCCTCCCTCCTCCCCTTGAAGTTGCTTCTTTATCGTCCTCTTTTTTTTTTTTTTGCCGTCTTTTAGCTATGTCATCTGACTGAGCAAGATGGCACCCTTGCGCGAGAAGGGGACCATGCATGCGTGATGGTATCTCTCAAAGGCTTTCTTTGAAAGCTGGGGGGATGCTTCCGCGAGGACTCTGTTGGTGTCAATGTCACCCATATATGAGGACTGATTCCTGCTGTCCCCAGAGAACACCTGTTACAGGTGAGAAACTACACTTTAGAGTTTTAAGCACTGTGCTGTAGCGCGGGGTTTCTGCATCAGCCTGTAAATCTTTGCAAATGGCCATTGTTATACAGAAACAGGATGTCATATTTAGATTTTCTGATTTTCTATGGATATGCTGCTCTTCCATGGACAGAGTAAAGTTGCTTATCTGTAACTGGTGTTGTACATGGATAGCAGAATACCAGTTACAGGTAAACAACTTTATTTATCTAGGTTTCTACCCCACTTCTCTCCCAGATCATTTTCATGAATATTCTTTATTGTTCTATTCCTGCTGTATGTACCTGTTTTTCTGCCCTGTGCCTGCATGCCTGTTTCTCTGCAGACCTCTACTTAACCAACTCTTTTTTAAAATTGTGTGTGCTGCTGTCTTCAGGTCACATTCAACTCACTCATTTCTCTGTCAGTCTCTTAGCTTCTTCTGGGCACACATGACGGCTCCCCATAGTCTTCTATATGTTTTGGAGTTAACTTTCTTCCTTTACCACAGTTTCCCTCTACAACTTCTTCACCATGACAATCCAGATCACAGGTTTGTGTAGCTAACCCAAGTATGTGGACATACCCTCAGCACTCTTGCCTGTTCTTTGGGAGCTGCACCTGCTATCAACACATCTGCTCACTGCATAAGCTGCTGAGGCACTCCATCATTGATTTTAATATGTTTAGGCTTAAAAGATAGTGTTGGAATTGAGGGATTGTGGTGGAGGTGGTTTTGGGGGTTCTGTTAATTGAGGAGAGGGAGCGGGGTAGTTATGATGGGGGAAGAGGGTAGAAGAGAAAGAAAGGTAGGTAGTTATTCCTTCCATGGCTTTCTAATTCCCCCTTCTCCACCAATGCTGCCTTTTAGACAATCCCACATTCTGTAACGCATTAGTTTCATACATCCTATATTAATGCAAGGTGTAATATCTGCATTAGAACCAGCAAGTAACATGCTTCTAACATGAGTTAGTACATAGACCTCATTGTAACTCGTCCCAGGACATAGACACAACATCAATGCAAAACCAGAATTAGAACACCGAAATCTCAGCCACGTCCCTTGTCTTGCATTACACTAGAGCAAATCTATTTTATAAGTTGTACAATATGTACTGCCTTTTCAGGTTACTCTGTGAAGTTACTGAGATATGGGAAACAGATATTCTATGCTGCAGGGGCTCCCAGGTATCAGCACTTTGGGAAGGTGATTATATATGAGGTGAACCATTCCAGCCCATTTGCCACAAACTGGACAGAGAGACAGCATATAACAGGTGAACAGGTGAGTGCATTAGTGCTGAAATAGCCCCACAACAATACTGAAATAGCAGTGCATAGGCCCTGCAACAACACTGCAAAAGTAAAAAAGCAAAGAACTGCTCTCTGCTTATAAAACTACTTTTACCCCTCAATCTGCCTTTGGAATGAGTTTCTATGACTGTTTCCTAGATTCTATAATCCCTTTGTCATCAGAAATTCATTTCTGAGATCTATAGGAACAGTTCCTATTTGTCCTAGTAACCCAGCCACCACAGCACATAAGAACATAAGATGTGCCATGCTGGGTGATATCAAAGATCTATCAATCCTAGCAGGGCCGTACCGAGTGCAAATCGCGCCCTGTGTGACTTGCACATCAGGTGCGCACCCCCCCCCCTCCCATGGCGGGAGAGAAGAGGCGCGCCCGATGTGCAAGTCGCCGGTGCACTGAGTAGAGTCAGAGCAGGGAGGGACAGTTCTGCTTAGCATGCCGCGAAAAGGCTTACGAGGTGCATTTCAGCTGTCTGCCGTTGCCTGCCGCCGCTGAGAGAAGAAAAAGTAGTAGCGGCAGGCAATGACAAACAGCTGAAATGCGCCCCTTAAACCTTTGTGCCCTGGGCGGCCATACCACTCGCACAGGGCTCGGTACGGTCCTGAATCCTAGCATTATACATGCTAATCCAGGTTACTAGGAAATAACCTAGTAGATCCCAAAGAGGAAAGCAGTGGCTTTTCCAAGCCTGCCTGTCTAATAATTGTTTACAGACTTTTCTTCCAGGAATTTGTTCAAACCCCTTTAAACTCAACTATGTTAGATGCCTTGACCATATTCGTCAGCAACAAATTACAAAGCTGGCCTGCATAATGAGTGGAAAAAATAATTTTTACAATTTGTTTTAAATCTGCTACCCATTAGTTTCATGGACTGTCTCTAGTCTTAGTGCTATTTTGAAAGTAAACAACTGTTTCCTATTAACCCATCCCACTCCATTGATGATTTTAAAAACCTCGGGCTTGAGATTAAAAAAAAAAAGCTTGGCTCTTAAAATTGTGCCCTATTTTCAGCCACATTTAGGAGTTTAAGTTTTCATCTGAAAATTCATCCTAATTTAGGAGCTTAAAATGTATGTACTTAAATTTAGGCCAGCCATTCATTTGCCTATATTTAAGTCCAACTTAGGTGCCTACTACTAAAAATCAGGGCTAAGCTCCCAACTTCTTATTATACCCTAAATCCGCCCCTGTTGCCACCCACTTTTTATGCTCCTAAATTTAGGGGTTTAGTGAAATCTTTAAAAATATTTAGGCACTCAGACCTAGTAAATTTTCAAAGAGACTAATTTAGGAGCATAACTCTCAAAGTTAGGAGCATAAATCCTTTGAATATTCTACTACCCATTAGTTTCTTAGTACTATTTTGAAAGAGTAAACATCTGTACCCTATCGGGCCCCTCTATCATATCCCCTCTCACCCCTCTCTTATCCAAGCTGAAAAGCACTAACCTGTTTAGCCTTTCTTCACAAGTGAGCCATTCCACCCCTTTTATCTTTTGTGTTGCCTTACTCTGTACCGTTTCGAGTTCACCTATATGCTTTTTAATTACTGAGAGAGGGTTTTTTATGTTCTGCTTTACAGCTGTGCTGTTGAATTTCTCCAGAGACAAGCAGGAGGATGCAGACAACACTCCATTGGTGATGTCTGCAACTGAGTCATTGGTGCCTGGCTGTCTCCTACCTTTTGGATTTCTCTGAGCATATGTGGCTCTCATCCCATTTTGTTCGTCCCATGCAGAGTAACCTCAGTTCATTCTGATGGCACCACACTTTGGCACTGCTCCTCCCCCTGCCCTCCCCCCCCCCCCTCTCCCCACCCCTGGGTCAGATCACATTCAAAAATCCAAAGGTTCAATCAACTCTGGTATGGATTATATAAAAGAGATGGTGTCCCTTTTCAACACAGAAGCAGTCCACGAATACAGCTGCCACTGCAGTTCATGCACCATAAAAAAAAAGCAGGAACACGATTGCGCTAACAGTGAAGCTGCCTCGGCCATTCACATTGCTGCTGCTGCCCAGTCGGCCTCACTGACACTCAGATTATCTCCATAGCCACAGATCTCCAAAACACTTCAGCACCGCCCCCATTGGGTCCAGACAAGGCACAATTATGGGCAGGAGTTCCAACCATGTGATTAGATCAGACTTCCTCCCAGCGCCGGCTCTGGTGGTGACAGCCCAGAGCTGGCAGACTCAGGCCTGTGGCTCTGCCCTCCACAGCTCCATATCATCCCCAGTAGAAATGACAGCCCTGCTGCTGAAACCTCTGCAGGCTGATCTCCCTCTGAGTTCAATTGGAGCAAAAACAAAATCCAAGCCCTCCAAACAACAACTGTGGGAAAGATTTGGCAGCTCAGCCAAAGACAGGCAAAGCCAGCAGCAGCCTTAAGCTCCATAGGTCTGGGGACCCCCTCCGGCAAGGAAGGATGCTCCAAGAAAGTATGCAAGCAACAGGAGTTCTCCATGCCTGCTCTCTTTCATGAGGTCCCCCCCCCCAACAACTAATGGGCCCCTCAGTCCAAACACTGCATTAGTCTCCTAGCTAAGGAGATTTGTGCAGGATAATGTTGCTATCCTGCAGGAGGACTCCTCACTGGAAGACTGACCCCGCCCCCCCCCCCCGCCCCCACCACCTCACTCTGGAGTGTTACCTCGGATGTACCAGTGAAACCCTGGGGTACTGTCGACTCCAGATCACCTTCTCTCTTGACTGGCATATGATTCCTTACCTTGAAGATAATGTCTGCTCCCTCTTGAGTCAATCTTACTCCCACTATTGGGAGGAGGCCTCCTCCATAGCAGCTGAGGACATACCCTCTTATCTGCCAGACCAGGGGCCTTTTGAAGAAACCTCAGAAGACTATTCCTAACCCAAAATTTTACAAAAGATCTCATGAGCATTTACCCTCAGTGACTTTCAGAACCCTACTAACAAATGAGACTTTCAATCCATCCTAAGGGCTTGCAGCCCCCCCTAGAGAATTAATAGCCTTGCCAGTCCACCAGATCCTACAAGATCTCCAAACTTAAATTTGGAAGACCCCCGCATCCGTGCATGCCACCTCCCGGTGCTTGGACCTCAAGTACAAAGTCCTGTAAGTCGCGGGATTCAACCGCCAGCAGCTGCCCTATCAGTTTGTGGTTGCAGAAGCTAGCCTTAAGAAATCTAAAAGTGCAAACACAGTAGCACAAATAAATACCTTAGATGCCCGTAGTGCAGAAGACCTTAGATGCCATCGGCAGGAAATCCTACCAGAGTAACCTTTTGGCCATGCAGATCCTGACATTCCAACTTCAGTTCCTTATCATCCCTCCAGTCCAGTCCCACACTTCTGGGTTGTGCTCCTCTTCCAGCAGCTTGGAGACTGAGCATGTCATCATATTTGATGACACCAGTGTACTTAAGCAGCTGGCACCACCTACCAGCCTCAGTATGCTCAGTCTCCAAGCAGCTGGAGGAAGCAGTGAGCCAGGGTTCTGGATTCACTGGAGGAACAACTAAGGAGAATGTTAAGTATTGTATTTATTTTTTTACTTATTCTTTTTTGTTGGTAGCTGAAGATAAAAAAAAAATTAAAAAGAGCAGGAAGCTCCTGGGCACCGGAGGACTTGATTCCCCTTTTCCCCCCTTTGAGGAGCCTTCGGGGGGGGGGGGCGGAGTTTCAAGGGCACAAGAAAATAAAAAGGCCAGCGTAAGCGAGGGTGCTTCCGAACCCGTTACTGGGTGAGGAGCCGCATACCGCCAGTCAGCACTTTTGTCCCCTCCTTGCCGCCGAAGCCAGGAAGCACGGCTGAGCAGCAGACTGGCAGAAGAGCCTCACAGCAGAGAAGGACGAGGTAAAGAGAATCTTTACTGAGGGGGAGGAGAGTAAGAAAAGTCACTCTGGCCTGTGGCTGCAGACTGTGTGGTTTACGTGACTGCAGACTGCATGGTTTTGGTGGCCTAGCAACTGCTAGGAGGAGAGCTATTTAGGGGCAGCTTTTTTTGCCTGGCAGCCTCAGCTACTACCCATTTTCTCTAAGGCTAGTTTTTTGTTTCCTGCTTTTGGAGATTGTACTCGTGGACAGGGCAAAAAAAAGTGGAGCATAAAGAGGGGAAGACATTGAGCATGGCCTAGGGGATTTCCTGCCCTTGTAATTTAATTTTATTTAATTTGAAATTCTCTTTTGTTTTGAGTTTGACTTTCAGGCTAGTCTGGTAGTAGGGGATAGCCCACTGACTATGCCCGCCAGGCCACAGTGTTTAGTGTGCGGATCTCGGAGGGGGCAGTGCAGACACCAGTATATGCTGTGGGTGTGAGGCGGAGGCCCGGTCTATGGAGCAGGTCTTTCATGTGGGTGCAGAACAGGAGCATGCCTCAGAGACACTGTAGGACGCAGCCGAGAGGGAGCCCAGGGCAGCAGGGACCATTCCGCCACTGCTAGAGCCGGCTAACAGATCACAGCCTTCGCCCAGGCCAATAACTTCTCAAGTTCTGGGGGAAGGGGAATCCCCCCAAGGAATTTCACCAGAATTTGTCCTGCTATTGCATAGGGCTTTCTGTATGCACCAGCAAGGAGTGGTCAGCCACTCGGCAGCACAGGAGAGCAGCTGAAAAAGGTCAGACAAGCCTACCCCGGAAGTTGTGAAGAGGCTCAGGCCATTGAAAGACTGGGGAGAGCAGTCGCCATTGTTGGAAGGTCTGGAGGACCTGGACATGCAGTTCAATGTGGAAGGAGAAGAGCTAGAGGAAGGAGAGATCCTGCAGGAGGAACAGGCGCGGATTGTATGGGTCTTCCATCGGGAAGAGTTGCCAGCACTCATTGTGGAGTCCCTAAAGGCCCTTAATATGCCTGCAGGATTACCAGTAGAAGAGGCGTTAGAGGATCCACTACTCCAGGCTGTACAGAAGCCACAGAAGTTGTTTCCAGTGCATAGAGTGGTCAGGCAGACGATACAAGATGAGTGGGATCTGCTGGAGGCCGGTCTCTGAGGGATGCAAACAATGTCGTGCTTCTACCTATTTCCGGAGCAGGAGCACGAGTTGCTCCAGTCTTCAAAGATGGTTGCGGCAGTGTCGGCAGTGACCAAGAAGACGACAATTCCAGTAGAAGGTAGTATGGTGCTCAATGATGTCCAGGATAGGAAGTTGGACACCTTGTTAAAGCAAGCTTTTGATATCAACACCCTCTCGTTGCAGACTTCCGTTTGTGGGGCCTGGGTAACTAGGTCATGCCTCCAATGGTCACAGTGGGTTCTTGTTCTGGATACAGCAACTAGGGACCCGACAGGTGAGGTGGCCAAGTTGGAATCGGGAGCAGCGTACCTCGCCGACACCTGCTATAATCTCATTAGAGGTCTCTCCAAGAGTATGGCCTCTGTGGTCACTGCACGATGCTATCTCTGGCTATGGAATTGGGCGGCAGATGGTTCCTCCAAGCCCCGTCTCAGTAAGCTGCCGTTCAGAGGGAAGCTCCTGTTTGGAGAGGAGTTGGACAAGTTGGTGAAAGACTTGGGAGAGTCCAAAGGGGATGTCTACCTGAAGACAAGCAGAAACAGAGTCTTGGTGCCCTTCCAGTGTGGGGTCAGCAGCGAGGCTTCAGGCGGTTTTGTACGTCCCATCCGGCCCCCTATCAGAGAGGACATTATCCCTCACAAGGCCATGGATTTAAAGGGTTTCAAGGAGTTCGTAGGGGGTTTTGGGCCTCCTCCTCCTCCTTGGGCCCAAAGAAAGCACAATGAAGTGAGGGGGGACCAGGCATCAGTGCAGCCCATGGGAGGTCGGCTGTGGGATTTTTACCCTGCCTGGGTCCAGATCACATCTGATCAGTGGGTCCTAGAGGTTATCCGAGATGGCTATGCACTTGGGTTCACACATATGGTGGGCCAGTCTTTCATTCTCTCCCCCTGCTGGACACGAGACAAGAAGGCGGCAGTAGAGGACACCCTGACAAGACTTCGACAGTTAGGGACCATGGTGCCCATTCCCCAAGACCAGTGTGGCTCTGGTCAGTACTCCATTTATTTTGTGGTTCCCAAAAAGGAGCGCTCCTTTTGACCGATCCTCAATCTCAAGCAGGTGACCCATTATCTGGGGGTGCCACGTTTTCACATGGAAACATTGCGGTCGGTCATAGTGGCAGTCAGGACAGGGGAGTTCTTGACCTCTCTCAGCCTCACGGAAATGTATTTACATATCCCCATCTGTTCAGATCACCTGCATTTTCTCCGTTTTGCGGTGCCAATGAGACATTTCCAATTTCAGGCTTTGCCATTTGAACTAGCAACGGCCCTGTGTACCTTTACAACGGTCATAGTGGCGGTAGCACTAGCACTGTGCAAGAAAGGTGCACCCTTACCTCGATGACTGACTGATTTGAGCAGTCCAAGGATGAGAGCGAGCGAGCAACAGCGAGAGTTGTAGAGTTCCTGCAGAGTCTCGGCTGGGTGATCACCAGGGTAAAGAGTCGTCTAGTGCCGTCTCAGCAGCTCAAGTATTTGGAAGCATGTTTTGACACCCATGTAGGGAAAGTTTTCCTTTCGAGACATTGGACCCAGGGGCTGTGGTGGTTGGTGCGGCAATTCCTAAGGATGTCAGAGCCAACGGCCTGGCATTATCTGCAGGTGCTGGGAACCATGGCAGTGATGCTTGAGCTCGTGCCCTGGGCCAGAGCACACATGCGCCCCTTGCAGACAGCATTACTCCACAGATGGTCCCACCAAAGGCATCTCTTGTCACAGAGACTCCTCTGTATGAGTGGCCAGGAGGGCGCTCAGGTGGTGGCTTCTCCTGAGAAATTTGGAGGCAGGAATGCCCCTCGAGTTGCCACAGTGAATCCCCCTGATGACAGATGCCAGTCTAGTAGGCTGAGGAGCCCACTGCGAAGGGCACTTTGCTCAGGGACAGTGGGACCCACAGGAAGCCACTTGGCCGATCAACAGGATAGAGATTGGGGCAGTGTCTCTGGCGTTACAGAGGTTCAGCCCCTGGTTGCAAGGGGAGCCGGCCCCGGTCTTCTCAGACAGTGCCACCATGGTGGCTTACATCAATCGCCAGGGAGGCATGGGCAGCAAGGCTTTGGAGGAGGAGGCCGAGATGCTGCTGTCGTGGGAAGAAAGCCATTTCCAAGCTTTGTCAGAGGCACACATAGCAGGCGTAGACAATGTAACGGCAGACTACCTCAGTCGGGTGCGAGTAGACCCGGCGAGTGGGTACTCTGCCAAGAAGTGTTCTCACAGATGGCACGCAGATGGAGCACACCGATCATGGATCTAATGGCAATGTTCAAGAATGCCAAAGCAAGCCAGTTTTTCAGCAGGAGAAGAGGATGGATGTTGGAAGGTCTGGACTCCCTGGTGCAGAGGTGGCCTGAGGAAGGGCTGCTCTATGTGTTTCCTCCATGGGAGCTCATAGGCAGGGTCATGCAGCAGATTGAAGCGAACCAGGGGTTGGTCATCCTGATCGCTCCAGATTGGCCAAAGCACCCATGGTACGCCAACCTGGTATGTCTAGTGGCAGGGGAGTCTTGGAGGCTTCAGGTGCAGGAGGATCTCTTGACTCAGGGGCCAGTGCGGATGCCCCAGGTGGCTCGATACTCGCTTATGGCATGGCTCTTGAAATGGAGCGTTTGCGGAAGACGGCTACTTGGGGCCAGTCATTGCCATGTTGCTGAAGGCCCGGAAGTGGTCCACCTCCCTATCGTACTTCTTCATATGGTGCATTTTTGAGGCGTGGTGTGAGGAAAATCAGCGTCGGCTGTCCTCATTGACAGTGCCAGATATCCTGGCATTTTTGCAGACCGAGTTTGAGAAGGGCTTGGCTGCCAGTTCCCTGAAGGTGCAGGTGGCAGCAATTTCCTGCTATCAAGTGAGGTCCAGGCGGTGTCATTAGGCTTACACCCATAAGTGGTGCGGTTCCTGAAGGCCGTGACTCGCCTCCGCCCACCAAGGTGGCTGGTGGTGCCGAACTGGGACCTCAATCTGGTGTTAGCAGCCCTTATAGGGGAGTCCTTTGAGCTGTTGAGTCGGGCTTCGCTGAAGGACTTGACCCTTAAGACTGTTTTCCTGGTTGCGATCTGCTCAGCGCGGAGGATTTTGAAGCTTCAAGCCTTATCTTGTTGGGAGCCCTTCCTTTCTATCTCCAAGAAGAGGGTAATTCTCTGTCCGGTACCCTCATTTTTGGCAGAGGTGGTATCGGTTTTTCATGTGAATCAGCCTGTGGCCCTGCTGACTCTTGGAAGAGGGGGGGAATGAGACTGAGGATCTGCAGTTGTGGCTCTTGGATGTTTGGAGGGTACTGCAGCATTATTTGTGGAGGACAGCCTCGTTTCATAGGTCAGATTGCCTGTTCGTACTTTTTGGGGGACCGCAGAAGGAAGAAGCAACGGCTAAGGCATCGATTTTGTATTGGAACTGGGAAATCATCCCATCAGCATACATTTTGAAGGGAAAAGCAGTGCCAATACTTCCAGCAGTTTTAACCACGCTGAAGATTTCAGCCATATCTCATCTCCTTGCCTTGATGGAAGATGCACCTCTACCACTGAGAAGCCACCTCTTCCTCTTCACCCAGAATCATAGCCGATAGCTGCATTCTAATCTCAACTTTCTCTCCTGGGCCTCCTGGAAGATGAACAGGGCATAACACCTGATAATTGTCTATTTTGTACATAGTTACCCTGTTAGCCAAGTTGAATATCCTGTTCATATGTAAACACAAAGTACTATTGGAAATGTGTATGTTCACTGTTTATTGTAAACCGCGCTGATGCTGAATAGCGCGGTATAAAAGAGACTTTAAATAAATAAATAAATAAATATTTGAAGAAGTACTCTCAATTGTGTTAACCTCCAGGAAACCAATGACCCACACTCCTACCAATAGAAATAGTCCCATTTTACATAATGGGGTATGTCTAGCCATCAGAATACAATATCCTGTCCTCTAGCCAGGTGCTGGCCTACTTGCCGCACCTATCCAATTCAGGCTTCCAGACTACTACAGTTAGATGTCACCTCTCTGATATAGCAGCCTCTCATGCCTTCGTTGGCCAAAAACCCATGTCCTTGCATCCTTTGGTCGCGAGATTCATGAAGGGCTCCATGAACATCAAACTCCGATCAAAGTACCTCCACTGGTGTGGGACCCAAATATTCAGAGGTGGTTCTCTCATTAGGCAGGGCTAGGTGACCGCCTCAGGTGGCAGATTTTTTGGAGCAGCAAAAAAATGCCCCCAAATCACACCGCCAGTGGCCCACTTCACACTGCCTAAAGAAAAGGAAGATCACTGATTCAGTGGTATCTCCTGCATGCTGTTGCCACTGTCATGTTTCCTGTTTTGGCGGCAGCAGCAGGCCCCGAAGTTAAGACTGAAAAAAATAAAGCTCAGGTCAGTGCTTCATTCCGCTCCTGTGCACCACCCGGCTGGTCTCACACCCTCTGATATTGTCAAGGGGGCGGGACCAGCCAGCCCATGTGTCAGAGCAGAATGATGCACAGGCCCGTGGGGTATTTTTTTCAGTCTCAAAGGCCTGCTGCTGCTGCTGCCCAGGACTTGCCCTAGGCATGTTCAGCCGTGGTTTTATTGCATGAGGCCCCGCTCCTCCAAGCAGCAGCAGGAGCTTCATTTTGAGTCACAGACAGTATCCCATCCTTTATCTCTCTTCTCCATCTCTCCACATCCAGCATCTTCCTCCCCATATGGCCCCCCAAAAACCTCTTGTCACTGCAGCATCGTCAAAAAAAAAAACCAACAATGCGGCACCGAGCCTCTTTCCCAATATTTCCCCAAACCTCTTGCTTCCTTCGATGAATTAATTAAAAAAAAAAAAGACAACGTGACACTGAGCCATGCACTGAAGCAGTGGGCAAGGCTTTGCAGGCCCCCTTCAGCAGCAGGAAGTGTTTCAGAGGGGACAGGACCTGTAGAGCTTTTCCCACTGCTTCAGCGTGAGGTTCAGTGCTGCGTTGCCTTTTTTTTTTTTTTTAGCAATTTTCCAAAGGAAGCAAGAGGTCTGGGAGGGATGTTGGGAGAGAGGCTTGGCACTGTGTTGGGTTTTGGGGTTTTTTGGCAATACTGAGGTGGCAAGAGGTTTTGGGGAGCCATAGGGGGAGGAAGATTGGGAGACTCATAGAAGGAATGTAAAGGCAAGAGAGTGTATGTTCAGGGGAGTGGGAAGATGAGAGAAAGATGGAACTGGGAGAGATGTGAAGACGAGAATGGAAAGAGATGGGGAGGGGAAGTAAAGGCAGGAGAGAAGGTGGAGGGAAGAGAAGGAAAAAGCAAGAGGATAGGGAGGATGAGAAAGGGGAAGAACAGCTGAGAGAAGGCTGGGGAGCAGAGATGAGTTAGAAAGGGCAAACGTGGAAGGAAAGGGATGAAGGAAGAGATATTGGATACAAGTGGGGGGTGGAGGGCTGATGCTGGACATAGAGTGAGGGGCATAAGAGGATGAAAAGCAGATGGTGGATACAGGGTAGGAGAGTGGGGGGATAGATACTGGACAAAGGGTAAGGGATAGAGGGCAGATATTGGACATAGGGTAGAGTCATGGGGGCATTGAATGCATATGCTGGACATAGGGTGGGAGGGCGGATGCTTGACACGAGCTGGGGCATAGGGTTTGGAGGGCAGATGCTGGACACGTAGAGGCCAATTCCAATCCCCGCATGTCTGGCCACCCTGCCCTCCCAACACGTAAACGTGCCGGAGATATGCTCGATTCTGCCACTGCGGGACCCAGATGTACCCATGACAGCAGAATCAGGGACATCAATGTCTGGGTGCTCCCCGTATGCTGAGCAGATTGACGTAGGGGGAGCTGCTTGTCCTGATGCCAGAACGCCACTGCTGGTGCGAGGGAGCAGTGACATCCTGGTATCATGGCAACATATGCCATGGTATATGTCTGTCCCTGCATCCCACTGTCCAGTCATCACCGGCGGCCACTGTGGGCCGGATTGTGGCTGCAGGGGCACAGCATGGCCATAGGACTGTGGTGCGAGGTTGTACAGTGAGCGATGTGGGGGGCACGCAAGGCTTATTCACTTTCAGGGTGGAATAAGCTGGGAATGCAGCTGTGTGCCGGTGGACGTACAATGGCCTATCCTGAATAGGCCCTGTACATCCTTGCAGCTGGTCACTCACCCACTCTGCCTGTGCTCTGCCACTCCCGCTCACATATTGTGCTCCTCGCACAGACACTCTGTGCGGGGAGTGCTGGCAGGAGAATCGGGGCCAGGATCTGAGTGCAGGTTGGATGTCCAGCCCGCATGTCCAACCCCACTATTCGCGGAACAGAATTCTGGCCAAAGTAGGGGAGAAGAGGACAGCTTCTGGATACTGGATGGGGGAGGTAGAGAAGATACTAGACATGGAGTGGGGGAAGATAGGAGGATGCTGAACATAGGGTGAGGGAGAGGGAAAGTGGGGGATGCTGAACATAGTGGGGGGGATAGGATGAGAAAATGAGGGGAAGCACTGATGGTGCGAGGGAGAGGGACAGAAAGGATAAGGTAGGAGAGAAGGGGAGAGATGCTGACACGAGGAGGATGAAAGGGAGAAAGAGAAAGGGAAGAGTTAGTTAAAAAGACTAGAGAATTATTGACAGGGGAAGGACAGAGAGATGGAGAGTAAGAGGACTCTGTTAGAAGTTGAAAAATGGTAGGTAGACGCAGTAAAAAGAGGGAAATTGAGGATAGGATGGAAAAAAGGGGATGTGAAATCTGAGTTGATAAAGAAAAACAAATGGAAGAAAGCTGAAAGGAAAAGATCAGTGTCAGAGTTGGAAGGAAGACAGGAGAGGAGAGAAGTGAGAGATGGACCAAAGACCCTGAGTGAATGTTACAGAATTTTGTATTACTTCACAATATGCCCAGTACTGATGAGGGTTTATAATGCTGTTATTGAGATGAATGAGGGGACTCCCTGGTTCCTAACTGGAGCTCTGAAGAGGCCCCTCTATTTTGGCTGCCAGGAGGGTGGGGGGTGCTAGCTCACCTCAGGCAGCAGATTATCTTGAGCCACTCCTGTGAATATTGTTCTGTCATGAAGCTGCCCTTCGAACCCTTAGGATCAGCTTTCCTGAAACATCTCACCTGTAAGACCACCTCATGGCAATACCTCAGCAAGAAGAGTTAGTGAGCTTCAGGCTTAATTCACCACCCTCCCTACGCTCAGTTTCTCCATAACAGGGTGCATCTCCACACTCACCCGAAATTTCTCCCCAGAGTTGTCTAGGACTTTCATCTCAACCAAACCATTGTCCTGCCAACCATCTTCCCAGGACCCCACACAGACTCTTTGGAGAAAGCCCTTCATTCCCTGCATTGCAGAAGGACTCTCTTATACTGTGAGCAACAGGGCTTCCTCTCAGCTATTTGTCACATTTAATCAGACAATATCCTCCAGGATAGCTGACTGCATATCTTTCTGCTATGACTAGGCTCAAGTGCAATCTCCTAGATGCATTGGGCCTCACTACCTTGAGCCATGACTGCAAGCATAGTCTGCACAAGCTATCTGCAAAGCAGTCATCTGGTCATTGATGTATAGGTTCATGAAGCACTACTGTTTAGACACAAGACCTTGCCTTCAGCCAGGCCGTCCTCTGAAACCCATTCATGCCTTAATCCATGTTAGGCCCACCTCCCATAAAAAGACCAAGGCTGCAGAACTATATTTGACTGGAGGTGGATCTCAGTTCTGGACATATCAATGGAGTGTGCCTATATCCCTATGCTTGTCTCTGGAGAAAGTGTAGTTGCTTTCCTGTAGACAGCAGGGGTATGCAGCTATATTTGCCTGCCTGCCATCCCCACTGTAGCCATGAAAAACAAAGGGAAAAGCAAAGAAAATGAAAAGGAAAGCTCAAAACCACAGTACATTATAGAAACTACACAGCACCTGCTGAGTCTAGCTATGTCATGAACTGAGGTCACTCTGTGTGGAACAGGCAAGATAGGAAGAGGCACGCATACTCAGAGAAGTCCAAAAGACTTCTTTGAGCTAGGGGAGAGCCCAGCACCAGTGGTTTCATCACAGACATCACCAATGGAGTGTGGCTGCATATCCCTGCTGTCTACGGAGAACCCCCCTTACAGGTAAGCAACTATGTTATCCCTCCAATATTCAAAGCAATGCCAGAAATTACTGCACGCACTCTGGCATCTGATTGGTCACTGTTGGCTGTGATATCAGGTATAACATTGCATATTACACCTCACACATATGATCATTTCTGATTGGCCTCCACTAGCTGTCCTTGTTATTTATGAAGTCACATATTTTATCATATATTCTGGCATCTAATTGTTTCATACTGATTATAATGTTATTAATGCCCTCACATATACTCATCAGTACAGGATGATTTTTGATGTCTGTCATAGATTGGTTCCTACTTTGGGGCAGAGCTCTGTGCAGTGGATGTGGACGGAGATGAGGAGACTGATGTCCTTCTGATAGGAGAGCCCCTCTATTATGGAGACCGAAGAGGAGGGAGAGTCCATGTCTGTCTCGTCAATGGAGTGAGTTATTCTTGTGTGAAATGATGCTGTGGGGTGGAAACTAACAGCACACTGGGAAACAAGAGTCCAGAACTGAGATTACAGAGAATAGGAACATGTTATTGGTACTACAAGAGGTTCTCACCAGGCTGGTTGGGGGAACACTGACAACAAAGAGGGCCAGTATTTGAAGGATTTAATCTTCTAAAAGAGAATTAGGCTCCTAAATTAGCTTCTTTGAAAATTTACTAGGGCCAAGTCTCTAAATATGGAAGTAATTTTATAATTTTTTTCCACACATAAAACCCTATTTTATGCATATAAATGTACTTTTATAAAATTATCTGAGGGATTGCCCATGTAAAAGAATATGCAGTGACCAAGAAGGCGTGTACTTTTACGCGACCCAGGGTAGGTGTGTTCTGTGGCGTAGTCTGGGCAGAGTGCACACAGAGTAATAATGATTTACATGCATGGTTTATAAAATACCAGCATACAGGTGTACTTGATGTGCTGCTTCTGAGCAGGCGTAAATGTTCATAGCTGTATTCTAGCCACGATATCTGCCAGCTTGCCATTAGTATTTTATAAAGACACATAGGTGCCTAAAACATAGCCCAAAACAGGCACATACATGGCCTCCCACCTAAGTGACCTGTTAAAAAATTAAGGTCCGATATTCAAAAATGCTGAGCTCCTATAATTAGGCACCTATGTCAGGATCCTAAATTTGTACCCTATTTTCAGCCACATTAAAGAGCTTAAGTTTTCAGCTAAAAATTCATCCTAATTTAGAAGCTTACAAATTTATGCTACTAAATTTTGGCTTAATTTAGACGCCTAGTGCTGAACATTACTGCTGAGCTCCTAACTTTTCCCTCCATCCTAAATCAGCCCCCTTTATTTATTTATTTATTTGGCATACATTTATACACCGCTCCTTCCAGCAATCAGAAGCGGTCCATCATTGTACAAGACAGGGGGAGGGGACAAGAGAAGGGAAGGATAAACAACGAGATGATTACAGTTATACAATTGATTTGCAAATAAATTACTGTTTAAACACCAGTATGAATTACAGATTGTTGTACAAGACATGGGAGAGGGGACAAGATAAGGGGGTGATTGCCACCCACTTTTAATACTCCTAAATTCAGGAGTTTAATGAAAATTTAAGAAAACATTTAGGCACTCAGCTCTAATAAATTTTCAAAGAGACCAACTTAGAAGCATGCTTCTCAAAGTTAGGAGCATAAATCCTTTGCATATTGGCCCTTAAATGCTTAAATGTGTCTAATTTCTCTAAGCTTCCAAATTTAGGGACATTAAGGGGTATGTTTACTAAAATGGGCTAACAGTTAACCCGGGCTATCTGCAACTAGTTCTCATGTTATTCAAGGGACCTAGACGCAGATAGCCTGAGTTAGCCCAGTTTAATAAACATACCCCTAAGAGTGGGTTTCAAGGGGGGTGGATTTAGGGCAGAGAAAAAAGATATGAGATTATCATTGATTTTCAGCATTAATCACCTAAATTAGGCTACTAAAGAAATCATTTTAGTAGGCTTGTGCGGCTTTTATGTAATTAAATAGCGGTATTTACACATTTAAATGTGGTATTTACACCTGCAAATGCCCTAAATTCTAAATAGCAATTTTTGAAAGCTGCTATTTACACATGTTGATCTGCAGCACACAGGGGTTTGTTTACTAAAGCACACTATCTGGGTAGCATGGGGTTAGTGCGTGTTTTGGACACCATGCTAAAAAGTAGTGCAGGGCCCGTGCTAATATACCCACACTGGGCAGTGTGCATCTGGGTGGTGACTGGGCTAGGCGTGCATGTTCCTGCCATGGCGCCACTTGCGGGGGTCTTGAAAGTCCATGCTGCCAGAACTTGGCGGGGAACAACTATTGCCAGCACAAAGGCTGGTGATGGTTGTTCCCTCTGGCAATATTAACACAGCAAGCTGTGCTAAATTCAGGGGGATGATTGTCCTTGCCCCCTGCAACTAGCGCAGTAATGCAGCCCAAATCACATTACTACACCCCCATCAAGAACAAGAATGCACAGACCAAATGCAACCCACTCTCTCACCATAAATACAACTATCAGAAAAACAAAGACAACCACAAGCACTAGGGCCTTCTCCTTTGCCGCCCCCACCCTCTGGAACGAACTTCCACTAACTCTACGATTGATAAAAGACATACATCAATTCAAAAAAGAACTCAAAATCTACCTCTTCACAATCCACTTTGAAATCCCCCACCAACAGAAAACTTCCCCACAACATCCACTGAAACACCCCCACAGGACTCAAGACAGAACAAATGATTAACGTAAATAATTCTCTCATTACTATCCAGTTACTCACTGCAAATGTCTTATGCAAACTGTTGTTTTACTGCGCCTTGTAAATAGTTCCTGTAATTTAGTTCAGTTAATGTTCCATGTAATCTTACCTGTACATAGTTTAAACACTGTTCTATGCAAAGTATACTGAAGTATACAAAATTGATAACTGTTCCATGTAAACCGCCCTTGATCTCTGGAAGGGGTGGTATAGAAGAAATTTATAAATAAATAAAAATTACTAGTGTGGGGTTTAGTAAACATGCCCTATAGTTTCCAAGGGAGTGTGATGTAAGCATGTTCTGGGTGGGTCGGAAAGGTACACATGTATTTCTTATTTTTAATTAGAAATAACAAATGTACTTTAAAAAATCTGGATGTCAGCATCAGGGCCGTACCAAGCCATAATTGTGCCCTATGCGACTTGCACATCTGGTGCGCCCCTTTTCCCCCAATCTCCCCATTTTACCCATACCTCCATGTCCAGCCGGCTGCCTGTTCTTGCCCTGCCACTGTTTTCTCGATGGCACCGGCAGCAGCGGAGAAGACCTGACTTCAAATTGAAAAAAAAAACAAAAAAACACGCAGGTCTATCGACGCCCTGCTTGTACACTGATCTGATCCCTCCCTGCTCTGACATAGGTTCACGTCAAAGGAGGGAGGGACCAGACCAGCCATTCAAACGCGGGTCTTTGCAACTCCACGCTTGAATGGCTAGCCTGGTTCCTCCCTCCTCTGACGCGACCTACGTCAGGGAAGGGAGGGAGGGACCAGACCTGCATACAAGCGTGGAGTCGGAAAGTTCCACGTGTTTTTATATTTTAAATTTGAAGTCAGATCTGCTCTGCTGCTGCCAGTGCCGCAACCACTGAGAAAACAAAAAGTAGCAGGGGCAGGATAACAGTAGGCAGCTTGCAGGGGAGCCGAGGCCAGCAACCCGAAATGCACCCCTAATCCTTTACGCCCTGTAACAGCTGCACTGCTCATATAGGGCTAGGCACGGCTCTAGTCAGCAGGAGTACTAACCACATTAATCGTTTTGAATATCCCCCCATATGCATATTTTGTCCATCACTGGGCTTCCAGGAAGCCCGACAAAAGTGAGTTCCTATGCACAGCTGGGTGTAGGGGGGGTTCCAGATTTGTAAGTTGCACAGGGCACATTTTCAGCTTTGTACGGTCCTGTAAGTACCCATTTGTATGTGTACACTAGCTTTTTATAAGTACGAATGGTGCTCACCCTTCAAAAATGGCCCCTTAGGTTCCTAAGCTTGACTGAAAATAGGGGACAAATTCAGCAACCTAACTTAGATTCCTAAATTTAGGAGCTCATCTTTATTGAATATCAGTGGTTCAAAGTTCCTATGGTTGAAAGAACAGAGAATGGAAAACTTTTTAGCTATCCTCCAATCATCTGTTTCCTTTTTTTTAGGATGTCACATGCAGATTTTTGCTGAAGGGGAATATTGGCCACCCCTTTGCAAGGTTTGGAGCTGCCATTGCGGACCTTACTGATCTAAATGGAGATGGTTTGGTGGACATTGCTATTGGCGCTCCACTGGAAAATGAGGAAAGAGGGGCTGTGTACATATTCAATGGGAAGAAATCTGGGATTCACCAGAAATACAGTCAGGTGAGAGTGGGATAACCCAGTTTAGGAATAGAAAGCACTTTTGCTCTTTCTCTCCCTCTCTCTCTCTCTGCTCCCCCCCCCCCCCTTTCCTCTCAGTTTATCATTAGAAATACTGATTTCCACACCAGGAGATCATTGGATTCTCGTGCCACTGAGAAGTGCATCTGGAGTCTCCAGTGTTGGAGACAGCATCTTCAGGAGGAACATAGACAGGGTAGAGGCAATATAGAGGAAGGCTTACAAAATAGTAGAATCTGCACTATAAGTTCTATGAGATGAGGCTGTATACCTTCAAGAAGAAGAAGGAGAGGGGGAAATGATAGAGATATTAAACTGATGCAAAGATATAAATAATGCATATAGCACAACCATTTTTCAGATATAGGGACATTCTAGACCAAGCATTTATGATATGAAGCTGGAGATAGGATAGACTCAGGTATATTAAAATAAGAACTCTTCACAGAGTGGTAGGCATATGGAACAACTTTGTTGTGGAGATGGTGGAGGTAAAAATAGTAACAAAGTATGGAATAAGTATAGAGGATTCATAGTGGTGAACAGACAATGAAACTGGGGATCAAATAGGGTCTGCAGGAGAAAAGTGAAATGGGACAGACAAAATGGCTCTGAATGTTTTGATTCATGTATTTGAAGCTGACCTTGATTGTTTCCCTCTGGATAGCGGATTGTGGGTTCCCCCGGAATTCAGTTCTTTGGCCAATCAATCCACGGGATCATGGACCTCACTGGAGATGAACTGACAGACATTGTGGTGGGGGCCCTAGGGAAAATCCTGGTGTTAAGGTGAGTTCCTTTCTTAGTAAATATCTGTCTTCTGAGCCTCCTGGCTCCACCACTACTCCTGTGTCTACTGACCACACTAGCATTACATTTGGATCAAGAATGAAAGTCCTTCTGAACATTAAGGACCTCATGTCCTAATTAGCCAATTTAAAAAATTGAGTGACTGCTAACTCAACCATCCAGAATTTGGCCGCCTAAGTTAAACTGATTTTCAGCCATATTTAGCCAGCTAAATTTTTGTCTGAAAATCATTGTAATTTAAATGATTAAAAACTTAGCCATGCAGAATTAGGATGCTCAGATTTTGGACACTTAAAATTAGTTGCTTAGCACTGAAAAGCAGCACTATCTAAGATCTGTCCTGCCCAACTCAAAAATAACTGGTGGCAGCCCTACTTCCCTCCATCTGACTGAAGACTAAGTCAGGGCTGACTGACCATCCCTCTTTCTATAGCCCACCCCAAGAGCACAAAGGACCACAAGGGGAGCTGGGAGGAAGATGGAGGCTTACCTTCTTCTCTCAGCTCCAGTGGAGAATTTCCACCAAGAGAGAGCTTACTGGAACTTATTATTCATATATTCACTGCATTGTCAAAGAAGACCCCAATCCCCCTTTAGAACTAGGTAACCAGTACCCATTCAGAATCAGAAAATCTAGGTGTGGAGGGTGGGAGAATTTTTCAATTAGGAAGATCTAGCCACCTGGTTCATCTAGAATATTGCTGTCTAAGATTTTTCCCATAGACAAAAAATGGAAGAAAGTCTTTGTTACGTGGAACCCGATTTCATAATGTGTGCGTCCAGCCTGCAGACACATCTGACTCAAAACCTTTGAACCTAATTCCACATCCATGGGTCTGGACGAGCCTGCGGGGCTGAAATTGGGGAGATAGACGTGTTCTGTGGGCACGTGCAAGCACTATCCAGCCGTGCTTTGGACATCCCCGTGCCCACTGTATTCTGAAACATTACATGTTTCGGATCCTGCCCCTCCCCACAATATATCCACAGATGCCATGCCCCTCAGGAAAAACATGCATCTCCTAAGCTGCCCTTCACAGACAGTATTTATTTACTTTTTATACTGTGCTCTTTAGAATCAGTGTGGTTTACAGGTATACTAACAGGTACTTTTTATTCCCTTGTCCCTGAAGGGCTCACAATCTAAGTGTACCTGAGGCAAAGGAGGGTTAAGTGGCTTGCCCATGGCCACAAGGATTGGCCATGGGACTAGAGACCACAGTCCCTCTGGCCTGAGGTTGCTTGTCCCCAGGTGGCACTTGAACCCCCAGCCCTCTGGCCTGAGGTAACCTGTCCCAACCACTGAGCCACTCCTCCCTCCATGATACACACTAGACATAAATAGCAATGAGAAATAAAACTGCTGCAACCTAAATCATATACTAGTCTCTATAGGCCTTGAAAAGTGCTAGGTAAGTCCAGTGCACCCCAATATGGTATACAAGAATGTAAATACGAATATGTATGTCAGGACATACCTTGCATCAAATGGTACGTGGCATTAGGAACTGGCCCAGTGATTTCTGCCCTTGTCATCTCTACCCCAAACTAACCTTGCAGGTCCCCAAAAGATGCATAATATTGCTGAGCAACAAATGTATGCCCTTTCCATGCCTCTGGCCTTTAAGTGTACTCATTCTGCCACTCTGCACTACCATTCCCCTTTTATCTGTCCCTACACCCCTCCCATGAACACTGTTCTTCTGTCAGATTGCTTCTATCTGTGCCCTTTCCTTCTACTGCCAAATCCGAAAGTCTCTCCTTTCACCTTGCTGCTCCATATGCCTGGAACAAACTACCTGAGTCTCGTATGTCAGTCTTCATCCCTGGGTCCTCTCAAATCTAGGCTGAGCGCTGACTTCATCGGTGCCACTGTTGGATCTGATCCGCCTAAGTTCCTTTGTATTTCCTGACCATTCCCCCTGGATGTATCCTGTTCACAGCTGTTGTGTTGTCTGTTCCAACTAGATTGTAAGCTCCACTGAGCAGGGACCATCTGTTAGTGTATCTGTGCAGTGCTGAGTAAGCATTGTAATGTTATACAAATGATCAGTAGTAGTTGTAGTAGGATCTTCTGGCTATGGCATCTGAGGCTTACCTATCTGGGTACTGGCATTTTCACAACAGCTACACCTGTCCCATTATGGTGCATGTTGGTCTGTATACATCCGCTACCTGTGGGGAAACCCTGTCTGCCTTCCCACAGCCATCTTTGTGGCACTGCTCCTCTGGTCAGGGCTCTGGGCATGGGAGGGGAGATCCCTGTGCCATCACACCAAGTGGCCATACTCCAGATATATCACCACTCTTGCAGTTCTCATTGATCCTGGCCTGGATAGGGATGTAGGCCGCATGGGACAATACAGAGAATGTTGGCACTACATCAGTCATGCCTCCCAGTGTCAGGCACAGCGGATGTATGGCTGCCCTAACACACTGCCAACAATATCTGATCTAATTAGAGTACCCTATGTAAACTAATTCAGAATGAATCAGCATTGGTTCAGAATGGCTAAATGTCAAAACATATCCCTGTTAGGCTCCCATAGATTGGCTCCTTTAGCACAAACTGCACATAAGTGCATAGCCTGACTAAACATTATTGCTCCTCTTAATATTTCTGTAAAGGTGTTTATAAATGTTTCTTTACCTTACAACATTTCCTCACCTTTGCTCCCTGTGCCTCAAGACTGCATCTTGTATTTTTCCAGACTGCGGTCACATCAGTTCAAAATATACTTGTCACAACCATTCTTCTATATGGAATGAATTGTAGAGCACAGCAGAATGCTTTTTAAGACCTGGCCTTATACCACATTTCAGTAGGAATAACATGGACGTTTCCGGGAAACACTTAATATGTACAGGGGCCTTTCCTGAATATGTTTTCTATGTCTCCGCAGCTGACCACACTATCGTTCCATCCTCTCCTGTCCACATTCTGAGATCCCCGTGCTAACGCCGTGGATGTGCATGTCAGCAGTGTTTCAGAATACTGTTGGGGACGTTTTCGGCATATAAACATCCCCACTGCACGTACAAACCCCTTATTCATGTTCTGGAATGATCCCCATAGTCTAGCAAGCTTTAAACAGAGATATATCTGTGGTCCTTCCCATATGGCCTCAATATAAGGACCTTGTGGGGGTGCAGGTTGAACCTGAGTAGAGGGTAATATAGATTTCTAGGTTTTTGGGGTTCGTTGGATGGATGTGAATAGATTACTCTACACATTCAAATGGTGTTCCAACAATTAGCTTCACTTAAAATAAAATTTCATCAATGTTGATAATGTGACACAAGATACCTTTACAGGACGATGAATCTGTTTTCTCCAGTTATGGTCACCAACCCAGGGCCGTACCAAGCATGAATCGCGCCCTGTGCGACTTGCACATCAGGCGCGCATGCTCCCCCCCCGCACCTCCATCCAGCCACTTTCTGGACGGCGGCAGGAGAGAAGTGATGTGCCCGATGTGCAGTCGCCAGCACTCTAAGCAGATCTGTCCCTCCTTGCTCTGACATCACATCAGAGGAGGGAGAGACCAGACCTGCTTAGAGTGCCACGAGAACACTTAAGGGGCGCATTTCAGCTGTCTGCTATTGCTTGCCGCCGCTGAGTGGAGAAAAAAATGGCGGCGGCAGGCAACAGCAGACAGCTGAAATGTGTTCCTTAAGCCTTTGCGCCCTGTGCGGCCGCACCGCTTGCACAGGGCTAGGTATGGTCCTGCATCAACCACACTATCAGGATCTCTTGTTTTATAGAATATCATAACAAATAGGCTCCACAGGTTCCTTTACCCTTTAGTATACACCCTTGTACAGTATCTGAATTTAAATGACTCTGTTCTGCTGCACTTCAGGACAGTCTCCTCTCCTTAGTTCATTTTCATAAAGTACTGCATAGGTACAAAGCTTTCAAGGGGATGCGAGTTTTTAGTGGGAGATTTTCAGCACACGTTCTCTGCCCCACTTGCACTCCATTCTCTCACCTCCTGCCTCCCAGAACAATTCATCTCTCACTTCCTTCACATTTCTAACCTATTTATAGACCTTCTTCCCTGCAGAAGATGGGCCCTTCCCATGACAGTTCATGTTCCATTTCTTCTCTTCTGGCACTACAAGCAATGGGAAATTCACACTCAATGCGGGAGACTTGGCAAGTTTGTGGCTACCATCTCCTTTCTTCCATGATACAATAAAAGACTGGCACCATGGACACTAATTGGATCTCGATTTTATATTAATTAGTCTCCTTTTCCAAATCCAAGCTCAAAGCGAGTTACATATACAGGTACAGTTGGTAAGGCTTACAATCTAAGTTGTGCCTGGAGCAATTGTGGGTGAAGTGAATTGTCCACTGAAATGTCAGTGAGAGAAGCAGGAATGGAACCTTGACTTCCCTGGTTCTAAGCCTGTTTCTCAAAAAAATAGTGTAATGACATTTTGGACATCAAATGAGACGGGGTAATGACCTGCACAGAGTGGCAGTTAGCCTTTGTGTAGGGTTGTAACTTCATGGAGCAGCAGATCCATTGCTAATCACCTTACTGGGCAGATTAGATGAGCCATTTTTCTTGTTAGTTACTGCCATTTTCTAAGCCATATCTTCCTGACAAACCAGGTCCTTTCAAATCTTCAAAATTTTCTCTCCCATTCCTACTCATCTCTCAAGTGTGCCACACCCAGATCCTTCCTCATCTGGTTTTAGCACAAAGGGTCTCCTGGAGCAGCAGCAATCCCCACTCACTCCTGCCCTATCAGCGCCATCCTTCAAAATGAGCTAGCCAGCTCATAACTCCCCTTAGCCTTGCAGGTATCATATATGAATAGAAATCAATAATCTCATTTTTCAAATCCATTGAGTAAAAGATCCCAGAAATTTAAGGCACCTAGAATTCCATACTAATATGTCATCTTAATAGTGGACATGTTTAATAGATGGTATGATCTATTGATATTAGTTCTTTAATAGTACACAAGGTGAGATATAGTACAAGGAATTGTATGTGGCTTGCCAAAGGTCAATTAGTGTTAGGTGATCATATTGCTCCATGTGAAGGTGGACATGTTTTGCCCCATTTCATATACTGAGATGTAATTCTGATCTTATTTTTCAGTTGATTTCTTGAAGAAAAACAGGACTACATCCTCATATATGCAACAGAGTAAATATAGCAATATCCAAATTATTTAAATCCAGAAAATGTTTTTACAGTCTCAGGGCTCTACTTACATACATTAACCAGTTAACATGCACAAATGCATATTAACATCCAATAATCCAAATTAAGTACAAAGTTAGTAAATAATCCCTACTGAGAACAATGGGATTTACATTATTTAAAATGCATTAAATCACGTTAATACATGTTAACTGGTTAATGCATCAGTTTTTTTAAATATAAAGCAAAACCATATATCTTAGCCTGCATTTACCATATAAATTATGCACAACTAAATATTATTATAATTTCACCCCAGAAAAATAATCTTACACTAAAAATGTATATATGGAGGATAATTTTATAACAGAGTGCCATAGGTAGGCATCTGAATAGGTGATATTTTATAAAGACAAGTTGGTGTCTACTTGTCTTTATAAAATACTAGTATATGTAGCAGAGAATGCACCTTCAATGTAGGCACAATTACACCTGCCCATAAGCAGGTGTAAATGTTCACACACACTTTAATCTATGCTTCTATGTGAATAACCCTCACTTGGTTTGCAGCTTGTTGTGCTGTGAGGGCTTGTGTGCATCAGTGATGCTGAGGGCTAAGCTATTGGTAGCTTAACTACTGGCAGGATCTCCCAAGATGGACAGGTCTCAGTTGAGGTGCCAGACCAAGACAAACCATCCATCTGGGCAGCAGCAGAATGGGACAGTGTGGGCGGTGGAGGATTACATTTCTGTGACAAAGGCAACAACACTAAACCTAAACTGCATGGAAGAAGGCCTGGCAATCTACTTCCGTATCTTGCCATGAAAACCTAATGGATAGTCACAACAAAACAAATTCAACTATAGTGCTATATAGTGCTGGAAGATGAGACTCTCAGGTCGGAAGGCACTCAACTGGCTACTGGAGAGGAGCTGAAGACATTTCAGAGTAAAGCCAGTATTTATGATGTGGTTGGATCAAAGCCTTTGGGACGTCTGACTGCTGATGTAGCTGCGCATGAAATGAGAGTCAGAATCTGCAAAGATGACTTACATATTGGGCATGGAATATGCGAAGCATGAACCAAGGGAAGTTGGAGGTGGTCAAAAATGAAATGGAACGTGTACAACTTGATCTGTTGGGTGTCAGCAAACTGAAATGAATTGGCATTGGGTACTTTGCATCTGATGATCACATGGTCTACTATGCTGGAAATGAAAGACAAAGAAGAAATGGTGTTGCATTTATAATTAAGAAGAAACTTGCAAGAACTGTAATGAAATACAGTGCAATCGGTGAATGCTTAATTTCTATTCATCTACGAAGAATGCCTATCAACACAACTATAATTCAAGTATATGCCCCAACAACAGCTGCAGAAGAGGATGAAACTTGATGAGTTCTATGAACAAGTACAAGCTGAAATTGACAGAATATGTAAACAGGATATCCCGATGGTCATGGGTGACTGGAACGCAAAAGTTGGCAACAAAGAAGAAAGCAAAATGGTTGGAAAATATGGACTTGGCAACAGAAATGAAGCTGGAGAAAGACTGATAGAATTCTGCAAGACCAACAATCTATTCATCTCAAACACCTTCTTCCAGCAACACAAGCAGTGACTGTACTCATGGACTTTGCCCAATGGGTTGTACAAAAATCAAATTGACTTTATCTGTGTAAGACAATGATGGAAAAGCTCTATAACATCAACAAAGACAAAACCTGGAGCTGCCTGTGGTACAGATCACCAACTACTAGTATGCAAATTCAAGCTAAAGTTGAAAAAGAGCAAGCCACTCATGAATGTAGCAAAATATGACCTTGAGAATATACCACCAGAATTTAAAGACAGCCTGCAAAATAGATTTGCTGCTTTAGATACAAATGACAGAGCTCCAGAAGAGTTATGGGTAACATCAAGAAGGTTGTGTTGGAAGAAAGTGAAAAATCTCTACAAAGGGTGAAAAAGCAAAAACAGCCAAAATGGATGACAGCAGAAACTCTGAAAATTGCCCAGAGAAGAGAAGATAAAGTCAGAGGAGAAACAGAGGCAATTGCAGAACTCAACAGAGATTTCCAACGTGCAGCAAGACAAGACAAGCAGAAGTACTACAATGACACATGCAAGGAAATAGAAGCAGAAACTATTAGAGGAAGAATAAAATCGACTTTCCTAAAGCTACGAGAATTAAAGAAAAAATTCCAGCCTTAAATTAGAATGTTACAAGATGCTCAAGGATCCATGCTGAATGATGCCAAGAAGATCAAGAAAAGGTGGAAAGAATATACAGAGTTATTATATGATAAAGGAGAAGTGAACCAACAGCCGTTTCAACCTGTACCTTGTGATCCAGAACCATTGGTGATGAAAGAAGTCGAAGCAGCATTGAAAGCCTTATCAAAGAACAAAGCATTAGGCATTGATGGCATTCCCATAGAAATACTACAGCAATCTGATGCAGCTGTTACCATAGTTACAAGGCTCTGCCAGGAAATTTGGAAGACAACATCATGGCCAACTGACTGGAAATGTTCTGTGTTTATACCAATACTAAAGAAAGGTGATCCAACTGACTGTGGAACTTATTGCACAATCGCTTTGATCCCTCATGCCAGCAAAATTCTATTGAAGATTATTCAGCAGAGACTACAACCATACCTGGAACAAGAACTACCTGAAATGCAAGTAGGGTTCAGGAAGGGGCGAGGAACGAGAGATATCATCACGGATGTGAGATGGATCCTTGAAAAGACTAAAAAATACCAAAAGGCTAGCTATATGTGTTTTATTGACTACAGCAGAGCTTTTGACTGTATAAACTATGAGAAACTCTGGGCCACATTAAGAAACATGGGTATATCAGAATACCTGAACGTTCTCTTGCACAACCTTTACATTGATCAAGAAGCAACAGTTGGAACAGAACAAGGAGGAACAGAATGGTTTAAAATCAGCAAAGGTGTACAACAAGGCTGCATACTATCCCCCTACCTATTTAATTTATATGCAGACAAATCATCAGAGAAGCAGGACTGTATGAAGACAACAGAGGTGTGAAGATTGGTGGGAGACTCAACAACCTTCACTATGCTGATGATACGCATTACTGGCTAAAAGTAAAGACGATCTGAAACATTTGCTTCTCAACATCAAGTAACATAGGACCTGATATTAGAAGGCCCTTACACAGGTAACTTTCTTAGTTACCCGTGTAAGGGCCGTATCCGGGATATTCGAAGGTACATACATGGGTAGTTCCTTTCGAATATCCCGACTAAGTCCCTAACATGCCCAGATGCTATCTGCATAGCATCAGGCGGTGTTAGGGGCATTCCGGGGCAAAGCGGGGGTGGAGGAAGGGGCTACATGGGTAGCAGCAATTTTAAGGCGCAGAGGGCTATGTGGGTAGCATTGAAGATTGCTGCTACCCGTGTAGCCTTTGCGGCTGCCGGAGGTGTGAAGATTAGTGGAAGACTCATCAACAACCTTCACTATGCTAATGATACCACAATACTGGCTGAAAGTGAAGATGACATGAAACATTTGCTTCTCAAGATCAAGGAACATAGTCTTAAAATGGGCCTGCACCTTAACGAAAAAAGAAGACAAAGATCCTGACAACTGTCAAAATCAATCAATTTATTGTTGATGGAGAAGAAATTGAAATAGTGGACAACTTTAACCTATTTGGATCAACTATCAATAAAGAAACAACAAGCAGGCAAGAAATCCAATGACGCATTGCTCTTGGCAGAATGACTATGAAGGGCCTAGACAAGATTCTCAGGAGCAGAGACGCCTCTCTCCATACAAAGATTCAACTTGTCCAAACCATGGTATTTTCAATAACATCATATGGATGCGAAAGTTGGACAGTGAAAAAGATATCGGTAGATAGGAAGAAAATTGATGCCTTTGAATTATGGTGCTGGTGACGAATACTGTGTATACCATGGACTGCCCGAAGAACAAATAAATCAGTACTAGAGGAGATCAAACCTAAGCTTTCTGTAGAGCTCAGATGACAAGACTTTGACTTTCGTACTTGGACACATCATGAAAAGAGAGAGATCATTAGAGAAAGATGCCATGCTTGGCAAGGTTGAAGGTCAACGCAAAAGAGGAAGGTCTGCAATGAGATGGATCATAGAAACACAGAAAAATGACAACAGAATAAGACCACATGGCCTATCTAGTCTGTCCTTCCATATCAACAACTACAACAGTCCTCTTTTTTCCTTTAGAGATCCTCTGTGTTTGTCCCATGCTTTTTTGAATTCAGATACTGTCCTCATCTCTACCACCTCCCCTGGGAGACTATTCCACGGATCCATCACTCATTCCGTAAAGAAATATTTCCGCATATCACTCCTGAATCTATCCCCTTTCACCCTCATCCCATGTCCTCTCGTAGCAGAACTTGCTTTCAATCGAAAGAGGCTCTCCCCCTGTACATTTATGCCACGTAGGTATTTAAACGTCTCAATCATATCACCTCTATCCCGCGTTTCCTCTAAGGTGTACATATTAAGATACACTAACAACAGCTACGGATGCCACTGTCAGCAATGAGCCACCTGCCTGAAGACCGAACATAGTTTAGGACAACTATTCAGAATGTCACCATGAGCCGACACCAACTCAATACCACTTAACAAAAACAAGTTTGGGTTGAACTGAGGAAAAGTTGCAATGTGTGCACATATCTTATAAAATACATGGATTTATGCCTAGAGTACATGCAAATATTTACACCTTCTTTGGAGCAGGTATAAATTTGTGTAAGAGCATTTATGTGCTACTGGTCTTGGTTCTAGGTTCCTATTTTCTAAGGGCATATAGGCGCCTATGTTGATTTTCTAAAATATGTGCCTTTTACCAACTTTGACATAAGTGTGTGTCCTGTTATAAAATTAGCCCAATATTGAAAGGATCATTTCTTAAACCATTCTTAGAAAAATAGTCCAACATTAAATATTTCAGTATGCAAAAATGTTCCAACATCTAATGCTAATAATGTAAACATTTTCATTGCACCAGTTATTTTAATAGGCCATATTCCAGTTCAATGTGACTAGCTGTAATTAACTTCTATGCAGAGAACAATACCATAAGACTTCCTCAAATGCAAATTGACCTAATAGAGAGATTAAAGTTCCAGACAGCTAGTCACAGATGTACTGAATTAGTTAAAAAAGATAGCATTTGAAAGTTGTTTGTTAAACTTTATTTATAGAAGATTTGAAAGTACAAATCCATAGATGTAATGAGGCAAATGAGGAATGAATCAGCCTATCAAGGTTGACCTAGGTCAGTTGGTAACATGACATGTGAGCAGTATTGTCTGCCTCTCTTTTCCCAGATCCAGACCTATCCTGAATGTGTCTGCCTGCATGGAGTTTGAGCCCCCAGAGTTACTATTACAGAATTTTGAGTGCCAGGGGACTGCAGGGAGCAGGAGCAACTTTGGGACCAACCTCACCCTCTGCTTCAACACAAGCAAAGTGACGTCTGCATACCGAGGTCAGGTGCTATCCATTTTCTCTATCTTTTCCCTCCTTCTTCTGCATGTTGGGACTTGCTCCTATGGGGGCAGGTCAGTTTTCAAGAGGATCTAGCCAACTAAGGGGTATGTTTACTAAACCGTCTTAACATCGCAGCAGTCGTATTATCGCGCGATAAGTGACATTATCGCGCGATAACGTCACTTAGCGCACGATTTATTTATTTACATTCTCTTATATACCACGCTATTCTGCATCAGTGCGGTTTACATTGAACAAACTGAAATTACATTGAACAAGGCATTATAACTTGGAGATAACTATTTTACAGGGAACATGGGCTATGGAGGGTTAAGTGGCTTGCCCAAGACCACAAGGAGCACCTGTGGGACTAGAAACCCCAGTCCTTCCGGCCCAAGGTTGCTGTCCTCTAGTGGGATTTGAACCCCCGACCTTCCGGCCTGAAGTACCTTGCCCCAACCACTAGGCCACTCCTCCACTCCGATAAAGTGGCTGCGGCGTTAAGGCACACTAACGCTGTGAAATCCGGCTCTGAAGGATGGAGTAAGGCTTCCCAGAGGGCGGAGAGAAGGGGTCAATGGGCGGAGAGTGGGAGGGGAGAGGCTCCAGGCACACTAACGCTGTGAAATCTGGGTCTGAACACTAACGTCAGTGAAACCCTCGTGTTAAGGCACATTTGCAGGAAAGAGAAACCATTTCAGTCAGCAATGTACAGCAAAGCCAGGGAAACCCAAAAACGTGATAGTAGTGATACATGTCATCAGAACAAAAAGGCAAATAAACACAGAAAATGACCTGAACCACATTTAAAATCCCAATAACCAAGCTGGACAAAAGTGGTATTAATGATAAACATAAAGCAACACCACTGACAAAGCTCAAAAAATAAAATGTCATGTTTGGAAGGGTCTATTCTCTGTCCCCCTACAAAGTGAATGATCCCATATTGAAATAGTGCTGATCAGGGTTTATTCACGTCTATATTGGGCAGGATTGTTATGGCGTGCACATGTGCAGTAACAGCAGGGTGGGCATGTAGGAAAGGGCAACTGTACAGATGCTGGAAATGGGATATAGAGGGCTGCAGGTGGCACATGCTGTGGTCCAGCTGGGGCACAGTACATGTTAGGCAGATGCCTAGGTGGCACATAGGAATGCTGAAACTGTAAAGCAGCAAGACAGCAACTGACGAGGGTCCAACATGGGCACGAGTGTGTGTCTCACAGTGTCACAGGGGAGATTATCCAGCAGGTACCTCCAAGGGCACATAACATTGGCAGGTGGTGTGGGGGGGGGGAAGCGCGCATATCCATGTAGGCACCCCTACCCGAGAACCCACATCATAGGCAGCTGCCTACCGGCATACTGGATGGCCTGGGACTGTGCACCACCAGCACCACCGGCATAATGGCATGGCAGCATGGTGGCGGAGGGGTGCTGGTGGCGGAGGGGGCAGTGGCATCTGACCACAGCAGACCATGGCCCAGCCACGTTTAGGTGGGTGCCGTGCACTGCAACAGACATGTCTGACGAACAGTCATGGTATCCCCAGGGAATGAACTGTCCCTGTGGCAACAGTGTGGTGCAGTACACACAGCCAGTGTGTTCATGAGCAGAAAGTCACAAGTTCAAGTCCCAGCTGTGGCTCCTGCCAACCCAGTCCCCATATTTTACCCAGTACTAAACCATGGTAATAAAGACAGAACCTTTATTGCAGATAACATAAACATGCCTGAAACACCTATATTTTACCCTACAGAGCACAGACACCATAAACATGTGCAATACCTAGAGCAGAGTTTCCCAACTGCAGTCCTGGAGGGCCAAACACCATTCAGGTTTCATGCTGTCTCCAATAAATATGCCTGTGCTGCATTTGTATGCGCCGCCCCCATCGTATGCAAATGTATCTCATGCATATTCATTAGGGACAGCATGAAAACCCAAACAGTGTTTGGCCCAGCAGGACCAGAGTTGGGAACCTCTGCCCTAGAGCAGCGGCCAACAGGGGCGTAAACACCCACACCCACAGGCTCCACTATCCAAAACCTCGTGGAGAGTCAGGCTGTTGGGCCCTGCGTGCAGCAGCATCTCCCAATACTAGCACTTGCATACCTTAGCAATGCCTCCCTAAACTTGGGAATATGTTGCACATATATCAAAAGGTTGCTATGATTAATGGCAGATAACAATTCCTAAGTTAAGCACAATTTGCTGATAGAGCTGCATCATAGCAACCTTTCTGATATCTGTGGAGTGTGTTTCAGTTTTGGTTTCTGACAGTGTTTACCACCCCGGGGAGTGACCCCAACAGTATTGCATACCATAGCCATGCCTGCACTGTGCCCAGGACTGGTGTGGTGGCCAGGGCTGCCAAAAGCCTCTATATTTGCACAATGCTGGCATAGGTGTGGGAGTGTGTGTCTGTCTATCTCCAGTGTGTTGTGGCTGCCTACACCTTACTCAGCCCACACTGCTTGCACTGTTTCCAGTGTTAGCCTGCCAATGTGCATAATGAGGAGCAAGGTACTGTGGGTATGGCCCGGACAGGGTGGCCTGGGCAGGATGCATCTGCACAGGGCATAGGGCAATAGCTGGGACATTGTAGTGCCCGGCCACTACCCGCATGGACAGGGTGGCCACAGCACTCTCACCCTAAATGAGCAGTGACCACGGCATGGCTAGGTTCCCCCATAGTGCTATATAGTATTTCTCTCAAGTGATATTTATGGGTTCTCTTTTCTGGAGCCCAATCACTGACTTATCTGTTTGGTTTGTGTGCTCACATCCCAGTTTTGGGTGCACACATCTTCTCCAGGAACATAGACTAGCTAGCAGATTGTCTGCAGTTAGTATGTGTATGGCTGGAACACCTTGTAGGGTGCAGTGGCTGGAGAATGTCAGATAGTGGTGGGGGGCAGCTGAGCATTTCCAGACCTGCTGTCTGTCTGCCATTGCTTTATGGATGTGTACAGATCTGCACTGACTGCCCTGTAGGGTGCCTGTTCCCCAGCAGGACTGGGGTTGATGGTCTCCTCTACATCCACCATTGCAGGGATGTAGAATGTGGATCTGTTGGTGGGAGATCCTGTCCCCCACCCTAAGCTCCAGAGGGTGGGTTGGGTGGTGCTACATAATCCACCTATGAGTCCAAACACCCCCTTTACTTAAATCATGTGACCATGGCACCCACACAGGATATGCACTATTCTGGGTGCATCATAGTCCACAAGGGCTAGATGTGACTGGGGAATACAGATGGACACAGGTGTATCCTAGGTGTTTCAGCAAGGACTACCTATCACACCCTGATGGAGACCTGCAGCATAGCCTATCTCAGCTAAGCCAGGTGCTGCGGACCTGGTGCTGGGCGCCCCACCTCGCCTTCAGGGTGAGCACAATACCCCCCCGCAATGTGGCGGTCTGTAGCTACTCTGTGCCAGTAACACACATGATCAGTTCCCCCTACCAGGCCGAGGTGCTGTGGGGGTGCATACCCCATCTTGTGATCATCTGTAGACTGCTGATCTGCATGTGCAGTGCATCATGGGTATGGGTGGTTTAACCCTATCCTGGTAACCACAGCGGACAGTTTGTGTGGTGACCTGCAGTCCTTCTGTAGCCAGCCAGGGGTTTGTTGGTAGCTATAGAGATGTAGCCCACTGGTTACTTCACTGACTGTGGAGGCAGAGGTCATGGGTTTGATCCCACAGTAGTGTTATTTGATAGGGCTGTCTGAGGCATTTCCTTTTTTAATTTAAATTAGTGCTGCCAGCAAACACACCCTCACAGTGCTATAACCTTAAGGTGCCTCATAAGGCACCCTGTAAAGCACCCTATAAGGCGCCCTATAAAGCACCTTATAATGCGCCCTATAGGGAACATTATAAGGTGCCTTGACTGACAGTGCACTTTATAATGTGCCCTCTGGAGTGCCTTATAGGGCGCCTTATGCGGCACATTAGGTTACGGCACTGTGAGGGTGTGTTTGCTGGCAGCACTAATTTAAATTAAAAAAGAAACTGCCGGGGGGCAGAGCTAGCCACTGAACAGAATGGACGCCTGAATTTTTGCTCCCGTTGCTGCCCAAGAATCCTGAACATATCCCGGTATTACATTGAAGTTTGTACCCCCTACCTACATCAATAACACCGCAATACAGCTGGATGGCATCCCTGAAGCCTGCCCGGCTGGAATTTCCACAGGGATCCGGCTCAGCAGCGAAACGATCCAAACCCGAAGTGGGTTCCCCGCAGAAAATGGCCGCGGGAGAGAAGGAGGGAGTGACTGCCGGTGGCCTACGTGAAGTGCTACAGGAATTGAAATGCGTTAAAGAAATGATTGCAGCCAATTCTAGTTCACTGAACATGATTCAAGAAGACTTGCTGGAGGTAAAAGAGAAACTCCTCACCATCACCACTCGACTTAATGCAGTTGAATTACAAACCCAGAAGCATGGCGTTGCATTAGAACAGCTGGGCCCTTTGGCCAAACGAGTCCGGCACATAGAAAATCTGATTGAAGATCAAAATAACCATTCCCGTAGAAATAATATCCGCCTTGTTGGAGTCCCTGAAGGCGCTGAAGGTACCGATCCGATTGGATTTCTGGAAAAAAACCATACCGGAGATGCTGCAGCTTGTCTTTGCAAGGCCTTTTGAACTAGAACGGGCCCATCGAATCCCAACACACAAAGCTGAAAACACACGATACCCGCGCCCACTCATAATGAAGGTACTGAGATACCCACAGGTCCTACAGATCTTTCAAGCTGCACGGAAGGCCGGATCACTGCAAATCCAGGGACACAAAGTAGCACTTTATCCGGATTTGAGCAAGCAAACGGTAGATCGGAGAAAAGCGTTGCTGGCCTGTAGACCCATGCTACAAAGTGCACAGGCAAGATACGGGCTATACTACCCAGGAACCATGCGGGTCACGCTGCATAATGAAACGAGGAATTTTGTTGATGCTGAAAAACTGAAAACTTTCCTACAAGAAAAATGCGGTATGGAAACCTGAGGTCAATATTCTGATCTCTCACGCAGTGTAGAGAACTCAGCATATACTCAGGGGGTGCGGCCGTGTGTTCTCACAAATTTTAGAACGCCTTAAGCCTTGTTAAACACCTCATTGATTGTATTTCTGTTGTTCTAAATAGTTTTAATTAAACAGATATTTCTGCTTGAAATGTAGGGGTGGCAACGGGAGGTCGGGGTTGGTTACTGTTTCAGTGGATTGTGTTCACCTTAGCGATACAATGTTTGCCAGTTATGCAGTTGTTTGTGTCAGTCCAGTCCAGTACAAAACCCTCCACATACACGCAAATGCAAGTACGCGGCAGGCCTATCCATAGGATAGCTTTCACCTATAAGACAGCTTATTCCAACGTTGATGTCTAGTGATCTTTTAATGCTTTCGTTAAATGTAAAAGGTATTACTGGCCCTGTCAAGCGAAAGAAGATTTTAGCGTACTGCCAGCAAAAAAAAGCAGATATTGCCCTCTTACAAGAGACACATTTAACAGATACTGAATCGCAGAAAGTAACCTCTAAATACTTCCTGGTGGCGGCCTCGGCCTCTGCCACTCAACGCAAAGGGGGGGTAATAATATTAGTGCGCAAATTCCTGCAATCCGCCATTACCGACACACGGATTGATCCGCTAGGTCGATGGGCCAGAGTGACGATGAAAATAAATCAACAGCTTTACACATTCTTCAATATTTACGCGCGCTCAACCTCGATGACCCTAACTTTTTCAAACTGATAGCTAAAGAAGTTACAGCCGCGGCTCACACCAATATCATATTAGGGGGCGATTTCAATGTCATCTTGGATCCACTGTTAGATCGCACGCCCTATCGGGCTGTAGACAAAGTCAAATCGCAGGCGATTCTTAAAGGCATCATAACAGAGCTACACTTGGTAGACCCCTGGCGCCTACTTCATCCCCAAGAAAGAGACTACACATTTTATTCCATCCCACATAATACCCAAACAAGGATCGATTTCTTCCTACTGTCCACAGAGCTGATGCCCCAAGTGTTGTCCGCAGAGATATATGCTACAACGGTATCGGATCACGCCGCTGTCTCCCTAGTGTTGAATACCAACGTTACACAGCATGTTCCGCCAAGATGGACATTTGATAAATCCCTACTAGCAGATGACTCCTTTGTACAGCTACTGTCAGGGGAAATTGAGACCTATTTTAAATATAATACACCCACTGATACCTCCATCTGGAGCTGGTGGGAAGGTTTTAAAGCGACCATACGAGCTCATATTACCACCTACACCATTAGACGGCGTAAAGCCAGGAAAAAAGAAAAAGATGAATTGGAACTCCAAATAAAAGCTGGGGAAAGGTTACTAGCCAAAAGAGCTGACTCAATGATATTGATTAGACTCCAAAAATTGCGATACCAATATAATGCTCTCCTCAACAAAGAAGCACTGAGTAGTATCCAGCTACAACGTAGTATATACTACTATGACAGCAACCGCTCTGGATCCCTCTTAGCTCGGCAGCTCAGACCAAAAACCAGCAAGACCGCTATAGCGGCGTTGCAGGACAATTCCGGGGGCCTTCTCCTGAGATCTGACAAAATACTAGACCGCTGCAAAGAATTCTATGAGGAACTATATCGCTCAGATACCCAATGTAGTGACAGAGCCTTTGAAGATTTTGTCTCCAAGATAGTAGGACCCACATTAACCAGTCATCAAAGTCGAACGCTGGAACAAGAGATCTCAGTAACTGAAATACAAGATGCGATCAAACAGATGGCTCGTGGCAAAGCCGCCGGTCCAGATGGTATCCCGCTGGAATTCTATAATAAATATTGCATTCAATTGGCTCCCATGCTACAGATCTACTACAGTGGCCTGCAAGATGAATCTCCAGAGATTGGAGCCCTGGCAGAGGCTGTGGTGGTAATTCACCCGAAACCGGGCAGGGATACACAAAAGATAGAGAATTACAGACCCATCTCTCTCCTAAACTCTGATTATAAAATCTATGCTAAAGTGCTTGCTAACCGATTAGGACGGATCTTAAAAGATTTGATACATGAGGATCAATGTGGATTTATACAAAACAGATCCACTACAGATAATGGAAGATTATTGGCACATGTACTGGCATCTGCCAAGACCAAGGCCGAGCCCCTGATAGGGCTAGCATTGGATGCCGAAAAAGCCTTCGATCGACTGGAATGGTCCTTTCTATTTCGATCCCTACGGTGGTTTGGGATAGGAGAAAAGTTCCTAAAACGCGTTGAATTGTTATATACCAAACCCACAGCTCGAATAGCGGTCAACTCACACCTCTCAGCCCCTTTTCAGTTGCAAAGAGGGACCAGACAGGGTTGCCCCCTGTCACCGATGCTTTTTAATTTAGCCCTGGAACCCTTATTAATAGCGCTCCGACAGAAGGAAAACATAAAAGGAATTGAGTTAGCTGATGGTCCCTGTAAATTGTCAGCATATGCCGATGACCTGCTCATTTTTCTACAACCATCAGACCTTCCTGAAACACTGCAACTCATAGATGCATACTCAGCGATATCCGGATATAAAGTAAATTTGAATAAAACAACAATTATTCCTCTGAATGAACAGGTCAGCGAAGAAATGATGCGTGGATACCCCTTTCAATATGAGAAGTCATCCTTTAGATACCTGGGCGTGACCTATGGCACCACCTTGGAAGAGACTGTCGCAATCAACATTAAGATGTGTCAAGAAATTGTACATGATAACATCTGCAAGTGGACCCCCTTCATTTGAGCTGGTGGGGCAGGCTAGAAACGATAAAAATGATGTTGGTACCAAAACTCAGCTATATATTAAGTATGATACCCTTACGTTTCCCGTCAGCCTTCTATAAGAAAATGAATAGTCAACTGATAGCCTTTCTATGGAACAACCGAGTACCTCGAATAGCTGCCTGGAAACTGAAGTTACCTAATACACAAGGAGGTGTCCATTTCCCAGATCTCGGCTGGCTACACACTGCCTCTCTTTTAAAGCAGGGTGCTCAATGGGTCGACTCTGACGACACGGATAAAGGACCTAGATGGCTGAGTGTGGAGCGGGCCCTACATTCCCCCCTGCCCACATGGCTACTGGTAGGCACAGTAGTAGACCAGACTGCACCACATAATGCTATTATCCGAGAAACACAGCATGCCTGTCGATTATTGGCATCATGTATCGATGGAGGGGATGACTTTGCCGCAGATATGCCCATATGGCTGAACCCGCGCCTTATCATCGGAGGGAAGCCTGTCTTATGGAAAAAATGGGTGGAACATGATCTTATCACCATTGGACAACTGATCAATGGAAGTGCATTTAAAACCTTTGACAGATTAAGAACGGAATTCCGATTGCCTAATACATGCTATTTCCAATGGTGTCAGCTCCGATCCTGCATGAGCAAAGCGGGTGTGTCACCTGTCTTGATACGTACAGGATGGCCACTGCGACAGAAACTTCAAGAATTACAAACAGATGCTAAAGCTGTTTCAAGATGTGTTGCGATTCTCCGATCCAAAAGTGACAAGACATGTTCTAAGATACAGTCGGTGTGGGCTACTGAAACCGGTCAAGATCTACCTCCGGAAAATTGGGACACTTTTTGGGGAACTCAAATACGTGCCACGAGAGCAGCGTCTCTCACACAATCTATGTACTTTATAGCACATCGAGCGCATATTACACCGGCTAAGAAAATGAAATGGACACTACAGGAGGGAAATCGATGTTGGTCCTGTAACATGGAAATTGGGACACTGGCACATATGTTGTTCCATTGTAAATCCCTGGAAATATATTGGAACAGAGTTTGGGAACGCATATCACAGATCCTCAACTTACAAACTCCTATCACTTATCGGATAGTGATATATAAATCCATAGCTCTGGAACCTACTCTGATGAAATGGGATGGTAAACTGCTGGACTTAATGCTCGGGATAGCGCTTAAAATAGTTCTAATACACTGGAAGAATCTCGACAAAGCTTGTTTCGAGCATTGGTGGAGTCTCTTAATCCTACATAAGACCTACGAAGAGATCTATATAGCCAAGAACCCATGGTCTGGTAAACTAAGTAAGAAATGGTCAGCTTTACAAAATTATGTTTGATGAAAATGATTGCTGGAGGCTGCCTTGTGGAATGGTCTCTGCTGTAACCACATTGAACGGAGAGAGGGAGGGTGGCGTGCTGGCATGGACTGATACTAGTTCTTGTTAACGTTATTATACTGTCTTGTTCAAGTTATTATATTCTTTTGCTATTTTGATCAATAATATCTGCTTGTATCCTGCTATATCACGATCGTTTGTATTGTTATTTTATATGTTAAAACTGAATAAAAACTACTATTAAAAAAAAAAAAAGAAAGAAACTGCCTCAGACAGCACTGATTTAAAGTAAAGGGTAATGCCTCAGACAGCCTTACTCATTAAGCCCACTGGGGGATTGAACTCATGACCCCTGTTTCATCAGTCAATGTATTAACCATTGTGCTACACCTCTGTTGCTGTACTTTCAGGTCAGCGCACCTAATTAAGGCTAATGTGTGTTAACGTGCCACGGCTCCCTCTATAGCACGATAGCGGACTTTATCGCGCAATAATCTGAAATGCTACCTTAAGACCAGAACGCCCACTCCTTTTATGGCATTCTTCACATTATCGCTGGAGCTAATGCCGGTAACATTAAGACGGTTTAGTAAACATACCCCTAAGTAAAGATTTGCAATGCAATATGTGCCTTTGAGTCAGTCCTGACTCCTGGCAACCCAGAAGCTCCTTGGTTTTCTTGACAGTGTCACCAGAAGTAGATTGCCAGGCCTTTCTTCTGAGGCGATGGAGGGTTAAGTGACTTTCCCAAAGCCACAAGGAGTGCTAGTGGGAATCAAACCCTGGTTGCTTAGTTACCAAGCCAGCGTTCTAACCACTAGGCTACTCCTCCACAAGTAAAGATTTAGTTGGCAATTAAAGTTTTTGAAATTGATCAGGCTGAGCGACTAAACTTAGGCACCTAACTTGGCCAACACTGCAATAGAAATAAATCTGGCCAGTATTCACAAGCACTCTTCCTCCTTCTGATCTCCCCTCCTGCTTGCTGCAATACACAACAATATGGAGTTCCTTATCGTTCCTCCAGTCCAGTCCTACACCTCTGGGTAGTCAACCTCCTCCAGCAGCTTGGAGACTGAACATGCCATCTTTTGATGACATCAGCACACTTAGGCAGCTGGCACCTCCTACCAGCCCCAGTATGCTCAGTCTCCAAGCAGCTGGAAGAGTGATCCAGAGGGCAGGACTCACTGTAGGGATAACTGAGGTGAGTAGAGTTAGGTAGTTTTGCCATGGGGTTTTCCTTTAAATTTCTTTGATTTCCTTTGGCAGACAGAATCATCAGAGAGTATGATAAAGATTAAAAAATAATAAAAATAAAACCCCTAGGTCTTTGAATTCAGGAATTGTTCGGGACAGGGGCTACAGAGGTTTTTCTTTCCTTTTTCCTTTCCCCACGAAGGAAAAGACTTACTGAGGCTTAGGGGGGAGGCGCCGAGGCACAGACATCTCGTTGAGCAGCTCCCAAACCCATGACTGGGTGAGGAGCCGTAAGTGCTGTAGCAGCCAGCAGACAGGATTTGGAGCACTCCCACCTTTGGACCGAAGCCGGGAAGAGCAGGCTGAGTGCAAGGCAGGGGTAGTGTGTGGACGAGCTCCAATTTGAAAAACTACACGGGTAAGTGGAGTTTCTTTAATAACCAGGAACTCAATGGTCCGCGTACTCAAATTTAGCTGCATGGTGGTCAGTGCTTCTTTGGGAGCACAGGAAAATGCGCCATCTTGAAACGGGCCTGTTTTAGTTGATTGCGTCTGAGGTGAGGAGGACTCGCCGAGAATCAGGTGGGGAACCCCGCGATTTTTATTGTTAGGGGGCCCGGGTCTGTTTAGAGTTTTCCAAAAAAAAAATTGTGTGAAGGTTCTCTAGCTCAGAATCAGGATAATTCAGCTCTGTGGGGATAAGGGAGCCTGTCCGCATGTCAGTGGGACCATGCCAGCAAGACCGCAGTGTGGGGCGTGCGGAGTCTGGCGAGGGTCCATTTCTGATGTAGGTTTTTGCCGCGCTTGTGTTCAGGAGGCCAAAACCATGGAACAGGAGTAGGAGACCCCAGCAGAGCAGGTGGGGAGCGCAGTCTCTACAGGAGCTGCAGGGACTTTGGCACATTCTCAGGAGGGGCGGGGCTCAGCAGCAGGGGAGCCAGGGGTTTGACTGTGCCTCCATTGCTGGAGCCATTTGGTGTGAACCACAGCCCTCCTAGGCCCTCCACATCTCAGGGCCAAGGAGACAAAAGGGGACCAGGATTCTTGCCTAAATTCATTTTGCTCTTACACAAGGCATTCTGTATGCGGCAGCAGGATGTCCAGAACCAGTCCTTGCAACCTACATATGGTCGAAAACACCAGGCTTCTATATGGGAGCAGGAAATGGATGTGGAGCCCAAAACACATAGACCAGAGGGGGTCTGGAGAGAGCCATCTCCACTCTCAGAAGGACCGGATAGTGTAGACCCGGAAACTGCGTGGGAGGTGGACAGTGAGGAACTTGAGGAAGGGGAGATTCTGCAGGAAGAGGAATCCTGGATAGTCCGAGTCTTCCACCAATAGGAATTGGCAGGGCTCATTGCAGAATAGGGCAGCAGGTCCCCCGGTGGAGGAGAAGGCACTGGAGGGCCTGCTTCTCCAGGCAGTTCAGAAAACACAGAAGGTGTTTCCAGTGCATAGAGTAGTAAAGCAGATGATCCAAGATCAGTGGGATCTACCAGACGTCAGGCTCAAGGAGGTGAGGACCATGACCCGGCTGTACCCACTACTGAAATAGGAACTCAATGTGCTTCGATCTCCAAAGGTGGATGCGGCGGTCATAACTGTTATGAAGAAGACAACAATCCCGGTAGAAGGCAGTTCAGCATTCAAAGAATTTCAGGATAGGAAGTTGGACACCTTGTTGAAGAAAGCCTTCGATGTCAATGCCCTGTCATTACAGACTTCCATTTGTGGGGCCCGGTGGCTAGAGCATGCCTGCGTTAGGCGCAGGGAGTTCTGGATGCAACTCATGAGCCCACAAGTCCAGCGGTTAAGCTGGAGTCGGGGGTGGCATACCTAGTGGACACCTTCTACAATCTCATTAGAGGTCTGTCCAAGAGTATGGCCATGGCGGTGGCAGCCCGCCATTACCTCTGTTTGAGGAATTGGGTAGCGGATAACTCTTCCAAGGCCCTGCTTAATAAGCTACCATTCAAATTGAAGCTTCTATTCGAAGAGGGGTTGTAAAACTTTGTTAAGGATCTCGGGAAAGGCAGCTTTCTCCCAGAGGACAAACAAAAGCCGGCACGCAGCTCGACCCCTGCCAAGGGACAGCCGCGGGACTTCCGTCATTTTCACACCACACTTTTTGCACCCTACCAGAGGGATCATTTCACTTCTAGAGGTCAGGGGTTTTGAGGATTTTGAGGTGCAGGGCGGGGTTCTTATGGAGCCTTCCTGTCCTCCGGATGTAAGAAATCACAATGAAGCGAGGGGGGCCCAGGTAAGGGTACAGCCCATAGGGGGTCAGCTGTGGGACATTTACCCTGCCTGGGTCCGGATTACATCCGACCAATGGGTGCTGGAATTCATCATAGAGGTCTACGTGCTGGAGTTTGCCAGGCTGCTGGGCCTGACCTTCGTGCAGTACCCCTGCAAGGCACACGAGAAGGCTATGGTAGTGCAAGATACATTGGTGCGGCTTCTGCAGCTGGGGGTCGTGGTACCCATCCCCAAAGAGCAGTGCAGCTTAGGTCGATACTCAATTTATTTTGTGGTCCACAAAAAGTAGGGATAGTTTCGGGTTATCCTCAACCTCAAATGCTTACGAGTGCTGCAGTTTCACATGGAAATGCTACGGTCGATCATAGTGGCATTGAGAAAGGAGGAGTTTTTGACCTCTCTTGATCTCACAGAAGCGTATCTATACACTCCTATCCAGCCAGAACATCAACAGTTCCTCCACTTCGCAGTGCCCATAGGCCATTTTCAATTTCGAGCCTTGCCTTTCTGGCTAGCAACTTCCCCTCGTACATTCATCAAGGTCATGGTGGTCGTGGCGGCGGCACTGTGCAATGAGGGGGTCCTGGTGCATCCTTACCTCAATGACTGGTTTATCCGAGCAAAGTCAGAGAAAGAGAGCGAACAGGCAACAACAAGAGTGGTCGAGTTCCTGCAGAGTCTTGGATGGGTGATCAACATGTCAAAAAGTCGCTTGGTGCCATCCCAGGAGATCCAGTACCTGAGGGTGCACTTCAACACTCGCATGGCAATGGTTTATCTGCCAAAACAATGGGCACAGGGGCTGCAGCTCTGGTGCATCATTTTCTGCGGCTGTCAACTCCGACAGCTTGGCATTACCTGCAGCTGCTCGGAACTATGGCAGCCACCATCAAGCTAGTGCTCTGGGCAAGGGCACACATATGACCATTACAGAGAGCACTGCTACGACGGCGGTCACACCAGAGCCATCCCCTGTCCCAGAGGTTGCCCTGCTCAACAAAGACCAGGAGGGCACTCAGATGGTGGTTGCGCCCCAGACACTAGCAGCAGGAATGCCTCTCGAGTCCCCATGATGGGTCACGGTTTACAACAGACACGAGCCTGTCAGGCTGGGGGGCCCTCTGAGAGGGCCACATTGCTCAGGGGCAGTGGAGCCTGTAAGTAAGAGTCTGGTCCATAAACAGGCTAGAGATGAGCGCAGTCACCCTGGCACTACAGAGCTTTCGGCCTTGGCTCCAGAGGAGGGCTGTTTGGGTCTTCTCGGACAACACGACCACCATGGCTTACATCAGTCGACAAGGAGGCACAGGCAGTGTGTGGTTGGAAGAAGCCGAAGCGCTGCTAACTTGGGCAGTGAAACAACTTCAAGCACTGTCGGCAGCACACATTTCAGGGATGGACAATGTGGCAGTGGATTACCTGAGCTGAGTTCAGGTGGACCCAGGGAATGGACGCTGTGTGAGGAGGTCTTCTTGCAGGTGGTGAGAAGATGGGACATGCCAATCATGGACCTAATGGCGACATTTGCATCAGCCAAAGTGAGCCGGTTTTTCAGCAGAAGATGAGAGAGGATGTCGGAGGGCTTGGACGCCTTGGTGCAGAGGTTGCCCTTGGAGGGCATCCTATACATCTTTCCCCCATGGGTGCTCATAGACCGCGTCGTGCAATGGATCAAGACTCACAGGGGAATGGTTATAGTCATTGCCCCGGACTGGCTGAGGTGCCTTTGGAATGCAGACCTGGTGTGGCTTCAGGCGGACCAGCCTTGGTGTCTGCTGTCCAGGGAGGACCTTTTGACCTAGGGGCCGGTGCAGATGCCTCAGGTGGATTGATTTTTGCTTACGGCATGACTCTTGAAAGAGCGCGGCTGAGGAAATGCAGCTATTCAGGTTCAGTGATCGCAACATTACTGAAGGCCTGGAAAAAGTCCATTTCTATGTCTTATATCCACATATGGCGCATCTTTGAGGTGTGGTGTGCTGAACGGCAGGGTCGGCCATTGCTAGCTACAGTAACAGACGTGTCGGCCTTTCTGCAAGCAAGATTTGAGAAGGGCTTGGCCACAAGTTCATTGACAGTGCAAGTGGCAGCCATTTTTTGTTATCGGGGCAGGATCCAAGGGGTGTCACTAGGGATGCACCCAGATGTGGTCCGGTTCCTGAAGGCAATGAAGCAGCTCTGGCTGCCGTTAGGGTCCATTGTTCCCCCAGGGGATCTCAATTTGGTGTTGGCGGCACTGTCAAAGGAGTTCTTTGAGCCTTTGAGCAGATCTTCGCTAAAGGATTTAACTCTTAAGACAGTGTTTTTTGTGGCGATTTGCTCTGTTTGCAGGATTTTGGAGCTTCAGGCTCTCTCATGCAGGGAGCCCTTCCTTTCCATCTCGAAAGAAAAAGTGGTTCTACGGCTGGTGCCTTCCTTTTTGCCCAAGGTCGTGTCCCCTTTTCACTTGAATCAGCTGGTCTTCCTGCCAGCACTTTTGGAGGGGCCAGGGGGGGGGAGGGCATCGATCCGCAATTGCATCAGCTGGATGTACGGAGAGCATTGCAGGGGTACTTGAAGAGAACCACTCCTTTTCAGAAATTGGATCATTTGTTTGTGCTGTTTGAGGGACAGCGCAAGGGAGAAGCAGTGGCCAAGGCCTCCATCTCCAGGTGAATTAGGGGAGGCTATTGTGTCGGCGTACATGTTGAAGGGTCGGTTGGTGCCAGCAGGGCTGCGGGTGCATTCAACTAGAGTGCAGGCGGCTTCGTGGGCCGAGTATAGTATGGTCCTGCCAGATGAGATTTGTAGAGCGACCACTTGGTCTTCCCTTCACACTTTCGCAAAGCATTATTGTCTGGATGTGCAGGCAGCAGGGGATGCCAGATTCAGTGTGGCAGTCCTTCAAGCCAGAATCACAGGCTCCTCCCATGGTTAGTACTGCTCTGTTACATTAGAATGTAAGGGGTGAAAGCCAGACTGAAAAGGATCCAGAAGAACTTGAGAGGAAAGGAATTCAAGATAATGGTGGAGGACTTTGCACTCAACAAGTTTGGAAATGAATGAAAGAAGTGAGATGGGATGATAATTAGAAGGAGAGCTAGGATCAAGAGAAGGTTTATTGATGTGTCTATAGCATGCTTGAAGGCTACAGGGACAGTAGCAGTGGAGAGTGAGAGGTTGAGAATATGTGAGATGGAAGGGATGTCAGTGCAGGAAATAGAGTTAAGGAGATGAATGTGGATAGGATCAGAACAGCAGGTAGTAAGTTTGGAGGAGGAAAGAAGATGAGTGGTTTCATCTTCAGAGATGATGGAAAAGGATGAAAGGGTAATAGAGATTCATGGGAAAAGTTGGTATTGAGGTAGGGGAAGAGGGAATGAACTTGTTCTAGTAGGGAACTGCAGAGTAATCTTGTGGATTTTGTTATGGAAAAAGTTAGCTAGGTTTTGGGCAGAAAAAGAAAGGGGGATCGGAGGGGGAGGCACCTTGAGGAGAGAGTTAAGAGTAGAGAAAAGACGGTAGGGGTCAGTGACAAGAGAATTAGTCAGGTGGATATAGTAGTTTTGCTGGGCAAACTGCTAAGACTGACTGGAAGGAGGTAAGCATGAATTTGAAGTAAAGAAAGTCGGAAAGGGAGTGTGATTTAAGCCAAATGTGCTCAGCTGAGCAGACACAGGAGCGGAAATAGCAGGTAGCTGAGGACAACCAGGGCTGGGGTGTAGTGTGTCTCACAGAATGTGGGATGTGTGGAGCAAGAGTATCTAGAGCAGAGGATACAGCAGTATTATAAGAAACTATAGCCTTATCAACAGATTTAGAAGACAAAGTGGAAAAAAGAGGTGATGAGACGATAGTAGAAAGAGCCAATGGATTGAAACCATGAAGATTCCTAAAAAGGTAGGAGGAGACAGAGCGGGATTGAGGTGGGCAATGATGAAGGGTGAAACTTAGGAGGTGATAATCAGATATGGAAAAAACTGAGGTACAGAAATTGGAGGGTAAACAGATAGAGAAGAAAACGAAATCAAGGTAGGGACCACGCCAATAAGTAGGAGTGGAAGAGCAAAGTTAGAGATTGAAAGAGGAGGTAAGGGAAAGAAGCAAAGGGGTCAGAGAGGTTATCAACATGAATATTGAAATCACCAAGAATGGGGGAGGGGGGAGAAGGATCTAGAAATAGGGAAAGCCAGGAGTCAAAGTTAGTGAGAAAGGTAGAAGTGGACTTATCAGGAGGTCTATAAATAGCAGCTATCCGGAGAGGTAAAGGATTAAAAAGGTGGATGGAATGGACTTCAAAGGAGGAAAAGGAGTGAGACAGAGGAAGAAGGAGGGGTTGGAATTGGCAGGAAGGAGAAAGCAGAAGCCTAAAACCACCACCATGCCCATTGGTATGAGGAGTGTGGGAAAATCGGTTTCCACTGTGACAGAGGGCAGCAACTGAAGCAGTGTCATCAGGGAGGAGCCAGGTTTCAGTAAGAGCTAGAAGAATGAAGGAGTTAGAAACGAAAAGGTCATGCATAAAGGGGAGTTTATTAGAAACAGAGTGTGCATTCCATAATGCACAAGAGAAAGGGAGAGAGGAGGGGGAGAGGAGAGAAATAAAGATGAGATTAGAATGGTAGGGGTCTAGGGGGGCCAGGGTTAGGATTAATGTCACCAGAAGAAAAAAGAAGAAGGAGGAGAAGAGTACAAGGCAGATAGGAGACAGAATGGCGGAAATGAGGTTGAGGTATTTTAAGAGAGGAGGGAGAGGGAAGAATGAAAAAGGTAGAGTTCAAGAGCTGAGGAAAGGGAGGAAGACAAGATTGGGGAAGATATATGCAGGGAACAGAGAGGGAAATAAGGAGAGGGGTTTGAGGAAATTGGTATGAGGGTTAGGGAGTGACAAAAATAAAAAGAAGAAATAATGTGGAGCCATGAGGAGAGAAGAGATGGGGGGAAGTAGAAGAATTAATATAAGAACCATCACAATCACTGGTGTAGTCCAGATAGATAGAAGTGTGATTTACTTGTCATATCAGATTAGGTTGGTCTGCTGGCTTTGCTCTGTCCTCTCGGTCAGGCAAGACATGTGCAGTCAGGTGGCTCTGAGCTATCTTCGGTTGGGTATTGCAGCGGCGATAGTAATAGTAGTAGTAGTAGCTTCTGCTGCTCCGGCTGCTTCTCCCTCTCCCACTCTGCAGCAGGGGCTCCTGGAGTCCCAGAACCGAGGACCCCCAGATGCTGTTGACTGTGCTGTAATATCTGCTGAGCAGAAGGCCCTATGAAGTTTGATGTTTGGTGACAATGGACCTTCTGATAGTCAGGCAGTTCTCTTAGAATCACTACTACTACTGATCATGTGTATTGTGCAACAGGCTATAATTCAGGGCAGCTAGTGTCTGGTAGGCATATGCCACCTCAGTCTACTGAGTCAGGCCTCTCCACAGCACCTTTGTGCTTGTAGTCCAAGCTTCTTAGTTCACTCCTTGGGTAAAATGTCTGTCACCCTAGGGCTGGCACAAGGAGATGAGGCGCCCTTGTACCCTCCTTCCCCCACAGTATCCATTGCCGCCACTGTTGCCCCTCTCCGGGACCGACAGTGGCAGTAATAGTCGCAAACAGCCTCGCGGCACTTACCTTCAAGCAGAACTGCTTGCTTTCACTGCTCTCCGACTTCACTGCCCGACGCCGACTTCAACAAAACTAACAGAGATTATCATGCAAAACTCATCTTGACCTCAATCAACCAACCTCTTTGACTTAGCAAAATCTTTCCTGCAGAACCCTGCCCAGAACACTAAACCAGAAACTCCCTCACCTCAAGTCTTATCCATACACTTCCACATCAAAACTACCAATAAAGGACAACTTGCAAAGCCCACCTCTTCTGCCTTTAGACATGCAGTCAAATTACCAATCTTGGAACAAATTCCTCCCTATAACCCAGGACCACCTAGAAAATATTATAACCAGCCTAAACCCAGCTTACCCCCTAGACCCTTGCCCAGTGAGCTGGATTAAGTTAACTCACACTGATCTTTCTCCTAAACTGCTCAAGATCAGAAATCTCTTCCTTTCTCAAGGCTACATGCCACCTAGCCTTAAACATGCCTCCATATGGCCTATTCTCAAGAAATCCAGCTCAGATCCATCATTCCATAGTTCTTGTTCTCCAGTCTGCCATTCCTCACCAAGATCATTGAGAAAACTGTTCAGCATCAACTCCAGGACCATGTCAATTCCCACGCTCCCCTTGACCCGCAGCAACATGGATTTAGGCCCAACCATGGGGTAGAAACCCCTTATCACGGCCCTAATGGATAAGCTTTCTTTAGTTATCCAAGAACCACATTGAGGCTTTGTTCTCATCTTTTTGAACATAACTGCTGCCTTCTACTTAGTACATCACACAGCACTCCTCCACCACCTTGAAACAATTGGACTGCTCAACAAGACCCTCAAATGGTTCTCCTCCTACTTAACCCAACGACAACAAGTAAGAGTAGATGGTATGAAAGCCACCCCAACTGAACTCATCCAAGATTTCCCACAAGGCTCTGCTCTTTCAGCTCTTTTATTGAACATATTCATACAACCCATATGCGATATCAACAGATCACGTGGAGGTTGATTCCATACTGTGCATATCTGAGCCGTCCAGACACCCACAATATGGACAGGGCACAGTTTACCTGATTCTATAACCACAGGAACTATATGTTCCCAGGGCTACAGAATCGTAGCTTGTATGAGCCAGCGTGTTCAGTATTCTGAGCGGGGAGACGTACAGCATGCTGCCAGTCTCCACCGCTCAGTGCTCCTGCTATTGTGCCAGGGCCGTGGCGTCCCATCACCTTGGCACTGGGACACCCAGCAGGAGCAAGCAAGACCCGACAGCGGGGTATTTCTCTTTTCCCTGCCGCCTGACCCTCAGCGAGGTCTGCCAGGGCCAGGATCGAGCAGAGGGGCCAAACCTGCCACGACTCCTTGTGTTGGGGAGGACTGCCTGGACTGATCACTTCTCAGGTGGAATAAGTCCAACATCCAACCTGCACCTGCAGGACATACAGAGGCCTGCCCAGAATGGACTCTGTATGTCCAGATGCCTGGCTCCTCCCCCGCTCCGCCCTCATGCTACCCAGTCCCCACCCCCTCCCTCAGAGGTGTAATAAGTCCCCCTGGACACGGGCTTTTGGTGGGGAACGGCAGAGACAGGTGAGGGGGAAGTAAGTTCCCCCCAGCTGGACCCTGGCCATGGGAGGCCAGATTGGGGATCCAGCTGCGGGGAAAGGACAATTTTGATGGCGGCCAGAGATCACGGCTCCTAAATGGAGCCGCAGTGCCATGGTGATGGACATATTCAGGAGCCTGACTGATTTAGCTGGGTAAATGGCTGGACGTCCGGGGTGCCTGAATAGGGGCACGTTCCAGACATCCAGCCACTGTGCTGCGAATCTGCTCCCACAGGGACGTCTGGCTCCATGGAAGCAGAATCGGCTGCATCTCCCAGCCATCTCTGGATGTCTGGACGTCCGGATGGCCCAGAGACGTACAAAGCAGAATGTGCCTCCACCCAAACAACAAATAACCTGGAAGACTTCCACAAGAAGATAAAGATATATCTATTTACTGATCACTGACAATGCACCTACCTAACCATGTCTCCAGCTCTGGAAAACATTATAGGATTTAGTTCTCTTCCGGTCTTCATTCTCTCTTCCACTCCAAATGCTTCCCCCCCCCCCCCCCCCCCATAGCACAGAGGATCTATCTTCCTCAGGATTATGCTGGAGGAGTTATTGTTCTCTGGTATTTGTATAATGTAGTCTGTGGTTCTAGTCTTGCTTTGGAAAAAATCTGCAAGTGTGTGTGGGTGTGGAATGTTAGAGATTGGATGATGTCAAATAACTTTCTTGGGCAGTTAAGCGAGCTTAGTATGATTTTTGTGTAATATTCCTTTTTTGCAATGTTGACCATGGTATGGTATTCCTTTAGTTTCTGCATGAAGGTAGTTTGAAATTCTGACTGTTTAGATGTTCTCCATTTTCACTCTTTTTCTCAGCGCTCTTTGTAAGTTTCTTAAAGTTTCTTAGTTGTCTTGTGTGCCAGGTTGTGTTTTGTTTGTTTCAGTGTGGAGCTTGTTGATGGAGTAGCTTCTGCTTTGCTTATGGTCCAATTCCAGTTATTCATCACATCCAAAAGAGCCTTCTCACTCTCCACAACAAGCCTCTGGAATGCACTTCCAGAGAATATAAGAACTAATACAGATCCACAGGCCTTTTGCAAACTTCTAAAAACATTTCTATTTAAAGAACACTTTGGGGAATCAGTGACCTGATTAAGACTGAGCAGGATTAAAATCCTAGCTACATAGTCCATACAACTCTTAATTAGACTTCAAAGGGACTAAATACTGAATTTCATAATACTACTTGTAAATAAGTTCAAAATCAACTGTAAATCATTGTGATTAGTTTAAATGTTAAATGTAAAATTAATTGGTTTGATCAAGTTATAACACCATGTTACATGTTATCGTTTCATTAGTTTAATGTGAACCGCCTTGATACTGGAAAAGCGGTATATAAGATCACATAAATAAATAAATAAAATATCCATGTTGGTTGTGTTTTACTGGAGTTGGGGAATAATTTTTGTTAGGAATGATTCTTTGTCAACTTTCTGAAATCTGCATTTTGTGGTGTAGATATTATTTTTACTGTGGTGTTATATGTAGCATGGGGGGGGGGGGGGTGATGAATCTGATCATGGTGTGGTCTGACCATGGTGCCTGGCAGATTTTCAGTGTGGAGATATTTGTATCTGTAAGGATGTTCTTGGGTGCAAAGATGAGGTCCTGTATGTTTCCCTTCTCGTGTGTTGGACTGTTTACTATTTGTTGGTAGTCCTGAGCATTCATAGCTTCTAGGAAGGAATTTTCATGGTTTCTGGGGAGTGCATTTAGGCTGAAGTCACCTAGTAATATTAGGGGTTTGTTTTGTGTGGAGTTCTTGCATGCAGTTTCTAGGATCGTGGCAAGGTCGTTGGTATTGGGTAATGGGGCTCTGTATAATAGGCATATCGAGAGGCGGTTGTTTGTTACTGAAAGAATATCAACTTCGTCCGAGGATGTAGATGTTGTGGCTTGGAATTTTAGTTTAGATTTAGCAAGTATTAGAACTCCTCCTCCTAAAGCAGGAGCATCATTTGAGAACCTTACCTTTCCCTTTTAAGCTTAGAAGGGTGGACAGCAGTTTCAAAGGGCAGAGTGTTTTGTTGACGTATTTTGTGTTAAATCTGACTGCAGTTTTGATACATTGAAGATAGTCCACTTTAATCAGCTACTTTATTCAGACTGTCTGCATTTATTAAAGGTTGGGAAGCCGGAATGTTTTCTAGGAACCTTGTGATAGAAGCTCTCTTTAAAGCAGGGGTTCTCAACACAGTCCTCAGGACATACCGAGCCAGTCAGGTTTTAGGATAACCACAATAAATATGCATGAGAGAAATCTGCATGCACTGCCTCCATTGTATGTAAAGCTTTCTCATGCATATTCATTGTGGTTATCCTGAAAACCTGACTGGCTAAGTGTGCCTTAAGGAATGGGTTGAGAACCCCTGATTTAAAGAGATAGTGTTCTGTTAGGACAGCTTACATATCCAGAAGTGTATCTTTTGTTATAAGCCATCCTTATTCTTTTTTTTTTTTGTATGCGTGTTCCACCTTTGTAAAGCTGGGAAAATATGACCATATGCATAATTTGAAAGTTGTCTGGAACTTGACTTTTTTACTGTACGCCATGTGACTATTAGATAGGGAAATAAGAGTCCCAGGACATCAAGAGCTACTCCATCAGCCTGCAAGTAACCCATAGCACCCCTAGCTGTGACAGTATAACCAGAATAAGGTGCAACAGGAATCTGAAATAGGACTTTAGAATAAAAGGCTTTTCATATTGGTACTTTCTGATAGAGGAGATGAGTAACATATCATCCAAGACGGATCAGAATTGAACAGAAAGTTACTAACATACAACATTTCAACTCCAACATAGATCCATGCCATCTAATGACCTTACAATAGATTGTATTCTTCAAAAGAGTAGGTGTAACATCTGACGATGGTATAGTTCAATATCCTTTCTCAATAGCCAAAACGTTAGAGCACTAGATTCATTTTACTTAATAGCAGATGCTATCATAAACCTTTATGCCCTTCTGTAGGGCAATATGGCAAGTCTATTAATCCTTGTTTTTGTGAACTGATATTTTTCATCTCTGTGTTTAACTCTGCGATTGACTTTCTTAGATTGTGCAAGTGCAATATAGCCTTAGTAGTCTTGCAGAAACTGCCTATGTTTGTTCAGATATTGTCCTAGGCCCATGAGGAAAATTACCACTTAGCTAGTCTGTGCAGCTGTTATTTGGATCTGCAGAGGAAAGTGTTACTTCAGTCTGTTTTCTCCTAGACCAACTGGTAAGTCTTCCTCCAAGAAGATGTAGGCAATCACTGCATAGAACTGTCTCTGGCCCAGTGAGGATGCTTTCACAAGTTGTCAGATACTAGATAGCCCTAATCTTTGCATTTAAATCCTTTCCTCCTGCTGCTGAGACCTTTCTGCATGAGATTGCTATTGCTGCTAGAGATGTGCATTTCTATTTCAGTCAGTTGAGCTTTATTTTTGTGCATGCTATGTTGTTTACTATGTACTAAATAGCATGTGCTAACACAAAATAATATTTTCTAAAAGGAAACATTCTCTGTTACTCCCCATAAACATATATTGTTTCATATTAGAATGCACTGTTAAGTACATACTAAGCATGAATTGATGCAAAATAACACATGCTAAAACAAAATAAAACTGAAGAAAACAAAATTACAAAAGCAACAAAATCCCCCCTTCCCCCACACATCCCTAATTGCTTCTGTAATGTCATGTCTTTAATAGTCAATTACTGAAGACACCTTGGGGTATGTTTACTAAGCAGTCTTAACGTGCGCCCGGCGATAGTGTGCAGGATGCCATAAAAGGAGTGGGCGTTCCGGTCTAAACATAGCAAACCAGGATTATCGCACGATAACGCGCGCTGCGCACATTATCTTGCGATGAATTGAGCTATGCACGTTAACACACGTTAATCTTAAGTAGGCGCGCTGATATGCAAACGGTGTAGCACAATGGTTAATACACGGACTGATGGTACAGGGGTCATATGTTTGATCCCCCAGAGTGCCTAATGAATAAGGCTGGCTGAGGCATTACCCTTTATGTTTAAGCAGTGCTTTGTGAGGCATTTTGTTTTTATTTTAATTAGTGCTGCCAGAAAACACACCCTCACAGTGCCGTAACCTAAGGTGCCGCATAAGGCGCCCTATACGGCACTCCAGAGGGCACATTATAAAGTGCACTGTCTGCCAAGGCACCCTATAATGTCCCCTATAGGACGCCTTATAAGGCGCTTTATAGGGTGCTTTATAAGGCACTTTATGGGGCGCCTTATGAGGCACCTTAAGGTTACAGCACTGTGAGGGTGTTTTTGCTGGCAGCACTAATTTACATTAAAAATAAACAATGCCTCAGACAGCCCTATCAAATAGCCCCACTGTGGGGATCAAACCCATGACCTCTGGCTCTACAGGCAGTGAAGGAACTAGTGGGCTACAGCTCTATAGCTACTAACAAGCCCCTGGCTGGCTACAGAAGGACTGCACGTCACCACACAAACATTCTGCTGTAGTTACCAGGATAGGGTAAACCCACCCATACCCATGATGCACAGCACATGCAAATCAGCAGTCTACAGATGATCACAAGATGGGGTATGCACCCCACAGCATTTCATCCTGGTAGGGGCAACTGACCGAGTGCACCCCCCACAGTACCTCAGCCTAGTAGGGGGTGCCGACGGTGTGTGTTAGTGGCACAGAGTAGCTACATACCGTCACATTGTGTGGGTATTGTGCTCACCCTGAGGGTGTGGTGGGGCGGCCACCACCAGGTCCGCAGCACCTTTCATGGCAGGTACCCATCAGTGTGTGTTAGGTCGTTCCTGCAGACACACCTAGGATGCATTAGTGTCCATCTGTAGTTGTCAATCAGGTCTAGCCTTTATGGGCTATGATGCACCCAGAATAGTGCATGTTCTGCGTTGGTGCCATGGTAATATGATGTAAGTGAAGGGGGGGGGTGTTTGGACCCATAGGCAGATTATGTACCACCACCCAACCCACCCTCTGTCGCTCAGGGTGGGAGACAGGATCCCCCACCAACAGTTCCACATTCTACCTCCCTGCAATGGTGGCAGTTGAGGGGGACCATCAACCACAGTCCTGCTGGGGAACAGACACCCTACAGGGCAGCCAATGCATAGCTGTACACATCGATAAGGTAATGGCAGAAAGACAGTAAGCCTGGAAATGCTCAACTGCCCCCCACCACCATCTGACATTCTCCAGCAGCAAGCACAGTGAATCACCAGCCGCTGCCTCCTGCAAAGTGGTCCAGCCATACACATATAACTGCAGACAGTCTGCTACCTAGTCCACAGTACATGTTCCTGGAAGAGATGTGAGCACACCCACCAAGCAGATAAGTCAGTGATTAGACCCCCAGAAAAGAGAACCCATACATTTCACTTGCGAGAAATTCAACATAGCACTATGGGGGAACCCAGCCATGCCGTGGTCACTGCTCAGTCAGGGTGAGAGTGGCCTCCCAGCAGGACATGCTGTGGCCATCCTGTCCATGCAGGTTGTGGCCGGGCACTACAATGTCCAAGCCATTGCCCTATGCCCTGTGCAGATGCATCCAGGCCAGGCCACCCTCTCCAGGCTATACCCACAGTACCTTGCTCCTCATTATGCACATTGGCAGGCTAACACTGGCAACAGTGCAAGCAGTGTGAGTTGAGTAAGGTGTTGGCAGCCACCACACACTGGATAGACAGACACACACTCCCACACCTATGCCAGCATTGTGCAACTATAGAGGCTTTTGGCAGCCCTGGCCACTGCACCAGTCCTGGGCACAGTGCAGGCATGGCTATGGTACACAATAGTGTTGGGGTCACTCCCCAGGGTGGTGAACACTGTCAGACACCAGACCTGAAACATACTCCACAGACATCAGAGAGGTTGGTATGATACAGCTCAATGAGCAGATTGTGCTTAACTTAGGAATTGCTATCTGCCAGTAATCATAGCAACCTTTTGATATATGTGTACTGTATTCCCGGGTTTAGGGTGGCATTGCTAAGGTATGCAAGTGCTAGTATTGGGAGATGCACGCAGGGCCCAACATCCTGCCTCTCCAGGAGGCTTTGGATAATGGAGCCTGTGGGTGCAGGTGTTTCTGCCCCTGTTGGCCGCTGCTATAGAGCAGAGGTTCCCAACTCCAGTCCTGGTGGGCCAAACACTGTTCGGGTTTTCATGCTGTTCCTATTGAATATCCATGAGATACATTTACATACCATGGGGGCGGCACATAGAGATGCAGCACAGGCATCTTTATTAGAGACAGCATGGAACCTGAATGGTGTTTGGCCCTCCAGGACTGCATTTGGGAGACTCTGCTCTAGGTAATGCACATGTTTATGGTGTCTGTGCTCTGTAGGGTAAAATATAGGCGTTTGAGGCATGTTTATGTTATCTGCAATAAAGGTTCCATCTTTATTACCACGGTTTAGTAGTGGATAAAATATGGGGAGTGGGTTGGCAGGAACCACAGCTGGGACTTGAACCTGTGACCTTCCGCTCCTGAACACACTGGCTGTGTGTACGGCACCACACTGTCACCACAGGGGCAGTTCATTCCCTGGGGATACCATGACTGTTTGTCAGACAGAGGCTGTCTGTTGCAGTGCACGGCACCCACCTAAACAGGGCTAGGCCACTGTCTGCTATGGGCAGCAGCCACTGCCCCCTCAACCACCAGTACTCCTCCGCCACCATGCTGACATGCCCTTATGCTGGTGGTGCTGGTGGTGCGCAGTCTCAGGCCATCCAGTGTGCCGGTAGGCAGCTGCCTATGGTGCGGGTTCTGGGGTAGGGGTGCCTGCATAGATGTCCACGCTTCCCCCCAGCACAACCTGCCAATGTTCTGTGCCCTAGTACATCCCCTGTGACACTGTGGGAAACACACTCATGCCCATGCTGGGCCCTCATCAGTTGCTGTCTGGCTGCTCTACTGTTTCAGCATTCCTATGGGCCACCTAGGCATCACCCTAGTCCGCACTGTGGCCCAGCTGCACCACAGCATGTGCCGCCTGGCATCACCCTAGTCTGCACTGTGGCCCAGCTGCACCACAGCATGTGCTGCCTGCAGCCCTCTGTATCCCCTTTTCCAGCATCTGTCCAGTTGCCCGTTCCGACATGGCCACCCTGCTGTTGTGGAACATGTGCACGCCATAGGAAACCTGTCCAATAACAAGGGAAAACCCTGATCAGCGCTATTTCACTGTGGGATCATTCACCTTGTATGGGAACAGAGCATAGACCTTTCCAAAATTAATATATTTTTTGGAGCTTTCTCGGTAGTGTTTTTTGCTGTTTCCCATTAATATCACTATTGGCCAGCTTGGTTATGTTTTTTTTACATTTTGTTCAGGTCATTTTCAATGTTTATTTGCCCTTTTGTTCCATGCACATGTATCACACTTATCACTTTTTGTTGGTTTCCCTGGCTTTGCTGTACATTGCTGACGGAAATGGTTTCTCTTTCCTTTAACTCTGCTCTAACGCGAGGGTTTCACTGGCGTTAGTTTTCAGCCCCGAATTCCACAGTGTTAGTGTGCAGGGAGCCTCTCCCCTCCCACTCTCCACCCATTGACCCTCTCTCTCCGCCCCTGGGGAGCCTTCCTCCGCCCTCCGGGAGCCTTTCTCCACCCTCAGCGCTCGTTTGCGCCGCTGCGCGCGTTATCGCACGCTAAGGTACCTCTGCGCCTGATAAAGCGCCATTATTGCGTGATAAGGTACCTTATTGTGCGATAATGTCGCAGCAGCACAAATAGCGCCCTTTAGTAAACATACCCCATAGTGTTACTATAAAAGTCATTTTTATTTTTTCTTTTAATAGGTTTTTTTAAGAAACGTTTTGTCAAGGTGTTTTAATTTTTATTTTTTAGGTACTTCAGTGGTAATTGTTGTATATGTTTTAGTCATAATTTTTATTTTATTCCTTATCAATTCTTATATGCATGCATATACCCTTTTTATTTTTCTAGTTATTTGAAATACAAATAATGTTTTACTGCATGTTATTTTAAGTACTTACTTTGAATGCTTTTTTCATTTTTCAGTTGTTTACATTTTCTAATAGATCCCTGATGCAGGCATAGTTGCTGAAATTTGGCCAAGTTGGGGCTTCAATAAAGTGTGGTGATAGAAGAACTTTTTTGTGTGGTTGTGGTCCTTCTCCACTCCTTGTTTTGGTGCTTTCATATTTCATATTCAGCATTATTCAAATATAGCAAAGTTTGACCTTAACTATGTCCACTCAGTGGATCCACAATGTCCCTGAGAAGTTGGGGCAAATAATTGACTATTATAGAAGACCATGGTGGGGGATGGCACATTAGAAAGGCTGGGATGAGCACTGGACTTGGCTGCAGAGGACTGAAAGAGTGCCACGCAATCAGAGCTGATTTCCTTAATGACTTGCAGATATTAAAGATCTCAGTAGCTGAAGCTAATATGCAATTAGATGAGGTAACCCCACAGATGGAGGAACTGAAACTGAGAGTGGGAGGTGGGAGCAACCTTGGAGTCATCTTTGACTCCTCCCTCTCCTTCTCCACACACATTGGCAAAATCTGTCCCTTCCTTTCTGAACACACTACTAAGACCCTTATCCATTCTCTTGTCACCTCCCTTCTAGACTATTGCAACCTTCTCTTCATTGGTCTTCCTCTGAATCATCTCTCCCCTCTTCAGTCTGTTCAAAATTCAGCTGCACGGCTAATCTTCCACCCCTATCGCTATGCTTATGTCACCCCTCTTCTCAACTCACTTCATTGGCTCCCTGTTTCCGCATCCAGTTCAGACGTCTACGTACTACTGACCTATAAGTGCCTTCATTTGGTTGCTCCTACCTACCTTTCCTCTCTTATCTCTCCCTACAGCTCTTCTCGGGAACTCTGCTCTTCTAGCAGATCCCTTCTATCCAAGGCCAGCCCAAGGGTTTCTGCCACCCCAGGAAGAAACCTCAGCTGCACCACCCTCACCAAGCTACGCCACCACCCCACTGCTGCCACCAATTCCATCTTGGGGAGGAGGCAGCAGCAGTATTTTAAAAGCAGCAGCTTTGTGCTGCCACTTTCTTGCCCATGGAAGGCCATGTGCTTCAGCACACATGGTCTGTCGCTTCTGACCCCCCTCTGACAGTAAGAGAGAGTTCAGAAGTGGCAGGTCATGTGTGTTGAAGTCCATGGCCTGTCGTAGACAACAAAGTGGGGCACAAAGCTGCACACACAGGTCAGCTGAAGTAGGCAGCCGCCCAGTGAATGGGCCGGCCCTGCTTCTATCTGTGCTGTTCTCTTCCACTGCCAATTCCAGACTTCGATCTTTCTACATTTGTGCTTGCCGTTTGCTCCTTATGTTTGGAACAAACTACCTAAGACGTTGGTGCAAATAAGATGGAGCCTGAGTTGGTACGTCCGGCTCCATCTGTGGCTCTGTTAAAATCCAGGCTAAAAACTCATTTCTTTGATACTGGCTTTGGATCTTGATCCTCCTAGTCTCCTGTTTGCCTCCTATGTGTTTCCTTACCATTCCCCTAGATATATCCTAGTCCCCACTTGTTTTGTCTGTCTTGATTAGACTGTAAGCTCTTATTAGCAGGGACTATCTCTTACATATCTCTGTTCAGCGCTGCATACACCTTGTAGTGCTATACTAATTACCATATTTCCACACATATAACCCATGCATTATATGCTTTTTTTACGTAACTGCGTATGCCCTGTGCATTATATACGTGGGTGCATTATATAAATTATTGACGACACAACGCAGAAAAAACTGTCATTTTTAACTTTCTTAAACTTCTTTACTTCTTAAATCCTGACTTTTAATAAGGGTTATTTCTGTAAATTCTTCGTTATTTATTCTAAATTAGACTAGGCCAATTCCAGTTCAATCAACATCATCATCATCATCTGACTCCACGAACCCTTCAAAGTCCATTTCCTCCTCACTGTCATCATTGAAATATCTAAGAACCGCCTCCAGATGTTCTTCTGTGATTTCTGAAGTGATGTCGCTGTCACTGCTATTGGCATCTTCACCTTCGTCGTCGGTATCTGAATGCGTCTTATTCTGTTGCCTCAGCATTGAATATCCAGGAATGCAACACATGCTTCCCAGCTGCCGTATCTAATCAGGCAGCAGCGATATTGCATGCTGCCTGGTTAGCTCCTGTGGCTAAAAGATAGGCGAGGGATTTCTTGGCCTATCTTTTAGCCGCAGGTCCCTAACCGGGCAGCACGCGATATTGCTGCTGTCCGGTTCCCCAGAAGGCCCCCGACATGCCCCGATACAAAGCGGTTAGCATCAGGGCATGTAGGGGAGAAGAGGGGATATTCAGTGGCACTAACCGTGTTAATGCCATTGACTGTCCCTCTCAGTGGCAGTTGCACGGTTTACAGGGCCGTAAACCGTGTAACTGCCCTTCGAATATCAGGCCCTTTCTCCCTAATGAGAACAGTATTATCTGCTAGATAACCTCAACCTGCTTGGATCAATAATTTAATAAAGAAACAAGTAGTCAAGAAATCCAATGATGCATTGCTCTTGGCAGAATGGCTATGAAGGATCTAGACAAGATTTTCAATTGCAGAGACATATCTCTGCATTCAAAAATTAGATTTGTCCAAACCATGGTATTTTCAATAATGTCATATGGATGCAAAGGTTAGACAGTGAACAAAAAAACACAGAAAGAAAATCGATAGCTAAGAATTATGGTGCTGGGGAAGAATACTTTGTATACTATGGACTATCCAAAGAACATATCAATTGGTGCTAGAGGAGATCAAACCCAAGCTTTCTTTAGTAGCTCAAATCACAAGACTTTGACTTTCATACTTTGGACACATCATGTGAAGAGAAAGATCATTAGAAAAAGACATCATGCTTGGCAAGTTTGAAGGTCAAAAGCGAAAGAGGAAGGCCAGTAATGCAATGGATTGATACTATAACAAGCAGCTATGGATGTCACTCTGTCTACAATTGGCCACCTGACTGAAGTTCGAACACAGTTTAGGATAACTATCTACCGGGTCGCCATGAGTCGACATATATTCAACAGTACTTAATAATACAACCATCACCTCAGCTTTTTGAAATTGATTGCCAATTCATTATCCTTTAACCTAGCCACTATTTGTTGAAATTGGACAATTAAATTCAAAGAAGAAGAAAGCTTATTAGAAATAAAATGTCATTCAAAAATCAACAAATCGTCTGTGTATTGATAAAAGGCAAGGCCCAAACTACACAGTAAGACACAGAGGGAAGTTAAATAAATGTTAAACAAAACTACTGACAAGGCCAAGCCTGTGGCGCATACCATACCAGTCCAACCTATACCAAGATGAAGTCTTATTTGCAAAAGAAATCCTTTGCTCATGACCAGCCAGGAATGAACAAAACCAATGCAATACAATCCCACTGACACCGAGCTCTGCAAGGCGGTTCAGTAATACTGTTGGCACCACCATATCAAAGGCTGCCAAGATATCAACAAACAGCATACTTTCTAGCTTTTAAATTACATAGCAGCACATCTACTAATTTAGTTAACAACATTTCACAGCTATCACCTGAATGGCATTGGCCTAAGGCTCATATTGCAAAATCTGCCATTTGAACATAAGAACATAAGATATGCCATACTGGGTCAGACCAAGGTCCATCAAGCCCAGTATCCTGTTTCCAACAGTGGCCAATCTAGGTCATACGTACCTAGCAGTTTCCCCAAAAGAAACAGGTTCCACAATGCTTGTACTGGGTCAAGCATTGATATCCTGGGTCCCTTCTTAATAATGGTTTATGGACCTTTCCTCCAGGAACTTGTCCAATCCTTTTTTAAACCCAGCTACACTAACAGCCTCCGGTAACAAATTCCAGAGTTTGATTACACGTTGAGTGAAAAAATATTTTCTTTTATTATTTATTTATTTATTTATTTATTTATTTATTTATTTAACATCTCTTATATACCGCACTTTTATCATCAGCGCGGTTTACATGGAACAAACATATACATACAGAAAAACTGTAGTGCATTTTACAAGTAACAGGAATTTGAACTTGGTAATAAAGGGAAACTATGTACACTATATAACTATATACAATAGTCTATACACATTAGTCACAGTTGAAGTTGTCTTGACCTGGTTATGGATGTAGTGTTTCTCTTGTGTAAAACTAAATTGGGAAATAGCTTAAGAAGAGGTGGTGTTTATTAGTCTTAAATAGTTTACCTTGTAGCTTCATTGCATGTCCCCTAGTCTTTCTATATTCTGATAACATAAACAATCGTTTTGCACATACACTGGTGTTTTATGTATGTCCCAGAGGCCTGTATCTGCACATTTCAAAGGGGTAGCCTTGTGATTAAAGCACTGGCTTGGGAACCAAGAGACCAGGGCTCAGTTCCCACTAGCACTCCTTGTGGCCTTGAGCAAGTGACTTAACCCTCCATTGTCTCAGAAGAATCCCAGTTATCAATATTCCTGTTTAATACCAAGTTTAACTTACAATGTAAACTGCTTTGACTAAATGATAAAGTGGTATAAAAAGCCTATTAGATAAATAAATGAACATCCCCATATCTATAATAGACCATTTGCGTAGATGTCCCAAGAAGATAAACATTCCTAGGACCATTTCTAGAATTGGCTACATGGATGTCTGCAGAGTGGCTTAGATGACATAGTTCTATAGTACTATGGTGTTGGTCTGAGCTATCACCCACTGGACTCCCTTAGAATGGATGATCCTATGGGGAGATTAAGCCATCTGTGTGCCATTTGACTGACACATATGAGCTGCTAAGGGACATGTCTGTTGGATGGCTCCTGATCCATGTGAGTGAAGGGTTTGTGCAGTACAATGCATGCCTCTATAATTTTCTGGGATTTTGGGAGGGAGGACAGCTCCTGGAACAGTTGTAGATACTGGGGATCATGATACATTGCCTACACCATGGTTATTGGGGACATGCTATACTGCAGGATATGTTTGTGAATGAACTGCATGATCCTACTGCAGATGCCAGTGGTACAGCATCAGAGCAGTCGTGGACCCCCAGTGCTTTGATCTGTTGGTGCAGCAACACAAATGCTTCTCTGTTACATGCACAGCCATGGCATAGCACTGTTGAGTCAAGGGATGTTCATTGCACAGTATACTGTGGGGGCAAGGGGGCTTTTTGCCAGCCAAGAGCAAAGGGATCGTGACCTGCTGTCATCTGCAGATAGAGACCCAGGATGTTGCTAGATCAGGGGTGGCCAACTCCGGTCCTGGTGCACCACAATCCAGCCTGGTTTTCATAATGTCCCTAATGAATATTCATGGATATATTTGCATACAATGGGAGGCAGTGGATGCAAATATATCTCATGAATATTCATTAGGGAATCATGAAAACCAGGCTGGATTGTGGTGCACCAGGACAGGAGTTGGCCACCCCTGTGCTAGATGGTCCTACATATCTTTTGCCCTGTTCCTTGCCAATGCAACTCTGGTGAATGTTCACTATCCAGGGCTATTACTGGCCATACTCATTTGAGATGCTGTTGAAATCATAAATGTACCCCTATGATGGCTACTTATGGGTGTTCTGTCACTGCGCTGGTTAACATGTACATGCAGTGATCTGCAGGGGCCCTTGGGAGACAGGAGGGAACAGAGGGGACTGGGGGATTTGGCTACATGGCTGCCTCCACATTTCTTCATGATGAGCGTGTTTAATGGGTTGTGGTCAATGTTCCCCCTAAGCAGCTTGAAGCTGCATTGTAGTCTTTCCTGCCTTTTGGGGGACGTACAAAGCAATCACACAGCATAGGCAGATCTGCATATGCCACCAGGATGGTTCCCACAGCTGTCGATATGCTCTTTTTGCCACTTTGGCAACTAGCATGCTGCCCTGGCTCCTGTGTAGGGTCTGGACATACGTTTCTCTCCTGTCATCATGGCCAATGGATGTGTGAGAATTGTAGGCTTCTTGCCTACAATCAATGGAAAGAGTACTGATGCAAGTTTTCTCTCATAGCAAGCAACACTCAGACCGGTGGTTTGGGGGGGCGGAGCCTAACTTCAGGCAAGAAGGACATGTGAGAGCTATGCTCTGGAGGGGTAGGTCAAGAATCCTGTCCTGCTGCTTTTATGAGAGTGGATCCTACCTATTTTGGAAGCAGTCAACTCCGGATATGTCTGGCCCCAAACCGACACATCTGGATTATCAAGGAACACAAAGGGGTATGTTTACTAAACTGCGTTAGTGCGATTCGCGTTAGGAGCCGCGGTAGAGACAGAAACCCCAAATAAGGACATGGGCGGTACATCGTTGCCGAGAACACGCCGAGAATGCACGCTACAAGGCGCCATAAATGAACGAGCGCTACAGGGCACGTTACCGCGCGTTAATCTTAAGAAGGCGCGCAGGCACACAATCACACAATCACAGCAACAGAGCTGTAGCACAATGGTTACAACACTGACTGATGGTACAGGGGTCATGGGTTCGATTCCCCAGTGGGCCTAATGTATAAGGCTGGCTGAGGCAGCACCCCTTACATTTAAGTAGTGATTGTTGAGGCATTTGACATGTATTTTAATTTGTGCTGCCAGCAAACACACCCTCACGGTGGCATAACCTAAGGTGCTGCATAAGGCACCTCATAACGCACTCCATAGGGCACATTATAAAGTGTACTGTCCGCCAAGGCACCCTATAATGTCCCCTATAGGACACCTTATAAGGCTGTGAACAAAGCCCTGGCTGGCTGCAGGACTGCACGTCACCACACAAACTGTCTGCTGTGGTTACCAGGATAGGGTTAACCCACCCGTACCCATGATGCACTGCACATGCAAATCAGCAGTCGAGAGATGGGCACAAGATTGGGTATGCACCCCCACAGCACCTCGGCCAGGTAGGGGGAACAGACCGTGTGTGGTACTGCCACAGAGTAGCCACAGACAGTCACATTGTGCGGGTACTGTGTCCACCCTGAGGTTGAGGTGGGGCGCCCAGCACCAGGTCCAAAGCACCTTTCATGGCTGAAATATGCCATGCTGCAGTTCCCCATCAGTGTGTGATAGGTAGTTCCGTTAGACACACCTAGGATACGTCTGTGCCCTGCTGTATGTCTCGGTCATGTCTAGTCCTTATGGGCAATGATGCACCCAGAATAGTGCATATCCTGTGTTGGTGCCATGGTTACCTGCTGTAGGTGAAGGGGGGGTGTATGGACCCATGGGCAGATCATGTACTACCACACAACCCACCCTCTGGGGCTCAGGGTGCGAAACAGGATCACCCACCAATAGATCCACAGTCTACCTCCCTGCAATGGTAGCAGTAGAGGGGACCATCAACCCCAGTCCTGCTGGGGAACAGAAAGAGCAGTACACAAACGTAACACAATAGCAGACAGACGGCAGGCCTGGAAATGCTCAGCTGCCCCCCACTATTATCTGACATTCTCCAGCAGCAAGCCTCCAGCCGCTGCACCCTGCAAGGTGTTCCAGCAAGACACATACTAGCTGCAGACAGTCCGCCAGCTAGTCCATAGTGCATGGTCCTGGAGGAGCTGCATGTACCCAGAATGGGGATGTCAGCATACACACCAAGCAGATAAGTCAGTGATTGGGCCCCAAAAGAAACCCATATATATCACATGAGAGCAATGCTATATAGCACTATGGGGGAACCTAGCCATGCCATGGTCACTGCTCAGTCAGGGTGAGAGTGACCACCCAGCAGGACATGCTATGGCCACCCTGTCCGTGCAGGTGGTACCGGGCACTACAATGTCTGAGCCATTGCCCTATGCCCTGTGCAGATGCGGCCAGGCCAGGCCACCCTATCCAGGCTTTTCTCACGGTACCTTGCTCCTCATTATGCACATTGGCAGGCCAATACTGGCAACAGTGCTAGCAGTGTGGGCTGTTGAGGGTGTTGGCAGCCACCACACACTGGATAGACAGACACACACTCCCCACACCTATGCCAGCATTGTGCAACTATAGAGGTGTTGGGCAGCCCAGGCCACCACACCAGTCCTGGGCACAGTGCAGGCATGGCTATGGTACGCAATACTGTAGGAGTCACTCCCCAGGTTGGTAAACACTGTCAGACACAAGACCTGTAGCACACTCCACAGACATCAGAAAGGTTGCTATGATGCAGCTCACTCAGAATATTGTACTTAACCTAGGAATTGCTATCTGCCAGTAATCATAGCAACCTCTTTAAAGATGTGTACCATATTCCCAGGTTTAGGGTGGCATTACTAAGGTATGCAAGTGCTAGTATTGGGAGATGCATGCAGGGCCCAACATCCTGCCTCTCCAGGAGGCTTTGGATAATGGGGCCTGTGGGTGCGGGTGTGTCTGCCCCTGTTGGCTGCTGCTTTACGGCAGAGGTTCCCAACTCCAGTCCTGCGGTGCCAAACACTGTTCTGGTTTTCATGCTGTCCCTCATGAATATGCATGAGATACATCTGCATACCATGGGGGTGGCGCATAGAAATGCAGCACAGGCATCTTTATCAGGGGCAGCATGGAACCGGAATGGTGATTGTCCCTCCAGGACTGCATTTGGGAGACTCTGCTCTAGGTAATGTGCATGTTTATGGTGTCCGTGCTCTGTAGGGTAAAATGTAGGTGTCTTGGGCATGTTTACATCATCTGCAATATAGGTGCTGTCTGTATTAGCACGTTGTAGTAGTGGGTAAAATATGGGGACTGGGTTGGCAGGAACCACAGCTGGGACTTGAACCTGTGACCCTCTGCTTCTGAATACACTGGTTTTGTGCACTGCACCACCTTGTTGTCACAGAGTCAGTGCATTCCTTGGTGATACCATGACTGTTCGTCAGACGGGGCCCGTCTATTGCAGTACACGGCACCCACCTACACAGGGCTAGGCCACGGTCTGCTCTGGGCAGCTGCCACTGCCCCCTCCACCACCAGTATCCCTTAGCCACCATGCTGACATGCCCTTCTGCTGGTGGTGCTGGTGGTGCGCAGTCTCAGGCCATCCAGTGTGCAGGTAGGCAGCTGCCTATGGTGCGGATTCTGGGGTAGGGGTGCCTGCATAGACGTCCACGCTCCCCCCAGCCCCGCCTGCCAATGTTCCGTGCCCTTGGGGGTAGCGGTTGGGTACTATCCCCTGTGACACTGTGGGAAACACGCTCATGCCCATGTTGGGCCTTCAGCAGTTGCTGTCTGGCTGCTCTGCTGTTTCAGCATTCGTATGGGCCACCTAGGCATCACCCTAGTCCGCACTGTGGCCCAGCTCCACCACAGCATGTGCCACCTGCGGCCCTCTGTATCCCCTTCTCCGGCATCTGTCCAGTTGCCGTTCCGACATGCCTGCCCTGATGTTGCGGGACATGTGCATGCCATAGGAACCCTTTCCGATTGTGGGGGAAACCCTGAGCAGCGCTATTTCACTGTGGGCTCCTTCACCTTGTATGGGGACAGAGTATAGACCCTTCCACGATTTATATCTTTTCTATGGAGCTTACTCGGGGGGGGGGAGGGGTTGATGTTTCTCATTGATACCACTATTGGCCAGCTTGGTTATGGGTTTTTTTCAGTTTGTTGGGGTCATTTTCAGTGTTTCTGTGCCCTTTAGTTCTGTGCACATGTATCACACTTATCACTTTTTTTTGTTTCCCTGCCTGGGCTGTACATTGCTGACGCTGAAATGGTCTCTCTCCCCTGTAATGTGCATTTAACGGCAGGTTTTCATTCGCGTTGGAATTCAGCTCTTCAGATCAGTGTGTTAGTGTGAAGGGAGCCTCTCCCCGCCCACTCTCCGCCCACTGACCCCTTCTCTCCGCCCTCTCTCCACCTTCTGCGGTGTTTTACCGCGCCGCGGGGCATTACGATCGTTAGCGCATCATAACGCGCATTATGTAACGTTAACGATCGTAAGCGCAGCATAACATGCGTTATGATGCGCTTACGATCGTTAACGTTACATAACGCACGTTATGTACGATTACCGCAGTTTAGTAAACATACCCCAAAGTGCCAGTGCAAAGTGAACTAAAACGGAGCCTTTCTCACCTCACAAAATGGCGGTCATCCAAGATTGCCCTGAGGCCTTGCAGGAACTTCTCTCTGAGATCCGTGCTGTTAAAGACATGGTAAAATCGAATGGAGACTCGCTGACCACAATGCAAGAAGATATCACTGCCTTAAAAACAGTTTGGAGTCGATTACGGTGAGACTGGAGAAGGTGGAGAATGTGGTTGCAACACACGGGGAGCGGTTCAGGGCCGTTGAGAAACAAGCAAAGCTGATCCGGTCATTGCAGAGAGACCTGGAAGATGGTAACAATCGTGCTCGGAGAAACAACATTAGGATCCTGGGAGTTTCCGAAGGACCTGAAGGCACAGATATGATGGCCTTTTTGCAATCAATGATTCCGTGTGTGCAAAAAGTAACGTTTGCTATGCCATTTGAGATCGAACGTGCCCATTGGGTGCCTACTCAGTCTGTGGTCTCGGGCAAGCATCCATGCCCAATCATACTAAAAGTTCTGCAATTTCAACAAGTCACGCAAATTATGGAAGCAGCCAGATTGCACTCTCTATTGGAATATCAAGAGCATAAACTCCTCTTCTTTCCGGACTTTGCGAAAGCGACGGTAGACCGGAGGAAAGGTTTTTTGGTGCTGTGTCCACGATTGCTGCAGTTGCTGGCCCAATTTGGGCTGCTTTATCCTGCCCATATGAGAGTCACGCTGCACTACCAAACTAGGACATTCGACGATCTAGGGGAATTGCGTGTTTTCTTGGAAGACAAAGAACTGGTCTTGATGCAGTGAAAACTCTGCTTTCCACTCAGCGCTGGACATAAGCTTGCAGAGTACCTTAATCTTCCTTATATAGGTGCCTTGACTGGATATAAGGTCATGAAGTCATGACTAGAATCATATAGAGTTGATAATCATTGTGGCTCTTTTGGGATAACTCTAGGGTATTGCTCTGGCCACACTGTTCTCTTCTTTTGTTCTTTCCTTTTTTTCTTTTCTTTTTCTCGTCATCTATGGCATTTGGGCTAGATCAGAAAGTGTCAGGGCATTGAAAGATAGGATGGCCCTCATATATTTACATTTATCCTTTTGTGATCATGCAATGCATTGGGAGGGGCCGTTCTGCTCTAGTGTTTTAGAGCTTCGGCGTTTGGGGAAGTTACTCTAGTGGTGGGCAGTGGTTAGCGCAAGGAGTTTTACTTGGTAGAGGAGAAGAAATGATTTAGCTGGTTATACCCTCCATGCCTGTCTTGTTCTTGTGGGCTCACCCGCTAAGTTTAGAGTTCGGTATAGCCCCCCAGGGTTTTGATGGCTTTTGGTACTTAGAATCATGTTTTTTTGGGGGCGATCTTCTATAAGGGCTATGGTCAAGCTGTGGTATTTCTGCTTGTGTTTTTTCCCTCAGGCTTCTAAAGCTGCTTCAATTCTGGGTGTTTCAAAGAAGTGGATTAACAATGTAAAATTATATGTTACAACCTGGTATGTTTCTGTAACAATTGTACATCACTGTGTGCTATATTGTCTCTATGTCTTCCTTTAAGATAGTCTCACTGAATGTTAAGGGCATTAACAATCCCGTTAAGAGAAAAAATATATTTTTATATGGGCGCAAGGAATATGCTGACATCCTATTTCTACAAGAAGCACATTTGAATACAAAGGAGTCTTTAAAATTAGATATGAAACCCTTTACACTTGTGGCTTTTTCAGCTGCTAATAACAAGAAAAATGGGGTAGCCATTCTAGTAAGGAAATCTTTATCCCCTACTGTACTGCAAACCAGATCTGATCCTATCTTGATGCAATGGCTGTTATCAAGATAGGATCCACTGAACTGGCCTTCATCAATATCTATGCCCCCAATGTAGACTGCCCTACTTTCTTTAGCTCCGTAGCGGCTCTGGCGCAAGAGGTGTCCAGATACCCGATTATTATGGGGGGAGACTTCAACCTCACGCTAGTCCCCTTGTTGGATAGGAGTCCTGTGAGAACTAATAAGATCCCCAAAGCACACCCTGTTCTTTTGTCACTAATGCAAAAATTAGGCCTGGTAGATATATGACGTTTGCAGCATCCTGTTGATAAGGAGTATACTTTTTTCTCTCCACCCTCATAACTCGGTATCGCGCATAGATATTTTCCTAATCTCTAAGGGACTATGTTCCAGAATCAGTGAATCCAATATTCATGCTGCTCATATTTCTGATCATGCTACAATCTCATTCTCCCTATTAGACTCAACGAGCTGCCCATCTCATACATGTTGGCATTTTGACAGAACTCTTCTTAGCAATCAGTGGCCATAGAGGAGTATTTTCAGTTTAACTCGCCCCAGGACACTTCGGGATGGGCGTGGTGGGAGGGTTTCAAAACTAACATACGAGCCACCATAACCAGCTTTGCTATATGGCAGGCCAAACATTGTAAAGCAGAATTTGAAGCTTTGGATAGGCAGATCAAAGCGGGGGAATGTATCCTAAGTCGGAAAACTGATCCTAACATTCTGATACATTTACAATGCCTTAGATTTAGATATAATTCGATCCTATCTACTGAAGCTTCACAGAATATTCAGGCACAGAAAGGGCGGTATTATTTGGAAGGCAATAGGGCCGGACAGTTACTAACTAACTCGTTAAAAGGTCACAAAGAAGCTTCTCGCATCGTGCTTTAAGAGATCCCCAGGTGCAACAATTGATTGTCGCGGACACTAAAATTGCAGAAACCTTCCGTCAATTTTACGCTCAGCTGTACTCCCCAGAGATAGAATTCTCTGAGGAAGTTTTTGAGAGATTACTGGCCGATGTTCAGAGGCCTATTATGGAACAGGAAACAGCTGCGGTCCTTGATAGGCAGATCACGGTCAGGAAATTATTCAATCCATCTATTCTATGCAAATCGGCAAGACTGCCGGACCAGATGGCCTCCCGGTTGAATTTTATAGAACCTTTTCCAAAGCGCTAGGTCCATATCTTCAACAATACTATAGGCTTCTCTCGGAAGTGGATGCCCAGACTAGAGCATTCGCCTCTGTGAACATTGTGGTTCTTGAAAAGCCTGGGAGGGACCCTCAGCTGGTCAGTAACTATCAGGAGGAGTAGCCTAGTGGTTGGGGCAAGGTACTTCAGGCCAGAAGGTCGGGGGTTCAAATCCCACTAGAGGACAGCAACCTTGGGCCGGAAGGACTGGGGTTTCTAGTCCCACAGATGCGCCTTGTGGTCTTGGGCAAGCCACTTAACCCTCCATTGCCCATGTTCCCTGTAAGTATTAGTGTATGTGTCTCATATCCCCGTGTGTTAAATGTATCGCCCAATTGTGTTGTGACTGCTTTGATTGAAGGATAAGGTGGTATACAAAAACTGTCTAAATAAAAATAAAAATTGCCCAATTTCATTACTAAACACAGACTATAAAATATTTGCTGCCACCTTGGCAGGTCGTCTTTCCAAATTAATTCCATCTTTGATCCACCCGGATCAATGTGGCTTCACAGAGGGATGCTCTACAGCTGACAATGCCAGAGTGTTTTGTCATGTCTTGGAAGGAGCGGAAGGAATAGAGGGCCCGCTAGTTGGATTATCATTGGATACAGAGAAAGCTTTCAATCGACTGGAGTGGCCATTCTTATTTGCCGTCTTGAGGTGGTTTGGTTTCGGTGAAGGATTCCTTAAACTAATTAAACTTATGTATGCGAGACCAAGTGCTAATATTTTTTTGACTGCAACTCAATCCAGAGATTTTCTCTTAGGGAGCAGCACCTGTCAGGATTGCCCCCTTTCACCTATCCTATTCAATCTGGCCTTGGAACCCTTTGCCCTACTGTTGAGACAGAGTTCTGCGGTTAAAGGTGTGCCCATAGCTGGTATGGAAATTAAGCTTTCTGCTTACGCTGATGCTTTATTGCTGTTCACTACACCCAGTTCAATTCCGGCTGTTCTAGAGTTGATAGACCAATACTCAGGGTTATCAGGATATAAAATTAATTGGACAAAGTCTGTAGCGTTCCCTTTAAATTCATGAGTTTGTAGTGCGGACTTGAATGACCACCCTTTTGTATGGGAACCCAAAATGGTAAAATATTTAGGAGTTCATTATTGCCATCCACTTATTAAAACTGCAATATAATGAAGAGACTCTCCTTACTGCGGTGTGAAGTATGACTGTGAGATGGTCACCGCCAATTGGAAACACATGGCAGATCTTAGTTGGCATACATAGTGGAATCGGTTCTGTCTATGTTGTAAATATGAGCAGATGCCACATTATGGTACAACTCCTATGCCTTCTACCTTGCTTAAATGGAAACCCCGGCCTATATGGTTATATATCGAAAGCACAATATGCTGTGAATTAGGGGGTAATCAATCAAGCACGTTTGCACATGGTATAGGGCAGTTTGTTTGTTTTTTGTTTGTTTGTTTTTTTTGAGGCACCATAGCCCTTTCTAGTCCCTTTCTAGGATGGTTGCATGAAGGGGGGGGGGGGCTGGTGTTGGGGTAGGCTGTTAAGGTCTTTTTTTTCACTTATGTACAAAAGGGATGTATTATTTTAACTGTAACCTGTTTGGGTTTTCTGTTGTAATTTTGTCTGAAAACGTAAATAAAGAATTTAAAAAAAAAAAGACCAGTGGCTTGTCCTTTCGAGGTCTGCTGTTTGGGACTCAGAGCATTGTGGATGCGTGCGGAGTGACTGGGCATAGATGGTCCCTGGGAGGGGTGTCTCCAGGGCTACAGGCTATAGGGACATACTGCAAGAAGGAGGGGGTGATAGAAGACACAGACACAGTGGTTGGCCAAAACATAATTCAATGTTAAAAGGCCTCAATAGGAACAAGATAAAACCAAACCTAACTATAGTTTTTTTGTCGGGTGCACTATCAAAGGAACAGGAGTTTGAAACTCTCCCCCTCATCATAGTGAGGCTTTTTTATTCAAAATAAATTTTAAAACTGACTGCTTAGCTCAAAGAGACAGCACAGCGCTGGTCAATTCCTCAAATGACAGAGATACAATTGAATCCTTTATAAGACAGGACACGTTTTGGGTCACCTGCTTGACCCTGCTTCAGGCATAACAGGATTCCTCCATAATACATTGCCCGGTGCTTGCATTTCTGAAAAAGTAAGTTCGTCAGTTTTGTAATAGCAGCATCTGGACATCAGCATGCTGAAGTTAGCCAACCACCAAACCTTACAATCCAGGGGCTGCCCACATAAAAGGACACCCCTGGTGTGATTAGTGGAAGCTAAAGTAAGCTAGTCCAGTCCAGCTCAAGATTTAACCCATTCTGGAAAACGATGCAAAGTTTAAATATCCATGATAGCTCACATCTTTGGAGATTGGAAATGCAATCACTTCCCCTATGGTCAGCCGGAATGTGATCAATTATCCGTCAGTGTAATTGTTCAAAGGAATGCCCCTTCCCAAGATGATGGTCAATCATTGGCGCCGTCTTAGTGGCTGTATGTAAACGTGAGGCATGTTCATTCAATAGTGGCTCCATCATTAGCAACCATTTATATGGCTTATTTTGAAGAGGAGTACATCTGTCCATCTGATTGGTTCAAATGCATCCTATTTTGGCAAAGGTTTCTTGAAGATATATTTTTTCTATGGACTGATTCATTATCATCTTTGTCCAGTTTTTTGGTCTGGCTTATCACAATAAAATCCAATATTCAATTTATGGCACAGATTGAAACGGTATATGTTAAATTTTTGGACATAACTATTACGTTGACACCTGATGGATTTCACACTACACTATATCGCAAACCAGTGCAACATAATTCACTTATGTTACAATAGTTTTCACCCTGGCCCTTTAAAATGTAGACTTCCTTATGGTCGTTTCCTTTGCCTATGTTGTTTATGCTGCACACTTTCAGAATTCAATAAACACGCTCATGACCTTAGTGCCCGCTTATTATCTAGGGGCTATCCACTTAAAATTATATCTCAGGCCTTCAATCAAGTTATACACACAGAGAATGGCTTTTCTCTGATATAACCACCAGATCTGGTCAAATTAATGATGATCATATTGTAGGTGTGTTGCCTCACATGCAGCATTCTAGCAACATTTGCTGGCTATTACACAAGTATTGGCTGGTCTTGGGTTTACATGCCTATTTCCAGAGACCTCTGATGCTGGCTTTTCACAGGTTTGAATCTCCATGATAGGTTGGTTCATTTCACCCTGGTGAAAGATAGACCGCTTCAAACACATCCTGATCTGGGCCAACATTGTGGCAAGTGCCGATATTGTGAGTCGACATTGGAAGGCAACATTTGTCAAGATTCTCACCAAGGTTTAAAACTGCACTTTCAATGGCGGACTACTTGTAAATCTACTTTTGTTGTGTATTTGATCATCTGTCCGTGTCAACTATATTATATAGGATGGACCACCAGACAGTGCAGCCTCACATTTACATATAGCCACTAAGACAGCACCAATGGTTGACCATTGCTCTGGGAAGAGGCATTCCTTTGATCAGTTACACTGGCGGATAATTGATCACATTCCGGCTTATCCTAGGGGAGGTGATCGCATTTCCAATCTCCAAAGATGTGAACAATCATGGATATTTAACTTCGGAGTGTTTCTCTGAATATGTTAAATCTTGAACTGGATTGGGCTAGCTTACTTTAGCTTACACCAAACACACCAGGGGTGTCCTATGTGGGCAGCCACTCAGACGATGCTATTACAAAACTGACAAACTCACTTTTTCACAAATGTAAACGCCGGACAATGTATTATGGAGGAATCCAGTTATGCCTGAAGCAGGGTCGAGCAGGTGACCTGAAATGTGTCACATTGTATACAGGATTCAATTGTACCTCTGTCATTTGAGGAATTTACCAGCGCTGTTTCTTTGAGCTAAGTAGCCAGTTTTAACATTTATTTTGATTAAACAGGTCTCACTATGGTGGGGGGGGGGGAGAGTTTCAATCTCCTCTTCCTTTGCTAATGAACCTGACTAAAAAACTAGTTAGGTTTGGTTTTGTCTTGTTCCTATTGGGGCCTTTTAATATTGGATGTTTGAGTTTGGTTTCCAAGTTATAGGGAGAATTGGTTTGATCAAAACAAAATTCAACATTTATTTCTTTAGCACAGCAGGCATTATTTCACATATGCATTGGGCCCCCCCCCCCCCCACCTCTAACTGGGTCCCTCCCTCCTGAGTGTGGGTGGCATCAGGGCAGAGCTGGAGCCCCACAGGCCCAAAATAGCCTGTGTCAGGGCCTGCATCTCTGTCCTGAGGCCCTTCAGATGGCCCACCATAAGGTCCTGGGCCAGGTGACGGCAGGAAAGCCCTGCTGTACCTCATGCCTGAGAGCCTGCAGGTACAGCAAGATATTAGCATCACTAGGACCCAGGACAGCCTGATGGTGGGGGCATCTGGGGGCCAGCTGAAGGAAACCCCTGCTCTTCCACAGCCCGAGGCAGCTGTGGCAGAGCAGTGCTGCCAGTGGCAGGCATCCCTGCATCCCAACCCTCCTACAGCTACATCATCTCATACTCCTCCTAGCTACCCAACCCTCCCCTCTCTCTCCAGTCCATAGCCCCTCAGCTGCCTCAGCATGGACTGTGAGGCCTGCAGTCTCTGGCAGCTCTTCACCCTCATCCTCACAGGAGGTGTTGATGACTAATCTGCCACTGCTACTACTCAGGGTGCCTCTGGGCACTTCACCCTATACTGTCAGTGATGGACCTGCCTCTGTACCCATGGGCTCCTGCAGCCACTCCTCCTCTGTCTGCTCTGTGGTGCCCTCTTCTGTGGCATTGGTAGCTACATGGTCAAAGGGGCTCATATAACAATCATTTCTCACTCTTCCATCTGCATGTCTTGTCACCACGGCCATCTCTCTCTCACTCTTCCCCTCACCCTGTGTTGCTGCCATGCCGTGCCTGAACACATGCATCATGCCCTTACCTAGCCATTCAGCCAGATCCCACCTCAGCTGTTCCAGTAGCTGTGGCCTTTTCTTCCTGGTGGCTCTGTAGTAACACTGCAGGGCCTCCTTGTTATGGCTGATCCTGTAATGCCTGCAGATGTACATGGTACAGTTAGTATTTTCCTACCCTGTTCTCTTGCCATCTGGCCTTCCCACACATTGGCCCCATACATCTGTTCTCACTTCCACCTTTCTGCTACTCAGATGGCACTGTACTACATCCTATTGTGCCCTGCCACCTCTTGCTATGCCATCAGGCATAATCCCACTCTGACCTTACTGCCCTCACCACCCATTCTCCAGATGTACATGCTGGATCCCTCCACCATCCAGCCCCTGGTCATCGCTGCACACCTAGTACATGCATTACTGTCCCACCTGCTCTGTGTTCCATATGGGCATGCTACTGTTCACTTGCGGGCCCTTTGTCTCTCTCTGCCCACTTACCCTCTTCCTTTGCCCCCCCCCCCCATGTCATCACATGGGGTGCCTGTTGTGGCCAACAAAGAGATTGTTTCCATTCCTTGCCTGTAACTTCTCAGCCCCAGCTTTTGACAAATCTGGTCCCACTCCCCTATGTCTGTTGCATGTTCGTCTGCCACCCTGTTCCTTGGCTGCCTTTGCCCTCCTGCACTTGCTGCTGCCCACACCCTGAGCCCTCTGTCACACTTATTGATGAAGGGTCTGGCAGATCATTCGCCAGATGGCATGGACTTCAAACAGCTGGCTCATCGTCACTTGATGTGTACAACTGCTCCTCATTAGCAAGGACCAGGTGGCAGAGACTCTTGGTCTCCACCAAGGAGAAGCTCAGCATCCTGGTCGCCATCATCCCAACTTCGCACTGAGTCCTTGTGCTCGGCCAGTACATGCCCATATGTGCTTTCATATCATTGCTGATACCTGAACATCCATGGGCCCATGTTGGTGAACAGCACCTTGGCTATCCTCATCACTGTATTCTGCAGGGGATGGATATGTGGTTGCCTCATCTGGCATGTGCATCCATTTTCCCACATGTCCAGCTTGCTATTTTGCTTGCCCCATGCATGGTTCCAAAATTGTGTAGATTTGCAGCAGATCCCCATTTGGACATTCATTCAGTGGTGGGATTCAGACAATTTGTCCTAGTTCGAGCGAACCAATTCCTGCCATGCCCCACGTTCCCCAAACCGGGCTGAACATGGCACTGCAATGCCCACGCTGCGGCCTCAGGAATCCCCCTGCCCGACACTCAATTGATGGCATCAGCGGGGTTGTAACATCGAGAGATGCCCCCAATGCCGTAAATCCAGTGTTGGGTGCACGGCAGTGGTTAGGGTGTGCGGCTAATGCACCGCTACCAAGTTCAGTGCTTCCAGCTGTGCTCCCTGATTGCAGGCGGGATGGACCGAACCTATTCCTGATTGGTTCAGATCCCGCCACTGCATTCATCCCACAACCAGTACATCCCATGTAAAATTCCCCTCCATGCTTTTTCTTCCCTTTTTGGAAAGACATTCATTCTGTTCTGGGGACCCTTTCTGATTGTATACTTCAGGTATTGGAAGGGTTACTGACCATGACCTTGATCTGTTGTTAAGTACCGTTGAGTCGGTGTCTACTCATGGTGACCCTCTAGATAATTGTCCTAAACTGTTTTCGGTCTTCATTCAGGAGGCTCATTGTTGATAGCGGCTGTTAGTGTATTGATCCATCTCATTGCAGACCTTTCTCTTTTGCGTTGACCTTCTACCTTGCTAAGCATGGCATCTTTCTCTAATGATCTCTCTCTTCTCATGATGTGTCCAAGTATGAAAGTCAAAGTCTTGTCATCTAAGCTCAGGTTTGATCTCCTCTAGTACTGACTGGTTTGTTCTTTGGGCACAGGATTTGTCGCCAGCACCATAATTCAAAGGCGTCAATTTTCTTCCTGTCTATCTTTTTCACTATCCAACTTTTGCATCCATATGACGTTATTGGCCTGGACAAGTTGAATCTTTGAATGGAGAGAGACCTTGATCTAACTATCACTAAAACTGAGATCTTAGTAATTCATCATTATCAAAGTCTTTAGTTACTGTTGTAGTTTCTATCAGCTCTTACCAAATTGTCTTTTCAGAACAAGTGTGTTACCTAGTTCTATTATTAGATTCTCAGCTATTTTTCTGCCCTCATATTAGAGAAGTTGTGAAGCGCCCTATTAGATGATTTAAATATTTTCTGATGATTTTCGGACTGTTGTACAATGTACAATGAGTGGAGGAGTAGCCTAGTGGTTAGAGCACTGGCTTGGTAACCAAGCAACCAGGGTTCAATTCCCACTAGCACTCCTTGTGGCCTTGGGCAAGTCACTTAACCCTCCATTGCCTCAGAAGAAAGGCCTGGCAATCTACTTCTGGTGACACTGCCAAGAAAACCCAGGAGCTTCTGGGTCACCAGGAGTCAGGACTGACTCAAAGGCACACATTGCATTTTTGTACAATGTATGGTTTTGTCTCCGATGGACAATTTTAAACAGTCTTCCAAAGTTCTATTTGAAACCACTTCAGAGAGTGCAGAACTCAATTGCTCGCCTACTGATGGGTGCTAAATTTCAAAACCATATTTCACCCTTCTTAGCAATGCTTCGTTTTTTGCTTTTTGAGTTTCGTATTTTGCTTAGGTGCTGATGCTGATATTTAAGGTCTGAAAAATGGGGATTGTTGTTCCTTTGAAAGTCCCTTGGGAGGTTTTCATTCCTGTACATTCATTGAGATCTCAGGGCCTGGGCAGTTAAGGTATCCAGCTTCTCCATCTGGTTATGGAGTTCAAGTTTTGGACTGTTGGGTTTCCATATTTCCTATTTGGAATGATATTCTTCTTGAACTTTGTGTTCTCCAACCTATCTTGATTTTAGGAAAAAGGTGAAGGCATTTTATTTTAGGAAAGCTTTTATTGTTTATTTTTTATTATTCTGTTATAATTTTGTATTTTTTTGTTTTCCTGTCTGTGTTTTATTATTTTTTATGTTGTATTGTAAACTGCAGAGATTGTAAAGGATCCTCGGTATAGAAGCATTAAATTAAAACAAAACTATAAACAAATAACATTTTTTTAGTTTTTCTTTCATTTCATTTCAATGAAATAACAGCACATTTCCAGTTAGAAACATAGAAACATGATGACAGAAAAAGACCACATGGCCTATCTAATCTGCCGTTCCATATCAATTGCAAGTCTTTTTTTACCTTTAGAGATCCTCTGTGTTTGCCCCATGCTTTTTTGAATTCAGATACTGTCCTCGTATCCACGACCTCCACTGGGAGAATATTCCACGCTTCTACCACTCTTTCCGTAAAGAAATATTTCTGAATATTACTCCTAAGTCTATCCCCTTTCACTCTCATGCTATGTCCCCTCGTAGCAGAGCTTGAATTCAACTGAAAGAGACCCTCCTGTGCATTTATACCATGGAGGTATTTAAATGTCTCTATCATATTGCCGCTATCCCATCTTTCCTCTAAAGTATACATATTAGGATCTTTAAGTCTGTCCTCATATGCTTTATAATGAAGACTATTAACTATTTTAGTAGCTACCCTCTGCACCAACTCCAACCTGCTTATATCCTTTTGAAGGTACGGTCTGCAGAATTGCACACAATACTCCAAATGAGGTCGCACCAGAGACTTATACAGAGGCATTATCACCTCCTTTTTCTGCTAGCCATTCCTCTCCCTATACACCCAGCATCCATATACACCCAGCATCCTTCTGGCTTTCACATTCGCCTTTTCTACCTGTTTAGCTACTTTAAGATTGTCAGACACAATTACGCCAAGTTCCCACTCTTCTTTTGTGGATAGAAGTAGCTCACCCCCTACACTGTACCGCTGCTTTGGATTTTTGCAGCCCAAATGCACGATCCTGCATTTTTTAGCATTAAATTTCAGCTGCTAATTTCTAGACCATTCTTCAAGCTTAGCTAGATCCCTCCTCATGTTATCTATTCCTTCCTAGATGTCTACTCTATTGCAGATTTTGATATCATCTGCAAACAAGCAAACCTTACCCGACAGCCCTTCTGCAATATCACTAACAAAGATGCTAAAAAGAATCGGACTAAGAATAGATCCCTGTGGCACACTACTGGTAATCTCCTTTCTTAATATACCGCCTTTCACCAAGTCAAGGCGGTTTACAAAGAACAAGAGGGAAAGTGCACTGTAACAACCTCCTTCTCCTCAGATTGAGCTCCATTTACCTGTATCCTTTGTTGCCTCTCACTCAATTAATTTCTAACCCAGGCAGTAACTTTAGGGTCCATCCCTAGGGTGCTCACTAGTTTGTTTATAAGTCACCTGTGCTGAATGGTGTCTAAGGCTTTACTGAAATCTAAATACACCACATCTAGGGCTCTCCCTCGGTCCAACTCCCTGGTCACCCAGTCAAAGAAATCAAACAGATTTGTCTGATAAGACGTGCCTCTGGTGAATCCATGCTGCCTCGGATCCTGCAATCCATTGGGTCCCAGAAACCTTACAATTCTCTCTTTTACTAGCCTTCCCAATAATTTACTAACCACAGAGGTTAGACTAACCGTCCGGTACTTCTCAATGTCATTCTTATATCCATTTTTATGAAAAGGGACCACATGTGCCTTTCTCCAGTCCTCTGGCACCACTCCCAACTCCAGAGAGGCATTGAAAAGATCAGACAGTGGAGTCACTAGAACGTCCCCAAGTTCCGTCAGTATTCTTGGATGTATCCCATCTGTAACCATTGCTTTGTCTACTTTTAGCTTCTGAAAATCATTCAAGATCTATGTCACTTCTATTCCTGTTTGTGGGTGTTTTCTGAGGTCCTGCTCCTGGCCCTTCATCTGTGAACATAGAACAGAAATATTTGTTAAACAATTCTGCTTTATCATCATCAGTTTCTGCATATTCCTCCCCTGCACCCTTGAGTCTGACAATATCATTTTTGTCCTTCCTCCTCTTACTAACATATCTGGAAAATGTCTTATCCCTGCATTTTATTGCATTGGCTATTTCTTCTTTTTATACCTTTGCTTTCCTGACTACTTTGCTAGCTTTTCTATGTTTTTCAAATATAGATGCTTGTCTTTCTATCTCTGTGATCTCTTGTATTTGATGAAGGCCTCCCTCTTTTTCTTCATCTTTTCAACTACTTCTTTTGAGAACCATAGCGACCTCCTTTTCCTTTTACATTTATTTACCTTTCTAACAAAAAGGTTTGTTGTCCTTAAAATATCCCCTTTCAGTTTCCCCCACTGTTTTTCTACATCCCCCGGCTGTTCCCATCCCACTAATGACTCTTTGAGGTATTGTCCCATCTTGTTTTTTGGGGAAACTGCTAAGTACTTGTGACTTAGATTGGCCACTGTTGGAAACAGGATACTGGGATTGATGGACATTGGTCTGACCCAGTATGGCATCTCTTATGTTCTTATGTTATATTCTTATGTTAGTTTTGCCTATTGCTTTTCTACATCCCCAGCTTTTCCCATCCCACTAACGACTCTTTGAGGTATTGTCCCATCTTGGCAAAGTTAGATTTCCTAAAGTCTAAGACCCTTGCTTTTCAAAGGATTTTATCCGCTCTAGTCCAAATACTGAACCGTACCATCTGGTGATCATTGGATGTGAGATGATCTCCCACTGTGACATCAGAAACACTTTCCTCATTGGTAAGCACTAAGTCCAGCTTGGCCCCATTACGTGTGGGTTCTGTTACCAGTTGCCTGAATAGTTCTCCCTGTAGAGAATCTAGGATATGCTTACTTCTAGATGTCACCATAGCAGGGATGTGCCAATCCACATCTGGCATTTTGAAATCACCTATTAGTAGCACTTCTCCTTTCATGGCAATACTGTGTATGTCTTCTATTAAATCTTTGTCCACTTCTACTCCCTCTGTTGGAGATCTGTATATAACTCCCATGCAAATGGATCTCCCTTTCTCCTTCTAGTCTAACCCACAGTGCCTCCTCTCTTCCTTTTACGACCTGCAATTCTATAGCTTTAATATTATTTTTTATATATAGTGCCACTCCACCTCTCCTTCTTCCTACCCTGTCCTTCATGAATAAAGTATAGCCTAGTATAATTACATCCCAGTCATGGTTGTCTGTGAACCATGTCTCTGTAACCACCACTAAATCCAAGTCAGCCTATTCCATTAAAGCCTCAACATCTGTAATCTTATTTCCCATGCCACAAGCATTTATACACACTGCTTTCCAGATGTTGCCCCTATTTCACATTTCTACAGAGGTATCTAATGTTTCACTTACCTGGGGGCTCTCTTCACCCATCCCCAATGAATCTAGGTTAAAGCCCTCTTCAGTAGGTTAGCCAGCCTGCTGCTGAAGACATTTTGAGCCTTCTTAGACAGATGTACACCATCATTGCTCTGCAGCCTTTGGAACAGCATCCCATGGTCCAGGAAACCAAAACACTGTCGATGACACTGTCCGTGCAGCCATGCATTCATCTCCAGGATGCAAGCTTCTCTGCCTTGGCCTTTACCCTCAACAGGGAGGACTGAAGAGAAAACCACCTGCAGACCTATCTGCTTCACCCTCTGTCCCAGAGCCATGAAGTCATGTTTGATATGCTTGGAGGGATTCCTAGCAGTATCATTTGTGCCGACATGGATGAGCAACATCGGATAATAGTCAGTAGGATTGATGAGTCTCGGCAAACTCTCCGTAACATCTCGGATTTTGGCACCTGGCAGACAGCACACCTCTCTGGACATCAAATCTGGTCAGCAAATGGATGTCTCAGTACCCCTCAGAAGAGAGTCACCAACCACCACTACCCTTCGCTTCCTAGTGGTGACTGATTCTGCAACTTTGGGGCGCTTGAGCTGTGGTTCTTCCATTTCCTTGGATGCTTCTGCCTCCTCCACTTCCAGGGCTGTATTCTGGTTCATCAGTTCAAGGGCTGGAGGAGTTGGAGTGTTGATACTGCAGGCTCTGGTGACACATGTCCAATCTTCTTCCTTCTGTAGCCTCCCATCTTCACTCTGTCAGAGAGCTTGGATGTTTCAAGAAGCATCATATCAATGTAGTTCTTACTGTCTCGAATGCTTCTCAGCCTCGCCACCTCTTCCCTGAGCTCCTCCACTTCTTTCCTGAGAGCCTCAGTATGGCAGGCATCCTGCACATGAAACCGGTCCTTCAAAGGTCATTGGGATCTCTGTGTGGACAGAGGCAGAAGCTGTAATGGGGGCAGTAGCTTTAGCAATATGATTTTTCCCAGCCATTGTTTAGTTTATGGAGCTTTGGTACCTGTTGAAGTAAAAGAGAGAGACTTACCAAAGTCCCTACCTGTTCCTCAGCTGTCCTGGCTTTGCAATGGAGTATGTCAGTCATGAACTGGTATTGGGCCAATGAAAGTGGACTAGTACTGATTTTTTGCACTAGCTGGCTAAGTTCAGTCATGCAGTATGAACGCTGTAATTCTAGACAACTAAATTTTGTTTGATTATGCTTTTAGGGTGATTTTCTGCTAAAATTTTAGTTGGCTAGATTTGGCTCAAAATCATTTTAACTTAACCAGTTAAAATTTGGCTGGCTAAGTCAGGTTGTCTATGCTTTTCGAAAAACTAACCTCTAAAGAGATAATTTTATTAAGTCATTCCCACGTACGTATATGTGACTACATTTGTGCATAAATGACCTCATAGCATACTGACCAGCCTAGAAGTATGTTCTTTGGCATGAAGGCATGTACTTTGCTGATAGGCCTAGCAGGGGGCATGGTCTTAATCTACTCACATGCATGCATACTTAAAGTACACACAAACATTTATGCCTGCTCACGAGTAGGTGAAAATGATTGTATACGCATTCAAGATACATTCTTTGTCATATCGCTATTATTCTATAAAGACAAGTAGGCACCTACCTGTTTTTATAAAATAGTACCTATATAGGTGGCTACCCATGGTATCCTGTTATAAAATTACCCTCTAAATATTTAATACTTTTCCTCTTTCCTACACCTTAATCTCCATTAGATCTGCTCTCTGCCAACTTGTCCTACAGCCTAGAGCTGGACTCAGGCAGAATGAGAAGTAGAGCCATCTTTGAACGCCACCAGAGAACTTTAATGGATAGCCTGGAGATCTTTGAAGGGAGGCAGTGTGTCAACAGAAGAATTCTCCTTCCTGTAAGTATCTGCTGTGCTTCTTGATATTCCCTGACTCTTTGGAGTTCTCCTCCAGTCACCCTAGTATTGCTGTTGCTTTTTCATATTCCTGGGTTCTATGCAAGTAAAACCCTTTCACTGTAGCACTACTGATGTTTTCTCATGTTTCCTGGTTCTGTGAGGCTTAGTCAGTGTCACATTAGTAATGTTACTGCTTACTCAATGTTCTCATTGACTGATTTTTGCTTCCCTCTTCCACTGCAGAACTGCATTGAAGATTATGTGTCTCCAATCAAGGTATCCCTCAAATTCTCTTTCCAGAACCTCTTAAAGGGGGACCCAGACCCTGTTCTTGACGTGTCTTCCAATGCCATCTCATCCCTGGAGGTGAGAATCAATGTGGCTAAATACCACTCACCTTTATGAGCGCATCTTCAAATGTAGCTGCAAGAGCTACCATGTTCTCAATGTTATCACAAAGATTATCCACACTATCTACAAGACATGGCATTTCCTATCAGAGCTGTTTAAATAAAATGAAAATCCAATACATTTCCTATCGGTGAAAGTCTTCACAAGATATATTGTGGGCAGTTTTTAGGCCAGTGCAAATGGTGTGATTGCATCAGTCACATAGCTGAAGTGTCCCCAATGGCAGTTATATCTGTAGAAGCCTAAAAAAGAACTGGGGGGGGGGAGTAGCAGAGCAGGCTTTGTGCAGGGCCTGTTTGTCGCAGAAGAAGGAAGTTTAAGTGATGGCAGAAGGATAGAGGTGAGGCAGATACTACACAAGACTGCTAGCAGCAGGACCCCATTGCCTTGCCCTGCAGCACAGCTTTCACAAATCTGGTTTCAGGTGGGCAGGAGGACTTCAGCAGGAGCCAGAATGAAGTGACTTTGAGCCAGGGTGCTACTTTCCTGTCTGTTGCTGCTGGTTGATGCTCCTGAACAGACTGAATCAATCAGCTGTGGGAGATGGAAGAAGAAGCCTAGTGCAGAAAAGCAAGTTTTCCTATGCTTGGAGCTGCTGCTGCCATCATCTGCAAAGATCGTGATGGAAAGGAGGCATGAGTAGGGGAAAGTAGTGAAAGCAACAGGAGGAAAGTGAAAATGGTAAGAGGAGAGGAGGAAATCCAATGCAAGAGAGGAAGGGAGAAATGTGAGAGTAAGGGGGAAGGAAAAGAGGTAAGAGCTAGAGGGGTGTGATAGGAGCAGGACCATCCTTAAGGAGGAATGAATTGCACCTATTATTCCAGTCTCTGTGTGCTGCTATTGTAGTACTGTTATTGCATGCAGCAAATTGTTAACCGGGGGAGGGGGGGCAACAAACAGAGGGATCCTTCCTTAGCCCTTGGTTTTCTATTTCTGGTCCCAGAAGCAAGTGAGAAGAAATGAAAACACAACACACAAAATTATATTTTAGCAATAACGGTGTTCTGATAAAGGTTTAGGGAGGAAAATTACAGATTCATAAACTCGAGTGGTCACCTGTAACACCCTCCATTAGCTTGGCCACAGCTCCTTCTTTTATTAGGAAAAAAAATGTCACATTGTAAATTTTTTCTTATCACTCTGTCATGCTTTTGCCTTAATCTTTAACAATATCTACACATTGCAAGCCAAACTATGCATAAACATATGTCAGGTTCTAGTCATGGCAAACTTCTTGTGAGAATAGTCGTCCCTCTTTACAGAATATGACCCTAACAATATACATCACATACCAAGTTGTTCATAAGCATAATTGGACTGGCCTAATCATACAGAGTTTCTACAAATATAAAATTATTATCTAGTTCCCTTGCAAGATAAAACTTTGACAGTCTTACTTATACATTGTCACGCCCTCACCACCCGCCTCTAGCCTAGAGGGGCGTGGTATCGGAGGAATGTCTCTCGATTGGCTTGGGCAAACTAACTTTCCCCAGGCGTATCTTGGGATATGTAGTTTGCCTTCAAAAATGGCTTCAAGAAGAAGTTGTAGTCATGGTCCGGAGGTAAGGCAAAGTGACAGAATTTTATTTCTTACGCAAAAGTTCAAGTACCCTGTACACAGGACTCCTTCTTATGCAGGATTATTGGTAATACAGCACTAGAACAGCATAACTGCTTCACAAGCTTCAAACACACACAGCTGCTTCAAACGTTTCTCAGCCCTGAAATACAGCACTTCTTTAGCAAGGGTAAAAATGCTTCTTTTTAGCCTTGCCTTGTAAAACAATTAATGGTAACAATAAAACTTAGTCCCACTGGAACAAAAGCTTCTTCTTAACTCCCTTCCCAGATTAAGTTTAAACCAAAATATGGGAGAAACGGACAGCAAATATTCACCAAGCCTTTTAGCTTCCCTGCAAGTTTTCCGGGCTGCGTCACAAACCTCCGAGTGCTAGCAAAAGTATCCCCGGCCTCCTGTCGGTTCTCTGGGTCTTGTTATTTCCAGCTTTAGGAGACCTTCTCAGAAAGTGTTAGCCCTCAGCATAACGGTTCAACGCTCTTGGCTTGGCATAAAGTACAGTCCATAGGAATATCCATAGCCCTCAAGTCATCCTCAGCAGTATCGACTTGCATATCTTCAATTGTTGGAGCAGTGTCCCGTTCTGAGTTCTCAAAGCAGTGCTCAGTAAACAGCTCCCCCTTGGGTCCTAGAGTCACTCCTGTTCCCAACTCTACTCGAGACATCCTGTCAGTACCTTCAGCCTTCGGCCCGTCTCCTCTGCTGTGTTCCCTGTGGTTCAGCTCCTCCCAGGTCTCTCCTCTATGGCTCCACTGCGTCTCCAGCTTCTCTTAACTCTCCTGAGCCTCTTGTTTCTCCAGCTCCCCTTGTTTCTCCAGCCTCCCTTCTCTTTGCCTTAGCAGGGGTTTATATTTCCACCTCCAGGGTTCCAGCCTCTCCTCCTCCCTTCCGGCCCTTCCCAGGTGATAATAATCTCTTCTCATGCCTGCAGGGACCTCATAGGAGTCTGTGTGTGGCATCCTGGCTTTCTCTCTCTCTTCTTTCTCTCCCTTCGCGGGGCCTGAGATCCAGGCCAGGCAGGGATTTCGTGGGTATCGGTGTACGCAGGATTCAGGTTACCCTTGAAATACACAACTGGGCTCCCCCCTAAGTCCAATTCCATGTCCTTTTCTATTCTCATGGGTTCAAGACGGGCGTCACTGTCACATACCCCCCTACCTAAGACATTACTGGCTGGCGGAGCTTGTTGGAGGTCCTCCGCACAGTCCATAATCCTTGACAAGGCATCTGCATTCTGATGTAGCTTTCCTGCACGATGCTCTACCCTGAAATCAAAAGCTTGCAGGGCCATGTACCACCTGGTTAGACGTGCATTGTGGTTCTTCATCTGTTGGAGCCACTTCAAGGGTGCGTGATCGGTGACTAGTAGGAATTTTCGCCCGGTGAGGTAGAACCAGAGGGCCTCTATTGCCCATTTGACCGCGAGGCACTCTTTCTCAATAGTAGAGTAGTTATGCTCTGCTGGGGACAACTTCCTACTAAGGAACATTACGGGATTCTCCTTTCCTTCATGTTTCTGGGATAAGACTGCCCCTAAGCCGGCCTCTGAGGCATCCGTCTGTACAATGAAGGGCTGCATGAAGTCCACTCCGCGTAATACCGGGGCCGCGCATAGCCTCTTTTTTAACTGGGTAAAGGCCCTCTCAGCCTCCAGAGTCCAACAGAGGCGAGTCAGGCAATTTTTCTTTAACATATCTGTAAAGATGGAGCTTTCTTCTGCAAAGCGGGGCAGAAACCTCCTGTAATAGCCAATCAGGCCTAGAAAGCCTCTTAATTGCTTTTTTGTGGCTGGCCTGGGAAAGTTTTTGACGTTATCCACTTTGTCGATCAAGGGCTTGATCCTCCCTTATCCTACCACATGCCCAAGGTATTTCACCTCCCGCCGGGCGAAGGCACATTTGCTCGGGTTCAGGGTGAGGCCCGCCTGCCTCATAGATCGCAAGACGGCTTCGACCCTCGGGAGGTGTTCCACCCAATTATGACTGTGGATAATGATGTCATCCATATATGCGGAAGCGTATTCCTGATAAGGATGCAGGACTTGATCTACAAGTCTTTGGCAAGTTGCTGCAGCGCCGTGGAGACTGAAGGGCATCCTCCTAAATTGGAATAGCCCAATTGGGGTGCTGAAGGCAGTCTTCGGCCACGATTCCCTAGTCAGGGGAATCTGCCAGTATCCCTTTGTCATGTCCAGGGTGGTTAAAAACTGGGCCTGCCCCAAACGGTCCAAAAGCTCTTCGATACGGGGCATGGGGTAAGCATCGAATACCGAGATAGCATTTACCTGTCTAAAATCTATACAGAACCGTAAAGTACCATCTGGTTTTGGAACCAAAACTATGGGACTGCACCATGGGCTCCTTGACTCTTCAATGATACCCATATCCACCATTTCGTGCACTTGCGCCACTACCTCCTGCTTTTTAGCCTCAGGTAGCCGGTAGGATCGTTGTCTGACCACCTTCCCAGGTGGGGTCACGATCTCATGTGCTACTAGTCAGGTTTCACCCGGGACCAGCATCGGAATATCCGGGAACCTTTCAAATAATCGGGCCAGTTCCTGCCTCTGAACCAAGGATAGCTCTTCCCCTACTTGAGGCTCCGGGTTCTTCCTCCACTCTGCCACTTGTGATCCCAGGTCTTCCTCCTCCGTCTCCTCCACTCTCACTTCACCGGTGGCCATCAGGCCTTCCATCCTGGCCCGTCCGGTGGAACCGAATCCAGCGGCTCCTCGTTCTGTGGGAGTCAACATGGGGACCTCTTCCAGTAGGGGAAACCCTACTATCTCGCATACCAGCTGGGCAATCCGGACTCCGACCTTTACGGGGAAGTCTTCATTGCCAAAATTAAACAATAATACCTTTATACTTCTTCTGTAATCCGGGTCGATCACCCCTGCACCGATGTCCAAGAAGTGTTTCAGTGCCAAACCCGAACGAGGGGCTATCCGGCCATAGCATCCGTCTGGCATTTCAATCTGTAGGCCTGTATCAATGAGAGCCTTTACATGGCCAGGTATCACTCCATTCACGGCGCTGCATAGGTCGTATCCCGCGGCTTGCGGGGACGCCCTTCTGGGACTCTTGGCCTTTTCGGATACCCTGCAAAATTTTAATATAAACATCTGTTTGACGTGGGGACTGCCAACCGGGAGCTTTTCCGCTGGGTTCTTGCTCTGTTTTCGGGAAAGAACAACCCTAACTATGATTACACGATGCAAGGTTCCACATGGTGAACCACCACCCAGGAAAAAGATTTAGGCATCATCGTGGATAACATGTTAAAACCCTCTGCCCAGTGTGCAGTGGCAGCCAAGAGAGCAAATAGAATGCTAGGTATCATAAGGAAAGGAATGGAAAATAAAACAAAGGATATTATAATGCCTCTATATCATTCCATGGTGCGACCACACCTTGAATATTGTGTGCAGTTCTGGCCGCCGTATCTTAAAAACGATATAGCGTTTTTAGAAAAGGTACAGAGAAGAGCCGCCAAAATGGTAAACAGGATGGAAGGCTACTCCTATGAAGAGAGGCTAAAAAGGTTAGGGCTCTTCAACCTGGAAAAGAGACGGCTGAGGGGAGATATGATAGAGGTCTATAAATTAATGAATGGAGTGGAACAGGTAAACGTAGATCGATTGTTTACATCAGAATATAGAACGACTAGGGGACATGCAATGAAGCTACAGGGTAAACTATTTAATACAAATAAGAGAAAATATTTTTTCACTCAACGTGTAATCAAACTCTGGAATTTGTTACCGGAGGATGTAGTAAAGGCTGTTAGTGTAGCTGGGTTTAAAAAAGGTTTGGACAAGTTCCTGGAGGAAAGGTCCATAAACCATTATTAAAAAGGGTCCCAGGATATCAATGCTTGACCCAGTACAAGCATTGTGGAACCTATGTCTTTTGGGGAAACTGGTAGGTACATATGACCTAGACTGGCCACATTGGGAAACAGGATACTGGGCTTGATGGACCTTGATCTGACCCAGTATGGCACATCTTATGTTCTTATGTTCTTAATGACATAGGAAAGTGTGGGAGGGATATTCTGAAAGCCAAATTTAGGCTTTTAGGTAGGAAGTTGAATTCCAGTACTTCCAGGGTAGCATTCTCGGAAATGCTTCCCATTCCATGTGCAAAGACCCAAGAGGCAGGCAAAACTCCAAAGTCTCAATGCATGGATGAGACAATGGTGCAAGGAAAAGGGGTTTGGATTTGTTAGGAACTGGGCAGCATTCTGGGAAAGAGGGGGAGGGGGATTTTCCAAAGCAACGGGCTCAACCATAACCAGGGTGGAACCAGGCCGCTGACATTAACCTTTAAAAAGGAGATAGAGCAGCTTTTAAACTAGATAATTGGGGGAAAACCAGCAGTCACCAAAGAGCACAAGGTTTGGAATGATGTATCCTTAAAGGATACCAGCAAAACAGGGAAGTCAGGACATTCTGATAGAGGTTCTAATAAATGTAAAAGTAACTCAGGTGCCTTTAAGTAAAAATCAGACAGAGTTGAAAGATTCCAAATTAACCTTGTCATCAAATAGCCAGACTGTTAATATTAGCAAAAAAACAAACTTTGAAATGCCTGTATGCAAATTCTAGAAGTCTAACAAATAAGGTGGAAGAGTTCAAATATATAGCTATGAATGAAAGATTAGATATAATTGGCATTTCAGAGACCTGATGGAAGGAGAATAACCAATCACACTGTATCGCAATGATAGAATAGATCACATTGGTGGAGGGGTGGCTCTATATGTTAAAGAGGGCATCAAGTCAAACAGGATAAAGGTTTTGCAAGAAACAAAATGCACTATAGAATCTCTATGGATAGAAATTCCATGTAAAAAGGGGAAGGGAATGGCAGTGGAGGTATACTTCCATCCACCTGGACAGAATGAACAGACAGATGATGGAATGCTAAGAGAAATTAGGAAAGCCAGCAAAGTTTACAACAGTAATAAAGGGAAATTTCAATTACGTTAGTTTTGACTGGGTCAATGACATATCAGGACATGATAGGGAGATAAAGTTTCTAGGTGAAGTAAATGAATGCTTCATGGAGCAGTTGGTTCAGGAACTGACACACGGGGGCACTATTTTAGACCTAGTTCTCAGTGCAACGCAGGATCTAGTGAGAGAGGTAACTGTTATGGGGCCCCATGGCAATAGCAATCATAACATGATCACATTTGATTTAATAAATGGAGGGAGGATGGCAAGGAAATTGTCTGCACTAGCATTTAAATTTAAAAAAGGAGACTATAATAAAATAAGGAAAATGGTTAAGAAACAACTAAAAGGAGCAACTGCAAAGATTAAGAGTTTAGTTCAGGCCTGGGCATTATTTAAAAATACTATCTTGGAAGCCCAGACCAGATGTATTCCATTCTTTAAAAAAGATGGAAGAAAGGCCAAATGACAGCCAGCATGGCTTAAAGGTGAGGCCAAAGAGACTGTTATATGTAGCTAAGAGAGAATCCTTCAGAAAATGGAAAAAAGAGCCAAATGATGAAAACAGGAAAGAACATAAATACTGGCAACTGAAAGGCATTGATAAGGCGGGCAAAGAGAAAATTTGAAAAGAAACTTGCCATGGAAGCAAAAGTGTAAAAAATATATTTTTCTATTCATGGCAAAACACCTGTGAGGGAATCGGTTGGACCATTAGAAGATGGAAGGGTAAAAGGTACACTGAGAGAGTACAAGGCCATAGTGAAGAGACTGAATGAATTTTTTGCTTCAGTCTTTACTGAAAAAGATATAGGAAGTTTACCCATGCCAGAAATTATATTTAAAGGTGATATATCAGGGGAATTGAAACAAATCTCGATAAATCAGGAAGATGTAATACAGTTAATTGATAAACTAAAGAGCAACAAATCACCTGGACCAGATGTTATACATTCCTGGGTGCTGAAAGAACTGAAATATGAGATTGTAGAACTACTGTTAGTAATCTGTGATCAATCATTAAAATCATCTGTAGTACTCGAAGATTGGAGAGTGGCCAATGTAATGCCAATTTTTAAAATGGGTTCTAGGGTTGTTCCAGGAAATTACAGACCAGTGAGCCTGATATCAGTTCCAGGCAAAATGGTAGAAACCATTATAAAAAAACAAAATTCCTGAACATGTAGATAGACATTGATTAATGGGAGGAAGTCAACATGGATTTAGCCAAGGAAAGTCTTATCTCACCAATCTCTTATATTTTTTGAAGGTATGAATAAGCAGGTACATCAAGGTGAGCCAGTTGATATAGTTTATCTGGATTTTCAGAAAGCCTTTGGCAAAGTCCCTCATGAAAGACTGTTGGTGAAATTTGAAAACCATGGAATAGGTGGCAATGTACTATTATGGATTAAGAACTATTTGAAAGATAGAAAACAGAGAGTAGGGTTAAATGGCCAATTTTCTCAATGGAAAAAGGTGAATAGTGGAGCACCCCAGGGATCTGCGCTGGGCCCACTGCTTTTTAACATATTTATAAATGACCTGGAAATGGAAATAATGAGTGAGGTGATCAAGTTTTCAGATGACACCAAATTATTCAAAGTTATTAGAACACAAGAGGATTGTAAAAAATTGCAAGAGGACCTTGATAAATTGGGAGACAGGGCGTCCAAATGGCAGATGACATTTAATGTGGACAAGTGTGAAGTTCTGCACATGGAGGGCAGTTCTGTCCTGGCCATCCTGCCCCTGTATGGCCAATCAGAATCTGGGCGCACAGCAGTAGCATCTGATCCTGATCCCATGAGGGCTAGACATGCCTGCAGGATCAGAATTGGGTCCACCGACCTGGATGTGCAGGCCGTCACCCGATTATGATCGGCCGCATGGCCAGCAGATCCCTGGCTACCTCAGACTCCATTGCCAGGCTGATTGCCATGGCACCACGGCTCCATTCAGGAGCGCAGTCCCCAGCCACCAAAGAAAATGCTCATTCCCTGCAGCCAGATCCCTGATCTGGCCTCCCATGGCCTGGGTGAGGCTGTGGGTCCCCCCTGCACCCCCTCACCTCTTTGAGGTCGCCAGGCTCCGCGGTCCCCCGTTTACCATGTATGTCCAGGGTCGCATTCTCACCCACCGCCCGCCCTCACTCCTCCCATGGCCCTCCCCTCCCACCCATGAACAGAGCTCCCCACAGAACTTGACAATATGTGCAGGGAATTCTTCTGCCGAAACATGGATCAGAATGACCCCTTAGGGAAGAACAACCCAAACTACAGTTACACAATGCAAGATTTCACATTAGGAACCACCACCCAGTAAAATGATTTAGGCGCCATTGTGGATAATATGTTGAAACCCTCTGCCCAGTGTGCAGCAGCGACCAAGAAAGCAAATAGAATGCTAGGAATCATAAAGAATGGAATGGAGAATAAAACAAAGGATACAATGTCTCTGTATCGCTCCATGGTGTGTCCACACCTTGAATATTGTATGCAATTCTGGTCACCATATCTTAAAAAAAGAATAAAGCAGAATTAATAAAGGTACAAAGAAGAGCGACAAAAATAATAAAGAGGATGGAAGGATATTCCTACGAGGAAAGCCTTAAAAGATTAGGTTTCTTCAACTTGGAAAAGAGATGGCTAAGGAGAGATATGGTAGAAGTCTATAAAATAATGAATGAAGTGTAACAAGTAAATGTAAATCGGCTTTTTACCCCTTCAAAAAGTAGAAAGACTAGGGGACACACAATGAAGCTACAATGTAGCACATTTATTTTATTTATTTATTTTATTTAACAGTTTTTGTTATACCGCCTCATGATGTAATCAACGCGGTTTACAATATAACTCAACAGACTTTACAAAGAACTTGTGTTATAAGTATGGGCTGCATGCAGGACATGCTAGAAAGCATAACTTATTTACATTGTGACATATCTACATTGATTAGATAGCGAGTTAAGACTCATTGGAGAAAATATATTTTCATTTAATGTGTAATCAAACTCTGAAATTCATTACCAGAAGATATAGTAAAAGATGTTGTTATAGCTGGATTTAAAAGAGGTTTGGACAAGTTCCTGGAAAAGAAATGTATAAACCATTATTAAAGAGGACCGGGGAAATCCACTGCTTACCCACTGGTCAAGCAGCATGGAAACTGTGTACCCTTTGGGAACTTGAGAGGTACTTGTGACCTGGATTGGCCACTGTTGGAAACTGGATACTGAGTTTGATGGACCTTTGGTCTGACCTAGTATGGCATATCTTATGTTCTTATTTGTTCTTATGAGACTAGAGAACTGAGTGAGGACTTGGATGAGAGTAATATAATGGTGTAACCATTATACTACTGGCGAGCAAGACTCAAGAACAGAGAGAAGAATAAAGCGTGACTTTTGAGGGGAGCAAGAGAAAAACATGAGTATCACATATAAAATGGTTAAGATGTCCCTGCAGTCCTTTAAGGTCATCTCTGGATAGGAGAAAGGAAGGACGGAAAAAGAGAGAGAGAGAAGCAAATAGGGGAGAAAATAGTAAGCAAGGTGAGAGGAAGAGGAAGGCAAGGTGGCTGCAAAGGAGAAAGGGGGAGAGAGAGGGGGAAGCAAAAAGTATACTTCAAATGGCCCCCATATAGAGGGATGTCCAAATTGTCTCCTCTGTTCTCCAGCACCATTCCATTTCCCCTTACGGGGGAGGGGCAATTTTCTATGTCTAAACACTAGTTTACACATTGATATTCCTTTCAAAAATGCCCCCTAAATATTTTGGATTTTAACAATCATCTGCCTTAATATTTACAGCTGAATGAGAGTTTTTAAGCTATTTGTAATCATGTAGCATGATGTACAGTGATCAGGAGTATGAAGAGAAAAAGATGAACGAAAAGGCAACAAAATACAATACTGAGAAAAGGTTTGTGAACTCCAATGAGAATTAAAAGTTCTTACCATGATACCCTTAATTAATTGTCCTTCTTTATGCAATTAAAAGGGAATAAATTAAATAATTCCACATTTCTAGAGGCATAATAATGTACAAAGTAGGAACAAGAATATTATTTCTGAATCCAAGCATGTGCAATATTGGTGAAATCCTGGTTTCCTTAGCTCAGCTGAGTTGGGGTATCCTGTTCTATATACGGGTTCAAAGGAGCCTGGGGTTTGCCCTCATCATAAAAGTTATTGGAAACCTACCATGCCACAATCAAAAGAAATTTCAGATGACCTACAAAAAAGAGACTGGGGTGGCTCAAGGCAATCTGCTGCCTGCAGCAAAGGATAAGATGGTACCCCTTCTCTCCCAAGGCACCAGGGGACTAGAAGGACGAGATGGAGAGGAATCCCCTCACTCAGAACATCAAGTAGACCCACACCCACTCTTTCTTCCCCCAACTGCCTCACACTGCTAATCTCTCTGTCTTACCCCAAATACAAAACCAATACTGGACATGGCACTTTCATAAACCAAGATATATTAGGCGACTCTAACATAAGACCTTCCATCTCCACAAAAGCAACAGGGGAGCCTCTGTGGCCCAAACATAACACCTTCCACCTCCACAGAAACATGTCCCTTCCCAATCATCTTTCCTCCTGCACACTTTGCCCAACAGCTTCCTCACCTAGACCTTCTTCCCCCACTCTACATTCTTGCTGCCCATCCCTGACCTACTATCACTTCTCTGCTGCCATTCCCCCATCCCCATCTTACTTGTCACTGCTTGCCTTCCATGGTGGGCAAAAGTGACGGCGAAGAGTGTGGGGTGAAGGGGTGATAGGCTCACACATTTATGCTGTAGTCCCCTCTCTGCTCTCACCTCTGCCATGGCAGGATTACTTTATCAAATAAATAAGGAGAGAAGAGGTACTAACTCTTAGCTAGTCAGTGGTATAGCTTCAGCTGGCCCCAGGCCCCACTTAGATGGTGGTGCCATAGCTTGAGGATTGAGGAGAACTGAAAACATGGTGCTTCAGGGTATCAAATGGACTGGGGAGCTATCAAGATCCAGACTATGAAGAGAGCAATTGAAGGGGCTGAAGTGACTTTCTGGGTAAATCAATCAGCCTCCTACCACAGTTGTGAGGAAGAGCTCATAAGCAGCTTTAAGGAAATAGGATCAAGTAAAACTTGTCAATGATGTCCTCACCTCTCCTTCCAGCCCTCAGATTGGATTAATGTGGTGGAGGGACACAGAACCTCTCTCTACCCTCTTACAAAATGACCTGTGAAAAGAGGAGCAGACTTTCTTTCCCTGCCCCTCCCTAATATCGTACATTTGTGAAGCTGGTCCCATGTTACTGGTGATGTCTCTAGAAAGAATAATTTGAGGGACAAGCTAGATAAGGAAGGGGACAAGTCAAATTGACATTACCACACATCATCCTCAACCCAACTGCATAGTTCCCATCACCTTTAAAATAATTATAAAAGACACTATAAAAAGTCGCAAGGGCCGTGAAAAAAACAGAGGGCGGCAGCAGCAGGGAAAGAGCAGGCAGCTCTGGATGGAGGTATGGGGGGAGAGGGGGGCATGCGCCCGAGTTGCAAGTCACATAAGGCGCGATTGCAGTTCGATACGGTCCTGTGTGCAAACATCTTGCATTTCCTCCATATAATCTAATCGGCTTTTTGATTTGGTTCAGTCTCAGATTGGATTTCTGAAAAAGCCTCGCCCCCCTCTTGAGCCTTGAGCCGCCCCTGCCCAGCAATTTGTCTCGCCTGCAGTCTTTCAATTATGGGAGCCTTCTGGCAACCATACGGGGGGGGGGGGGGATCTACAATCCTGGAAGGACTGCGCAGTCACTTGGTTGGGGAGAAGTAATGCACTCAGCGTGCTAGTATTACCCAAAATTTGTTTTTTGATGATGCAGCTCCCGATCTATATCCCAAGAAGTTTTTTCAAGAGTCTAAGAGGGGAATTTATATATCAGGGTTGGAAATCTAGAGTGTTTGGCTCCACTTACCACCCCCAAGGAGCATGGGGGACTCGGGATTCCCAATATCTTGGTATACTATTGGTGCGCGTGCCTGGGGGCAGCTTAGTGTTGGTACAAAGTTGATGGGGCAGACTGGGTATGATTAGAGGATCGGTGGTTTATCCCCTGTGCCCCTGTTGGCTGTACTGTTTTTCAAGGAATCGACAGACACACGAAGGGTCTTGGCTCATCCCTTCCTGGGTCCTCCCTGGAGAGTGTGGTAGATGCTTTGTAAAGGGTCGCAGACCTCCTCTTGTTATATTCCTTATATGCTGGTGTCTTCATTTGCCTTCATTAGGGACATGGGGCATGGGGTATTTGCAGTACCTGAGGCTCCACGGCTGGCTAAGCTTTATGTTGATGGAAATTTTGCCACCAAAAGTCACATAGAGTGGGTGATAGGCACTCCCCTTAATTCCATTTTTTCAGCTGCATCATTTTGGGGAATGGCTTCCGCAAAAAAGTGAGGTACTACATGCCCCCAGGCCCTAGGAGCATTTATTCTTTGAGTCTCTGTCATCTAAGTACCTGATTGTACAAATCTACTGGACCATAACATGAGACTTGGCAGAGAGGGCAGCACCACCTTCATCACATCAAGCCTGGTACCGGATGCTCCCCAATCTGGATGAATCCACATGGGGGGATATCTGGAACTATGCCCATTCCTGCTCGATTTCTTTGACCCTAATGAATATCCAGATATGTCTCCTATTCTGGATGTATATCACTTCTCTCTTGTTCAAATGGGAACATAGTGATGATGATCTGTGCTGGCAGGGGTATGGAGTCCAGGGGGATTTTGAACATCTCTGGTGGGAGTGCCCAAATCTGCGGGGGTTTTGGACTGTGGGTTACTCTCATGTGCAGGCTATCGCTGGGACTGCCCCTCCATTTGAGCTCACAGCATTAGTGTTAGGGCTCCTACCTGAAAACATAAGCACCCCCAAGACCTCCCCCACATAAACACTGTAGAAGAGCACTCTGGTTCTCTCCTTCCCTACATGAAACAAAAAAAGAACTCAAGACAATTGGAATGCCTCTGGCATCGCTCACGTGACCCCTCCAACCATACCAGCTACACAGAAAAGCTCCACTCCTACTGCTCCGAAACCTTAAGGCGGAAAAGAGAATACTATGAAAATCTAATCTTGCGTTCTATAAACCAACCCAAGGAACTATTCTCTATCACTAAATCCCTATTAAATGAACCATCAAAACAGAAGCCGGATGCAAAAATCTTTCCACAGGCCATAGCAGACCACCTCTGCTCAAAATTCTGCCCATCCCCATTTCGACTTAGCCTCCACACAGAGTCCTACACTCCTAACATAACCTCTATAACAACTTGGAATCAGTTTGACCCTCCATCTCTTGACAACATAATCACAGTCATCAAAAACCTCAATACATCTACCTCTGCCCTCGATCCATGTCAAGTCACTTGGATAAAAAGCACTAAGGAAACCCTTAGCCCCTTCATTCATTCCATAGTAAAGACCTCCCTCCACACTGGTATTATGCCATCGCCCCTTAAAAAGAGCTCTATTCGCCCCATCCTAAAAGGAAAAAAACTTGACCCTACCTTACCTGCCTCCTACAGACCGATATCAAGTATCCCCCTCCTAGCAAAAATAACTGAAAAGATTGTTCAATCTCAACTGCAGACTTACATTGATGACCATGCCCCCCTTGACCCCTTCCAACATGGTTTCAAAAGGAACCACGGTGTGGAAACTCTGATCACGTCCCTTCTTGATTCAGCGATCTCATACCCCAAACACCTATCCAAGGTTGTCTACTAATCTTCCTTCAAAATGTCCGAATGGTCAATTACCAGAGCGAATATACTGTTCAAACCTTAATTGTGAACGCTCTACTTGTAATCGTGATATAATTTAAATTTCAATCATTATAATGATTGAAATTTAAATTATATCACGATTGCTATTCTTCCTTGACATATCATCCACTTTTGATTCCCTCCCCCATAAATAGTTCCTGGACAGACTGCATGACATTGGCCTTAGAGATACCACACTAAACTGGCTGCCATATTTTGAATTAACTGAAGACGATGGAGCTGAGCTTGAGAGATACTAGAGAAAACCACGTTGCAAAAATCAAGTCTGCTGATAGCCAGGGATTATAAAAGGGTGGTGAGAGCCGGTACAGATAAGAAAGGACGAAGAGCATGCACCTGATGGAGAAAATAGAAGGATCATCGGGTGAGAAGAGAAATGTGCTCACGGAAAGAAAGAGACAAATCTAAGATCACCCCAAGGTAGCAAAGGGAGGCCACCAAGGGTATGGTGTAACCAGAGATGTTAGGTGCCAGGGAAGGGCAAGGACTGTCAAAGATGAACCAGATTGCCATTGTCTTAGCCACATTCTAGTGTAGGCAGTTGAAGGAGAGCCAGTCAGAAACCTTAGCTAGACAGGCGTTTAGCTGTGTAAGATCCGGGTGCTGAGAAGAAGTGCGGTACAGTAGAAAAATGTCATCTGCAAAGTAGTATGCGGACAGCCCAAACTGTTGTATAAGCATAGCGAGTGGAGTGAGAAAAAGATTGACTAGCAAAGAAGCCAAGATCAAGCCTTGTGAAATGCCACAGCAGAGGGGCACAGGGTCAGAAGTAGTGTGACCAGAAACCATGGAGAAAGAGCAGGAAGACAGAAAGGATTGAAACTATCGGAAAACAGTGCCCCTAATACCAGCATCGCGAAGTCGAGATAGAAGGATAGAGTGGTCCACCAGATCGAAAGCTGCAGACAGATCCAGGGAGACAGCTATGGAAATATCTCCCTGATCATGAAAAGTGTGTATATCGTTCAGAAAAGAGACCATAATAGTCTCAACAATGAAACCAGGTTAATAGCCAGACTGGCGGGGATGCAGATAGTGTGTGGAATCAAGGTGCTGGGAAAGTTATGCAAATACCAGTTTTTTGAGAATTTTTGACAGAAAAGACAAGTTAGAAACCGGCCGGTAGTTAGCTGGGTCCGAAGAGTCAAGGGAGGATTTTTTCAGAAGGGGCGAACCAAGGCATGTTTCCAGCTGGAGGGAAAAGAGCCAGAGGATAAACTGGAGTTCATCATGGTCTGAACGAAGGGGAGACGTGCCAGAGCAGGCTCAGCCAACCAGGTCGAGGGAATAGGGTCTGCATGGAATAGTCTCCTGATGGAAGTAGTAGAGACAAAAACAGTGTCTGAATTCAAGAAAGCATGGGACAAACACAGAAGATCGCTAAAGGAAAAAAAGGAATTGTAAAGCTTAGTAGATGGGATGGAAGGGCACATTGGATGGGCTATATGGACTTTATCTGCCATCATGCCTGTATGTTTCAGTGTTTCTATGTAAGAGTTATAAAGTTCAGTGAGGGGTTGTTTGGAGAGGGAGACTTTTTTTTGAGTCTCTAGACATTCCAAAACTGAAACCAGAACAGGCGGATCACCTAAGTAGTCTGTTGAACACACAAGAAATCCAACTGGTGAAAAAGAAACTAAAGTTAGCAAAGGCTGTAGTCTCAGATGGCCTAGGGGCCAGTATAACATTTTAGGTGAATTGATGGCTGCTGTAAGGAGGGTGCTTTAGCGCAAGGACAAAGCAAGGCCTACATAATAATCTTATCCAAACTGGGCAAGGACAAGCAACAGTTGTTATGGTTTAAAAAGGTAAGGTCGGAAAGGCTGTTGTAGCCAAAAAAGCATCTTTCAGGAAATGGAAAAAGGAGCCAAATGGCAAAAGCGGGAAACAACATAAGCACTGGCAAGTTAGATGCAAGGCATTGATAAGGCAGGCAAAGAGAGAATTTGAAAAAAAGCTTGCCATGGAAACAAAAATGCACAATAAAAACGTTTTCAGTACATTCGTATCAAAATACCTGTGAGAAAGTCAGTTGGAACATTAGCTGATAGAGGGGTAAAAGGGGCGCTAAGAGAGGACAAGGTCGTAGTGGAGAGACTGAATGAATTCTTTGCTTTGGTCTTTATTAAAGAAAATGTAGGCAAGTTGCCCACCCTGAAACTGTATTTAAAAGTGATGTATCGGAAGAATTGAAAGAAATATTGATAAACTGTGAAGATGTATTACAACTATTTGATAAACTGAAGAGTAGTAAATTGCCTGGACCGGATGTTTCTTCCTATTTTGTTCCAGATTGTTAGTTTATTCCAGTATCAAGTCACTTTCCTGAAATCCTCATCAGATTTCTTCGGCTCTAACCCCCCCTCCCCCCCCCCCAACTTTCTCCTTCAGTTCCTGCCAATAATGTCTCATTTGCAGATACTGCAGCAGGGGACTGTTTAGAATACTCCATCTGTCCTTTACTTGTGAAAAATTTGGGAAGAAACTCTCACCAAGAGCTGCCAGCTAACCCAAATCTTCACAATCTTTTTTCCTCCATTCCAAGAATCAAGGCTGAAAGGCTGGATTTCCTACTATTTGTAAAAAAAAGAAAAAAAAAAGAAAAGGGGTAATTTCAGAAGTCCCTCCACCAACTTCAAGCTTCAGCACCATACCTAGCCCTAGCCCTGTGCAAGCGATGCAGCTACACAGGGCGCAAAGATATAGGAGTGCCTTTGGGGCTGCCGGACTCAGCTTCCCCCCCCCCCCCCCCACACTCACACACACTGCCTGCCCTTGGTCCGCTGCTGCTTTTTATGGTTCCTTGGTGGCAGCAGTGGCGGCAGCACAGTGGACATTCGATTAAAAAAAACAACAAGTGTGTCTTTCCGGCTCCACGCTTGCATGCAGGTCTGATCCCTTTCTCTTCTGATGCAGACTCGTGTCAGAGGAGGGAGGGACCAGACCAGCCATTCAAGCACGAAGTTGCAAAGACCCACGTTTGAATGGCTGGTCTGGCCCCTCCCTCCTCTGATACGAGACTACGTCAGAGGAGAGAGGGATCAGACATGCATGCAAGCGTGGAGCCGGAAAGACACACTTGTTGTTTTTTTTAAATTGGATGTCTGCTCTACTGCTGCCACCAAGGAAACAGGAAAAGCGGCAGCAGGGCAAGGGCAGGGAGCCGGCTGGACATGGAGATGTAGGAGAGTCAAGATGGGGAGATGCTGGGCATGGTGCAAATGGCAAACCTATGATGGAGGCGGCGGCATGCCAGATGTCTAAGTCACACAGGGCACATTTATGGTTTGGTACAGTTCTAATTCTCTTGTTCCCACCCTTCCCACCGGAAGCGAAGCTCCATGCAGCAAGTTTATAAAATCAGAAAGGGCACACCATATTCCCTCTGGACAAATTTAGTCTGTTTTTTAAAAACCTCATGGATCCACCTCAGCAACACCCACCATATTATAGAGCCTCAGATCGGGCAGCCCCACTCCTCCCTTTTCTTTGCTTAGTATTAATTTATTATATCCAGTCTGTGCGCATTTCCCTCCCCATATAAACTGATGGATATAACTTAAAATTCAGCTCTTGATCCATACAGGCAGCGTTTGCAAAACATAAAGCAATTTAGGGATCACTACCATTTTAGCCAGCACTATTCTACCATATAATGAGAGCAGCAGCTCTTTCTATTTCTCATAGAGTTTTTATTTGCACTATCTTGTCCACTACATTTTTTTTATACATTAGGATGGATTATTGCTGAGTTGGACTCCCAGGTATTTTATTCTCCCCTTAGACCAAACCAGGGGGCAATCATCCCTCATTCACCATATAATCCTCCTCTCTAGCACCATTATTTGTCCCCTTTCCCCCGCATCCCCTGATAACCATCAGATACCCAAGCCCCTTAGAAAGCTCTGTGAAGCACTGCTCCCTCACTCCACTTGGAACCCCTAAACATCCAATTCCTCTCCCACCCTCTGGAATGAGGATATACCATTTCAGTGGGTTTCCTACAGAAACTTTATAGATACAGTAGGTAAATGTGAGAGCCCTACTGCCCACACTGATACACCTTCTATATGATGTGGCTCGGTAGCACTTCACTTCACTTGTCATGTGGGCTTCATGCATGGGGAGTGTATTTCATATTGTGGGGAGAGGGAATTAGAGCGAGATTGGTGCCTTCCATAGGAGATAAGGTGCCTAATTGCTGTCATGGAACATCTCATTGCTAACAGGGTGTGGCATGAGGGGTGGACATGATGGTGCTGACAGAGTGGTTCAAATCATGCTTGAGTGAGAAGGAACTAGAAGTATAAACTGTCATCTGAGTTTTGGGGGGAGGAGATGAAATCTTCCATGCTAACTGTCCATTTCCCTTCAGGCTGATTCTAAATGCAACTAGACAATTTTGATCTTAGCATACATAAAAAAGCTTTAACACCTCCTCCAAGGCAGGTGTTAAATTTTCAGCAATGACATGCATATAGTAAATGGTGTGCAAATCAGCTCACTCTGAGGTCACCTCTCTTGCATCTCTGAGCTAGGGAGTCCCATATGTGAAGACTACATTCCTGCTTGTTCCTGGAGATAGCGTAGTTACTCACCTGTAACAGGTGATCTCCGGGAACAGCAGGAATTTTAGTCTTCACAACCCACCCTCCTCCCCTAGGAGTTGTAGATCTTCTTCTTCTCCTTCTTTCCTTTTATCTCAGCTACAAACTCAGCTGAGGAGGGAGAGCTGGAGGGGCGGGGGGGGCGGCTGCGCAGGTGCAGTTGGATGCTCCCAAGGGCTTTCCTGTTGGATGCAGAGGAGTGTTCCCGCGTGGGCTCCGTCAGTGCTGACGTTGCCCATATGTGAAGACTAAATTCTTGCTTTTCCCAGAGATCACCTATTACAGGTGAGTAACTACGCTTTACAGTTTCTTGGGATCTTGAATTTACCTATGACATCACAAGCCGTTAGTCTTATAGAAAAAGAGCAGTATTCCAAAAAGAGAACATTGTGCAGCATATCTTCCCCTCAGCCTGCCATTTTGGTGCCCCCAATAATTGCCCACCTACTATACAGGTAAATTTATTTTCAAGTTTATCCATACTGAATGGAGATGTTTCCATGGTCAGAGCTGAGATGTTTGTATTTACGTGCATACTTTTCAATGCCTCGTTGGAGTCAGGAGTGGTGCCAAAGGACTGGAGAGAGGCTCATGTGGTGCCTTTACACAAAAGTGGAAGTAAGGATGGTTGAAAACTACAGGCTGGTTAGTTTAACTTCGGTGGTGAGTAAATTATTGGAAACGCTGCTGAAAGAGAGAATAGTGAGGTTTCTGGAGTCCAGCAGATTACAGGATCCGAGGCAGCATGGATTCACCAGAGGCAGGTCTTGTCAGACAAATCTGATTGATTTCTTTGACTGGGTGACCAGGGAGTTGGACCGAGGAAGAGCTCTAGATGTGGTGTATTTAGATTTCAGTAAAGCCTTTGACACTGTTCCTCACAGGCGACTTATAAACAAACTGAGCACCCTAGGGATGGACCCTAAAGTTACTGCTTGGGTTAGAAATTGGTTGGGTGAGAGGCGACAAAGAGTACAAGTAAATGGAGCTCACTCTGAGGAGAAGGATGTTACCAGTGGTGTGCCCCAGGGATCTGTCCTTGGTCCGATTTTTTTTAACATCTTTGTTAGTGATATAGCGGAAGGGCTGTCGGGTAAGGTTTTCCTCTTTGCGGATGATACCAAAATCTGCAATAGAGTAGACACCCAGGAAGGTGTAGATAACATGAGGAGGGATCTAGCTAAGCTTGAAGAATGGTCTAGAATTTGGCAGCTGGGATTTAATGTTAAAAAATGTAAGGTCATGCATTTGGGCTGCAGCAATCCAAGGGAGCAATACAGTATAGGAGGTGAAGTACTTTTGTCCACTAAAGAAGAGCGGGACCTAGGCGTGGTTGTGTCTTATGATGTTAAAGTAGCTAAACAGGTAGAAAAGGCGATGGCAAAAGCTAGAAGGATGCTTGGGTGCATACGGAGAGGAATGGCTAGCAGAAAAAAGGAGGTGATAATGCCTCTGTATAAGTCTTTGGTGCGACCTCATTTGGAGTATGGTGTGCAATTCTGGAGACCGCACCTTCAAAAGGATGTGAACAGGATGGAGTCAGTGCAGAGGGTGGCTACTAAAATGATTAATGGGCTTCATTATAAAGCATATGAGGACAGACTTAAGGATCTTAATATGTGCACCTTAAAGAAAAGACGGGATAGAGGTGATATGCTTGAGATGTTTAAATACCTCCGTGGCATAAATGTTCAGGGAGAGAGCCTCTTTCAATTGAAAGCAAGTTCTGCTACGAGGGGACATGGGATGAGGGTGAAGGGAGATAGATTCAGGAGTGATATGCGGAAATATTTCTTTACAGAAAGAGTAGTGGATCCATGGAATAGTCTCCCAGTGGAGGTGGTAGAGATGAGGACAGTAACTGAATTCAAAAAAGCATGGGACAAACACAGAGGATCTCTAAAGGTAAAAAGTGGACTGTTGTAGTTGTTGTTATGGAAGGACAGACTAGATAGGCCATCATCTGTCATCATGTTTCTATGTTTCTATATCATTTGCATGCTCTTATTAATGGCTTGATGGCCTAGCTTAGCTTGCATGCTAGAATGTAAAGAGATCATTTATAAAGCATCTTTCATGTGTAATGCATATTATACACGTAGAAAATAGCTATTATAAATTTGTATGTGTAAAAATATAGGCACATTAAAAGCTAACACCTACTTTTATGTGATATACATGCAGGCATTCCTAAGAGTGTCATTTGTGCAGCATTGCAATATACATGCATACTTTGCATAATATGTACATACACACATAGGATATACACTACAGATTAGCACTTGCCTCAGAGTGGGTGTAAATTTGTGCAAGAGAAATTGTGCCTTATTGGAGCTAGTTCTGGGAACCTATATTATAAAGGTGCATTCTATTCCCCCATATTCCTCATTAAAGGCCTATAATGCTATATAGATAAAAGGCTATGCATTTCATTACCACATTAAACCACACTTTAGCCTAAAGACACTCTTTTAAGCATCTTTAAGGGTTTGCAGCCCAAAAACATTTTTCATTTTGTTTATTATTTTCTTTTTTTTTTGTATGGTATCCTTATTGCATAATTGTGCACACTCGTGAAAGAGTATGCCCTATTGCTCAATAGGGCACATTCTTTCTCGAGAGTGTGCACTATTGACAAGAACCAGGAAATTCTGGCTTTCATTTGGAATGAAAGCACATCCCTAGCTTCAATGTCTATTCACATGAACAACAGGGGGCATATTATTTATTTATTTAAGGGTTTTATATACCGCTTTATCACATAATCAAGGCAGTTTACAGATAACTCAACTCTTACTGCATTGAGCAGTTTACATAGAACATGAAACATATTAAATTCACAAGTACAGGATATCATTATAAATGTGATACAACAAACTATGGCCTGTAGTATAGTATGTAACGGCTAACTATTTACATATAAGAGTAAATTTTATGGAGGGTGCATTGTTGAGGGTTTCTTTTCTATTCAAAACGATAACATGGTTAGCAGACCTGCTAACCACATCAGTCGCAGTGAGCAGGATATTCAGCAGCACATAGCAGTTTTATGCCACTGAATATCCCCTCCTAGCTCTGCTGAATGACCTGATGCTATCTGCATAGCATCGGGGTGATTCGGGGATGGTGTTTGTGGTAACCGATCATCAGCAGCGATGTTCATCCACTAGCTGGTTAATGCAAACCAGCTAACATTAGGCACATACGAGGCTCTCCTAATTTAGCTAACTGCACAGAGGTTGAATATTGCCACTGCTCGGTATGTTAAAATGCCATTTGAGCAGATCGGATATTCATTACCAGTGGCTGAATATGACTCTGACACTGAATATCTGGGTCTAAATTAAAACAGTAATGGTCAGCTGCTTTACTCAGGCTGACTGCCACCTTTGAATATATAGTAGGCCCCCTACATCTCTATCAAGAGAAATAACACACTATAATGTGAGGAGTTTTCAGCCATGACCTCTTATCCTAATTATCTGCCAACTCAAGACTTGGCTGAAAGATAGACAACCTCTGACCTGTGGCATCATTCTTAAAGCTGCTCTGCCCTTTCTATTTTTTCAGATTCCTTTTGAGAAGAACTGCGGCCCAGATGGTGTATGTGAGACAGATCTGATAATTGCTTTCCACTCCTCTGGGTATGTAAAACACTCCCGTTTTAGGGTATGCCCATTTCACCCTTCTTTTCCTGCAAGTTTGAGAAACTCTAGATTAATATTCAGCAGCATGAGCTATTACTGGTATTTGAAAGTTCAAGCACATTACAACAGTTCTCCATGAATTTCATTGGCTGCCCATTATGTACCAGTTACAATTCAAGTATGTTTTTAAAATAGTATAAAGAGATGTGATATTTAATCTCTGTTCTAACTCCCGATTTAATGAAAGAGGAGGGAAAGAAATCTCCATAACCTAACAGTTTATGAATGCAAAAACACAGAGATGGAGATTGACCACAGCTGCAGCAACCAGATGCTCCTCAATTGGTAATTTGCTAACGGATACAACTCAGCCAAATTTCAGCAAACATGTTTGCATCAGGGGTCTATAAAAATTATAATAAAAATATAAATTCAAGAAATAAACAATCAATAAATAAAAACATACAAATAAATGTTAAAACAGTAAACCATAAAATGCAACAAACACCAAAAGATTCTTATAGATATATAAATGAATTATGCTAATGAACCCATACAAATATGCAAAAATATAGCAAAGTAAAACATTTGTCAATGAAACCAAAAGCGCATTGTGTATCAAAAATATTGTGTGACCAACCTGAATATCATGATTATTTTCACCTAAAAATCATAAAACAATTAAAATTGACTCAAATCACCCAAAAAAACCTATTAACAAAGATAAAACCTATGATATATATATTAAAATGTGACATATATAAAAAAACATTACCGACCACAAAGCAATGCCCCAACTTAATGAGTAAAAAAGATAAATAATTACCAGGTATATCTGGCATCAAAACGAAATCTAAAGAACATTTGTTAAAATACCAAAAACATAGTTTGTGTACCTGTGCAAAAGAAAAAAAGAAAAGAAGATAAAAAAGGAACATACAGAGAGGAAGGGAAAAAAGAGGGGAGAAAGGGGAGGGAGAAGGGGGTGGAGTGAAAAGGGAAACAGGGGAAAGGGGAAAAAATGACTACATCAACATCATTCATTGTATAAAACAATAGGGGCCTGATTCTGCCTCGTGAATAGTGGGGCTGTACGTCCCGGGAGTGCTGGGAGGGGGCGGAGAGTGGGCAGAGCAGGGGTGGGCCATAGCACCTGGACTTACAGGGCCAATTCAGATCACAGCCCTGTACGTCCACCAGCGGCAGTCCAGATGTGGGGTTTATACCACCTCGTAGGTCGTATTAGCAACAGGTGCGGCAGCGGGTGGCCCACACATCCCCACCACACAGCCAAAGGAGGGATAGGTCAGTCCCCACCATCCATTCCTGGCCCTGGCTGCCCCTGCCAGGAGCAGGCAGTGGGGAAATGGTGTTCTGTGGGCTTTTGGTTCTCCTGCTGGGCGTCCCGTGCCATGGTAACAGAACACCATGGCACCGGCACACCAACGGGAGCATTGGCGAGCTGACCATGTTGCAGGGAGGACATCTCCTGTGGGGCTTCAGGGGCATACTGGGCTGTCTCAGTGCCCGATCCTGCAACCGCAAGAACATCGGGCTCCCACAGTGCAGAATCAGGTACGATCGGAGCTCGTCCTGTTCTTGGACATTCAGACAGCCCGAACATGCCCCTTACTGAATCGGGCTACATGTGTAACTAAATAAAACACAAAAGCAACAGTTTCAAGCAAACTAAAATTAACCTTTAACAATGGAAATTTGTGGATGAACTTGTCAGATAAACTGAATACAGTGTTGCAGCAACGGTCAAAATGTGCACCTTAATACAAAGCTGTTTAAATCATATATCACTAAACGTTTTTTAAAAAATGTTAGAGTGGAGGTTGCAACATTTCATTTTTATAATTTAACTGCCAAAATATGCTGTAGTACTCAACCTGCTAAAATAACTCAGAGCGGCCAAGATAAAAACCAGAAGTTTACTAATGCTTTACAACATCAGTCTTTTAAACCGGACTATTATTTTCAAAAATAACAATGTAGACCCCATAGAAGACTAGGAAGAAACGAGTGCAAAACCAATCCATATCGGCTCTCCATATTAATATATGAGAAATGTGAAAAAAAGCTTTTGATTACTCTGCCGGGATATATAATCAGCAATAATACTAGAGTCGCTGGAATGAAAGCAAAAGATGGCAGACATCTACTTTAAAAGCTAACAACAAAAACTGTCATTGCACCTTCTGGATATGAGATGCTAAGCTAGAAAATTTAAGAGTACAAATGTATTTTAAATCATTTTTCATAGCTTTCACTTGTAGGAGTTTATTTCTATTAGTAACTTTGGCCTTGTGACAGCAAGCATCTAATACATGATGGTGGATAACCCCTCTTAGCAAATCTACAAGTCATGTCCTCTGCTTGGTGTTTGAATTCATTGAAATTGGAACATAATCTTCGTGAATACAAAAATTATGAATACGGAAGATTTCTCTTTAAACTACTGCTGTGAAAACCGTCAAAAACCAACAATTTGTTCTGATCAGTAGATTTTCTGTACATGGTAGTACTGAAACCATAAATATTCTTCTTAATCAAGATATACAAAAATTGAATCTGATACTTATATTGCATTTGATTATAGTCTCAGGTATTCAAATACTCATGAAATTTGTGTAGTTGTTGATAAGGCAGGCAAAGAAAGAATTTTAAAAAAGCTTGCTGTCGAAGCAAAAACACATAATAAAAACTTTTTCAAGTACATTCATAGCAAAAAACCCATGAGAGGTCAGTTGGACCACTGGATGATAGAGGGGTGAAAGGGGCACTAAGAAGGTACACAGCCATAGCGGAGAGACTAAAAGAATTTTTTGCTTCGGTCTCTACTGAGGCAGATGTAGGGAAGTTGCCCATGACTGAAATGGTATTTAAAGATTATGCATTGGAAGAAATGAAAGAAATATCGATAAACCGGGAAGATGTATTACAACTATTTCATAAACTGAAGAGTAGCAAATCACCTAGACTCGATGGTATACACCCAAGGGTGTTGAAAGAACTGAAATACGAGATTGCAGACCTACTATTAGTAATCTGTGAGCTATCATTAAAATCATCTGTAGTACCTGAAGATTGGTGAATGGCCAGTGTAATGCCAATTTTTAAAAAGGGTTCAAGGGGTGATCCGGGAAACTACAGACGGGTGAGCCTGACATCAGTACTGAGCAAAATGGTAGAAACCATTATAAAGAACAAAAGATAGTCATGGTTTAATGAGAGAAAGCCATCATGGATTTAGCTAAGGAAGGTCTTGTGTCTTATTAATCTGTTATATTTTTTTGAAGGTGTGAATAAACAGGTAGACAAAGGTGAGCGGGTTAATATAGAGCCCGATCCCAGAAGAGGCTCCTCCAGGCCATCTGGATGTCCCAAATAGGAGGCCCGTTAGGACCCGATTCTGCACTGCAGGAGCCAGACGTTCCTGCGGTGCAGGATCAGGCCCTAAGACTACCCGTCATACACCTGTACACCTGTAGGGATGTCCTCCCCAAATGCCATCCTGGCCGCAACAGTGGCGACCCCAGTTTCCTTGCCATCTGACCCTTGGCAGGGCAGCCAGGACCTGGAACAGGCAGGGGACCTACCTACCTCCAATCCCGGCCCTGACAGTGGTTCCTGGGCCCGTCCCTGATATTTCTGCTGCTTATTCCATCTCCGTGGTAGAATAAGCAGGATGTCCGTCCCCCACCCGCAGGACATACAGGGCCGTGAACCTGAATTGGCCCTGTACATCCTGTTGCCTCAGCCCGCTCCTGCTCCACCCACCCTCCTGTCCCCCTCCGGTTCTGCATGCATTGTGGCTCTGGCCGTGTGGGCTGAGTGTGTGACTGAATTCGGTCAGGACAGCTAGCAGGGCTGCACATCCCAGCGGGTCATACAGCCTCACTAGTCACCTTGCAGAATCGGGTCCATAGTGTATCTGTATTTTCAGAAAGCCTTTGACAAGGTCCCTCATAAGAGACTCTTGGTAAAATTAAAAAGTCATGGGATGAGAGGCAGTGTACTGTTCAATCAGGAACTGGTTAAAAGATACAAAGCAGAGGGTAGGGTTAAATGGCCAATTTTCTCAATGGAGAAAGGTGAATAGTGGAGTACCCCAGGAATCTGTGGTGGGTCCGCTGCTTTTTGGCATATTCATAAATGACCTAGAAATGGTAATAACGATTGAGGTAATCAAATTTGCAGATGATGCAAAATTATTCAAAGCTGTTAAAACCCAAGAGAATTGTGAAAATTGCAAGAGGACCTTGATAAATTGGAAGACAGGATGTTCAAATGGCAGATGAAATTTAATGTGGACAAGTGCAAAGGTGTGCACCTAGAGACAGGGGCGGCCCAAGGGGGGTGCGGGGCCATGTGCGGAGACTTGGTGCGGGGCCTCATTTGCATAAGGGAACTCATTTGCATAAATATTTGCATAATGTTACCTTACACTAACTTTTAGTAAACATGCCTCTTAATGAGTGTATGGATAAAGAAAGACTAAAAGATTTCTACATTACTATAATCCAGTGCCAACTGCCAGGCACATTAGGAACTACTACAAACACTGCCCATTTATTTATTTTATTTATTTATTTATTTATTTATTTATTTTTATTTATTTACATTCTCTTATATACCGCGCTATTCTGCATCAGTGCGGTTTACATTGAACAAACTGAAATTACATTGAACAGGGCATTATAACTTGGAGATAACTATTTTACAGGGAACATGGGCTGTGGAGGGTTAAGTGGCTTGCCCAAGACCACAAGGAGCACCTGTGGACTAGAAACCCCAGTCCTTCCGGCCCAAGGTTGCTGTCCTCTAGTGGGATTTGAACCCCCGACCTTCCGGCCTGAAGTACCTTGCCCCAACCACTAGGCCACTCCTCCACTCCATTTAGAACTCATAGCAAACCCGCCGTATCATAACAGCACTACCAGGACTCACAAAGCACCAGACCCTACCTATCAAAAGGCAACACTGAAAATATTAAACCAATACATTTCAGAGAATAACAATACATGACCTACTGGGGACAGAGAACAAGTGGCAATGTCAAATAGGAATTACATAAACAGAATACCTCAGCTCAGTTACACATGCAGAACATAGACCATCACCAAACAAGGAATCACAATTTAGAAACAGGAAGACAATAATTAAACTGGGAACCCCAAAAGCCCAACAACACTGTAGAAATAAATTAATTTCCTCTTGTACTAAACAAAGCGCAGACGTTAATGATGCACATTTCCCAGAGCTGGCATATTTCAGTTAATAAATTCAATAAAGAGATATTTTTCTACCTTTTGTGCATTTTTTTTCAGTTGCAATTGCTCCAGCCACTTTCTTCTGGTTTCTTCGTGTCTTCTGCTAACTCTCCATCGTCTGTTGTCCATTTGTCTTCACGCTTCTAGTATTTTTCCATTCTCTCTCTAAATCTGCTTTAACATACTAATCTTTCTCCTTTTGCTCTTTCCTCATTCCTATTTCATCCACTCAAATTTTACCCCTCCATCCTCGATCCCCACTTACTCTCCCAATATCCGGCCAATTGTAGATTTGTCTTCCCTCCCACACAAAATATTTTTTCACTCTCCCAGCTCTATCCCATTCTAATCCTCCCCCAACATCAGCTCCCTTCTAGTTCCAGCTCCACCCAGCATCCGCTCCCTTCTAGTCCACGCATCAGCCCAATTCCAGTCCTAGCCCCCTATAAGCCCATTTCTAGTCCTATCCTAGCCCCACCATCAGCCCATTTCCAGTCCTAGCTCCCCCATCCGAGTCCCTCCATCAGCTCATTTCCAATCCCAGCCCCCCATCAGCCCATTTCTACTCCTTTCCTAGCCCACCATCAGCCCATGTCAAATCCTAGCTCCCCTCCATTCAGCCCATTTCCAATCCAAGCCCCCCAAGAGCCTACTTCCAGTTCTAACCCCTCCATGAGTCCATTTCAATCCAAGCCCCCCCAACAGCCCATTTCCAGTCCTATCCTAGCCCTCCATCAGCCCATTTCCTGTCCTAGCCACTGTTCCCTCTAAGCTGTGCGCGTGTGCGCGCGCACACACCTCGCCGAGCGAGCGCACATACTTTACAACAGAGCGCACAAAAATTACGGCTCTGATTCTGATAGAAAACAGCACAGACTTCTTAAAAGTTAAAAGCTATGATTGTAATTACTAGAAATTTCCCGCTTCATTTAGTAATCGTCTATTTTCATTTAATTTGATTAAAATCAATGTGGTGTACATACTGTATTCTGACGTGTAGTCAAATTTTAAAGTATATAACTCCGAGTGTCGTTATGTGGTGCACAAAAATTTAACCTTCCTTCAAAAGCTGCACACAGCTGATATTTTATGCGCACACAGCCTACAGAAAATTAGAGGGAACATTGGTCCTAGCCCCCCTCACTCAGCCCATTACCAGTCCTAGCCCCCCCATAGCCCATTACCAGTCCTAAGCCCCCCATCACCCCATTTTGTCTTAGCCCCCATAGCCCATTACCAGTCCTAACCCGAATCAGCCCATTTCCAGTCGTAGCCTCCCCACAGCCCATTCCAGTCCTAAGCCACCCATTAGCCCATTTCCAGTCTTAGCAAGCCCATAGCCCATTACCAGTCCTAACCCCCCTATCAGCCCATTTCCAGTCTTAGCAAGCCCATAGCCCATTACCAGTCCTAACCCCCCATCAGCACATTTCCAGTCCTAGCCCCCCCATAGCCCATTACCAGTCCTACCCCCCCCATCAGCCCATTTCCAGTCCTAGCCCCCCCCTATAGCCCATTACCAGTCCTACCCCCCCATCAGCCCATTTCCAGTGTTAGCCCCCCATAGCCCATTAGTAGTCCTAACCCCCCCCCCCATAGCCCATTACCAGTCCTAACCTCCTCCCCCCATCAGCCCACTTCCAATCTTAGTCCCCACCATAGCTCATTAGTAGTCCTAACCCCCCCCCCCCCCACCCAGATAGATTAAAAAAAAATTACTGGCTGCTGCTGCTGCCACCGTGGCAGTGGCAGAATCAAACGTCAACGCCGCAGGGCCCCGACTGCTCGGCAGAACCTCCCTCGAGCATCAGCTCCCGAGTCCCTCCCAAAGCGCGGGCTTTCAGAGCAGCGAGAGTTTCCCTTCTTCTCGCGGCTCTGTTAATCTCGCCGGGGCTGATGGGATTTCCCATCAGCCCCGGCGGGATTAACAGAGCCGCGAGAGGTCAGAGAAGCTCTCGCGGCTCTGAAAGCCCGCGCTTTGGGAGGGATTCGGGAGCTGATGCTCGAAGGAGGTTCTGCCGGGCAGTCGGGGCAAGATGCAGGATCGGGCACTGAGACGGCCCAGCAATGCCCCTATCCCATGGCAGAACATTCCGCAACCAGCAGGACATCCCTCAACACCCCATCCAGCCCACCCCATGCTCCTGCTGGTGTGCCAGTGCCAAGGTGTTCTGTTGCCATGGCACCGGGACCCCAAGCAGGCGCGCCAACATCCCGCCATGGTCAGATCTCAGCTTTCCCCGCCGCTTGACCCTCTGTGAGGTATGACAGGGCCAGGATCAGACAGCGGAGCCTCACCTTCTGAGGATGCTGTGCTACTGAGGGGCTGCTGGGTTGGTCCACCACCATCGCTGCTGCTTATTCCAGCTCTGAGGTGAAATAAGCAGCCCAGCCATCTTCCGCCCGCCAGACATACAGAGCCATGACCTGAATCAGTCCTGTATATCCGGGTGCCTGGCCCACACTCGCTCTGCCCTCTTTCCACCCCCGTGACACCCCTGTCCAGCTCTCCCCACACTGTGACTGTGTGTGTGCGGAGAGATTGTGTGCCGGAATACAGGCAGACGGATAGCAGGGCTGCATGTCCCACCAGGTTGTACTGCCCCGCTATTCGTGTCTCTGGATCGGGACCACTATCTCTCCTCTATCCCAAGCTTTAAGTCACCAAGTTTAGCAGCAAAGTAATGTTCATTTACCCACAGAGGCTTTGTCTACTCTCAGCTTTCTCTCAGAAAATAGAGTAATTGAAATCTTCCCTTGTTAGATATATCTAGTTCTTAGAGGAATTGCTTCTAACAACCACCTTTGATGATTAACACAGCACTTAGTCTGCCAGAGTGAACTTTTCAGTTATTCTACCTACCTAGCATTCCCATAGCACGTATTAATCTCTTTATGGCTAGAAATTCCATGTGAGAAGAGGAAGAGGATAGCAGTGGGATGTACTACCAGAATGAACAGACAGATGAAGAAATGCTAACAGAAATTAGGGAAGATAACAAAATAAGCACACAGTAATAATGGATGATTTCAGTTATCCCATTATAACTAAGTCAATGTCACATCAGGACATGCTAGGAAGATACATTTTCTAAATGAAATCAATGTCTGCTTCTTGGAATAGCTGGTTCAGGAACCAACACAAGGAGGAACTATTTTGGCCCTAGTCTTTTGTGAAATGCAGGATCTGGTGCATGATGTGACAATTTTTGGGACCACTTGGCAGAAGTGATCATAACATGATCAAATTTGATTTTAATAAATGCAGGAAGAACCACAAGGAAATATAGGAATATGTTTAATAAAGCGCACTTACATTTAACATGGATTTTATCACACATGCGTCAACCATTAGCTTGTGCTAACAATGCAGCCACATTAAGTGGGTTGGGAAAGAGACTTGGTAGATTAGGGGTGGAGTGTGGGCTTTGACTATGCATTATGGTTAACACAGGCATCATTAGCTCACCATCAGTGTCACAGTTAGTGCAGGTGCACTTACTGTCACCTTAATGGATGGCAGTAAGTGTACCCGCAGTACTTATGGCAATTGGATTAGTGCAGAGGTGTTCTGGAGCCACAGTTAACTATATGGGGAAATGCTGTGTATGCCCCATTTGTTAGCATGGGTCCAACACCACTCTCATGCTAATTTTTGGGGTAAATAGAGCTTTACAGGAAGGAATAAAGGGGTTATCCTTCCCCAATGTCTATTTCCCCCTCCAAATTGAAATTAAATAAATATAACAGCATCTTCTACGTGTAGGTTTGCAAAATGGCCATACATATATGTATATGTTGTCAGTTTCCTCCATTAATTTTTCCCACATGTAGATTTGCAAAATGACTGCTCCAGCTCCATGTATTGGCAATACACGTTCACTCCGCATTATTTTAGGAGAGGCTCCACATTTGATAGAGCCTTTTATAAAATACTGCAGGGATTGTGGGTTCTGAGTTGGATGTCTCAATTCTAGTCACCACGTACTACATAAAATTTGAATTCACATGTATTTGTTTAGCATATCCACTTTTCCCTTGTCACTGTCCAAACATTTTTTATTCTCTCAGTCATATAGAAACATAGAAATATGACAACAGAAAAAAGACTACATAGCCTGTCTAGTCTGTCCTTCCATATAAACTACAACAGTCCCCTTTTTTCCTTTAGAGATCCTCTGTGTTTGTCCCATGCTTCTTTAAATTCAGATGCTGTCCTCATCTCTACCACCTCCACTGGGAGACTTATAATCCCTTCTCTTTTGAATGACATATCTGAAAGTCAAATGATATATTATAACATTTTCCATTTGTACAATACAATGCAGAAAGACTTCTTATAGCAATTTCAAATACATATTCAAAATGTCAGATCTCTCTTTGAAGATTTACTCATATTATGTGGAATTATGGGACCATGAGAGATTTTTGGTGGACAATGGTGGACTCTCCTTCTAGTGTTTTGAATATTTTTATGCTAATGATAGTTATTTATTTAAAAATATTTGTATTCTGCACAATTCCAAGACAGATAAAAACATAAAACCATAGGACCTGATTTTCAATTAGGCACGCTATGCGCGGGGATGGCGCATAGCCAGCCCACCGACCCCTTAACCCGGATTTTCACTTCTTTCAGGCACAGGGGCTAAGCGGTTAGCATCGAAAATCACTGCTACCCACTTAGTCCTTTCCTCTGCTACAGAATGCCCCTAATTCACCCTGATGCTACCCGCATAGCATCTGGGCGGTTATTTATTTTTTTATTTATTTGCAGCGCTTGATATACCGCCCATACCGGAGTGTCAGGGCAGTGTACAATAATAATTATAGAGGCTGCTAGAAAAACAAAGGAGGAAAAAGAATGCCATTGGTTAATAGGAAAGTAATAGTGAGGCAGTACGAAGAGTATAGGAAAGGGACAGAGCTGGATGGAGAGGCAGAGCTGACTGCGGGTGGAGTGGGAGGGTAAGGGGGGGAAAGGAAGGGTAATGCATAGCTCTGTGACCATCATGTCACGGATTCAGGGGCAGGGACGTCGAAGGGGCAGTAAAGATGGGTTTTGAGTAGGGCTTTAAAGCGGGGAAATGAAAGTTCAGTACGGAGAGAGTGTGGGAGTGAATTCCACAGAGTGGGACCTAGAAAGAAAAACGCGGAGTGACGGGTGAGTTCGAAGTGTGCTTGAGATGGTGAGGGAAGAAAAAGATGGTAGCCATGGGCAGAGCGAAGCAAACGAGGATCAGACCGGAGATGGATGAGGTCAGCCAAATACTGGGGGATACCGGTGTGGAGAGCCTTGTGCGTGGTGATGAGGAACTTATAAATGAATCTGAATTTGATGGGGAGCCAATGGAGAGAGAGAAGACAGGGAGTAATGTGGGTGAAGGGGGAAGAATGAGTGATAGGATGAGCGGCTGTATTTTGAACAAGTTGGAGACGTTGAAGCTGATAGTTGGGGAGACCGGCGAAAACAGAATTACAATAGTCCAAGTGGGAAATCACAAGAGAAAGAACCAGGATAGTGAGGGAGGGAACAGAGAGAAGTGGCCGAAGAGCCTGAATCTTCTGAAGGTGAAAGAAACAGCTACGCACGAGGGTGGAAATATGCTGGTGGAAAGACAGCGAGGAATCGAGGGTAGCACCGAGGTAACGGAGAGTAGAGACGAGTAGGATGGGGAGGGAGGACATAGTGGGAGCCAGGGTGTGAGGGGTGGCGCTGAAAGAGAACAAAATGGCAGAAGACTTAAGACGGGTTACTGCATAGGAAGTCCTTGAATGATATTGCATTGTAAACCGCTCTAATGCCTCTGGCCTGAGCGGTATATCAAATTCTAAATAAACAATAAACAATAATAAACAATAACCAGCCGGCAATAATTGTGAGACAAGTATTAAGGGCAGTGAGGTCAGGGGCCGAGGAACTAGTGTGATGGATGAGAAGAATATCGTCGGCATAAAAATAGGGAGATATACCAGTCTGCTGGATGAGCAAAGCGAGGGGTGCAAGGAAAATGTTGAAGAGGAGGGGGGCGAGGATAGAGCCCTGGGGGACACCACAGTGCAAGGGGAGTGATGGAGAGATATCAGAGCCTGAGTGCACAGCAAAGGTGCGTGATGAGAGAAAAGACCGAAACCAAAGGAGGACAGTACCACTGACGCCAAGGTCGGACAGGCGGATGAGAAGAATGCGGTGGTCGACAATGTCAAAGGTGGCGGAGAGATCTAAAGAGACAGCAATAGATAGGTCACCATGGTCGTGAGAGTGGTGGAGTTCGCTAAGGAGTGCCAGAAGAATAGTTTCAGTGCTGTGACCCACCCTGAAACCAGACTGCCGGGGGTGAAGGGAAAGGGTAGTGTCAAGATGTGCAGACATCTGTGTGAACACAAGCTTTTCAAGAACTTTGGAGAGGAAAGGAAGATTCGATACAGGGCGCCAATGTGCAGGAACAGCAAGGTCAAAGTGGGCTTCTTCAGAAGGGGACGAACCAGAGCGTGTTTCCAACAGGAAGAGAAGCAACCGGAGGTGAGATTGGAATTAATTATGGCAAGAACATAAGGGAGAAACGTGAGGGATGGATCCAGGAGCCAGGTGGAAGGAAGGGGATCGAGTGGACAGGTAGTCTTGTGAGATGAAGTGATGGCCTTGACAAGTACGGATGAGATAACAGGCCGGAAGGATTTCCAGGTGTGGGGGAAGATGCAGGATGGAGGGGGGGAGTAGGAAACAGGGAGGGCAAGGAAGGAAGGGGGGAAGGGGAGGAGGACATGAATGAAAGGAAGAGCGGAGGGATTGGATCTTAACAACAAAGAAAGATGCAAGACTAGTTGGGCTAGGGGCAGTAGAAGGAAGTACCGACGAAGGAGGAAGTGTAGAGGGTGAAGAAAGAGAACGGAGAACCTGATAGAGGCGGCAAGAGGAGTTAGAGGAAGAAGTGATGAGGTTTGAGTAGTAGGCCTGCTTGGCAGCAGTGATCATAGAACAGTATGAGCGATGTGCAGAACGGAAAACAGAAAGGGAAGTAGCGGAAGGATGTTTACACCAAGAGCGCTCAGTTTGTTGAAGGTTGGCACGTTGGAGGTACAAACCTGCGTGGTACCAGGGATGGTGGGATGATGAACGGAGGGGAATAGGATGGAGAGGAGCCAGGGTATCGAGAGTCAAAGCGAGGGTGGAACATCAGGTATCAACCTGCTGATCCACAGGAAAGGAAAGGAAATCCGGAGGGAAGAGGGAATCGGCCAATGGGAAATGCTGCAAGGTGAGAGGGGTGAGATGCCGTCTGAGTACTTGGGAAGAGGGACTGGTCATAGGCAGCACGGTAGCCTGAAAGGGAGGGAGAGAAAAGGAAAACAGCAAGCAATAGTGGTCAGAACAGGGAAGAGGGAGAGGTAGAATACTGGATGGTATGTAAGGGGAGTGGGAGGAAGTGAGAATGAGGTCAAGGGTGTGCCCAGAGGAGTGAGTTGGACAGTCCACATGCTGGATGAGGGATAAGTCTTCGAAAAGTGACAGAAGAGCCCTATCACGGGATCTGATCTGAGAATTCAGGTGGACATTAAAGTCACCCAAGATGACAAGATGGGAGGACAGAAGAGCCATCTCGGAAAGAGTGAGTAGAAGAGATTCCCAAAGATCCAAACGCAATGAGGGTGGAGCATAGAGAAGGAGAAAGTATACGGGGGTAGAGGTCTCAGAACGCAATAGCAGGGCTTCCGGGGGACAAGCATGAAGGGAAGGGTATGATTGCCACACCTCTGCCTGTCTGATGGAGTCGAGGGACGTGGAAGGCAGAGTAGCCTGGGGGAAGACAGTGGTGGAGAAGACCATCCTCCCCCTCATGGAGCCAAGATTCAGTAAGGAAGAGAGCGTTGAGTGTGTTCTGGGTCAGGAGATCGTGTATCAGAGGGGTCTTGGCACGGAGGGATCTACAATTCAGGAGGGCAAAGGAAAGGGTCAGTAGGGGATCAACTGGTGGAGAAGGTGATGCAGAGGGAAACGGACAAGAGCGACAGGGGAGGAGATTACTCATATTACAGGCAATGATCCCAGATGGGGGCGGGACTACCGGGGATGGACGGTGACCCCAGAACACGGGGATAGCAGCCATAGATAGTGGCTGTGAGAGCTCAGGAAATAACAGCGTAGGGGAAGGCCTAAGTGAACAGACTAAAAATACCTGTAAAGAAAGAAGCAGCAGTGGTAGTAGAAGTACAACAAAGCACAGTGAGGCCCACAGATAGTAAAGAGACTGACCTGGCAGGAGATGGAATTTGCCCCAGTCGTCGCCCCAAGGAGCACAACCTGCTCCTTGGGCGCACGCCTCCGTGGCACGGTGCGCCGCACCAGAGGAGCTTTTAAACAGTTTGAGGTCCAGGAGGGACAGGTGGTGAGAGCCAATCAGGGGAGGCAAGAGAAAGTACCTGGAGAGGTGGGAACAGCAAACACAGCAGCAGCAATTAGGCACGAAGGCAGCAGACAAGCACTACTGGTAACAGCAAAACAGGTGAGGACAGCAGCAGGCAATAACTGGAACCGGAGGAGCTTTTAAACAGTTTGAGGTCCAGGATGGTCAGGTGGTGAGAGCCAATCAGGGGAGGCAGGAGGAGGTTAGAGACTTATCTGGTATTTTCCAAAGGCACTACCCATGCAGGTGCCTTTTGAAAATCCCAGCTAAGCATTTACCCGGGTAACTAGTGCAATTACCTGCGGAAATGCCTTTGAAAATGCCACCCATACATAATTACACAAAAATCAAATAAACCAAATTATTAACAAAAAATAAAAGTAAAGTCAAATAAAATAAGAATAAAATAGTAAGCTGGGAGCACTGGATATAGAGTTTTATCTCCAACAACAGCTAACAGTAGATCTAAAGAAACCACAGAAGAAGGTGGATAATAAAGCATCAGTATACATAGAAAAGTGATGGATCCAAGCAGTTCCATTTACAGTCAAAAGCTGGGTAATGAAATGAAGTTTGCAATAGCTGCAGAAAAGAGAATATATAAACACCTTTTATAGATTAGAGCAAAGACCATATAACTAGAATGTTAAAACAACTTACGCACATATTTGCACTGAAAAGAAATATGAATAAGAAATCATTCCCCATATAAGTTGACCTAACTAATACTTTAATACTCTAATGTATTCAAAATGCAGAGGGTAATTTTATAATGGGGTACCTAGTTTTAGGCACTTGGGATGCACCTATCTAAAGCCAATTTTATAAAGTAAAGCAAATGCCTACTTTTTTTATAAAATAAAAAATATATATATATATATAAAATAGGGGCATAAATGTCCAAAAGCGCACATTAAATCTAGGCATGAGCACTTACACCAGCCCTAGGGTGGTGTGCATGTGCTTAGATTTTAAGAATGTGCATCAATTACAGTATTTTATAACTTACATGCATAAATTTATACTCCACCTCTGTGTTTGTCTACTGTAAAAGTATACACCTTTGGCCTGATGCACATACTTATAAAATAGTGACTGGCTAGAGTACACATGCAAAGGCCCAACCACACATGTAAGTCATGGAAAATACACAATTTTTGCACGTTGATGGCATGTAACATTGCATGGCTCCTTATAAAATTACTTCCAATATATGTGCACATAGTTTGGTACATATTAAAGGTTATTTTCAACCCATCATTTGAGCTCGTGCAAGAAAGAGAAACACCCCCGTGGAGTTTCCATTTCAAAATTTTCCATCCAGATGGTGTCACAGAGAGGCTATTCCTTACATATTTTGCAGGGACAAAATATGCAGGGAAAAGCAAGAGGAAGCAGACATCGGGACCTCAACATAAAATTCTGGATTATGCCCAGCCACACCCTGCCCTAACCCCAGCACCAGCACCACCCATTTTCCCCACAGATAGAGATGAGTGCTAAGGTGAGTGTCCAGAACAATTTTCAAAGTAGGTGTTTCCTGTGAGTAAACAGCCCTTGATACATAAACATTTTTAGAAACATAGACACATAGAAACATAATGGCAGATAAAGACCATATGGCCTATCCAGTCTGCTCTTCCATACCAACCACTAAGTCCCTTTTGACCTTTAGAGATCTTCTGTCTTTGTTCCATGCTTACAGGTTTTGTCTCTACTACTTCTACTGGGACACTATTCCATGCATCTATCATTCTTTCCGTAAAGAAATATTTTTGCAAATTATTCCTGAGTCTATCTCCTTTCACCTTCATTCTATGCCTCCTCATTGCAGAGCTTTCCAATTGAAAATTTGAATTTTGTACTAAAAATCAATCAGAAAAATAATGTTATAAAAGTGCTCCCGTATTTCATCAGGAAAGGTCTTGCCTGAAGATTCTACATATCATCAAACCCCAAAAAATACCTATTTAGGTGGTCGGCTGTAATTGCAGTAGAGTTTGGTCCAGCCTTGGTTGTACATATGGTGGAACGTTTATTTCCAATTTTGACTTAGAAGAATAGAAACTACAAGTGCCAGAGGAAAGGGAAGGAACAAGAATCAATTCAGCTTGTCCCTGATGACACAGAGCCCTCTGGCCATCGTTCATGTGCAGGAAATGAGCTGTAGTGACATTTAGGTATAGCACCATAAAATAAGTGATAGGTATGTTGCTAGTCACAAAACCTTTGGATTACTGATAGAAATGAAAGACACTTAAAAGTATCATCTGATTAGAAAATTCTTCTCACTTTGTAACTTAAATCATCTTCCATCTATTGCAATGCTTATAATAGACAGGAGTAACATATTTCTGTACTGCAGAGATAAGAACATGGTATTGAGGGAATCTGCCTCCATGAGTCTTAGGCTGGAGTTGGAGAATAATGGAGAAGATTCCTATCGCACTGTGCTGTGGTTTGAATTCCCACAGGGCCTCTCCTTCAGGAAGGCATCTGTATTACAGGTATGAAAGCAAAAGGAAGGGTGTCTCATTAATAAAAAGAAAGGAGGGTTGAGTCTGTGAGCCCTGGCCTGAAAACCTCAGACCTCAGAGTAACTCTAAAGCTGAAAAAAGCTGTATGATGCTATATCTTGACGGAATCTCTACCACTATTCTCCTCCACAGTCCACCGGTAAGACCATTGTCAGTTGTGTTGAAATGCTGGAACTGGAAGGTGAGGGGAAAGGAAACTCCAGCAAGGTATCCTGCAATATCAGTCATCCCATCTTCAGAAGGAATACTAAGGTGAGTGCAATCTCTGTAGTACTCTTGGCCTTTGTGGTAGTGGGGAGGAAACAATTTTCCCAGTATTACAATATCAGGCTACAGTGTGTGGTAACTCCTAATAGAGAAGCCAGCATTGTGTACTTATAGTTAGAATTATCTTCCCTATGTGCATCAACAAATGCATAAATAATGAAATGGTAATGCAGGGTGGGATCGTGGTTATTAAACGTTTGTTTGTTTTTTTAATGTATTGCTGTTTCAAAGTTTAGGGTAGTATCTCTGCCCTGCCTCTATGAGGGTGGAATAGCTCTGAGCTATGTTCCCAACTTTTAATACTTGTTGTTTGTTCATGTATTTATATACTGAATTTTTTATGTATTGCTATTTATTTGTCAACCACTTTGTGTTGGACAGGGCCTAAGCAAGGTGGTATGGAAATGTAACAAACTACAGCATAGCATACTGTTTTAGTAGCAATTTGACCGTCTTTCTTACCAGCACCCTCTATTATATAAAGAAGAGAGAGATCTTCTATGTAAGCAGAGGGCACTGATTGGAAGAATCAATGTAGTATAAAGCTCCTGGGCCACAACCAGGAGATTAATGTGTTGTATTGGCTATTGCAGGAAAAAGAACTGGTGAGATGACAGAGCCTCTGGAAAAAGAAAGAAAGAGCTGGTGTGGCCACAGGACCACCAGATTCAGAGAGCTGATATAACTATGGGGCCATTATGGCTGTCAGTCTGCTGGAGCCAGAGAACTGGTACAACCAGTGTGGTCATGGAGCAATGCTGAGGGTGTGTGGGCAGATACAGAACTGCAGTGGGATGACTCCTGGCTGGTAGAAACTAAAGATTAAAAAATCAGTACTCTAAGTAGCTGATGGAGGCTACAAGGGGATTCCTGTGAGTAGCCTAGGTGACGATGCAGAAGAACTATGGAATTAATTTCCACAGTATCCCAAAGGATATTGAGTAATTTCCACTTGCCACAATAAGAGAAGTTATGGAGGGAGAAATAAGTATGTGTGTGAAGAAAAAGAGATGGTTACAGAGGAAAGAGTAGAGGCAGAGAGTGGACTGTGAAGAGAGGACTAGAAGAAGAAATCCGGTTAAAGAGGAGATGGAGGAACTGTTAAAAACAAAAGGATGGAAGGAGAGATGTGATTGGGACAAGGAGGATGGATGGGGAGAGGAGAGGTCATTGCTAGAACTCTGGAGATATCCTAATCTCTATGTACAAGAAGTATTGGCATTGGGTAGCTGAGAACGGCACACTGCAGACATACTGCTTTGCTCTTCTGCTGTGCTGTCTGCTGCTGTATGTCAGACGTTCAGAGTCGCTGCCAGGGAACAGTAAAAGCAGCAGCAATAGGTATGTGTCACACAGCAACCAAAATGATAAAGGAGATGGAACAACAAAAGAAGGAAGTAACGTCACCAGAGCAGGTGGAGGATTAAACTTGGTGCTCCTCTAATCCTATGCCATGCTTTCGATCACTCTCTTATGTCCTATTTTTAAGACAAAGTGCATTTGCCATCCCTGAGATTAGCAATGCATTAGATGGCACCCAAAAAATGAGCAGTGGGTTTGCAGGACTATGCTTATTCAGGTATTTCTGCACCCAAGAGGAAAGAAGCAAGATGTTGCCCATGGGACTGCCTCATCACAAGGGTGGCAGGGAGCAAGTAAACCAAGATAGTAACCCAGAATACAATAAAGGAGAGCAACTTTCACCAAGCGAATTTCAAAGATGGTTCGGAGAACTAAAATCAGAAATGATTTCCATGTGATCTGACACACAGCACTGGCAAGTGACCTCCGGGGGAGATCTCTGATATTGGGGCAGATTCATGGAGGTTTAAGTCCATATAGAGGCCATGGGACCCGGTGGGGGGCAGAGAGTGACAGGTAGGATAGGGCTAAGGTGGTGGGGGGGGGGGTGGAGAGGCACGAGGAAGGGCCCTGGGGAGGCCTATTTTTAGTGGTCCACAGGACCAGGATCGCCCTCTTGCCCCTCTGGATGGAGCCAGTTTGACCGCTTCTCATCCACCCACCCCAAAAAGGAGAACACTTGTCGTGATGTGACAGTAATTAGGATCACGAGATGGGGCACACAGCCGTGGAAGGGAACAAAGGGGGAGTGGCCCAGAGAGAATTGTCCTCCCCCGTGCAGAGCAATGGGTTGCAGCAAGGACAGCACCACCCCACGTTCCCCGCGTTTGCATGACGCAGGGCGGAGGGAGAGACACATCTCTGCCACAGGAGTGAGCAGCTCTGGACCCACCTTTGACAGGTCAAGATCGGAACCGGGAGGTATGACCCCTGCTGCAATGAGGGTAAGGCGCGCTTTGATGGCCTGCCTTACCCTGATACCATGGCTTAAGTGATGGTCAAGGCTGATGGAAAGGGGTGGGCTTCAAACGGCCTGGTACCAAGGCTGTGTCTCTTGCAAACCTGGTTATTAAGATGTATAAGTCGATATTTCTAAGTTGCACTAGTTGTGCATGTGGAGCCCGGGCCGTCCGGATGTCCCTGCTTAAAACAGGGCAATTAGGACCTGATTCTGGTCTCTGGGAACAAAATGTTCCTGTGGGAGCCAGAATCGGGCCTGAGAACAGCCCGACATGCTCCTCCAACCTGTGGGGACATCCAGACTGCTGCGGCTCCAGACCCCAAGATCCCCACTGCCCGACCTACAGCTTGCCTCCCATGGCCTGGATCAGGCAGCGGGACACCGCACCCAGCCCCGGCCCTGGTGGTGGCTGCCATACCTTGATTCACAAAAAAAACTGCTTATACCACCTCGGAGGTAGTATAAACAGTACGGCCCAGCAGGCCTGGCAGCACGTACAGGGCTGTGACCTGTATCGGCCCTGTATGTGCTGCCGGGCGGTCCTGTCCCCTGCCGGCTCTCCCCATACTAAAGCACAGGACATATAGAGAGAACCGGTGGGGGGAATAGGGTTTAGATGGATTGCGGGGCTGCACGTCCTGGCGTGACATATAGCCCCGCAACCCGCGTTGTAGAATGAGAGCCATTATGTTTGAGTTGGATGTTGATATATATTTTTTTTAATTTAAAAATCTTTATTGAAACAACAGCAATACCGCCATATAAGTAACATGCACGTCAATATGACACAAGAAAAACAATAGGCAGTGCCTTGGCATGTTACAGCTGCAATGATATAGCCCCATCTTTTTGCCATTTTCCAATTAAAAAGGATATTAAACAATTCCAAAGCAACCTACTAACCCCAAACCTCCCCCAACATCCTCCCCCTTTCCCCCCACCCTCCTCTGCTTCCCTATGGGATCCTGATATGGCACAAGTCTCAATTGATGGCACGCCTCACGCCCCATGCCCGATCAAATAAAGATACAGATAAAGATAACAAAGGGTGCCCATATCTGTTCAAAGCAGGGGATCCTTGCACGTCTAATGGCCACCCTATATTCCATGGTGTATATGTCCCACATGCGTATTAACCATCTAGTTAGCAATGGGGGCGTCTCCTCTTTCCAGGCTGCAGCCAGATTTAACTTGGCAGCATTCAGGCAATGGCGAGTCAACTTCCGCTATGGGAGGTGTGCCCCCGGGATAGATCGCCCAAATAGGAAAATCCATGGGTCCCATGGGACCTCCAGCCCAAGCAACCTCTGCATCCAATATCGAATACCCTTCCAATAGCCCTGCACCTGAGGACAGGTCCACCATACATGTGCCAGAGTCCTGCTCATATCACAGCTACGCCAGCACCATTCAGACATCCCCAGAAATGCCTTAGCTAGCCGAGCAGGAGTCATGTACCAACCGTAAAGGAGCTTATAATTGGTTTTGCGAGCATTGACAGCTAACAGACTCTTCCAAAGTCGCCCCTCAATTTCTTCCCACTGCTGGTCAGTATTGGAAAGCTGCAAATCTCGAGTCCATCTATCGCGATGCCTACCTACCTGAAAAGCTTAACTCTGCAAGTGAGCGTATAATGCCACAATCAGCCCCTTGGTCATAGAGCGGTCCTCACAGATGAGCTTCACCATATGAAGGGGGCGTGCCACCTGGGCCCGGACCTCCCATCCACTCACCCAGTGCGCTATTTGGACATGATAAGAAAATGTGGTGATCAGCAGACCAAAGTCGCCCTGTAGTTCCGTAAAGGGGATCAATCACTCATCTTCGAACAGCTGGCCAATCCGATTCAACCCCATTCCCCCCCCCATTGTCAAAAGATTGCCAGAATGGTGCCCTGTGGGAAGGCCTTATAATAAACAATTGAGAGGGGACAAAGATGCCCCTCACAGCCAAAATTAGCGATCCCAGCACCAAATTGTATGAGCTATATAAGGGTTTGTCGACCTTGGGTAGCTAAGCAAGCCCACCCGCAACCAAAATTGCTCCCCCAAGCCGGGTCCTCCCCCCAAGTCCCGCTCCAGCTGTACCCAACATTTCGTGCTGGCGGGATTCATCCATTCTACTCCAGTGTGGCTCTGTGCCGCTGCATAGTACCACTGCAGATTTGGCACACCCATCCCCTCTTTCTTTGGGTGAGCAAACAGCTTCTGTTGAGATATTCGTGGACATTGCCCCCGCCAAATAAACTTCACAAATGTACACTGCCATGACTCCAGTGCTCCTCGGGGCAACAGTATCGGGAGTACCTGAAATAAATACAAAAAGCACGGCAGGATCACCATTTTGACCCTGGCAATATGCCCAAACCACAATATGAGCAAACTGGACCATTGCTCCAGGTCCTTCCGGACCTGTCACATCAATGGATTGTAGTTTGCCTGATACAATGCTGCCAGTACCACTGTTAACTGCACCCCAGATAGCGAAGAATTCTCGTAACCCATCAGAAGGGAATACTTTCCTACAATTGAAGGCAGTCCTCCCGAGCCACCCCTATACTCAAGATTTCCGATTTAGAAATATTAATTTTGAAGCCCGATACCCGGGAAAAAGCTTCAATAAATTGCATCACCCTAGTCAGCGAGGCCACGGGATCGGTAAGTGTCAACAAGATATCATCAACGAATAGCGCTATCTTATAATCCCGGATGCCCACCCAAACCCCCCGCACCTCTGTAGTCGCTTACAAATTCTGCGCCAACAGTTCCATTAAAGGAGGAAACAACAACGGGGACAGAGGGCAAACCTGGCGTGTACACTGCCCAAGAGTGAATGCCGCAGAACAACCACCATTAACGCATACACAGGCCTGGGGTTCCCGGTACAAATTCCGAAGCCATAGCTGGAAATGAAGTCCAAAACCAAATTTATCCAGGACCCTCCACAAAAAGTCCCAGCCGACCTGATCAAAACATTTCTTCGTGTCCACCCCCACAAAGAGCTCAGGTTAGGGGTCCATGCGGGCCACCTGCATCAGCTGGAGCACCCAGCAAATGTTATCCACCGCCTGCTGTCTGGGAAAAAACCCACCTGATCTCCATGCACTAATTGAGAAAGTACATGATTTAAGTGGGCTGCCAGCAGCGCAGCCAATATCTTCATATCAGTATTAAGTAACAAGATAGGGCGGTAGGAGGACACCTCCTCAGGAGGCTTACCTGCCTTAGGAATAACCACGATCACTGCTTCCCTCTGGGATGCAGGCAATTCATCCCCCTTCCAAATATTGTTAAAAAGCTCCGCCAGGATGGGGTCAGTCGTCCCACATAAATTTTATGCTTCCTGGAGCCTTTCCCACGGGCAAGCGGCGAACTGTCACCTCCTGGGCAGTTATCTCATCCTCGAGGTCCTCCCGGTCGGCCTCGGACAAGTCCCCCTGGCAAGTCCACCCCCACAAGTTAGGTCACCACCCAAGTGTAGTCCACCAGGTCTCTGGTATACAACCGCTCAAAGTAAGCAGCAAGTGCCGCGCGTATTTTATTGCACTCCACCTGAAGGTCCCCTGCTGCATTCCGCACCATCCACAAGGTCTGCTGCTTTTTCAAGCAGAACATGAGGTATCACCCCACCTTATTACCCTGTTCATAAAATGTTTGGCATAGACCGCGCCACATATAGTCTAAGTCACGCTCCAATCGGCCTTCAAGCCGAGCCCGAACAGCGCACCACTATTTCCCCACCCGTCGGGAACCTATCCGAACATGCTCCAGCTGTAATTGTTTGGCTTCCACTTCTTCTAAGCATCGGGTCTCAGCCTCCCACCCACGCTTTTGGCACGCTGCATCTGCTATGATGTGGCCGTGAGACGTGGCCTTAAAGGTGTTCCAAATGATTGGCATCGCCACACCCCCAGTTAGGTTCTGCTCAAAGTATTCCTGAATAAATCGATCATGTTCCCTGACTGCCTCCAGGCATTTTAAAAAGCCAACTGGCATCACCCACCTGCATTGGGAGCTATCTGCTGCTGGGTCCTTAATCTCTACCCAGCAAGGGGCATGGTCCAACCATGTAATGGTCACATGATCTGCCACCACTCCTCCATCTAGCAAGTGATTGTCTAACAACAAGTAGTCTATTCTAGTGTCAACCTGGTGGGCCTGGGAATAATATGTATATCCACGGGTGTCTCGATGCAAGTCCCTCCATGCATCCTGCAAGCCCTGATCTGATACCAGAGCTCAAAACGCTTTGCTTGCCCCCCCCCCCTCTCCTCGATCACCTTTACTAGTGGAATCCAAGGGGAACTGCAGACAAGCGTTACAATCTCCACCCAGAAGATGCCCATTCAAAAAAATCCATCTACCTGCCTTGTCTCTCTGCACTCCCTCCACCACGAGGCTCAGCGTGTATCGGAGCAATATAGCCACCCCACACTTCTTACGTCCCTGTGGGTCAAAGGCCACCCAGGCCTCCAAATAAGGCTTTTGTCTCAACCAACCCTGGTGGCAACTACAGAGGTGCATCTCCTGTAAATAGATTATGTCCCCTCCCAGCCCACAGTTCCTTAAACAGCAAGGATCATTTCCTGGGGGAGTTCAAACCTTTCACATTAAAGGACACAATTTTAATTATGGTATTCAGATACTCTCCTCTCCCCCCCCCCCCGACATTGCTGCTGCGAGCTACCTCCAGCCCCTCTCAGGTCCCCCCTCCCCCCATCCATCGTTGAACTGTCAGGCAGACACCATACGTACTAAGCTCTCGGATGCCTACCTGGGCAACCCCCTTCCATATGATTCCATCAAGATTCCCAACTCATAGGTTAGCTTCCAAAATCCCTTCCTACCCCCACTCCATACCCAAATCAAACCCACCTCCCCACCCCAGCCACACTTCTCTTCCCTCCCCTCGTGAAGACCTGCACCCAGGGCAGATCAAGGAGATGTACATCCCTTATCATCCAACCAGCCCTGATCTCCCCCTCCACTTGCCCCCATGCCAGCTATACCCACTTGCCCCCATAAGTCACAGCACATTCCCCAACCCCATAACCAGAGTAGTACAAACTGATAACAAACTAAATATAAACCAGAATTAAGGGAGAGGGGCATCACAGATGGTAAGTTGGCTTAACTGTAGCCCCCACTATCTCTTGCTGTGTCTCTTACAAAAGAAAAATGTCAGGAGTGCCACACTGCCCTTGGAACAGTCACTAGGTAGGTTTCCCCACCTTCTGCCATTTAGAGTGCTTTGGCCATGAGGTAGTTGGGGTTAGCGTCGTATGATTATCCACCAGCCCCGCCAAGCGCAGAGCCTACCATGTTTCAGTATGCTCTTTTCACGCCACTTTCTTGCCGACCACCACAAGGTTCATTCGAAAGGGGAAAGACCAGTAATATCTGATCCCCTCTCTCAAAAGTACCTCAATGACCAGTTTCATCTCATGGCGTCGGATCAGTGTAAAAGTGGAAAGATCCTGGTATAGCGATATGGAAGACTCGTGATATTGAACTGCTTTCTTTTCTCTACTTTTTCTCAGCAAAGGTTCCGCGTCCGTGTAATACAAGGACCGCACAATTATATCAATTATTTCCCCAATGCCTGATGTACCCGCTCAATCTCCATCGTGGCACCCCTCGTCTGAAATTCTTCAGTTGTCAGCAGCAACCATGTGACCTCCTGCACCACCTCCTCCAGATTCTCCTTGCCCCCCCCCCCCCCGAGTGCTCCAGGACTCCTCACAGTCGAACATTGTTATGGCAAGCTCTTTTCTCCAAGTCACCTATCTTATATGTCAGTTCCATCACTTGTGCTCACTGCTTATCAGCCACCCCCTGTAACTCCATCAGGTTCTCAGCCTGATCCTTCAGACGGGTTTCAGCTTCCTCAACCCACTGCCCTAGCTCCTTAATGTCCCCGCGTACCTCCACTATGGTATTCATGATATCCTGTCTCATCTGGCAGAATTCCCCCGCCATCTCCTCAAAGCCACCTCTGAATTCTCTCTGTAGCAAGGTGTGCTTTTGGGTCGGCGAACCCTGCTGTTCCGCACTGCCCGGCATCTCATCACTCGAGTCCTGAAATGCCACCGCCGACGGTGAGCTGCCACGTGGTCTTACTTAGGAACTTCTGCAACACACGTGGCTTGTCTTTCACTGCCACCTGCCTATTTCTAGCCACCATTGAGTCCCAGAGTGTTGCGTTGTTAGCCCCACTCTCAGGTAAAGTTGTTTTTGGCTTGCAGAGTTTGGGTCTTTGGGGGATTTTCTCATTAGGGATTGTATAACTCGGGACCTAGGCCGCCATCAGCTTCGGTGACGTCACTGGAAGTCGGATGTTGATATTTTATGGTTAGGTAATGTCTGCTATGCTGTGGCCAGGAAATACCAATAAATGAATTCATGATTACATATCATAGTAACATAGTAAATGACGGCAGATAAAGACCAGTATGGTCCATCTAGTCTGCCCAGTACGATGGCAAGAGTAGGTGCAACTGCCGCTCCGTGCAGGCCACCCCTCCCCATGTGTTTGATTAGGGGTGAACCCACCACTCCATGTAGGACACACCTATTTGTTGAGAAATTAGATGGTTCAGTTTATTTTGATTTTATCCTGTTGCTGTAAAGGGATCCACTGTGTCTGTCCCATGCCATTTTGAATTCCGTAACCGTGTTTGCCCCCACCACTTCCATCGGGAGGGCATTCCAAGCATCTACCACCCTTTCTGTGAAAAGGTATTTCCTGACATTGCCTTTCAATTTACCACCTTGCAGCTTCCTGATATGCCCTCTAGTTTTACAGCTTCCTCGTCTTTGGAAGAGGTTTGTTTGTTCATTATTTCCCTTTAAGTATTTAAAGGTCTGAATCATATCTCCCCTGTCCCTCCTCTCCTACAAAGTGTACATGTTTAGGTCTTCAAGTCTCTTCTCATAAGGCTTCTGACGCAGGCTCTAAATCATTTTGGTCACCTTCCTCTGAACAGTTTCCAGACTTTTTACATCCTTTGCAAGATATGGTCTCCAAAACTGAAGACCGTATTCCAAGTGAGGCCTCACCAGTGACTTGTACAGTGGCATAGGTACCTCTTCCTTTCTGCTGGTAATTCCTCTTTGTATGCAGCTCAACATCCTCCTGGCTTTTGCCACCGCCTTGTCGCACTATTTTGCCACCTTGAGATCTTCAGAAATAATAACACCAAGGTCTTTCTCCTGATCCGTGCACACCAAACTCTCGCTCCCTATCGGGTACATTTCCCTTGGATTTCTGCTACCCAAGTGCATGACTCTGCACTTCTTTGCATTAAATCTTAATTGCCAAGCATTAGACCATTCTTCCAGCTTTTGTAGATCTTTCCTCATGTTAACCACTCCCTCGGGGGAGTCCACTCTGTTGCAAATTGTTGTGTCATCTGCAAAAAGACAGAGTTTTCCATTCAGTCCTTCAGCAATATCACTCACAAATACATTGAACAGTGTCGGGTCCAGGACTGACCCCTGGGGCACCCCGCTAATCACCTTCCCTTCATCCGAGTGAGCTCCATTTACCATCACCTTCTGTCGACTGTCAGTCAACCAATTTCTGATCCAATTTACCATCTTGAGATCCGTCCCCAAGCTACTGAGTTTATTGATAAGCCTCCTATGAGGAACAGTACCAAAGGCTTTGCTGAAATCCAGGTAGATGACATCTATCGCATGCCCCTGATCTAGTTCCCTGGTCACCCAGTCAAAGAACTCAATCAGATTTGTTTGGCAAGATTGTCCTTCGGTAAAACCATGTTGCCTTGGGTCTTGCAACCTGTTGGTTTTGAGAAAGTTCACTATTCGCTCTTTCAGGAGCGCCTCCATTACTTTTCCCGCCACCAAGGTAAGGCTCACAGGCCTGTAGTTTGACACTTCTTCCCTGTCACCACTTTTGTGTAGAGATACGACATCAGCTATTCTCCAGTCCTGAGGAACCTCGCCTGTTTCCAAGGATCTGTTGAAAACATCCTTTAATGGCCCTGCAAGAACCTCTCTGAGCTCTTTCAGTATCCTGGGATGTATCCCATCTGGTCCCATGGCCTTGTCCATATTCAGTTTTGCAAGTTGTTCTAACACTTCATCTTCTATGAATAGTGTGGTATCTACTTCATTACCATTTTTATATTTGGGAGTCACAGGTGGTCCCTCTCTAGGACTTTCTTTAGTAAAAACAGAGCAGAAGTATTCGTTTAGCAATTTCGCTTTTTCAATGTCACTTTCCACGAGTCCGTTCGCAGCACTTCTCAGTCCTGCAATTCCACCTCTGATCTTCTTCCTTTCCCGAATATACCTGAAGAAAGTTTTGTTGCCACACTTAACATCTTTAGCCATCTTTTCCTCTGCCTTTGATTTTGCTATCCTTATTTCTCTTTTTGTCTCTTTGAGTTTGATCCTGTATTCATTTCTGTGGTCCTCTGTTGGTGAGCTTTTGAATTTTGCGAAAGCTGTGGTTTTTGCCTTTATTTGAGCAGCCACTTCTTTGGAAAACCAAACAGGTTTTCTTCTCCTCTTGTTTTTGTTTACTTTTCTTACATATTTATGTGTTGCCCCTTTTACTGCCACCTTTAGTTTAGCCCATTGCAATTCTACTTCCCTTATCTCCTTCCACCCTGTCAGCTCCTCCTTTAGTTACTCGGCCATTTTATTGAAGTCGGTGTTTTTGAAATTTAGGACTTTGAGCTTGCTATGATTATGTTTGTTATAGAAACAGGTTTTAGCTTTCTCTATCTGTTGGATATGTGAGGAGAAGGAAAGGGAGGAGTCAAAGACCCCAAGGTTACAGACTCAGGAAACAGGAAGTAGAGGAGTATTATCTACAGCGATAGAGAAAGGAGGAAGGGGGAGGAAGACTTAGGGGGGGAAAAAAGGTTGGTTTTAGCCATGTTTAATTTCAAAGGGTGGTGAGATATCCAGGTGGCAGTGTCAGGCAGGCAGAGATGCAGATCTGGAGTGTCGAAGAGATATCGGGTGGGGATGGGAACAGCTGGGGGATGTAGAAAAACAGTGGGCAAAACTGAAAGGGGATATTTTATGGGCAACCAACCTTTTTGTTAAAATGGTAAAAAAAGGTAAAAGGAAAAGGAGACCGCTATAGGCAGCAGCAGAATGGGACAGTGTTGACGGCGCAGAAGAAAGGCCCGGCAATCTATTTCTGTATCTTGCCATGAAAACCCAATGGATAGTTACAACAAAACAAATTGTGCTATGGTGCTGGAAGATGAGACCCCCAGGTCAGAAGGCACTCAACTAGCTACTGGGGAAGAGCTGAAGACTTTTCAGAGTAAAGCCAGCATTTATGATGTGGTTGGATCAAAGCCCTCGGGAAGTCTGACTGCTGATGTAGCTGCGCATGAAATGAGAGTCAGAAGCTGTAAAGATGTCTTACACATTGGAACATGGAACGTACGAAGCATGAACCAAGGGAAGTTGGAGGTGGTCAAGAATGAAATGGAACGTGTACAACTTGATCTGTTGGGTGTCAGCGAACTGAAATGGACTGGCATGGGGCACTTTGCATCAGATGATCACATGGTCTACTATGCTGGAAATGAAAGACAAAGAAGAAATGGTGTTGCATTTATAATAAAGAAGAAACTTGCAAGAACTGTAATGAAATACAATGCAGTCAGTGAACGCTTAATCTCTATTCGTCTACGAGAATTGCCTATCAACACAACTATAATTCAAGTATATGCCCCAACAACAGCTGCAGAAGAGAATGAAATTGAAGAGTTCTATGAACAAGTACAAGCTGAAATTGACAGAACATGCAAACAGGATATCCTGATAGTCATGGGTGACTGGAACGCAAAAGTTGGCAACAAAGAAGAAGGCAAAGTAGTTGGAAAATATGGACTTGGCAACAGAAATGAAGCTGGAGAAAGACTGATAGAATTCTGCAAGACCAATGATCTATTCATCTCAAACACCTTCTTCCAGCAACACAAGCGGCGACTGTACACATGGACTTCACCGAATGGATTATAAAAATCAAATTGACTACATATGTGGAAGTCAACGATGGAAAAGCTCTGTAACATCAACAAAGACAAAACCTGGAGCTGACTGTGGTACAGATCATCACCTACTAGTATGCAAACTCAAGCTAAAGTTGAAAAAGAGCAAACCACTCATGAATGCAGCAAAATATGACCTTGAGAATATACCACTGGAATTTAAAGACTGCCTGCAAAATCGATTTGCTGCTTTAGATACAAATGACAGAGCTCCGGAAGAGTTATGGAATGACATCAAGAAGGTTGTGTTGGAAGAAAGCGAGAAGTCTCTACAAAAGGTGAAAAAGCAAAAACAGCCAAAATGGATGACGGAAAAAACTCTGAAAATTGCCCAGAAACGCATAGAAGCTAAAGCCAGAGGAGAAAGAAAGACAATCCCAGAACTCAACAGAGATTTCCAACGTGCAGCAAGACAGGACAAGGAAAAGTACTACAATGACACTTGCAAGGAAATAGAAGCAGAAACTATTAGAGGAAGAACAAGATCGGCTTTCCTAAAGCTACGAGAGTTAAAGAAAAAGTTCCAGCCTCGAATTGGAATGTTACAAGATGCTCAAGGTTCTATGTTGAATGATGCTGAAAAAATCAAGAAAAGGTGGAAGGAATATACAGAGTTTTTATATGATAAAGATCAAGTGGACCAACAGCTGTTTCAACCTGTACCTTATGATCGGGAACCATTGGTGATGAAAGAAGAAGTTGAAGCAGCATTGAAAGCCTTATCAAAGAACAAAGCACCAGGCATTGATAGCATTCCCATAGAAATATTGCAGCAATCTGATGCAGCTGTTACCGTACTCACAAGGCTCTGCCAAGAAATATGGAAGACAACATCATGGCCAACTGACTGGAAAAGATCTGTGTTTATACCAATACTAAAGAAAGGTGATCCAACTGACTGTGGAAATTATCGCACAATCGCTCTGATCCCACATGCCAGCAAGATTCTACTGAAGATTATTCAAAAGAGACTACAACCATACCTGGAACAAGAACTACCTGAAGTGCAAGCAGGGTTCAGGAAAGGGCGAGGAACGAGAGACATCATTGCGGATGTGAGATGGATCCTTGAAAAGACTAAAGAATACCAAAAGGATATCTATTTGTGCTTTATCGACTATAGCAAGGCTTTTGACTGTGTAAACCTTGAGAAACTCTGGGCCACATTAAGAAGCATGGGTATACCAGAACACCTGATTGTTCTCTTGCGCAATCTGTACATTGATCAAGAAGCAACAGTTCGAACGGAACAAGGAGAAACTGAATGGTTTAAAATAAGCAAAGGTGTAAGACAAGGCTGCATACTTTCCCCCTACCTGTTTAATTTATATGCAGAACAAATCATCAGAGAAGCAGGATTGTATGAAGACAACAGAGGTGTGAAGATTGGTGGAAGACTCATCAACAACCTTCGTTATGCTGATGATACCACATTACTGGCTGAAAGTGAAGATGATCAGAAACATTTGCTTCTCACAATCAAAGAACATAGTCTCAAAATGGGCCTGCACCTTAATGTAAAGAAGACAAAAATCATGACAACTGGCATAATCAATAGGTTCATCGTTGAAGGAGAAGAAATTGAAATTGTGAACAACTTTAACCTACTTGGATCAACTATCAATAAAGAAGCAACAAGCAGTCAAGAAATCAGACGATGCATTGCTCTTGGCAGAATGGCTATGAAAGACCTAGATAACATTCTCAAGAGCAGAGATGTCTCTCTCCATACAAAGATTCAACTTGTTCAAGCCATGGTATTTTCAATAACATCATATGGATGTGAAAGCTGGACAGTGAAAAAGATAGACAGGAAGAAAATTGATGCCTTTGAATTATGGTGCTGGCGGCGAATACTGTGTATACCATGGACTGCCCGAAGAACAAACCAGTCGGTACTAGAGGAGATCAAACCTAAGCTTTCTTTAGAAGCTCAGATGACAAGATTTCGACTTTCATACTTTGGACACATCATGCGAAGAGAGAGATCATTAGAGAAAGACATTATGCTTGGCAAGATAGAAGGTCAACGCAAAAGAGGAAGGCCAGCAATGAGATGGATCGATACAATAACAGCAGCTATGCGTACCAGTCTGTCAACAATGAGCCGCCTGACTGAAGACCGAACACAATTTAGGATAGCTATCCAGAGGGTCGCCATGAGTCGACTCCGACTCGACGGCACTTAACAACAACAACAATAGTTTTCGAAAGAAGAAGCTGAAAAAGTGAAGAAAAAGAGGGAGGCCTTCATGAAATACAAGAGATCACAGAGAGAGGAAGACAGGCATCTGTATTTGGAAAAACATAGAGAAGCTAGCAAAGTAGTCAGGAAGGCAAAGATTCAAAAGGAGGAGGAAATAGCCAATGCAATAAAATGGGGGGATAAGACATTTTTCAGATATATTAGTGAGAAGAGGAAGGGCAAAAGTGGTATTGTCAGACTCAAGGGTGCAGGGGAGGAATATGTAGAAGCTGATAAGGATAAAGCGGAATTGCTTAACAAATATTTCTGTTCTGTGTTCACAGATGAAGAACCAGGAGCAGGACCTCAGAAAACACCCACAAACAGGAACAGAAGCAAGGGACATCTTGAACAATTTACAGAAGACTCTGTTCGTGAGAAGCTAGCTCAACTTAAAGTAGACAAAGCGATGGAACCAGATGGGATACACCCTAGAATACTGAGGGAACTTGGGGACGTTCTAGCAGCTCCACTGACTGACCTTTTCAATGCCTCGTTGGAGTCAGGAGTGGTGCCAAAGGACTGGAGAGAGGCTCATGTGGTGCCTTTACACAAAAGCAGAAGTAAGGATGTGGTTGAAAACTACAGGCCGGTTAGTTTAACTTCGGTGGTGAGGAAATTATTGGAAACGCTGCTGAAAGAGAAAATAGTGAGGTTTCTGGAGTCCAGTGGATTACAGGATCCAAGGCAGCATGGATTCACCAGTGGCAGGTCTTGTCAGACAAATCTGATTGATTTCTTTGACTGGGTGACCAGGGAGTTGGACCGAGGGAGAGCCCTAGATGTGGTGTATTTAGATTTCAGTAAAGCCTTTGACACTGTTCCTCACAGGCGACTTATAAACAAACTGAGCACCCTAGGGATGGACCCTAAAGTTACTGCTTGGGTTAGAAATTGGTTGGGTGGGAGGCGACAAAGAGTACAAGTAAATGGAGCTCACTCTGAGGAGAAGGATCTTACCAGTGGTGTGCCCCAAGGATCTGTCCTTGGTCCGATTCTTTTTAACATCTTTGTTAGTGATATAGCGGAAGGGCTGTCGGGTAAGATTTGCCTCTTTGCAGATGATAGCAAAATCTGTAATAGAATAGACACCCAGGAAGGTGTATATAACATAAGGAGGGATCTAGCTAAGCTTGAAGAATGGTCTAGAATTTGGCAGCTGGGATTTAATGTTAAAATATGTAAGGTCATGCATTTGGGCTGCAGCAATCCAAGGAAGCAATATAGTATAGGGGGTGAAGTACTTTTGTCCACTAAAGAAGAGCGGGACCTAGGCGTGGTTGTGTCTGATGATCTTAAAGTAGCTAAACAAGTAGAAAAGGCGACGGCAAAAGCTAGAAGGATGCTTGGGTGCATACGGAGAGGAATGGCTAGCAGAAAAAAGGAGTTGATAATGCCTCTGTATGTCTTTGCTGCGACCTCATTTGGAGTATAGTGTGCAATTCTGGAGACTGCACCTTCAAAAGGATGTGAACAAGATGGAGTCGGTGCAGAGGGTGGCTACTAAAATGATTAGTGGTCATCATTATAAAGCATATGAGGACAGACTGAAGGATCTTAATATGTACACCTTAGAGGAAAGGCGGGATAGAGGTGATATGATTGAAATGTTTAAATACCTCCGTGGCATAAATGTTCAGGGAGAGAGCCTCTTTCAATTGAAAGCAAGTTCTGCTATGAGGGGACATGGGATGAGGGTGAAGGGAGATAGATTCAGGAGTGATATGCGGAAAATATTTCTTTACAGAAAGAGTAGTGGATCTGTGGAATAGTCTCCCAGTGGAGGTGGTAGAGATGAGGACAGTAACTGAATTCAAAAAAGCATGGGACAAACACAGAGGATCTCTAAAGGTAAAAAGGGGACTGTTGTAGTTGTTGATATGGAAGGACAGACTAGATAGGCCATGTGGTCTTTTTCTGTCATCATATTTCTATGTTTCTATGATTGGCCTGTACCATGGCTTTTATCTCAAACCACACCGTGTGATGATCGCTACTGCTCACAGGGGCACTCACGCAGACATTCAACACGCTATCACTATTGGTGAGCACTTAATCCAGCGTTGAGCTTTCCCTGGTTGGTCCCATCACCATTTGTCTAAGTAACGCATCTTGGAGAGCATCCACAATTTTTTTGCTTCTTTCCAGATTTGCAGAAGGAGTAATCCAATCCACATCCAGTAGATTAAAGTCACCCAATATTATCACTTCCCCCTTTGTGGCTATCTTGGAAATATCTATAATCAGTTCGTTATCTATCTCTTCAATTTGTGTCAGAGGTCAGTAGACTACAGCAGTATGGATGAAAGTGCCATCTCCTCTTTCCAACACAATCCAGAGCGCTTCTTCTTTATCCCATGCCCCCTGCATTTCAGTAGCTTTAATATTGCTTTTGACATACAAGGCTACTCCTCCTCCTCTTCCATTTTCTCTGTCTCTTCTGAATAGATTATAGCCAGCTATGGCTATATCCCAATCATGTGCTTCATTTAGCCATGTTTCTGTAATGGCCACAATGTCCAAATCCATTTCCACCATTAGGGCTTCCAGGTCCAGAACTTTGTTGGCTAAGCTTCGAGCATTTGTGCTCATTGCTTTCCAGCATTTAACTGGCTTGTGTGTATTTAGCATTGATTTTGTTCTGCCTACATCTTCCCACTTGTTTTTGATGTGTGGTTTAAAAGTGTGGCTGTTTTTGATTTTAATCTGCTTTTGCAGGGGGTGACGTCCAGAGCTTAACCCTCCACATCCATCACCCCCTTTTTCTAGTTTAAATGCATATCCACATTTTGTTTTAATTTTTCACTTAGGATTCTTTTCCCTGCGACAGAGAAATGTAGTCCATCAGCACAGTATAGTCTCTTGTTGTTCCATCTGTTACCCCAGTTGCCAATAAATCTGAATCCTTCTTGTTTGCACCAGGTCTGGAGCCATGTATTAAAGCTGTTAATGCGGTGCTGCATTTTTGCCCCCTTAACAAGAACAAGTAGAACCTCTGAGAATGCAACAGTGTTAACAATGGGCCTGGGTTTCTTTCCCAGAGATTGAAAGTCCTTTTAGACTGTAGAGGCACTGTTTCTAGCCAGGTCATTTGTGCCCAAGTGGATAACAACATCAAGTTTGGAGTGTTCACTTTCTGCGCTAAGTACTTCAACAATGTGGTTTGTATTCCTGCTGGCTGAAGAGCCTGGGAGGCACTTGACTATCTTCTCTCCTTTGAACTGTGTTCCCAAGTTGGTGCCACTGATGATGGAATCACCAAGTAGTAGTAGTTTGTTGTTTGGTGAGGTTTTCTTCATATTTGGTCCTTTAGCAGGAGATTGGGCATTGTCTGTCTCATTTAAGGGCCCTTCATATCAAAAGCAGCCTTGCTATTATTGAAGAAAGGAGGGGGGATAGGGGGGAGGGGGCACTGAGGAGGCATGGCTACCCTCTTGCCCGGCTGTGAGGAGGATGGGGTATATTATTTGGGAAACCCGGAAGATCAAAATTTTTGAATACTTATCCCCAGTTACCTTGTGTAAAAGGAGAGAGAGCTAATAAATATGACACACAAGCTGAAAGAAGAAGGAATTAAATATTGATGGCTGTACCCTTTAGCTCTGATCATGACAAAGGGTATTAGGTCTTTTCGTACATGTTCTAGAGGTGGAGCCCTTGTAATTCTGAAGGAGTTGGGAGCATCTGGCATCAATGACTTGACACAGTCACAGCACATGCTAAGGAAATCACTTGTAAAATGGTAATCTGTGGAGAAGGTAAAAGGCAGGTAGCTGCAGCAGTCTGGAGAAAATTCCAAAAGGGTCATAATGGATGTGAATGACTGAGCTCCTGAAGTCATCTTATAGTTTCTTCGATATGGACCAAGATTGCTCAGAGGGGTCCCTCTTATATTTTAGGAGTATCTGTCCTTTCAGACATTTGGTCTTTATGAATGTTTATTGCTTGAAGTAGCTCTAGGAATGGAAGTATGATTGATGCTGGCTTAACAGGTGGGGTGTGGAAAATGGTTAGTGTAAATATGTGGGTTTGAATGATGAGATGTATGATTTTTTTAAGTGTCTGTAGTGGTTGCTAGAGGTGTTAGTGAATGGTTGTGCAGCATGCAGTAGGTGAGGTGAAGGAAGTCTGCCTGGGATGGGATTATTCCTCCAGGGGGATGCTGCTGAGAGAGTGGATGGCAGTTTGATTGGAGGGGCTTTTGAGTGAGGGTTAGGAGGGATTCTTCATAGTAACCAAGGGTGTGAAGAGGAATCTGGCTCTGGTTTTGAGAGGGGTGAAGGGTAAGACGGAGAAATAGTTCAGCAATGTTCTGCATCAGATTTCCAGTTTTATTTTCAGTCACATGGCAGGGAGAAATGGCAGGTAATAAACTCAAAATTAGGTCATATAATGTGAAGAGGCTTAATTCATCATTTAATCTTATGTTTAGAAAGTTATTACGCCTTGGTGCTTCCATAGTCTTTCTTCAAGGGACACATCTCTTAAGAAGAGATGAAAGATTCCTTACTCTTCACATTTTCCCTTGATATTTGCTGCATCCAATTTAAGAGAAAAGAAAAAGAGAGGAGTGGTTATTTGGTTTGCAAAACATCTCAACCCTGTGGTTGTTTACCGATATACTGATCCATGGGGCAGTATTTAATAGTATGAACAGGGTCGCTTTAGCCACTTAAGAGGCCCTGGGCAAGCTTGTATTGATGGGCCTCTTTTTAATTTTCCCTATTGAATACCACCCTCCATTTCCTACTTGACAACCTCCCCTCCCCCAGCCCCATTAATCTGATGTTGTTGGCCCACTGCTGCAGTTTTCCTCTCCGTTGCCAGGTGACAAGAGAACAGCTGCATTCTGTGTCCTCTTTCTGGCCCCATGAAGGCTGATGCAAGTAGTCTTCTACACTCTTTAATGGTCATGTAGGTGCTGCAAGTGTGCACGAGGTGTTTTCTTCCTTCTGGTCTGAGTGGGCTGGTGCAAGCATGGTGTTAAAAGCTTTGTATTATGGGCAGGGTCAATGCTAGGAGACCAGGAGCCTAGATAAACCTTAAGCCTTATACCCCTCCAATTAACTTTTAGGTTCATAATTAAGGAAATCACCATGATCCTATTCTACCACCAGTGCTCCCAGAGCAATCCTGTAAAAATACTGTATGCAATTTGACATCATGAAATCAATATTCAAAAGTCCTTACATGGTCAGCAGTGGTGCTCCCCACATAAGGTCTTGTTAAAAGATATCCTAACATTTATACAGTATGCTCAAATTCTGTTATATGCCTAACACCAAACAACTGAACCAGAAGAGTGAGCATATAAAACACACTTACTACTCCAACCCAGAAGGCAAGAAGCAGCCAAATCATCTGCAACTGAGCTTTCTCATTCTATGCACCCACACTCTGGAATGCACTTCCACAAGACTTAAGATCTACCACAGAAATAGCTGATTTTCGCAGGAGACTCAAAACCCACCTATTCACTGAACACTTCAGAAGTGAAACATAACACTCATACAAACCCAAACAAGGTTATTATGATCTCTTTTTAATTCCGTCCGCCCTCCCTGTTGAAAACTCTCCCTCACCCCAGTTACAATTCTTACATATAATCCAAAAGTTGAATGTAACGTGTTCTTTGTAAATTTTGTAAGTTAAAGTTATCTGTAAACCGCTTTGACTCTAAGAAAAGCAGTCTATAAAAGTGGTTAAATAAAATAAATAAATGACCGAGGCCAGGTATTCTTTTAGCACCGAATGTCTGCATGGGGGTCTGTAGGAATGAAGCTTGTTAATTTTCCCAAAGGAGTATAGATGTTTTAGGGCCCACTTCAATATTTATGGTGCTTCCCTTTCCTAGGTAGGTTCATTATGTGATTCCTGGAAGTTCGTGCTGTCATGGAATTGTAGATTTGTTCTGTAGGACATGATTGACTCTTGTAAGGCTTTATATTACTTCACAATATGCCCTGGTACTGCAGAGGGTTTATCTTGCTGTTACTGAGATGACACCAAAATTAATATTTTTTTAGGTATAGTGAATTTTGGGGGGAAATTTCCTAGTTCTGATCTGCATCTATTGTTAGGAGAGAGGCCATGGAGTATGGATGCAAAATATGTTTAGATTAACAGAGTGAAGGTCCAGTGTGCGGTGTCGGGATTTTTTTTTTTTTATATTAGAGTACCAGGCGATATAATTAAACTGTTACTATTTTTGCTGAATATAATAAGCATTTGCAGTTTTTTAAAAAATATATAGTCTGGAAATAGAAGTTGCTTTATGTTTTCTTGGGGCAACCACCTGGCTGGTGTTGTTAATGAGGTAACTCCCTTTTTGGTTGCTGGGTGGGGAAGAGGGAGGTGCCATCTCACTCCTCGTCTCAGGCAGCAAATTACCTTTAGCTTCTCCTGAGTAGGCCAGATGCAGAGCACAGTTGGCAAGGTGGTAAGATTGTTATAGGAGTGGATATAAAAATTATTGGGATTGGGGAAAGTTTGTGAGGTAGTGGGAAGTTTGGGGGATTCTTTTTATAGGGATGGTACTGTTAATGGGGTGGTTAAAGCAGTTGTGAGGGTGTGTTTCTAAGGGCTGGGGCAGTATGCGGGGTGGTAGGACAGTTGTAATGTGTTTTTTTGGGAGGGTGAGGCATTTGGCAGAGTAGTGAGGCATGCGGAGGATACTTTTAGGGTATAGGCAGGGCCAGCCCGACACTTGTGCGAGAATGTTTTTCGCACAAGGCCCCGCGCTTCAGGGGACCCCGAACCAACTTTGTGCCGCACATGCTGACTGATAGACTGAGTGTATCTCAACTCCCAACCATTTGCAGGGCCGGCCCACACATAGCCCCGAGCCTGCCTGATTGGCTTCAGAGGGAGCCAGGGAGGCCCAAAGCCCCGGCTCACTTCTGCACAGCCACTGGAGTGAAGAGCAGCATTTTCCTTCACTCTGGCAGCTGTGTTTCCTTGCAGCCAGCCCACGAGCATGCTGATTGCCAGGAGGTTAAAGGGCATTTCCTGTTTCACGCAAGACAGGAAATGCCCTTTACCTGGCAATCAGTGCTCCAGCGGGCTGCAAGAGAACAGCCGCCAGAGTGAAGGAAAATGCCTCTTTTCACTCCGGAGTCTGTGTAGAGGTGAACTGGAGCTTCAGGTCTTCCCAGCTTCCTTTGAAGCCAGTCAGGCAGGCATGAGGCTCTTCAGGAGGAGGAGGGGCTAGGATTAGAAATGGGCTGATAGGGGGGCTAGGATAAGACTGGGGCTGATGGAGGTCTAGGACTGGAAGTGGGTTAATGAGGCTTGGACTGGAAATGGGCTGATAAGGGGCTAGGAAAGGACTGGAAATGGGCTGATGGGGGGGCTAGGACTGGAAATGGGCTGATTGGGGAGAGGCTTGGACTGGAAATGGGAAGATGGGGCTAGGATAGGACTGGAAATGGGCTGATGAGGGTGCTTACATAGGTATGGAAATTTATTTTATTTATTTGTTTAACAGTTTTTATATACCGCCTTATCGTTAAATCAAAGCAGTTTACATTAAACTAATTTGCTTACAGAGAACTTAAGAAACTTTTAGTTACATTAACTATGAACTTTAGAACTTTAGTTACATTAACTTGAGAAGGAGCTAAGGTGGGGAGGAAGGGGGGAGGAGAGACATGCGGATGGAAGTAATAAAGTATAACTTATGTACAAAGAGTATATATACAGTGATGTAAGTTAAATTGTTTTTTCTATTCCAGAGTCAGATGGGGTCAGTTGGTTTCAGGTTAGGTGAGTTCATTGTAATCATCTGTAAAGAGGAAGGTTTTTAGTTGTTTTCTAAAATCCTTCAGATCTGTGGTGGATCTCAGCTTCACAGGTAGAGAGTTCCAGATCATAGCTGCCGCGAGCGAGAAAGTTCTCTTGGTGGTTGAATCATTTGCTTTTTTGTAGGCACAGGGAGTAAGGATGGTGTTTGTTGTGCTTTGTCTCCTGGGCCTCTCATTATGATTATAGCAGAGTGTTTCTTCTAGTGCTCCTGCTGACATGCTGTTTCTTATCTTAAATACAGTGAGAGCAGATTTGTATTTTGCACGGACGGTGATAGGTAGCCAATGGAGTTTGTGTAGAAGGGGTGTTATGTGATCATGTTTCTTTGAAGCAGTGAGGATTCTGGCGGCAGTATTATGAACCAGTTGTAACGGTCTTGTGGTTTGCTAGGTAGTCCTTGGTAGATGGCATTGCTGTAGTCCAGTAAGGGGGTTATTATAGTTTGACAGACTAACCGGAAGTGTTCTTGGTTTAAGAAGGGGTTTGAGTCTTCGAATTGTTGCTAGCTTATGAAAAGCATTCTTGGTGGTTCTTTTGATGTGTGGTTGTAGGTTTAGATGTCGATCAAGGGTTATTCCGAGGTATTTGACTTCTTTGATTTGGATTGTAGATTCTGCCACGGTTATTGAAGTAGGGAGGCTTGATGAGGTATTCCACGTGATGATGAGTGCCTTTTTTCATAAGGTTGTTATTGGACAACCAGCTGGATACTTCTTGGAGACAGTTTGTCATGCCTGAATACTCTGGGGAGTCTAGGTTGATCGGGATATATGCCATGATGTCGTCAGCATAGATGGCGCATTTTACTTTGTGCTTTTTGAAGATTGGACAAACTGGCTGTATGTATATGTTAAAAAGAAGAGCAGACAGGGACAATCCTTGAGGGACTCCCTGTGATGTGTGAAATGGAGCAGAGAGGTGTTCTCCCACTTTGACTTTCTGTTTTCTGTCATTGAGGTATGATTTGAACCATTTATGGGTAGCATTACATAAGCCAATGTCCGTAAGTCTTCTCAGGAGGATGTTGTGTGATACAGTGTCAAATGCGGCGGAGATCTCAATAAACACTAGCAAGAATCCAGCTCTTACATTATCGATTCCTTTGAGAAGGGTGTCAAGTAAGTAGATGATTAGTGTCTCGACGCTGTGATTAGGTCGGAAGCCATGTTGGTGCAGGTCCAGTGGGGCATGTGTGTCTAGGTGATCTTGTAGTTGTCTCAGTACCATTTTTTCAATGATTTTGGTCATAAACGGGAAGCTGGAGATTGGTCTGTAAGCAGCTGGTTCTGTGGGGTCCAGTGAAGTAGCTTTCAGGATTGGTCATATAGTGGCTTCTTTGAGTGCAGCAGATATATAGCCTTGGGTTAGGGATGTGCAAATTATCGTGTGTATGAACTTTGCTAGCTCTTTTTTTGTTGATTTTATCCATGCCACTGGGCAGGGATCTGATGGGGCTGTGCTAGAATTCAGCTCGGAGATTGTATGTGTTATTTGTTTGGTAGTTGGCATGTGAATCTCTGACCACAGCCAGGCGACCAGCATAATGGCCTCGGGTCGCTACCCTCCCCCCCAACTGCCATAATAACCATCCTGCGTCAGAATTTGCAACAAAGAAACATCTTTATTTGTTTGTCAACATTTGGAAAATACAGTATTAAAAACTGTTGGCCACAGCATAATCCCACACAACAACAAAACATTTTAACACAATGCCATCATACCTATCACAACGACCAATTATACATTCATTTAATATTTCGCCTCATCCCTTCTCAAGAGGCACAGCCCACTCTAATCAGGTCCTTGAGGCCCGGCAGGGATATTTGGAAAATTGCCGTTCAAGCCTTTTCCCCACTGCCCTCAGTCCCAATTAGCCTAACATCGTTAAGGGGCGCTTGACGTTGAAAACAGGCCCTTTAATACTCTGTTCCTCTTCGCAGCAGTGTCCCGATCTACCTCTGCCCAAGTCCCGTCAAAGGCGTGAGCAGGGCTACGTTGATAATCTCTATGCTCGGCTCTCCCGCCGTGAAAGCGTCGGGAGGCCCTCCAGATACTGTTCCTGCTTCAACTCTGTGTACTATTGTGGGGACACGTCAGTTCCTATATGCCCCGCTCCCCCTTTTTCCATGTCTGGGCTGTGGGCTCTCTCGAAAGGGTGGTCCCTATCTCTCCTGCCAATCCCTCGCGGCAGCGACCCCTCGCTTTCCAGGAGGGTCCCCACCCTTCCTTGCCACTGTGGCCAACACGTTTCTGCCAAAGGCGTTCAAGCATGTCTTGTATTGCAAAGAGGTACACATCCATCCCAATTTCTGACAAATGTATCCCGTCTGTACGATACAACCCAGAGCAGCTTTCTTCTATGAGGTTGTGAACGATGCCATATCCTCCAATTGACTCCATGAAACGGGCCATCCACTTATTCACTTTCCGCCTCGTTCTTTCTACTGCCTGGTGCGACCATCCGCCCTTCCAAACTCGCCGCGGTATGATGTGAGACCAGACCAGCAATGCTCTTGGAAAGGTACTCACCAGTGTCAGCATGTCCTTCTGCATTTTCTTTGTGAGCTCGACACTGCGTGTACCCGTCAGGTCATTACCTCCGAGGTGAACCACTATTGCCCATGGCCGCCCCCCCCCCCCCCCACTTTCCTCAACTGCAGGAGGAATGGCATCAGCTGGTCCCACACCATACCCCGATGGCCCATCCACTTCACCGCAACTTTCTCTTTGGGCAGGCCCAAGTTAAGCCCCTGCGGTCTGATCCTCGTCCTCTTTTCAACCCAGTGAACAAATGAATGGCCGCATATCAATACCTCGCGAGGGGGACTGGCACCTATGTAATGTTATTTCAAAAGAGAGAAACAGCTTGTTAAATCGCATTTTGTATGAATGACTACAATGCTAAGAATATATTGTTCCTATGCTGCATATTTTGCGAACCTTAAAACATAACTTACACAACAACTTGCATCAAACTTAATTTCCATGAGCAGAATTAGTATTATTCCATTTTTTTTTCAATACATCATCTGCCATTAGCATATTCCTCTTCAATATTCAGGCTAACACCCGGCGTCAAACCGGGCATACATATAATTTGTACCTATTAGAGCGCCATCTCCCGATGTTCATAATCTGCTCTCTCGTCATTCCTAAACTGCCGCTGTTGAAGCGGCCCCGATACGGAAGGAATGGGTGCCGTAAAAGCACGCCTCCAGACCGGCTGCCTCCAACGATAGCTTGAGCACCCTGGTGAACTGGAAGCGCGAGAGGGGGGCCAACCAATACTTGGCACCGACCGGCCAAATTTGGTCGTATTCCATGAAGGTTTTAACAGGGCAGGATGGGTCCCTTGGTAACGGGGCTAGCAATACCTGTGCACCTTTGGCCTCCGTGTCGGTTTTGGACTTCCGCACATGCAGCACAAGTGTCCCATTCTGCAGGCTAACATCCTTCTCCCTAATACCCCCCTCGGCATGCTCGCGACTCGCCATGGCGACCAGTTCGCCTATTCGGAATGCTCCAAAAAACGCCCAAGAAAATGCACGTCTGAACAGCCGGGTCTCGAAATTGTTAAAGCATATCTGGCCCACGACCGCTATCAGTTTTTGCAATATCTGGTGCGTTATAGGGCATCGCTTGTCCTTTCTGCAGTGCCACTCCAATGTCCAGCCCTTCATCGCCCTAGTTATAACAAAGTCCGCTCTTGGACTGCTCCTACCCATTGCTTTCGCAAAGAAAGTAATTGCTGCCAATTGCGTCTTTACCGATGACTTCGCTACTCCTCTGCCCTTCGACTGCAAGATCCACTGCAGAATGGATTCTGTCGTGGGACATACGTCCGTGATCCCGATTCCTCTACAGAAAGTTTGAAACTTCTCCCAAGCCGCCAGGTATCTCCACCTTGTCCGCTCGGATAGTGAGCTCAGCACAAGCTCCCAAACTTCGGTGGACCAAGGTCCCATACTTGTTCCAGGATAGCCGTCTTGACTGCGTCGGCTTCGGGTGCTAGCGATCGGAAGAGCGGGATCTTGGAACGAGAAAGAGCATCGCCAATGTTATTAAACTGACCAGGGATGTGCTCCGCCCTGATATTTATATTATGTTTTAGGCACAACATAGCTATGTGCCTTAGCAGTGCTACAACTCCCGGTGTATGCGCGCGCATTCCATTTACAGCGTATACTACCGATATGTTGTCCGTGTGGAATATGATTGCTTTGTTGCCCAGCTGCGGGGCCCACATGTATAATGCTACCGCGATGGGGAAGAGCTCAAGGAAGGTAATATCCTTGGTGATACCTCCGGAATGCCATTCGCAGGGCCATTCCTCCGCACGCCATGCACCTTTGAAATAGATCCAGAAACCGTTCCCCTCAGAAGCATCTGTGAATAGGTCAAGGTCCTCATTCAACACCGGCTGTTCCTGCCAGGACGCCAGGCCGTTAAAGGTTTGCAAGAAAAGCTCCCACATGCGTAGGTCTTCCTTTATGCCCTTTGTGATCCTAATCTTTTGATGTTTCCTCTTGACCCCTTTTGTCGCCATTGCCATGCGCCGGCAGAACACTCCTCCCATCGGCATGATCCTGCATGCAAAACACAGCAGACCCAGCAATGATTGGAACTGTTCCAACGTTGCCTTTGTCTGCACTTGAATGGCCTGAATAGCGTTTCTCAGTTTCTGTATTTTATCATCGGGCAGGCGAGACCATTGCGCTGTCACATCCAAATCTATGCCCAAGAATGTAATCGTCCACACGGGTCCACAGGTCTTTTCTTTTGCTAAGGGGATCCCGAAGCGCTTGGCAACTTGCCCAAACACATTGAGGATCCTTTGGCAGTCCTCGACATCATTTCCAATGAACAGGAAATCATCCAGGTAATGTACCACGGTGTAATGACCTGCTATGTCCTCCACAACCCAATGTAGAAATGTGCTGAACTGCTCGAAATATGCGCATGATATCGAGCAACCCATGGGCAGGAATTTGTCAAAATAAAATTCTCCATTGAAGGTGAAGCCCAACAATGAAAAGGACTCCGGGTGGACCGGAAGCAGTCGAAAGGCTGATTCAATATCAGCCTTCGCCAGCTGTGCCTGTCATCCTAGTTGCCATATGATGTCCACGGCATGATCAATCATCGCGTATCTCACGGAACATAACGACGGATCGATGTGGTCATTGACTGAACTCCCCTTCGGGTATGATAGGTTGTGGATCAGATGAAATTTTCCTGGCTCCTTTTTTGGGACGATTCCCAATGGGGACAACACCAGGTTTGGGATGGGCAAGTGCTTGAATGGGCCTGCCACCCTCCCTAATTCAATTTCTTTTAATATTTTCTGCTGCACCACCATGCTGAATTTCTTTACCGATGGGGAGTTGTGGGTTAATTGCCCTAGCGGTGGGATGGAGGCTGGAATCCGGAAGCCATAAGCAAAGCCGTTCTCTATATTGAGAGCTTTGTCACGTAGCGGGTAGGCTCGTAGCCACACAAGCATGTGGTCAAGCCTGATGGGAGTTGGGGCCAAGACCATCAGTTCCTCGCTGCTGTGCTGGCCGAAATGGTTTGGTGTCCCTGCTGGCTCAGCATATGGTGACCGGGTGATTGCCCCCACAGCTGGAACATACGTGCCGAAATTTTCAGGGTCGCCATGGGCAGCTCCCCGTATTGTACTGCCGGCATGCTCGGTGACCGGCAGTCTGGGAGGTCTGCCGCCATTGTGTCGCCTGAAAGGACTGCGAGGTCCCTTCCTGGCTCCATGGTCTGTTGGGGGCCATTTCTTCCAGCCATAAATCCACGATCCTGTGTTACCAGGTCATGGTTGGGTCCTCAGCCATGCTTTGTCTGAAATTAACATCATAGTTCAGCCAAGCCCCCCCCCCCCCAATCGCTTATGTGCCTGGGTTATGGTATCTAGGTATTTGATTAAATATTGGCTCAATTCCGGCTCTCGCTCCAGAACCACACTCATAAAAATATGAAAAGCCGATACCCAATTGTTTATAGATTTTACAATCCGTGGTTTCTTCTCCCATTTCCTATCCTTATCTTTGCTTTCATTTGGTTCCACTTCCTGGTCCCTGATCAGCAAGGAGAATATGTCAATATATTCCCTCCGCCAGATCCGCTTTTTTAACTTCCTAGGCAAAGCGCTGGCAAAGCTTACCCCGCAACGCGGGTCTCCGCTAACCGCCACTAGGCTTGCTAGCGTGGCTGAGATCGTTGTCGCCGTCCCAGTTACACCGGATTCACCGGTTTCCGCTCTGCGCGTGGGTACCTCCCTGCACCCCGCCCAGACCCTTGCCAACTGTTTTTCCTTACGGGATTTACTGTTTTTTCATTGGAAAGTTTTCAAAAAACTCCGCATGGCAGTCGCTAAGGAAGTGTCCCCATCCGAATCAGAGGTATACTCTTCTGATGATGAAGATGACAACACAAGTGCACCCTTTTCACCCACCAACTTACCACTCGCTGCGCTGGTGCTTGCCGCGCTGTTGCTCACTGTTTGCGATCCTTCACGCCCCGTATTAGAGCTAGTGCTTGCCACGCTGTTGTTCACCGTTTGCGAGTCATCCATCCCCGTATTAGATGCCTCCAGCCGTTGTCTGAAAGCGCTCAGGCCGTGTTGATTCACCTGCTCACGTATAAGTCGAAATAGTTTGTCTAACTCTTGACTAGACGTCGCTGGCGAGGGTGATTGTACTTGTTGTTGGGTTGGGGCCCGCCCACTCCGCCGCGGAGTCTTACCCACCTCACTTCTGCGCGATGCGTCCCTGCTCTTTGTTTTCCTCTTTGTTGATGCTGCCGGTGCCCGTTTTGCGGCACCGCGTGTCATTCTGCCGTCTGCACTCTGCCTACTCCCTGCTCTCTCAGAGTTTGGCTGTCCCCTGCGGTCCTTTTCTCCCTTTCGCGGCATGCTATCCTGCGTGAGCAAATGCTATGAAAAGGGGAACGGGGGAGACAGAATGTACATATTAGCACTTTGCCTGGAGTTTGGCATCATTGTCTCGGAGCCTTTCAGTTGTAATCATGTTCTGCGGTGCCTATTATTTATTTATCTATTTTTTTTTTTTAATTAACCCCCATCCCCCCCCCTTTTTTTTTTTTTTTAATCCATCCTATCCAGAATCTAATACAACTTCAAATATCAAAGATATAAGGGTTAGGGGCCACCAGATGGCCTCCCCAGCACCTATACAGAAGCTAATACTTCAAATATCAAATATATACCGGTTAAGGCCACCAGATGGCCCCCCTAGCACATGAATACTCTATCCTGCCTGAGTACAACATATACCCTGCAGACCTGAGGCAGAGAATAGGAAAACCTAGCCTGTGCACAATAATCACAATAATATTTCCATGGGACATTCTGGTATAGCTGAGCTAACATCATATTCCCAAGTGCTTGACAAGGCTGTATCCAAGACAAACCATACTTACCATATTACATTTCCTTAGCATGCTAGTACACTCTGGCATGAATAGCGGCCCCTTACCACGTGGCCAGTAAATCGCGGCCTTTACAGCGAGGCTGGCTCCCGTGCCCCCTGAGGACTCCTCTCTCATTCTTGAGTACCGGGAGCGGATCCTCCTAACAACCCCTCAGTTCACCCCCTCCCTTTCCATTATTCCCGGAGCGGGCCACAAAAACCATTACCATGCCATCCCATCTTCGGTGGACAATCGCCGGGGGGCCTCATGCACCCCCCGCGCCACAGGCCGCGTGGCCGCAAGGAAAGGTATCTTTCTCCCCACTCCCCTGCTTCCGCTGTCTCTCAGCCCCCACAACATGGGATCCCTCTGCAGTCCTCCCCCATGCTTCCACGAACAGGCCTCCCATGAAACCGAACCTTAACCCCCCTCCCCCCCATGCACCCGTCCACTCACCCCCTCTAGGATATGATGTTTTCTTGTCTTTGGATGCCGCCGCACCACTCAGACGCTTGCCCCCCGAGGCTCCGCCGCACCGACGTTGACTGTTGCCCCTCGATGTCTGCCGGTCTCCGATGCTCGCGCAAGGCTCGCTGGGATACCACAAGGCAACAAGGAGGCTGATTGATGATTGCCTGCTCGTGCTGGCCTGCCGGGGGGAGGAAAGAGGGCGAGTCGCGGCGCGACCAGCGCTTCTATAGCCGATCGCTGTGCCTCCCGCCCACCGCCAAGGTTAACCCTTGGCCTGCTGGCGCCATACCTGTGTCCGCCGTGCTAATTCATGTTTGTAGTACTTCCTAATGTGCCTGGCAGTTGGCACTGGAGTATAATAATGTAGAAATCTGGTAGTCTTTCTTTATCCTTACTGCCCATGTAAATTATATTCAGACACTCATTAAGAGGCATGTTTACTAAAAGTTAATGCACATTCAAAAATGTTAATGTGCATTAAGTGCAGGAACACCCATTTATTTCTATTGGTGCATGCCCCTAAGTGCATTGCGAGGAGAAAAAAGAGGCTTGTGAAGGGCTCTTTTGAAAGCTGCCTAAAATTTTAGATGGGTAACATATACATTTTAAAATAAAATAAATTAAATTTATGCAGATTATGCCTAGTGGACATGCAAATGAGGCCCTGCTATAAGTCTCCGCACATGGCCCCGCTTCACCCTTGGGCCACCCCTGGGCATGGGAACAGTTTATGGGATGGTAGGGGAGTTGAAGGGCTAGTTTTGGGGGTAGGGCAGTTTGTGTGGTGGTGGTGGGGCAGTTCTTAATGGGTATTGTTTGGGGTGGGGCAGTTTATGGTGGTATCCTCCTTTCATGCTCTGCACACAATTTTACACAACCCCTTTTTCTGTCTGTAAAACATTCTTTACACACAGAAAAAGATTAATAAAATTACCCCCTCTCCCCTCCACCAGGTTAAGCAAGGTTTCTCATGGAGATACACATTTTAACATACTCTTAACGGATAAGTCTTTTAAAATAAGTTATTTTGAACTAGTTACTGGTGCTTTCCTCAAACTATAGTTCCCAACTAAAGCTGCCTTATTACATAGTCCCTCGGTGTGGATGCATCCAGTTCTGTTCTTATCCCACAACTACAGGAGTGACTGACATACCAGCAAAACCCTTTGGGGGCATTTTCAAAGGCATTTACATGGTTTGCTGGTCTGTAAATGTTGCTCTGAAGGATATTCAGCGGCACTAGCATTGTTAGTGCTGCTGGATATCCCCAGGTGCTGCTGCTACATGCGGTTAGCATCGGGGCATTCTGGGGCTGTTCCAGGGCAGAGTGGAGGAGGCAAACATTGCTAACCGGGCAGTTGCTCAATATCGCCTTTTGCCCATTTAGCAATACGTGGCAAAAGTGAGGAGCAGGAAACCTTGGCCTAACTTTCACCGCATTAGCTAACTGGGCAGTGGCGCAACATTGCCGCTGCCTGGTTAGCCTTGCAGTAATGCATCAAACCCAGATATTCAATCCTGGGGCCATATATGACCCTGGCATTGAATATCTGGGTTTAAATTTCAGCACCAGCAGCTTGCCACATTAGCAGTGCTGAATATCCCCCCTTCAAGTCTAGGCAGCCCTCCAGTGGGTTGCATGTAACCTGTCACTGGTCAATTTACACTCATGCCATAAGAAATATGTGCATTCATATGAACTGATATGCGACAACAGGCACCATCTCACTGCATTCAGTATAGCCAACATACGTATGCCTATGTCTTCATATAAGGAATTCTCCAGGATTTCCAGTCAAGAACGCCTGAAAATGGCAGCAGATTTATTTTATTTGTTTTATTTGTATTTATTTAATGGGTTTTATACCACTTTATCATATAGTCTACGCAGATTACATTTCAACAGGAACATTGATCCTGAAGATATATGTGATACCATTTAGGACACCTTAGCCAAAATAACTGTCCTTCAGATGCTGAAAAAAATTGTGTCCTCATAGTCTCATTTTTTCCCTCTTTCAGGCTCTGCTTCATCTGATGTTTGATGTGCTTACAAACAGTTCTTGGGAAGATTTTCTGGATATGAGAAGCTGGGTCAGCAGGTAGAAGTCTGTTCCTCTTACTGTCCCCAGTACAAAAATTAATGTATAACCTTATATTAAGGTGATAATGCTGAGCTGTCCTGATAGCCTACTGGCAGCAATGTGTACTGTTATAGAAGACAGCCAGGTTCAATTTTGGACCCAGCTTCTAATCTCAAGCTGTTCAGGCTAGGGGTGCTTGGTACGAAGAGTACACTGTCCCAGGGAGGCAGGATGCCTTGACTATTGGAGATGTTTGACCACCAACTTGCTTTGAATATTAGTCCAACTGAGACTATGGGGGTCATTTTAGAAGCCTTATTCGTGCTTTCGATGTCTAAAAATGAGCTTAGAGACGTCCAAAGCAGAGAGACTTTTCCAGAGCCGTTTTAGAAGATGTAATCATGGAGGAGGCAAGACTGGGGCATTCCCGGGACCTGGAGGTGTAGATAAGGTATTCCTAGAGATCAGGACATCCCTGCCTGATCACAGAAATGTCTGATGTCACATCTAACCCTAGACCTGCGTCTGAATATTGATAAATAAGCATCTGAAAAGGCTTGTTTTAGATGAAAAATCTGAGGATGTAGAGAAGAATGTACTCACTCATCTCCAGTACACAGCACAATGTCAACAATAGCATTTGAACCCTCACTTCTCTGTTCTAGCCAACTACACTAATCATTAGGCTATCCTAGACATCTGGGTTCTGGAATACCATTCTGGGGATGGCTAGGTAGATGCCCCCCGCAGACGTCCACATCTTGCACATCCAGGTTTGTGAAATCACATCCGCAGCTGGACATGCCTGCATTTTTTTCAGATGTTCTGGCTTAGATGTCCCAGACTGCACATGGATGGATCTAAAATCCTCCCCCCCCCCCTCCATGCTTTTAAGCAGATTTGCTGCTGCAAACACACCTATTCATCTGCACATTGGTGAGTGGGTCATGTATGTTTCTTTAAAGCTCTGAAATCTTGGAGTCAGAGTGGACCTCAGTCTTTCATTGAGACCACAATTGAAAGCTACTGAAAAAAAATGATTTTGTCAAGTTATACATCGTTTTCTGGTTAAAACTATTTTTAAATCCAATTGTTAATGATTTTTTATCTTTATTATTGTAATGCTATCTATCTAGGTCTTGCTTTATTACTGTAATGCTATCTATCTATGGGCATTACAGTTCCATCAAGATATGCACGTTACACATATATTGTTCTCATTGCATTGGATTCCAATCTCTGGTAAATCAAATTTAAAATCTTGACACTGATTCACAAAGTCTTATGTAATGAAGCTTCTTTATGTATCTGAATAGCATTAAAACCTCCACATTTGTTGCAGTCAACAGGACAAAACTCATTGGACATCCCATCAATTCAAATAATGCATCTGACTGAGACCCATTTTCAGGTTTTCTAGTGGCTGATCCAACTTTATGGAACTTCCTCCCAGTAAAACGTCAAGCGATTATTCATAGTCTTGCACTCAGACACCACTGTAATGTGCACTTATTTTAACAGGCAGTAGGAACATATTGAGTTCAAACCTGCAGTTTACATTTATTTGTTTTACCGTCTTTTACATATAACACAAAGCAGGATAGCTGTAGTATTATTTGACCCTCAATGGAACAACTTGTACAGGAGTTTTGCACATTTTTATTTGATCCTGTTTTATGTGATGTTTTATTATATACATAGAAACATGTATTTATTTAGAAGGTAATTTTATGAAGGCATGCTTGTGCATAAATGACAGTATACCTGCATAAAAAGCCTTTTATAGAATTACCCTATAGGTATGAGTATGTACAATGAAAAGAATATGCATACTTGCACGCAACTCACCTGTAGGTATGTTCTGGGGAAGAGTTTGGGCAGAGTGTGAGTGGAGTTTTAATGTACACAAAATTTGTAAAACACTCAAGAATCATAAATACATGTTTATGTTTATGCAATTTCTTGATATACCGCCCAGGCTGAAGGGCATCAGTGCGGTTTACAATCACTATAAGCAGGTACTGGATTTACACCAGCTGTAATTTCTGCGAGATTTGTAATAGTATTTTAAAATGAGACATAGCCCAAGATGGCCACATAGCCAGCTGTGTTCCCAGATGCGCTTTGCTTGTCATGCCGAAAAGGAAGGGAAAAACCAACCAAAGGCTTCTCTGCCTGTGAAGACCCCCTACTCTTCGCTCATCTCTGTATTAGGTCCAATGGACACCATTCTAGCTCATTCAGGGAGTCTACAGGAGCATATCGGCATTTTCCCAGCTGCATCGACACCGGAGCTGGAGAGTTCAGCATTCTCCTTGGGATGTGAGCTGTCACCGGTGCTGCAACTTTCTCCTGTCTGCTGGATTACCCTGCCCAGGTGTCTCCAGACCAGCCGACCCCTCGGGCTGTGATGCTGTCCCAGTGGAAGGAAGCACATCCAGGTCAGGTTCAGCGTCTGAACCAATGATTGAGACTCTTGCTTCGGCTTCAAGAGGTGAGCAATCTCGGGAGGATATGGAGGACGAAGAGACTGTAGTGAAATTGCAAACAGAGGTTCAAAAACATGAAAACTACTGCTCCTTACTAAGAAAAAATCGTTCTGCTCTTCAATTTAAAGCTGAACTGTTGGAGAATCAAGTTCACTCCATGAATCTTCGCCTAGTCAACTTTCTACGTTCACCTTTAATATCAGCAAGAGACATGTTTAAACAATATTTGGTAAAAATATTAGGAGTTCCACCAGAATCTCAACCTCCATTATCGAAGGTCATCTACATTCCACCTTGGAAGAAAGGTTGTGCTGGATCTCAGCAACTCTCTCTTCCTGAGATACAACATGAAGATATTCTAAATATATCTAATATTCTTGAATCTAGTGATTCTGAAACTGTTGTTCCTGCTACTATGTTAATAACATTAGCATTGCTGTCTGATTGTGAATGGCTTGTTAAGCTTTATTTCAGGAAGCACTCCATGCCCTTTAAGGGGCTATTAGTTGAATTTATCCTTCTTCTTAAACAGCAGTGGTCCAGTTGGGGAGATTTTTTTTTTAATCTCCATGTAAGTGCCTTGTGAGGTTATATAGTCCATAAACTATGTTTTTCTATCCCTCCCAACTGGCTGCCTTCGTCAGCTCTCATCTTATTGTTACCCCCCAGGGTATAGTCGAGTAAAGACTTATTGCAGCATTTATTAATTAGGTCTGTAGATTAAGCTGATTTATTATGGTTTCCTCTTATGTTTGATATGTCTGAATAAAAAGCAGTCACGTCCAAGTTCAGACACGATTTCACAAACATAGACATGCCTGATATGGATGTCTGTAGGGTCGTCTACATAGACATCCTGAGAATAGTATTCCAGACTGTGGACATCTAGGAATAGTCTAATTGTTAGAATAATGGACTAAGACCAGGAAACAGTCCAAACAAAAGAAGCACAACACACTCACAAAATCAAAGAACACAGTTCCAGAGCGAGGTGATAAAGCACAAAAGAAGTTTATTGAGTATGCACAGAAGTAGTTACCCAACACGGCCATGTTTTGGCAAAGCTTTCTTCAGGGGTAATACTTTAAAACAAACTACAAATAAAACATTTATATAGATAAAGTAAGAGTAAAAACAAAAATGATAATAAAACCATTAGGTCTATATAAGAATGGTATGTTAAAATAACCAAAAGTAGTTAAATGATAAAACTAATAGTAACACATAAGAAAAGAAGAAGAGAATACCCTGATAAATCAGTGAACATTGAACTAAAATTATGATGTTAAAAATGACAGGATAAGGCATTAAAACATCATAAAATAGGAACACATAGGAGGTAAGGAATAAAAATTTAAAAGCAGTAAAATATAATTACTAAAAAAACACATAAAAATTGTAATCCATGATAAAAATGAACATAGTAATGTCATATGTAAGAAGAGGACTACCATGCCAGACATAATATATTAAATAAACACAACCATCCAAGGGGTAAATGAGAGTGTTAAAACCATATATTAAAATAAAAAATATAAAGTCTGGGGAAGGAACAAAGAAGAGGCAATATAGTAGTAGAACCAATACATGGTAAACTGCAAATTCACGTGCTGGAAAACACAGTTGAGATAAGCCACAGGGAAAGATAAAATCCAATGCAAAATCCTAGTTTAGGGTGGAGTACAAACGGACTTATTATGCAGGAATACAGGAATCAAAGGGACATGCGCCCACACCAATTATCATGGAGCATAGTGGAAGGGCTGTTTTTCCTACACTGTATGCTTTGAGGCAGGAATATAGTGAAAAGTGATGTGGAAGAAAAGGTGGTGTGACTGTTCTATACAATATATATTTGTCCAGCAGTGAAGCATGTCTAAAATACTTGTACAGATTATAGTGCATTACAAAGTGTGAACTATCCCTGTCAACATTACAGTGCCGACGCTAGCCAATGTAAAAATTATTTACAAAGATGCTTTGAAACATATAGTAAATGTGGTAACAAGGTGTGCTAATACTCAAGTCCCCAATAAAAATAATGGACATAAAAAATTGTAAATGGAAAAATGCACATTACCTGGTACAACGAGGATGTAATATATAGATGTAGGTTTGATGCATTCATCAGCGCATTCGACTTTACAGTATTGGGTAACTACTTCTGTGCACACCCAATAAACTTCTTTTGTGCTTCATCACCTCACTCTGGACCTGTGTTCTAAGATCAGGAAAGCCAAGATTCTAATCTCACTGCTGTGATCATGGCTATTGTGCACTTTCCCGATGCTTATTCATGCCTATAGCAGATATATCCTTAGATGTGTCTCCAGACATCTACACTGTAGAATGTTTCTGAGATCAGGCAGTGACATCCAGCTTCTTAGGAATGTCCCAGCCATGCCTCTACCACACCCCTGTTAAGATTTGGTTGTCCACAGATCCAGCTTCTAAAATGCCTCTGGAGACGTCTCTATGCCCGTTTTCAAAAGTCCAAAGCACAAATAGGGCTTCTAAAATACCCCCCCCCCCCCCATAGACACCTATGTGTCTTTATAAATTAAGCTACAAATAAGCCTTCTTAACCTCTGAATCAAGATGACATTTTATAAAATTACCCTCTATGTGTGAATTGTAACTCACTTAAAATTGTAGATAATGCGGTCCATAACTTTTTAAATTAAATAATGACACCTACTAACTGGCTAGTACAGAGTGGATTTCTAATGGACTCTGAAAAAGAACCATGGTCAATACCTCTTAGCTGAGGATGCTCTCTGCAATAGTCAAGTGGGGGGAGGGAGGAACTTGATAGGGAAAAGCCTGAAATCCCAACACCAAGGAACATGAAGTTGCCAGCCAGTCAAAATGATAATTTAAAATATAAAAAATAATGGGGACTATGTGCTATTCATTTATACGATTTTTTGCTTGCCCATTTATATAAGCATTCTGGACAAGTTATAGCAAAGCAAAAAGCATTAAACAGTACAATAGTAACAATCAATAGGGGAGCAGCTTATTGATTACAGCAGTAGACTGAGAACGAGGGATGCCAGAATTCAAATTCTGCTTCTCCCTATGATACCACTTGTGATCTTGAGAAACTCACTTCCCCATCCATTGCCTTAGGTACAACTTATATTATATGCCTTGCATCACATAAAAACAGGACCAACCCCAGGGATGGTACAAGGTAATGGGTGCTCTAGAGGTCTCCAATTCCGGTCCTGGAGGGCCTCAAACTAATCAGGTCTTCAGGATGCCTCTAATGAATATGCATGAGATATATTTGCATGCACCGCCCCATTGTATTCAAATGTATTTCATGCATATTCATTAATCCCACATCCCGCACTCACAGACCCCACACCCTTCTATAACAAAAGAATTTATATATATATATATATATATATATATATTAATCACTTTCAATGGACTTAATCCCAACTATAAACAATCATAGAGAAAAAGTAGTGAATGAATAAGCACACTAAACCATGGGTAGGAGAAAAAGCCTCAGGTAACGTAACCTCCCTCTATGTGGCTACTCAAAGCCATAGGGGAACAAACAGCTGCACATCATATGCTTAAAAAACTCCTCCCATAAGCCTCTGAGTCTGTGAGTGCGGGGTGTGGGATTTTTGATTTTTCTCTAGACCACTGTATTTGGTAGCAGTTTTGGTTGAAAAGTGACCATCACCCTGCATAATATACACAAACTTTCCATTATATCCCACTAATCCCCTTCAAACAATATTAATACAATTTATCTTTGAATTGACTACATTCAACACCCACTCTCAATCAGCTTATCCATATCTTAATAATCATTATCTGTAAATAAGTTATGTTTGAATCATGTAAATTACTTTGATTTTGCTTTGCACCTGTTAAACTATTAAGATCTTATCTTTATCTTATCTTTATTAAAATTTGATATACCGCTGCAGCAGCGCATTGAGCGGTGTACAATAAAATTTGATTAACACTACAATCCAGGAAAAGAACGCCAAATTCAAGACAGGAAAGAAAGTTAGAGAAGTGACCAAATCAAGACACTAAACAATAATTCATAATAAATTTGACACAACTGATGTTAACAATGTACAATAAATTATAACAAATCAAAAAGATGTTTCAATGTAACTGTTGTTCTAAATGTAAACTGCTTTGATTACCTGAAATAGCGGTATATAAAACTCACAAATAAATAAATATTCAACAAAACATCTGGAAAACCTGACTGGTTTGTGGCCTTCCAGAACCAGAATTGGAGACTCTGCCCTATACAAACATTCAGTCTTATGCCCCTCCTCCCTGAGTTTTTATTAAACTCAGTAATCATGATCATCTAAACACCTTCTAACAACATAAGAACAAAAAATATGCCATACTGGGTCAGACCAAGGGTCCATCAAGTTCACTATTCTGTTTGCAACAGTAGCTATTCCAGTCACAAGTACCTGTCAGGTTCCCAAAAGGAATATAGACTACATACTGCTTGTTCCAGGGGTAAGCAGTGGATTTCCCCTGTTGTCTTTAATAATGTTTTATAAACTTTTTCCTCCAGGAACTCATCCAAACCTCTTTTAAATCCAGCTACATTAACATCTTTTATTACATCCTCTGGTATCATCTTTCAGAGTTTGATTATGTGTTGTGTGAAAAAATATTTTCTCTGATTAGTCTTAAATGTGCTACATTGTAGCTTCATTGCGTGTCCCCTAGTCTTTCTACTTTTAGAAGGAGTAAACAACCGATCTACATTTACCTGCTCTACTCCATTCATTATTTCACAGGTCTGCGACTAAAAAGCTGTTTGATTATTTTCATCTAATTTCCATATATTTTGGTATGCTGAAAACAAATAAAATATTGAAAAAATTCCTAGACGTCATGATTTGCCACAACATGCAAAATTGTCTTCAAATTTATCAAATTTTTTCAAATTACTATTAATTAATTAAAATTACTTTTAATTAATTCACATAAGTGCATTTAAGATATAAAATGCCAAAAAAACCTTAATGGGGTTGTCCGAGTTATGTAAAAAAAAATATAGCACTGTAAATCTGATGGTCAGCAATATATGCATAAGCTAAGCAAGTTTTAAGTCCGTGCTTCTAATGGTAGAAGGGGTTAATCTTTCCTGAAGAATCCAGTGGGAGGGAGACACAGGGCAGATAGCAGCAGCTCCGGTCAGTGCAGGGGGCGTAGCCAGCACTGTGACATCTCGTGTACAGACACAGAGCTGCTCTCTCCTGCATGCCACACTTGTGCACGAATCATCATCAGGTTCTTGGTTCTAGGCTGTTCACACTTTTTCATCCCAATTCATATTAGCTCGTCATTCTTCAGCCGTTATGTTATGGCTCCGCGAAAGTGTATTAATTCGCCAGACAGTTTCTGTTTCATCTGTGGTGAATATACAGTATTGAAGCAACAGCAGAATATTACAGACTTTGTGAAAAAAGTATACTTTGCATACTTTGGACTAAAAACTGGAGATCAAGATAAAGTCTGGGCGCCTCATAAAGTGTGCAAACGGTGTGTTGAGGACCTCCGAAACTGGTTCAAGGGTAAGAAAAAATCTTTACGTTATAGGATTCCTATGGTATGGCGAGAAAAAAAGAACCAGTGACGACTGTTACTTTTGTTCATGCGATGTGAAAGGGTTTAATTCCAAATGGAAGCATTCCATTTCAAACCCCACTCGGCAATTCATCCCATCCCCCATGGCACAGATATACCACTACCCAAGCCCCCAGCTACCTTGGAAGAGATACCTAGCTCCGATGAAGGTGAAGTCATACCTGAACCAGATGACAAATCAAGTTCTGACTTTGAAGATGATACAAGACCAAAATTGTTTTCTCAGGAGGAGATGAATGATTTGGTAAGAGACTTGAATCTTCCCAAAGATGCCGCTGAGTTACTCGGATCAAGGCTGTAAAGCAGGAATTTATTGTTGCCAGGAGTGTCATCTTCATGGTTCAGACATCATGAAAAGGAGTTCGTTCCTTACTTCGCCCAGGAAGACAAGTTGATTTATTGCATCGATGTCGAAGGTCTGATGGGTCAATTTAAAATCCAATATGATTCAGAGCAATGGCGTCTTTTTATAGATTCTTCAAAAAGAAGTCTCAAAGCAGTTTTACTCCACAATGGTTTTTATGCTTCCATACCTGTAGGTCATTCCGTACACTTGAAGGAAACCTACGAGAACTTGGAATTGGTTCTTCATAAACTTAAATATGAAGACCATGGTTGGCAAGTGTATGGGGACTTGAAGGTCTTGTGCATGCTGCTTGGGCAACAAGCTGGGTATACCAAATATCCTTGTTTTCTGTGTCTATGGGACAGTCGAGACCGACAAAAATCACTGGACCAAGAAGAGTTGGCAGACGAGGGTGCTAAAAGTAGGTGAAAAAAATGTCCTCCGAGAAACTTTGGTACCTTCCCATAAAGTTCTTCTACCACCTCTCCACATAAAATTGGGATTGATGAAGCAATTCGTAAAATCACTTACAAGAGATGGAGAATGCTTCAAATACTTGGTCACCAAGTTTCTAGGCCTGTCGGAGGCAAAATTGAAGGAAGGTGTGTTCATCGGACCAGACATTAGAAGGCTTATAGTTGATCAAGAGTTTGTCAATACCATGACGGATCCTCAAAAAGAAGGGTGGATTGCATTTAAAGAAGTCGTACAGAAAGTTTTAGGCAATAACAAAGATCCTCACTACAAAAAGATCGTCGGACGAATGCTGAAAGCATTTCAAGCTTTAGGTTGGCTGATGAGTTTGAAAGTGCATTTCCTCCAGTCCCACCTTGTCTACTTTCCTGAAAATTTTGGAGCTGTGAGTGAGGAACAAGGTGAACGATTCCACCAAGATATTAGAGATGGAAAGGAGATACCAGGGAAAATGGAGCATTATAATGATGGCAGACTACTGTTGGATGCTTCAAAGAGACATTCCAGATGCTACTCACAAGGGTAAATGCACCAAGAGGAGCCTCACAAGGAAGAAGAATCGAGTTTAATGTGTGTAGGTGAGCTCATTTCAGTTCAAAAAAGGATTTTCATGAAAATATTGTAATAAAACCTTAATTTTATAAGTCTATTTCCATTTATTTTGAGGTATTGCCTTATTTAACATAGTTACCTAAATTGTCAGGAAACATGATGTCCTATGACAAAATGGAGGTCATTTTCAGATTCAGCGCACCAAAAAAAAAAGATTATGTGGAATAACCAAAACAGCTCTCGAAAAAAAATTTTTTGCAGACCTGTGATAGATTTCTATTCTATCTCCCTCAGCCATCTCTTTTCTAAGTTGTAGAGCCCTAACCTTTTAAACCCTTTCCTTGAATGGGATATCCTTCCATCCCCTTTACCATTTTGATTGCTCTTCTCTGTACTTTTTCTAATTCTGCTATATCCTTTTTAAGATATGATGACCAGAACTGCACACAATATTCAAGGTGTGGTCACACCATGGAGTGATATCCTTTAGCTTAATTTCCATTCCTTTCCTTATGATTCCTAACATTCCATTTGTTTCTTCATTGTGGCTGCACACTGGGCAGGGAGTTGCAACGTATTATGCACAGTGATGCCCCGATTCTTTTCCTGGGTGGTGAATCCTAATGTGCAACCTTGCATCATGTAACCGTAGTTTGGGTTGTTCTCTAAGTGCATAAGCTTGCTCTTGTCCACATTAAATTTCATCTGCCATTTGGACACCCAGTCTCCCAATTTCTCAAGGTCCTCTTGCAATTTTTCATAATCCTCTTGTGTTTCAATCCCTGTCAATAATTTTGTGTCTTCTGCATTTTGATCACTTGTTATTCCCATTTCCAGGTCATTTATAAATATGTTAAAAAGCAGCTGGCCCAGCATAGATCCCTGGAGTATTCCACTATTCACCTTTCTCCATTGAGAAAATTGGCCATTTTGCCCTACTCTCTGTTTTCTATCTTCTAAGTAGTTTCTAATCCACAATAATGCATTGGCTCCTATCCCATTACTTTTTAATATCCCCAAGAGTCTTTCATGAGGGACTTTGTCAAAGGCTTTCTGAAAATCCAGATACACTATATCAACCGGCTCATCTTCATCTACCTGTTTATTCACACCTTCAAAAAAAAATTATGAGAGATTATTGAGACAAGACTTTCCTTGGCTAAATCCGTATTGGCTTTCTGCCATTAAACCATGACTATCTACATATTGTTGTTAAGTGCCATCGAGTCGGTGTCATCTCATGGTGATCCTCTGGATAACTGACCTAAACTGTGTTTGGTCTTCAGTCAGTTGGCTCATTGTTGATAGAGTGGCACCCATAGCTGCTATTATTGTATCGAGCCATCCCATTGCCATCCTTCCTCTTTTGCGTTGACCTTCTACCTTGCCAAACATTACATCTTTCTCTAACAATCTCTCTCTTCACATGATGTGTCCAAAGTATGAAAATCAAAGTCTTGTCATCTGAGCTTCTAAGGAAAGCTTAGGTTTGATTTCCTCTAGTACTGACTGTTTGTTCTTCAGGCAGTCCATAATATACACAGTATTCATCACCAGTACCATAATTCAAAGGCATCAATTTTCTTCCTGTCTTTCTTTTTCACTGTCCAACTTTTGCATCCATATGATGTTATGATGTTATTGAAAATATCATGGCATAGACAAGTCAAATCTTTGTATGGAGAGAAACATCTCTGCTCTTCATAATCTTGTCTAGGTCCTTCATAGCCATTCTGCCAAGAGCAATGCATTGTTTGATTTATTGACTGTTTGTCCTTTCTTTATTGATAGTTGATCCAAGAAGGTAAAAGTTGTCAACTATTTTAATTTCTTCTCCATCAATGATGAACTTATTGATTTTGCTAGTTGTCATGATCTTTCTCTTCTTAACGTTAAGGTGCAAGCCCATTTTAAGTCTACGTTCCTTGATCCTGAGAAGCAAATGTTTCAGATCGCCTTCACTTTCAGCCAGTAATGTGGTATCATTAGCATAATGAAGATTGTTGATGAGTCTTCCACCAATCTTCATACCTTGGTTGTCTTCATACAGTCCTATTTCTCTGATGATTTGTTCTGCATATAAATTAAAGAGGTAGGGGAAAGGTATGCAGCCTTGTTGTGCATCTTTGCTGATTTTAAATCATTCTGTTTCTCCTAGTTCTGTTTGAACTGTTGCTTCTTGATCAATGTAAAGATTTTGCAAGAGAACTATCAGGTGTTCTGGTATACCCAAAGTTTCTCATGGTTTACATAGTCAAAAGCCTTGTTGTAGTCAATAAAACACATATGGATATCCTTTTGGTATTCTTTTGTCTTTTCAAGGATCCATCTCACATCCACGATGATGTCTCTCATTCTTTGCCCTTTCCTGAATCCTACTTGCACTTCAGGCAGTTCTCATTCCAGGTATGGTGTAGTTTTTGCTGAATGATCTTGAGTAGACCCTTGCTGGCAGGTGGGATCAGAGTGATTTTGCGATAATTTCCACAGTCAGTTGGATCACCTTTCTTCAGTATTGGTATAAACACAGACCTTTTCCCATCAGTTGCTATGAATTTGTCTTTCAAATTTCCTGGCAGAGCCTTGTAAGTATGGTAATAGCTTCATTCAATTGCTGTAATACTTCAGTGGGAATGTCATCAATGCCTGGTGTTTTGTTCTTTAATAAGGCTATATGCTGCTTCATCTTCTTTTTCATCACCAATGATTCCTGATCATAAGGTACAGGTTGAAATGGCTGTTGGTCCACTTGATCTTTATGGTATAATGACTCTGTATATTATTTCCATCTTTTCTTGATCTTCTCAACATCATTCAACATGGATCCTTGAGTATCTTGTAGCATTCCAATTCAAGGCTGGAATTTTTTCTTTAACTCTTGTAGTTTTAGGAAAGCTGATCTTGCTCTTCCTCTAATAGTTTCTGATTCTATTTCCTTGCATGCATCATTGTAGTATTTCTCCTTGTCTTGTCTTGCTGCACGATGGAAATCTCTGTTGAGTTCTGTGATTGCCTCTCTTTCTAATCTGGCTTTAGCTTCTCTGCATTTCTGGACAATTTTCAGAGTTTCTTCAGTTATCTATTTTGGCTGTTTTTGCTTCTTCACCTTTTGTAGAGACTTCTCGCTTTCTTCCAACACAACCTTCTTGATGTCATCCCATAACTCTTCTGGAGCTCTGTCATTTGTATCTAAAGCAGCAAATCGATTTTGCAGGCAGACTTTAAATTCCAGTGGTATATTGTCAAGGTCATATTTTGCTACATTTATGAAGTGGCTTGCTCTTTTTTAACTTTAGCTTGTTTGCATATTAGTAGTTGGTGATCTCTACCACAGTCTGCTCCAGGTCTTGTCTTTGTTAATGTTATTGAACTTTTCCATCATTGACTTCCACACATGTAGTCAATTTGATTTTTGTACAATCCATTGGGTGGTCAGCGCTTGTGTTGCTGGAAGAAGGTGTTTGAGATGAATAGATCATTGGTTTTGCAGAATTCTATTAGTCTTTCTCCAGCATTATTTATGTTGCCAAGTCTATATTTCCAACTGCTTTTCCTTCTTCTTTGTTGCCAACTTGTACATTCCAGTCACCCATGACTATCAGGATATCCTGTTTGCATGTTCTGTCAATTTCAGCTTGTACCTGTTCATAGAACTTAACTTCTTCCTCTTCTGCAGCTGTTTTTGGGGCATATACCTGAATTATAGTTGTGTTGATGGGTATGCCTCATAGACAAATAGAAATTAAGCATTCACTGACTGCATTGTATTCCATTACAGTTCTTGCAAGTTTCTTCTTAATTTTAAGTGCAACACCATTTCTTGTCTTTCATTTCCAGCATAGTAGACCGTATGATAATCAGATACAAAGTGTCCGATGTCAGTCCATTTCAATTCGCTGACACCCAACAGATGGAGTTGTACACATTCCATTTCATTCTTGATGGAAGGAGGCCAACCAGTGGGACACTGTGATACCTGGGTACAAATTATATCGTAATGATAGAGCTGATGGAGGGATTGTGCTCTATGTTAGAGAGGGCATTGAGTCAGAAAGGATTAAAGTTTTGCAGGAAACAAAATTTGCTGTAGAATCTCTATGGATTGAAATTCTATGTAAAAAGGGGAAGGCGATGGCAGTGGGGGTGTACTATCAACCGCCTGGCCAGAATGAACAAATGGATGATGAAATACTCAAAGAAATCAAGGAAGCTAACAAAAGTTACAGCGCATTAATAATACTGGGTGATTTCAATTACCCCGGTATCGACTGGGTCAGTGTCACGTCAGGACATGCTAGGGAGATAAAGTTCCTAGATGAAATAAATGACTGCTTCTTGGAGCAGCTGGTTCATGAACCGACCAGAGGGGAAGCCATATTAGACCTAGTCCTTAGTGGAACACCAGATCTAGTGCAAGAGATAAGGGTGTTGGGGCCACTTGGCAATAGTGATCATAGCATGATCGCCTTTGATTTAATTAGTGGAGGAGGGATAGTAAGGAAATCCACAGTACTACCTTTTAACTTTCGAAAGGGAGACTATGATAAAATGAGGAAAATAGTTAAGAAAAAGCTAAAAGGAGCAGTTGCAAAGGTTAAAGACTTACATCAAGCTTGGGTGTTGTTGAAAAATACTATCTTGGAAGCCCAGGCCAGCTGTATTCCACGCTTTAAGAAAAGTGGAAGGAAGTCCAAAAAACTGCCAGCATGGTTTAAAGGTGAGGTCAGAGGCTGTTGTTGCCAAAAAAGCATCTTTCAGGAAATGGAAAAAAAGAGCCAAATGACAAAACCTGGAAACAGCACAAGCACTGGTAAGTCAAATGCAAGGCATTGATAAGGCAGGCAAAGGGAGAATTTGAGAAGAAGCTTGCTGCGGAAGCAAAAACGTGAAATAAAGACTTTTTCAAGTACATTCGTAGCAAAAAACCTGTGAGTCAATTGGTCCATTAGATGATAGAGGGGTTAAAGGGGCATTAAGAGGCGACAATGTGAATGAATTCTTTGCTTTGGTCTTTACTGAGGAAGATGTAGGGATGTTACCCATGACTGAAGTGGTATTTAAAGGTGCGGAAGAATTGAAGGAAATATCGCTACATCGGGAAGATGTATTACGACTATTAGATAAATTGAAGAGTAGCAAATCACCTGGGCTGGATGGTATACATCCAAGGGTGTTGAAGAAGCTGAAATATGAAATTGCAGACCTGCTATTAGTAATCTGTGAACTAACATTAAAACCATCTCTAATACCTGAAGATTGGAGGATCACCAATGTAACACCAATTTTTAAGAAGGGTTCCAGGGGTGATCCGGGAAACTAGAGACCGGTGAGCCTGACGTCAGTACCGGGAAAAATGGTAGAAACCATCATAAAGAATAAAATTACTCAGCATGTAGATATTCATGGCCTAATGGGAGACAGCCAACATGGCTTTAAACAAGGAAGATCTTGTCTTACTAATCTGTTATGTTTTTTTGAAGGTGTGAATAAACAGATGGACAAAGGTGAGTCGGTTGATATAGTGTATCTGGACTTTCAGAAAGCCTTTGACAAGGTCCCTCATCAGAGACTTTTGGCAAAACTAAAGAGTCATGGGATAGGAGGCAGTGTACTACTGTGGATCAGGAACTGGTTAAAAGATAGAAAGCAGAGGGTAGGACTAAATGGCCAATTTTCCCAATGGAGAAAGGTGAATAGTGGTGTACCCCAGGGATCTGTGCTGGGTCCGCTGCTTTTTGACATATTCATAAACGACCTGGAGAGTGGAATAATGAGTGAGGTTATCAAATTTGCAGATGACACAAAACTATTTAAAGTTGTTAAAACCCAAGAGGATTGTGGAAAATTGCAAGAGGATCTTGATAAATTGGAAGACTGGGCATAAAAATGGCAGATGAATTTTAATGTGGACAAGTGCAAAGTTATGCACCTAGAGAAGAACAACCCAAACTATGGTTACACGATGCCAGGTTCCACATTAGGAACCACCACCCAGGAAAAAGATTTAGGCGTCATTGTGGATACTATGTTAAAACCCTCGGCCCAGTGTGCAGCGGCGGCCAAGAGAGCAAATAGAATGCTAAGTATCATAAGGAAAGGAATGGAAGGGAGGGAGGAGTAGCCTAGTGGTTGGGGCAAGGTACTTCAGGCCACAAGGTCAGGGGTTCAAATCCCACTAGAGGACAGCAACCTTGGGTCGGAAGGACTAGGGTTTCTAGTCCCACAGATGCTCCTTGTGGTCTTGGGCAAGCCACTTAACCCTCCATTGGCCATGTTCCCTGTAAGTATTAGTGTATGTGTCTCATATCCCCACGTGTTAAATATATCCCCAAATTGTGTTGTGACCGCTTTGATTGAAGGATAAGGCGGTATACCAAACTGTCTAAATAAAATAACTAAATAAATAAAAATGAAAAAAAGGATATTATAATGCCTCTATATTGTGTGCAATTCTGGTCGCCGTATCATTAAAAAGGATATAGCAGTATTAGAAAAGGTTCAGAGAAGAGCCACCAAAATGGTAAAGGGGATGGAGGGATACTCCTATGAAGAAAGGCTAAAAAGGTTAGGGCTCTTTAACCTGGAAAAGAGACGGCTGAGGGGAGATATGATAGAAGTCTATAAATTAATGAATGAGGTGGAACAGGTAAACGTAGATCAATTGTTTACGTTATCAGAACATAGAAAGACTAGGGGACATGTAATGAAGCTACAGGGTAAACTATTTAAGGCTAATAAAAGAAAATATTTTTTCACTCAACGTGTAATCAAACTCTGGAATTTGTTACCAGAGGATGTAGTAAAGGCTGTTACTGTAGCTGGGTTTAAAAAAGGTTTGGACAAGTTCCTGGAGGAAAGGTCCATAAACCATTATTAAGAAGGGACCCAGGATATCAATGCTTGACCGAGTACAAGCACTGTGGAACCTGTATCTTTTGGGGAAACTGCTAGGTACGTATGACCTAGATTGGCCACTGTTGGAAACAGGATACTGGGCTTGATGGACCTTGGTCTGACCCAGTATGGCATATCTTACGTTCTTATGTTCTTGACCACCTCCAACTTCCCTTGGTTCATGCTTCGTATGTTCCATGACCCAATATGTAAAACATCTTTGCAACTTCTGATTCTCATTTCATGCACAGCTACATCAGCAGTCAGACGTCTCGAGGGTTTTGATCCAACCATTTCATAAATGCTGGCTTTACACTGAGAAGTCTTCAGCTCATCCCCAGTAGCCAGTTGAATGCCTTACGACCTGGGGGTCTCATCTTCCATCTCTTCCCTCACTTGGTTTGCAGCTTGTTGTGCTGTGAGGGCTTGTGTGCATCAGTGATGCTGAGAGCTAAGCTATCGGTGGCTTAGCTACTTGCAGGGTCTCTCAAGATGGACAGGTCTCAGCTGAGGTGCCAGGCTAAGATAAACCATCTATCTGGGCAGCAGCAGAATGGGATGTTCCTGGTGGTGGAGGATCACATTTCTGTGGCAACTACAATAACACGACAATTACCTGTGCAGAAAAAAGGCCTGGCAAATCTACTTCTGTATCTTGCCACAAAAACCTAATGGAGAGTCACAAAACAAATTGCACTATAATTCTGGAAGATGATACTATCTACATATTCAGTAATTTTGTTCTTTATAATTGTTTCTACCATTTTGTCCAGTACTGACGTCAGGCTCACTGATCTGTAGTTTCCCAAATCTCCCCTAGACACCTTTTTAAAAATTGGTCTTGCACTGGACACTCCGGTCTTCAGGTAATATGGATGATTTTACACAGATTACTAAAAGAAAGTCTTATATTTCAGTTCTTTAAGCACCCTGAGATTAAATTCCTTCTGGTCCAGTGTTTTGCTATTCTTTAGTTTATCAATAGCTAATTACATCCTTCTAATTTATTGAGATTTGTTTTAATTCCATTGATACAGCACCTTTAAATATCATATCTGGCATGGGTAAGTTTCCTAAATCTTCTTCAGTAAAGACTGAAGCAAAAATTTCATTCAGTCTCTCCACTACGGCCTTGTCCTCTCTTATTGCACCTTTTACCCCTCCAACATCTAATGATCCAACTGACTCTCTCACAGGTATTTTGCTATGAATGTACTTGAAAAAGTTTTCATTATGCTCTTTTGCTTACACAGAAAGCTTCTTTTCAAATCCTTTCTTTGCCTGCCTTATCAATGCCTTGCATTTAACTTGCAAGTACTTATGCTGTTTCCTGTTTTCACCATTTGGCTTTTTTTTCCATTTTTTGAAAGATTCTATGTTAGCTATAAAGGCCTCTCTGACCTCACCTTTCAGCCATGCTGGCTGCCATTTGGCCTTCCTTCCACCTTTTTTAAAGCTGGAATACTTCTGGTCTGGGCTTCCAAAATAGTATTTTTATATAATGCCCAGGCCTGATGTAAACTCTTAACTTTTGCAGTTGCTCCTTTTATTTTTTTCTTAAACATTTTCCTCATTTAATCATAGTCTCCTTTTTTAAACTTAATTGCTAACACAGGAAATTTTCTTGCTATCCTTCCTCCATTTATGAAATCAAATGTGATATATCACCACTATTGCCATGTAACCCCAAAACCATTACCTCTCGCATTGGATCCTGCATACCACTAAGGACTAGGTCTAATATAGTTTCCCCTCGTGTCAGTTCCTGAACTAGCTGCTGCATGATGAAGTAATTTATTTCATCTTGAAACTTTATCTCAGTAGCATTCCTGTAGCAAAGTGCAATCAATGAATAAGTCCAGGAGTCAATTGACAGGGTCCAAGCCAGTTTATTGTGCACAGGCCCAGTCAGTCAAAGCTTCAAAAGGAACTGAGCAAAAGTTTCTACAGAGACATAACCATTTATACCTCTTTTTCAGTTTGAGAACTTTCTATTGGTTCCAACTCGATACATGCAAACTTCTCATTGGTCTTACATTCCCTGCACCTGTCCAATTAGAAATCCCTCCGGAGCCTGGCAACCGGCCCCCTCCCTTAGGATTGCTCTAACAATGGTGCAGTTCTTGATTTTGTTACTTCTCTACTGCAAGGTTATCCCTAGCTCCAGGAATGCATATATTGAAACATTTCTGTTCTTTCACACACAAGAGAATAACGGGAGACTTATGAATTCATAAAAACCTCTTATTAAGCAGTTTAAAACAGTTTTCTCATTTTTCACAGATTTTTGGTTCTTTTCTAGCTATAATGGGAGTTAGGATCCAGGCCTAACTTACAGGCCCTTCATAGTAGCAGGCCATGCTAGGCCATAGCCTACCACATTCCCCCCTTTGATTATTCTCACCCGCAAGTGAGGAAGGGTGAGAATTAAATCACTCATTAGTCAATTAACACATTATAGTGGTGTAATAGCATCATCGTCATGGGGTATAGGGTAATATTGCCACATAGCTAATACCTTCGCAGCTGCCTTCCGCTCTATAGTGTTATCAATTGTTGAGGTTATCATACGCAAGCAAAGGGTAGGAGACAAGGGAGCAATAAGCACATGGCTAGTATGAACAGTACAATAAACATAAGGGCTTTTAGACCACCAATCCATGAGAATAATGAACCAAACCACCCATCCATCTTTAAACTGTGCCAGGTCTGGACAGGCACAAATGTCTGCTGTCTCATCTGGGTGGCTAGATCTTCAACTACGTGCCCATTATTATCAATCTGTAAACAACAATTACTTAAATTCAACTTCCCACATACCCCACCTTCAGCTGCTAACAAATAATCTAAAGCCAAACAATTTTGATAAATGGCTGTACGCATTTGCGTACTTTGCTTAGCCAACAGAGTTAGTGCTTTACTAGTTTCATTGGTTATTATTTCAACAACAGCTTGCAAACGTATTATTCAATTAATCATGTAAACAGGAGTACGATATCCCCAAGTCCCATCCTGCTCCCAAGTAGCAGGTCTATAATATGAGATAATTCGCTCTGGTGGCCATTCTTCAGATAACGCGTCCCATTTGTCCCATTGGCCTATCTTCAAGGCCTCCTTCAGCTGTCGACTTCTGTACACAGGATATCCCAGTTGTTCTCCCTGGGATGTAGGCAAAAGGAAAAAGGAAGGTCATATGGTTCCCAATACACATGCGCCTCCCCAGTAGTGAGGGAGCCTAGCATATGCTCAGGTTCCGCAAATCCAGTACAGTCCAGGTGGTGCTTGCCAGGAATTATATGCTGCTAAGTTATCCAAATACTGGCAAGTTTGGGGAACTGAACTAGAGGATTGGAAGGTTCAGTAGCGTTGACTCCTGACCACCAAGACGTCTTCTTAGTGGTACTGTTGTAGAACTTCTGATTGAGACAGACCAGCTGCCCCACTTCCATATTAAACAATGGTCCATAGCGAGAAAAACATAAGTTACCTACAATGGAGTGGGCCAATACCCATTCACTTGTGGTATTGTGTATATTAGTCTGATTGTATGGAATAGAGTAGTTCAGTTCTTGTGCCTCCCAAGGCCATTGGTCTCACATCGTTGTTCCTCCACAAAACAAACAGTCTGAAACATGGAGACTAGATGCAACTGCTCCCGCTAATTCAAGAAACAAGTTCTGGGAGGCAGGAGGAATTTCAAACTCTGCTTTCATGGCTTCATAGAAGGAGTGATGTATACAATAGGGTGAGGATACATGGGTCTTAGTGTTTAATTGCAGATATAAGATAGTCCCAGGATCTATACCTCCTCCTGCTATACGCAACCCAAACTTGTATCCTTGCTTCCATTGGCTGGGGTTGACTATGAGAAGTTGAAGGGGATTACAGGCACCTTTCTGGCATTTCTTGGGCTCTGGTAGTCTAATCTTTGTTAAGCTGCCTTTGCGGTGATCACCATCTCGTCCCATAGGTGCATTCTTCCAAGTAGCAAAATATACACAGTCCCATTTTGGGCAAAAGTAATCATGTTTCGATGTGGTGGTGTAAATGGTGGCTGCGGAACTTTTTCCTGTACACCGTCCCCATCCGTAGGCTCCTTCTGGACACATGTATTTATCATCATGGTAGTATGCTCGCTCCCATGACCCACATCTGTGGTAAACATTTCTGTTGATTGCATCACAAGCATCAAAGTTCAAGATAATAGGTTTTGTGGGGTTGGTGAGGGGTTTTGTCGCATTCAGGATGGCTCCATCTTCATCATTCCATCGTATCTCAAATGTATAATATGAAGGGTTTTGTCAAGGGTTATAACAAGTCTTACTTTTCCCCTTTGTGTAAATATTCAGTTCGGTGCCATTATAAATACACCGGCTGACTGTACCAGTGCAAGTATAGTAGGAGTGATAGAGCAAAGTCTGAGTAATCTTTTGTCTTGTTCGGGTGGTGGTTATGCAAGCTGCACAAGGGGGTAGGGCAAAAGTCTTTTCCAAGATTCCCAGGATCACCACTCCCACAAGGCAATAGCGGAAGAACATTGTGATTACAGTCTTTGGGAGTTATCTGGAAAGTTGGGTATGATGAACTTGTTGAGTTTTCTTCTGTTTCTGCTGTGATGGTCACTCTCACGTGACGTAGGTGGATTCTGAAGATTCTCTATAAAGCTGGCTGTCTCCTCGGGGTGAGTCGCAATGGAGTCTTGGGATCATTCACTGACATCCATTGGCCAGGATCAGGAGCAGCTGCCGGCTTCACTCGACTGTGGTGGATCCAGGGTTCGAATTCTGCAACTTTCACTGCCGTGGGGGTTGACAGGATGACGACGTAGGGTCCCTTCCAATGCAGCGCCAGCGGGGTCTTTCTCCACTCTTTCACCCACACGGACGTTCCTGGCTTGAAGGGATGCAGAGGCTCGGTCAGGTTGATGGGTAGTCGATCTTGCACCCACATTTGGAGATTCTGCAAGACAGAATCTAAAACTAATAGTTCTTGTCTAATTATTTCAGATTCTATCTGTCTCATGTCTCCCTTTATTCCCTGCACTATGGGTGGAGGTCGCCCATACAAAATCTCAAAAGGGGAGACTCCTAAGGATCTGATGGGAGCTGAACATATCCTAAGAAGGGCTATGGGGAGAACTTGGAGCCACTTCAGGTGTGTTTCTTGGCAAAGCTTGGATAACTGAGTTTTCAAGGTTCTATTCATACGCTCTACTTTCCCTGAGCTCTGTGGTCTGTAAGCAGTGTGCAACTTCCATTTTATTTGCAGAGCTTGAGCTAACTGTTGGGTCACTTGGGATACAAATGATGGACCATTGTCTGACCCTATAGTTGATGGTATTCCAAATCGGGGAATGATCTCATGAAGCAATACCCTAGTGACTTTTCGGGCTTTCTCAGTTCGGGTGGGATAGGCTTCTACCCACCCTGAAAATGTGCAGACTAACACTAACATATAGTGATATTCATTTGCACGGGGCATTTCAGCAAAGTCTACCTGTATATCACTCATTGGGGTCACCCCTACTGACTGAACTCTTGGGGGTGGAACAGGTCCTTGCTTGGCATTATTTTTGGCACATATCAGACATTGCTGTGCCACCGAGGTGGTCAGGGATCCTAGCAGTGAAATACAGAAATGGGGTCTCAGGGCTTTTTCCATGGCTGTTTTTCCATAATGTGTGGCTTGATGAAAAGCTTGAACAAAGGCTGGCCCTAATGCTTCAGGGATGACTGTAGGACCTGGAGGTGGACTACCTTCTGGGGGTGGCAACACTATCCAACCTTGTTCTGACAAGACTCCTCCCTCCTTTTCACAATAATAGTCTAACTCTCTTGTAGTGTATCGGGGTCCCCAGGAACTGAGGGGCACAGGGAATAGGGCTGCTTGCATTACAGTATCTTGAGTCCTAACTTGTCCTGTGGTAGCTGCCTTCCGGGCTGTGGCATCTGCAAATCTATTCCCTCGGGTAACTTCTCCTGCTCCTGCCTGATGACCTCGGCAGTGCATGACTGCCACTTGTTTGGGGGCCCATACAGCATCTAATAACATCAATATCTCGGGCCCATACCTAATGGCCTTACCCCCTGAGGTGATCAACCCTCGCTCTTTATACAAGGCTCCATGTGCATGCAAAGTAGTGAAGGCATATTTGGAATCTGTGTACACATTTAAGCGGAGTCCTTCTCCTAATGTCAAGGCTCTGGTGAGGGCTATCAACTCAGCTTTCTGTGCAGAAGTTCCTGGGGTCAGGGCTGAGGACTCAACTACCAGATCAAGGGTCACCACTGCATATCCAGCACAACGATGTCCATTGATGTCCGTACTGCTTCCATCTACAAAGAAAGTCCGTTCAGGGTCCTCTAGAGGGACATCGGTCAAATCAGGGCGACTTGAAAATACAGTGTCCATGGTTTCTAAGCAATTATGATCAGGTGGCCCAGGACCAATTGGAAACAATGTAACAGGGTTCAGAGCTTGACTGACTTTCAACTGTATCCGGGGGTTTTCATACAGCATGCTCTGATATTTCAACATTCGTGCATTAGTTAGCCAGAAGTTTCCTTTGTGTTCCATGAGAGTCAGAACAGAGTGCGGCACGGTGACTTGAAGAGTTTGTCCTAGTGTGAGTCTATCTGCTTCACCCACTAGGAGGGCTGTTGCTGCAACAGCTCTCAAACAAGGAGGCCATCCTTTTGCAACTACATCTAATTGTTTTGACAGATAGGCCACTGGTCGTTGCCAAGATCCAAGAGATTGAGTCAATACTCCCAATGCGTTTCCTTGTGATTCATGGACAAAAAGATGGAAAGGCTTCTGAACATCTGGAAGACCTAAAGCTGGGGATGACATCAGAGCATTTTTCAAAGTCTGGAATGCTACATCTTGTTCAGGTCCCCAGTCTAGTGGAGATTTTTCCATTCCTTTGGTGACTTGGTATAGTGGTTTTGCAATCAGCGCGAAGTTGGGGATCCATATGTGACAGTATCCCGCGGCCCCCAGGAAGGCTCTTACTTGCCTCCTAGTGGTTGGAATGGGGATATTACATACAGCTTCTTTGCGTTCTGGTCCTAGACGTCGGATCCCACTGGACAACTGGAATACTAAATACTTGACTTCAGTTTGGCATAGTTGTGCTTTGGCTCTTGAGACTTTGTATCCAGCATCTTTGAGAAGGTACAAAAGTTCACTAGTAGCTTGTAGGCATTCACTTTTTGAGTTGGTGGCTATGAGCAAGTCATCTACATACTGAAGAAGAACCCTCTTTCCTGGGTCCACTGGATAACTTGAGAGATCTTGATTCAGGGCAGCACTGAAGAGAGTAGGTGAATTCTTGAATCCTTGGGATAATCTGGTCCAGGTGAGCTGGGCCCGCCTTCCTGTTGTGGGGTCTTGCCATTCAAAAGCGAATAAAAGTTGACTGGTGGGGGCTAGGCGCACACAGAAAAAGGCATCTTTCAGGTCCAGGACGGTGAAGTGAGTAGCCTCAGCGGGGATCAGTCCCAAGAGAGTATAAGGGTTTGGTACTACTGGGTGTATAGTTTCAACTGCATCATTTACTCACCTTAGATCTTGTACTGGGCGGTAGTCCCCTGTCCCAGGCTTCTTTACTGGGAGAAGGGGAGTGTTCCAAGGTGACTGGCATTCCTTGAGAAGTCCATACTTCAGCAGTTTCATCAAATGGCAGTGGATTCCTTCTATGGCTGGTCGAGGGAAAGGATACTGCTTCACATGCACTGGTTCCACTCCTGGCTTGAGGGTGACAATGACAGGGGCTATGTTCTTCGCTAGACCAGGTGGATTATCTTCTGCCCATACTATGTGGTTGGTAGGTATACAGGGACTAGTTGACTTGACTGGAGGTGCACTATAGAACCGCCACTCTTCTTCTCGGGGAACAGTAAGCACCATCAATCCAGCAGGCTTTGGGTTCACAGTCATTTTCATTTCTCCCCCTTCAGCAAAGGATATTTGTGCCTGGAGCTTGGCAAGCATGTCTCGGCCCAGTACTGGAATAGGGAACTCAGGCATATACAAGAACTGGTGCGTTATCTTCTGTCCCCCTAGTTCACACATGCGGTTCTGCAAGAATGACTTTGTGGCTTTATTTCCAGTGGCTCCCACAATAGTGACAGATCGTGAGGACAAAGGAGCTACTGGCTTGGCTACTACTGAATGTTCTGCTCCTGTATCTACCATAAATTCCATGAATTGGTCCCCTATCTTTAAACTGACCATAGGCTCCTGGGGACCCAGGGTGAACTTGGAGCCCGGTCTGGCCTAGTCTTCATCTATGTCATCCAGGTCATAACCCGTTGCTACTGCCACTACCTCAATGGCTTCCTCCCTCTCTTGCTGGAACTGTGTTCGGTTCATTCCTCCCCTCCTTCGAAATCGTCCTCCTGGCCTCCAGGGACTCCCTCCTCCCCTTGCAGGGGCGGAGTCCAGATGCGGGCACTCATTTCTCCAATGTCCTTCTTCCTTGCAGTAGGCGCACTGATTTGCACCCAATTGAGGCCTTTCACTTCCGCGGCCTCTTCCACGTCCTCTGATCCTTTGATTAGGAAAACCTCCTCCACGTCGTTCGGTTATAGCAGCAGCAAGAAGATCTGCCTTCTTCTTCATCTTTCGTTCACTTTCTCTGTCTCGTTCATTTTCACGATTCACAAATACTTTCTTAGCGACTTCCATTAACTGAGCTGTATTCATGCCCGCAAATCCATCCAATTTCTGCAATCTTCGCTTTATGTCTCTCTGGGACTGACTAACAAAGGCCGCATTTACCATGCGTAAATTTTCCTGAGCGGCGGGATCATATGGGGTATACAATCTATAAGCTTCAGACAACCGCTCATAAAAGGCCGCTGGGCTCTCATCTGGACCCTGGAGAACTTCCGATACTTTCCCGATATTCATGGCCCTCTGGCCTCCCTTCTTCAGGCCCTGCAATAAGGCCTGGCGAAATCTGGTTAGGGCCGCCTCCTCCCTTTCATCATTCGGGTCCCACCTGGGATCTTCATTGGGATATTCTGCAACAGCTGCTTGTGGGGGATTTATTCCTCCCCCTTCTACAGGGTTCTCTTCTAACCAATGGAGGGCTGCTTGCCCGATTCGCCCTCGCTCCTCAGTAGTAAAGAGGGTAGACAGGAGCTGGCGACAATCGGCCCAGGTAGGCTGATGGGTTTGCATAATGCTAGACATTAATTCTGTTAATTCCTGAGGCTTGGCTGTATAGGATGCATAATGCGTTTTCCAGTTTAATAAATCTGTAGTGGAAAAGGGTACATAAACTAAGCTGGTTGGTCCTGGTGCCATTTGGCCCTGATCATTTAAAACAGGTATTCCAGGCACTTGGCGTAATGGCATTAGGTGCCCTGCTTTCACCTTCTTCTTGGGAGTTATGCTTCTTAAATCATAAGGCTCCCGGGCACAAGTCTCCTTGGTGGGTGACCCTGAACTGGCAGGAGAGCCTCCGCTTTCTATCTCATCAGAGGACTCGAGTCCCCCTGCTGTGCTTGGGCCTGACTCGGGACTATCACTCGGGGTAGGGTGCTTCTTAGGCTGCTGCATCAGTATTTTCTGGGGCTCCTCTTCTGGCTCTACTTCAGGTCGTGGTGCTGTGGGAACTAACTTCTGTGGGTGCTGGGGTAACCTAGCCAGAATATCTGGGGACTCTGGGGCAGAATACACAGGCGGCTTCTCTTCCTTGACTTTTCTGGTTCCCCTAGTAGTAGCTACAAATATTTTACAGCGCTCCTCATAACAGCACTTCATCCATGAGGGCTGCTGTTCACACACACTTAACCAGGAATCTATATAGGGGAACTGGTCAAAATACACTCTTAGTATAAGCTGATGAATTCGTAAAACTGTTTCTAAATCAAAGGTGCCCCCACGGGGCCATGAAGCAGCTAACGCGGGCCACTCCCTTTCACATATTTTTAATCTGGATGGAGTCATTTTCATACCATAATCACCCGAAAATCCTTTACGGAAATTCTTGATCATACATGCCAGCGGAGTTTGCGTGGACTCTGTCCCTCCCATAATCTAAACGTACCTATGTACACTACCTACGTACTCAATGTACCTACGTATGCTACGTACCTACGTACACATAATGACGTACAAGACAACGAACAATAAGGATAGGTAGTATGGCTGTAGGTAAGGGGTCCGTACAGCCCACAAAACACTGGGGGGGACAAACACCACTCGCTTCCTCCTGTTCGCAAACTGGGCGCGGTCGCCCGGCCAGGAACTGCGCTTATTAGGAGTCCGCACTCGCTCGGTCTGTATTTCAAGACCTCTCACTCACACATGCAAGCATATTTCAACAGGAAATCATATTTCAATATTTCAAGTGCCCAGGTTTTCTGACTAACTGACTATTCCAAACAAGAAGGGTCGATGGCTTCGGCTTCCGCTTTCTCTTACGCGGAGCTTACTAGGATCGCCCTTATGGGAGGTGATCAGGCTCCCTTGTCTCGCCCACACTCATGCGAGATTTCCCAGTTAGTCTATACCAAATATACCAAATCAGTCCTGCGCACGCAAGACGTTGTCCCAGGCTGTTCTTTCTGACTATTGAATCACAAAAATGTCTACTCACTGGATCTGGTCCCCGATACCACACCAGCTTCTGAGTTGGTATATGGACTCCCCGGGTCGAAGGTGTTGGCCAGCTGGACCCGATGGCCCGCCGAGGCAGGCGGAACCCTCTCCGGCACAAAGGGGCCGGTGGCGCCTGAGGTTTCCCCCGCGGTCGGACAGACACAGTTCCAACCGGGCCAAACCTCAAGGCGAATTGCGTGGATTATTCACTTGAATACCATTTACCACTCGCACTTCCCGGCCAACGCACCAAGAATATGCTGTAGCAAAGTGCAATCAATGAATAAGTCCAGGAGTCAATTGACAGGGTCCAAGCCAGTTTATTGTGCACAGGCCCAGTCAGTCAAAGCTTCAAAAGGAACTGAGCAAAAGTTTCTACAGAGACATAACCATTTATACCTCTTTTTCAGTTTGATACATGAGAACTTTCTATTGGTTCCAACTCGATACATGCAAACTTCTCATTGGTCTTACATTCCCTGCACCTGTCCAATTAGAAATCCCTCCGGAGCCTGGCATCCGGCCCCCTCCCTTAAGATTGCCTTAACAATGGTGCAGTTCTTGATTTTGTTACTTCTCTACTGCAAGGTTGTCCTAGCTCCAGGAATGCATATATTGAAATATTTCTGTTCTTTCACACACAAGAGAATAACGGGAGACTTATGAATTCATAAAAACTTCTTATTAAGCAGTTTAAAACAGTTTTCTCATTTTTCACAGATTTTTGGTTCTTTTCTAGCTATAATGGGAGTTAGGATCCAGGCCTAACTTACAGGCCCTTCATAGTAGCAGGCCATGTTAGGCCATAGCCTACCACAGCATGTCCTGATGTGACATTGACCCAGTCAATACCGGGATAATTGAAATCTCCCTTAGTGTGTTGTAAACTTTGCTAGTTTCCTTAATTTTTATTAGCATTTCATCATCTGTCTGTTCGTTCTGGCCACATGGATGGTAGTACACCTCCACTGCCATTCCCTTCTCTTTTTGATATGGAATTTCTTTTTTTTTAAGTTTTATTTTAATCTTCAAAATATATACAAACATAAAATACATTGACTTACAATTTTTAAATCCATCCCCCCTCGCAACCATCATTATCTAATAGATAAATAATTATTAATGACCCTCTATACCCTTTCAAACCTTAAGTATGTTAGCAAAAGATATTTTTATTTATTTATTTATTTAACAGTATTTATATACCACCTTTTCCTTAAATCAAGGTGGTTTACATTAAAACTCAATTTTTACCTTGTCAAACTGCCCAGATTAACAAGGTTGTTTACATTAAAACTCCATCGATGAACTCAAGTATTTACATTGTAACAAGGTGTTTTACAACTCTGTAACTTGGAGACATCATTGTGACATAACATTGTGTCATAACAGTATGTTTCAATAACTTATTTAGATCAGTAAACTATTTACAGTTTGAGATCATGCTGTAAGATCATGGTCATTGTTCAGCAGATATGGAGGTAGCGCCCTCCATTTTACATGTTAAACATACTGCATGCCACCAAAATGTTGCATTCAGGCTGGTGGGGTTTTTCCATTTGTTAAGAATGTGCTGAATAGTCACCAAAATCATTATGGGCCTAATTCCGAGATGGATCCAGTGACGGGGAAGAGCCGGCGGGGGGCGGGGTCTGGGCGGAGTAGGTGTGGGCCGAGCTGGCAGGACATACAGGGCCTATTTAGGTTACGGCCCTGTATGTATTGCAGGGTCAGAAGGGACGTGCTGATTATTCCATCTCGAAGGTGGGTCAATCAGGCCTGGGGATCTCCCCCCCCCCCGAAGCCAGGTGAAGGGGGGTCCCCGCTGCACGATCTGGGCCTCAGCTGGCTAGCTGTGGGTTGGGCAGTAGAGAAGAGGGGAGGCTGAGTCACGGGAGCATTTGCTCCCACAGTACAGAATTGGGTCCTAACGGGCCCATCTTGCTTGGGGCCATCCAGAAGGCCCAGATGTGCCCCTTTGTGAATTGGGCTCCATCTTAAATAAAAGACTGTCTGATTTAGAGAGGCTATTATTCAAGCAAAGAGAACGGTATATGATTACCTGCATGGAAACATCTATCTTCAACTGGAAGATTTTGCATTAATATTTCGAGACACCACCACAGAAAGACTTTACTAGGGGGCAATTGTAAATCATTTGCGACATGGTCCCAATCTTGGTGGAGTAATGTGAGCAATTGCTAGATTACAAAAGGCCCACTTTATACATTCGTAATAGAGTCCAATAGGCTCGGTGTGCTAAAAAAAAGAGTGATTGTGAACGACTACTGGAAAGAGTTGGAGTCTGGCAGCTCATAGTAACATAGTAACATAGTAAATGACAGCAGATAAAGACCAGTATGGTCCATCTAGTCTGCCCAGTAAGATGGCCGGAGTAAGATGGCAGAAGTAGGTGCCACTCTGTACAGGCCACCCCTCAGGCCACCCCTCCCCATGTCTTTGTTTAGGGGTGAACCCACCGCTCCATGCAGGACACCCCTATTTATTGAGAAGTTAGATGATTCAGTTTATTTTTATTTTATTCTGTTGCTATAAATGGATCCATTGTGTCTGTCCCATGCCATTTTGAATTCTGTCACTGTATTTGCCCCCACCACCTCCAACAGGAGGGTATTCCAAGCATCCACCACCCTTTCAGTGAAAAAGTATTTCCTGATATTGCCTTTCAATTTTCCACCTTGCAGCTTCATGTTATGCCCGCTCATTTTACAGCTTCCCCGTCTTTGGAAGAGGTTTGTTTGTTCATTATTTCTCCTTAAGTATTTAAAGGTCTGAATCATATCTCCCCTATCACTCCTCTCCTCCAAAGTGTACATATTTAGGTCTTCAAGTCTCTTCTCATAAGGCTTCAGACACAGGCTCCAAATCATTTTGGTCGCCTTCCTCTGAACAGTTTCCATTCTTTTTACATCCTTTGCAAGATACGGTCTCCAAAACTGAACACAGTATTCCAAGTGAGGCCTCAGCAGTGACTTGTACAATGGTATTAGAACCTCTTTCTTTCTGCTGGTAATTCCTCTTTGTATGCAGCCCAGCATCCTCCTGCCTTTTGCCACCGCTTTGTCGCACTGTTTTGCCATCTGGAGATCTACAGAAATAATCACACCAAGGTCTTTCTCCTGATCTGTGCACACCAACCTCTCGCCCCCTATCGTGTACATTTCTCTTGGGTTTCTGCTACCCAAGTGCATGACTCTGCACTTCTTTGCATTAAATCTTATTTGCCAAGCATTAGACCATTCTTCCAGCTTTTGTAGATCTTTTCTCATGTTAAGGACTCCCTCGGGGGAGTCCACTCTGTTGCAAATTTTTGTGTCATCTGCAAAAAGACAGACCTTTCTATTCAGTCTTTCAGCAATATCACTCACAAATACATTGAACAGTGCCGGGCCCAGGACCAAACCCTGGGGCACCCCGCTAATCACCTTCCTTTCCTCCGAGTGAGCTCCATTTACCATCACCTTCTGTCGTCTATCAGTCAACCTATTTCTGATCCAGTTTAACGCCTTGGGACCCATCCCCAAACTACTGAGTTTATTGATAAGCCTTCTGTGAGGAACAGTATCAAAGGCTTTGCTGAAATCCAGGTAGATGACATCCATCGCATACCCCTGATCTAGTTCTCTGGTCACCCAGCCTAAGAACTCAATCAGATTTGTTTGACAAGATCGTCCTTCGGTAAAACCATGTTGCCTCGGATCTTGCAACCTGTTGGTTTTGAGAAAGTTCACTATTCGCTCCTTCAGAAGTGCCTCCATTACTTTTCCCACCACCGAGATAGTTTGACACTTCTTCCCTGTCACCACTTTTGTGTAGAGGTACGACATCAGCCAGTCTCCAGTCCTGAGGAACTACTCCTGTTTCCAAGGAACTGTTGAAAACATCCTTTAACGGCCCTGCAAGAACCTCTCTGAGCTCTTTCAGTATCCTGGGATGTATCCCATCCAGTCCCATGGCCTTGTCCACTTTCAGTTTCGCAAGTTGTTCTAACACATCATCTTCTGTGAATGGTGTGGTATCTACTTCATTCCCATCTTTATATTTGAGAGTCACAGTTGGTCCTTCCACAGGATTTTCTTTAGTAAAAAGAGAGCAGAAGTATTTGTTTAGCAATTCTGCTTTTTCAATGTCCCTTTCCACGAGTCCATTCCCAGCACTTCTGAGTCCTGCAATTCCACCTCTGATCTTCTTCCTTTCCCGAATATACCTGAAGAAAGTTTTGTCGCCACACTTCACATCTTTAGCCATCTTTTCCTCTGCCTTTGATTTTGCTATCCTTATTTCTCTTTTTGTCTGTTTGAGTTTGATCCTGCATTCATTTCTGTGTTCCTCTGTTTGCAAGCTTTTGAATTTTGCGAAAACTGTGTTTTTTTTGCCTTTATTTGAGCAGTCACTTCTTTGGAAAACCAAATTGGTTTCCTTCTCCTTTTGTTTTTATTTACTTTTCTTACATATTTATCTGTTGCCCCTTTTATTGCCACCTTTAGTTTAGCCCATTGCAATTCCACTTCCCTTATCTCCTTCCACCCTGTCAACTCCTCCTTTAGGTACATGGCCATTTTTTTGAAATCAATGTTTTTGAAGTTTAGGACTTTGAGCTTGCTATAGTTAGACTGCACCTTGTTTTTTTTATCTCAAACCACACCGTGTGATGATCGCTGCTGCTCACAGGTGCACCCACCCACACATTCGACACGCTATCACCGTTGGTGAGGACTAAATCCAAAAGGATTCTCAATTGATGTCATCCCTTTCAGTCCCTGTTTCGAATTCCCAAATTCTACATACCCCATTTATGGTCATTTAACAAATTATAGTATCCAGGCGTAATTTTCCCATTTGCTCTAATCGTCTCACATAAAGAGGACATATCCGATGAGGGACATACTCCCTGGGGCCATGGTATGTCCTGTGTCAGATTCAAGACGGCTACTTTCCGAGCCTGGACAAGCGACAAACCAAATGTCGACATCAAATATTCTGGACTAGCAACAGCACCATCAATCAAGACTTGGCCTACACGGTGAATGCTTTTCTCTATCCAACCCTTCCAGAATATTTTCTTACCCTTTACCCTCACTAATGGATTGTACCATAGTGAAGATTTTTTTGAGATAGTGTACAAAGAAGTACAACAGGCAAGTTAACAAAGGTATATTTAGCTTGGAGTGAGTTGCGGCCAAAGTTGGCAACTGAAAAGATTTTGCAAGTATTCTTTCCATTTTGATCCACGGTATGTCAGATTTCTCAACTAATCATAATGCACCATAGCATAGGAGAATTGCTGTATGATAAGTCCTGAAGTCTGTAAATTTTACCCCCTCCCCCTCTTCGCTTAAAAAGCTTAAGGGTCGATAAAACTATACGTGATCTCTTATTTTTCCATAAGACGTTCATAGAGATTTTACAGTGCATTTTGTTTCCTGCAAAACCTTTATCCTGTTTGACTCAATACTCTCTTTAATAGTCCTGTAAAAATGCACTACTAAACATCATGAGCCAGATTCCATCCCCAATGTTCAGGCCCTCTGTGCGCCCGGTCAGAACGGGGTCGGGAGGAGGAATGGAATAACCCCACATAACTTTAAATATTAAACTTTGCTTTATTTGTATGTGTGTGCTTGCTGTTCCCACAGGTAAAAGAATATGCTGATGGTTCTTTGAGTTTGTGTGGCTATGAGAAACTATTCTTTTGCTTTGAATGCTGCTGCTCTTTGTGGCCCATCTCACCCCCCAGAAGTTACTTCCATAGGTGATCACCTAGTCTTGCCTAATGGTTGACTGGCCCTACAGGGAAACTATATACTGGATCTGAATATGCTGCACACCTTGAACTCAAATTGAGAAGAAGAAGGTAGATGATCCAAGATGGCCGACGCAGCATAATGCTTTCAGCATGGCTTTTTTCTTCATATTAAGTTTTTTTATTATGGGCAAGAGGAAAGGAAAAACTTGGGCCTTACCCCCTGCAGGATGCGCAGAAACCTGCCTCTGGTTCAATTGATACCTTTTTGTCCTGTCCAGGAGCTACCTTGGCAAACTCAGGAGATAGCCCGTGATTGTTACTAGTGTGTGCAGGAGCAATCAATGATGATAATGGGCTCAAGTCCTCATTGAGCCTGGAAATATGGGATCCTCAGTTGCAGTGCTGCCCAGTGCAGTCTCTGAGCTTTCTGCCTAGTGTCCTGATGTCAGTGGGGGGAGGGCAAGAGACAGAGACTTGGGTTGGAACCAGCAAGGAACAGCTGGTGGTGTCAGCATTTTGGTGGTGGAAGGAGTGGACAGACAGCATCAAGCAATGGATGAGTCTATGCAATTGGGAATTTATTTATTTATTTAGCTGTATTTATATCCCGCTTTTCACTGGGTCAAAGCGGTCAATTGGGAGATACATTTAACACGAGGGGATATGACACACATACGCTAATACTTACAGGGAACATGGGCAATGGAGGGTTAAGTGGCTTGCCCAAGACCACAAGGAGTGCCTATAGGACTAGAAATCCCAGTCCCTCCGGCCTGAGATTGCTGTTCCCAGGTGGAACTTGAACCCCCGGCCCTCCGGCCCGAAGTACCTTGTCCTAACCACTAGGCCACTCCTCCCTGGAACAGCTCATGCTCCGCATGTGGGAGACAACGGCCTCAGTGCCGGCAGTGAGCAGATGGCAGTTTGTCTGCCTTCATGGACCAGCAGCAGGCGCTGTTGTCCAGTTCGACCAGTTCATCCACTCCGACCACTGGGCCGTCGACCTCCAAGACGTCCCCAGAGGCTAAGGTGATCCTTGAGGTCCTTCAGCCTCAAGTCAATCCTCGGCCGAGGTCATGCTCTGAGTCCTGCTCATTGGGACCGTGGTCATCCCCAGCAAGTCTACTGGGTGCCAGCAGTGGAGCATCAGGGCCCTCAAGGTCCACAGAGTAGCCCTCGGCTGAGTCCTCCAAGGAATTCTCTGAGTGGGAGACGGAGGACATGGGTTTTTTGGACTTTGTCAAGGACATGTCCAAGGCCCTCGCATTCCCGACCGAGTCAGAGGAGGACCCTTGGGTGGATGAGTTAGAGATCCACCAGTATGAGGCCCCTCCTTGGGAATTGCTAACAGTACCCATCCCTCCCATCCTGGAACAGCTCATGCTCCGCATGTGGGAGACAACGGCCTCAGTGCCGGCAGTGAGCAGATGGCTCGACTCGATGTATCAGGTCCGCTGGAGCCCGGGCTTCCAGAAGTCACAACTGCTGCATAACTCCATGGTGGTGGAGTCGGCCATGCATTGACTGACAAGCCAGAAAACTCACTCCTCGGTGCCTCCCGGCAGGGAGGACCACACCTTCGATGCCCTCGGCAGAAAGTGCTACCAGGGCTCGATGCTTCTCTGCCGCATCTAGGCCTACCAGCTGTACATGGGCATGTACCTGAGAGACCTGGCAAAGGAACTTGCCGGGTTCTCTGCTGGTCTCTCCAAGGAATCCTTGCAGCATTTCAAGAGCCTGGCCAAGGCCGTCCGTGAGTGCTCTAAATTTATGTCTCAAGCGGCCTATGACAGGTTTGAATCGGCAGCTCGAATAGCTGTGGTGGGCATCAGTGCATGCCACCAAGCTTGGCTTCAGTCATCCAATCTCGAGCAGTGTGGGTTCAGGACAAACTGGCCGTTGTCCCATGCCAAGGGGAGAACCTCTTTAGAAAACCCATGACCAACAAGGCTGCCGAGCTGGAGACCGAGTTCATGACGAGGACTAGGCTCTCTAAGAAGACCTCTGCCCCTCCTCGATGCAAGAGCTTGGGTAAAAAGCCCTTTTACCCAAGGAAGGGAGCTGCTTACTGGAACTACCCACCCTATCAGGCCTCCTCGGCTCCCCAACAGGGTCAGCAGGCCAAGGGATATGGGCATGGCCTGCGTAAGCAGAAAGCTCCAAAATGCCAGGTACCAGCACCAACCCAGCCAGGGGGGAGCTTTTGACTCCTTGAGCATATCCTCTCTACCCCAAGGAGATCAGTAGCCCACAGGGGGACACCTGGCTCTTTATGCCCAGAGATGGATGGCTATTACCACTGATTCCTGGGTATTGAGGGTAGTCATGGAGGGTTATCTCCTTCATCTGGCTCAGACACCCCTCTCTTATTTTCTGGGAGAGCCCCTCAGGCAACCCCTACACCAGGACCTTCTCTTGAAGGAGTTGGCAGGTCTTCTAGAGGACAAGGTGGTGGAACCAGTGCCCCACACCTCAGGGGCAAGGGTTTCTACTCCAGAAATGTCTTCATCCCAAAGAGGACAGGAGGCCTAAGGCCCATCCTCGACCTGCACAACCTCAACAAATTCCAGGTGAGGGAGAAGTTCAAGATGCTCTCCCTTGGAATATTGCTGCCATACTCCAGCAGGGAGACTGGCTATGCTCCTTAGACCTCAAGGATGCTTATACTCACATCCTCATCCACCCCATCCACAGGCAATACCTGCGGTTCATAGTAGGGGGCAGGCACTTTCAATACAGGGTACTCTCCTTCGGTCTAGCCTCTGCCCCATGGGTCTTCACAAAATGCCTGGCAGTCATGGCCACCTTCTTCCAGCTCCAGGGTATCTTTGTTTTTCCCTACCTGGACGACTGGCTCATAAGGGGAGGCACAGCCTCAGAGATGCAGCAGGCCACCGCTCGCACCATCCAGGTTCTGCAACACTTAGGCTTTGTCATAAACTACCCCAAGTCTCACCTCCTGCCCACACAGTGCCTGGAGTTCATCAGAACAAAGCTTGACACCCTCCAGTCAAGGGCTTTCCTGCCCAAGAACCGAGCTGATCAGCTCCGGTCCCTTGCTCGGGACATACAGCACCGTCCCTTGGTGCCCGCCCGGCTTCTTCTGCGCTTCCTCGGGCACATGGCCTCCATGGTCCATGTCACCCCAGACGCTCGCCTCCACATGAGGACGGCACAGTGATGTCTCCGGGACCAGTGGTCTCAGGCCACGGGCCATCTCCGGGACCAAGACTTGGTGACCCGCTAGTTGGCAGACTCCCTGGATTTGTGGCAGTCGCCCCGGCATCTTGAAGCGGGCATGCCTTTTCAGGCCCCAAGTCACTCGAGGGTCCTCACCACAGACGCCTCCCTGCTCGGTTGTGGAGCCCACCATGGAGATCTCTGCAATTGGGCAACTGGTCACCAGACGAGAGCACCCAGCAGATCAACCTCCTGGAGCTCTGGGCCATACACCTTGCCCTGAGGGTCTTTTGTCACCACCTACATCACCAGTCGGTGCTGGTCCAGACGGACAATCAGATGATGATGTTCTACAGGAACAAACAGGGGGGCACAGGGTCTCATGCCCTTTGTCAGGAGGCACTGGTCTTCTGCTTGTATGCAATCCATCAGGTAATCCTCCTGCGGGCAGTGTACCTGACAGTCCAGGACAACCTGCTGGCCGATAGGCTCAGCAGGGTTCTCCAGCCGCACGAGTGGCAGCTGAACCCCAGTGTAGCCAGTTGGCTTTTCGGTCTCGGGGGGAACCCGTGATGGACCTGTTCGCCAGTCTGGACAACATTCAGTTGCCCCTGTTTTGCTCCCGGCAGACCCACCCCTCCAGGGTGATAGCAGACGTGTTCCTGGTCTCATGGTCGGAGGGCCTCATGTATGCCTTCCCTCTGACGCCACTGATTGCCAAGACCCTGTTCAGGGCATTCCCCAACAGGGCCTCACTCATCCTCATAGCTCCTCAGTTGCCCAGGCAGCAGTGATTTCCGCTGCTTCTGAGGCTGGAGGTCCCCATCCCCCTGGAAACTGACCCGAGTCTTCTATCCTAGGAGGGGGGGCTCTCTCCTGCACCCCAACCTCGGGTTCCTCTCGCTGACAGTATGGCTGCTGAGAGGGTAACTCTGTCCACTCGCAACCTCCCGGTGGATCTGGAGAACATTCTGCTGGCCTCTCGCAAGGCCTCCATTAAGAAGGCTTATGCCCTCAAATGGCACAGGTTCTCTGTTTGGTGCACCCAATAGGGGGCTGATCCTTTCCTCTGCCCGGTACCTCTGGTGTTGCAGTACCTTCTTCACCTTTCTCAGTCCAGGCTCAAGTCTAACTCCGGTGGATGGTAAACCCCTCTCAGTCCAACAGTTGGTGACCCTTTTCCTTAGGGGCCTTCTCCTATCAAAGCCCCCGGTTTGCCCTCCGGCAACCAAATGGGACCTCAATATGGTGTTGAAGCATCTCATTTGCCTGCCCTTTGAGTCTCTGGCTACTTGCCACCTTCGCTACCTCTCATGCAAGGTGGTTTTCCTGGTTGCACTCACCTCCGCTCGCAGAGTTAGTGAGCTCCAAGCCCTTGTGGCAGAGGCGCCTTATACCAGGTTCTACAAGAACAGAGTGGTGCTTCACACGCACCCCAAATTCCTGCTGAACGTAGTATCACCCTTCATCTTAACTAGGAAGTGGTGCTCCTTACCTTTTTTCCAAGATCTCACTCCAGTCGGGCGGAGATGGTCCTTCACACCTTGGACTACAAGAGTGTCCTGTCCTTCTATATCCAATGCACTCAGGGCCACTGCAAGGCTTCTCAGATTTTTATCCCCTGTGACCCCAGTAGGATGGGGGAGGCGGTGACTAAGCGTAGCTGTCCACCTGGGTGGTGGACTGTATCACCCTCGCTTATGAGCAGGTGGAGCTCCCACTGGAGGGCCACATCACGGTGCACCATGTCAGGGCTATGGCTGCTTCGGTGGCAAACTTGCGCTCTGTCCCGATGGTGGACTTCTGCCGGGCCGCCACCTGGTCTTCAGTACATACCTTCGCAGCCCATTACTGCCTGAAAAGAGAGTCCCGACGGGACAGTGCCTTCGGCCAGGCTGTACTCCGTAACCTTTTCAGGTTCTAGGCAACTCCTACCCTCCGACCTTTCTGTGTTTAGGCTACCAGAGTACTAGTTCATCAGACATAGAGGTCCTCCTGCTGCTGCTTGCGGCTCCCTCAGGGGAGTCCTATTGTTTTGCTATGGGCTTTCGGTAGCCTGTAGCTGGGGAGTCCCATATGTGAGGACTGGCTTCCTGCTTGTTCCCAGAGAACACCTGTTACAGGTGAGTAACTATGCTTACTGCTTCTTCCAGCTGTTGTACAGCTAGGTGCTTTGTTTTTCCTGAAATTTCCATGTAAATATATTATAAAATACCAATCTGTGAAATATGTTTTTTTTATCCCTCCCATTCAGCGAGATTTATCTTTGCCAAGCAAATCCCTACTTTGTTGTCTTCTCCGACCTTAATATCCTGAGAAACTCCCGCTTAGATAGTTTGTTTCTCCTGGGTTTTGTGTGTTTGTGTCTTTTTTTCCCTATTCTATTAATGACCTGAATAGGGTTTGTTTTTCCTTTCTCTACTTGACTTGGATTTCCATCTTGTTGAGGACTTGAGTTGGATTGTATATCTTTTTTTTTTGTTATTTCCTGCATATTACTCAGATTTCGATTTATTTGTCTGGTAACAGCTTTTCTGTATAAGTGTATAAATTGCTTAATTGTAAGTTTCAAATTTCATAAATACGATTTTTTTAAAATGAAAAGAAGCAGGTAATTGAGGGTGCAATATTCAGTAAATCACTGAGCAGCATATTATCCAGATAAGGAAATCTGCAGAAAAGAAAGCCTGGATTTTTGGCCACAGGACATCTGTCTGGAGAGTGGCTAAAAATAACCAGACAGGTGACAAAAGACACAGGTGCCTAAATGACCTTATCCAGCACATTGAAAATTTGAGGTTGCTATCATGGAAACTGCATAGAATGGAAATTGAAACTACTCAGATAAATGGGGAAATCAAACAGTGCTGAATATCCACCACAGCAAGAGCCACATAGCTTTGAATATTGCCAGGTGAAAAGTTATGTCCTGCTGTTGCTATCCTGCCCTTCCTTGGTCTCAACTACCAACTGGGAGCTTTTACAATCTTCTCTAGCAGAGCTCACTGTTGCTGTCCCTAAACTAGTGATTCTAGATGATCTGAACATTCATATAGATAACCCTTTAAGACTGCGGGACAAACTATTCTGTACTCTTTTATCTGATCTCAATCTCTGCCAGCATATAACATTCCCTACTCACCAGACTCGATACACACTTGACCTGGTTATGATTCATTCTGACTCAACTCTTCACCTTACTCACTTTCAGCACACAGCTCTCCCATGGACTGAAAAATCACTTATCTACTTTAACATCCTCTAATCCCACTGTCCAGAAATATCTTCCATGTTCTCAGCTGCTCTGGTTGTGTATCACCGAAAGTTCACCCCTCACACATTGTCCAGTCTCCCAGCCACAGACTCTCTCTTTCCCATGGACCTGGCTACCCTCCCTGTGGAGTGGCAAACTTTGCTCTGGGATGAAGTGCTTTTACAAGCTCTGGACTCTGTTGCCCCTATGGTTGGTGCTACTCCTCGTATGAAGGTTCATCATACTTGGTATCACTCAGGCCTGACCTTGACAAGGCATCACTACTACTACTACTACTACTGAGCATTTCTAAAGCGCTACAGCGTACGCAGCGCTGTACAGACAAATGAATAAATAAAGAGAAGACAGTCCCTGCTCATCAGAGCTTACAATCTAGTCAAGACAAACACAGAAGGTGTAAGGAGGGGTAAATAGGTATAGGGAGGGGTAAATAGGGGGGGGGGAGGAGATTAGGTGAGTCAAGATCCAAAGGCAGCAGCAAAGAGGTGAGCTTTCAACCTGGATTTGAAGAGGGTCAGAGAGGGTGCCTGGCGCACAGATAGAGGTAGTTTGTTCCAGGCGTAAGGCACTGCAAGGTGGAAAGAGCAAAATCTGGAGTTGGCAGTATGAGAGGGGGCCTAAATAGAAGCAGTTGACTAGAAGAGCGGAGTTCCCGAGAGGGGTTGTAAGGAGAGATAAGGGAGGAAAGGTACTGGGGAGCCATAGAGTAAATGCATTTGTAGGTCAACAGGAGAAGTTTGAATTGGATGCAGAAATTAATGGGTAGCCAGTGGGGTGACTTGAGAAGGGGAGTAATATGGGCATGACGAGGCTGGCGGAAGATTAGTCGTGCAGTGGAATATTGAACAGATTGAAGGGGAGAGAGATGACTCAGAGGGAGACCAGCAAGGAGTAGGTTACAGTAGTCAAGACGGGAGGTGACCAGGGAGTGGATAAGCATTTTAGTAGTGTGTTCAGAGAGGAAAGGGCAGATTTTGTTAATGTTGTAAAGAAAGAAGTGGCAGCTATGAGATGGCTGTGTGTGGAGAAGGAGAGAGAGGAGTCAAAGATAACCCCCAGATTGTGGACCGAGGAGACAGGAAGGAGTATAGAGTTGTCCACAGAGACTGAGAAGAGAGGAAGAGGAGGAGAGGCTTTAGAGGAAAGATAAGAAGTTCAGTCTTGGCCATGTTCAATTTCAAGCAGCGGTGAGACATCCAGGCAGCAATGTCAGAAAGGCAGGCAGAGATCCGGGTCTGGATTGCCGGAGATAGTTCGGATGTAGAGAGGTAGATTTTGGAGTCATCCGCATACAGATGGTACATCAGCTACATAAGGTTGAAAGATCCTGGCGTAGGAGTCCCTTGATGTCCAACCTAGTAGCATATAAAACTCTTCATGCCTAGTATCATTCACAAGTGATCTCTTCAAAATCAGTCTATTTCTCTAATCATATCTCTACTGCAGCCTGTTCTTCCAAAGCTATTTTCTCAATGGTATCCTATTTGTCTTCCTTGAGTACATCACCCTATCAGCACTGGACCTGGGAAGGGCCAACTTCTAGACATCCTGGCCAGTTATTTTCTGGATAAAGTGGAAAAGTATCACCTACAGCTCCCTGTTCTAGTCTCAATCCTGCCTTCTCAGTCATTGTGTGCCCCTCATTTAGTCCCACTTTACTGAAGTGACAGATTGTACGCTAATGAAGGCTTTTTTGTCTACCAGGAAAACTACTTGTTCCTCAGATCCAACTCCTACTGCCTGGGTCAAGGAAAACTCTCTGGCTCTCCTTCCCATTGCATGTGCAATCATTAATAGTGGCCTTTCAACCAGCCAAGTTCCTCTCAACTGGAAACATGCCTTGATAAGGCCTATTTTGAAAAAAACATAATCTGAACCCACAGGACCCCACCAATTATCGTCCCATCTCTAACCTCCCATTACTCGCAAAACTAACAGAATGCATCGTGCTCAATCAGTTCTCCAGCCATATTGAGCTGCACCCCAGCAATTGGGCTTCCAGGAAGGTCATAGTACCAAGACCATTATTTCAGCTCTCTTGAGTGATCTCTACAATGCTCTTGATCTGGTAGTCTGATTTTAGTGTTATCTCTAGATCTCACATGCACCTTCGATCTTGTTAACCACACTCTTCTGATCTCATGTCTTCACTCTATTGGCATCCATGGAAATATGCATCAAAGCTTTCAGTCCTTCCTGTCAGGCCGCAACCTCTCTGTCCCAGTTACTGGTGATTCCTCTTCTTCTCTACCTCCATTGCGGGGTTCCTCAAGGCTCCATTCTTGCCCCCATCCTATTTAATATCTTTCTGTCCTTTACTTACTGTAATACCGGGCACGGGTTTACTACGTATATCTATGTGGACAACATTCTTCTCATCTCCACTGTTGACAGTATCACCCCTAATCTAACTGGAATTAATCACTGTTTGCATCTGAACTCTGAATGGCTGAAAGCCAATTACCTACAGTTAAACCTTGAAAATCCACAGCAACATGGATAACAAGGAGTGCCCCAGCTACAGATATTGCCCCAATGATCCAGAACTTGCCTATAACTTTAGCATCATCCTTTAGATCTGTTGGTATCTTTTTTAATTCAGGTCTCTCTTTCACCTATCATGTTGGTCAGGTGATCAAATTCTCCTTTACTTCTATGTGCTGCTTTCAGGTTGTTCAATCTTTTCTTGAAATCCCACACAATTCACCACCATTCTCAGCACAGTAATCTCCAGACTTGATTACTATAATTCTTTGTTTGCTGGTCTATCCTCCACAGAGATCAAGAGACTTCAAACAATGCAGAATACAGCTATCCATATGCTCACTCAGGCCCAGAGGTATGATTTATTTAAGCTGTATTTATATCCCGCTTTTCACCGGGTCAAAGCGGTCAATTGGGAGATACATTTAACACGAGGGGATATGACACACATACGCTAATACTTACAGGGAACATGGGCAATGGAGGGTTAAGTGGCTTGCCCAAGACCACAAGGAGTGCCTATAGGACTAGAAATCCCAGTCCCTCCGGCCTGAGATTGCTGTCCCCAGGTGGGACTTGAACCCCCGGCCCGAAGTACCTTGTCCTAACCACTAGGCCACTCCTCCTGATCACACAACTCCATTACTCTTTCAGCATCACTAATTACTGGTAAAATTTTGTGTCCAATACAAGATTCTTCTTGCCTATAAAGCCATATACCAAATACTCCAGAAGACTTCTCATCACTAATCATTCCCTACTGTCCAGTCCACTGTCTTCGATCTATGCATGGCAACAGACTCTGCCTACCTTCACCAACCCAAGCTAGGTGCGAGGTCATGAGGCATTCTGCCGCCTTCTTCCATGCCCAGTCATTGTGGAACACCCTTCCTGCTGACCTTCGTCTCCAATCTTCCCTTCATCATTTTAAGGCCAATTGAAAATTTACCTGTTCAGGCAGGCATTTGAACTTCAAGGATAAGCGTGCCGATTGGAGAGAAGTATCATGGGTTCCCCCCCCCCCGCCCCCCGCCTGTTAGACCTCTTGAATATGACTTGTTCTCTTGATTATATGATCTTCTCTGATGGTTGCCTCTGCTGAAATTGTCTCCCTTTCCCTCGTGCTTTCTGTCCTCATTGTCCTATCCATTTGGTTGTAGTTCCTGTTCTTCTTTCATTATTTTTATTTTATTTGTAAACCACTTTGTACACCCGGCAAAAGGCGCTCTAGTAAATTCAAATAAAACATAAAACAGGAAATGTCCAGTTGAATGGGCAGAGCCATCAGCAAGTACTTTGAAAGCACAGTGATACACACCGGAAATTCACTGTCTTTTAAGAGCACACCCTAATTACCTGTATCCACATAATAATAAATACAATGCTTCAACAGTGCAGCAAGAATGAGTATTTGAATATATTTATCTATTTCTTTTCCTTTTGCATTCACTGCATCCAGCAATAAATAAAAATATGAAAGTGGATTAACCATCAAAAATCGAGAGGTCTCTATGGTCACCAGACCAATTTCAAAACGCTCCCTTCATTCTCATCATGTTCATCCAAACCACTGTTAAAATCCACATTTAATAGTTAATCTTTTAAAAATGTATCTGAAAGTATGTGACAATTCAAAGCCTAAGTCCACCATGAATTCATGTTTTGAAGAGCCATGCATTTAAACCTCTCTGCTTCAGCAATCACTTCATTATCAATGCTGTCCAGTCCTTCTGCCTATGAAGGAAGCCTGCATATCACACCATTGCAAATGGATGCTCCATTTCCTCTTTCCCATTTACACCTCTGGAAGGCTATTTCACACATCCACCACCCTTTCTGTAAAGAAATATTTCTTTACCCAGAGTGCCTCTATCTTCCCTTATAAACCCTGTAATTCTGTAGCTCTGGAATTTGTTGCTGGAAGATGTAGTAAAAGCTATTAGTGTAGCTGGATTTAAGAGAGGTTTGGACAAGTTCCTGGAGGAAAAGTCCATAAACCATTATTAAAGAGGACCAGTGAAATCAACTGCTTGGTTAAGCAACATGGAATCTGTGTACCTTTTTGGGAACCTGACAGGTACTTGTGACCTGGATTGGCTGCTGTTGGAGAAGGAGACTGGGTTTGATAAACCCTTGTTCTGATCTAGTATGGCATATCTTCTGTTCTTATGTTAATGCCTATGGGCCCAATATTCAAAGGGCATTTTCATGGTTTACAGCCTAGTAAACAGTGTAAATGCCTTAGATGGGGATATTCAATGGCTCATATATGGGTAGTGCCCTTGAATATCCCCATCTATGTCCCCTATGTGCCCTGATGCTATCCGACTAGCATCTGGGCTTCTCAGGGGCATTCTGGGGTGGAGTGGAGGGGGGCATGAGATAACTAGGAAAACCCTCACCTCTTTATGGCGCAGGTGCTACCGGGCAACATGCAAGATTGCTGCTGCCCGGTTAGCTTCGGTGGCTTCTGGGTTGTGCAGCGATACCTGGATATTCAATACCAGAGCCACATATGACCCCGGCATTGAATATCCGGGTTTAAGGGTCCATGCATCTCTTCCTGCAGCTTGGAGACTGGACATGTCAAAGTCGTGACATCACTGGATATAGCCTGCTGGTATCTCCCATCAGCCCCAGTGTACTATTGACAAAGCAAATTCAGAGAAGCAACAAATAAGCAGAATAACTTAACATTAACCAAACTATGCAACCCTCCACCTGAGGGCCCTCTTTAACTGTATTATTATTAATATTACAGTTAGATATCACCAAGTTCCCCACCTGGTCAAATGCAATTAGATATGAGGTATGCAAATAACTGACATACATAGGTGTATGTCGAAAATGGCCCAAGTACTCTGACCTCTAAATGTGGCCTTCAATGGTACTGGCAAGGACCTTTTCAGCACTGCCAAGGTGTGACAACCAACCCTTCCATGTTCCTTGTCTTAGATGTCAGAAATTCTGTGACTTGTGTGTACCACCAGCATCACCATTTGTTGCCTGGAAGGGTCCTCTGCTATGTTAGAGCAGATACGTCGTGCACTGAAGGTTTAGTATTACCTTGACACCAGTTATGCCATAGAGAGAGCAATGAGCAGCTTTCAGCATGGCAGTGATATCCAAAGATAGAAACAATGTCTGCGAAGGTAGGTTATCTGGGAAATGGACCCCAGTCTACCTAACACAGCTGACCACCACTGGATACAATTCTGTACAAGCTGCATTTCTCTTGCTCCAATTAAACAGCAGGGAGGGACCCTGGTAAGGCTGGCAATGATGATCCAGGAGTGGAGGGGTCTACCGGAGGGGGGGGGGAAGAGTCAGGGAAGGCATTGGATGTGTTGGGATGATCTGGAAGAGGGAGACTGAGGATGGCAAGAGTTACCAGGGGGAAGCCAACTTTGACATTGATGGCTACCCCTTCCAGCAGGCACTTATACATGCCTCAGAGCAGCTGTAAATGCTGACTGACTATCATTTTATTTTATAGGCATCAATTCCCCTTGTGAAATGGGAATCCATGTAAGGGTAATCCACGTCTATATTGTAGGCCCACCTAAACCACTCCCTCTCCCTGCCCTCACCACACCTCCAAGAAATGTAAATATTGTAAGCATCCCCATGTTTAAGCTCCTGTTCTAAAATTTCATTTACATGGGTATTTATTTATTTAACAGGTTTTATATACTGCTTTATCATTTTAATCAAAGTGGTTTACATTGAAACTTAAACTTGGTAATGTATATTAAACAGGGACATTGATAACTTGGATTTTTCTGAGGTTGTTGTTGTTAAGTGCCGTTGAGTCGGAGTCGACTCATGGTGACCCTCTGGATAGCTATCCTAAATTGTGTTTGGTCTTCAGTCAGGCGGCTTATTGTTGACAGACTGGTACCCTAGCTGCTGTTTTTGTATCGATCCATCTCATTGCTGGCCTTCCTCTTTTGTGTTGACCTTCTATCTTGCCAAGCATGATGTCTTTCTCTAATGATCTCTCTCTTCGCATGATGTGTCCAAAGTATGAAAGTCGAAGTCTTGTCATCTGAGCTTCTAAAGAAAGCTTAGGTTTGATCTCCTCTAGTACCGACTGGTTTGTTCTTCGGGCAGTCCATGGTATACACAGTATTTGCTGCCAGCACCATAGGTAATGGAGGATTAAGTGACTTACCCAAGGCCACAAGGAGTGCTAGTGGGAATTGAACCCTGGTCTCTGGGTTTTTAAGCCAGAGCTCTTAACCATTAGGCTACTCCTCTACTCTGCTGGGTATGCCAGTCTACACATGTAAATGCTGCTGTTAAGATGTGAGGCTGCTTCTAACATAACCCCCATAATATGCTATAAGGATTTCTTTCATTTTAAACAAAAGCTGTGATCTCGGCCAAACAAGAGGGTTCCTGTCAATAGTGCACACTCTTGCAACAGAGTGCACAATCTTAATGGGAACCTTGGAAATAACGACAGTGAAAGAGTACACACTATTGAGGGAAAATGATGCAAGTTAAAAACAAAATGAAAAGAAAATTTTAGGGCTGCACTGCCCTATTATGCAATCGAATGCTTATTATATCATACTAGTACACATGCTAAGCTTTACTGCATAGGCTACAAAGTGCCTGTTCTCATTTCTGTTCCAGATGCATGAGTTCTTGAGTTATACTGTGCAAATATATATTAAGGAGAAAATATTGACTTCCTTTACTCCTTGATACATGAAGTAAACTGTATAATATTAAAGATGAAATGCTTCTTTTATTGCCCCTATACATGAATTACACTGGCTCACTTTATATAGATGGATTCATGTTTTCTGTTATCTCTGGTTTTCCCTCAGCGACAATGAGAAAAATGAGACATTGAAGGACAACACAGCAAACTGGAGGATTCCTATCCTGTATCCCATCAACATCATTGCTAAAGAGTAACCATAACCACCCTTACATCCTACTGTGTATACCGTGTATGTGTGAATGTGTGTGTGTGTATATGTACTTTGAGCACTTTTCAATAAGTGCAAAGACCATTTGAGGTTGGTTCAATCTGTCTGTTCATCAGTCCAGAAAAACAATAACTTCCCCTAATATACTGTATGGGGATAGGCTAAAACTCTGAGAAAAGAGCATAGAAACAAAGAAAATGACAGCAGATAAAAACCAAATGGTTATCCAGTCTGCCACTCTTACCAATAAACTGGATAATCCCTTTCATTCCCTTAGAGATCTTCTGTGCTTGTGCCATGCTTTCTGGAATTCAGATAAAGTCTTCATATCCACCACCTCCTCTGGAAGGCTGTTCCATACATCCACCGCCCTTTCTGTAAAGAAATATTTCTTTAGATTACGATTGAGTCTATCTCCTTTCATCTTTATCCTATGCCCCCTTATTCCAGAGCTTCCTTTCAACTGAAAGAGGCCTGCCTACTGTGATTTATACCACAGAGATATTTAAATGTCTCCATCAATATCTTCCTTTACCACCTTTCTTCTAAAGAATACATATTGAGATCAAGTCTGTCCCCACATAATTATGACGAAGACCATGGACCATTTTAATAGTTGTCTTCTGCATAGACTCCATCCTATTTATATCTTTTCAAGGGTGTGGTCTCCAGAATTGCACAAGTACTCCAAATGAGATCTCACCAGAGGCACTATCACTGTCTTTTTCCTGCTGGCCATCTTTTTCACCTGTCTGGACACCTTAAGATGGGATAGGTCCACCATGATCCTACATCTTATGCTAGCAATGCTATTGAAAATGACTAAACTCTGATGAGGTTCAAGTTATTTTTAATCGAGTAATATTGAAAAATGCTAGAAAATCAATGCAGGTACAATATTAACTTCCGTGCAAAAAGGCAAGAACAATTTTCAACATTTGCATTGCTGAAAAATACATGCACTTTAGTAAATACACAACTTACAACTGATTTTCAAAATGAAACGACCCAGGGTGTTACTTCACCACACTCCATGTAAAGCTGGTGTTCAACGCAGACGTCTTTATGTAAAATGAATTTCTTAAACTGAAATAATTTCAAAGACAGTATACTTAGCAAGGATAACATCCATTCACACCCTATGCTACATAATATGCATACATTTTATATGGAGCAGCTTTACACTCATCCAAGGATAAGGATACTACTGCTGGCCATAAACATATACTACTAAGAACTTGGAAATATTTATAGGAGTATTTGTGCCTCCTGTTGGTCCTCAGTAGTTAAGAAAATTAAAAAGGGTGGGCTGTTTATTAGAGTGGAGATTTAATTTATTTAATTCAATATATTTCTATTCCACATGACCGGCAGAGCTGATCAAGGCAGTGTGCAAAAATAAAAACTGGCATAATTTAACAAAGATTAAAACAAATAAAACATGAATTGTTTTATTTGATATGTTGATATGGAAGGTCAGACTAGATAGGCCATGTGGTCTTTTTCTGTCATCATATTTCTATGTTTCTATATTGAAAGCAAGTTCTGCCACGAGGGGACATGGGATGAGGGTGAAGGGAGATAGATTCAGGAGTGATATGCAGAAATATTTCTTTACGGAAAGAGTAGTGGATCCATGGAATAGTCTCCCAGTGGAGGTGGTAGAGATGAGGACAGTAACTGAATTCAAAAAAGCATAGGACAAACACAGAAGATCTCTAAAGGTAAAAAGGGGACTGTTGTAGTTGTTGATATGGAAGGACAGACTAGATAGGCCATGTGGTCTTTTTCTGTCATCATATTTCTATGTTTCTATGAAAGGAAAAAGGCAGGTTGGGGCAGAGAGTGGGCATGGTGAGCACCATGCTGCCAGTACATGAGTATATACTGCTCATTAATGGTACATCTTGCAATTAGCATGGGGGCAATTACCTCCACCTCAGTAGATAAAGCTATCTGCACCCACGGTAATAGCGCTCCATGTTACCATGTGGCATTGTCTGTTACCTAAAGGGGAAATGTGGTCCATGCACCCAATAGCATTGTGGCTTTGTATTTTGCATGCCATGATTTTGCACATTATTGGTTCATTAGGAAAAAAATCTTAGCGCATTTTAGTAAAAGAGCCCCTAAGACAAACTATAATAAATCATTGGTATTGGAAAAAATGGACTATTTAAAATGGCCAATCCAAATTACTCAGGACCAAATGCACTCTCGAATATATGGAGAAAGACATATGATAAAGATGATGGGCCCGATATTGAGTTGGGCAGGCTATGCACCCCTATGGCGCATAGCCCTGCCCGCCGACCTTTAAACCCAGATATTCAATGCCGGGGTCCTATGCAGCCCTGGCATTGAATATCTGGGGATCGCAGCACACGCCGGAAGCTGCAGTAGCTAACCAGGCAGTGGCGATATTGCATGCTGTCCAGTTAGCTGCTGCACCTTAAAGATAGGTGAGTGTTTTCCTCACCTATCTTTTAGGTGCAGGTTGCTAACCGGGCAGCATGCAATATCGCCACTGCCCGGTTAGAGACAGTCTCCGCCTCTGCTCCACCCCAGAATGTCACCAACATGCCCCGATGTTAACTGGATAGCATTGGGGTGCATAGGGGAGTTAGAAGGGGCTACTGAATGGTACTAACCATTTAAGTGCCATTGAATATCCCCATTTAAGACATTTACATGCTTTACTGGGTTGTAAACCATGTAAATGCCTTTTGAAAATCGGGCCCAATATACTTAGTTATAAATTGCATTTAATGTTGTACAATACTTAAATCTGTAAGGCAAACAATCCTTTTGCCAATTGTCTGTGCCACTCCTGGAATAAACCAAGGGAGCTTTTTCAACATATGAAATTTTATAACTTAACCAACAGTAACAGATAACCAACATGAAAGTATGGGTGATAAATATGAGGTCTTCCTGCCATTTCTTATAAAAAAGGTCCTTACCATTCATAATAAGCTGTCTCAGAATACCTTTGGGAGGTTGGATCCCTCTGGTGCTGTACAGGAAAATAGAGAGCAACAGATTCCCCCTGGTAATAGTCCTTCTGAATCTTTTTTATTAGTCTTTAGCTCATGCCTTTCCAGGCAGGTATAGTATGCATTTCCCTGTCCCCAAAAGGCTCAAATCTAAGTTCATACCTGAGACAACAGAAGGCTGTGACTTGTCCAAGCCCACAAACAGTGCCAATGGGATATGAACCCTGGTCTTTCTGGCTCTAGGCTGCTGCTCTGACCACTAGGCCACTCCACTCAGCTGCTTTGGATTTGGAGCATGATATGAGAGATTTCTCTGATATGCACCAACCTAACATTGAAAGTTTGGTCTCACAGTTAACTACAACTTGTAATTTAGATCCAAACAAGGGGGTTATCTTAGTGGTATACTAGAGCCCTTCAATTCATCTTTAATGGCGAGCCATATCCCAGAAAATTTAACAGAGGTTTAATAAAGACCAGTATGGTCCATCTAGTCTGCCTAGTAAGATGGCAAGAGTAGGTGCACCCCTCCCCATGTCTTTGTTTTAGGGGTGAAACCTCCCCATGTCTTTGTTTTAGGGGTGAACCCACTGATCCGTGTAGGACACCCCTGTATGTTGAGAAATTAGTTAAGTTTATTTTGATTTTATCCTGTTGCTGTAAAGGGATCCACTGTGTCTGTCCCATGCCATTTTGAATTCTGTCACTGTATTAGCCCCCACCACTTCCATTGGGAGGGCATTCCAAGCATCCACCACCCTTTCAGTGAAGTAGTATTTCCTGACATTGCCTTTCAATTTACTTCCTTGCAGCTTCATGTTATGCCCTCTAGTTTTACAGCTTCCCCATCTTTGGAAGAGGTTTGTTTGTTCATTATTTCTCTTTAAGTATTTAAAGGTCTGAATCATATCTCCCCTGTCCCTCCTCTCCTCCAAGTGTACATATTTAGGTCTTCAAGTCTCTTCTCATAAGGCTTCTGACTCAGGCTCCAAATTATTTTGGTCGCCTTCCTCAGTGGCGGCCTTCCTCAGTGGCTTTATTTGATATATGGTTGATTCATTTGAATCAGTGTGCCAGCTTTGTGATGGTCCTTTTCAATTTAACCACAACATTCAATAATGTGGATCATAGTAACATAGTGGATGATGATAGATAAAGATCAATATGGTTCATCCAGTCTGCCCAATTGGGTTGCTAGGGGAGAACAAGCAGCATAATGAAGGCTACATTCCCCACACCTTTATTTTTCAGCAATCCTCATTTTGCACTTGAATAAGACCCCAGCCTTGCCTGGTATCAACAAGGCTGTCATATTTTCTGCAACTAGTCTAGGGCACCCCACCATACAGCCAGGGAGCCCATCCATAGGCACAACTATCCCAGCTGTGCCATGCAACACAGAATTCTGCACACCCCCTTGTTTTTTGGAGGTTGTATTTGCCGTGCTAGACAGGTTACTTTCCTCATGATTTCTTATAACAAGGCTTGACAAATCCCAATCAGCAGGTCACCATGGTGACCAGACGTTTGCATCTGGCACCTGGGATTTTCCTCCCCCCAGGATGGCTGCAACCCTTTATATCTGCCCGCAGGTATCCGATCTCCTGTGGGCATAAATAAAGAGTACAGCCATGATTGCAGCAAAGATCACTTCTATTTGACCCCAAAGACCCCATCTCCTGTGCCTGGAAGAGAAGAGAATGACCGCGATTACAGTCTGCGGCTGTCTGCGGGAGATCAGATCCCTGTGGATGGAAAAGAAGGGCAAAGCTGTGATTGCAGCATGCAGCATTTTGGGGGAGGAAAGTGAAGAAGAGAAGGCAAGGAAAATTTGAAGGGGCAGTGGGCTTACTAAAAAAGGAGGATGGAGGGCAGGGGATGTGATTGCTAGGAGGGGTTGGTGAACAGGAGGGAGTCTGGAAGGGTAACAGTATGGGGGCCATCAAGACAGTAGTTGGCAGGGGGAAGGAAAGAGTTCAAGTTGTTGGAGGTTAAAGGGATGAATGCATGAGGACCAAAGGGCACAGACCCACTTTTACCAATGGACAAAAGGGGTAGCTGCTCTGGGCCCTAGCACAATGGGGAGGAGTGGCCTAGTGGTTAGGACAAGGTACTTCAGGCCGGAGGGCCGGGGGTTCAAGTCCCACCTGGGGACAGCAATCTCAGGCCGGAGGGACTGGGATTTCTAGTCCTATAGGTACTCCTTGTGGTCTTGGGCAAGCCACTTAACCCTCCATTGCCCATGTTCCCTGTAAGTATTAGCGTATGTGTGTCATATCCCCTCATGTTAAATGTATCTCCCGATTGACCGCTTTGACCCAGTGAAAAGTGGGATATAAATACAGATAAATAAATATGCCCTGCTGCCCATAAGTAAAAGCAGCCCTGTTCAGGTCCGGTGTGAGGGTATGAGGATCCCTAGGTGAACCTTACTCTCAGATCTGCCCTGCCCCTGCACCCATTGCTTCCACTCTCTGGGATGTGCAGCAGCAGCAATACATTTAAAAAGCACCCACGGCACCAGTTACCTTCTCTTCTGATGCCATGGTGCCATTCGCACTTCCACACCTTCCGATTCCACTTTAACAAGAAGTGGAATTGGAGTGGGATGGAAGCATGAACGGCACCACAGCATTGGAAGAGAAGTAACTCTGGCACTGCAGTGCCTTTTTACATGTACTGCCACCACTGCACGTCCCAGAGAGGGGCAGCAATGGCAGCAGGAGGGGGGGGGGGTGATGAACAGGAGGGAGGGAGACTGTTTGCAAACATTTGCCCAGAGCCCCATAAGGGTTGAAGCGGCCCTGAAATGGCACAATGTTTATTTGCTGAAATGTGCATCCCCCTCCGCCAGAACTCACACACAGGCACCTCATCTCTGCACCACACACACAGAGGCTCCCCAGCTCTGCAGCACACATCCACATGCACTGCAGTCCTGCATCCCACCCACATAAAGGCATCCACTACCACATCCCACACACAGAAAGGTACACAACCATTGCACCATACAAACACACAGGCACTTGCTATCTGAAGCTATAATTGTTGTTATCTATGTATTTCTGTCTACAGATGCCATTTGGTGAAGGAAATCCTTGCGGGCAGACAGGAAGGGTTTTGCAGTGATCGCAGCTGACAGGCAGTCATCTGCCTGTGGAATCCTATCCCCCATGGGCAGAAAAAGAGTAGCTGCAATCACAGCAAAGCCCGTTCCTGTCTGCCTGCAGGGATTCATTTTCCCGCGGACAGACAGGAAAGGGGTTTTCTTCTTCTGCACATGGGAAATGGGATACCTGCTGGCAACCTGCTGCCTGCCATGCCGCGATTTTTGATGGGGTCAGTGCCCCTGTGGCCCACCCTTTTCCGACGTCTATGGGGCTGGTCTGAGACTGTCACAAGCACTGGTTCCTAAGATTTAAGCCTGGCTCCTAAATCGACTCAAACTTTGTCAAGGCCTGTCTTAGGAGATGGGAACCAATCATTTCACAACAGTTTTGAGTTACCATCTTCTTGCTTTTTAGGGATCTACTGTGTTTATCCCACTCCTCCTTGAATTCCAGCAGTATTTGTTTCCACCATCTCTTTTCTTTCAGGAGGGCATTCCAGGCATCCACCACTTTTTCTGTAAAAAATAGTTCCTCATACTGCTCTTGATTCTACCTCTTTGTACCCTCATATCATGTCCTCTAGCTCTAGAAATCTTCATTTGAAAAAGGCTTGTTTGTTCTGTAATGCCTTTAAGGTATTTAAAGATATGTATATCTTCTTTGTCCCTCCTCTCCTCTAGGGTATACATAATTTAGGGCCTCCAGCCTCTTCTCATGTTTCTTCTAATAGAGGTTTTTTACCATTTTGATCACTTTCCTCTTTATATCCTTAGCACAATATGACTTCCAAATTGAACATAGTGCTCTAACCAGTGTCCATTACAGGAGAATTACCACCTTTTCCTTTCTGTTGGTTATGCCCCTCTATGCAGTCTAGCAGCCTTCTGGCTTTGGCCATTGCCTCATATTGTTTCACCACCTTAAGATCTTTAGACACTATCACCACATGGTCTCTCTTCTTCTCCAGGCATATCAGCCTATCCCCTCCTATTGCATACAGTTCCCTTGGGTTTCTACAGTCCAAATGGATCACTCTGCACTTCTTCGTATTAAAGGTTAACTGACAATTATTCAACCAGTCTGCTAGTGTTTGTAGATCACTTTTCATTTTGCCTAGTCCCTCTAGGACAGCGTTTTTCAACCACTGTGCCGCGGCACACTAGTGTGCCGTGAGATATTGTCTGGTGTGCCGTGGGAAAAATTCCAATTTCATCCGTAACATGTGGCCTCGGCTCACAAATTAGGGTTGCCAACCGGCCGGTTTTCAGCCGGCCTGGCCGGTTTTTCCATGGCCAGGCCGGCTGCCGGCACAGTTGTAAAACCGGCCATTGAAAAGCCGGTTTTTTGCTCTGGCCGCAAGATCGGGAACGGCCAGAGCAAAAAACCGGCTTTTGTGCCGAAGTCCGCGGCGCGAACGCGATTCCCTATAGCAGTGCAGCCGCTGGTTCTGCTTTGTACAGAGCAGCGGCTGCACTACACTTACATTGAAAAGTAAAGAGAATTTGTGTCAGGAGCCCTCCGATCATGCAGAGCCCGAGGAAGTGATGTCATGGGGGCGGGCTCCTCACAGGCTGTCTTTCCTTTTCAAATTAACTTTAGCTGCAATAAAGTTAATTTGAAAAGGAAAGACAGCCTGTGAGGAGCCCTCCCCCATGACATCACTTCCTCGGGCTCTGCGATGACCGGAGGGCTCCTGACACAGTTTCTCTTTACTTTTCAATGTAAGTGTAGTGCAGCCGCTGCTCTGTACAAAGCAGAAGCAGCGGCTTGGGCAGAGGGGGGGGGGGGGTGTGAGTGAACCAGCAAGGGGGGGGTAGTGTGAGTGAACCAGCAAGGGGGGGGGGAGTGTGAGTGAACCAGCAGTGGAGGGGGGGGTGGTGTGAGTGAACCAGCAAGGGGGGGGGGCGATGGTGTGAGTGAACCAGCAGGGGAGGGGGGGTAAGTGAGTGAGTGACCCAGCAGGAGGGGTGAGTAAGTGACAGGGGGGTGGGTGAGTGAACCAGCAGTGGAGGGGGGGGTGGTGTGAGTGAACCAGCAGGGGAGGGGGGTTGGTGTGAACCAGCAGGGGAGGGGGTTGGTGTGAGTGTTTGATTCCTATTCAAGAGAATTACTTTATATATAGTCAATATAGGCACAGAGGTAAATTTTTTTAACATTTTCTAATGGTGGTGTGCCTCGTGATTTTTTTCATGAAAAAAGTGTGCCTTTGCAAAAAAAAGGTTGAAAAACACTGCTCTAGGATATCCATGGACAATATGGATTTCTGGGGCTTGTCTAAGTTGGTTTGCTTCCTTTTAAGCAGACAGGAATCAGAGGGTCACAATGGAAGACTGTTACTACAGTACAAACTTTGGCTTATATCTGCTACCTCTACCCAAATTGTTGCATGGCTCAAAGTAGATTTTATGATTTATGTAGCTGAATTCCCCCGGGTAACCACAGAGACAGACCATTGAACCATACAATTCAGGGTCTAAGCCTGATGCCAGAATGGCTGTCCAAAATAGGCTAAAACTTAATCCACAAATATTGTTGGGGTTTTTTTTGTGGATTAGGAGATCTCACTACAAACCACTGCTCCAGTGGTAAAGGTTGGCCATACGATAATCCTAGTCTGTGGCTGTGTTCACCTTTAGAAATGTGAAGGAGATCTGAAAATCCAAACTAAGCATGGAGTTGACCTACAGTCCTATCTGCATAGTGCTTCTGAAAATTATCACTGGCCACCACAGCATTATTTATATAGTGCTGGGGCAGAGTGTGGGCAGTCCCGGAAATTATCTGGATAGTGGCAATATTCCGACTGCTATCTGAATAGCTATCCAGATAACTTTAGGGTAGTAAATAAAGCTGTCCTAAAGTTATCCAGATAGCTATATGGATAGCAGTCTCAACATCACTGCTATCTGGATAGCTATAGTGCTCCCGCTCTATCTGGATTTTCAGTGCCAGCAAAAATCCAGCATTGTATATCCAGATTGTATGCAAATACATGGCCTGTGTTTAAAAAAAAGCACCGACCAGTGTTTAAATAGCAATCCAGTTATTTTTACAAACACTAAAGAAAAGACAAGCTTTATATACACTTAACCTCTTCCACTCCTCACCTTCTGACTTTGGACTTCTGTTCACTTTGAATCCAGATTCTCTGAATCAGAGGTTCACAACATTTTGGGGGCAATTTCTCCAAATGGATTATATTGCGCATACCATACAGTAATAAACTTCACTCCTAAGCCAGGGTATGTGGAGTAAGATCTGTCTCTCAGATTTACCACTAACATTCAGCATAGTACTTCCATCGTGCCAAAGAGAGTTTCCTGCTGAAGTCATAAGATGTAATGTAAATAGGCAATTTGTTAAGGTGTGCTTGGAAATTCTTCTTAATCAAGCTGGTGGCAAATATTTTTATATCTTTCTACCACATTTTCTTGGTCTCTGACTGCATTTCTTGGTATTTGAGGATCTTCTCCCTTTCCACCCGATTTCTAGAATAGTCACTTGGAATTGACATCTGCTGTTCTGGTGTTTTTCTCCTTTTACTTACCATCATGTCGGTTTTCTTTGCATCCAGCTTCTGATCTGTCAGAATCAGAGTATCCCAGGTGATCATAATCTCTCCATTCTCCATAATTCTTTTAGAGTCGTGATCCCAGTGCTTTTCAGAACAGCAATGTTGTAGTGTTTTGGCTGTATAGACCCCTTAACCTCCAAAAGGTTCAGGGACTCTCACTTAATCTCTACCATTCTTCCCAGCCCCCTAACCTCTGTGCCAAGCCTGTCCCTGCTAGCTTTCTAGTTTCCTTCCTCTGCCTGTCTCCCTCCAACGAGTATCCATCTTTTTCTTTCCCCCCAGCTAGTTCCTTCCAGTCTGCCTCTCTTCCTCCCAGCCACTTCTCACCAGCCTCTCTTTCTTTTCTAATTTTGGTGTCCTGTGGACCCCTGTAATGGTCTCATGAACCTCCCCCCCTCCCCCCACCACCCCTTCTTAATCTCAGAAATTCCAACATCTGGCATGTAAGACACCTCCCAAATTCAGAGATTTTCTTTCTCCAAGCACTCCAAGTCTTGGATGAAAGAGTACATTTCACATCCTTTTCCAGCAACCTCCCCTAATTTTCTAGGTGAAAAATAGACAAAAGATCACAGCCCCTCAAATTTTCTTTTGTTCAGGAACTAAGTCAGTACTAACAACCTTGCTTCCAAGAGCTCCCTCTTGATAGTTTGGCAGAAATTTAGCAAAGACAAGATCTTCCTTTATAATTATAGTGGCATCACAAATTCCTTTCCTGACAGCAGTCCCAATGGGGAAGTCAGCTAGAAAATCAGTCCCTCACCATTACATTAATCATCTGCAAGAGCAAGTGGTACCCCTGCAGAATAAGAGCATAGCAAGTCACCAGCCACTGAGTTAATGTTGTGACCAATGCATTATTCAATATGCCATTGGTAAATGCAGTGGCGTTCACAGGCCACTCAGCCCCCGGGGTAGGCGCCCCCTCCCCACGTGCTGACGGCGCACCATGATGCAACCCCCCTAAATAGCATGGTGAAGCACAGTACTGCCCCTCCCCCCTTCAATGGCCAGGCCCATAGAGGCTGTGCAGCAAACTTGCCATTAATCTGGTTTGCCACAGTGTCTCTTGATTCACGAGACTTGGGCCAGGAGAGAAGAATGACCGGCCCTGGAGTGCGAGGCACCGCACCAATTCAGCTTAATGATAGGTTTCCCATGCTGCCTCTGTGGGCCTGGTGGGAGTGCACCCCCCTCCCGGCTGGCACCTGGGGTGGGCCACACTCACCAGCCCACCCTTGGTATGCCACTGGGTAAACGTGCAGCCTTTGGCTTCTGCAACAGTGTGCAACAGCTAAAGACAAGCAAAGCAACACGGTAAAATAAACCACTGCAAGCCTGATCTTTTTGCTCCCACTACATGTCAAATCATTAGGTCTAAAAGCCATGAGTATCCTTTATCAATCTGCCTCTTAAAAAACATTGTTCAACATGGATGGAGGATAAGTTTGGGTACAAGTTAAGAATATGACTTTGTGGCATAAGTCACAAGATGTCAGCTCTCTTGGAGATTTCATCAGCCACACTTCTTCAAAAGATCCCAATATCTGGAGATCTGCCCTTTGAATTACTTTCATTCTACAGGCTGCAGGTCCTATCATTTACTTGGTACGCAGTGAATTTGACTGTCCTAGTCTACTCTCTCTCTCTCACCTTCATCCATTCAAGTTGATGGATCATTTCCCATAGCTCCATGGCCACGGCTAAATTCCACAGCAAGAGTTAGAAATTTTAGCAGTTGCTGTAACTATGGAATCATACAATTATAGGAGCCCTATTTTTAAGCACATCTGTGTCTGTGTGTATTTGTGTGTGGCCCTAAATAATTGAGAACCATGCATGAGGTAGGTATAACAACATTTCTCTATATCCTCACCTGCCTTTTGCTTTTTTCGCTCACTATAGGCTTGAAGACTCCACCCAGTATGTAAACTTCAGCATAAAGGAACAAGAATTTAAATCTGTTCAACATTTCTATCAGGTGAGGCTAGCTGTATCTCTATTTCTTTTTGTCTCTCTTTCTCTCTCTGAACTTTTCTCTGTTGTGTGACCAAAAAGCTAGGGTAGTTCTTGCTTTCAGAAAAAGAGACACCAAACCAGCCATTCACTTAAGAACATAAGATACACCATACTGGGTCAGACCAAGGTCCATCAAGCCCAGTATCCTATTTCCAACAGTGGCCAATCTAGGTCATAAGTACCTAGCAGTTTTCCCAAAAGACACAGGTTCCACAATGCTTGTATTGGGTCAAGCAGTGATATTCTGGGTCCCTTTTAATAATGATTTACAAACCTTCCCTCCAGGAACTTGTCCAAACCATTTTTAAACCCAATTACATTAACAGCTTTCACTACATCCTCCGGTAACAAATTCCAGAGTGTGATTACACGTTGAGTGAAAAAAATATTTTCTCTTATTAGTCTTAAATAGGTTATCATGTAGCTTCATTGCATGTCCCCTAGTCTTTCTATATTCTGATGACGTAAACAATCAATCTACGTTTACCTGTTCCACTCCATTCATTAATTTATAGACCTCTTATCATATCTCCCCTCAGCCATCTCTTTTCCAGGTTGAAGAGCCCTAACCTTTTTAGCCTCTCTTCATAAGGGTATCCTTTCATCCCCTTTACCATTTTGGTGGCTCTTCTCTGTACCTTTTCTAATAATGCTATACCCTTTTTAAGATACAGCGACCAGAATTGCACACAATATTCAAGGTGCGGCACACCATGGAACAATACAGAGGCATTGTAATATCCTTTGTTTTATATTCCATTCCTTTCCTTATGATACCTAGAATTCTATTTGCTCTCTTGGCCGCCGCTGCACACAGGGCAGAGACTACCAACATCCTGTATTTTATTTTATTAAACCTCTAGTGGTTCTACCAAAGAAGTTCTAGCTGCACTAGGGAGTTGTTCTGTCACTACCAAAGCACTTCTGAGAAGGGGTATTTAAGGCCAAAGCACTGTGTGGGTCTCAGCAGAAAACTGAAGGAAACCACCAGAGATGGCATCCATGGAGCAGAAGGAAGAATTCAGGGAGAGGCAGAGACTTTGGGATTTTGAGTCCCAGAAAGGCTGCACAGCAAAGAGGACCGGTGCTGCACTTTTTTTCTTAAACCAGAAGGATCCTATTAAATTACTTACTGATCTGGAGAGGGTCAAAGTGGGAAAGTTGGATTCTGCTCACCGAGAGCCAAGGGACTTGGACTGAAGTACAGAGTCAAGAGACCTTAAGTGATTTCTTGGTGTTTCTGTTCTGTTGTCTGTTATGTAGCCCCTCAAAAAAGCCCCTCAAAGATTTTTGTGAGTGACTCAACGTTCCTAAAGTAAATTTTCCAGGAACAAGCAGAAGATCAGTCCTTACATATGGGTGATGCCGGCGCCGTTGGAGCCCACGCGGAAGCAACTCCCCAGCTTTCAAAGAAATCCTTTGGGAGATGTACCACACATCAGACATTGTCCAGTTTCCCCTGGAAAAAGTCTGATTTTGTTGTTAAGTTTTGTCCAGTTTGCATACCAGTTCCTTCCCGCCCCTGAGCCAGCTCACCTCCGCTTCGTTCCTTGGGATCGTTCATTCATTTTTTCACATTTATCGAGGTGTTCCTCAACTGGATTCATGCCGTTTCTCAGCTGAAGGCCTCAGACCCCCTTTTTCACATGGTCTGCAGTGGCTTCAAGAAGTGTGACCAATGTGGCAAAATGATGTCACTCACTGACTCACCCAACTGCTGCCTCTGATGCCTCAGCCTGGAGAATAATGCAGTCCGACTGCAAATTCTGCAGAACCATGACCTCAAAGGCCTTAAAGAGTCGTCATCAGCAACAGGAAATTTTTTTTCAGAAGTCTGACTCCACGTAGGAGTCTCCGGTGACACCATGCTCCAGAGCCCCCTCTGAAACCTTGGTGGCCATGGTTCCTCCAAGCGGAAATCCCCGGAGGTGGAACACAAGAAGAAGAAACCTGGATGGATCCGGGAAAATGGGGAAATCCCACCCCAGGACCTGCAGCCCCAGGAGTCAGGACAGGAGTGAACCTTCCAAGCTGCCCCATAAGGAATCATTGGCACTCGCCAACCAGCCTCGGACCTCGTAGGCCATCCTCAAGGACTCCTCCTCGACAGTACCAACACCAGACCTGAAGTCCTCGGTGCCTACATGAAAGGCTGTGGAGCAAACTGGAATGGAGACCATAAATTGTTCTCTGTATTAACAGACGTTGACCTGTTACATTGTTGTTCCATGTAAACCGCACCTGATCTCTGGAAGGTGCGGTATATAAGAAACTGTTAATTAAATTAAATTAAATTAAAATTAAATTAATGGTGGCCCTAGAGAGCAGTATATCTGCCCTAGTGGCCATGCAGCGGGCGTTCATGTCCAGCTCATTTGGTTCATCCGCCCCAATGATAGGACCCCTGACATTAAGGGCTTCCCTGGACGTCAAGCCAGTCCTCGAGTGCCACCGGTCTCGATAGAGCCCCCGGCACTGGACAAGGTCCCGGTCCCATTACTCAAGGTACCAATCCTCCCTGGTGAGCACCCGCAGCTCAGACCGCAGGTCCTCTGGAGGTCGCAAATTGCCTGGAGCAATCCTTGACCGAGGTAATCGCATGGCATCAGACTTGTACTTGGACTTCGAGTCTGAATGGGAGACCGAAGACGAAGAGTCCCCGGACATGAGGCAACACCAAGACATGCCCTTGGACCCATCTCCTCTGATAATCTGCCACTGTTCCCTGCCCGAGGATGTCACTTTCCTCGATTTTGTGTGGGACATGGCCAAGGCTCTCATTATTGAGACCAAAGCTGATGAGGACCCAACCACCGAGGAATTGGAAATACTCCAATAGGAGGCACCCCCGAATGAAAACCTTATAGTCCTGGTGTTGGTACCAATCATTAGTAGGTGCCTCGAGGTCATATACCGGGTATGCTGAAGCCCTGGGTTTCAAAACACCCAGCATCCTCACAACTCAATGGTCGTGGAGTCAGCCATGTGCTGACTTAAAAGCCAAAAGATTCATTCGTTGGTCCCATCCAGCAGGGAGGCCCAAACCCTCAATGCCCTCAGCCAGAAGGTCTTTCAGGGCTTGATGCTAACTTGCCGGATCCAGTCCTACTAGCTCTATATCGGCATATACCTGAAGAAACTGTCAAAGGAGCTTGGTGGATTTTCCAGGAACAAGCAGGAAGTCAGTCCTCACATATGGGTGACGTCAGCACCGAGGGAGCCTGCGTGGAGCATTTCCCCAGCTTTCAAAGAAAGCCTTTGGGAATGCTACCACACATGCGTGGTCCCCTTCCCAACCAAGGGTGCCATCTTACTCAGTTCCCTTTTTCAGCGGAGTCCTTCGGACGTGCCCGGAAAAAGGGTTTTCTATTTTCAACTGTTTTTTGCTATCCGGCCTTCGCCGGTCTTCTTCCTGCCTCTCGAGCACCTCTGCTTTGGCCTTGGTCTTGGGTTCATTTCCCCTTTTTGCCTTTTTTGTGTTTACCACGCTTTTGCGCTCTTTTTAACTGCTGGCCACATCGAGGTTCTTCAACCTCTCAGGGGTCTTTTTTCCCCCAATGACTTCCAGTTTTAAGAAATGTGATAGATGTTCAAAAAACATGTCTCTCACGGACACCTATGACTGTTGTCTCAGGTGCCTAGGAGCTGACCATGACCCATAGCTATGTTTCCTCTGGAGAAGATGTCCTTCAAGGCCATCCAGAAGGCAGACGCTGGATGATCTCTTCTGTAAGGCAGCCCCGGTATCTCTGGTAGCCTCCTGTTCTTTGGCCCCGCAACCCCTGGAGTCTTCCAAGGCTCCAACCCGGGCCTGGTGGCACTCTGACTAGGGGTTGCCCGAATGCAAGTGGAAGAAGAAGAAGGCTTGGGAAAGAGCGGTATATAAATGTGTGCTAAATAAATAAATAAGGCCGCAAGGACTCTGTCAGGGATGCCAGAAAAGCGTGAGAAGTCACGTGCCCAGTCTCTCAGCCCCCCTCGGCAGACTTTAGTCAGAGAGGGAGCAGCCCAGTAAGGTTGCTCGAACCAATACAGAGGCCTCCAGCGAAGGCACCCGGTCTCTCTGAGCGTTGTCCCAGCGAGGACTCCCGCTCCTCCTCGACACCCAACCTGGTCACCCCGGTATCAGTGTCACAGGGCCCCACTCCTGAGTGGGAGGCCCGAATGCTGGCCTTGGAGCACTACATTTCTGCGTTCCTCACTGACCAGCAGGCGCTGGTGCCTGGCCCCACCGGCATGTGCCTCGAGACCACAGGGACCTCGACCTCGAGGACTCCCCGGGCTGCCGCAGTGACCCTCGAGAGCCAGAAGCCTCATGAGGGTCTTCAGCATGGGTCTCGATCTCTGTCCTGGTCCTCGGGAACGAGATCTTCTCGGGCAAGTGCCTCTGGCTCCGGGCAGGCTTCGGCCCTGGGAGCCCGGCGCAGGTCACCAACCCATCTCGAGCTGCCCAACCTCGACTCCTCCACGGACTACTCAGAGTGGCAGTCCGACGGGGAAACCTCCCCGGAGACTCGGTCCCACCAAGACCTCCCCTTGGACCCCTCTTCTCCGACCCAGAGGCAGCGGCAGCGGTCACCTCCCAAGGACATCTCCTTTCAGGAGTTCGTCTGGGACATGGTGCGTGCCCTAGCACTTTGCCACCAAGTCGGAGGGTGAGCCCCGCATGGAGGAGCTCGATATTCTTCAATATGAAGCTCCTTCGAAGGATGCTTTCTCGGTGCCGGTTCCTCCCATTCTGAACCAACTCCAGCTCCACATGTGGGAGACCCCGGCCTCTGTCCCTATTGTGAGCAAGCGCCTGGATGCTATGTAAAGGGTTCAGCGCGGCCCGGGGTTTCAGAAAGCCCAGCTTCTTCCTACCTTGATGGTAGTCGAATCAGCCATGCGGAAGCTAAAGAGCCCAAAGACTCATTCTTTGGTCCCGCCAGGCATAGAGTCTCATACCCTCAACGCCCTCAGGTGCAAGGCTTATCAGGACTCCATGCTGTCATGCCACATCCAAGTTTACCAATTATACATTAGGATGTTCCTCCGTGACCTAACTAGAGAGCTCAGAGGCTTCGTGGTGGGCTTTGATGGAGACCATTTCCAATGTTTTCAGGTCCACTCGAAATCCGTCGGAGAGTGCTCAAAGTACCTCTCGCAAGCAGAGTATGACGGCTTTGAGACTTCCGCACGGGTGGCGGCAGCTGGCATTGAATCCCGCTGGCAGGCTTGGCTCCAGTCCTCAGACCTGGAGCAGTGGGTCCAGGAGAAGCTGCTGGATGTCCCTTGCCTCGGAGAGCAACTATTCGGCAAACCCAAGGAGGATAAGGCAGCAGAGATTGAAACGGAGTATGTGACTCATGCTCGCCTCTCCCACAAAGATTCCTCCATCCCCAGGAAGAAACAGCAGAGCAATAAGCCTTTCTTCCACCGGAAGGGTCTCCCATACAGGGGCTACCTGTCCGACCCACCGGCGTCGACTCCCATTCAGGGTGGCCAGGGCAAGAGCATGGCCCACGGCCCTCGTAAGCCGAAGAATCCCAAGACCCAACCCAAGGTGCCGGCTCAGCTATCCTTGGGGTTCTGACGCCATCGGCATAGCCTCTCATCTGCTGACAAATTGGCTGTCCATGAGGGCCGTCTGGTCCACTTCTCCCACAGGTGGAAGTCCATCTCCACTGATGCTTAGGTCCTCTAGGTCATTTGGAAGGGCTATCTCCTCCATCTGGACCAGCTCCCCCCTCCGTACTTCCAAGGGGAGTCAAGGAGGCTTCCCCAGCACAGGTCCTCCTGAGTTAGGAGCTCGCAGGCCTCCTCGAGGACGGGACAGTAGAACCAGTCCCACTGCACCTTAGAGGATGGAGGTTTTACTCCCAATACTTCCTCATCCCAAAGAGCCCCTGTCCTCTGGCCCATCCTCGACCTGTGGAACCTAAACAAGTTCCTGGTGCAGTAGTTCAAGATGCTCTCCCTTGGAACTGTACTGCCCTACCTCCAGCAGGGCAATTGGCTATGCTCCTTGGACTTAAAGAATGCTTACGCTCACATCCTCTTCCATCCCAAGCACAGAAAGTACCTCCACTTCATGGTTCAGGGAAACCACTACCAGTACAGGTTGCTTCCCTTCGGCCTCGCATCCATTCCATGGGTTTTCACAAAATGCATGGCTGTGACTGCGGCCCACCTCCGGCTAAAGGGCACCTTTGTCTATCCCTATCTAGACAACTGGCTCATAAGAGGGGGGGCATGGCCTCCGAAGCCCGGCAGGCTATGGACTGCACCATTCACCATCTGGAGCATCTGGAAACGAGGAGGGGACCACAAAACCGGGGGTCTGCAAATTTGCAGGGCTCGCAAAGAGGTCTAGGACTGGGGTCCCCCAATGCTGGGAGAGCCACTGCGTCATTCGGGGGACCCCAGACTCGTGTGTTTGGAGGACTCTGCTGAGCTGGTACGCCAACACATAGTCCTAGCCCGTGAGTTAGGTGGCTCGGTCAAGGTTCACCTGAGTGCCATCTCAATGAGCCACCATCCCATCGAGCGTAAACCCCTCTTGGGGCAACCGCTTGTCTCCCGCTTCATACAAGACCTGCTCCTGTCCAAGCCCCCCCCCCCTAGTGGAATGGGACCTCAATGTGGTTCTCATGCAGCTGACCAAGCCGCCCTTTGAACCCATGGCTACCTGATCACTGTGGCATCTGTCATGGAAGGTGGCCTTCCTGGTGGTGCTCACCTGTGCCCAGAGAGTCAGCGAGCACAGGCATTGATGGCCGAGGTGCCATATATGAGGTTTTATCGGAACAGAATGGTTCTGCGCACTCATCCCAAGTTCCTCCCGAAGGTCATCTCGGACGTCCGCCTCAACCAGGAGATAATGCTGCTCACCTTCTTTCCAAAGACTCATGCCGACCAGGCGTCGGCAATTTTCCATACGTTGGATTGTAAGAGGGCTCTTTCCTTGTATCTGCGGTGGGGCCCACTGCCGATCCAGGCAGCTCTTCATCTCCTATGATTCCAGCCGCCTGGGGCTGGCGATCACCAAGCGTACCTTGTCCATCTGAGTGGTGAACTGCATCACCTTTGCTCAGGCCCAGGCTGGGCTTCCCCTGGACCACCGAGTCATGGCTTACAATGTCCAAGCATTGGCGACATCCATTGCTAGTCTGCGCTCGGTGCCACTGACAGACATCTGCTGGTCCGCCACCTGATCCTCCTCTCACACCTTTGCGGTACATTACTGCCTGGAGAGGGAGTCCTATCAGGGCAGTGCCTTAGGCCAGGCCATACTCCGTAATCTGTTCAGAGTTTAAGCAACTTCTGCCCTCCGACCCTTCTTGTTCCGGTTACCAGGAGCATGGCCATCCATGGTCCCTGGGTCTTGGGGCTGCCTTCGGCCTTCACTGGTAACTGCTCACAGCTCTGCCATGCTTTTTCCTACAGGTCCTTGGTAGCCTGTAGCTGGGGAGTCCCATATGTGAGGATTGACATCCTGCTTGTTCCTGGAGAACGCGTAGTTACTCAGCTGTAGCAGGTGTTCTCTAGGGCAGCAGGAATCAGTCCTCACAACCCTCCCTCCTCCCCTTGGAGTTACTATCCTTTTTTTGCCATCTTCTTGGAGGGGCTATAGCTATGGCACTTGACTTGACAACCTGGGAGGAACTTTTGACTGCCTGGCCGCATCCTCCCCACCCACAGGGAGTCCTCTGCTGCCCACAGGGTGGCACCTAACCCAGTTTGAACACAGGTGGACAGCTATCACCACTGATATCTGGGTGCAACAAGTGGTCAAGGAGGGCTACATCCTCCACCTACAGCAGGCGCCACCCTCATACTTCTCAGGAGAGCCCACCAGACCTCTCCTTCACCAGACCCTGCTCCTCACCAAGCTAGCAGGCCTAATCAACAACAAAATCATGGAGCTAGTGCTGAAACACCTCTGGGGCACATTCTTCTACTCCAGATATTTCCTCATCCTCAAGAGGATAGGGGGCCTCAGGCCCATCCTGGATCTGCAAGAACTCAACAGGTTTCTGGTCAAGCAGGGAGATTGACTATGTTCCTTAGACCCAAAGGATGCCTGCACTCACATCTTAATTCATCCCAGCCACAGAAAATATCTCTTGTTCGTGGTGGAGGGACAGCACAATCAATACAGGGTGCTGGCATTTAGTCTGGTCTTGTCAACAAGGGTCTTACACAAAAGCAGAAGTAAGGATGTGGTTGAAAACTACAGGCCGGTTAGTTTAACTTCAGTGGTGAGTAAATTATTGGAAAGAGAAAATAGTGAGGTTTCTGGAGTCCAGCGGAGTACAGGATCCGAGGCAGCAGGGATTCACCAGAGGCAGGTCTTGTCAGACAAATCTGATTGAGTTCTTTAACTGGGTGACCAGGGAGTTGGACCGAGGGAGAGCCCTTGATGTGGTGTATTTAGATTTCAGTAAAGCCTTTGTCACCGTTCCTCACAGACGACTTATAAGCAAACTGAGCACCCTAGGGATGGACCCTAAAGTTACTGTTTGGGTTAGAAATTGGTTGAGTGGGAGGCATCAAAGGGTACAGGTAAATGGAGCTCACTCTGAGGAGATGGAAGTTACCAGTGGTGTGCCCCAGGGATCTGTCCTTGGTCCGATTCTGTTTCACATCTTTGTTAGTGATATAGCAGAAGGGCTGTCGAGTAAGGTTTGCCTCTTTGCAGATGATACCAAAATCTGCAGTAGAGTAGACACCCAGGAAGGTGTAGATAACATGAGGAGGGATCTAGCTCAGCTTGAAGAATGGTCTAGAATTTGGCAGCTGGGATTTAATGTTAAAAAGTGCAACGTCATGCATTTGGGCTGCAGCAATCCAAGAGAGCAATATAGTGTAGGGAGTGAAGTACTTTTGTCCACTAAAGAAGAGCGTGACCTAGGCGTGGTCATGTCAGATGATCTTAAAGTAGCTAAACAAGTAGAAAAGGCGACAGTAAAAGCTAGAAGGATGCTTGGGTGCATACGGAAAGGAATGGCTAGCAAAAAAAAGGAGGTGATAGTGGGTCTGTATAAGTCTTTGGTTCGACCTCATTTGGAGTATTGTGTGCAATACTGGAGACTGCACCTTCAAAAGGATATAAACCGGATGGAGTCAGTACAGAGGGTGGCTACCAAAATGGTTAGTGGTCTTCATTATAAAGCATATGAGGACAGACTTAAGGATCTTAATATGTACACCTTAGAAGAAAGACGGGATAGAGGTCATATGATTGAGACATTTAAATACCTCTGTGGCATAAATGCACAGGGGGAGAGCCTCTTTCAATTGAAAGCAAGTTCTGCTATGAGGGGACATGGGATGAGGGTGAAAGGGGATAGATTCAGGAGTAATATGCGGAAATATTTCTTTACAGGAAGGGTAGTGGATCCATGGAATAGTCTCCCAAAGGAGGTGGTAGAGATGAGGATGGTATCTGATTTTAAAAAAGCATGGGACAAACACAGAAGATCTCTAAAGAAAAAAAAAAGGGGACTGTTGTAGTTGTTGATATGGAAGGACAGAATAGATAGGCCATGTGGTCTTTTTCTCTCATTATTTTTCTATGTTTCTATGTTTCTAAGTGCCTCGCTGTGGTCGCAGCCCACCTCAGGCTCCAAGGGGCCTTCATCTTTCCTTAGCTAGATGACTGTCTCATAAAGGAGGACATAGTTGCAGAGGCACAATGCGCCACCCGGCACACCATCAACACCCTGCAGCACCTGGGGTTCTTCATAAACTACCCAAAGTTCTGCCTCACTCCGGCCCAGCGCCTAGAATTCATAGGGGCACAATTAGATACCCTACGAGCAAAAGTGTTTCTCCCTCAGGAGAGATCAGAATGCCTCAGGAAATTAGCGACAGAGGTATGCTAGCGCCGGACGCCACCAGTCCAGCTCCTACTCCAGTTGGGACACATGGCCTCTACAGTTCACATGACTCCATATGCCCGTCTGCACATGAGAGCAGCCCAGTCATGCCTCTGCTCTCAGTGGACACAAGCCACAGGCAGGCTCCAGAACAGAGTGAAGGTGACTCATCAGTTGGCAGACTCCCTCAGATGTAGATTCCAAGTTACTTTCCGGCTGGGATGCCCTTCACGGCATCCAACCCTCAGAAGGTCCTCATCTGGATGCCTCTCTAATGGTCTGGGGAGTGCATTGCGAGAGCCTCCAGGCACAAGGCTGCTGGTCCCAGAGGGAATCCCGGATGCAAATTAACCTGCTAGAGCTCCAGGCAATATACCTATTCTCCGGGCCTTCCACCACCAGCTGCACCACCACTCGGCGCTGCAATCAGGTCGCAATGTTCTACATGAACAATTGGGGGGGGGAACAGGGTGGTACCCCCTCTGCCAGGAGGCGGTAACCCTCTGCTCCTTGCTGCATGCAGAGGGATGCTGCTAAGTGCAGCGTACCTTCTGGGCCAGGATAATGCGCTGGTGGACAAACTGAGCAGTGTTCTCCAGCCACATGAGTGGTACCTGAATCCAGTAGTAGCCTCACAGCTGTTTTGTCTCAGGGGTTTCCCCTGGATGTACCTGTTCACCAGTCCAGACAATACACAGTTGCCCAATTCTGTTCCCACCAGCCACGCCTTTCCCGGGTGGCAGCGTATGCATTTCTCATCTCATGGATAGAAGGCCTCCTGTATGCCTTCCCATCGACACCACAGGTAGCCAAGACATTATTCAAGGTCCATCATGACAGAGCATCACTAATGTTGATAACCCCTCGGGCTACTCTCACAGGAGCAGGGCTCTCTCCTACACCCCAACCTGGGGTCCCTCTCACTCACGACTTGGCTGCTGAAAGGGTAGCATTAGCCCCCTTCAAACTTTCATGGGACGTGGAAGAGATTCTTTTGGCCTCTCTTAAGGCCTCCACAAGAAGGGCGTATGCCTTCAAGTGGCACTGATTCTCAGTGTGGTGCAAAGAAAGGCAGGCAAACTGGTTCTCCTGCTCAGTATAAGTGGTACTCCAGTACCTGCTTCACATATTATATGTGGGACTGAAGTCCAATTCATTCAGAGTTCACCTGAGCGCCATCGCAGTGCATCACCATTCCATTGAGGGAAAACCCCTCTCTGCTCAGCCCCTTGTGTCCCGTGGGGTCTCATGTTATCCAAATCCCCCGTCCACCTTCCAGTGGCAGTGGGATCTCAATGCGGTGCTCTCACAGCTCACTAAGCCTCCAATTGCGCCTCTGGCTACCTGCCACCTTCGGTATCTATCCTGGAGGTTCGCCTTCCTGGTAGCACTCACATCAGCATGCAGTGTCAGCGAGTTCCAAGCTCTGATGGCGGAACCGCCATACACGATGTTCTATACACCCGAAATTTCTGCCGAAGGTGGCGTCTCCATTCCACCTCAACCAGGAGGTGGTGCTCCCCACCTTCTTTCCAAGGCTTCATGCCAGAAAGGCAGAGACCATTCTCCACATTCTAGATTGTAAGAGAACCCTGTCTTTTTACCTGCAACGGACTCAGGGCCACCGCAAAACACCACAGCTTTTCGTATCCTATGACCCCAGCTGCCTGGGGCTCCCAGTGACTAAGCGAACTCTGTCCACTTGGGTGGCGGACTGCATTACCCTTTCCTATAAGCAAGCAGGGATCTCACTGGACCAGAGGCAAATCTGCTTTACATCCCCGTGACGGAAATCTTTGTAGCTCACTACTGTCTAGAGAGGGAGTCCCAATGGGCCAGCACTTTCGGCCAGGCCATACTCCCTAATCTCGTCAGGGTAAAGGCAACTCTTGCTCTGTGACACTTCTGTGTTCAGGCTACTGGAGCACTGGTTCTCTGCCAGACATTTGGGTCTTGCGAGAGTCTCTTGGTAGAGACTCAACTGCTACTGATCACAGCTCACCCTTTGCAGATTGCTGTGGCATTTTTTTACAGGTTCCGGGTAGCCTCTAGCTGGGAAGTCCCATATGTGATGACTGACTTCCTGCGTGTTCCTGGAGAAAGTGTAGCTACTCACCTGTAACAAGTGTTCTCTGGGGACAGCAGAAATCAGTCCTCACAACCCTTCCTCCTTCCCTTGAAGTTGCTTCTTTACCATATTTTATTTTTGCCATCTTAGCTATGTCATTAGACTGAGGCAAGATGGTACCCTTGGACAGGAAGTGGACCATGCATTCATGGTGCATCTCCCAAAGGCTTTCTTTGTAAGCTGGAGAGATGCTTCCATACGGCCTCCATCTGCACTGATGTCACCCATACGTGAGGACTGATTCCTGCTGTCCCCGGAGAACACCTGCACACAGGTGGACAGCTATCACCACTGATATCTGGTTGCTACAAGTGGTCGAGGAGGGCTTCTTCCTCCACCTATAGTGGGCGCCACCCTCATACTTCTCAGGAGAGCCCACCAGACCTCTCCTTCACCAGACCCTGCTCCTCACCAAGGAGCAAGTTAAAGCTCAGTAACTACGCTTTCACCAGGTTCATCGTCAATCCCTTAACTGGACTGAGGTTTTGCAGTGGAGAGTGGAAAGAGTGATTGAATACAAAAGGCCTCTCAGAAATATCCTGCTCCCTCCCAAGAGCCTTTGCAAATCCCAGGAGTCAGACTATGCAGTGTCGAACTGTCTCTTGGAATCTGTGCTCCCAGACTTCAAGCAGCACTGCACACTACCGAAAGGGACATGCTGTCTGGTAAAGGTTACAAAATTGGTGCCCAACAATGTGAGGCTTAGGAGTTGCACTTAGAAGGATTATAAGTTTGCCTTTTGGAAGTAAACTAAAAGCAGAAGAACTGTTTGGAACTGTTCTGACCTTTCTCTTGCTGTGGCTGCCCAAACTGAATCCAGAGCTGAGCAAGAGGATTGTGTACATTGATAGAATTCACAGCATTTTGGAGGAGTGTGCTACAGCACCACCATTGCCCTGAAAGGACTGTTTGCAAAAATCCTTCCTACTTTTGGAAAGTATAAATCAACAGTAGTTCCCACCAGTAGTCATTTGGGAAAATGTGCCCAGGCAGGAACATGCATCCCAAGAAGAGGAGTTACATCAACAGGGCAATAGCAGAAGAGTGATGTGAAGAGATTTGCTACAGTTTAATCAACCAGAGAAAGTAGTGTATGTGCAAGGAGCCCCTCCATATAAACGGTACCCTAGAGGACCGATGCCATTGCAAGAAGGATCCCAGCTATAGAGCAAGGAACATTTCAAGCAATGAGCAGCAGGAGTAGGCCTCAGCCTGAACAATGGCCTACTACCAGTGACCAGGTGTGCCAGAGTAGAGAGGAGATCAGTCTCACCTGAGGCCTGCAGTAGAGAGAGAAAAGCAGTATCAGGGCAGTTTCTCTAAATGGGTTAGTTCTGCGCATACCATGACAGTCATGAAGCTCACTTCTAAGGGAAGTATGATCTCAGTTTCTCAAATTTACTGCTAAGGCTCAGTGTAATACTTGCATCGTGCCAAAGAGACCCTCCTGCTGGAGTTCATAAGATGTAACATTTATGGATAGTTTGTCAAGATGTGCTTGGAGATTCTTTTTTATCAAGCCTGTGATGGATTCTCCTTCTATACCCTCTTGATTAAAAAATAAAGTTTAGCAGTACATTATCTCTTCCTTATCTGCAGAAGTCCACTTAACAGTAGTTAGTTCTCTTAACTTTTTCATTAATTTCTGTGCTTTATCTCCTGCCACAGTGGGTCTGCGAACATGCTCACCATGGCCTTTATCTGTGGCAGGGATGTTATAAAAGGGGACCCAGAATATCCACTGCTTGACCCAATACAAGCATTGTGGAACCTGTGTCTTTTGGAGAAACTGCTAGGTACGTGTGACCTAGCTTGGCCACTGTTGGAAACAGGATACTGGGCTTGATGGACCTTGGTCTGACCTAGTATGGCATATTTTATGTTCTTATGTTCTTAGCACTTGCACTATCGCAACCACCATCGTTAGCCCTAGTGCACAAGCTATAGGTGGGCACCTTTTTATCCTGGATGACGTGCGGCTAGTATGCATTTTTCTTTTTCATTCCTACCATACTTCAATTGTAGTGTTGCCTTGCTGGGATTCAGTATAGATTTTGTACAATGGGATCACCATGTGAAAGTAACCAGCAAGACTTGGGGAGGGAACTATAATTCCCTTGACCCCAGAAAGAGAAAAACAATTTCAGCTGTGTAGAACCAGAGAGCCTTAATCTGGAGATGAAGACCTTTATCGTGCTATAATACTGAGGCTTGGTGACCTGATTTAACTGGCCATGTTTCAACTATAACCGTGAGTGTTCATATTTGTTGAGGGAGGAGCCCCCATTGGGAGGGCTCAATGCCAGAGATGTCAACAAGAGCAAGAACCGCTACCTATCTGCTTATATTTTGTCATAATCTGTTTTTGATCTATTATGCTCTAATTCTATATGCAGCATAGAAACATAGAAATATGATGGCAGAGAAAGAGCATATGGCCTATCGAGTCTGTCCTTACTTATCGACTACTATAGTCCCTTTTTTTCCCCTTAGAGATCTTCTGTATTTGTCCCATGCTTTCTTCAATTCAGATACTGTCCTGGCCTATACTACCTCCACTTGGATACTATTTCATGCAGATACTATTTCATGCTTCTACATACCACTCTTTTCATAAAGAAATATTTTTGCATACAGAATTACTCCTCAGTCTGCCCCCTTTCATCTTCATCTTATGCCCCCACATTGCAGAGCTTTCTTTCAATTGACAGAGGCTCTCCTGTGCATTTATGCCATAGAGGTATTTCAACATCTCTGTCATATCTCCTCTCTCCCGCCTTTCCTTCAGAGTATACATATTGAGATCTTAAAGTCTTTCGACATATGCCTCTTGATGAAGCCAGCTGACCATTTTGATAGTCATCCTCTGCACCATCTCCATCCTGTTTATATTCTTTTGAAGGTATGGTCTCCAGAATTGCACACAATACTCCAAATCAGGTCTCACCAAAGACCTATAAAGAAGCACTATCACCTACTTCTTCCTGCTGGCCATTCTTCTCTATGCACCTAAGCATTCTTCTGGTTTTTGCCACCGCCTTTTCTACATAGTTAGCCACCTTAAGATCATCAGAAACAATCATGCCCAGGTCCTACTGTTCTTTCCTGGATAGAAGTATTTCACTCCTTATACTGTACCGCTTCTTTGGATTCTTGTAGCCCAAATGTATGACCCTGCATTTTTTAGCATTAAATCTCAGCTGCCAAATTCTCGACCATTCTTCAAACTTAGCTAGATCCCTTCTCATGTTCTCTAATTCTTCCTGGGTATCTACTCTATTGAAGATTTTGGTATCATCTGCAAAGATGCAAACCATACCTGACAGCTCTTCCATAATATCACTAACAAAAAATGTTAAAGAGAATCAGACCAAGAACAGATCCCTGCGGCACACTACTGGTAACATTCCTCTCCTCCATTTTTCTGTACCCTTTGTTGCTTCCCACTCAACCAATTTCTACCCCAGTCAGTCACTTAGGGTCCATCTTTAGGATGCTCAATTTATTTAAAAGTCACCTCTGTGGAGTAGTGTCAAAGGCTTTACTGAATTCTGGCTACACCACATCTAGGGCTCTTCCTCGGACCAACTCTCTGGTCACCCAAGCAAAGAAATTAATTAGATTTGTCTGACAAGACCTGCCTATAGTAAAACTATGCTGCCTTGTATCCTGCAATCCACTGGACTCCAGAAACTTCCCTATCCTCTTTTTTAGCAGTATTTCCATTTATTTACTTTCCACAGAGGGCGGACTAATTGGCCTGTAGTTCTCAACCTCATCCTTGACTTCCACGTTTGTGTAAAGGGACCACATACGCCCTCTCCAGTCCTCGTGGAACCACTCCTGACTCTAAGGTATTAGCAGCCCATTACTCGATCGTGAGCGGGGCATTCTCTGGCTGACCTGCCTGCTCCAATCAGGGCTGGGGGAGGAGCCTTCCTACCGTTCATCAGCTGCCACTGTTAAGATCTGACTGCCTATTTTAAACAGAAACAGCTGACACCGATCACATCAAGCAGCCCATTACTCAATCGTGAGCGGGGAATTCTCTGGCTGACCTGCCTGCTCCAATCAGGGCTGGGGAGGAGACTTCCTACCGTTCATCAGCTGCCGCCATCAAGCACGCCCATGCCTTGCAGGCCTCACCAGAGGACCCTTTGGCATGGTCCTTAGGCGCGGGATGCTTTAGTGGGAGAAATCATATGGCTATTTCAGCATACAAACTACATAAACAGCAGGGTGTTTGTGGAGTCTTTTTTGCTGAACTGCATCCACTGGCGGGGTCCACAGGCGGTCTTTCTGCTCTGGATCTGTGGCTTTCTTCACCTTGGCCTTCTTCTGCTGCACCGCTGTCTACTCCCTCTGCTATTGTCATCCTCTCCTGAGATCCTCCGCTGCATCATTGATTGTCTGCTCCCTTTGCCTCCTGATTGTTTGGTATTTGTACTTATTGTTTCCTTTGATTCCTCTGATGTTTTATTAACCTACTCTCTTCTCCTACCCCCATTGCTTTCATTCTCTCCTCCTTTCTTGTCCTTACTTTGGCTCCACTTTAGGTCTCTCTTCCTCCTTCCCTTTTGCTGCTCCCTTTACTTCTGCCTTCCTTTGTGATGCGCAATCTGGCTAATCTCATCCATATCCCTCTAGCTTCTCCTTCTCCCTTTCCTCCACCTCCCTCTTCTGGTGATTTCACCCCTATTCCTTCCCCTCCTAGATGTTTGTCTCATTCTGTACTGAGTTCCTCTCGCAACTTGTCCAACCTTATTCATATTCCCCTTCTTTCCCCTTCCTCTCTCCCTTTCTCTTGTGCCCTTTGGAACGCACATTCTGTCTCTAATAAACTCTCTTTTACACATGATATTTTCCTCTCCAATGCTTTTCATCTTCTTGCTTTAACTGAGACCTGGCTTCTCCCTGACGATACCGCCTCTGCTGCTGCCCTCTGCTTTGGTGGTCTCCAGTTCTCCCATACTCCTCGTCCTACAAGACGTGGTGGTGGGGTTGGCCTTCTTCTCTCCCCCTCCTGTCATTTCCAACCTCTTCCTCTGCCTCAGTCTCATTCCTTCCTGTCTTTTGAGGTCCACTCTATTCGCCTCTTTGCCCCACTTCCTCTCCAGATTGCTGTTGTCTATCGTCCTCCTGACAAGGCTTTTTCTTCTTTTCTCTCTGACTTTGACTCTTGGCTTTCCCTCTTTATTATCCCTACCTCCCCTACTCTTATTCTTGGTGATTTTAACATCCATGTTGATAACCCCTCTGATCCTCTTACTCTGAAGCTCCTCTCTCTTACCTCCTCATTTGGCCTTCAACTTTGTTCCTCTGCCCCCACTCACCTTCATGGCCATTGTCTGGATTTGGTTTTCTTTTCTTGCTCCTCTCCCTCTAACTTCAGTAATACTGTCCTTCCTTTATGAGGAGTGGCCTAGTGGTTCAGGCAAGGTACTTCAGGCCAGAAGGTCAGGGGTTCAAATCCCACTAGAGGACAGTAACCTTGGGCTGGAAGGACTGGGGTTTCTAGTCCCACAGGTGCTCCTTGTGGTCTTGGGCAAGCCACTTAACCCTCCATGTTCCCTGTAAAATAGTTATCTCCAAGTTATAATGCCCTGTTCAATGTAATTTCAGTTTGTTCAATGTAAATCACACTGATGCAGAATAGCACGGTATATAAAAGAATGTAAATAAATCTGATCATCACCTTCTGTCCTTTAATCTTCACCTCCCTCCCCCCCGCCTCGTCCTGTCTCCTCCACTCTTTTTAGGAACCTTCTTGCCATTGATCCCCTGGTTCTCTCCTCTACCATTTCTCCTTCTCTCTCCTCTGTTTTGTCCTCCAAGTCTGTTGGTATGGCAGTGATGTCCTATAATGCTGCGCTCTTCTCAGCTCTGGATGTTCTCGCTCCTTTCATCCCTCGTCCTGTAAGGCGTTCCTTACCTCAGCCCTGGCTCTCTCCCACTATTCGCTATCTTCACTCCTGTGCCCGCTCTGCTGAGTGTACCTGGCTCAAATCCCGCTCCCCTGAAGATTTCCTTCATTTCAAATTCATTCTCTGCTCTTTCAAATCTGCTTTAGCTCTTGCCAAACAAGATTACTTTGTTCGCCTGACTAATTCTCATTCCTCTGATCCTCACCGTCTCTTCATTGCTCTCCTCAAAGTGCCTCCGCCTCTGATCCCTCCTTCCCTTTCTGCCCAGGCTCTGGCTGATTACTTCCATGATAAAATCCATAAGATCACTCTCCAGTTTCCCTCTAAATCCCCGATTTCCCTTTCCTGCTTTCATTCTCTCCCCCCTCCTCATCCTACCCTCTCTTCCTTCCCCACCATTTCTATTGATGAAACTGCTCTTCTTCTCTCCTCCTCCAAGCTCACCACTTGCTCCTCTGATCCTATCTCCTCCCATCTCCTCTCCTCTATTTACCGCTGTCCCCTCCATTTCTCATATTCTCAACCTTTCGCTCTCCACTGCTACTGTCCCGGCTGACTTTAAACATGCTGTGGTCACACCTCTCCTTAAGAAATCCTCACTTGATCCCTCTTGTCCTTCTAATTATCACCCCATCTCTCTCCTTCCTTTCATTTCTAAACTGCTCGAACGTGCGGTTTACCGCCGTTGTCTTGATTTTCTCTCTTCCCATGCTCTTCTCGATCCCTTACAATCCGGTTTTCGTCCTTTGCACTCTACTGAAACTGCTCTTGTCAAAGTTTTCAGTGACTTATTCCTGGCTAAATCTAAAGGCCTTTACTCTGTCCTTATCCTCCTTGACCTTTCTGCTGCCTTTGACACTGTTGACCATGATCTTCTCCTTGACATTTTGTCCTCGCTTGGCTTTAGGGACTCTGTTCTCTCCTGGTTCTCCTCATATCTCTCCCATCGCTCCTTTAGTGTATGTTCTGGTGGCTCCTCCTCCTCTGTTACCCCGCTCTCGGTTGGTGTCCCCCAGAGTTCTGTCTTGGGTCCCCTTCTTTTTTCTCTCTATACCCAATCCCTTGGTGCGCTTATTTCCTCTCATGCTTTTCAGTACCATCTCTATGCTGATGATTCCCAAATCGATCTCTCTACTCCTGATCTTTCTTCTGCTTTCCAGTCCCGGATCTCTTGCTGTCTCTCTGCCATTGCTGCCTGGATGTTCCATCGTCGCCTGAAATTGAACATGGCCAAGACTGAACTTCTCGTTTTTTCTCCTAAAATTTCCCTTTCTCCTTCTTCTTTTTTAGTCTCTGTTGATGGCTCTGTTCTCCAACCTGTTTCATCTGCTCACAATTTGGGTGTTATTTTTGACTCTTCGCTCTCTTTCTCCTCTCATATCCAACTCATTGCCAAGACCTGTCGCTTCTTTCTCTTCAACATTGGCAAAATCCACCCCTTTCTCTCTGAGCTCACCACTAAAACCCTCATCCATTCCCTAATCACCTCCCGCCTTGATTATTGTAATCTCCTTCTTGCTGATCTCCCTCAGTCTCATCTCGTCCCTCTTCAGTCTATTCAGCACTCCGCTGCCCATTTGATTTTCCATCAGCCTCGTTTTGCCCACATCACTCCTCTCCTCAGATCTCTTCACTGGCTCCCTATCCATTTCCGTATTCACTTTAAGCTTCTCCTTCTGACCTATAAGTGCATTCACTCTGTGGCTCCTCAGTATCTTTCTTCTCTCATTTCTCCCTATTTCCCTCCTCGTGTACTCCGTTCTTCTTCCCAGTTGCTTCTTGCTATGCCCTTCTCCTCTATTGCCAACTCCAGATTCCGCTCTTTATACCTTGCTGCTCCCTACGCTTGGAATAAACTTCCTTTGTCTATACGTCAGGCATCTTCTTTGCCCCTCTTCAAACTCAAGTTAAAAGCTCATCTTTTCGCCTCTGCCTTTGGCTCTTGATTTTGCTGTTCTCCTTCCTTCCCCTCTTTTATTTCACCTTTCTTTCTTCCTCTTACACTTGTTCTTACCTCTTTCCTTTGTCCTGTCTCTCCTGCTCTTGTCTCTTTTCCCTTGTTCTTATCTTTTTTTTAACTCCTTTTCTTGCTTTGTCTTTTTAGATTGTAATCTCTTTCGAGCAGGGACTGTCTTTTTGTGTTTTCCTTCTACAGCGCTGCATGTGCCTGGTAGCGCTTTATAAATGCTTAGTAGTAGTAGTAGTAGTAGTAGTGTGGCTTCTAAGCTGTGAGTGAACTATGCTTCCATCCTAAGTTTATTCTACTTTTTTTAACAGTGTTACAGACAGTTACATATGGATATACTATTTATTTATATAGGGCTTGATATTCAATTGGTATGGCTATGTGCCGTTATGGTGCATAGCCATTGCCACCGACCTCTAACCCCAGATATTTAGTGCCAGGGTCATATGCGGCCCTAGCATTGAATATCTGGTATCCGGGGTCACTGCACGGCCTCTGACACTGCAGAAGCTAACCAAATAGCGGCGATATTGCACCGCTACCTGGTTAGCTCCTGCGGGTAAAACTAGGCCAGCTTTTGCTTCTCCAAGTTTTACACGCAGATTGCTAACTGGTAGAGTTGCAATATCACCACTACCCAGTTAGTGACTATCACCGCCCATGACATGCCCCAATGCTAAGCAGTTAGCATCGGGGCATATAATGGAATTAGTTGGGGATATGCAATGGCTCTAACCATGTTGGTGTCATTGAATATCTCATTTAGCGATACTTACATGGTTTACAGGTGAGTAAACCATGTTTATGCCTTTAGAATATCAGGCCCGTAGTATTTATCTCATACATTTGCAGTAGTTGTTCAAGGCTATTTCCCTTCTACCATTGGGAGGAGTTATTAATAAAGAAGAGTATGATAAGAAAGGATGTTTTCCATAATAATGAGTTACATTATTTAAGTATACTTTAAAAATGTTTTCACTGTAGTTCCACCATTTTTCTAAGGTCATCTATTTTATTCTCTAGTGTCTCTACCAGAGATGTTTTAGCTAATCTTTCCATAACCTACCTGCCTCATCCAGCAGTGACGTAATGCTGGGAAGGTCCTTGATCTGATGATGACTGGGAAGGAGGCATGTACATTGAAGGAAAAGTGTAGGAGATATAAAACTCGAGTGCTGATTCAAATCTGAGTCTGCTGCGCTCCACAGTTATTGCCCCAAAGCTGATGCCTCTGGCATCTGGCCAAGCAGCTAAGAGAGGAAGGACCTTGTGCTCATCCAAAGGGGTTTCAAAGGAGAGGCCACTTAAGCCAAAGCACTGAAAGGTGTCTTTTCAAGGATTACTGGAGGAGAAGCCAGGAGCACCACTAAGGAGTTGCTCTGTGATTACCGAAGGACTTCTAAAGAGGGGCATTCAAGGACACTTGAGCCAAGGCACTGCAGGGGCCTTAGCAGTAGCACTGGAAGAAACCACCAGAGGCAGCATCCAGAGAGTAGAAGGAAGAATTCAGGGAGAAGCAGAATTTGAGAATCTGAGCCCCAGAAAGGATGTATACTGAAGGGAAACAGTGCCTGCAGTTTTTTCTTAAACCAGAGGGATCCTATTAAGTTACTCTCTAATCTGGAGAGGAACAATGTGGAGAGGTTGGATTCTGCTCATAAAGAGCCAAGGGAATTAGACTGAAGTACAGAGGAAGCTGTAAGTGATTTCCTGGACTTTCTGTTCCTTTGTTAAGAAGTGATACTTTTTTGTAACTGTAGATTTTTGTGAGTGACTCGAAGTTCCTTAAGTAAATTCATTGGATCCTGAACCAATCCCTTGACTGGACTGAATTTTTACAGTGGAAAGAATGACTCTGAGTACAAGAGACCTCCCAGAAATATCCTGGTCCCGCTCTAAGAAACTTTGCAAACCCCAGGAGTCAGATTCTGCAGGGTTGGTCTGGCTACTGGAATCTCTGTCCCCTTCCTGATAGAAAAGAGGTACTGACCCTTTACAGAAGCACCAGATGAACTAAGCAAAATTAAAAACACTTTGATTACAATCTAGGTATGAGGTCTATGACAGGAATCAGCAGCTTGATGCTGCAAGTCTTCCTGCGAGCATACTTGTAGAATCTTTTTTAAGTGAGAAAACCTTGGTAGTTTCCAGAATGTTGCCACAATTATGCATGTTAAAAGTGGCTATGCACTTTACACGTATTTCTGTGGACAGCTGATCAACAGTAAAACAGCACATGGGCATTTGAAAATCAAATGTATTCATGCTGTTTTAATTCTCTGAGATACGACTTTCTAACCTGACTAAAAAGTATATATGCTGGGAAAGCCTGCATATACCTTTAGAGGCTAATTTTCAATTAGACAATCAATGTGAGTAAATACTTTTGAAAATTGCCCTTTTTCAGTTGAATTTGGGTTGGGTTCCCTGCCAAAGACAAATCAGAACCATTTTAGTATTTTAGCCACAGATTAGTCTCTTAAAGTAAAAATATAAATCAACTTTAGCCCTTTGGCCACTGTTAAGTTTCTTAGGTAAAATAACTTCTTACCTTTTCTTACTTTGTATCATCTTTTTTAGAGCTGGGTAACTTGGAGACATTGTTGTAGTCCTGTCTCTCTCTGGCCTTTTGGTCCTCCCGAGGGTATAGGTTTTCACCCTTACTTTCTACGTCTCACTCCAACAGCTACACCATAACAAACCCCTGGTTCTTCTGTAGTCCTAATGCACTCTGCTGAAGAGTACTGACTCTCCTACTTGTTATAACTCCCCCCTACTTCCCTAAGGACCCTTGAGCTGGTTCTATACAATCTTCTCAATGAAATTACCCTGCATGCTTCTCCATGATGGTACTGGGCCTGAGCTGTTTATATCAGATCCGCTAACAGATCTTCGCTTCACTCTAGCATCTTTTTTATGAGTCTTCTAGACCATATCATTACTAAAAAGAGTGTGTATCTTTCTCTCATGTCCACTATCCTCTGTTAGCCACACTAACGTCCTTGTATACTTAATATTCTCTTCCAGGTACAGAACCTCCTCCTGAAGTCTCCCTGTCCTCTAATAACTGTCACCATCGCAGTGCCTATCACCTTCCCCTCAGGACTGGTGTGGAATGTGACGGATATAATGACTGTAAGTATTGACTAACCAAAGGGAGTAGTCTCTTTTCTCCATTCCTGCTGGAATACCTCTCACATCATTTTGGGGTGCTAGAAGATGGAATATGTCCTGGATACAGTACCTACACCAACATTTTATCCTCCTAAACCCATTGCTGAGAGCTGAAGCATGTCCTGGTTGTGTTATTCTCTTTGTCCATCTTCAAACAATGTCTGACTGCTTGTCCATTCAGGTTCCTGTGATGCCATGTAGTCTCCTACTGGACAGTGAGAGAGAAATATCAGAAGCAAATACAATTAAAAACAACTCTGGGAAGATCCTGGTAAGTACTTTTTCATTAAAACGACAGGAAAGGAAAGAGGGAGTAACAAGGCGCAAAAAAATTCAACAACTTGACAAAAGCAACAGGACTCCTACTCCCCAAACCTGTAAGACCTGCTTAATGCAGGGATAATTGGGAATGAAAAGAAGACAGCACAGATTGAAATATTATATCTGGCAAAAAAAATTGTTGCAATGTGGGACTCTTCAAGTTGTTCTTATTATTTTTCGAATCAAGTTTGAACTCCTTCTGCTAACACATTGGACTTATTAAACTTGCGTACCTTCCTACTTACACTCATATCTCATTCCCTACTGTCCTTCCCATACCCTTCGCTCATCAAGTACCAGTCTCTTAGTGACTCCCACAAAATGTGTGCCATGCTTAGAAGTCTATCAGTCCATAGTTTTTATTTTCAAGCCCCTTACCTATGAAACACCATGCCTACTGTACTTCGGATGGAATCCTCCTATACAAAGTTTAAAACTTTTCTTTCTTATGGCTGCTGAAGCTTGGATACTGATCCCCCTTCCCTCCTACTGTTTCTCCCTGATCAAATTTATCTTAACCAAGACCTCAGAAATTTTTTTGTCGGATATCACCGCAGCAAAGTATAGATTTTTGAGCAATACTTCCAAGCGGTTCAATCCATTTTATTAACAAGAAAAAAATATTTTTTAAAAAGACTTAGCTCAGTCCAATCTTGCACGACGTGCACGTTTCGGGAGTGCTTCCCTGTATCAAGTGCTCTCTTCATGACGGTTATTAAATTATGTGAAGAGAGCACTTGATACAGGGAAGCACTCCCGAAACGTGCACGTCGTGCAAGATTGGACTGAGCTAAGTCTTTTTAAAAAATAATTTTTTCTTGTTAATAAAATGGATTGAACCGCTTGGAAGTATTGCTCAAAAATCTATACTTTGCTGCGGTGATATCCGACAAAAAAATTTCTGAGGTCTTGGTTAAGATAAATTCTGGGGTTTGTTTGGTGATTTTGTTATTTAGATGGGTTCTAAATGGGCAATGTTTGTAGTACTTCCTAATGTGCCTGGCGGTTGACACTGGAGTATAGTAATGTAGAAATCTAGTAGTCTTTCTTTATCCATACACTCATTAAGAGGCATGTTTACTAAAAGTTAGAGCACGTTAACATTATGCAACTATTTATGAAAATGAGGCCCCTTATGCAAATGAGGCCCCGCACCGAGTTTCCGCATATGGTCCCGCATCCCCCTTGGGGCACCCCTGGGAGTGTATGAGCATTGCACCTGCTCCTGAAGGCTCTGGGGCTTCTATTTGGGCAGAGGAGAGGCCTTAGTGGGGGGGAGGCAAAAGTTTTCAAAGTTGGGTGGGGGAGCAGATAGTTACAAGAAGGGATTTCTACCTACATCTTTTTGGGAGGGGTTATGTAAGCATAGGCTCATGGACCATATTTTTTTTTTTAAAGAAAAGGGATTTTGGTACCACCGCTCATAACATTGGGCTATTTCGAAAGACTGTGGGTCAGAGACATAGTCTATGTGTTCACAAGACTGAGAACACACAAATAACTCAACCACTGCAGCACATGTTGAAGAAGTCGTCATGGGATTCACTGAATTGAGATACTGTACTCAAATAAGAATTTACTCATGATAAAAAAGTCAGTAATGTCCCATGTTACCATAGCTTAGTAAATAAGTCCTAAATGATATCTCTACCAGTCCATGGGACATATCTAGCCTGTCATGTTTTCAGGATATTTATTTATTTATTTATTTAGCTGGGCTTATATACCGCTTTTCTCCAGGTCAAAGCAGTGTACATTGAATGGAGGATATAATTGTTACATCAAACAGGAGTTGACTTATATATATGGGAAATATTAAACAGGGGTTATGTCAATGGGGTACATCAAACAGGTGATGGCTTATGTACCTGGGTCAGATAGGATCTAACATAATATGTGTAACACACGCCAGCACTCTCACACACTGGATCAGCTCAACGGAGCCTCTCAGCAGTCACAACTCGCTGAAGCCAGTCTAAGACATGACCGGAGCACCAGGGACATTACTGCAGCATGGAGGTAAGTTCCTCCCATACTGCCTACGTCAAACCCCAGCGTCCAACACTCCTTAAACAGAAGCCAGCACAAAGGCGAGCCGACACACACCCGCCAGCACTCACATACACCGGAGCCTCTTAGCAGCCACAACTCGCCAAAACCAGTCTATGACACGACCAGAGCACCAGGTACATTACTGCAGCATGGAGGTAGTTATAATTTGTTTACTTGATATACCGCCTATAGTAAGTAGCAGATAGGTGGTTAAGGAAGTTACATTCAGGTACTGTATGTATTTCCCTGTCCCCAAAAGAGCTTGTAATCTAAGGTCATACCTGAGGCAATAGAGGGTTAAGTGGCTTGCCCAAGGCCACAAGGAGTGCAGGTGGACTGAAACCCCAGTCCCTCCAGCCTGAGGCTGCTGTCCCCCAGTGGGACTTGAACCCAGGCCCCTTCAGACCAAAGCTACTCCCCCAACCTCTAGGTCACTTCTCCCATGCTGCTCATGGTGAGGCCTGGCATTCACACACTCCTTAAACAGAAGCCAGCACAAAGGCAAGCAAACACACACACGCCATCATTCACACACATATGAACACCAGATCAGCTCACCGGAGCCTCTCAGCAGCCACAACTTGCTAAAACCAGCCTAAGAAATGACCGGCACACACGGAGCATTCCTGTAGCATGGAGGTAAGCTCCTCCCATGCTGCCGATGTTGAACCCCAGCATCCACACACTTCTTAAACAGAAGCCAGCACAAAGGTGTGCCTATGCCTGGCAGGCCTGTGTCTAAGGACTTCAGCAAATGGCCCTTTGGCTTGGTCCTTAGGCAGGGACTTCACCAGAACCTCACCAACACAGTTGGACATATCCCAAACCAGAAGAACTCTCACAAACTCCAGCAGTCTTCCACCCCCACGGAAAGGCACTCACACCAACAGACACCCTGTCAATGCAGGAAAGCAACACAAACCACCAACTAGGACCACCACCCTACGAGGACTCATAAAGCAGAACAGAAAGAAAAGTCTGCAAAGAGTCAACATCCCACAGCAGCAAATCACAAAAATGTAGCACCAAACAAGTAGCATAAAGACTGACAGGAAAACTCTACACTTAACCATGCTCTGTCTATATGCAACCCTCTACACCCTACTTGCATTCGCCTTGCTTGCCTCCGCCTATCACAGCCTCACTCTCACAGTGCACCCGCACCCACAACCCATACCATACACTCAACAATTCACAAATCTCCTCCAGCACCAGAATAGGCAAAGAAACCAGCAACACTTCATAAATATACCTACCAGAAACTCACATACAACAAAAACTTCCACCCTCCCTACCTCAGCTCAAACACTACACTGTGCACTCATAAATATCTGCTCAGTAAGGAACAAAATCCCCATCATTCGAGACCCCCTCACAAGCCACCTCCTAGACATACTCTGCATAACTGAATCATGGCTTACAGATACAGACACCATTCTCATGAACCAACTCCTACCCCAAGGTTTCAACCTCTTCCACTGCCCGTGATCCCACCACAGAGGACGAGGGGTGCTAATTTTGGCTAAATCCCAACTCCACTTCTGCTACCTTTCAACTGAAAGCATGGAGGATACTGATACCTTAACCATCACAAACCAATACCTCACAACTTGCCTAATCTACCGAACCCCCACCATATCCACCACTGACCTATCTAACATCCTAAAAAAAAGCGTTAGTCATCTCCAACTCAAACAAGGACCACCTCATACTAAGTGACTTCAATCTTCCCTCTCTATAGACCATACACGCCACCTCATTCCTTGAAGTCATGGAATCCATGGCCTACTACAAATTGTCCAGTCCTTCATGCATGATAAAAGGAACATGCTAGATCTTGTCTTCCTTAATAACTGTACAACCCCCCAGGCACCACACCTAGACCACACGCCCTCCCTGTACCCTGGTCCGACCATCGGCTCATAACCCTTGCCCTACCCTCCAATGCCCCACCAGACCACACTACCCTCCCTCATTCCAAATGCTGATTCAATTTGACAAAGAAATCTTCCTCAATGTCATCCTCCCCCAGCTACAAACCCCCTCAAATGACCCCAACATAATCGCAACCAACTGGAATTGCATCATCAGAGAAGCAGCATCCCCAACAATCACCCCACCACAGACGACCAACAGACACCCAAAAACCCCATGGTACACCCCCAACCTCAGAAAACTCAAAACCCAATTATGAAGACTAGAGAGGAAGTGGCGAAAATCCACCCTTGACACAGACCGAACTCTCTACATGGAAATGCTGGACACCTACCAATCTACAACCAACAATGCCAAATGCAGTTACCACACAAAACTCATCAGTGGATCACTCAACAGCACTAGGGAGCTTTTTGAACTCATCTGACAGCTCACAAAACCCTCCATCAACACCACTACCGACACACTCGTCAGCCCTCAACAACTAGCCAATCATTACAAACACCTTCAGCCCATTCTCCCTCACCCAATCCTCCCCTCTCACATGCACCCCATCTGACACTGGACATCCTTCTGCCCAATTAGCAGAGACAACATAGAATCCATCATCTCATCACTCAACAGAACCACCTCCCCCCTCGACCCATGCCCAGTAAGCTGGGTCAAGGCAGCTAAGCAAGAAATCAGCCCAACGCTCACCAAACTCACCCAATCAGTCCTACAACATTGTCAGATGCTTGACTGCCTAAAACTATCCTCCATATGTCCCAATCTGAAGAAGCCTCACCTCGATCCATTGGACCCTGCATCCTACGGACCCATAGCAAGCCTCCCCTTCACAGCAAAAACATTGAGAAAGCCATCCAGCAACAGCTCCAGGACCATATCAACAAAAATGACCTCCTCGACCCCTAACAACATAGATGTCCAAATAAATATGCATGAGATATACAATGGAAGCAGTGCATCCAAATTTATTCCATGCATTTCCATTTTGGATATCCTGAAAACCTGACTAGTTCGATATGTCCCACAAACTGACTCGAGAACCATTGTTCTAGATCCTAGTGCTGAGTGCAGCCCCTCACCCTGGGGTGATAATGAACCAGGTTGCATTTTATTTATGGTTTTTTTTTAAATAATTCCTCTCCTATCCCCATGGGCATTGTTCTCTCCCATCTCTCTCCTCTGCTGGTACTGCTCTGCATCTCTCTGCCTTCCACTACTGTTTTGTCTCTGTTTGTCCCCTATTTTGTCTCTGGCTACCCCTATGCTGTTCTGTCTCTCCCTGGTCCCCTATGCCTTGCGGTGTTCTCTTATTGCTCTGCTTCTAACAATGATCCTCCCATAGTTTGGGGGGGAGGGAGCATGGAGGGGGCAATAGCCCCACCAAATGTTATAGATACTAATGGTGATCTGGTACCTCTTCCCCCATTGTCAGTATGACGTCTTTACCTTTTGCTCTCCCAAAGTAAAAAGACAAACTACACCGATGCCCTATTGTTGTTATGTCTCTCCCTAGGTTTTTCGGTGCAGCATGGGAAGCATAGAGATGGCTCAGTTTCACATTGCTGGGGACCTCTTTATCCAAAATAAAAGTGAGGTGAGTATAGGTAGTTCCAAATCACTGGTGATGGAACCCTTCTAGTTATGGCTGTGATTGTTTTATGTTTTATAAACTCTTTATTCAGTCTATCATAACCAATGTACTACCACACAAGACTAATACAAAGGTCACTAAAGTGTGGTAGATAGCACAATGCAAAAAAATATAATGCATGTCTTTGAGTCAGTGCTGACTCCTGGCGACCCAGTACCTCCTGATTTTTCTTGGCAGTATCACTGGAAGTAGATAGATTAACAGGCCTTTCTTTCAAGGCAATGAAAAGTTAAGTGACTTGCCCAAGGCTACAGGGAGTGCTAATGGGAACTGAATCCTGGTTGCTTGGTTACCAAGTCAGTACTCTAACCATTAAGGGATAGATTCTGAACTGATCCAAACGTCCAGAAACGCTAAACGCCTGGATCGCTATGCAAGAAACAGGGCTCCCCACACGTAGAACAGGGTTGTGCAGGAAGCTCTCTTCGTGGGTGGGAGGGGATGGGCCGGAAGTGGAGCAAGGATGGGCAGTGGGTGGCACCATGACCCCAGACATACAGGGCCGATTCCAAGGTCGGTCCTGTACATCTGGGTTCAGACATTTAAATGGGGGACTTATTCCACCTCGGAAGTGGAATTAGTCCCCCTGGACATCGGAGGATGCCAGAGCTGGGGTGGGAAAAAAGGTGAGGGGTGCAGGAGGTGCCCCGCAGCCCGACCCTGGCCATTGAAGGCCCGATCGGGGGTCGGGCTATGGGGAACAAAAAGTCTGCTGTTGCCTCCAGAATGTGGCTCCTTCATGGAGCCATTGTGCCATGGCAACATGACGCCATGGCACTGCGGCCCCATCCAGAAACCAGGCTAATCTAGCCAGGGTTATGACTGGACATCCAGGGTGCCTGAATCGCGGCACATCCTGGACGTCCAGCCACTATGCTGGTTCTGCTCTCGCGGGGCTGTTTAGCACCTGCAAGAGCAGAATTGGGTGCATCCATGGACCGTCCAGATATCTGAAGTCCGGACGGCCCAGGGATGCACAGGTTTGAATTGGCCTCCATACTACTCCCCTACTCTAGACAGCACAGTAATACAATGAAATATAAATGGAGAGAGCAGCATTACTCTGGCACTGAAAAAATTAGAAAAAAACAAAATGCATGCATAAGAAAGGATTACCAGTTAGAGCAGGGCTCTCAATCCAGCCCCAAGACACACCTAACCAGTCGGGTTTTCAGGATAACTAAATGAATATGCATGAGAGGGATTTGCATGCTTTGCCTCCATTGCATGCAAATCTTTCTCATGCATATTTCATTATGGTTTCCTAAAAACCTGACTAGCTGGGTATCTCCCAAGGACTGGGTTGAAAATCCCTGATCTACAGATTCTGAAAGCAGGACCAGTAGGCCTCAAAATTTCTTTATAATGTTTCAGATCACCACTCAATTGAAAAATAAGTCTCTGTCCGTGCTGGTCTTTAGCACCTCTTACTTCCAAAAACTCAGGAAGAGTTTCAGAAATTAGCCAGGGCAAACACATAGCATGAGTTAGTTGTTCAACACTCTGCTGCACGACTAATCTTCTGCCAGCCTCGTCATGCCCACATTACTCCTCTTCTCAAGTCACTTCATTGGATCCCTATCCGTTTATGCATCCAGTTCAAACTTCTCCTCCTGACCTATAAATGCATTCACGCTGCGATCCCTCAGTACCTTTCTTCTCTTATCTCCACTTGCAACCCCCCTCGGGAACTCCGCTCTTCTAGCAAACTACATCTATCTGCACCCTTCTCTCATACTGCTAACTCCAGACTTCGCTCCTTTCACCTTGCTGTACCTTACGCCTGGAACAAACTACCTGTGTCTGTACGCCAGGCACCTTCTCTAACCCTCTTCAAATCCAAGTTGAAGGCTCACTTCTTCGCTGCTACCTTTGTATCTTGACTCACCTGATCTCCTTTTCTTTCCCTTGACTCACCTGATCTCTTTTCTTTCCCCTAGTTTTTGTCACTGTTTACACCTTCTATGTTTTGTGTTTTGTCTTGACTAGATTGTTAGCTCCAATGAGCAGGGACTGTCATGGTAATCTGTCTGTACAGTGCTGCGTATGACTGGTAGCGCTATATAAATGCTCAGTAGTAGTAGTAGTAGTAAATGAATAATTTGAGTTAACTTCTCAAGCTAATCCCACGCCACAAGTCCAATAGATAAAATTCAGGGGTGAGAACAACTGTAGAAACAGTGATGAAACCAATTTCAGATTCGTCTAATTTCTATAAATGGGTGTGGACACAGGAACACAATATGACTTCAGAACGGTAGTTCAAGCTCTAATCATGCCCCGCCTGGACTACTGTAACAGCCTTCTATATGGATTACCCAAAAAGAATATAAATAAACTCCAGATAGCTCAAAATGTCACTGCCCGAATCAGGGAAGGCCCAAGGGGGGTGCGGGGCCATGTGCAGAGACTCAGTGCGGGGCATCATTTGCATAAGGGACTTCATTTGCATAAATATTTGTATAATGTTAACATACTCATTAAGAGGCATGTTTACTAAAAGTTAGTGTATGGATAAAGAAAGACTAAAACATTTCTACATTACTATAATCCAGTGCCAACCACCAGGCACATTAGGAACTACTAAAGACACTGCCCATTTAGAGCCCATAGCAAACCCGCCGTATCGTAACAGCACTACCAGGACTCACAAAGCACCATATTCTACCTATCAAAAGGCAACACTGCAAATATTAAACCAATACATTTCAGAGAATAACAATATGTGACCTACTGGGGAAAGAGAACAAGTGGCAATGTCAAATAGAAACTACATAAACCTCTGCTCAGTTACACATGCAGAACATAGACCATCACCAAACAAAGAACAAGGAATCACAATTTAGAAATAGGAAGACAATAATTAAACTGGGAACTCCAAAAGTCAAACTTGGAATGTACAACAACACTGTAGAAATAAAACTATAAATTAATTTCCTCTTGTACTAAACAAAGCACAGACATTAATGATGCACATTTCCCAGAGCTGACATATTCCAGTTAATAAATTCAAAATAAAGAGATATTTTTCTACCTTTTGTGCATTTTTTTTCAGTTGCACTTGCTCCAGCCACTTCCTTCTGGTTTCTTCATGTCTTCTGCTAACTCTCCATTGTCTGCTGTCCATTTGTCCTTTCTTCTCTCTTCTAGCTTTTTTCCATTCTCTCTCTACATCTGCTTTAACATACTAATCTTTCTCCTTTTGCTCTTTCCTCCATCTCTTTCTTTATTCCTTTTTCATCAACTCAAATTGTACTCCTCGATCCTCAATCCCCATTTACTCTGCCAATGCCCGACCAATTGTAGATTTTTCTTCCCTCCCACACAAAATATTTTCCCCTCTCCATTTTACTCTCCCAGTCCCATCCCATTCTAATCTTCCCCAACATCAGCTCCCTTCTAGTTCCAGCGCCATCCAGCATCCGCTCCCTTCTAGTCCCCGCATCAGCCCATTTCCAGTCCTAGCCCCCCCCCCACCGGCCCATTTCCAATCCTATCCTACCCCACCATCAGCCCATTTCCAGTCCTGGCTTCTCCATCCATTTCCAGTCCTATCCGAGTACCTCCATCAGCTCATTTCCAATCCAAGCCCCCAATCAGCCCATTTTTAGTCCTTTCCTAGCCCCACCATCAGCCCATTTCCAATCCTAGCTCCCCTCCACTCAGCCCATTTCCAATCCAAGCCCCCCATGAGCCTATTTTCAGTCCTAGCCCCTCCATGAGTCCATTTCAATCCAAGCCCCCACCACAGCCCATGTCCAGTCCTATCCTAGCCCCTCCATCAGCCCATTTCCTGTCCTATCTCCCCCCCCCACTCAGCCCATTTCGAGTCCTAGCTCCCCTCCCACAGCCCATTTCCAGTCCAAGCCCTACTTCCCATCAGCTATTTCCAGTTCAAGCCTTCCCTCCACAGTCCATTTCCAGTCCTAGCTCCCTCCTCTCACAGCCCATTTCCATTCCAAGTCCCCCATCAGCTATTTGCAGTTCAAGTCCCCCCTCCACTCAGCCTATTTCCAGTCCTAGTAACTCTTCCCCATAGCCCTCCAGTCCTAGTAACCCCCACAGCCGATTTTCAGTCCTAGTAACCCCACCAGCCCATTTCCAGTCCTAGAAACCCCCCCCCCCCCACAGCCTATATCCAGTCCTAGAATCCCACACAGCCCATTTCCAGTCCTAGTAACCCCCCAGCCCATTTCCAGTCCTAGCAACCCCCCCCCCCACAGCCTATATCCAGTCCTAGTAAACCACCAGCCCATTTCCAGTCCTAGCAACCCCCCCCCCCCCACAGCCTATATCCAGACCTAGCAACCCCCTCAGCCCATTCTCAGTCCAAGTCCAAGCCCTCCCCTCCCAAAGAGCCCTGCGGCTAGCTAAGAGGGAGCCAGAGAGGCCCCGGCTCACCTCTACAGCTGCCAAAGTGAAGCGTGTCTTTTCCCTTCACTTTGGCAGCTGTACTGACGTTTAGAATGCTGCCGCGCTGAGGTCAAAGGGAACTTCCTGTTTCCCACGCTCAGCGCGGCAGGGTTCTAAACAGGCAGGGTGACTTTAGAGGGAGCTAGGGCCTCTCCAGCTCCCTCTAAAGTCACCCTGCCTGCCGCCGGTGTTCAAGATGTTGTTTGCGTGGGGCCACCTGAAATGCGGGGCTCTGTGCAAACAACATTCTTGCTCAATGGACGGGTCGGCCCTGGCCCGAATCATAACCAAGGCACATCTAACAGATCATATCACCCCCATCTTGCACAATCTCCATTGGCTCCAACAGCAAGTTGTATAAAATATAAAACTCTAGTCACTACATTTAAGCTACTCAACAATATAGCTCCCTCCTATCTTGCATCTCTCATAAATATTCAAACTAACACCAGAAACAGAAGGAAAAGCAAGCAGAACCTCCTTAATGTTCCATCCTCTATCTGCAAAACCAAATAACAAGCAATAGAGCATTCACCTTCACAGCCCCTGTTCTCTGGAACTCACTGCCAGACTCACTTCGATCAATCAAAGACCTACAAGCATTTAGGAAGGAATTAAAGACCTTTTGATTTATCAAACATTACAGCAGTCACAATGTCTACAGCCAAATGGAAACAATAAAGAACCCTAATCAGACCAAATATAGACACCTCAAGGAAAAGTCCAATTAGATCAAAAATTCACCCCTTTTTTTGCCTAATTTTTTTGTCGGAGTGTCGTCATCCCAGTATCACAAATATGTATTAAGAGATACCACCGTGACTACTCCCTTTTATTAATTAGAACTGTAAAATGGACCATAGCCCAAAACTTAGCTGTATGCCACCAAGCGCCAAAACTTCCACTGCACGACGGGCGCACGTTTCGGGTTTTACTCTTGTAGTTCCGAAAAACCCTGCTTCAGGTCAGGAAAGATCAGCAGAGGTAAAACAGCAGCTTACAGGCCCCAGGAAATTTGTCTGCTATATTGTCGCTGGCGTCTGACGACAGTTCAAAAAGAGGAGACCCTAACCAATCAAACAGTAAGCCCAACCCCCAATCAGGAAATACCCACCATTCAGGGAATCCCAAGGGGGCTTATAGCTTCTTTCACAGTATGGTATGCCAATCCAATTGGGAATTCAGTCCTTCAGGGGTGACCGATTTTAAAAGAAAAATCCAACGTTGTTCTTGAACCTGGAGTTTCTGTTCACGATCACCCCGTCGAGGATCAGACAGAATGTGATCCAAAACACGCCATCGTAAAGATGCAAATGAATGGCTCATTGATAGATGATGTTCCACCATAGGGGCTGCCAGCCTTTTAACCCGAAGGCAAGAGGCATGTTCTGAAAGACGCGTCCGATGAGCTCTCTTAGTACGGCCTATATAGTATAGAGAACACGGGCATACTATCAGATATACCACAAATTCCGATGAACAATCCGTGTGCCAGCGTGTGGTATATTTGCGAGAGGTGTGTCCATCTATCCACTCAGCCCCTTCCAAAGTACCAGCACAATAAGCACAACAGCCACACGAGAAGTGGCCAGCATCAGAATGTAACTGCACAGGACGATCCTCAGGTGATACTGTGTGCATGATCTTGTCACGTAAGTTGGCCGTGCGAGAATAAGCTATTTGCAAGGTTTTGTTCTGAAAACAGGTATGTACCCCAAGCACAGGCCAAAATTGGCGCAACAAGCCAGTAACATGAGACATTTGTCGTGTGTAAGGCAAAATCCCAGTGATGACAGAGTCCTGGATCTTCGGAGGCATTGGAGACAACAACCATTCCCGATGTAAATAACGGGCCCTCTTATATGCCCGGGAGATCACTTGAAATGGATAGCCCCGTGCCAGCAGTCGTTGTATAAGTTCTTGGGCATGTTGCTTAAAAGCCTGCAAAGACGAACAATTACGTCTGAGCCGTAAAAACTGTCCAAAAGGCAAACCCTGCCTCAAAGCTCGGGGGTGGAAGCTGTGATAGCTCAACAATGTGTTACGCTGGACCTCCTTCCGATACAAAGTTGTCACAAATCCCGCAGGAGTGAGGGATACCTGAACATCCAAAAACTGTATAGTATCAGCAGAAATCGTTGCAGTGAACTGGATACGGGGCACATGGGTGTTTAATCGCTGTATGAAGCACTCCAAATCCCTGCGATCTCCCGTCCAAATAAAAAAGATGTCATCAAGGAAGCGTTTCCAAAACGGGACCTTGCAAAAGGCTGAATCAGAGTATATGTGCTCCTGCTCAAAGGCTGCCATATAAATTGTAGCCAGGGATGGGGCAACCGTGGCCCCCATGGCTATCCCATGGACCTGGCGATAAAACACACCCTGATAAAGGAAAAAATTCTCAACTAAGACAAGCTCCAACAAGTCTAACAAATGTGCAGCTATGTCAACTATGTGTAGCTTGGGTCGGATCCTACTGAGGTGATCCAGGCAAGAATTCTTTCGCTGGTTTCGGAAGCATTTCTCCGTAATTGGATAACCCGTCATGAGATGGGATTTCTGTTGAAGAAATATCCGGTCACGCCAATTTTTTATCTCGTCCCAAAAGTACACAAATCCTTGTCTGACCCGCCTGAACGCCCTATTGTCTCCTGCCAGAACTCTCTACTAGAACCGCTTTCACAATTTTGTGACCTATTTTTACAATCGGCAGCAAGACAAGTTGGCTCCTACCTTCGTGACACCGGGGATTTTTTGCAGAAACTACAGTCCTGTCATGAGATGGAGACCTATCGCTATCTTGTATCCCTTGATGTGAAGGCTCTTTACACTAATATTGACCAACATGAGCTGCTGACATATCTGCAAACTTATCCTCTTGATATCCCGGACCGGATTCCACACAATTTAAGTATAGATGAAATAGGATAGAATAAAAGTCATTACGCCTCATCTAGGTACCTTGGTGGTGTTCTCATTTGTTATTGGATCTTTTAAGCCAATGAGGGGTGGCCCAGTGGTTGGGACAAGTTACCTCAAGCTAAAGGGCTGGGGATTCAATTCCCACAGTAACTTCAGGCCAGGAGAATTGGGGTCTCCAGTCCCAAGGCTACTCCTTGTGGCCTTGGGCAAATCACTTAACCCTCCATTGCCTCAGGTATGCTTAGATTGTGAGCCCTTCAGGAATAAAAAGTGCCTGTAAGAATATATATGAAAACCACTCTGATACACAGAGTATATCAACTGCCTAAACCATAAGATCTGAAATGGATAATTTGCATTTTCATAAAATGGTGAAAATGTTTTTGTTTTGAACGAATACTGTTTAGAATTTTATGTGTTGTTTTTAGATTGTAAATGTTTTGTCTTTTATATTTTACTTTATATTTTTATGTTGATCTATAAGCAGCATAGACTATTTAGACATCTAGGGTCCAATACTGATACCGAGACCTGTAAACCATGTAAATGACACTGAACGGGATATTCAACGGCACTAACATGGTTAGTGCCTCTAAATATCCCCGATGCTAACTGCTTAGAATCAGGGCTTGTTGTGGGTATTCTGGGGCATTCTGGGGAGCGGTGACAGTTGCTAACCAGGTAGTAGCGATATCACACTGCTACCCAGTTAGCAACCTGCAGGTAAAACTAGGCACAGCAAAAGCTGGCCTAGTTTTGCCTGCGGGAGCTAACCAGATAGTGATGCAATATTCTATCCAGTTAGCATCAGGGCATGTCAGGGGCATTCCGGGGCGGCGACATGCGCTAACTAGGCAGCAGTGATATTGTATAGATAGGCGAGGAAAACCCTCGCCTTTCTTTAAAGTGCAGGAGCTAACCGGGCAGCATGCAATATTACTGCTGCCCGTTTAACTACTGCGGCTTATAAAGTCTCCGGTGATCCCCAGATATTCATTGCTGGGGCCGCATATGACCCCAGGATTGAATATCCAGGGTTAAGAGTTGGCGGGCAGGGCTATGCGCATTAGGGGTGCATAGCCTGCCCAACCCAATATCTGTTCCTAAATCTTGGGGAAAAGGGGAACTCTTTGAGCTAAAGCTGATAAATCTGTGTATTTTAGAATTCAGTGTTTTTGCTGAGTCAGTCAGGTCTTAGTACCACCAGAGAGCTTTTCATTTAAATCAAATCAGAGTATAGCTTAGCATACAAGTAGAATAAATAGTCTCTGAGTAGAAAGAAAAGTAAACTTATTTCTAGTGATCTTTACAAAGAAGCCTTCCTGTTAGGAAGCAAAAGAACTGTGAAGTTGTCTTAAATAGGTGATAAAGCCAAGTTACAGGTCAAAGGGGCAATTTGAAAGGCCCCCTCAATGAAACCAAGGGCTGTGTGAATCACCCAGGAAATTGGTAAGACTTTACCTTAAAAGCACAGGTCAGGGCACTGTGTAGCAAGCCAGCTTTTATTAAGTCTTCTTTCCCTCCCACCTTCCCCAGGGATAACCTTAGCTTGAAGGAGATGCCCATATTCACTTTCGGGTGCAGCTGGTTATCCTCATCAGGAATAGATTAATTAAGGACCTGATATTAATTAATCTTGAGTGAACAGTTCATTAAACGTATTAGGTATAGTTATATTAGTATAAGTATCCCCGGCAAACCTAAGTAAACAACTTAAATACCTAAACAAAACTTTAAAACTAAGATGCAGGCAGCAATCTAGCAGCGAGATGGGGGCTTTCCAGTCTTTTGCATTGAGTGTCACATGTATGATTTTCTCCCAGTTGGTGAGGGGTCTAACATGTGCACTAGATGCAAGGAGCGTTTTGCTCTCAGGGAAGGAGTCCAATCTCTGGAGGCTAGAGTAGTAGACTTGGAGGACATAAGGACAACGGAGAGGAATATAGACCTACAGGGATGGAATACCGAAGTTCCACCTCCAGTTTGGTAGTCTCCCTGTTGCCATGAAGGAGAGAGGTCATGTGACAGGAGAGCATCACTCTAGAGTGACAGGAAGTGATCCTGTAGCTAGGACTTGTCCTCCAGGTGATGGAAAACTCTCACGCACCGAGGAGGTTTCTCCAAGACCATGTGCCCATGAGGGAAGAGTTAGGACAGCCATTATAGCTGGTGATTTGATCATTAGGCACATAGATAGCTGGGTGGCTGGTGTGGACCTCATGCGCCACTTAGACAAGGTTTTAGATAGCGCTGAGGAGGTCTGCTGTCTTGGTATATGTTGGTGGCCCACCAGTGGGTAAATAGGGACAGGCGCCCTCCTGTTGGTAGCTGATCCCCCGCCTGCTCCCTTGCCCTGGTGACCCTGTGGAAGGAAGGCCTCTTCCTGGGTGTTTTCTTCCTGGGAAGAGCCTAGGTCAGTAGCAGCCAAGAAAGAACATAAGACATGCCATAAGAACATAAGACATGCCATACTGGGTCAGACCGAGGTCCATCAAGCCCAGTATCCTGTTTCCAACAGTGGAAAATCTAGGTCATACGTACCTAGCAATATCCCCAAAAGACACAGGTTCCACAATGCTTGTACTGGGTCAAGCATTGATATCCTGGGTCCCTTTTTTAATAGTGGTTTATGGACCTTTCCTCCAGGAACTTGTCCAAACCTTTTTTAAACCCAGCTATACTAACAGCCCTTACTACATCCTCCGGTAACAGATTCCAGAGTTTGATTACACGTTGAGTGAAAAAATATTTTCTCTTATTTGTCTTAAATAGTTTACCCTGTAGCTTCATTACATGTCCCCTAGTCTTTCTATACTCTGATAGCGTAAACAATTGATCCACGTTTATCCGTTCCGTTCCATTCATTTATTTATAGACCTCTATCATATCTCCCCTCAGCCGTCTCTTCTCCAGGCTAAAGAGCCCTAACCTTCTTAACCTCTCTTCATAGGAGTAGCCTTCCATCCCCTTCACCAATTTGGTGGCTCTTCTCTGTACTTTTTCTAATAACGCTATGTCCTTTTTAAGATACGGTGCCCAGAATTGCACACAATATTCAAGGTGCGGTCGTACCATGGAGCGATACAGAGGCATTATAATATCCTTTGTTTTGTTCTCCATCCCTTTCCTTATGATACCTAGCATTCTATTTGCTTTCTTGGCCGCCGCTGCACACTGGGCGGAGGGTTTTAACATGTTATCCACGATGACTCCTAAATCTTTTTCCTGGGTGGTGGTTTCTAATGTGGAGCCTTGCATCGTGTAACTATAGTGTGGGCTGTTCTTTCCTAGGTGCATAACTTTGCACTTGTCCACATTAAATTTAATCTGCCATTTGGATGCCCAGTCTTCCAATTTATCCAGATCCTCCTGCAGTTTTCCACAATCCTCTTGGGTTTTAACAACTTTAAACAGTTTTGTGTCATCTGCAAATTTGATAACCTCACTAGTTATTCCCTTTTCCAAGTCATTTATGAATATGTCAAAAAGCAGCGGACCCAGTACAGATCCCTGGGGTACTCCACTATTCACCTTTTTTCCATTGGGAATATTGGCCATTTAGCCCTACCCTCTGCTTTCTATCTTTTAACCAGTTCCCGATCCACAATAGTACACTGCCTCCTATCCCATGACTTTTTAGCTTTGCCAAAAGTCTCTGATGGGGGACTTTGTCAAAAGCTTTCTGAAAGTCCAGATACACTATATCAACCGACTCACCTTTGTCTACCTGTTTATGCACACCTTCAAAAAAACATATCAGATTAGTAAGACAAGATCTTCCTTGTCTAAAGCCATGTTGGCTGTCTCCCATTAGGCCATGACTATCTACATGCTGTGTAATTTTGTTCTTTATGATGGTTTCTACCATTTTCCCTGGTACTGACGTCAGGCTCACCGGTCTGTAATTTCCCGGTCACCCCTGGAACCCTTTTTAAAAATTGGTGTTACGTTGGCGACCCTCCAATCTTCAGGTATTACAGATGATTTTAATGAAAGTTCACAGATTACCAATAGCAGGTCTGCAATCTCATATTTCAGTTCTTTCAACACTCTGGGATGTATACCATCCGGTCCAGGTGATTTGCTACTATTCAGTTTATCAAATAGTTGTAATATATCTTCCCGGTGTAGCGATATTTCTCTCAATTCCTCTGCAGTATCACCTTTAAATACCACTTCAGTCTTGGGTAACATCCCTACATCTTCCTCAGTAAAGACCGAAGCAAAGAATTCATTCAGTCTCCCTGCTATAGCCTTGTTTCCTCTTACTGCCCCTTTTACCCCTCTATCATCTAATGGTCCAATTGACTCTCTCACAGGCCTTTTGCTACGAATGTACTTGAAAAAGTCTTTATTTCATGTTTTTGCTTCCATAGCAAGTTTCTTCTCAAATTCCCGCTTTGCCTGCCTTCTCAATGCTTTGCATTTAACTTGCCAGTGCTTGTGCTGTTTCCAGTTTTCATCATTTGGCTCTTTTTTCCATTTCCTGAAGGTTGCTTTTTTGGCAGCAACAGCCTCTCTGACCTCACCTTTAAACCATGCTGTCAGTTTTTTGGACTTTCTTCCACTTTTCTTAATGCGTGGAAAACAGCTGGTCTGGGCTTCGAGGATAGTATTTTTAAATAACACCCAAGCTTGCTGTAAGTCTTTAATCTTTGGAACCGCTCCTTTTAGTTTTTTCCTAACTATATTCCTCATTCTATCATAGTCTCTCCCTTTTGAAAGTTAAAAGGTAGTACTGTGGATGCCTTTACTATCTGTCCTCCACTAATTAAATCAAACATGATCACTATTGCCAAGTGGTCCCAGCACCCTTATTTCTTGCACCAGATCTGGCGTTCCACTAAGGACTAGGTCCAGTATGGCTTCCCCTCTGGTCGGTTCATGAACCAGCTGCTCCAAGAAGCAGTCATTTATTCCATCTAGAAACTTTATCTCTTTAGCTTGTCCTGACGTGACACTGACCCAGTCGATACCGGGGTAATTGAAATCACCCATTATTACTACTCTGTTGTGACTTTTGTTAGCTTCCTTGATTTCTTTGAGCATTTCATCATCCATTTGTTCATTCTGGTCAGGTGGTCGATAGTATACTCCCACTGCCATCACCTTCCCCTTCATAAATGGAATTTCAATCCATAGAGATTCTACAGCAAATTTTGTTCCCTGCAAAACTTTAATCCTTTCTGACTCAATCAGGGCCGGCCCGTCCATTGAGCAAGAATGTTTTTTGCACAGGGCCCCGCGTTTCAGGGGGCCCCGCGCAAAGAACATTCTGCTTTTTTTTTAAATTACTTTAAAAAAAAAAACTGGCTCTGGCTGCTGCCAGAGCCGCTACCACCGCGGCAGCGGCAGAATGGAGTGTCCCGCGGGGCCTCCTCTTCTCGTTCAGCCCCTCTGCAAACGCTTTCAGATTCGCGAAGGGAGAAAGTCTCCCTCGCGTCTCTGTTAAGCCCGCAGGGGCTAATGGGAAATTTCCCATCTGCCCCTTTAGACGCGAGGGGCTGATGGGAAATTTCCCATTACCCCCTGCGGGCTTAACAGAGACGCAAGGGAGACTTTCTCCCTTCGCGAATCTGAAAGCCTTTGCAGAGGGGCTCAACGAGAGAAGAGGAGGCCCCGCGGGACACTCCATTCTGCCACTGCCGCGGTGGTAGCGGCAGCAGCCAGAGCCAGTTTATTTTTTTAAATTTTGCCATAAGCAGCGGCGGGGGGGGGGGGAGTTTAAGACTGGCAATGGGCGTGGGGCGGGGGAGTTTAAGACTGGCAATGGGCTGGGGGGGTTGACTGGCAAGGGGGGGGTTAAGACTGGCAAGTGTGGCAAGGGGGGGGTTAAGACTGGCAAAGGGGGGGTTAAGACTGGCAAGAGGGGGGTTAAGACTGGTAATGTGCTATGGGGGGTTAGGACTGATAATGGGCTATGGGGGGGGGCTAGGACAGGAAATGGGCTGATGGGGAGGGGTTAGGACTGGTAATGGGCTGTGGGCTGTTGTGGGGGTTAGGACTGGTAATGGGTTATGGGGGGGTTAAGACTGGTAATGGGCTGTGGGCTGATGGGGGCGGTATGGACATGAGGTGATGGGGGTTAGGACTGCTAATGGGCTATGGGGGGGGTTAGGACTGATAATGGGCTATGGGGGCTAGGACAGGAAATGGGCTGATGGGGAGGGGTTAGGACTTGAGGTGGGCTGATGTGGTTAGGACTGGTAATGGGCTGTGGGCTGATGGGGGGGTTAGGACTGGCAATGAGCTATGGGGGGCTGACTGGAAATGGGCTGATGGGGTTAAGAATGGAAGTGGGCTGATGGGGGGTTAGGACTGGTAATGGGTTATAGGGGGGCTTAAACTGAAAATGGGGTGATGGGGGTTAGGACTGGAAGTGGGTGGATGGGGGGCTAGGACTGGTAATAGGTTGGGGTGTTGATATGACTGGAAATGGGCTGAGTGGAAGTGGAGGCATGAACTGCAAATAGATTATGGGGAGTGGGCTTGGAATGGAAAGTGGCTGTGAGTGAAGGGCGCTAGGACTGAAAATGGGCTGATGGAGCAGCTAGGATAGGACTGGAAATGGGCTGTTGGGGGGAGCTAAGATTGGAAATGGGCTGTGGTGGGGGCTTGAATTGAAATGGACTCATGGAGGGGCTAGAACTGGCAGTAGGCTCATGGGGGGCTTGGACTGGAATTGGGCTGAGTGGAGGGGAGCTAGGATTTGACATGGGCTGATGGTGGGGCTAGGAAATGACTAGAAATGGGCTGATGGGGGCTAGGATTGGAAATGAGCTGATGAAGGGACTCAGACTGAAAATGGATGGGGGAGCTAGGACTGGAAATGGGTTGATGGGGGCTAGGACTGGAAATGGGCTGATGCAGGGACTAGAAGGGAATGGATGCTGGATGAGACTGGAACTAGAAGGGAGCTGATATTGAGGAAGGATTAGAATGGGATGGGGCTGGGAGAGTAAAATGGAGAGGGGAAAATATATATTTGTGTGGGAGGGATGAAAAATCTACAATTGGCCGGGTATTGGGAGAGTAAGTGGGGATTGAGGATGGAGGGGTAAAATTTGTGTGGATGAAATAGGAATGAGGAAAGAGCAAAAGGAGAAAGATTAGTATGTTAAAGCAGATGTAGAGAGAGAGAAAGGAAAAAAAACTAGAAGAGAGAAGAAAGAACAAATGGACAGCAGACGATGGAGAGTTAGCAGAAATATGAAGAAACCAGAAGAAAGTGGCTGGAGCAATTGCAACTGAAAAAAATGCACAAAAGGTAGAAAGATATCTCTTTATTTTGAATTTATTAACTGGAATATGAAAGCTCTGGGAAATGTGCATCATTAACGTCTGCGCTTTGTTTGGTACAAGAGGAAATTAATTTATAGTTTTATTTCTACAGTGGTGTTGTACATTCCAAGTTTGGCTTTTGGGGTTCCCAGTTTAATTATTGCCTTCCTGTTTCTAAATTGTGATTCCTTGTTTGGTGATGGTCTATGTTCTGCATGTGTAACTGAGCTGAGGTATTCTATTTATGTAATTCCTATTTGACATTGCCACTTGTTCTCTTTCCCCAGTATTCTCTGAAATGTATTGGTTTAATATTTGCAGTGTTGCATTTTTATAGGTAGGGTATGGTGCTTTGTGAGTCCTGGTAATGCTGTCAGGGTACGGCGGGTTTGCTATGGGTTCTAAATGGGCAGCGTTTGTAGTAGTTCCTAATGTGCCTGGCGGTTGGCACTGGATTATAGTAATGTAGAAATCTTTTAGTCTTTCTTTATCCATACACTCATTAAGAGACATGTTTACTAAAAGTTAGTGTATGGTAACATTATGCAAATATTTATGCAAATAAGGCCACTTATGCAAATGAGGCCCCGCACCGAGTCTCCGCACATGGCCCCGCACCCCCCTTGGGCCGCCCCTGGACTCAATGCCCTCTCTAACATAGAGCGCAACCCCTCCACCAATTTGATCAGCTCTATCATTACGATATAGTTTGTATCCAGGTATCACAGTGTCCCACTGGTTATCCTCCTTCCACCATGTCTCTGAGAGTGCAATCATATCTAACCTCTCATTTAGTGCTATATATTCTAACTCTCCCATCTTATTGTTTAGACTTCTAGCATTGGCATACAAGCATTTTAGAGACTGTATTTTATTCATATTAATCTGGCTATTGGTAGGCAGGGGTAATTTGGAATCTTTATGCTCTGTCTGCTCCTTACTCAAGGGCATTTGGGCTACTATGCTCCCTTTTGGAACCTCACTGCTTTTGGTAGTATCCTTCAAGGATACCTTCGTCCGAACCATGCACTCCTGGGTGACTGTCGGCTTTCCCCTATTTTCTAGTTTAAAAGCTTCTCTATCTCTTTTTTAAAGGTTAATGCCAGCAGTCTGGTCCCATCCTGATTAAGATGAAGCCCATCCCTTCGGAAGAGCCCCCGTTTCCCCAGAATGTTCCCCAGTTCCTAACAAATCCAAAACCCTCATCCTTGCACCATTGTCTCATCCACGCATTGAGACTCTGGAGCTCTGCCTGTCTTTTGGGTCCTGCACGTGGAACAGGAAGCATTTCGGAGAACGCTATCCTGGAAGTTCTGGATTTCAACTTCCTACCTAAAAGCTTAAATTTAGCCTCCAGAACTTCCCTACCACATTTTCCTATGTCATTGGTACCAACATGTACCAAGACAGCAGACTCCTCCCCAGCACTATCTATGATCCTATCTAGGCGGTGCGTGAGGTCCGCTACCTTTCGCACCAGGCAGGCATGTTACCAGGCGATCCTCACGTCCACCAGCCACCCAGCTATCTACATTCCTAATGATTGAATCACCAACTATAACAGCTGTCCTGACCCTCCCCTCATGGGGACATGGCCCTGGAGAAACGTCCTCGGTGCGAGAGGGTTTTACATCACCTGGAGGACAGGTCCTAGTTACAGGATCACTTCCTGCCACACCAGGGTGATGCTCTCCTGTCACGTGACCTCTCTCCTCCATGGCAACAGGGATGCTGCCAGACTGGAGGTGGGACTTCAGGACTATATCTCTGTAGGTCTCGTCCATGTACTTCTCTGTCTTTCTTATGTCTTCCAGGTCTTCTACTCTAGCCTCTAGAGAATGGACTCGTTCCCTGAGAGCAAAGAGTTCTTTGCACTTAGTGCATACGTAAGACCTCTCACCAACTGGGAGAAAATCATACATGTGACACTCAATGCAAAAGACCGGAGAACCCCCATCTCGTTGCTGGACTTCTGTCTGCATCTTAGTTTAAAGCTTGTGTTTAGGTCTTTTAAATTCTGTATATAATAAGGATTGGTGTAGATGCTTATACCAATAAAAGTGTATCTAATACCCCTAATACACCTTGTGTACCTGAAGCTTAAGTAATTAATCTCAGGTCCTCTGTGTATGACTGATTTGGATAACGAGCTGCACCTGAGAGCAGCCCCTTTCCTCTAAGATGTGCAAGTACCTATAAAACTACAATTACCCCAGGGGTGGGTGGGTGCTGGGGAGGGAGGGAGGGAGATAAGTCCTATTAAAGAGGGCAGTTACAAGGTACCCTGTCCTGAACCCTCAGCAGGGGGTAGGGGGGTACCACACAAAGCCCAGTTAGTTGAGAGAGGCAAGGTAAGGTATAGCTGAGAAGGCTGAACTAGCACACCACTAAGACAAACAATAATTAAATAAACAGTTAGACAAACAATAAATAATTAATAAACAGCTAGAACTCACAGCAAGGTGTCACAGGAGACAAATATCCACTTCTCTAGCAGAGCACTGTAAAAAGCACTGCTCTTCTCTGATCAGAGAAAAGCAGACTAAAACAGACTATGCACACGTGGAGGAAACAGGAAGAAGGCTACACAATACCTCAGCGGGGGGGGGGGGGGGAGGATTCACTCAGGCAGGCTAGGACAGGAAAAAAGTTTAACACACAGCAAGTTCTGGGGAGAGAGATTTAATTTAAAATGAACAGTTAACCTGGCTAGCATACTACGAATCATAAGAAAAGGAATGGAGAATAAAACCAAGAATGTTATAATGCCTTTTTATCGCTTCATGGAGCAACCACATCTTGAATATTATGTGTAATTCTGGTTGCCATATCTTAAAAAGAAAATAGCAGAATTAGAGAAAGTACAGAAAAGAGCCACCAAAATTATAAATGGGATGTAAGGGTACCCTTATTAGGAAAGACTTAAAAGCTCTTCAACTTGGAAAAGACGTCTAAGATATGATAGAAGTCTATAAAATAGTGAATGTAGTGGAACGGGTAAATCTAGATCGATTATTTATTCCTTCAAAAAGTAACTCAATGAAGTTACAATGTAGCACATTTAAGACTAATCTGAGAAAATATTTTTTCACTCAATGCATAATGAAACTCTGGAATTCGTTACTGGAGGATGTAGTAAAAGTTATTAGTTTAGCTGGGTTTAAAGGAGGTTTGGATGAGTTCGTAGAGGAAATGTCCATAAACCATTCTTAAAGAAGACCAGGGATATCCATTGCTTACCCTGGGATAAGAAGCATAGAATCTGTGTACCTTTTTGGGAACCTGACAGGTACCTGTGACCTGGATTGGCTGCTGTTGGAAACAGGATACTGGGCTTGATAGACCCTTGGTCTGACCCAGTATGCTATTGCTTATGTTCTTATGCCTCGTATATGAGACTAAGTCCAATTTTTAAACTTCTCATCCATTATGCAAGAATAAGCTGAAAAATACAGCTGCTTCTACTACTACTGCTACTGAGCCTTTCTATAGCGCTGCAAGTCGTACGCAGTGCTGTACAGACAAATAAGAGACAGTCCCTGCTCATCAGAGCTTACAATCTAGTCAAGACAAACACAGAAGGAGCTTACAATCTAGTTAGGACAAACACAAGGTGTAGGTAGAGGTAGATGAGGGAAAGGAGATTGGGTGAGTCAAGAATTGAAGGCAGCAGCGAAGAGGTGAGTTTTCAGCCTGGATTTGAAGAGGGTTAAAGAGGGTGCCTGGCGTACAGATAGAGGTAGCTTGTTCCAGGCGTAAGGTGCAGCAAGGTGAAAGGAGCATAGTCTGGAGTTGGCAGTATGAGAGGGGGGCCTAAATAGAAGCAGTTGGCTAGAAGAGCGTAGTTCCCGAGAGGGGTTGTAAGGAGAGATAAGGGAAGAAAGGTACTGGCGAGCCGCAGAGTGAATGCATTTATAGGTCAGCAGGAGAAGTTTGAACTGGATGCAGAAAGGGATAGGGAGCCAGTGAAGTGACTTGATAAGGGGAATAACATGGGCATGACGAGGCTGGCGGAAGATTAGACGTGCAGCGGAGTATTGAACAGATTGAAGGGGAGAGAGATGGTTCAACGGGAAGCCAGCAAGAAGTAGGAAGACCTATTGTTGCCTACTGTCCCTTCTCTCTAACGCTGTCCCTTTCCTGTCAATGAATGGCGTTCCTTTTCTATTTCCTTTCTCAGCAGTAGTCCCTTTGTTTTATTGTAAACCGCCATATGCTTCAGCTCTGGCGTTATATTAAATCTTAAATAAAGATAAAGATAGGTTGCAGTAGTCGAGACAGGAGGTGACTAGGGAGTGGACAAGCGTTTTAGTGATGTGTTCAGAAAGGAAAGGGTGAATTTTGTTAATGTTGTAGAGAAAGAAACGGCAGGTCTTAGCTACGAGATGGATGTGTGTGGAGAAGGAGAGAGAGGAGTCAAAGATAACCACCCAGATTGCGGGCCGAGGAGACAGGAGTGAGAACAGAATTGTCCACCGAGACTGAGAAAGGAGGAGGAGGAGGGGAGGTTTTAGGGGGAAAGATAAGGAGTTCAGTCTTGGCCATGTTCAGTTTCAAGCAACGGTGGGACATCCAGGCAGCAATGTCAGAAAGGCAGGCAGAGATCCGGGTCTGGATTGCTGGAGAGAGTTCAGCCATGGAGAGGTAGATTTGGGCGTCATCCGCATACAGATGGTACTGAAAGCCATGGGAAGAGATAAGCATGCCAAGGGACTGGGTATAGAGAGAGAAGAGGAGCAGCCCCAAGACAGAACCTTGGGGTACCCCAACTGGGAGCGGGGTGGGGGAGGAGGAGGAACCACCAAAACACACACTGAAGGAACGATGGGAGAGATAGGAGGAGAACCAAGATAGTACAGAGCCCTTAAATCCAAGTGAGGACAGAGTGTCAAGGTTGTGGTCAATGGTGTCGAAAGCAGCTGAGAGGTCAAGGAGTATGAGGACGGAGTACAGGCCCTTGGATTTCACCAGGAATAGGTCACTGGAGACTTTGACAAGGGTCGTTTCCGTAGAGTGTAAAGGATGAAAGCCAGACTGTAAGGGATCCAGGAGGGCATGAGAGGAGAGAAAATCAAGGCAGCGGCGGTGAACCGCACGTTCGAGTAGTTTGGAAATGAAGGGGAGGAGAGAGATGGGTCGATAATTGGAAGGGTCGGTGGGATCAAGTGAGGGTTTCTTGAGGAGAAGTGTGACCACAGCATGCTTGAAGTCTGTGGGGACAGTTGCAGTGGAGAGTGAAAGGTTGAGAATATGAGCGATAGGAGGGATAGTGGTAGAGGAGATGGGGCTTAGGAGGCGGGTGGGGATGGGATCAGAAGAGCAGGTGGTGAGTTTGGAGGAGGACAGAAGGTGTGCAGTTTCTTCTTCAGAGATGACAGGAAAGGAAGAGAGGGTAGCGAGGGAAGGGGGGAGAGTTGGGAGTGGAGAGGGGGAGGAGGGGAAGTAGCTGAGTTATTGGGGAATTGGAGGGTGATCTTGTGGATTTTGTCATGGAAGTAGTCAGCCAGGGTTTGGGCAGAAAGGGAGGGAGGGATAAGAGGGGGTGGTACTTTGAGGAGGGAGCTGAGAGTGGAAAAGAGACGGCGAGGATCAGAGGAAAGGGAGTTAGTCAGATGGACATAGTAGTCTTGTTTAGCAAGAGCTATGGTTGACTGGAAGGAGACAAGTATGAATTTGAAGTGTAGAAAGTCAGAATGGGAGCGGTGTTTGAGCCAAGCACGCTCAGCAGAACGGGCACAGGAGCGAAGATAGCGGGTAGTGGGTGAAAGCCAGAGCTGGGGTGCAGAGCATCTAACAGGACATAGGGTAGGTGGAGCGAGAGCATCCAGAGCCGAGGAGAGTGCAGCATTATAGGAAGTTACTGCCTCGTCAACAGACTTGGATGACATGGTGGAAGAAAGAGACGGAGAAACGGTGGAAGAGAGAGTCAAGGGATCAATAGCATGAGGGTTTCTAAAAAGGTTGGAGGAGACAGGATGAGGCTGAGGCAATGGGAGATGAAGATTAAAGCTTAAAAAGTGATGGTCAGATAGGGGAAGAGGTGAGTTATGGAGATTTAAGGGTGAGGAATTAGAGAAGAATATCAGGTCAAGGCAGTGGCCTTGCTGGTGGGTGGGGGCAGTGGAGCAGAGTTGGAGGTCAAAGGAGGAGGTAAGAGAGAGGAGCTTAAGGGCATAAGGATCAGAGGGGTTATCGACATGAATGTTAAAGTCACCAAGAATAAGAGTGGGGGAAGAGGAATCCAAAAAGAAGGAGAGCCATGAGTCAAAGTCAGTGAGGAAGGTAGAAGCAGACTTGTCTGGAGGTCGATAAATAACAGCTACCCGGAGAGGAAGTGGAGTGAAAAGGCGAATAGCGTGGACTTCAAAAGAGGGAAAGGAGTGAGACTGAGGTAGCAGGAGGGGTTGGAATTGGCAAGACAGAGAGAGTAGGAGCCCAACGCCACTACCGCGGCCAGTGGGACGAGGGGTGTGGGAGAATTGATAGCCCCATGGCAGAGGGCAGCAATAGATGTGGTATCGTCTGGGGGGAGCCAGGTCTCAGTTAGGGCAAGAAGATGTAGAGCATTGGAGATGAAGAGATCATGAGTGAAGACACGTTTATTAGAGACAGAGTGTGCATTCCACAAGGCACATGAGAAAGGGAGAGTGGAAGTGGAAAGGAGAGGGATGTGGATAAGATTAGATAAGTTGTGTGAAGATCTCTTCTCAGAGTGAGATGGAGATCTAGGGGGGCCGGGGTTGGGGTTGATGTCCCTGGATGAGAGGAGGAGAAGAAGTAGCAGAGTACGGGGTAGAGAGGAGACAGTACGGCGGAAAAGAGGGTGAGGTTGACTTAGGGAAAGAGGTGAAGATTGAATGAGAGGGAGAGAGTGATAGATCGCAAGTGCTGATGATTGGTTAGAAGGCAGAGTGGAGGGGGAAGTGAGGATGGTAAAAGGGGGTGGGGAGAGAAGGACTGAGGTGCTGGAAGGAGGGGAAACAGGGAGTATGAGGAAAAGGAGGACAATGAGTTGTGGAGCCATAGAGGAGGAACAGGGAGGGATTATGCAGTATATGTTATATTACAAGCAATGGGATTATGCAGTATATGTTATATTACAAGCAATGGAGTAGGAGCGGATACTGCAGGCTATGCAGCATACATACATAAAGCGGATACTATGCAGCATGGGTTACATAACAAGCAGCGGGTACTACAAGCTGTACAGCATACCAACATCCAGCGGATAGTATGCAGCATGAGTTACAATATAAGCAGGGTACTACAGGCTGTGCAGCATGGATTACATAACAAGCAGTGGATACTACAGGCTGTGCAGCATAACTACATACAGTATAAATACATTGCAAGCAGGCTGTGCAGCATGGGTTACACTACAAGCAATGAGGTAGCAGAGGGTAGCAGTGCAGTGGCGTGGAGGATGCTTACTTGGTGGAGTTTCTCATGTGAGGCTTCTGCATTTCATAGTAACATAGTAAATGACGTCAGATAAAGACCAGCACGGTCCATCCAGTCTGCCCAGCACGACAGCAAGAGTCGGTGCACCGGCCGCTCCGCCACTGCTCCCCACGTCCCTGTTTAGGGGTGAACCTACCACTCCATGTAGGACACCCCTATTTGTTGAGAAATTAGATGGTTCCGTTTATTTTGATTTTATCCTGTTGCTGTAAAGGGATCCACTGTGTTTGTCCCATGCCATTTTGAATTCCGTCACCGTGTTTGCCCCCACCACTTCCATCGGGAGGGCATTCCAAGCATCCACCACCCTGTCTGTGAAAAAGTATTTCCTGACATTGCCTTTCAATTTACCACCTCGCAGCTTCATGTTGTGCCCTCTAGTTTTACAGGTTCCCCGTCTTTGGAAGAGGTTTGTTTGTTCATTATTTCCCTTCAAGTATTTAAAGGTCTGAATCATATCTCCCCCGTCCCTCCTCTCCTCCAAAGTGTACATGTTTAGGTCTTCAAGTCTCTTCTCATAAGGCTTCTGATGCAGGCTCCAAATCATTTTGGTCGCCTTCCTCTGAGCAGTTTCCAGTCTTTTTACATCCTTTGCAAGATACGGTCTCCAAAACTGAACACAGTATTCCAAGTGAGGCCTCACCAGTGACTTGTACAGTGGCATAAGTACCTCTTCCTTTCTGCTGGTGATTCCTCTTTGTATGCAGCCCAACATCCTCCTGGCTTTTGCCACCGCCTTGTCGCACTGTTTTGCCACCTTGAGATCTTCAGAAATAATCACACCAAGGTCTTTCTCCTGATCCATACATACTAACCTCTCGCACCCTATCACGAACATTTCACTTGGATTTCTGCTACCCAAGTGCATGACTCTGCACTTCTTTACATTAAATCTTAATTGCCAAGCATTAGACCATTCTTCGAGCTTTTGTAGATCTTTCCTCATGTTAACCACTCCCTCGGGGGAGTCAACTCTGTTGCAAATTTTCTTGTCATCTGCAAAAAGACATACTTTTCCATTCAGTCCTTCAGCAATATCACTCACAAATACATTGAACAGTGCCGGGCCCATGACCGACCCCTGGAGCATCCCGCTAATCACCTTCCCTTCATCTGAGTGAGCTCTGTTTACCATCACCCTCTGTCGTCTGTCAGTCAACCAATTTCTGATCCAATTTACCATCTTAGGATCCATCCCCAAGCTATTGAGTTTATTGATAAACCTCCTATGAGGAATAGTATCAAAGGCTTTGCTGAAATCCAGGTAGATGACATCCATCGCATGTCCCTGATCTAGCTCCCTGGTCACCCGGTCAAAGAACTCAATCAGATTTGTTTGGCAAGATCGTCCTTCGGTAAAACCATGTTGCCTTGGGTCTTGTAACCTGTTGGTTTTGAGAAAGTTCACTATTCGCTCTTTCAGGAGCACCTCCATTACTTTTCCCACCACCAAGGTAAGGCTCACAGGCCTGTAGTTTGACACTTCTTCCCTGTCACCACTTTTGTGTAGAGGTAGGACATCAGCCATTCTCCAGTCCTGAGGAACCTCTCCTGTTTCCAAGGATCTGTTGAAAACATCCTTTAACGGCCCTGCAAGAACCTCTCTGAGCTCTTTCAGAATCCTGGGATGTATCCTATCTGGTCCCATGGCCTTGTCCACTTTCAGTTTTGCAAGTTGTTCTAACACATCATCTTCTGTGAATGGTGTGGTATCTACTGCATTCCCATTTTTATAATATTTGGGAGTCACAGGTGGTCCTTCTCCAGGACTTTCTTTAGTAAAAGCAGAGCAGAAGTATTCATTTAGCAATTTCGCTTTTTCAATGTCACTTTCTACCAGTCCGTTCGCAGCACTTCTGAGTCCTGCAATTCCACCTCTGATCTTCTTCCTTTCCCAAATATACCTGAAGAAGGTTTTGTCGCCACACTTAACATCATTAGCCATCTTTTCTTCTGCCTTTGATGTTGCTATCCTTATTTCTCTCTTTGTCTCTTTGAGTTTGATCCTGTATTCATTTCTGTGTTCCTGTTTGCGAGCTTTTGAATCTTGCGAAAGCTGTGTTTTTTGCCTTTATTTGAGCAGCCACTTCTTTGGAAAACCAAATGGGTTTTCTTCTCCTCTTGTTTTTGTTTACTTTTGTTACATATTTATTTGTTGCCTCTTTTATTGCCACCTTTAGTTTAGCCCATAGCAATTCCACTTCCCTAATCTCCTTCCACCCTGTCAGCTCCTCCTTTAGGTACTCGGCCATTTTATTGAAGTCGGTGTTTTTGAAGTTTAGGACTTTGAGCTTGCTATGATTGGCTTGTACCTCAAACCACACCGTGTGATGATCGCTGCTGCTCACAGGGGCGCTCACGCAGACATTTGGCACGCTATCACCATTGGTGAGCACTAAATCCAGCGTTGAGCTTTCCCTGGTTGGTTCCATCACCATTTGTCTTAAGTAACGCTTCTTGGAGAGCATCCACAATTTTTTTGCTTCTTTCAAGGTTTTCAGAAGTAAAGCAATCCACATCAGGTAGATTAAAGTCTCCCAATATGATTGCTTCCCATTTGTGTGGCTATCTTGGCAATATCTATAATCAATTTGTTATCTATCTCTTCAATTTGTGTTGGAGGTCTGTAGACTACAGCAGTATGGATGACAGTGCCATCTCCTCTTTCCAACACAATCCAGAGCGCTTCTTCTTTTCCCCTGCCCCCTGCATTTCAGTAGCTTTAATATTGCTTTTGACATACAAGGCTACTCCTCCTCCTCTTCCATTTTCTCTATCTCTTCTGAATAGATTATAGCCAGGTATGACTATATCCCAATCATGCGATTCATTTAGCCATGTTTCTGTAATGGCCACAATGTCCAAATCCGTTTCCACCATTAGGGCTTCTAGGTCCGGAACTTTGTTGGCTAAGCTTTGAGCATTTGTGCTCATTGCTTTCCAGCATTTACCTGGCTTGTGTGTATTTAGCATTGATTTTGTTCTGCCTACATCTTCCCACTTGTTTTTGATGTGTGGTTTAAAAGTGTGGTTTAAAAGTGTGGCTGTTTCTAATTTTAATCTGCTTTTGCAGGGGGTGACGTCCAGAGCTTGACCTTCTACATCCATCACCCCCTTTTTCTAGTTTAAATACATATCCACATATTGCTTGAATTTTTCACTTAGGATTCTTTTCCCTGCGACAGAGAGATGTAGTCTATCAGCACAGTATAGTCTCTTGTTGTTCCATCTGTTACCCCAGTTGCCAATAAATCTGAATCCTTCTTGTTTGCACCAGGTCTGGAGCCATGTATTAAAGTTGTTAATGTGATTAAAGCTGTTAATGCGATGCAGCCTTTTTGCCCCCTTACCAAGCGCAGGTAGAACCTCTGAGAATGCAACAGTGTTAACAATGGGCTTGAGTTTCTCTCCCAGAGATTGGAAGTCCTTTTGGACTATAGAGGCATTGTTTCTAGCCAGGTCATTTGTGCCCAAGTGGATAACAACATCAAGTTTGGAGTGTTCACGTTCTGTGCTAAGAAGTTCAACAATGTGGTTGGTGATCTTGCTGGCTGAAGAGCCTGGGAGGCACCTGACCATCTTCTCTCTTTTGAACTGGGTTCCCAAGTTGATGCCCCTGAGGATGGAATCTCCAAGTAATAGTAGTTTGCTATTTGGTGAGGTTTTCTTCATATTTGATCCTTTAGCAGGAGATTGGGCATTGTCTGTCTCATTTAAGGGCCCTTCAGTTTCTTTGGATTGGGCATCCTCATTCGCCAAGGCAGAGAAGGCATTATGCAGGGATATCTCCTGATGCATAGGATGCCTCTGTGTCACAGGATGCAATCTACCAGAACCCACTATGACCCATTTGTTCCTGGGGTGTTTCATTCTTTGTGGGAGCGGTGGTGGACTTTGTTCAGTTTGTATCTTAGAAGATGTGCACTTCATTTTAGCCATTTCCTCCCTCAGTTCCTCATCCTCATTAGCCAAGGCAGAGAAGGCATTATGCAGTGATATCTTTTGATGTATAGGATGTCTGTGCGTTACAGGTCTCAATCTACCAGAACCCACTGTGATCCACTTGTTCCTGGGGTGTTTGATGCTTTGTGGGAGCGGTGGTGGATACTGTTCAGTTTGTATCCTAGAAGAGGTGCGCTTCATTGCAGCCAGTTCCTCCCTCAGTAGGGTCATCTCCTTATGCATGGCAGCTAGGGCTTCCCTTAGTAGATTCAGTTCTTTATGCATGGCAGCTGACCTGAGGCACATAGGACAAGCTCTGAGGTTCCAAATGATTTGTCTTGGAATGAAAGTACTGCAGTTATTGCACTGAATAGATGACATGCTGAATAAGCAGGACTAGAAGGAGAAGAGGAAAAAGAAAAAAGGAGGAAGAAGATGTGGGCTCTAACCCAAGTTAAAGGGATAGATGGCAACGTATGCGAGTACTATATAGGCAATGCAGCCCCTGGGGTAGGTGGGGCGAGGGGTAGTGTGGGCGGGAACCTAAGTGTCTCTGGCCAGTAGGCTGTTCCTGAACTGGGGGCACCCACAGATATCTGCTCCAAGGCTACCCAGAAAAGCAGTAAGTCAGATTACCCCCAAGCTTAATTTATAAACATAGTTAATCTTAAATCAGCAAGTCCCACAAAACAGACAGTTAAACTCTGAAACCAGCAGAGATAAGAAAGAAAATTAGAGTCTTAGCTTTGTGAAAGATCCACAGCTCCTGCAGCCGGTCTCAGACCCGTAGGTGTGGTCACAGGCCAGGTGTGAGATGAGAACAAAGAACTTTCTCCATGGACCAGCAGGATTGCGTCAGCCACACTTGGTGACGCCCTCCGGCGGAGCCATGCATACGGAAGTGCTCTCTAGAGCTCAGAAAGGTGAGCCTTTCTGAGCCCACCTAGGTAGCCCATCCTACCGGTCCGCCCCCTGTTCCGGCCAGTTTTTGTTCTTCTGCCTTGCCTGCAAGACGGATCCTGCTCTGCTCTCACTTTGTTTATTTCTTTGTTTTCATTTTTCTGCCAAGCAATGCCAAAGTATTATGCCAAGAAGTGCCCTTATTGTGGCAATAAGAACCGTACCTCTCAGGGATGCTCCCACTACGGCAACATGAAGAAAGGGTACCATGAGGTCTGCAAGAACTCCGCTCCTCATTCTGACCCTCCGCCGGCCCAGGATGTGCCTGAACGGGCCTCCATCCTCAGCCGAGCCTCCGTGCTTCCAGATTATGCCTCCCAGCTGAACGCGCCATATGGGGCCTCTGTTCACAGCTCCGGGCACAAGAAACATCCCCCTGCTACTCGGGAGCCGGCACACCTACCCGCGGTGCTGCGGAGATAAGCCCTGCTGATTTCCAAGATGCCCCGGCCGGTCTGGACCTTGCTGCTCAAATAGCTCACATGCTCGCTGCTCAAATCGCTCCCATGCGGTCTCCTGAATCACGAGTCTACGCCGCACAAGATGGCGACGGCCGGCAGTCCTCCCAGCCCCGGCTGAGGTCCGCCGACTCCGCCCACCCGGGGGGCGTGGCTTCCAATCCCGGAACTTCCAGTCAGCCCAGGAACGCCGGTTCTGAACGAAGTCCGGATCAGCGCAGCGAAGCCGGTTCTCAGCATGCCTCCTCAAACGCTTGTGCACAGCTCCTCGTCCCGACAAGCCTGATCGCCGCGGGGATTCTCTCCGATGAAACAGGTATGCCTGCACACTGCAGCGCTTCTCAGCGCGGGGGAAACCAGCCCCTCACAAATGCCCTGGGGGAAGCCACTGAGGCTCTTAACCCCTTAACCTCCGGCGCTCTGTTGCTCGATGACAACCACAGCAGGAGTGCCTCGGTCCATAGATCTCTTCACCGCAGGAAGCGGAACAGAGACAGAGGGCATAGCAGCAGCAGTGACTCTGGTCACAGAGCCCACCGATCGAAGCGGCGCAGACATTCCAGGCACCACCGCCACCGATCCCAACACCGCAGGCACCGCCCCGACGACACCAGCAGCGACAGCAGTGGGAATCGGGGTTCTCCTCACCGCAGCAGTTCCAGCCTCAGCAATTCCTCTGCTATCCTCAACCTGTTAACCCAGCTTCTGCGGCAGTCTGCCCCAGCAACTCCCATGGCACACGCCTCGCTCCCTCCCGACGCTGAGATCGCGCGGAGAACTCCCGGAAGAGCAGCGCCTACCTCCGCACCTGAGGAGAGGACCAGAGACCCCTCCCGTGCACCCTCACCTATCCCGGTCCGGGAAGATCTCTCCCCTGACACCACCGCCGAAGACCAGGACATAGAAGCAGCAGTGGTGGGGTCTGCTTCCACGGAGCATACCAGCTCAGAGAAGACGCAGACAGCTGAGACTGAGGAGCCCCCTCCCGCGGAGGACCTCACGTATCCCAAGTTTCTAGCCAAACTTGCCTCCACCCTCGCTTTAAATATCGCTGATGCTTCGGGGGAGACAGTTCCAGAGGTTCTGAAATATCTCGCAGCACCAAAACCTGCTTTCGCACTGCCCGTGCACCAAAGGCTGTTGGACAATCACTCCAAACTGTGGCAGACACCAGCGTCTGGCCGACCCTTCCCCAGACGGCTCGACTTCAAGTATCAGGTAAAGCCTGTCCCTGGATTTTCTCAGCCACAGCTTCCACACAACTCCATTGTCGTGTCTTCAGCGCTCAAGCGTACCAAGTCCTCACACACCCATGCCAATAGCCCCCCGGGCCGCGACAATAAACTCCTCGATGACATCGGGAAGAAAGTATTCCAAGGGGCTATGCTTAGCGCAAAAATTGCAGCCCACCAATTCCAGCAAGTTCTCTTCCTTGACACCTGCATGGCAACCTTGCAGGCAACGTCTGCATCCCTTCCGAAGGAATCTCTGCCTCTATTCTCCAGTGCCCTTGCCGATATGTCTGAGTACAGCAAACACCTGGCTAGCGCAACCTTTGACTCGTTCGACACGGCCTCGCGTACCGCAGGTACGGCTATATCTGCGAGGCGCTAGGCATGGCTGAGAGCCTCTGGCCTGCGGGAGGACACCCATGATGGCATTGCCAATGCGCCCTGCACCAGAGAATCACTCTTTGGGGACAAAGTTAAAGACACCGTCAATGATATGAAGGAGCACTGCACTACCCTGCAAACCCTTGCTGAGGATGGCTTCGAGCGCCACAGTGGAGCGCACAAAAGCAATTTCCAGAGACGATCTTACTACTCTTCCAACAAGAAGTACCCCTCCAACAGGAAATGGCAGCCTAACAAATATAGAAACAACTCCTACAACGGACCCGCTCACCAGCGCAACTCCCAGCGGGACCGTAAGCAAAAAAAGAGCAACCCACCCCCTGCGAAGAGTGGGCCATCCTTTTGACGCCTTTCCTCCGGAGGACACCCGGATCGGGGGTCGCCTGACTTACTTCCTGAACGAGTGGCGACGCATCTCCTCCGACTCCTGGGTTCTCGAAATCATCCAAGAGGGATACAGAATGCGCTTCAGCTCAACACCACGCCAAAACAACCATCCCATCAGCGAAACACCCCCACACCTACGCCTGGCTATGGCCGCGGAACTGATGCACCTGCTGTCCTCCAATGCCATAGAGCAGGTACCGTCGGACGAGATAAACTCTGGCTTTTACTCCAGGTACTTCCTCATTCCCAAATGGACAGGCGGGGTACGCCCGATCCTCGACCTCCGCAACCTCAACAAATTCATCATCAAAGAAAAGTTCAGGATGTACTCTAAACTCCATCCTGCCCCTGATTCAACCCGGCGACTGGATGGCATCCCTGGACCTACAGGACGCCTATACCCACATCTGCATCCACAAGTCGCACAGGCAGTACCTTCGCTTCAATGTGCTGGGCCAGCATTATCAGTACAAAGTCCTTCCTTTCGGCCTGTCGCCAGCTCCACGAGTATTCACCAAGTGTGTGGCAGTACCCGCAGCGCATCTCCGCAAGCAGAACATATCCATCTTTCCCTACCTGGACGACTGGCTCCTAACAGCCCCCTCAGCACCGCAGCTTCAGGAGGCTCTGAGGATAACCGAGTCCCTGATATCCTCACTGGGGTTCGTGATCAACTCCAGCAAGTCGCACCGCACCCCCTCACAGAGGCTGGAATTCATCGGGGCCGAGATCGACACCCGACTCTCGAAGGCATTCCTTCCCCAGCGCAGGCTAGTGGTTCTGACCTCACTCGCGACCAGCATGGCTTCTGCGGAGACTTCTACGGCGAAATCCATCCTACGCCTTCTAGGCCACATGTCCGCCACCACCTCTGTCATCCACATCGCCAGGTTACGGATGCGGCCACTCCAGTGCCATCTATGTGCCCGCTGGAACCAGCACTCGCAACCCCTCTCCACCCGCATTCCCATGACCTCCAGAATCAGGACTCAGCTACATTGGTGGACTGTTCCGGAGAATCTCTCAGGGGGAAAGGACATGCACCCACCGGAGCACCAATTGACCTTGACCACGGACGCTTCCAACTTTGGCTGGGGTGCTCACATTCTGCAATTCAGCACACAAGGGGCCTGGTCGCCGCAGGAGAGACTCCTACACATCAACCTACTGGAGTTAAGGGCCATCAAGTACGCTCTCAAAGCATTCTTAACTCACGTACAGAAGAAGTCCGTCCTCATCCAGACGGACAACCAAGTGGCCATGTTCTACATCAACAAGCAAGGGGGCACCGCTTCTCGCTCACTCTGCAAGGAAGCCCTGCAGATCTGGTCACTGGCCCTGACGCACGGGTGCAATCTCCGTGCCTCCTACTTGCCAGGCGATCAGAATGTCTTAGCAGACAAGCTCAGCAGGCAGCTGCAACCGCACGAGTGGACACTTCTCCCGGAGGTCACAGACAGTCTCTTCCGCCAGTGGGGGTGCCCGAGCATCGACCTATTCGCCACGGAACAGAATGCAAAATGCCCTCTCTTTTGCTCCAGACACCCGTCCAGCAAGCGACTAGCGGCGGATGCATTCGACGTGTGTTGGGGGGAGTGGTTTCTGGTGTATGCCTTCCCCCTCATCCCTGCGACACTCCAGCGACTGATTCGCGACAAGGCTCGCGCCATCCTAGTGGCTCCCTACTGGCCCCGTCAGATGTGGTTTGCACTCCTCCATCGCCTAGCACTGACGCAACCCAAGCGCCTGCCACTCAGGCCAGACCTACTCACGCAGGACGAGGGCAAAACGATGCATCCCGATCTCAAAGCCCTGGCTCTCACTGCATGGAGGTTGAACGGATGAACCTTTCTTCACTCCGGCTCCCTTCAGAGGTGCAGGATGTGGTCCTTGCGGCCAGGAGGCCCTCCACCAGGAAGTCCTACGGCCTCAAATGGAAGAGATTCAGCATCTGGTGCGCAGCGCAAGGCCTCGAGCCCACCACCTGCCCTCTTCCCGAGGTCCTTCGGTACTTGACTTCTCTGTCTAACCTCGGCCTCAAGACTCAATCCGTCAGAGTGCACCTCTCGGCAATCGCAGCATTTCATGCTCCGCCCAAAGGGGCTACCTCCATTGCAGCTCTACCCTTGACTAACCGTTTCATGAAAGGCCTGGCAAACCTAAAACCCCCGCTCAGGTGCCCCGTTCCATCCTGGGACCTCAACGCTTTGCTACTTCGCCTGACCGAGGAACCCTTTGAGCCGCTGCAGTCGGCCGAAATGAAGTACGTCTCATGGAAAACCCTGTTTCTCGTAGCCATAACATCTGCCAGAAGAATCAGCGAGCTACAGGCATTGATGTCCCACCCCCCCTACACGCAATTGCACCAGGATAGAGCTTGCTTAAGGACCAACCCGAAGTTCGTCCCCAAAGTTGCATCTGCTTTCCACGTAAATCAATCCATTGAGCTTCCGACTTTCTTCCCAGAACCCCATGCCTCGGAAGAAGAGAGCCGCCTACACACGCTGGACTGTCTCCGGGCTCTCCGGATATACCTGCTCCGCACCGAACCTATTCGCAAAGGCCAACAACTGTTCGTTTCCTTCGACCCAAACCGGCCAGGCAGGCCTGTCAATAAGAGGACCCTTGCGCACTGGGTCGCCTCCTGCGTTTCCCATTGCCTCAACCCTACAGACACACAGAACCTGCCAAGAGTGGGCCCTCTGGCCACCACAGTTGCCAGCCTTCGTTCTGTGCCTCTGGTGGACGTCTGCAGAGCGGCCACCTGGACCTCCCCGCTCACGTTCCAAAGGCACTACTGCCTTGACCTCAGAGCCCAGGAAGACTGTGCCCTCGGAACTGCCGTCCTCTCCACTGCAATGGACGGGAGGGAGAACACCTAAAGCCTGCCCAGGTTGTTGCACTATTGCACAACCGCTGTATTGCACTAGTTATTGCATTTTGCACAAGTTAATTATTCTTGCACAATCACTGTTCTTGCACTGTTACCGTATTAAAAATTGTTGCACTAAGCTGCATGTCTCTCATCCTTAATGATCTATTGGCTTCCTCCTCCTCCTCAGCATGCTCCAGCTAGGGAGGCACCAAGTGTGGCTGACGCAATCCTGCTGGTCCATGGAGAAAACGAGGTTACTTACCTGTAACGGGAGTTCTCCGTGGACAGCAGGATAAGTCAGCCACACAATCCCAACCCACCTCCCCTGGAGGAGTTCAGCCTCTGCATCCGCTCCCTGTCCGGAAATTGGCTAGCTAGGAACACACTGGCCGGAACAGGGGGCGGACCGGTAGGATGGGCTACCTAGGTGGGCTCAGAAAGGCTCACCTTTCTGAGCTCTAGAGAGCACTTCCATATGCATGGCCCCGCCGGGGGGCGTCACCAAGTGTGGCTGACTTATCCTGCTGTCCACGGAGAACTCCCGTTACAGGTAAGTAACCTCGTTTTCTCCTCCCCCCTCCTTGAAGAAGCAAGCTTTCTCCAAAGATTTAAACCTTTGTTATCTGGATACTCAGGTCCCAGTAGGCTGAATATCCCCAAACTTAATTTATAAGCACAGTTAATCTTAATATCAGCTATCCCCACAAAACAGACAGTTAGGGGCTTGATTTCAATGGGGCCACGGCACCGATAACGATCGGAAACTGCTACCGCGGCTTTGTAAACAAACCCCTTAAACTCTGAAATCAGCAGAGATGAGAAAGAAAATTAGAGTCTTAGGGGCATGTTTACTAAACATTCCTAACGTGCGGGGCCGCGGTAGTGTGCCTGTGCCATATAAGGAGTGGGCGGTTCAGGCCGAAAAAGGAAAAAAAAAGACCGTATGTGTGCGCGTCGCGTTAATGTGCGGGGCCCACATTAGCACGTGGGAAGGCTAAGTGGGGCGCAGCTGGGTGCATATAGGAACAGAGCCATAGCACAACAGTGAAGACAATAACCAATGGTGCAGGGCCACGGGTTCAATCCCCCAGTGTGTGCAGCCCAAAAAGGCTGGCTGAGGCACCACCTTGAATGTGGAAATGTGTGTCAGGAAGCAAAATAATTTTGGGGCGGCATAAGGCGGCGCACTGTTCATTTTGGGGCAGCATAAGGCAGCGCACTGTTCATTGTGGGGCGGCATAAGGCGGCGCACTGTTCATTGTGGGGCGGCATAAGGTGGCGCACTGTTCATTGTGGGCAGCAGGATGCGGCACACTGTTAATTGTGAGCAGCAGGATGCGGCGCGCTGATGGCCACAAGGCGGCGCACTGATGCTAAAGCAAAGGAACACAGCCACAGCACAATGGTTAACATACTGACCACTGGTGCAGGGACCAGGGGTTCAATCCCTCACAATGCCCATTGAAAAAGGCTAGCGGAGGCAGTATATTTTATGTTGTGGAGTGCTTTAGGAGGCTTTTTAATTCTATTTTGTGATAACTACTAGCAAACGCACTCTCACAGCATGTTAACATAAGGCGGACCATAAGGCACATGTTACAGTGCACCGTCCGCCAAGGCACCCTAGAATGTCCCCTATAGGGCAGCATGTATGTTGCGACACAGGATAATGTATAGTGCACCCTATATGGATGCCAACCATAAAGTGCCCTATAGGGCGCCCAATAAAGCACCCACAGAGGCACCTTATGGGTACAGTACGCTGAGGGTGTTATTGCAGGCATCAACATATGTACAGTAAATGTAAAAAATGCTTTGGAAAACCCTATCACAGAACCCCACTGTGGGTATGAACCCATGACCTCTGGCTGCACAGGCAGTGGCGTAACCATTGGGCTACACCTCTACAGCTGTAAGCAAGCTCCTGCCTGGCTGCAGATAGCCTGTACGTCACATCACAGACAGTCTGCTGGTGTAAACAGGATAGGGTTAGGCCACCCGTACCCATGATGCACTGCACATGCAAATAAGCTGTCCACAGATGCACACAAGATGGGAACTGCACCCCTAAAGCTACCCGGCCTGGTAGGGGGAGGTGTCCTTGTGCATCCACACAGCACCTCGGCCTGGTAGAGTGTCCTGAGTGGGTGGACAAACGGCAAAGAGTAGCTAAACACCATCACATTGTGCGGTTACTATGCCCACCCTGAGTGTGTGATGATGCGCCCAGGACCAGGTGCACAACACCTTGCATGGCTGAATGCAGCCATGCCAGAGCTCCAAAGCAGCAATAACCTGTGAAATAGGTAGGTGCTGTATAAACATCTTGGAGATCGCTGTCTGCCACAGTTAGTGGAACACCCCCCCCCCCCCTTGGATAAAACAGGGTCTCCCACCAACAGATCCCCATACTATCTTTTCCTTCCCTCCCCCCATGGCAGTAGAGTCAACCATCAACCCCAATCCTGCTGGGGAAGTAGACACGACACCCCCCCCCCCTCGGGCAGTCCAAGCAGCTCCACACACATCCATAACACAATATCAGACAGACATTAGGCCTGGATATTCATAGATGCACCCCACCACTATCTGATATTCTCCTGCAGCAAGCCATCAGCCACTGCACCCTGCAAGGCACTCCATCAAGACACATACCATCTGTGCTCAGTCTGCTGGTTGGTCCTGATGGAAATGCATGCACCCACAACTGGGGTGGCAGCACACACAAGCAGATAAGTCAGTGAAAAGGCCCCAACAGGAAACCCATATATATCACATGAGAGAAACACAATACAGCACTATGGGTGTGCCTAGCCATGCTGCCATCACTGCACACTCAGGGTGAGAGTGATCCCCCAGCAGCACATACAGAGGTCCCCCTGTCTGTGTAGGTGGTGGCCGGGCACTACCATGTCCCTGCCAGTGCCCTATGCCCTGTGCAGCTGCATCCTGGTCAGCCCACCCTGTGAGATATACCCATGGTCCCTTGCTACTCATTATGCACATTAGCAGGCCAATACTGGCAACAGTGCTGGCAGTGTGGGCTGTGGAAGGGGCTTGCAGCCAGCACCCACTGTATAGACCAGGGGTGGGCAAACCTGGTCCTGGAGGGCCGCAGACCAGTCAGGTTTTCGGGATATCTCTAATGAATATGCTTGAGATATATATGCATTAGAGATATCCTGCCAACCTGACTGGTTTGTGGCCCTCCAGGGCTGGATCTGGAGACCCCTGCCTTACACCTCTGTCATTTAAGATTGTGAGTGGACAAGGTGCAGATGTCCAAGACATCAAAAAGGTTAGATAGAATTTGTCACAGTCCTCCTCACTTCTCACCACCACCAAAAAATTGTCTATTAGACAACTTTTTGGTGGTGGTGAGAATCGAGGAGGAATGTGACACATTCTATATACCCTTTCGATGTCTAGGACATCTGTACCTTGCCCACTCATGATCTTAAATGACAGAGGTGTAAGGCAGGGGTCTCCAAATCCAGCCCTGGAGGGCCACAAACCAGTCAGGTTGGCAGGATATCTCTAATGCATATATATCTCATGCATGTTCATTAGGGATATCCCGAAAACCTGACTGGTCTGCGGCCCTCCAGGACCGGAGGTGCCCACCCCTGGTATAGACAGACACACACTTCCACACCTATGCCAGCATGGTGCTACTATTGAGGAGGTAATTAGCCTTGGCCACCAAACCTGTCCTAGGCACGGCAAGGCATGGATATGGTACGCAGTACTGCTGGGGGTCACTCCCCAGGGTGGTAAACACCGTCAGAGGCCAGTCCTGGAGCACGCCCCGCAAACACCTAACAGATTGTTCTGATGGGGTCAACTAGCAGTATGTGCGTAACGTATGGATATCTATCTGCCAGTACTCCTAGCAAACGTCTCAGAGCTGTGTACCGTATACCTCAGGTGTAGGGTGACATTGCTAAGGTATGCAGGTGCTAGTATTGGGAGATGCACGCAGGGTCCACTGTTCTGCCTCTCCAGGAGACATTGGCCAATGGGGCCTGTGGGTGTGGGTGTGTCTGCCCCTGTTGGCTGCTGCTTTATGGCAGAGATTCCCAACCCCAGTCCAGGTCTGCATCACACTGTTCGTGTTGTCCTGCTGTCCCTCATGAATATGCATGAGCTACATCTACATGCCATGGGGGTGGTGCATATACAGCACAGGCATTTGTATGAGTGGCAGCATGGAACCTGACTGGTGTGTGGCACACCAGGAATGCATTTGGGAGAGTCTGCTCTAGGTACTGCCCCTGTTCATGGTGTCTGTGCTCAGTGGGGTAAAAGATAGACGTATTACCATTGCATATGTCCTCGACACGAAAGGTGTGTCCTTACTATCACTGTGTAGGTGTGGGAAAAATATGTGGCTAGGATTGGCGGAAGCCCCAGCTGGGCTTTGAGCCTGTGACCTTCTGTTCTTGCATGCACTGTCTGTGTGCACTGCACCACCGTGTAGCCACAGAGTGGCTGGTTTCCTTGGAACGTCCATGACTGTGGATCCGGCAGGGCCTGTCTGTTGCAGTGGACTGTGCCAGCCTGCACATGGCTAGGCCTCTGTCTTCTGTGGCTAGCAGCCACTGCCCCCTGCACCACATGTACTTGTCCGCCAACATGCTGGCATGAGCTTCTCTCAGAAACAGCAGATGACCAGATTGCAATGTGGCAGTACGGGACTGCATTTGGGGATTTGGCTGTAGGTAATGCCCATTGTTGTTGTGTTTTTGCAGTGTTGTGTAAAATATGGGTATTTTCCCCATGCTTATGTTCCCTGCAATACAGGGGTGTCTGCACTATCTTTGTTTAGTGGTGGGTAAAATGTAGGGGCTGGGCTGGCATGTGCCCCAGCTGGGATTTGAACCTCTGACCCTCTGGTCCTAGAGGTACTGGCTCTGTCCGCTGCACCACACTATGGCCACAGAGACAATGCAGCCCCTGGAGGTAGTATACCTGGGAGGATGGAGTCACAAACCCTGCTCTACGCATTTTTACTGTGGGCACATGCACTCTGTCTGGTGACAAACGTGCACATAAACCCCGGAAATGACCACAGACACTGGGGGACAATATATCACCACTCTGGGCAAAAGTGATATTAATGGGCAACCATAGCAAACACTCCCAGGAAAGCTCCAAAAAGGACATTTGTTTTGGATGAGTCTCCGCTCCGTAGACCCTTCCAATATTTATTTCTTCTTTCTGGAGCTTTCCTGGGTGTGTTTTCTATATTTGCCCATTACTATAACTGTTCCCCAGCTGCATTACTATTTGTGATATTTTTGTTGTGGTCACTTTCTATTTTTATTTTCACTTTTGTGCTGTGCACATGTATCACACTGCTCACGTTTTGCAGGTTTCCCCGATTTTGCTGTACATTGCTGACGGAAATGATTTCTCTTCCCTTTAAATGCCCTCTACCGCGAGTGTTTCACTCGCGGTAGTTTTGCTTTGGGATTCGGCCCCGATAATGTGCGGGGAGCCTCTCCCCTCCCCTTCCCCGCCCATTAAACCCGTCTCTCCGCCCCTCAGGAACCTTCCTCCGCCCTCCGTTAGCCGTTCCACGCCTCTATCGGACATTTGCGGGCCCGTACTTGTGCGGGGCCCGTTATTGTGCCGCGCACCTGTGCGGGGGTGACACGCACGATTGCGGGGCGTTTAAGCGCTCTTAAGTACCGCTTTTAGTGCGCTATTTTGCGGCACGCAAATTAGCGGTTTTTAGTAAACATGCCCCTTAGCTTTGTGAAAGATCCACAGCTCCTGCAGACGGTCTCAGACCCGTAGCAGTAAAGAGTGAACGGTTATTTAAATCTGTGGTTCCTAGACTACAAAATTCTCTTACTTTAGACAAAATTTCAGAAATCTTTAAAAACCTGTGTCCTAATATTTAAAGAAATTATGCAGTTTGCTGGACCTGCAAACCACATAAATCCTGCTGAACCCGATATTCAGAGGCACTAACCGTTGACTATCCCCACAGTACCATTGATTATCCCCACAGTACCATTGATTATCCCCACAGACCGCCTTGGCAGGAACCGGATAGTGCCTGGGTCATCTGTGGATGCGGCTGGGGCAATCCCTGCACTTCTGTGGTTAGCAGCAGTTTTCAGCCCTCTAACCAGATAGGTAACTGCACAAAATAGGACAGGTCAATGGCCACTTTAACTTTATGAAATTTTGCTATCCAGTTAAGGGCTGAATATTGCAACAAGACCAGACATTCAGCACTGGACGGGCTCTAGTGCTGAATATCCAATTTCACTTTTACCTGCAGTGATCTGACACTTCAGAAATGCTTACCACTGCAGCCCATGGCTTTTGTAAAATATTTTAATATGGCTGAGTGATTTACTGGATCTGATATTGGGCCGGTTCAGGTGGGACTTACATGGGCTATAGTTACAATTTGTATTTATTATGTTTTGGTATGTTATATTATATTTTATAATTTTGGTTTATGTATTATGTAATTGCCATTTTTAGTTATTTTATTACCGCTTTGACTAATGGCATGAGCAGGTTAGAAAAGAATGAATTAAATTTATTATTTATTTATTTTATTTATTTATATTCTCTTATATACGGCGCTATTCTGCATCAGTGCGGTTTACATTGAACAAACTAAAATTACATTGAACAGGGCATTAAATTAAATTAAAATACCATTTCATAGGTAAAGTAACATTTTCCCACAGAAATCCCCCCCCCCTCCCCCCGGATGCTGAACAATAAGGCTGTGAATTATGGCAAAGTCAAAGTATATAGAAAGAACTGCAATCAGATATCTTTTTGTTGCCCTCTCTGTCCCTGTCCCTCTTGTTCTGTCTGTTTGTATCTCTGTCTCTGTCTCTTTCTCTCTCTATATATATTATATGTATGTGTGGGGGGGGGGGGGTTCTCTCTCTCTCTCACTTAATCTCTCTCTTTCTACAGGTTGCATCCAGTTTTGAGTTTCATAGTGCACTCTGGATCAACTTCAACACCAGCAAATACATTAGTTTGTACAGTACTGAATTCACTCAAGCACAGGTATTGTTGTGGAATGTCTCCATTACTTCATTCACACTGGAGGAACTGCACGATTATGCACATACATAATTTCTTGCATAATTAATGAATGTGCATTTAATTGCCTTAATTAACATAATTTGGTGGTATGCAAACAGGGCCCAACCAAAGAAAGCCAGTCTCAGCCTCATGGAGGGTTAGGCTGCACAGTGGGAGCAGGCAGACATGATTGACAGTCTTGAAGAGCCAATCAGCCTGCTGCATGCTCTTGCTGAGGTTGGCAAAGAAAGGATCAGCACATGGTGCTGCAGAGGAGACACGCAGCAGGGCAGCAGGCAGTCAAAGCAGCTGTTTGGGGCTGCGGTGTGAGCGCTCTCCTGCAGACTGACTCAGAGGGTTGCTATGGAGTGTTGCTATCCACTCCTGGCCCTTTGTGGAGACCCATGGAACAGGAAAGCTGGGCTACACAGGCTGATCATGGGGAACAGGGTGTGAGGTTGTCCAGATATGAAGAGAGGGATCCTGATGAAGGGGCATTTGAAAAGCCAGGGATGTCTGATGGTGATGGTGGGGGAAGGGGGGGTGCATGATGAGGAAGGAGGCAGCAAAGAAGAGTGCCTAATGGAGAAGGGAGGGGAGGGGAGAAAAGAGAATGGGAATGCTGGATGGAGAAGAGGAAGCCTGAGGAAGGAGGATTCCCTGACAGGAGGAGAGGAGAAGTGTCTGATAAGAATGGGGGAGGGAACTGTAGCTTAATGGGAAAGGGGACAAAAGTGGAGATGTTTGATGAGAAAGTGAAGTGGAGGCTCATGTAGCAGGCAAATGTTCCCCAAGCCTCCTAGGGAGGTAGAGTAGCCTAATGGCTAGAACAGCAGACTATAACCAGGGAAAGAAGGGTTCAAATCTCACTGTGATTCTTTGTGGTCATGGGCAAGTCACTTAACTGTCCATTGCCTCAGATACACACTGTATCTAAATGTAACTTGCTTTGAAATCCTGAAAAAAGATGTGAGATAAATCTAATTCCCTTTTCCCTAGTTTAGGAAAAGGGGCACCTGACTGGGAAGAGAAGGAATTTCTGATGGGGGAGAACAGCTTCAAGTTCTTAGGGTGGAAAGAGCCATACAAGAAGTGAAAGGCAGTAGGGTAAGAGGGGGGAAAAAGTGAGTGTGGCTGTCATAAAATAGAGAAAAACCAAAGGTTAGACAAAAACATTTATTTTGTCCTTAAAATTAATATACTGTAAAATGTTCATTCTTATGTTATGATAGCAGTGTCATAGTAGCCTTATACATACATGTGATTTTGTGTGCACATGCAGTCTCTAAGTCACACACACATACACACTGTTACACAGCAACACAGTCACACACACAGACCCTAACTACACACTTGTAAACAGCCCTCCAACTGTAACTTACCCTCCACTCATGCATTCCATCCTCTCTCAGCCATGGACAAATACAAACAAACCCCTCCTATCAACTTAAGAACATAAGAGATGCCATACTGGGTCAGACCAAGGTCCATCAAGCCCAGTATCCTGTTTCCAACAGTGGCCAATCTAGGTCATACGTACCTAGCAGTTTCCCCATAAGACACAGGTTCCACAATGCTTGTACTGGGTCAAGCATTGATATCCTGGGTCCCTTCTTAATAATGGTTTATGGACCTTTCCTCCAGGAACTTGTCCAAACCTTTTTTAACCCCAGCTACACTAACAGCCTTTACTACATCCTCCGGTAACAAATTCCAGAGTTTGATTACACGTTGAGTGAAAAAATATTTTCTTTTATTAGTCTTAAATAGTTTACCCTGTAGCTTCATTGCATGTCCCCTAGTCTTTCTATATTCTGATAACGTAAACAATCGATCTGCGTTTACCCGTTCCACTCCGTTCATTAATTTATAGACTTCTATCATATCTCCCCTCAGCCGTCTCTTTTCCAGATAACCCCTTATCCACTCAATATCCCGTCCACTCACCTCACCCAGTCATTCACTATCCTTATGGTCACACATTCATGCAGTCACATGCCTTCCCCTCCCCACTTGCACTCACTGATTCACCAGCAGATCTAACCATATACTTGTAGACATCCCTGATATCCATCCACTTATCACCAGCCTAACACCCACCTATTCTTCATACACCCATCGTCAAAAAGGTTTAATGTGTGAATTAAATCGTGCATAGAGCAGCACACTTTTGTGTCATTTTTATTTATTTAAAATTTCTTATATACTGCCTTTCATGATATCAAGGCGGTTTACATTGAACAAACGGAAATTACATTGAACAGGGCATTATAACTTGGAGATAACTATTTTACAGGGAACATATGTTTTGCATAAACTTTACAACTTGCAGATTCTACTATGCAGAATTTTAAATTATTTTACAGTTGTTATTTAATGTATACTGTGAAAAAATAAGTATTTCACCTTGTTAGCTCAATATGGTGGTATATCAAATTTTAAATAAACTAAACTAAACTAAGGGGTATGTTTACTAAACCTTCTTAACATGCGCGCCGCGTTAGTCTGCAGGATGCCATAAAAGGAGTGGGCGGTCTGGTCAAAAATAGCAAAACGGGATTAGCGTGCGCTGCGCGCCGCGCACATTAGCACACGAGGAACGAGCGCAGGAAGCATAAGCAGGCGTGCTGATGTGCAAACAGAGGAACAGGGCTGCAGTACAATGGTAAAGACACTGACAGATGGTGCAGGGGTCATGGGTTCAATCCCCCACTGTGCCCAATGAATAAGGCTGGCTGAGGCACTACCATTTATGTGTAATATTGCATTATGAGGCTTTTTAATTTTATTTTAATTACTGCTGCTAGCAAACGCACTCTCAAAGCGCTGTAACATAAGGTGCTGCATAAGGCACCCCATAAGGTACCCCAGAGGGCACATTTTAAAGTGCACTGTCCGCCACGGCACCCTACAATGTTGCTTAAAGGGTGGCCTATAGGGCGCCATATAGGGTGCCCTATGAGGCACAGCAAGGTCATAGCACTGTTTTTGATGGCAGCACTGTGCATTTAAACGCATGGAAATCTTAAGTAGGTGCGCTGACATGCAAGGAGGAACAGCAGTGTAGCACAATGGTTAAGGCACTGGCTGATGATACAGGGGTCATGAGTTCAATCCCCAGTGTGCCTAGTATGTAAGGCTGGCTGAGGCATCAGCTTTGACATGTAAGTATTGTTTCCTGCGGCACTTTATTTGTATTTTATTAATTGCTGCCAGTAAACACACCCTCATGTGCCGTAACCTAAGGTGCCGCATAAGGCACCCTATAAGGCACTCCATAGGGCACATTATAAAGTGCACTATCCGCCACGGCACCCTATAATGTCCCCTATAGGGCACCCTATCAGTCGCTCCATAGGATACTGTATAGTGCACCTTATATGGACGGTAACCATAAGGTGCCCTATAGGGCGCCCTCTGAGGCACCTTATGGGTACAGTACGCTGAGGGTGTTTTTGCTGGCAGCACTAATGTACATTAAAAATAGATAATGCTTTGGACAGCCCTATCAAATAACCCCACTGTGGGTTTGAACCCATGATCTCTGGCTCCACTGGCAGTGAAGTAACCAGTGGGCTACAGCTCTATAGCTGCTAGCAAACCCCTGGCTGGCTGCAAAAGGACTGCAAGTCACCACACAAACAGTCTGCTGTGGTCACCAGGATAGGGTTAACCCACCCATACCCATGATGCACTGCACATGCAAATCAGCAGTCTACAGATGATCACAAGATGGGGTATGCACCCCCACAGCACCTCGGCCTGGTAGGGGGAACTAACCGTGTGTGGTACTGACACAGAGTAGCTACACACCGTCACATTGTGCAGGTACTGCACTCACCCTGAGAGTGAGGTTGGGCGCCCAGCACCAGGTCCACAGCAGAGACAGGCCATGCTGTAGGTCCAATGTGTGAGATAGGTAGTTTCTGCAGACACACCTTGGATATATCTGTATGTCTCAGTCAGGTGTAGCCCCTATGGACCCCTAGGAGGATTATGTACCACCACCACTCTCCTTCTCCTCCTCCAGGGCTGAGGGTGGTAAACAGGGTCTCCCACCAACAGATCCACATTCTACCTCCCTGCAATGGTGGCAGTAGAGGGGACCATCAACCCCAGTCCTGCTGGGAAACAGACACCCTACAGGGCAGTCAGTGCAGCTCTGTACACATCCATAATGCAATAGCAGACAGACATTAGGCCTGGATACACTAAGCTGCACCCCACCACTATCTGATATTCTCCTGCAGCAAGCCTTCAGCCGCTGCACCCTGCAAGGCGCTCCATCAAGACACATACCAGCTGCAGACAGTCTGCTAGCTAGTCCATAGTGCATGTTCCTGGTGGAAATGCGTGCACCCAGAACTGGGATGTCAGCATACACAACAAGCAGATAAGTCAGTGACTGGGTCCCAAAAGGAAACCCATAAATATCACATGAGAGAAATGCTATATAGCACTATGGGGGTGCCTAGCCATGCTGTGGTCACTGCACAGTCAGGGTGAGAGTGATCTCCCAGCAGGACATGCTGTGGCCACCCTGTCTGTGCAGGTGGTGGCCGGGCACTACAATGTCCCAGCCAGTGCCCTGTGCCCTGTGCAGATGCATCCTGGCCAGGCCACCCTGTCCGGGCTATACCCATGGTACCTTACTCCTCATTATGCACATTGGCAGGCCAATACAGTACTGGCAACAGTGCTGGCAGTGTGGGCTGTGGAGGGTGTTTGCAGCCACCACACACTGGATAGACAGACACACACTCCCACACCTATGCCAGCATTGTGCTACTATAGAGGAGTTTAGCAGCCCTGGCCACCACACCAGTCCTGGGCACAGTGCAGGCATGGATATGGTACGCAGTACTGTTGGGGGTCACTCCCCAGGGTGGTAAACACTGTCAGAGACCAGACCTGAAGCACACTCCACAGACATCAGAAAGGTTGCTATGATGGAGCTCAATCAGCAAACTGTGCTTAACGAGGGAATTGCTATCTGCCAGTAATCATAGCAAACTTTTGATAGCTGTGTACCGTATTCCCAGGTGTAGGGTGGCATTGCTAAAGTATGCAAGTGCTAGTATTGGGAGATGCACGCAGGGCCCAATGTCCTGCCTCTCCAGGAGGCATTGGCTAATGGAGCCTGTGGGTGTGGGTGTGTCTGCCCCTGTTGGCTGCTGCTTTACGGCAGAGGTTCCCAACTCCAGTCCTGGTGTGCCAAACACTGTTCGGGTTTTCATGCTGTCCCTCATGAATATGCATGAGATACATCTGCATACATGGGGGTGGTGCATAGATATGCAGCACAGGCATCTTTATTAGAGGCAGCATGGAACCTGAATGGTGTTTGGCCCTCCAGGACTGCATTTGGGAGACTCTGCTCTAGGTAATGCGCCTGTTTATGGTGTCTTTGCTCTGTAGGGTAAAATGTAGGTGTTTTGGGCATGTTTACGTCATCTGCAATAAAGGTACTGTCTGTATTAGCACGTTGTAGTAGTGGGTAAAATATGGGGACTGGGTTGGCAGGCACCATAGCTGGGACTTGAACCTGTGACCTTCTGCCTCCAAACACACTGGTTGTGTACACTGCACCACCATGTTGCCACAGAGACAGTGCATTCCCTGGTGATACCATGACTGTTTGTCCGGCAGGGCCTGTCTGTTGCAGTGCATGGCACCCACCTACACAGGGCTAGGCCATGGTCTGCTCTGGGCAGCTGCCACTGCCCCCCCTCCACCACCAGTACCCCTCTGCCACCATGCTGACATGCCCTTCTGCTGGTGGTGCTGGTGGTGTGCAGTCTCAAGCCATCCAGTGTGCAGGTAGGCGGCTGCCTATGGTGCGTGTTCTGGGGTAGGGGTGCCTGCATAGGCGTCCACGCTTCCCCCCAACACCGCCTGCCAATGTTCTGTGCCCTTGGGGGTACCTGCTGGGTACTATCCCCTGTGACACTGTGATAAACACTCTCGTGCCCATGTTGGGCCCTCATCAGTTGCTGTCTGGCTGCTGTTCATTTTCAGCATTCCTAAGTGCCACCTAGGCATCTGCCTAGTCTGCACAGTGCCCCAGCTGTACCACAGCATGTGCCGCCTGCAGCCCTCTGTATCCCCTTTCCCAGCATCTGTCCAGTTGCCCATTCCGACATGCCCGCCCTACTGTTGTAGAACATGTGCATGCCATAGGTAACCTGTCCAATGGAGAGGGAAACCCTGATCAGTGCTATTTCACTGTGGGATCATTCACCTTATATGGGGACGGAGCGTAGACCCTTCCAAAATTCATATTTATTTTTTGGGGCTTTCTTGGGAGTGTTTTTTGATGTTTCACATTACTATCACTATTGCCCAGCTTGATTATGATTTTTTTTTAATTTGTTGGGGTCATTTTCAATGTTTATTTGCACTTTTGTTCCGTGCACATGTATCACACTTATCACTTTTTTGTAGGTTTCCCTGGTTTTGCTGTACATTGCTGACAGAAATGGTTTCTTTTCCCTTTAAATCAGCTCTAAAGCGAGGTTTTCACTTATGTTATTTTTGGCCTCGAATTTCACATCGTTAGTGTGCGGGGAGCCTCTCCCCTCCCACTCTCCACCCATTGACCCCTTCTCCGCCCCTGGGGAGCCTTCCTCCGCCCACTGGGAGCCTTTCCACGCCTTCAGCGCTCGTTTGCGCCGCTGCACGCGTGTGCGCACTAAAGCGCATTTTTGCCCCGTAAAGCGTCATTAGCGCACGCTAAGGTACCTTAGCACGTGCTAATTGCACAGCGCGCACGTTAAGAATGTTTAGTAAACATACCCCTAACGATTTACTTTTGCTTAATTTTGATATTTTTCAGTACAAAGTTTTAAAATTTTTGGTGCATAATTCTTTGGGTTGTATTACAAATAGACTCAGATGTTTTAGATATTTTCTCAAAGATTAAAAATGCCACAGGCTAACAGTGCATATGACATACCTCTCTCAGTATACCTAAACCTTTTGCTTCAGACTTTGTGTCTGATCTCTCAGCCTATGATTTGTTCACTAGTTTATTCTATGTTCCTCCGCTGACATCATGCTTTGTGTTTGCAGGTTGTCACCCAGGTGGACCTCTTTGAACCAGAGAACCTCCTTTACATCATCATTGGCAGCAGCGCAGGGGGTCTACTGTTGGTACTTCTCATCAGCATAGCACTGTACAAGGTAAGAGCTCTCTTCTCAAAGTAATGAAAGCTAGGTCTCCTGATCTCTGCAGCACTCCCAACCTAAAGAGATGGAGACCATGCCAGGAGTGGTTCAGATCCCCTAAACATTTGCACTGCTGCTAGCCTGAGGCGCAGAAGCTTGTGTTGGAAATGGAATCCAGATTACCTAAACTCTGCGGTGCTCCAGCATTGAGAAGTGGAAGCCAGGACCAGTGCAAAGGTTTAGGGGGCATAAGGTTGAAGGTTCACCTAAGGCATCGAAGATCATTGCAACACCACCCCTCCCACAACAATCCTGTAAAAATATACAGTAGAATTGGACATTCTTGTGCCCGATATTCAGCAGTGGCAGATAGACGATCTAACATGGTTAGCCTTTGCTGCTGAACTTTAAATCCAGATATTCAGTGCCGGGGCCTTATCTAGCCACTGGCATTGAATATCCAGGCTGCCCGGATTGCCACGGAGCTAACCAGGCACAGCGATATTCAGCTGCTGCCTGGCTAGCTTCTGTGGTGAAAGTTAGGCCCGTGTTTAATGCCCCTGACTTTTGCCGCATGTCACTAACAGAGCAATGGCTCAGTATCGCCACTGAACGCCCCTGGCATACCCTGATGCTAACCAGTTAGCACTGAGGAGTGTAATGGCAGCACCTGTGGATATTCAGCGGCACTAGCTGTGTTAGTGCCGCTGAGCAGAATTACACGGTTTGCAGGTCTGCAAACCATGTAAATGTCTTTTGAATATCGGCCCCCATATTTTTAAATTTTAAACTTTGCTTTGTATGATATATTTGCCCATTCTCCCTGCAGGTAAAAGAATGTGCTGATGGCTCTGTGAGTGTGTGTGGCTGTCTGGTTCTATTGTTTTGCTTTGACTACTGTTGCCCTTTGCTGCCCCTCAGAAGCTGTTGTCCTAGGCAACCGCCCAGTCTTGCCCAATGATTGGGCCTATCCTGGTTGGAGCCCAAGCCAAGAACAGAGTCCAAGAGCTATGTTTACTAAACAGCGGTAGTGGCTTCCGTGTGATATCGAAGCCACAGCCCCACTGAAATCAGGGGCCGTGGCTTCGATATCGCACAGAAGCTGCTTCCGCCGTTTAGTAAACATACCCCCAAGTCTCCTAAACATCATCAGTACTTCCAGCTAAATCCAAGTCTTCTGCTGAAACTGATCTTGGCATTCTCTTCATTTCAATTTCCTTTTTCAGTGTGGGTTCTTCAAACGCTCTTATAAGGACAAGATGGAAATGACAGAGGATCAAGAGTTACAGAGTGCCATGGAAGGGGAAGAGCAGAATAAAGACCTTCACCAGCCTCTCAATGATCCAGCAGCTAGTGAATGAAGAGTCCTGTGCAGAGTATTAAAGACAAGAAGAGACTGGCTTCCACCTTCCCATGAGACCAGTTGAATTCTGTCCAAACAGAAAATGCTGGCATTGAATGGACCAGTTTATACATTATTAGAGAGGATTTTACATCTTTTTTTGCTAAAATTTCTTTTTAAAGGTCAAACTCTAGCAGGGGTTTTCTTCTCTACAACCTTAATTTTGTTATTTGAAGCAATGTTAGATAAATATCCACTGAAAACAATTAAATGAGACTTTTTTAATTTACAGAACTAAGCAGAAAAAGTATATATTAGTATATTTTAAACTGAAGTGTGAAACTTGTCTCTGGAATCAGGGAAACTGGCCTGTCTCAGAGATTGGGAGATGGGAGGTGAGTGCATGAATGTATTAGAGGACTTCAAGAATTGACTGCACCAGGCTAAAGAACGGTGGCAAATCACAGTTGCTATGAGATAATTTCCAGACGTAATGGCTATTGGCACCTGGAATTTGTCAGATTTAAGAGTCATCCATCTCCTGCCATATTCTTCCAGTTTCTAGGAGTACAGAACATCCCCGACTCAAATAATAAATAGCTTGTGTCTGGTTTAACTTTTACAAATGTGTTTAAATCCCAGTTTGAACCTAATTAAATTGCTTTCAATAACAATTTCACAAGTTAACTATGGGCAAGGAAGACTAAAGGATTTTCCCTGTGCTGTGGTTATGGGAAAAATGTTTTGTATATCCGGCTAATGTGTGGTGTGTTGCTTTTGTTTTAACAGAACAACAGCGGAAGGCAAAGACCACAGTCAGACACTGTATGAGTTATCAGAAGAAACTTTATTTGGATCTTCAATAAAGTTTATTCAATTAAATTTCTTCTGATAACTCATACAGTGTCTGACCGTGGTCTTTGCCCTCTGCTGTTGTTCTGTTTGCTTCCCTGCGGAAGGCCTCCTTCTCCTGGCTTTTGTTTTAAGCCTACAACTTAATAGTTTCATTAATTGCCTCCCCATTTTTCTTTTATGAGACATAAAAGCTGATATTCCAAAAAAGATGAGTGCTTACGTTTAGAAATCAAAGTTGGGCATAAGGGGCAATTTAAAAAGTCCATTATCATCCATTATTGCCAAGTAATTTCAGATTTTCAGACCAGATTGATCCAGTCCTGGCTTTCCCCCACTGCATGCAGGGACAAGCCATGCATGCAGTGGAGAAAAACCAGGACCTGATCAGCCTGTCCTAAAAATCTGGAGCCAGTTGGAACATTATGAAATACAAAACCCTGCCAAAAAGCTCACTCAGCAAAGTTGCCATGCCAAACCAGCACTGGCATCCATATCTTAACCCTTTCGCGTCCACATAATTGTTTTGTAACTTAAATTTTTTTCTGTTTTTTTTTATTAAGATTTGAGCTAAATGATGCAGAATATAAAGTTTTTTTTGAAAAAAGTTTATTTCTAAGAAACAATGTTTACTGTTGCCATATGGCAACTACGGTCCTGAATGGCTGAAAATTAAAAACAGTCTTGGCATCAGTTTCATTTACTGCTGGGTGTGATAGTTTAAATAACAGTTTTTTTCATATGTCAAGCACAGATACACATCATATTTCACACAGTGTGCGGATATTTTGAAAATATAGAATCCGGTGAAAAATTTGGGGGAAAATTTGAAGGATGCCATATGGCAACAACAGTCATGAAAGGGTTAAATATCAACAGCACTGTATATGAAAAGGCAGCACTGCAAATATTACACTGGGCCCTACACACCAATATACTTCTATCATAAAAACAAAAACAAGCAGACTGTTACAGATCCCTCCACAGAAAGTATACACTGGCTGCTTAGCAGAATCCGTCATCATGGTCACACACATAAAACACAGACAGACCATCACACAGTATAGAATAAAGGACCACAAATTAGAAAAAGAACTGTGCAGTAAGCAAGATGGCTGTCGCCAGGTCTTGGTGATTCGGTCGTTCTGCCGCACTCTCCTGCCATCCTTTACATTAATAGTACCTTTTCACCGATGTCTCATTCCTCCAGGAAATGGAAAGCAAAACAACAGCAGGAAGCTCCCAAAGATCAAACAATGATTGAGCTGATGGACAGTTTTGTGTGGCACATGGGCGCAAGCTTGCCTCCAGAGTATTCGCCGGGTGCTTTGGGAGGTGGAAGAAGACCTCCCTCCCACCCCTGAACATGAAGCATATCTGAGCCCAGAGTGCTGATTTCTCCCAGTGCTGTCATCCTTGAAGATTACTGAGGAGTTTATCGGTAAAAATACCAAATGAGAAAGTCAGTGTTCTGTCTCCTATGCAGGTCCCTAGAGCTAGGGAGGAGTCCCAGGCTCTAGAGAGCCTCAGATGGATTGCATGGTGTACTCAGCATGGGTGTGGAGCCCATTCAACAGTTGCAACCTGGGGAAGTAACTTTGGAAGAAGTCTGTTCTGTGTCCCCTATTGTGTGGAGAGTCTTTGCCCTGCTGCTCCAAAAATGTCATTGGTGAGGCCTAAAATATTTAATTTTAAGACACTTTGGGAAGCAATATCTTGCTTGGAACAATCTTTAGTGGGCCAATTGCAAGGTATTGCTGTTAAAATTGATCAGAATGCCCAAAAGATGCGGGAGCATGACAGGTGATATCTTATCTGAAGTCTAAAGTTTTGGTGCTTGAGGAGATGTCAGAACAGATCTTTTCCAGCAATCTAGTTCTTATGAAGGACTCTGAGTGATTCATAGGTAACTGCAGGCTTTGTAAAACACCAATAGAAGAGGAATCTTAGGCTGTTGAAATTTCCTAACGTCCCTATAATCTCTTGTTGGAACTCTTCAAGAGATTTTTGACCTTGGTTTTGAAGATTTCTTCAGAATCGATTCCCATGGTATCTAGGGCCTTCTATTTGCCGATGGCTAAATTGAAACCACTTGGAGGGCAAGAACATTCTCCACTATGTCAACTGACAGTTTAGAGCTGATTAGCATTTTAGAGAAATCTGAATCTGAGCCATCACTTGTGGCTATTCTGTTGTTACTCTTGTTTTGTATCCTGAAAAGACTGGTTACTCAGAATGTTCTTTGGATATAAAAATCCTTTTATGGACTGCAGAGGTAGGATATTTACAGACGTGTCCGGGATAGCGCAGAAGAGAAGGAAACATTTTGTTAAAACCTGCTGTTTCCCAGTTAGGAGGGTTGTTTTCTCTTTATTTTCCTGTTAATATCTAGTTAAGATGGAAGGGCATAGTTATATTTTTTGGAGCCCCAATACGTTTCTGCTGTTGTACTCTCTAGATCTTTGCCAGCCCGGTTGCTTTGAGTGACACCACTGAGGGTGTTTCTAATGGGTGAGGGGGCGTAAATCAGTATTATGAGTATTTACCGCCCCTTACATCATTTGCTTTTTCTTATTGCCTTTGTATTGTGTACTTCCACTCTGTTTTGTGTGCTTGTAAGCATTGTAGTACCCTGAGCCAGCTTTCCCCCCCCCCCCCCCACTTGGGTCTGATCTTACAGTGCAAGTTGCGCAAACGGGTAAATTTTCAGCCCACTGACTTCTTAAATGCCACCCTCCCATTTAACTTAATCTGTGCATTCTGTGTCACTAGCCATATAGACAGCAGAGCTGGATATACAGAGCGTGATGGCATGGTCATTGTATTATCTGTTTAGGCTAGACCAGATATTCTGCAGGCCTAAACTAAGGGGTATGTTTACTAAACAGCAGTAAAGTCATTGGTATTAAGGGCAGCGGAAAAGTAGGGAGGGAGTGGTCTAGTAGTTAGGACAAGGTACTTCAGGCCGGAGGGCCAGGGGTTCAAGTCCCACCTGGGGACAGCAATCTCAGTCCGGAGGGACTGGGATTTCTAGTCCTATAGGCACTCCTTGTGGTCTTGGGCAAGCCACTTAACCCTCCACTGCCCATGTTCCCTGTAAGTATTAGCGTATGTGTCTCATATCCCCTCGTGTTAAATGTATCCTCCAATTGACTGCTTTGACCCGGTGAAAAGCAGGATATAAATACAGCTAAATAAATATATAATAAATAAATAAATAATAAAAGTGCCTGAAGCCATATAAGGCAGTGGGCGGGTAGGGGGCGTCCCATCGTTAGGCATCATGGGCCATTTAACGTGAGCTAACAGGACTAAGTGCAGTAAGGAGAGACAAAGGCGTCCCAAGGTGAGACAAGGCATCCTAAGGGGAGACAAGGTGCCCTGATATGAAACAAGGTGCCCTAAGGTGGAAAGCATGCACCTTAGGGCGCAAATTTATTTATTTATTTTATTTATTTAATTGCTTTTCTATACCGCACTATTTATTATCAGCGCGGTTTACAGGAAACGTATTTGTGCAAAGAGGGCAGTTCAATGCACTTACAATAAACGGTAAATAAACATGGATAACAGGTTAACAGGTAACAACTATTTACAATTAGGTATGCAGGCTTATACACCTATCGCGTCGGTAAGTACAGTTGATACGGCAATGACATTCTGACAATTAAATAGAGGTGGGTTTGGAAAGTAGTGTCGTGGGCAGGGGGCTCGTGCGGTGAGATTTGGCTGTAACCTAAACACTGGATAGAGCACCAAGGAATGCCAATGTAAAGGTGGTGTAAGGAAGGACAGGTGGGAGTTGATGAACCTGTCATAGCGGTGGGCACCCTATGGGGCAGCTAGTAAAGCAGACGAGCAAGTGCGAGGCAGCTATACCAATGCACAGGTCGGTGCCAGTATAAAGTGTTGCAATGTCAATGTATGACATAGGATGAGGAAGACATGTCCCCCAGCAGAGGCAGAAGCGGCAGGATGTGTGCAGCGACAGGCGGACAGAGTAGTAGTGGTGATGTGCAGATCAGGCACAGGAGAGGCAAGTGTGAAGAGCCAAAATGCGGAAAAGAGTACCAGTGTAGGCCATGGTGTAGCATCTTGCACAAGAAGACATGACTGCACACAGCTGAGAGGTGGATGGATGGGCTGAAGGAAGGGTGGTGGCAGAGGAGAGGGTGGTTTGGGCTGCCAGCACCAATGTGCAGAGCCCTGATTGTTACAGGCATGAAAATGATCTGTTAACACAGACACAAAAAGAACAAGTAGGAATCTAACCGCTGTCCGCTGCTTATGGAGACATTACACTAACCAGTAGGCTACACCTCCATACCTCTCTACATAGCAATGGCTGGATACAAAGAGACTGTGGGTCACTGCCTAAAATGTCTGCTGTGTGTGCCAGCATAGGGTAGCCCCACCAGTACCCATGATGCAAGGCACATGTAAAACAGCAGTTTACAACTGATCACCAACTGGAGAATGCACTTATCCATCACCTCAGCTAGAAAGATGCACTGACAGTGTGTGATACAAGCACAGAGCAGCTACAAACTGTGCCACTGAGCAGTTTCTGCAGTCACCCTGAGGGTGAAGATGAGTGCCCAGCACCAGGTCCCTTGTACCTGCAGTGCTAGAGATGGTCTTTGCTGTAGATCTCCATTACTGCCAGTGTGTGGTAGGTATTGTCTGCAGTGTGATGTGCTAATCACCTTGTGTCCTGCAGAATTGTGGTACGCTGTATGCGCCAAGCACATCTGGCCCTGTGCTCTGCCTCTGTTGGACAGGGACCCACCTAGAACAGTGCATGTCAGTACTCTGTGTTACAATGCTGATGCCATGGCCGTCAACTACTGGGGGGAGCCTCTATACCTGCATGGGGATATTACTAGGGTCCTGCTGGCCCTACCAGTACCACTGGAAGTAGACCTGGAACACCACATCCCAACCACCTATGCCTAACATTCAACCACAGCAAGCACACTCAGATTGCACCTGCTGCCCACCCCTGGGTTTTCCAGCCATGTACAAACAAACTGCAGACAGTCTGCTGGTCAGTACATAGTGCATGTGCACAGAGTGACCATGTGCACCCAGGCTTGGGATATATGGCATGGACACCCAGCAGTTTATGCAGTGATTGGGGCCCCAGGACAGGGTGTGCACCCACATCATTAGAACCAGACACTATATAGCACTATGTGGATACATAGCCATGCCATGGTCACTGCTCGGTCAGTGTGAGTGCCCTTCCAGCAGGTAATCAAGGCAATCTGCTGCCTGAGGTGAAGAATGAGATGGTGCCCCCCCCCCCTTAGAGAGGGGGCAGGGCTTTTTCAGAACTGCAATCAGGGACTGAACCAAACCAAAAAGCCGATTAGATTATATGGAGGAAATGCAAGATGTTTGCACACAGGGCCATACCGAGCTGCAATTGCACCTATACGACTTTCAGCTCGGGCGCACGCCCCCCTGCTCCCCCCATACCTCTGACCAGTGTTGCCTGCTCTTTCCCTGCTGTTGCTGCCCTGTTTTTTTCACGGTGGCGCCGGCAGCAGGGAAAGAGCAGGCAGCACTGGACGGAGGTATGGGGAAGAGAAGGGGAGCATGTGCCCGATCTGAAAGACATCAGCACTTTTAGCAGATCTGTCCCTCCCTGCTCTGTCATCACATCGGAGGAGGGAGGGACCAGACCTGCTTAAAGTGCTGCGAAAAGGCTTGGGGAGCGTATTTCAGCTGCCTGCTATTGTCCTGCCTTTGTGCCCTGTGCGACTGCACCGCTTGCACAGGGCTAGGTACGGTCCTGTTTGCACACCCAGAAACTAAAACAGAGCAAGAACCAACAACACAGTTTATAAAACTAAATTATAACTCATTTTTATTTTGTTGTTATAAACTGCGTTATGGTTCTTGCTTTTTCTTTTTCAACATATATTTTGCATCCACAGTGGGTGCAGAGCAGAACCAGGACATTCACCCACAGAACTCACTAAAGTAAAAATAAAAATATGTAGGCAAAATTTAAATTGAAACCCCAAGAAGCCAGAGTCCACATGCAGTGCAACATCAGATAAATAAGAGATGCAGTTCCCCAATATTGTGTAATATATAAAGATAGCACAAAGTCCAATCACTAAAATTAACTAAAATTATTTTTTCTACCTTTGTTGTCTGGCCATTTTATTCTCTGATCATACTGATCCAGATCTGAGGCTTCTGCTTCCCTGTCTTCTCTTAGCTCTCTTTCTGTGGTCTATGGTCCATCTGCCATTTCTTATCTCTTCTTTTGTTTTCTTCACTTCCTTCCATCAGCCCATTTCCAGTTCCAGTAGCCCTCCCCAGTATCAGCTCCCTTTCCAGTCCTCCCCTCTCAGAACCTTCCAATGTCAACCGCCTTGCATTCCTACGACTGCCACTGTGTCCATTCCCTTCCATTCCCCTTCCTTCCCCACTGCCAGCCCCTTCTAGTCCAAATACCATCCCAGGTATCAGCTCACGTCCACTCTCAGTGCCACCCCCCCCCCCGTCAGCTCCCTTTTAGTCACCCTACCCTCTGCTCATCCCCCTTCCAGTGCCATTCTCATGTCAGCTCCCTTCCAGCCTCCTCCCCATTATCCAGCCACCTACCACTCCCATCCACAAGTGTCACCTCCCTTCTAGTCCCCCTTCAGTACATCCCAGGTGTAAGCTGCATTCCAGCCCCCTCTTTCCCCCACCATATCAGCTCCTTTCCAGCCCCCTCCTTCCCCCGTGTCAGCTCCCTTCCTGCCCCTCCTTCCCTTCGCAGACCCTTTCAGTATCTACTCCCTTCCAGTCCTATTCTGCCCCCCATTAGCCCATTTCCAGTCCTAGCCCTCCCCCCCGATCAGTCTATTTCCATTCTTAACCCCCCATCAGCCCATTACCAGTTCTACCCCCCCCCCCGATAGCCCATTACCATTCCTAGCCCCTCTCCCGATCAGCCTATTTCTATTCTTAACCCCCCATCAGCCCATTTCCAGTCCTAGCCCTCCCCCCCATCCTCCCATTACTATTTCCTGACCTGTGCTACACCCCCCTCCCCAGCCCAGCCCAGCCCAGCCTGACCTTCTGAAGGGAAATTGAAGATTAAAAAAAAATGGTTGCAGAAGCTCGCCGCCTTTCCAAAGAGCCCTGACAGTATTTCCCCCCTCCCGCGCCAGCTCAGCTTTTCAGAGCCGCATGAAGGGAAAGTGTTTCCCTTTCCCGCAGCTCTGTTAAAGCTGATCCCGCCAGCGCTGATGGAAAACAGGAACAGGAAATGCTATTTCCCATCAGCGCTGGCAGGCTCAGCTTTAACAGAGCCACAGGAAAGGGAAACACTCTCCCTTCATGCGGCTCTGCAAAGCTGAGCCAGCGCGGGGGTGGGGGGGAAGACTGGTAACTGTCAGGGCTCTTTGGGGAGGCAGCAACGACGGGGCACTTCATGCTGCCGCTGCTGCAGCAACAGTGGCAGCAGCTTCTGCAACCATTTTTTTTTTATTTTTTGAAGGCCGAGTGAGGCTGTCTTTTTGGGGACAATTATTGCCGCCCCCAAAAAAGTTGCCGCCTGAGGCTACTGCCTCACTCGGCCTCATTATAAAGCCACCCCTGCCTCCCAGCATGACATGCTGTGGTCACCCAGTCCATGCAGGTGGCAGCCATCGACCATACCCCCAATGCAGACACATCCTGGCCAATCCGCCCTGTTTCAGGCCATACCCACAATTCTTTGTTCTTCATCATGCACATCTGCAGACTAACGCTGGAAACAGCTTAGGCACTGTGAGGCTCAATGAGGAGTAGAAAGCCACAAAACAATGGACAGACATATACACACACACTTATATCGACGCACTGTGCAAAATTGGGATGGTTGGTATTCCTGCCTGCCACTCTGGTCCCAATCTCAGCTCAAGCATTGTTAAGGTGTGCTCATTGTGCAGGAGCTAGTGTGCTCTGATGTTGATGCACACTCAGTGTGCTGGTGCTGTCAGCCTGACTCTCCATCCAGCTGAGGATAGTGGAGCCTGTATGTGTGGGTGCTTTTACTCTTGTTGGCTGAATCATTCAGGGTTGCACATGTTGGAACCTGTGACCCTCTGCTCATATACACACCAACCTTGTGCAGTGCACCACAGTGCTGCTGCACAGTTGGGGATGACATGCTTCCCATCAGACAGACCTTGGCACATATTGCACTGTGGATGGTGCACAGGACCAGGGCAAGGCTTTGGTCCGCTGCTGGTGGGTGCCACTGCCCCCTCTGCCAACACCTCCATGCTGACATGCCCATATGCTGTCGCTGTTGTTGGTGCACAGTCCCAGGCCAGCCAACATGCATGGATGGCCACACATCCCCCCCCCCACCCATCTGCCTCTCCAGGGACCCCATCACTGCCTGCCAATATTATATCTCTTCATCCTGGAGAAGAGATGGCTCAGGGGTGTTATGTTAGAGGTCTATAAAATATTGACTGGAGTGGATTGGGTAAACGTAGATCGATTGTTTATGCCATCAGAATGTAGTAGGAGTAGGGGACATGCAATGTGGCTACAGTGTAACCCATTGAGGACTACTGAAAGAGAATGGTTTTTCAGTCAACACGTACTCAAATTCTGGGATTCATTTCCGGAGGATGTCGTAAAGGCAGTTAGTGTAGCTGGGTTTCAGAAATGTTTGAACAGGTTCCTGGGGAACAGTCCTTAAACCATTACTAAAAAGGAGCCCTGAATTTCCTCTGTTTGCCCAATACATGCACTGTAGATCCTGTGTGTATTTTGGGGAAACTGCTAGGTACTTATGATCTCAAATAGCCACTGTTGGACACAGGATACTGGGCATGATGGACCTTGGTCTGACATAGTCTGACAAGTCTTATGTTCTTATGTGCCACCTAGGCAACTGCCCAGTCTGCCCTGTGCAACAGCAGCCCCCACTGCATGACCCACAATCACCCTCCTTTGCCCCATTTGCACCATCAGCGCAGTGCTTTTTCATACTTGGGCACTATGCTGTTGCTGCTAATGGAGCACTACAATTACTCTCTTGGGATCCCCAGTCTGTGCATCATATTGCAGATATTAAAATAGGCTCTCTCTCCTCAGCTATACCCTTTCTGTGAGGTTTTGAGTTGCGTTAGGGTTCCTGCCGTTAAAGTGCCTTGTGTTAAGGGAGCAAGCCTTGTTCACGCCCACTCCCCCACCCATTGACCCCCTCTCTCTACCCCATACATGCCTTATCTCTGCTCACAGGGCGCTTTACACTGCTGGTACCATTAGCTTGCGCTAAAGTGGCTTTTTGGATGCTCTAAGGGTACACTTGCTCCTTTACCGCAGTTTAATAAACATACCCCTAAATGTGTAACTTACCTGAATAGTGGCTGAATATTGCCACTATCTGGATAATTTTCTGGCCTACTCTTGCACCTCCCCTAACATGCCCACAAGTATACAGATAATATCTGGCCATTCTGCAAATTAAAAGTATATTGGCATATTTTTTGAAAATACATGATTAGACTAATTCTGCATTCGCCAGTGAACACCTAATTGCCTTTGAATATCAGTCTGATAGGACATAATTATTCATTCATATGGAATACTCCCAGACTCACCAATAAAATCTCCCAACAACAGATGCAGTGCATAAACAGGGTTTTTCTCTTTACATCTCACCATACAAAAAAATTCTATTCAAATTCTAGTCGCACATCAATGACAACACCACTGACTCTCTCCACAGCTAGACATTGTGCGTCATAGCATAAAATCTTGCAAATGGACACTCGACACTAGCATCAAGAATTCAAATTGCAGCAACCCTACCTATGGAAAATCAGCACTGCAAATATTCTGGAATACCTGTAACCACCAGTTGGAAAATAGAACAAAACAAACTACTACAGATTCCATGTTAAAAGAATCCCTTATCTCGGCTGCACATGGAAAACATAAACCATCACCGATTAAAGAATAGGAAACTATAAAAGACAAAAATTGAAAGGAAAACTCCTAAATCATACACCAAGCTGTGAAACATGGAAGAAAGAGAAACAGAAATGCATTTCCTCCTGTAATGAAATATAAGAAATGCACATTTTCAAAGCTGACATTCTCTAAAAACTGACACTCTTTTGTACTTTCTTGTCTGTTCATCTTATTTTTCCAGTCAGTTGATCCCAGTCTCTCTTTTCCACTTCCTCTTGTTAGTTTTCTTCTATGTCCTTTTCCAAGATCCCATTTATATTTTGTTTCTTCACACTCATTGTCTTTTTCGAACTTTCCTTCGCTACATCTATCCCTGACACTGATCCTTCTATTTGTCTCCTTTGCCTTTTACCTAACTATAGCTTATTCCATTCCTTTCTCCTTCCTACAATCTTCATCTTTTCACCATTCATCTACTTACCCGCTTTCCATTTCCTAATCTTTCTTCCCTAGTTCTTCCATTCCTTTGCAGCATCCTTCCCCATCCCCATTTTTCACCTACCTTCTAGTCCACCATTTCCTCCCTCTGTACTCATCTCCTCCCCAGTCTCATTTACCACCTTCTGCTTCACCAACCACAACTCCTTCCCTAACATTTATCATCTCTCCAGCTCCAGGCCCTTTCTTATGTCTTATCCTCTACCAGGCTTCCATTTCCCCTTTCACTTCTCTCATTTCTATCCTCTTTCACTGCTTCAAGGAAGACCTGTCCCTTCCTGTGGCTCTCATCCATTCCATAGCACTTTGTACTTTTTTTTTCAATTCAGAATTTTGAATATACATTCCATTTAGCAAAAGGAAAACCTTAAGGTAAAAACAAATATCAAGAATACCATACATTAAAAGAAAAAAGAAAGTTGGTATAGCCCACATTATGGGAAAACAGCGCCAAGACTATCAGTCTAGGAAAATTAGGCAAAATTGCCAATTACACAGGTGGTATAATCATACTGACCTCCAAAATCCCAACCACCCCAAATTATCCATTCTTTTGCCCACTATCTATGCGTATCTTACCATACTCTAGTCCACAGTTTTGTGATGTTTTTTCATCTTGATTAAATTGTAAGCTCTGATGAGCAGCGCTGTGTATGCTTTATAGCGCAATAAAAATGTTTAGTAGCAGTAGTAGCACTTCTTATCTAACAGAAATTAAGCAGCAGTCAAATTTGGTAAAGCACTCCATGTGTACGTACATGGCATTAAGACGGAGCTCTCAGAACACAAACGTTAGGGGTGTGTTGTGCCCCGGAGATGTATAAAGTGTATTATTGTTTATTGTTTACATAACATTTGATATACCGCCCCCCGTTACATCGGGGCGGTTTACAATATAAGTAAAATCATCAAGTCAAAAAAGGAAAAGAAAGAATTACAATTACTGAAGAAGGAAACGATAGGGAAGCAGAGGACGGGGAAAGACAGGGAAAGTGAAGTCATGAAAATCAGATAGATCCAGGAAAGGCAGAGGAGAATAGATGAGTCTTGAGAAGAGAACGGAATTTAGGATATGATTCTTCCAAACGGAGGGCAGTGGGTAGTGAATTCCAGAGGGAGGGGCCAAGGTAGAAGAACGCTGATTTAGAGATAATATCTGGCCATTCTGCAAATTAAAAGTATATTGGCATATTTTTTGAAAATACATGATTAGACTAATTCAAGACTAGACAATTCAAGATGTGCCCATGTACATCCATCGTGTGCCCCACAGACATCCATATTATACCTGCAGAAACATGGTATAAGGGCAGGACTTAGTAAAAAAAACTAGCACGGCACACAGAGCCACTGTTACAGGAATAGGACAAACTGCCATGGCTGTAGCTAGTGAAACACACCTAGAGTTTTTATTTATTTTATTTTTATTTGAACAGTTTTCTATACTGCCCCTTCCAATGATCGGGGTTGGTTTACATAGAACAGTTAATGTTACATAGAACAATAATTAAACTATATACAGAGAACATTTAACATGTCATCTATACCCAGGAAGCGTATAGTGGAGGTTGGATAATATAACTATCTACATGATTGAAGATGGGAGCAGCCGACAAGCCAATGGCAACCAGTAGCAGCCCAAAGGATGCACAAAAGTGAGCAGCATTGCAGAATGAGGCAGGAGACAGGGAGACAAGTAGGACAGACACAAATGCATTTAATAGTGGCAGAAGCAGAGGTACAGCATCCTCCTAACGCATTCAATGACAAATGCCTGTCCCTGCCCACCATACCCACACACCCCACAGTCAAACCCATGTGTATTCACAGACTCCTTAGTGTGCCCACACCCCTACATCCCATTGCTCCCACATATCCCACTATACATCACCTGTAGCAATCCCGACACCCCCACCTACACCAACAGGACAGCAACCCCATCCCTTGCCAAGCATACACATCAGGCACCCCATGCGATACCTACTTTGCCCCCCCTGACCCTTGTTCCTCCCCCTCACAGAGGGCACTTGCCCAACTGCTGGCACGATGGCTCTGACAGGTGTGAACAGCGGTGTGTTATCAGATCCTGAACTGTTGCTGTCCTTACTCCCCTCCACCAGACCCTCATGGAAGGGAGAGAAGGTCAAAGGAGGGCCCATGCCCCAAGGAACAGGGCCCAAAATATTGGAGGGTGCCATGGTGACTGATTCTGCTGCTGAGGCAGCCCTCATGCTGGTGCATATGCTGACCCTGCTGGTGGAAGGCATGGACCTTGGTGCAGGAGTGCATGTGGTGGAAGTGGCATCAGCAGCAGCAGACCCGCCAATTGCGTGAGCAGTAGTTGGGGCCACTGACTGGGAGGTGTCACTGCCCAACATGGGTATGGGGACAGGGGCAGTCTGTGACAGGTCCAGCTGTGCCAGAAGGCAATCAATGCGCGCATTCAGGCAGCACACAGATGCATCCAGGTGCTCAGTTGCAGCCAGCTGGCACTCCTACAGGGCCACATTATGGTGTAACAGTTCCAGATTTGCCTGTCTCCATTCAGCATGTGATTCATTGTGCATGAGCAGTCTCTCTGCAAACAGTAGTATCTGCTTGGAGGTGCACTGGTAGTGGCAACACCTATGGGACTCTGGTGAGTGTGCAAACTGGTCCACATAGCATCCATACCCACATCCCCTGATGCTCGTCGATGTGGAGAGCTGGGTCATCACCATCCAAGGCCACAGACTGCTGATCCCCCAAATGGAGTGGCTCACTAGAGGTGGCAGTATGCATTCAGCCCATAATGTCAGAGGATCGGCAGGGGTGGTGGCAGGATCTAGGGCACCAAATGATGCACCCAGCATACATACAGGATTGTCAGTGTATGACAGAATACTAGACACCACTAAAAAACAGGATGATAGTGTTAGGTGGGAACTGCTGTTCAGTGTGCCATGCGGCACAGTTAAAAAGGGAACAATCAGTCAGTCCTGCAACCACAGAGCCTCCCTGATAGACAGCAGAGCCCCACATGCCACATGCATGAGCTACATGTCCTGAGCAGACCCAAACTCCACACCCTCAGTTAGCAGTGCATGCCTCCTATGAATTGTACCAACACAGATGCCCACTGTGACCCCCCCACTCCCACCCCCACCCCACAGCTGTGACTGGGAACACTTGCTGTGTCCACATAGGTGTAGCAGCTGCAGATCCCACAGAATACACACAAAGGAGCATCCAGTCAACATAAGGGAAATAGCAACCCACAGCAGCACCAACAAACACCTTGCATAATAAAATACTGTTCCCCATAATGTCTACCAAACAAGAAAACTGTCCAATGGCAATTATGTGTGCTGGAAACCTGGACACTCATGACCCCAGTCATGAGTAGATGCAGCATATCATGTGTGTAGTGTATCGCTGAGCAATAATCCTGTCAAGTGGACAGGAGGTGTGTAGATACCTCAGGATCTGGAACAATATGCAGAGGGTGTTGGTGGGATGATGTGTGATCTGAACAGAACCTGCATGGGAAGGGAGAAGCCATATAGCAGCCACTCACCCTGGTCTAGTGAGGACAGTGATGTGTCCAGCATGCCAATGCCCTCCATAGCATCAGGGTCCACAATAGCCAGTACCCGCTGCTCAAGGTCAGTCAAGGGCTCAGCCTGCCCATCTGGTCCTGTACATCTGGTCTTCTTGCAAGTATTCCTCCTCACCTGCCACTACTTTCGCTTCACATCCTCAGTCTCATGCCTATTGTGATATATTGCATATTTTCTGGCATATGGTAAGCCACCTCCTCTGCCGCTCCTAGGCCCCAACCGTAGTCTCCTCTGTACCCACGAGGATCTCAAAGTCCCAAAGGATCTCCTCTAGCAGGAGTGTCAGCTCCCCGTCACTGAAGTTAGGCTTTCATGAGGCCACCTTGGGAACCATGTCCCTGTCAAAGTAGAGGGTAACCAGAAGCATGTAGAAACCACAGGGGCGGGGCCGCTAATGGTGTCCACATTTTATAATGTTTAGACAGGCATGCATAGTGAAATCACCAGAACATATTACACGCATGGATGGCTGGACACATGTGGGTATATAAAGCTCCCTCAGCCGGGCCCGCATTTCTACCACAAAACCCCTGTCCATGCATATACCTGTGGCCAGCACTCGGAGAAGTATTATAACACACCCTGGTGGCAATCACATATACAGCTGACACAATAGAGATGGAGTCCCCAAAAGTGGTGAGATACACAAGGTAGGTGGCAATGGAGTCATGTAGACAATGTCTACATGGGGACCATGTCACATCCTGCTAGGTATGCAGTGATGGTGTCTCTGTGAGTAAATGAACTGGGCAACAGTGTCAGAGCAAGAGCAACATGCCTAGCACCACTCAACACCAAATGTCAGGCAGCTGACCGTACCTGAGTGTGCTTGCCAGACTGTTGTTCGAGACCAGGCTGGCTGCTGGATTCACTACCCTGACCAATACCACCACTAAACAGTTGCAGATATGATTACCCTGCGGAGTGGTGCTCCCCTGTGCAGCCCTACCAGAGGCACCCAGCACCCATCCATGTCCTGTGACAGTGCTGCCCTATCATTAGTGCCTCCCATCAGTCACCCACACATTCTGTTCATCATGAGCACATTTAGCTAACAGCAATAGTCATGGAACCTTTGACCACACCAACTGCATCTGGAGCAGCACTGTAGCATGGTGGTGTAAACCACCACTCAGATAACCAAGGTTAAACTGTATACTCCCTCAACTCACTACAGACTCCTTAGACATCAACACAACGATAAACATATGGAATGACTCTATACAAAGGGCTGCAGCACTTCCCATAAAACTCCCTAGGCATCCCCCCCCAAAAATCTGAAAAATGGTTTACAAATGAGCTTGCCAAACTAAAAAGGCAGTTAAGAAAACAAGAAAAGAAGTGGAGATTAACCAAATCTCAAGAAAACAAACAACTCTACCTTAACATACTCACTACCTACAAAGAAACAATAAATACAACAAAAAGAGTCTAAACTCCTCTCTGAATCGTCCAAGGGAGCTGTTTGCCATCGTTAGATCCTTAACTAAGACAGGGCAAGCTGAAAAGAAATATGTAATTTAAACCCTCAGGCTCTCGCTGCACATTTTGCAGACAAACTAAAAACTAAAACTAAAACATTTTGCAGACAAACTAAAAAATAAAAACCCTAGCCATAACACCCTATTGCATCACCACCCAACAAACATGTGGGAAAACTTCCACCCAGTCGATCAAAAACACCTGTTGAAAATCATAGCAAACATCAGCACCACAACCTCCCCGCTTGATACTTGTCCGGTATCATGGATCAAAACATCAAAGACTGAACTGGCACCATATCTCCTACACATTATCAACTAATCACTCCTTTAAGGCATTATGCCAAATGAACTCAAATTTACATCCATCAGATCAATTCTTAAGAATAAGACCCTTGACAGAAATGACCCAAACACATACAGACCCATAGCTAGCATACCAATTAATGCTAAAATAATAGAAAAAGTCATACAATTACAACTACAAGACTACATTGACCTCAGTGCCCCTCTAGATACCCACCAATTTGGTTTTAGACCATTTCATGGAGTTGAAACTTTGCTGCTTACCCTAATGGACCACCTTATCAGAGGCATCGACAACCCTAAACAAGCATTCATTTTACTCTTTATTGATATTGCATATGCATTCAACAACATCAACCATGACACCCTCATCGAAAGATTAACACAAATTGGAATAGGAGGTAACGTACTCCTTTGGTTCAAGTCATACATTACAAACCGGAAGCTATGTGTTCAAATAGGACAGGAAAAATCTGATACTTTCCCCCAAGACAAAGGTATACCCCAAGGTTCTGCACTCTCAGCCCTACTCTTCAATTTACACCTGCAACCAATCACTAACATCTTCTGAAAATTCAACATTAGATACTACATATATGCTGACGACATCATGTTGTCCTTCCCCATTGACTTAAACAATACTACTGAGTCTATCAGCGAAACAGAATCATGGTTAAAGGATAACAATCTTCATATAAACTACAAAAAAACAGAGACTTTAATTATAACAAGAAATCAAAATGCCACCTCCCCCCCCCCCCCACCGCAAACCATCACAATTAACAATGTCATCCTCCCTGTTAAACAAAAGGTGAAATATCTAGGAATAATACTGGATCAATCTCTCACCATGCTCCCTCATCTAAAACAAACAGCAAGGACCATCTTCTTTAAACTAAAAAACGTGCAACATCTAAGACCCCTTCTAGATGTTAACGACTTCAGGTCAGTAGTCAAAGCTATCATCACTCCCCACTTTGACTACTGCAATAGTCTGCTACAGGGTTTACCAGCCAAAAACATTAACATTCTCCAAAGAGCGCAAAATATCACCGCCAGAATTGTATGCAAGGCCCATTTACAGGACATTTGCTAATTCTGCTGATACAAATCAATCATTTCAAACACAACTAACCGAACACATAACTCTTATACTATACAACCTCCACTGGCTCCCAGTAAAAAGCCAAATAAAATATAAGATATTGATGATAACCTTTAAACTGATCAATAACATCTCACCATCATATCTATCTACCCTTGTCCAAACACAACCAGATAACAGAGCATGTAGGCAAAATGCTAACCATTCTCTCGTAACCCCTCAATCAATGCGCAAAACAAAACAGACGAGTACCAGAGCCTTCACATTTACTGCCCCAGGTCTCTGGAACTCATTGCCATTACCAATCTGTGAGATCAAAGACCTCCAGATGTTGAGAAGAGATCTCATAATGTTCCTATTCACTGTCCACTATGGAGATATAAATAAAAACATCATCGCAGAAACACCCAATCAACATACGCAAAAGCTGGCATTTACACAACACATCTAACAATACCCCATCCACATCCTATCTCTATGACCTAATACCCAATGTACCTTGTATATAGTTGATTATGTTAAGACTACCAGTCTTATGTATGGTCTTATGTAGCAATTCACCCTACCTATTTTATGTAACTTGAAATGCGGTTTCTTGTTAAATATCCCACTTTATTATGTAAATAGTTTTACTACTGTTCTATGTAACTTGTTATGTTATTTGTAAACCGCCACGGATCTCCGGAAGGGGCGATATAGAAGCATTAAATAAATAAATAAAGTGTGGCATTGTTTACTTGGGGGCTTGTTTAGAAAGCCACGGTAATCGCATCCCCATTTGAAATCAATGGGGCCGCGGCTCCAATAACGATCGGAAACCGCTACCGTGGCTTTCTAAACAAGCCCCTTGGAGTGAGCAGGGTGGGTCGAATGCTTTCTTCATGGTAATTATGAGTACTTCTGTTTTCTTCAAGTTGGCTGTAAAATTGACTGAGTTGAGCCATGCAGAGATGTCATTGAAGCAGTTGATGATCTTTGTGTAGCTGGGGTGTGAAGGCACATCAACCTGTAGGACACATGCCATGTACTGAGGACCATTTGCATGTCCAGTGTGATTAAAGATATGCTGCCATATATCAGCAGTACCAGTCCACCTGGACCCATTACAAACCTCCTGAGATTAATTAAGCTTCAGGTGAACAAGGTATATTAAACGTATTAGGTACAGTTTTATTGGTATAAATACCCATAGCAACCCCTAGTAAGTAAGAACTTAAAGATCTAGACACAAACTTAAAACTAAGATGCAGACAGCAGTCCAGCAGCGGGATGGGGGCTTTCCAGTCTTTTGCATTGAGTGTCACATGTATGATTTTCTCCCAGTTGGTGAGAGGTCTTACGTGTGCACTAGGTGCAAGGAGCTCTTTGCTCTCAGGGAACAAGTCCGTTCTCTAGAGGCTAAAGTAGCAGACTTGGAAAACATAAGACAGACAGAGAGGTACATAGATGAGACCTACAGGGATATAGTCCTGAAGTCCCACCTCCATTCTAGTAGCACCCCTGTTGCCATGGAGGAGAGAGGTCACGTGACAGGAGAGCATCACCCTGGTGTGGCAGGAAGTGATCCTGTAACTAGGACCTGTCCTCCAGGTGATGTAAAACCCTCTCGCACCGAGGAAGTTTCTCCAGGGCCATGTGCCCATGAGGGAAGGGTTAGGACAGACATTATAGTTGGTGATTCGATCATTAGGCATGTAGATAGCTGGGTGGCTGGTGGACGTGAGGATCGCCTGGTAACATGCCTGCCTGGTGCGAAGGTAGCGGACCTCACGCGCCACCTAGATAAGGTCTTAGATAGTGCTGGGGAGGAGTCTGCTGTCTTGGTACATGTCGGTACCAATGACATAGGAAAATGTGGTAGGGAGGTTTTGGAGAAAAAATTTAGGCTTTTAGGTAGGAAGTTGAAATCCAGAATTTCCATGGTAGCATTCTCCGAAATGCTTCCTGTTCCACGCGCAGGACCCAAAAGGCAGGCAGAGCTCCGGAGTCTCAGTGCGTGGATGAGACAATGGTGCAGAGATGAGGGTTTTGGATTTGTTAGGAACTGGGGAACATTCTGGGGAAAGGAGGGGCTCTTCCGAAGGGATGGGCTTCACCTTAACCGGGATGGAACCAGGCTGCTGGCATTAACCTTTAAAAAGGAGATAGAGCAGCTTTTAAACTAGATATTAGGGGAAAGCCGACAGTTGCCCAAGAGTGGATGGTTCGGAAGAATGTATCCTTGAAGGATACTACCAAAAGCAGAAAGGTTCCACAAAAGAGTAAAGTAGCCCAAATGCCCTCAAGTATGGAGCAGACAGAGCTTAAAGATCCCAATTTACCCATGTCTAACAATAGCCAAATTAACATGAATAAAATACATTCTCTAAAATGCTTGTATGCAAATGCTAGAAGTCTAAAGAATAAGATGGGAGAGTTAGAATATATAGCACTAAATGAAAGGTTAGATATGATTGGAATATCAGAGACATGGTGGAAGGAGGACAACCAGTGGAACACTGTGATACCTGGGTACAAACTATATCGTAATGATAGAGCTGATCAAATTGGTGGAGGGGTTGCGCTCTATGTTAGAAAGGGCATTGACTCAGAAAGGATTAAAGTTTTGCAGGAAACAAAATCTGCTGTAGAATCTATATGGATTGAAATTCCATATAAAAGGGGGAAGGCGATGGCAGTGGGGGTGTACTATCGAGCACCTGGCCAGAATGACCAAATGGATGATGAAATGCTCAAAGAAATCAAGGAAGCTAACAAACGTTACCGCGCAGTAATAATAATGGGTGATTTCAATTACCCCGGTATCGACTGGGTCAGTGTCACGTCAGGACATGCTAGGGAGATAAAGTTCCTAGATGAAATAAATGACTGCTTCTTGGAGCAGCTGGTTCATGAACCAACCAGAGGGGAAGCCATATTAGACCTAGTCCTTAGTGGAACGCCAGATCTAGTGCAAGAGATAAGGGTGTTGGGGCCACTTGGCAATAGTGATCATAGCATGATCGCCTTTGATTTAATTAGTGGAGGAGGGATAGTAAGGAAATCCACAGTACTACCTTTTAACTTTCGAAAGGGAGACTATGATAAAATGAGGAAAACAGTTAAGAAAAAACTAAAAGGAGCAGTTGCAAAGGTTAAACACGTACATCAAGCTTGGGTGTTGTTGAAAAATACTATCTTGGAAGCCCAGACCAGCTGTATTCCACGCTTTAAGAAAAGTGGAAGGAAGTCCAAAAAACTGCCAGCATGGTTTAAAGGTGAGGTCAGAGAGGCTGTTGTTGCCAAAAAAGCATCTTTCAGGAAATGGAAAAAAGAGCCAAACGACGAAACCTGTAAACAGCACAAGCACTTGCAAGTCAAATGCAAGGCATTGATAAGGCAGGAAAAGAGAGAATTTGAGAAGAAGCTTGCTGCGGAAGCAAAAACGCGAAATAAAGACCTTTTCAAGTACATTCGTAGCAAAAAACCTGTGAGAGAGTCAGTTGGTCCATTAGATGATAAAGGGGTTAAAGGAGCACTAAGAGGCGACAAGGCGATAGCGGAGAGACTGAATGAATTCTTTGCTTCGGTCTTTACTGAGGAAGATGTAGGGATGTTACCCATGACTGAAGTGGTATTTAAAGATGCGGAAGAATTGAAGGAAATATCGATACATCGGGAAGATGTCTTACAACTATTAGATAAACTGAAGAGTAGCAAATCACCTGGGCCGGATGGTATACATCCAAGGGTGTTGAAAGAACTGAAATATGAGATTGCAGACCTGCTATCAGTAATCTGTGAACTATCATTAAAGTCATCTCTAATACCTGAAGATTGGAGGATCGCCAATGTAACACCAATTTTTAAAAAGGGTTCCAGGGGTGATCCGGGAAACTACAGACCGGTGAGCCTGACGTCAGTACCGGGAAAAATGCTTGTTGTTATGGTCTTTATGTTATAATGTAAACCGCGCTGATGCCGAATAGTGCGGTATATAAGAACTTGTAATAAATAATAAAATAAAATAAAGAATAAAATTACTAAGCATGTAGATAGTCACAACCTAATGGGAGACAGCCAACATGGCTTTAGACAAGGAAGATCTTGTCTTACTAATCTGTTATGTTTTTTTGAAGGAGTGAATAAACAGGTGGACAAAGGTGAGTCGGTTGATATTGTGTATCTGTACTTTCAGAAAGTCTTTGACAAGGTCCCTCATCAGAGACTTTTGGCAAAACTAAAGAGTCATGGGATAGGAGGCAGTGTACTATTGTGGATCAAGAACTGGTTAAAAGATAGAAAGCAGAGGGTAGGGCTAAATGGCCAATTTTCCCAATGGAGAAAGGTGAATAGTGGTGTACCCCAGGGATCTGTGCTGGGTCCGCTGCTTTTTGACATATTCATAAATGACCTGGAAAGTGGAATAACGAGTGAGGTGATCAAATTTGCAGATGACACAAAACTATTTAAAGTTGTTAAAACCCAAGAGGATTGTGAAAAATTGCAAGAGGATCTTGATAAATTGGAAGACTGGGCATCAAAATGGCAGATGAAATTTAATGTGGACAAGTGCAAGGTTATGCACCTAGGGAAGAACAACCCAAACTATGGTTACACGATGCAAGGTTCCACATTAGGAACCACCACCCAGGAAAAAGATTTAGGCGTCATTGTGGATACCATGTTAAAACCCTCAGCCCAGTGTGCAGCGGCGGCCAAGAGAGCAAATAGAATGCTAGGTATGATAAGGAAAGGAATGGAAAATAAAACAAAAGATATTATAATGCCTCTATATCGTTCCATGGTGAGACCGCACCTTGAATATTGTGTGCAATTCTGGTCGCCGTATCTTAAAAAGGATATAGCGATTTTAGAAAAGGTTCAGAGAAGAGCCTCCAAAATGGTAAAGGGGATGGAAGGATACTCCTATGAAGAAAGGCTAAAAAGGTTAGTGCTCTTTAACCTGGAAAAGAGACGGCTGAGGGGAGATATGATAGAAGTCTATAAATTAATGAACGGAGTGGAACGGGTAAACGTAGATCGATTGTTTATGTTATCAGAATATAGAAAGACTAGGGGACATGCAATGAAGCTACAGGGTAAACTATTTAAGACTAATAAAAGAAAATATTTTTTCACTCAACGTGTAATCAAACTCTGGAATTTGTTACCGGAGGATGTAGTAAAGGCTGTTAGTGTAGCTGGGTTTAAAAAAGGTTTGGACAAGTTCCTGGAGGAAAGGTCCATAAACCATTATTAAGAAGTGACCGAAGATATCAATGCTTGACCCAGTACAAGGATTGTGGAACTTGTCTCTTGGGGAAACTGCTAGGTACATATGACCTAGATTGGCCACTGTTGGAAACAGAATACTGGGCTTGATGGACCTTGGTTTGACCCAGTATGGCATATCTTATGTTCTTATGTTCTCCTATATCAGAGCAGCATTACCAGGACATTCACAACAGCACCTAACTCCACTTAGCAATAGGTAGCATGGCAAATATGACACCACAACAGCTCATTCCCAGAAAACAGAATATGTGGGTCCACAACACAGCAAGTACATGAACAGCACAGCACAGGTCTGTCACACAGGCACAATTGACAGGCCATCTGGAAATACAGGACCAGGGAGCACAATAGAAGACATCTGACAACATAACCAGAACTGGGAGGTGGGAACCCAAAAGACAAACCTGACAAATGACAAATAGTGTGGTATATAAGAAAATTAAATAAATAAATAAACCTGTACTGCAGCATGACACTGGAGATATGACCAATGACAGTCGTGTATGCTTATACCGAACACAGCACAAGAACAGCATAGTACATATAGCACAGTGGATATATACCAGTGAGGAAACATCATAGTAAATCTCTGGTATATACCCATGTGTTTGTTGGGCATCTGATGACACCATCACGATGGTCCCAGTCCCTCTATCATCCATTATCCATGTCTGTTCCTATCTCTGCATTGCCCACTGCCCATCTGTCATTTCCCTCCTTAACCAGCCAACTGTCCATATGCTGTCCACATCTACTCCTGCCATCCTGAACATTTGGTCAGTGTTGTCCCCTACAGTCCGATCCATAGTCAGTCAGCCACTCAAGTGCAGCCCACTATCCTACCTCCCTGTGAACTGTTCACCTCACAACATTCCAGCTATACGTCCAGCCCCCTCCTCCCCCCCCCCCATTTCTGTTCCCATTCTGTTGCATGTCTCTGATACCCCTTTGGGCCCCCTAGATCTCTCCCACCACCTGATTACCTCCATCGGAGATATGCATTACTTCTGCCAGTTCCCCACCAACTCCAGCATTCCCTCTCATGCCCCACCCTGTCACCTCATCCCACCATAGGACCTCTGACGTATCTCCCACATAACATATCTGTTTCCCTCCTTATCCACTCTCTCCTGGTCCCTATATCCTCTCCCCCCAGCCCCTACCACAGTGACTGGCCCAGCCAACCCATAGTCTGCTCTCCCCAACTCTCAGCAATGACCCTGTTCCAGTCCCAGCCCAACTGTGTCAGTAGTCCTCCTGTACCTGGTTCTGCCATCCCCCATATTGGGCCAATTCCCGTTTGACCCCTGGACCAGTCCCAGTGCCATAAGAACATAAGATATGCCATACTGGGTCAGACCAAGGTCCATCAAGCCCAGTATCCTGTTTCCAACAGTGGCCAATCTAGGTCACCAGTACCTAACAGTTTCGCCAAAAGACACAGGTTCCACAATGCTTGTATTGGGTCAAGCAGTGGATATTCTGGGTCTTCTTCAATAATGGTTTATGGACCTTTCCTCCAGGAACTTGTCCAAACCTTTTTTAAACCCAGCTACACTAACAGCTTTTACTACATCCTCTGGCAGCAAATTCCAGAGTTTGATTATATGTTGAGTGAAAAAATATTTTCTCTTATTAGTCTTAAATAGGTTACCCTGTAGCTTCATTGCATGTCTCCTAGTCTTTCTATATTTTGATGGTGTAAACAATCGATCTACGTTTACCCGTTCCACTCAATTCATTAATTTATAGACCTCTATCATATCTCCCCTCAGCCGTCTCTTTTCCAGGTTGAAGAGCCCTAACCTTTTTTAGCCTCTCTTAATAGGGGTATCCTTCCATCCTCTTTACTATTTTGGTGGCTCTTCTCTGTACCTTTTCTAATAACGCTAGTGTCTGCAGCTCCGGTACCCCCCTGTCCCCTTGCACTCACACACACACACATTCACACAGACATTCACATGGCCCCATACCTCGGAGGGGCCCACATGGGCAACATGCATGAGGGGGGCATTGTGGACCACAGCCCGGCTCACTGATCCATATCCGCAGTGCTGCAGGACTAAAGAGCTGCTGGAGTGAGTTTGTCTGTCCCCCGTGACTGTCTAATGTTGGTGCTGCCAGTGTGCATATCCTGTCCCAAAAGATCTCTGTGGGGGTTATGGCCCCTGCGCGTTGAAGGGATGCCATCCCCCATGCGGTGTGCAGGTGCACTGATTGACCATTCTACTGAGCCATGGACAATATGCCTTCATCTCCTTGGTTGCTGTATGTCATTCCCACACATCACAGTGCCACACCAGGCATTGATGTTCCTCCACATCTCCACAATATGCCTCAGCACACATCACTTAGACCATTGCTTTCCTCCCCATATCTATACAGGTAACAGAGGATACCCCCTGAGGGACTGGTTGATGACCCCCATTGTCCATCCCCGCACACCAGCAAAACAGCAGTATAATCAGGAACACAGTAGGACTAGGGGCATCATAGAGTGGACCTTTGGACAACTGAAGAGCTGCTTCCAATGCCTGGATCACACTGCCGGTGAGCTGCTCTATGAACCAGTGAAGGTGTGTTAGATATTCCTTGCCTGCTGCATGCTCCATAATTATGCATTATGATGCAGGCAGCCCATGCCAGATGGGGCAGACATACCCCCAGAGGACAATGATGATGAAACTGTTGCCTTGCAGGTGCCCCATGGACAGGTCTACAGGAGGAGATTTGTAACCCCCAGAACCTGGTGCAAACTGATTTTGCGTGGAGGACAAGGAGTCACCCACAGATGCCAGGGGTGGGGGAGTGGGGAGTAGGTGGAGGGAGATGAGGAACATGGGCTGGGGGAGGAAGGACGATTGGGGGGCAGGGGAGGAGGTTGGGGATGGGAGTATGATTGGGGGATGTTGTAGGAGGAGCTGCAAAGTCCTTCTCAGGTTTGTGTCTCGAGCAGGAGGAACAAATAAAACTGGAATATCTTTGAGCCAAATACAATGAGCCATACTTCACTACAACAGGGCTGCTCTGGCAATGCAAGGAGTAGCTGTCCCAAGCATGAGTTGTGCAGTTTAGGAGGTGACAGACGTGCTGATCAGACACATACTTCATAATCAGATAAGGCAGATGTCACAGAAACAGACCTGACGGGGCACCGTGCAGTTGTTTTCGTCCTGATAATGTCCCAAGTCCGGTCAGACATGTATTGTGCATTGCAATGTTCCTATCACTTGGGCTAGCAGCATATCTGTCCTTGTTCCTATTGGCCGGTTTGTAGAGCTAATGCCTCATCACCATGACCAAGCATAATGGTCTTGTACTCTTGCTTCAGTGTCATATTCCTGTCTGTTCCTCATCTGTTGCAGGCTCTTTTTCAGGCCAATCCCCTTCTCACATATAGCTGGGCAACACCCTTTAGCTTGCAAGCCCTGCAGTTACAAATGGCTTACAGTTAGAGGGCTTAATGGTAACATTATTCATGTAATAGTAATAACTGAGACAGAGCAATCAAGTCTAGATTGTATTCTCTCTCAACATGAGTAATGGAGACCAGTGCTTACTCAAATCATTCAACAATTGTAACACCACTGCTCTGTTCCTTTGCTTTGTATTTTAACCACATGACATATACTTCAAGCAAAGAGGAGTCTTAAAACTAGATATGATGTTGAGGGGATTGAAAACCTGGTATTGTCCATCCACTCTAACTTATCTATCAGGTCATGGGGACAGGGGGACCTAATACTGTGGGGTAACTGTATATTCTATGGCATACTCTTGGAAGAGGAAAATAGGAACTGCCATTAATTGTACATGTTTCACCAGAGTTCAACTGGAGAAGAGGTAAGACGGGGATCTCAGCTGGTGGACATCTCCACTGCATGCACAAACAGATATGGATCTGTAGTTTACCCTATGCCGTCTGCACAGATTCCCCTTTTTCGTAGAATCCAGAGTTGCTAAAGCCAGGCCCCTGTCCAATGGCCCCTTCAGAGGGAGGGGTTGAGAGTGGGCTGGGGGTGGTGGGAGGTGTTAGAAGGACCTGGGGGGAGGAGGCAAGGGAGTGGGATGGGGGAGGGGATGTGAAATGGAGGTCAGCTAGATGGTTATAATGTCATGCGCATGGAGGCCAGCGATATCCCACTATACTGAATGGAATTAGTGAATTGTGCATGTGTTGCCATTGGGATGTCCACATCACCACCATAGGATACGTTTCCCAGCATGGGTGATTGGGTACATCTACCGTGGATAGCTAGCAATTGTTCATCAATGCACTCAATCTGTACATTGGCCAGTCCTGACATTCTATGTGCACATCCTCCCCTATCTCCAACCGCAGGGCATTCCTGGACATCCCCTGCTGACTAACCCATGTGCTGTGTGAGCACAGGCAATCCTCCCCCCACACTAACCTAGCCCACCTATCACCCCTGCTTGGTGACCTTGCCTCTCTCTCCTAAAGGGCACATAGACATGTTCCACCATTGAACATTCGGCACCTCTGAGTGCACCTCACAGGCCTCATGCTGTCGGTGTTCTCAACCTTCTCCAGCTACATCTGAAAGGGTTATAGTGGCTGTATAGTGTACCCTGTGGGTATGGCACACCCTAGACTACCACTCTCAGAGGCAACATTTTCAGATTAGGAGCAGTCCTTGCACTGTGCTGTGCCTGTGAATGATGCAGTGCCCCCTGTGACAAAGAATGATGGGAACAGTGGAGACCAGCATTTTTCTCATCCACACATATTTATTACATTCTGTACAGTCTATAATTGCCATTACATGTGTGACATTGGGCATCATGTCGCTGCTATGGCCGTCACAACAGCAGTTGTGGATGTGTGTGACAAACATAACATGTTAGCATGTTAACCACCTTCTACACAGCTGATATAGCATGCTGGGGGCATCAGCCCCATGACCCAGGCAACCTACTGGCCCTCCTCCCCCCAGCTGGAGGACCTGGAGGGGAGGTAAGTGTTTGTGAGGTGGCATACCTCCTGCACCAGGCCATGCATCTCCCCTCGCATGCCCTCTAAGTGCATTATGATGAGGTCTAGTGGCCTGGCCAGGGCAGCAAGGCCCTGCAGCACAGAGCACTCAAAGGTCTCTGACCACTGCAGGGTCTCGCTCGCTGCACTAGCCACTGGTGCCTCTTCCTGATGCACCATAGCTGTGGGGGAAGTGCACAGTGACTGCTGTCCCCTCCCCCCATCTGCACCCCCAACCCCCAGCCTGCTCTCATCCTTACCCTCCTCCCCAGCCCACTCGCATCCCCACCCACTTCCCCCAGCACACTCCCAGGCCATCCCCTCCCCCACCTGCTGCCCATTCCCATTCTTACCCTCCCCCAGCACACCCCATGCCCTACCTCCACTCCCAGCTGACTTCCAACCCCACACTTCTCTCGCAGCTCCACTCAACACCTCCTTCTTCCCCAGGCCCAATCCCATCCCCATCCCCATCCCACTCCCATCCCCAACCTCCTCCCTCAGGCCCCTCCCAGATCCTCCCTCCTCCCTCCCCTTCATCTCCTCCTTCTCTTCACTCCCCTCCACTCCCTCCTCCCCCTGACATGTGAAGGCAACTCCTCATCCCTCAGCTTCCCCTCCTCCAGGGACTCCTCATCAGACACTCCTGCATCCTCATCCCAGGGCTTCACCTCCCCTGTGACCTCTCCCTCCTCCATCATGTGGACCTCCGCCTCCTCCTCCACAGACCCCTCCTGGAGAGGCCTGGCCACTGCTGCCACTGGTCACTCCTATGCCACTGCCTCCCCCAGGGCACCTTCCTTGGGCAGCTAGCCCACCCCCTGCAGAGGCCTATGCCCCAGCTGCAGGGTGCTATCAAGCCCTTCCCCTTCAGGAGGACCAGGCACCTCTGTCAACATGAAGACCACCTCCTCATTCTCATCACTCTCCTCTGAAAGGGAGGAGCTGGATAGCACTATTGGGCTGGATGTGCTTGGGGTAATCTTGGTGCTGGTCCTGCTGCTGGGGCTGCTGGGTCTTCTGTAGCACCGCCTGTCGGGAGCAACTGGCTGCAGCTGCTACTGTTGCTCCTCCTCCTCCTCTCCCCTTTCCTCGGTGGGTTCCTCTGGCAAGAGGGGTGGTGATTCATCCTCTAGGACAGCTATATAGAGGAAGCAAAGAGGGGAACATTAGGTACAGTAAGAAGGATGGGTTCCTGTCCTGTGGCATTTGCCAGGCCCTGTCTGAACACGCTACCTGCTGACATCCATATATATCCCAGCAGAGTAGGTATCAGGTACCAGTGTGTCCTGGCATTGATGTGGCACCATGTGGTTACCCTGGTTATGTGGTTAGTAGCAGTATTTGTGCAGTTGTCAGGCCCATACCATGAATGTCTCAAGGGTAGGTTAGTGGTTGTGCACCCCTGGGTACTGGCCTGTGGGGCTGGCAGGATCCCTGGTGGACATTGGATTATGGAGAGCCTGCTTGCTCTTGCCTGTACTGATTTGTTTTAATTAGCCGAGCTTGCATGGTCTAGACATGGGCTGTGTGCAACTGGGTGGGACTGGGGAACATCAGCTGTCACATTCCCCAAATGTAGGTACCAGCTGTGGGGATGTGTTCCTCTGATGTGATTTGGCCATCCGGTACTCAGGCTCTAGGGATTGGTTGGTCATGCCTGCTGGGTGGCCATTTTATTTATTTATTTATTTATTTGACATGTTTTGTATACCGCCTTTTCCTTCAATCAAAGCAGTTCACAACATACTACAAAGGTCATACGAAGGCACGGAGGACATGCACCACCTTATCATTACATGAAAGTGGTTGGAAGTGAGACTACATAGCACAGGGGATGTTATACCAAGAGTGACTGCCTGCTGTATGTGGTCCAATGTTTGGTTGGCTGATTGCTGTCCTCTGAGAACATGTTGGCCTGTGGGGCACAATATGGTGACATGTGCACCCCCTCGGTTATATTTGCAACTCTATGGACCCCTGGTCTGACCATCTATAGGCAGTGCAGGGACAGGTGTCATCATCCCACCCCTGTTGCGACCTCTGTTCACATCCTGGGATTGCTACATGGCAGGTAACTGCATGGTACTGGCTAATACATGCTGTACCCATGTGCATACAGAAAAAAACAGATACAACCCCAATCAATGTAACCGAAAAACCCCAAAACCTAAAAACATACAAAAAAACTGAAAACTGCCCGTCCACCAGTGAAGGAGGAAAAAAGACCTCAGTATCTCCCTGCACAAAAAAGTGACAGGAATCAAGTTTGCTTTTCTCTGATCAGAGAAGGGCTGTACTTTTACAGAGCTCTGCTAGTGAGTGGATATTTGCCTCCTGGGACATCTTACTGTGAGTTCTAGCTGTTTATTTAATTATTTACTGTTTGTCTAACTGTTTGTTTAATTATTTATTGTTTGTCTTAGTGGTGTGCTAGTTCAGCCTTCTCAGCTGTACTTACCTTGCCTCTCTCAACTAACTGGGCTTTGTGTGGTAGCCATTTTGAATTAAATCTCTCTCCCCAGAACCTGCTGTTTGTTAAACTTTTTTCCTGTCCTTGCCTGCCTGAGTGAATCCTGCCCTCCCCCCCCTCCCCCTGAGGTATTGTGTAGCCTTCTTCCTGTTTTCTCCACGTGTGCATAGTCTGTTTTAGTTTGCTTTTCTCTGATCAGAGAAGGGCTGTACTTTTACAGAGCTCTGCTAGTGAGTGGATATTTGCCTCCTGGGACATCTTACTGTGAGTTCTAGCTGTTTATTTAATTATTTACTGTTTGTCTAACTGTTTGTTTAATTATTTATTGTTTGTCTTAGTGGTGTGCTAGTTCAGCCTTCTCAGCTGTACTTACCTTGCCTCTCTCAACTAACTGGGCTTTGTGTGGTAGCCATTTTGAATTAAATCTCTCTCCCCAGAACCTGCTGTTTGTTAAACTTTTCTCCTGTCCTTGCCTGCCTGAGTGAATCCTGCCCCTCCCCCCCTCCCCCTGAGGTATTGTGTAGCCTTCTTCCTGTTTTCTCCACGTGTGCATAGTCTGTTTTAGTTTGCTTTTCTCTAATAGCAGGTCTGCAATCTCATATTTCAGTTCTTTCAACACCCTTGGATGTATACCATCCGGCCCAAGTGATTTGTTACTCTTCAGTTTATCTAATAGTTGCAATACATCTTCCCAATGTATCGATATTTCCTTCAATTCTTCCGCACCTTTAAATGCCACTTCAGTGATGGGTAACATCCCTACATCTTCCTCAGTAAAGACCGAAGCAAAGAATTCATTCAGTCTCTCCGCTATCGCCTTGTCGCCTTGTCATCAAGATGAATTCATGGCTGCATGGATGGATGGTGTCCATCAAGAGCATTTTGGTTTCCTGGACCAAAGGTTCCAAAGGTTGCTGAGTAGAGATGGTGTCCACCTATCAAAGAAGTATCAAAGTGTCATCCATAGCAGACTGGTTGACCTACTGAATAGGGCTTTATACTACATTCACTGGAGACGAGTGGATAAAGCCCTCAGGTAAGTAAATCATTAGATATCTGTGTAGAAATTCAAATGAGAGGCAATATCTGGAAAGCAGAGTGTGTATTAATGCTGTACTATGGGAAATAATATTCTGAATATTGAGGCTTTATTGGAAGAGGGTGGCTTGGATTTAATATTGGTCAAAGAGAACTTGGAAGAGGACATAATTATACCGGACTATAATTTATTCAGGAGGACAAGTGGCACTATATGTAAAAAATAATATTGAAGCTACAAAATTACAGGGCTTAGTGGTGTGCTAGTTCAGCCTTCTCAGCTGTACTTACCTTGCCTCTCTCAACTAACTGGGCTTTGTGTGGTACCCCCATCCCCCTGCTGAGGGTTCAGGACAGGGTACCTTGTAACTGCCCTCTTTAATAGGACTTATCTCCCTCCCTCCCTCCCCAGCACCCACCCACCCCTGGGGTAATTGTAGTTTTATAGGTACTTGCACATCTTAGAGGAAAGGGGCTGCTCTCAGGTGCAGCTCTTAATCCAAATCAGTCATACACAGAGGACCTGAGATTAATTAAGCTTCAGGTACACAGGGTGTATTAGGGGTATTAGATACACTTTTATTAGTATAAGCATCTATACCAATCCTTATTATATACCGAATTTAAAAGACCTAAACACAAGCTTTAAACTAAGATGCAGACAGAGGTCCAGCAACGAGATGGGGGTTCTCCGGTCTTTTGCATTGAGTGTCACATGTATGATTTTCTCCCAGTTGGTGAGAGGTCCTACATATGCACTAAGTGCAGGGAGCTCTTTGCTCTCAGGGAACGAGTCCGTTCTCTAGAGGCTAGAGTAGCAGACCTGGAAGACATAAGAAAGACAGAGAAGTACATGGACGAGACCTACAGGGATATAGTCCTGAAGTCCCACCTCCAGTCTGGCAGCATCCCTGTTGCCATGGAGGAGAGAGGTCACGTGACAGGAGAGCATCACCCTGGTGTGGCAGGAAGTGATCCTGTAACTAGGACCTGTCCTCCAGGTGATGTAAAACCCTCTCGCACCGAGGACGTTTCTCCAGGGCCATGTCCCCATGAGGGGAGGGTCAGGACAGCTGTTATAGTTGGTGATTCAATCATTAGGAATGTAGATAGCTGGGTGGCTGGTGGACGTGAGGATCGCCTGGTAACATGCCTGCCTGGTGCGAAGGTAGCAGATCTCACGCACCGCCTAGATAGGATCGTAGATAGTGCTGGGGGGGAGTCTGCTGTCTTGGTACATGTTGGTACCAATGACATAGGAAAATGTGGTAGGGAAGTTCTGGAGGCTAAATTTAAGCTTTTAGGTAGGAAGTTGAAATCCAGAACTTCCAGGATAGCGTTCTCCGAAATGCTTCCTGTTCCACGTGCAGGACCCAAAAGACAGGCAGAGCTCCGGAGTCTCAATGCGTGGATGAGACAATGGTGCAAGGATGAGGGTTTTGGATTTGTTAGGAACTGGGGAACATTCTGGGGAAAGGGGGGGCTCTTCCGAAGGGATGGGATTCACCTTAATCAGGATGGGACCAGACTGCTGGCATTAACCTTTAAAAACGAGATAGAGAAGCTTTTAAACTAGAAAATAGGGGAAAGCCGACAGTCACCCAAGAGCGCATGGTTCGGACAAAGGTATCCTTGAAGGATACTACCAAAAGCAGTGAGGTTCCAAAAGGGAGTATAGTAGCCCAAATGCCCTTGAGTAAGGAGCAGACAGAGCATAAAGATTCCCAATTACCCATGCCTACCAATAGCCAGATTAATATTAATAAAATACAGTCTCTAAAATGCTTGTATGCCAATGCTAGAAGTCTAAACAATAAGATGGGAGAATTAGAATATATAGCACTAAATGAGAGGTTAGATATGATTGCACTCTCAGAGACATGGTGGAAGGAGGATAACCAGTGGGACACTGTGATACCTGGATACAAACTATATCGTAATGATAGAGCTGAACAAATTGGTGGAGGGGTTGCGCTCTATGTTAGAGAGGGCATTGAGTCAGAAAGGATTAAAGTTTTGCAGGGAACAAAATTTGCTGTAGAATCTCTATGGATTGAAATTCCATTTATGAAGGGGAAGGTGATGGCAGTGGGAGTATACTATCGACCGCCTGGCCAGAATGAACAAATGGATGATGAAATGCTCAAAGAAATCAAGGAAGCTAACAGAAGTCACAACAGAGTAGTAATAATGGGTGATTTCAATTACCCCGGTATCGACTGGGACAGTGTCACAGCAGGACAAGCTAACGAGATAAAGTTTCTAGATGAAATAAATGACTGCTTCTTGGAGCAGCTGATTCATGAACCAACCAGAGGGGAAGCCATACTGGACCTAGTCCTTAGTGGAACGCCAGATCTGGTGCAAGAAATAAAGGTGTTGGGACCACTTGGCAATAGTGATCATAGTATGATCATGTTTGATTTAATCAGTGGAGGACAGATAGTAAAGGAATCCACAGTACTACCTTTTAACTTTCAAAAGGGAGACTATGATAGAATGAGGAATATAGTTCGGAAAAAACTAAAAGGAGCGGTTCCAAAGGTTAAAGACTTACAGCAAGCTTGGGTGTTATTTAAAAATACTATCCTCGAAGCCCAGACCAGCTGTATTCCACGCATTAAGAAAAGTGGAAGAAAGAAAGTCCAAAAAACTGCCAGCATGGTTTAAAGGTGAGGTCAGAGAGGCTGCTGCTGCCAAAAGAGCAACCTTCAGGAAATGGAAAAAAGAGCCAAATGATGAAAACTGGAAACAGCACAAGCACTGGCAAGTTAAATGCAAAGCATTGATAAGGCAGGCAAAGCGGGAATTTGAGAAGAAACTTGCTACGGAAGCAAAAACACGAAATAAAGACTTTTTCAAGTACATTCGCAGCAAAAGGCCTGTGAGAGAGTCAACTGGACCGTTAGATGATAGAGGGGTAAAAGGGGCAGTAAGAGGAGACAAGGCTATAGCAGAGAGACTGAATGAATTCTTTGCTTCGGTCTTTACTGAGGAAGATGTAGGGATGTTACCCAAGACTGAAGTGGTATTTAAAGGTGATACTGCAGAGGAATTGAGAGAAATATCGCTACACCGGGAAGATATATTACAACTATTTGATAAACTGAATAGTAGCAAATCACCTGGACTGGATGGTATACATCCCAGAGTGTTGAAAGAACTGAAATATGAGATTGCAGACCTGCTATTGGTAATCTGTGAACTTTCATTAAAATCATCTGTAATACCTGAAGATTGGAGGGTCGCCAACGTAACACCAATTTTTAAAAAGGGTTCCAGGGGTGACCCGGTAAATTACAGACCGGTGAGCCTGACGTCAGTACCAGGGAAAATGGTAGAAACCATCATAAAGAACAAAATTACACAGCATGTAGATAGTCATGGCCTAATGGGAGACAGCCAACATGGCTTTAGACAAGGAAGATCTTGTCTTACTAATCTGATCTGTTTTTTTGAAGGTGTGCATAAACAGGTAGACAAAGGTGAGTCGGTTGATATAGTGTATCTGGACTTTCAGAAAGCTTTTGACAAGGTCCCCCATCAGAGACTTTTGGCAAAGCTAAAAAGTCATGGTATAGGAGGCAGTGTACTATTGTGGGTCGGGAACTGGTTAAAAGATGGAAAGCAGAGGGTAGGGCTAAATGGCCAATATTCCCAATGGAAAAAGTTGAATAGTGGAGTACCCCAGGGATCTGTACTGGGTCCGCTACTTTTTGACATATTCATAAATGACCTGGAAAAGGGAATAACTAGTGAGGTTATCAAATTTGCAGATGACACAAAACTGTTTAAAGTTGTTAAAACCCAAGAGGATTGTGGAAAACTGCAGGAAGATCTGGATAAATTGGAAGACTGGGCATCCAAATGGCAGATGAAATTTAATGTGGACAAGTGCAAAGTTATGCACCTAGGAAAGAACAACCCACACTATAGTTACACGATGCAAGGCTCCACATTAGAAACCACCACCCAGGAAAAAGATTTAGGAGTCATCGTGGATAACATGTTAAAACCCTCCACCCAGTGTGCAGCAGCGGCCAAGAAAGCAAATAGAATGCTAGGTATCATAAGGAAAGGGATGGAGAATAAAACAAAGGATATTATAATGCCTCTGTATCGCTCCATGGTACGACCGCACCTTGAATATTGTGTGCAATTCTGGTCACCGTATCTTAAAAAGGACATAGAGTTATTAGAAAAAGTACAGAGAAGAGCCACCAAATTGGTGAAGGGGATGGAAGGCTACTCCTATGAAGAGAGGCTAAAAAGGTTAGGGCTCTTTAACCTGGAAAAGAGACGGCTGAGGGGAGATATGATAGAGGTCTATAAATTAATGAATGGAGTGGAACGGATAAACGTGGATCAATTGTTTACGCTATCAGAATATAGAAGGACTAGGGGACATGTAATGAAGCTACGGGGTAAACTATTTAAGACAAATAAGAGAAAATATTTCTTCACTCAACGTGTAATCAAACTCTGGAATCTGTTACCGGAGGATGTAGTAAGGGCTGTTAGTATAGCTGGGTTTAAAAAAGGTTTGGACAAGTTCCTGGAGGAAAGGTCCATAAACCACTATTAAAAAGGGACCCAGGATATCAATGCTTGACCTAGTACAAGCACTGCAGAACCTGTGTCTTTTGGGGAAACTGCTAGGTACGTATGACCTAGATTGGCCACTGTTGGAAACAGGATACTGGGCTTGATGGACCTCGGTCTGACCCAGTATGGCATTTCTTATGTTCTTATGTAAGTCTGTCTGCAGACGGCCAAACGTCTAAAGTAACTAAACAGACTAGGAATTACATCAACGGTCATAAAAAAACCTCCAGCCAACCTGGAAAAAAACCCAGGTGGCAACCAGCAGGCTTCCGAGCAGTTAAGTGCTACCGTCACATGTTGTTGTTAAGTGCCGTCGAGTCGGAGTCGACTCATGGCGACCCTCTGGATAGCTATCCTAAATTGTGTTCGGTCTTCAGTCAGGCGGCTCATTGTTGACAGACTGGTACCCGTAGCTGCTGTTATTGTAGCAATCCATCTCATTGCTGGCCTTCCTCTTTTGCGTTGACCTTCTATCTTGCCAAGCATGATGTCTTTCTCTAATGATCTCTCTCTTCGCATGATGTGTCCGAAGTATGAAAGTCGAAGTCTTGTCATCTGAGCTTCTAAAGAAAGCTTAGGTTTGATCTCTTCTAGTACCGACTGGTTTGTTCTTCGGGCAGTCCATGGTATACACAGTATTCGCCGCCAGCACCATAATTCAAAGGCATCAATTTTCTTCCTGTCTGTCTTTTTCACTGTCCAGCTTTCACATCCATATGATGTTATTGAAAATACCATGGCTTGAACAAGTCGAATCTTTGTATGGAGAGAGACATCTCTGCTCTTGAGAATCTTATCTAGGTCTTTCATAGCCATTCTGCCAAGAGCAATGCGTCGTCTGATTTCTTGACTGCTTGTTGCTTCTTTATTGATAGTTGATCCAAGTAGGTTAAAGTTGTTCACGATTTCAATTTCTTCTCCTTCAACGATGAACCTGTTGATTATGCCAGTTGTCATGATCTTTGTCTTCTTTACATTAAGGTGCAGGCCCATTTTGAGACTATGTTCTTTGATTGTGAGAAGCAAATGTTTCAGATCATCTTCACTTTCAGCCAGTAATGTGGTATCATCAGCATAGCGAAGGTTGTTGATGAGTCTTCCACCAATCTTCACACCTCTGTTGTCTTCATACAGTCCTGCTTCTCTGATGATTTGTTCTGCATATAAATTAAACAGGTAGGGGGAAAGTATGCAGCCTTGTCTTACACCTTTGCTTATTTTAAACCATTCTGTTTCTCCTTGTTCCGTTCGAACTGTTGCTTCTTGATCAATGTACAGATTACGCAAGAGAACGATCAGGTGTTCTGGTATACCCATGCTTCTTAATGTGGCCCAGAGTTTCTCATGGTTTACACAGTCAAAAGCCTTGCTATAGTCGATAAAGCACAAATAGATATCCTTTTGGTATTCTTTAGTCTTTTCAAGGATCCATCTCACATCCGCAATGATGTCTCTCGTTCCTCGCCCTTTCCTGAACCCTGCTTGCACTTCAGGTAGTTCTTGTTCTAGGTATGGCTGTAGTCTCTTTTGAATAATCTTCAGTAGAATCTTGCTGGCATGTGGGATCAGAGCGATTGTGCGATAATTTCCACAGTCAGTTGGATCACCTTTCTTTAGTATTGGTATAAACACAGATCTTTTCCGTCACATATCATTAACAAAAAAAGCTCCGGACACTTATCTTTTGATGGTAACAGTCACAATATGATGAAGATGATAAAGATGTTGAAGGTCAAACAATGATGGTCTAGAAACCTTATCGAAGTGTGGAAAAAACTGTAGTTTCAATGCGGTATTTCAGGTGATGAGGAACCCCGACATCCGATGTTTCGCCTTTATGGCTTCCTCAGGGAGCAAAAAATCACTCGTCACCGTATAACTATGTGACTCAATGGAACGAAGCACCGGAGCTATAAAAGCTGAAAACAACAAAAAAAGAAAAGAAAAGTGACTTACGTAGCAAAACAAAACAAGACAAAATGAAATAAAACTGGGATCCACCCCCTATAACAGACCAGGCCCACCAACTAAATAAATATGCAAGTACATACCCTGTGTGCTGGATTTGGGAAAATAAAACGCTAAAATATAAAGAAATAGCAGCCAAAAGACGCTGTGGTAATCGCCGGCTCATGGCTCACCTTCCCAAACGCCGACGCATGCGTCATAGCAAAAATATAAAGGCGGGGTTAAAACAGGGGAGCCAATCAAAAACAAGCCGGTTAATATACCAAACCCAAACGTCCAAGCCTAAAAATCTATAAACAAAAAGCAAACAGGGAAATACCAGAGAACCCCAAGAGTTTTGGGGTTTTTCGGTTACATTGATTGGGGTTGTATCTGTTTTTTTCTGTATCGCTTTTTTGCCCCTTGAGAAGATTTTGGTTATTTTGATTGTACCCATGTGCATGACATCTTCTGATTTGGATGGTGGGGGACCCCTGGCTGCCCATCACTTCTCACACATGCTGCACCCTCATGAGGAGTTTGTTGTGTGTCTGACTGAGTGGGTGTCATTTATCCAGGATGGTCTACATGGGGCTCACACACAGTAGTCCTGCATTTTGGGGAACTGCTAGATCCTGTGCACAATGTGCGCACTGGACTGCGGTGGGCATGGTGTCACTATGTTAGAGCTGGGCAGGGCCTATGGAGGGAATGGTGTACATTTGGGCACATGTACATAAGAACATAAGATATGCCATACTGGGTCAGACCAAGGTCCATCAAGCCCAGTATCCTGTTGCCAACAGTGGCCAATCTAGGTCATATGTACCTAGCAGTTTCCCCAAAAGACACAGGTTCCACAATGCTTGTACTGGGTCAAGCATTGATATCCTGGGTCCCTTCTTAATAATGGTTTATGTATGATGTGCTATCTTCTATCTGCAGCTTTGTCTTTCTTGCCAGTTATGTGTCCACCTTTGGAACATGACTGAGCACACTCCCCATTTCTGCCCTGTGCTGTGGGCTGTCTACACATTATTGACACCTGTCTGGCTCTGATTGTGCATACCCAAGGTATGGATCTGAAGACACCCATGATATATACACTGCTGAATATGGGGAACACTGGCCACAGAAATTTTGGTTAGGCCATATCAGTGGCAGCAACATGTATGTCAATCTGGCACCTTGGTTATGGTCTGTCGTACTCCTGGGTCCATACATGAACATTATTCATCATAAGCAGACTGTGTGGATGATTAATTTCCTTCATCTGGCATTCCACATGTCACTCTCAGGCCTTGACCATATTCTTTTCACCCTGCATCTTCTATAGCATGGGACACACCACAGTCCACACAGCATCCTGCACTTTCACTGGCCTCCAGACCCATCTGCAGACCATAGATCTTGTCCTACCACTTTACAGCTGATCTTGCCTGACACTGCCCCCCTTTCTGACAATGCACTATATCTGTGTCACTTCCCACAGTTTCACACCGTGTCAATGTGTTGACAGCCTGGATCAGATGGGCAGGCCAGGTGTATCCAACCTGTCTCGGACATCCACATACAGCGGTGCTTATGCCTTAGGGGGAAGTGCTACACATTGTTGCTATGGGTCATGGCTGGGGGCATGTGTGGTGGGGAGGTGGTTACCTCAGGAATGTCCTCACTTTCATTATGGACACTCACCTTGCTCCTGGTGCAGCTGCTGTCATGGCCACAGGATCAGCCTGGGCCTCATGCATCATATAGTCCGGTAACGGGCCCTGTAAGCCTCGGTGTCCCCCATGATGTGGAAGCATCTGGGAATAGGAAAGGACAAGACCTCTATGAGTGCATTTGCTATGCCCTACTGGTGGAGTGGCCTAGTGGTTAGGGCAACTGCCTCAAACCCCAAGGGTTCAATTCCCACTGGTGCTCCTTGTGATCTTATGTTACTTGTCTATCCTGTCACCTCTTATTGGTGTCGAAGTGTCATTTCTATTCTTGTAGTATGCTGTCAGAGTGGAGGGATGGCCTAGTGGTTAGGGCAATCACCTAATACCCAAAAGATCAAGGATTCAAGTCCCACTGGCACTACTTGTGACCTTATATTGATTGTTTATCCTGTCATTCCTTAATGGTGTCGAAGTGTCATTTTTGTTCTTGTAGTATGTCAGTGGAGTAGAGGGTGGTCTAATGGTTAGAGCACCTGCCTAGTACCCAGGGATTCATTTTCCACTGGTACTCCTTGAGACCTTATATTAATTGTTTATCCTGTCACCTCATATTGGTATCAAAGTGCCATTTCTGTTCTTGTAGTTTGTCCTTGGGGTTGAGAGGTGGCCTTGTGGTTCTCACAATGGCTTGGTGCCTGGGTATACAGGGTTCAGTTCCCCTTGTGTCATTAGCCATGTCACTCTACCGCCACATTATGCCTGATTTGGGTTATCTGTGTCCCTGTTTCATGTTGTTTAGGGCATTTTCTCCAAATGGGTCAATTTTGCAGATACCTTGACAGTCGTGAACCTCACTTCTAAGCCAGGGTATGTGGAGGATGATCTTAGTCTCTCAAATTTACTGCTAATCTTGGCATAATACTTGCATTGTGCCAAAGAGAGCTTCCTTCTGGAGTTTGTAAGATGTAACAGATATGGTTAGTTTGTCAAGATGTGCTTAGAAATTTGTCTTTATCAAGCCTGTCACTCCCAGTACAATGGGAAAGATTTCTACATCTTTCTGCCACATTTTCTTTTGTTATCTATTTATTTATTTATTGAACTAGGCTTATATACTGCTTTTCTACAAGTCAAAGCGGTGTATATTCAGGTATTGTATATATATGTCTCTTGTACCTGAAGGGCTCACAATCTATGATTTTGTACCTGAGGCAATGGAGAGTTAAATGGCTAACCCAAGGCCACAAGGAGCACCTTCGTCTCTGACTGCATTTCTTGGTTCGTCAAGATCTTCTGCCTCTCCACGCGATTCACAGAATAATCATTCGATAGCAGCACTTCTATTATCAATGCCATTCTGGTATTCTTCTTTACCATTATGTCAGGTTTCCTGGCATCCAGTTAAAAAGGCCCTTTACACTTGTCCAGCATCTCTCCTTCCCTAACCCTAAGGTGTCCAGCATCTCCTTTTCCCCTACCTCCCTGTCCTATTCCCTCCAACTGCCCCCTCTGCCCTGTCAAGTTACAGCAAATTGAAAGGCAACTTGGCATGCAGATCTTGCTCAACCATTAAGAAAGACTAGATAGTCATCTAGGGCGGCATCTTGAGAGAAGAGGGAAAGAGCAGCAGCACTCAAAGCAAAAGAGTAGATCTTGTCAGCCCCACTAACTCAGCGAATCAATGGCACATTCCTTTACCTGCAGAGAGAATGGGCACTCACGTACTTTTAAATATAAAATTTTTCTTGTGTGCACAATTGTCATTTATTCATTTTTAGAGAATTGCTGTAGGAAGAATATTTAAGACCATAAGATATGCCATAATGGGTCAGACGAAGGGCCCATCAAACGCAGTATCCTGTTTCAAACAGTGGCCAATCCAGGTTGCATGTACCTGTCAGGTTCCCAAAATGTAAACAGATTTCATGCTAGATTGTCCCAGAGGATTTCCCTGGCCTTCTTTAATACACGTTTATGGACTTTTCTTTCAGGAACTCATCCAAACCTCTTTTAAACACAACTATACTAACAGCTTTTACTACATCCTCTGGTAATGAATTCCAGAATTTGATTAAATGTTGAGTGAAAAAATATTTTCCCTGATTAGTCTTAAATGTGCTACATTGTACCTCCTTTCTCTGTCCCCTAATCTTTCTAGCTTTTAAAGGAGCAAACAACCGTTCCACTCCATTCATTATTTTATAGATCTTTATCATGTCTCCCTTCATCCGTCTCTTTTCCAAGTTGAAGAGCCCTAACCTTTTAAGCCTTTTCTTATAGGGACATCCTTCTATCCCCTTTACGATTTTGGTCGCTCTTGTCTGTACCTTCTGTAATTCTGCTATATCCTTTTTAAGATATGGCAAGCAGAATTGCATACAATATTGAAGGTGCAGTCGCACCATGTTGCGATACAGACACATTCTAATAAGTGGCATTCCAAGCCCCATGGGCACCTGGGGCAGGGTAATGTGGTGCATCCCCCCCTGCCAGACCCACACAGTGGACCAGCGCAACAAACTTAACTTAAAGCCATGGTGGCTTGCCATGCTGCCTCCGCTCCAAGCCTGGTGGCTGTTCTGTCCCGGATCGAAGTCTCATGATTCGCAAGACTTCAGCCAGGAGGGAACAGCTGCCAGGCCTGTAGCGGAGACAGCATGGCAAGCCACCATGGCTTTAAGTTAAATTTGCCTCGCTGGTTCTGCTGTGTGGGCCTGGTGGGGGTGCACTTTCCTCGGCTGGCACCCGGGTCAGGCTGCACCTACTGCCCCACCCTTGGTACACCACTGGTTCTAATATCCTTGATTTTATTCTCCATTCCTTTCCTTATGATTCCTAGCATTCTATTTGCTTCCTTGGCTGCAGCTGCACCCTAGGCAAAGGGTTTCAACATATTACCCACGATGATGCTCAGATCCTTTTTCTGCATGGAAACATGTATCATGTAAATGTAGTTTGGGTTGTTCTTCCCTATGTGCATAACTTTGCACCTGTCCACATTAAATTTCATCTGCCAGTTTTTCAAGGTCCACTTGCAATTTTTCACAATCCTCCAGTGTTTCAATACCTTTGAGCAATTGTGTGTCATTTGCAAATTTGATCACCTCACTCATTCCCATTTCTAAGTCATTTATAAATACCGTATGTTAAAAAGCGAGTCCAGCACAGATCTCTGGAGTATCCATTATTCACCTTTCTCCATTGAGAAAATTGGTTATTTAGCCCTACTCTCAGTGTAGCAGATAAACGAGTGAAGAAAGAAACACCCAAGGAGTCTTAGAAGGAAACACAGGTTTAATGTGCACAGACCCAGAGAAAATAGTTTTTCCAAATTCTGGGCCCCCACCAGAGGGCTCAGAGAGATTATATAGACCTCATGAGGTTATTACAGTATTTCTTCATGATTGGTCACTTTATTACAGTGTAGTCCCGATTGGAGAAAGCCTACTGCACTCTTATCTCTAGCAAGCAGAGAGAGTAGCAGGACAAAGGAATAGGGGAGGGACAAGCATGTACCAGGGTATGACTTCACCAAGAGGGGTGTATTCTTTTCACTTAACCCTTCCAGCTCTCAGCCCTGCCTGGATTTCTACCTCATTAGTTTTGAGAAAATTGGTTATTTGGCCCTGCTCTCTAATTTCTATCTTTTAAACAGATCTTAATCCACAAAAGTACACTGCATCCTATCCCATGACTTTTTAATTTCCCCAAGTCTCTCATGAGGGACCTTGTCAATCTTTGTCTACCTGTTTATTCACACCTTCAAAAAAATATAAGAGATTAGTGAGAGAAGACTTTCCTTGGCTAAATCCATGATGGCCTTCTGCCATTAAACCATGACTATCTACATGATCAATAATTTTGTTCTTTATAATGGTTTCCACCATTTTGCCAGGTACTGATGTCAGGCTTACCGGTATGTTTCCCAGATCACCCCTGGAACACTTTTTAAAAATTGGCATTAGATTGGCCACTCTCCAGTCTTCAGGTACTACAGGTGAGTGGAGTGGAGGAGTGGCCTAGTGGTTGGGGCAAGGTACTTCAGGCCAGAAGGTTGGGGGTTCAAATCCCACTAGAGGACAGCAACCTTGGGCTGGAAGGACTGGGGTTCTCTAGTCCCACAGGTGCTCCTTGTGGTCTTGGGCAAGCCACTTAACCCTCCATAGCCCATGTTCCCTGTAAAATAGTTATCTCCAAGTTATAATGCCCTGTTCAATGTAATTTCAGTTTGTTCAATGTAAACCACACTGATGCAGAATAGCACGGTATATAAGAGAATGTAAATAAATAATAGTTTACAGATTACTGAAAGTAGGTCTGTAATCTCATATTTCAGTTACTTCAGCATCCTGGGATTATTATTCATTTATTAAGCACTACAAGGTGTATGCAGCACTGTACAAACACAAAGAAAGACAGTCCCTGCTCAAAGAGCTCACAATCTAAAAGACAAACAGCCGTGATAATACAAGAAGCATGAGGTCAAAGGGAAGAGGAGACACAAGGAAAACAAAGATCATGGTCCGAAAGCGTTCCCAAAGATGTATGTTTTTAGCAAGGATTTCAAAAGGGAGAGCGAAGAGACTTGACATAGAGAGAGGGGAAGCTTATTCCAGACATAAGAAGCAGCTATGTGAAAAGATGGAAGTTTGGAGTTAGCATTAGAAGAGAAAGACATAGACAGAAGGAGACCAAAAGGAGGAGTGGAGTTCACGATGGAGGGAGTACAGAGAGAGGATGGAGGAAAGATAATGAGGGACCGTAGAGTGAATGCATTTAAAGATCAGGAGAAGTAGTCTGAAATGAATACAGAACCGAAAGGGAAGCCAGTGAAGTGATTTCAATAGAGGGGTCACATGAAAGTAACACAGCTGGCAGAAAATCAGTAGTGCCGCAGAGTTTTGAACAGATTGAAGAGGAAACAGGTGGGATTGAGGAAGACTAGCAAGGAGGAGGTTGCAATAGTCAAGACAAGAGGCAATTAAGGAGTGAATAAGGGTCCTAGTAGTGTCTTCAGAGAGGAAGGGCCGAATTTTGCAAATGTTAAACAAAAAGAAATGACAGATTTTGGCAATTTGTTGAATGTGAGAGGAGAAGGAGAGCAAAGAGTCGAAAATGACTCCAAGGTTACAGACTGAAGAAACAGGTTGTAGTATATTATTATCGACAGTGATAGTGTATGCCATCCAATTCAGGTGATTTGCTACTCTTTAGTTTATCAAATAACTGTATGACATCTTCCTAATTTATCAAGATTTGTTTCAATTCCTCTTATAAATCACCTGTAAATATGATTTCTGGCATGGATAAGTTTCCTACATCTTTTTCAGTAAAGACTGAAGCAAAGAATTCATTCAGTCTCTCCTCTATAGCCTTGTCCTCTCTTAGTGCTGCTTTTACCCCTCTATCAAAGACACTTATCTGGTTAGCAGTACCTGCTAAATGGATAAGTACCGGTAAGAGGGATATTCAGCATTACTATCCATATAATGTGACAAATATTTCCTCTGACCGGCACGGCACTGCCCAGAGAGTCCATGAGGAGGGTGAGGGCGATCCCAGACTTTATCCAGTTAGCAGCAATTTTCAGTCCACTAACCAGATAACAAATTACAGAAAATTAGGTCACCAATATGGCAAGCCTAACTTTATGTGGTTGGCTATTCAGATAGCAGTTGAATATTGCCACTATCCAGATAGCCTGCGGTGATCACTGCTGAAACTGAATATTCATCAGAAGCTGATTTCCAAAACTTCCACTGAATTTCTGATTTCAGTTTACCCACAATGGCCAGAATTTTAAAAAGCACTGACTGCCACAAGCTCAAAATTGGCCTGACAATTTTCTTTGGTGCCTCTAAAAGGATATAGACAGGATGGAGGCAGAATTAGTGCAATCCTCAAGGGAAGTTGCTCAGGTAACTAAATAGTTAGCTGGATAAGTTCTCTGAGCTGAAACATTCCATTGCATTTGTACTACTGTACTTCTCCACTCTAGCCAAGATTTTCAAAAGGAAATTCTATTTATATGACACTGTCCCCACCAAAGGAAGACCCAAACACACACATGCACACTCTTTCATTCTTCAGGCACACACATGCACTGTCTTGTTCTTCAGTTTTATACTCACATTCACTCTTGCTTTTCATAGTAGCATAGTAACATAGTAAATGACGGCAAATAAAGACCAGCATGGTCCATCCAGTCTGTCCAGCAATACGGCAAGAGTAGGTGCACCTGACGCTCTGTGCAGGTCACCCCTCCCCATGTTTTTGTTTAGGGGTGGACCCACCACTCCATGTAGGACACCCCTATTTGTTGAGAAGTTAGATGGTTCAGTTTATTTTGTTTTTATCCTGTTGTTGTAAAGGGATCCGCTGTGCTTGTCCCATGCTGTTTTGAATTCCGTCACCGTGTTTGCCCCCACCACTTCCATCAGGAGAGCATTCCAAGCACCCACCACCCTTTCAGTGAAAAAATATTTCCTGACATTGCCTTTCAATTTTCCACCTTGCAGCTTCATGCTATGCCCTATAGTTTTTCAGCTTCCCCGTCTTTGGAAGAGGTTTGTTTGTTCATCGTTCCTCTTTAAGTATTTAAAGGTCTGAATCATATCTCCCCTTTCCCTCCTCTCCTCCAAAGTGTACATATTTAGGTCTTCAAGTCTCTTCTCATAAGGTTTCTTACACAGGCTCCAAATCATTTTGGTCGCCTTCCTCTGAACACTTTCCAGTCTTTTTACATCTTTTGCAAGATATAGTCTCCAAAACTGAACACAGTATTCCAGGTGAGGCCTCACCAGTGACCTGTACAGTGGCATAGGTACCTCTTCCTTTCTGCTGGTAATCCCTCTTTTTTTTTTTTTTTAAATTGAATTTTCAATTTGTTACATCCAATGAATATACATAAAAAGAACAAGCGATATGAGCCTAAATTTACACACAATCAAGAAAAAGAATTTTTACAAAAACATACCACTTCTCCACCCACATCAAGGAGAGAACAGCTTAGAAAGAGAAACCGGGACATAAATTATAAGGCTACAACACCCAACCAACCACATTCCATAATCCAATCAGTGCAAATATAATATCACTCAAGCCTGTAGAGAAACCAGAAGAGATTCCAACAAGGAAGGATCAAAATATACATAACTAATCCCTTGAATAGTCACCAAGCACTTACATGGGATTTTGGCTGGAGGGGGTACCATTCTTCCAGCTTTTGTAGATCTTTCCTCATGTTATCCACTCCCTCGGGGGAGTCCACTCTGTTGCAAATTTTTGTGTCATCTGCAAAAAGACAGACTTTTCCATTCAGTCCTTCAGCAATATCACTCACAAATACATTGAACAGTGCAGGGCCCAAGACCGAACCCTGGGGCACCCCGCTAATCACCTTCCCCTCATCCGAGTGAGCTCCATGTACCATCACCCTCTGTTGTCTGTCAGTCAACCAATTTCTAATCCAGTTTACTATCTTGGTACCCATCCACAAGCTACTGAGTTTATTGACAAGCCTCCTATGAGGAACAGTATCAAAGGCTTTGCTGAAATCCAGATTTCAGATACGCATATGCACACACAAAAACATACTCCTGCTTTTCACAAATACAAATACATGTGTATGCATATATTCTGTCACTCTTCAGACACATACTCTTCTGATACTGCACATCTGCCTGCTGCTGATATGTTCATTCAATTGGTGCTCCCACACCTCACCATCCAGCTCTGTCCATCGTCATGTAAAACATTGCTACCAGTTTTTTTCATCAGCCTGTAATAGGCCCCTCACACCTTTCTTCTTCCTCCTCCCCAAAAGGATACTTAACGGCTCCGTGCTCCCCTATCGGGGTAGAGCACACCTGAGCGGGACACAGCCATCTTCCCCGCTCAGGAGCCTCCAGCCCAATCGGGGCTGTGGGAGGCGGAGCCCAACACCAACAAAAAGAAGCCGCCGTGCAGCAGCCAGCCTCTGTCTTCCCTCCCGCTCCGGCTCCGTGCTCCCCGATCGGGGTAGAGCACACCTGAGCGGGACGCAGCCATCTTCCCCGCTCAGGAGCCTCCAGCCCAATCGGGGCTGTGGGAGGCGGAGCCCAACACCAACAAAAAAAAGCCGCCGTGCAGCAGCCAGCCTCTGTCTTCCCTCCCGCTCCGGCTCCGTGCTCCCCGATCGGGGTAGAGCACACCTGAGCGGGACGCAGCCATCTTCCCCGCTCAGGAGCCTCCAGCCCAATCGGGGCTTTGGGAGGCGGAGCCCAACACCAACAAAAAGAAGCCGCCGTGCAGCAGCCAGCCTCTGTCTTCCCTCCCGCTCCAGCTCCGTGCTCCCCGATCGGGGTAGAGCACACCTGAGCAGGACGCAGCCATCTTCCCCGCTCAGGAGCCTCCAGCCCAATCGAGGCTGTGGGAGGCGGAGCCCAACACCAACAAAAAGAAGCCGCCGTTAGGCGGGCCCGCGCCTGAGGGCCTCGCCAGAGGGCCCTTTGGCGTGGCCCTTAGGCAGGGGCCCATGCTGAGACACTCACACTCCTCAGCAAAGCTCCAAAGAAAGCAATACCTACAATAGACCGGCAGCTTGAGCTCCCCCTGTGTTGAGCTCGCTCTCCACTAGTCGCTGCGCCTCTACTGAACACCGAAGAAGAACCACGCTCCCGGCAACAAAACAGACTGCCTATCTTCCAAGCCTTCCCTTCAACCAACACCGAGCAACCCTCCTGCTGCAACCAGGTTTGATAAACCACACCAACCCTATGTTTAATACTCGAGGTTCTAACTGACTCATACTACTCAGTCTTACCTACTTGGATACTATTGTTCTACATGATACTGCTTACTGCATTATTGTAATCAAAAAACGCTGTCAAACTATGTTCTAATGTTAGTCTGTTTGTCTACCCTTACATTCATACCACGCTACTTTGGTTATCACCACCACCAATACAATTACTGCTCTGTAGGCTACACTACCTTAACTAAAGACGCCACTTCCAAATGTTTACCGTATCTGATGCCCTGCCTACCTTATAGCCCATAGCACACAGACACCTCATAGATACCCTGACATCTCTACCACCTATTTCCTGGTAACGCAGCCCTACCAGGACAATTAGGCCTGCTCCCGTAATACCATCCTACGTCTACCTACCTTGAGGTCACATAAGTTCCCCCACCCAAGACACCAAAAATGCACTCTATCCTGACCTTAACCCTACTCCTCCTTACCTCTTGCTACCCCAACCTCCTGCATGCCTTTAACCCCAGTACCAGCTATATCCCAATTCTCCGTAACACGAGTAGAAAATGGTCTGAAACCCCCCGCCACCCTACATCAAGACCCACCACGACCCACCCACACTTACTATACATCCCATTGCATACCCTCAAAAAGGACCTCAATGGAAAAAACAACTCCCAACACCCGATCAGATGTGCACTTATAAATGCAAGATCCATACGTTCAAAATGGCCAGTGGTCCACGACCTGATATCACAACACAATCTCGATATCCTAATGATAACTGAAACTTGGCTATCAGATTGCGACAATGCTCTCATCCACCAGATGTCACCACCAGGCTTCACCATCCATACCTGCCACAGGTCCAACCAGAAGGGAGGAGGTACACTCATCCTCACCAGATCTAACCTCCAGTTCAAAACAAGCAACGCATCCAGCACCACCCACCTTGACATGATTACCATAACAAACGAACTTTGTTCAATCAACCTTCTATACCGAGCTCCTACACCCTCACCAGACGAGTTACCAACAATAATCAACCTTGTCTGCAACTCCAATAACCCAAGCTGGATAATGGGAGACTTCAATCTGCCTTCCCTACAAACTTCACATGCAGCAGCCTTCATCGAAGCTATGAATGACCTGGGATACAAACAAATTGTCGAGTCACCCACCCACATCAAGGGAAGCATACTCAACCTGATCTTCGCCCCACAGTCGGCAATAAACATATCCAACCACCTTGCCACCTCTATAACCCCAGTACCCTGGTCTGACCATGATCTTATCACATTCCAAATACCTGCCACCCATCATACCAGCAGCGATAACAAGGCACAAGCCCCCCCCCGAGCTCCCTGTCTACACGTTTTAGGCCCCTTGTTAAGGATAAAGCCCTCGAGGAAATCCTACCTCGCCTCATTACCACACCATCTGACCCAGATGAACTAGTTTCCAACTGGGACCACGCTCTCAAATCTGCTGCCTCCACTCCAACCACAAGAAAAAACCCCAAGAAGCGAGAAAATGCACCATGGTACACCAACGACCTTAGGGCATCGCTCCTTCACCTACGCAAGCTCGAAAGACACTGGCGCCATACCCGGTCTTCTGAATCCCTATCTACATACACCTCGTACCTACAAAAACATCGAGTGATGACAATGAAAAAAAGAAAACAATACCATGCAGATATACTAAAGAGACCGCTGAACAAACCCCATGACCTGTTCAGCATAGTGAAGTCACTAACAGGTGACCCAGCTCCAGCCCAAACATCTATGCCTCACCCACAAGATTACGCCATCTACCTACAATCAAAGATGATCCAAGCCAATAAGACGACAACCCACGCAATCCCCCCTACCCCATGTGAAACCCCTCTACTCAAATTTTGCGAGGTATCCAACAAGGAGATACAAGATATTATCACATCCATTAACCTTACTACCGCCCCTAGTGACCCGTGTCCAGCCAGCTGGATTAAAGAATTGCGCCATGAGCTCAGTCCTGCTATAAGCCAAATCACGAACCAATCCCTCTCCACGGGATCCTTCCCACAGAGCCTAAAATTTACTTCAATCCGCCCACTGTTAAAGAATAACAAACTTGATCCTTCCAAAGTGGAATCTTTTCGCCCAATATCAAGCATCCCCCTGCTCGCCAAAATCATCGAAAAGGTAGTCCAACGGCAGATACAACAACATATTGACACTGCAGCTCCACTGGACCCATCTCAACATGGCTTCAGAGAAGCACATGGTGTCGACACCATCCTCACAACTCTCTTCAATGATCTGGTTACAGGATTAGATAACACCCGCCACGGATTTGTCCTCATCTTCATGGACATTGCTGCGGTCTTTGACTCAGTCAACCACGAAACGCTGATACTCCGTCTCATGGAAAAAGGAATACAAGGCTCAGCTATAACATGGTGCAAGTCCTACCTGGCTGACAGGTGGCAACAAGCCTGAACAGGCCCCAGGACCTCTGATCCTTTCCCGCTCAATCAAGGTGTACTTCAGGGCTCGTCTCTATCTGCATTAATGTTCAACATCTATATGCAGCCAATTTGTGCCTTAATCCGATCCTTTAACATCCAGTGCCTAGTCTATGCAGATGACATCCTGATCTACTCCCCATTCCTGATCGATCAACCAGACTTTTCAACAATATCAAGTTGTTTCGAAGCTGTAGCAGAATGGCTTTCAGCACAGAACCTAAGGATCAACCACAGCAAAATGGATGTCCTATTCCTTACCAAGAACCAGAAGTTCACCCCACCCTCCACACTACAAATAAACAATGTTGAGCTGATAGCAAAATCAACAATCCGCTATCTAGGCATCACGCTCGACCAACGGCTCGATATGTCTACACACGTGAAGAACACCACAAAAGCAATTTACCATAAGATCCAGATACTACGTCACCTGCGCCCCCTACTGGACTTTAACGACTACCGTACAATCTTCCAAGCCTTGGTGCTCCCACATCTGGATTTCGCAAACATCGTCCTCCATGGCCTCCCTCAGTCGACACTAGGCCCTCTCCGCCTTGCAATGAATGCCGCAGCAAGGGTACTTGCAGGTACATTGAGAGCTGACTCCAGTCATGATGGACCTCCACTGGCTTCCGCTTCAAGCTAGAATCCAGTACAAGTCCCTAGTGCTGACATTCAAAGCTCTAAGGAACCAGACCCAGACGCCCATCAGCAAACTCATTCAAAGCTGACCGATCAACAGAATCAGAAGATCTAACCAAGCAAACACCCTGGAGGTCCCCAAAATACTAACAAAGTGCACAAAGGCTACCGCTAACAGGGCCTTCTCCATATTTGCACCCATGGCCTGGAATGCCCTTCCTACTGAGCTCAGTAACATTCCAGACCTATCGTCATTTAGAAAAGCCCTCAAACACCACCTCTTCCTAACCCATTACCCAGAATCCAACCCCAGAAAACAACCAAATAACTCTACACCCTACTCCACTCCATCCACAACCCAACAACATAAAGAGAACAATTAGATCTACCACTATGTCCCCTCTCCTGTTTAACGTTTAACATTGTTGTGAACCGACCTATATTATGTAAACAAGCAGTCAGTATAACCCCATGCACAACTTCATACTCTGTAAATACCTATTCTGTAAATAGTTACCCCAGTTCACCTCCAAGTTATCTTGTTCCTTGTTCAATGTAAACTCAACTGTCATGTGACATTGCAGTATGTTTTGTTCAATTGTAAACCACACTGATTTTAATAGCGCGGTATATAAGAAAAGTAAATAAAAATAAATATAAATAAAGAAACTGGATCCACTGGCTCTCTCCAAGGTTAGTCAAATACCGCCGGCCCCATGCAGATTGCAGCTCCCCTTTCTCACATAGCAGGAAAGCCCCTATCTTTCCTGTTCACTTCTTGTTACTAGAGCAGCCTTCCCATTGGCTGGATTCTGACACAGAAACAACTTCTAGGCAGGGCAGGCTCACAGCTCACACAAGCAGGGGTGAGAAAGAAAGAACTGCACAAATATTTTTAACTCTGGCTAAAATGCTTGTATAGCTTCATTCTTCTGACTTTAGGGCATAAATGTAAAAACCTGTCAAATGCTGAAAAAAGTCAGACAACCGTCAATTCTAACATCTTGAGATTAAATATGTGTGTCCTAGGCATATGCCTAGTTTGTCTATGCTTCAGTCTGACTCTGAGCATTAGCCTGCATTTAAGCGCTGCTGCATCCCGCTCCCCTCTGACCCAGGCTTCCTGTTGGAAGAGGTGGCACACAGCAACGCTTAAGCTCTGGCCTGCACCACACTGAGTAGCGTTGAAGTGATGCTCTCATACTACATGGGATCCACACTGCCATCTCCCTAATCCTGCTACCATCCTGCAGAGTCCTCTGTATATTAGGTTTTCATTCTAGCCCCTCCCTCTACCTTCAGAAGACTCCTTGACAGAGTGGGACTACCCATTTCACAAGTAACCCTGTAGAAGGGTTGAACTGAAGGGAAAGTGATGGGTAAAGCTCAGGTGGCATGACAAACAACTTGAGACATCCATTCTCCAAAAACATTCTTGGCACGGTGCAGCAGCATCTCCTATATCCCTGAGGCATTACACACAGCATCAGCTTCCTGAGCTGTGTAGGATCAGTATCATGGCATGAGCTGCACAAATCCCCATACAGTAGATCTTGCAGTTCATTTATTTATTTTTATTTATTTATTTACATTCTCTTATATACCATGCTATTCTGCATCAGTGCGGTTTACATTGAACAAACTGAAATTACATTGAACAGGGCATTATAACTTGGAGATAACTATTTTACAGGGAACATGGGCTATGGAGGGTTAAGTGGCTTGCCCAAGACCACAAGGAGCACCTGTGGGACTAGAAACCCCAATCCTTCCGGCCCAAGGTTGCTATCCTCTAGTGGGATTTGAACCCCCGACCTTCCGGCCTGAAGTACCTTGCCCCAACCACTAGGCCACTCCTCCACTCCACTGCTATGAGACTGGCACATAAAGGAAATGCTCATATGTTAAGCATCACTCCTCTTGCTAGTTGCATGGGGAAGAGTAGAGGATTATACAAGCTGTTTCAGCATTGTCACACTGTTGCTCCCACAAGACATATGTGGTAGGAGGGCAGAAGAGACATTAAGCCAAGCTATATCGTCACCATTGTGTTCTGCCCCTTCAGCGACACCTTCCACTATGCCAACTGGTTCTGATGTGTAACACTGTTCCTGGGAGTTGTCAGTTCATGCAGAGATAAAGTCTTACTCATTAGGGGTGTGTCACAGTCATTTGAAAGGTCTCTCACTCTTGCACTAATTGAGCCCCTTCTCTCAAGTATTAGAGTCTCATTGCCAGTGCACTAATCCTCAACATTCTTTCATGAGAGACAAGCCTAAGAGTAGTAAAACCAAGAGGCCAAACCACTAGGAGGAAACCTAAGCTCACCTTACTATGAATTGCCTCCCCCGCCCTCTCCCTTTTCCCTGTACCAGCAAGTACAGGTGCTGTGAAACCTATGCACATACTTTTAGCAACTAAATGGAGCGAGATTTTCAGCCCAGCGAATTTACCCATATTGCCTCTACTATCTCTGTATCTTTTTATGTTGCTTTTTTTCCTTTGCAAATCAATATTACAATTTAAATCTTTCAAGATTTATATCATTGGACACATTATCTGAAAAAAAATAATCACATACTTTTTGGAGTTCAATCTCACCCTCTGGAGTGCTAAATCCACTTTTTGGGATGGTTCACACTTGGCATCTCTGATTCATGTAAATGCATGGTTTGCACTCCTGATCGCACTAGCCCTGTAATCTAACAGGGAAAATGTATCAGTGAGTTCTGAAGCAGTTCGTGCAATGTGAGATTGAACCTGAAAGCGTTAAGAGAAAGGAAAACTCCTAGAAGCATAATAGAGAAAGAAATGCCAGGCTTCTAGAGAAGCTGCTAGATCCTGGGATGACTGAGACCCCCATTCATTCATGAAGGATTTCAAGCTAGAAACATAGAAACATGATGGCAGAAAAAGATCACATGGCCTATCTAGTCTGCCCTTCCATATCAAATACTAAAGTCCCTTCTTTTCCTTTGGAGATCCTCTATGTTTGTTCCAGGCTATTTTGAATTCAGATGATGTCCTCGTCTATACCACCTCCACTGGGAGACTATTCCACACTCTTTCCATAAATAAATATTTCCGCATATTACTCCTGAGTTTATCCCCTTTCACCCTCATCCTATGCCCCCTCGTTGCAGAGCTTACTTTCAATTGAAAAAGTCTCTCCTCTTGTGCATTTATGCCACGGAGGTATTTAAACATCTCAATCATATCACCCCTATCCCACCTTTCCTCTAACATATACATATTAAGATCTTTACTTCTGGCCTCATATGCTTTATAATGAAGACCACTAACCATTTTAGTAGCCACCCTCTGCAACAACTCCATCTTATCTATGTCCAGAATTGCATACAATACTGCAAATGCACTACAGACTTATACAGAGGCACTATAACCTTTTTTCCGCTGGCCATTCCTCTCCCTATGCACTCAAGCATCTTTCTGGCTATCGCCATTGCCTTTTCTACCTGTCTAGCCACCTTAAGATCATCAGAAACACGCCCAGGTCCTTTTCTTCTTTCGTGGACAGAAGTACTTGACCCCTACACTGTACCGCTCCCTTGGATTTTTGCAGCCCAAATGTATGACCCTGCATTTTTTAGCATTAAATCTCAGCTACCACATTTTTGACTATTCCTCAATCTTAGCTAGATCCTTCCTCATCTTATCTTCTCTTTCTAGGATGTCTACTCTATTACAGATTTTGTTATCAACAAAGAGGCAACCTTTACCTGACAACCCTTCTGCAATATCCCTAACAAAGATGTTAAAAAGAATCGGACCAAGGACAGATCCTCCGGCACACCACTGGTAACCTCCTTCTCCTCAGAGTGAACTCCATTTACCTGTACCCTTTGTTGCCTCCCATTCAACCAATTTCTAACCAAGTCAGTTACTTTAGGGTCCATCCCTAGATGCTCATTTCGTTCATAAGTTGCCTCTGTGCAACAGTGTCAAAGGCTTTACTGAAATCGAAGTATACCACATCTAATTTATTTATTCTAAATCGCCCCGCTACTTGTATTTATAGGTGTGGTATATTAAGGACATGAACAAAGATAAAGATCTAGGGCTCTCCCTTAGTCCAACTCCTTGGTCACCCAGTCAAAGAAATCAATCAGACTGGTCTGTCAAGACCTGCTTCTGATAAACCAAAGTTTTTGGGGGGTTTTAAGCTGTTGAAAATGTATAAAGATTTACCTGGCTTTCGAAAGAAGTAGCTGAAAAGGTGAAGAAAAAAAGAGGGAGGCCTTCTTGAAATACACGAGATTACAGAGAGAGGAAGACAGGCATGTATATTTGGAAAAAAACTTAAGAGAAGCTAGCAAAGTAGTCAGGAATGCAAAGATTTAAAAAGAGGAGGAAATAGCCAATGCAATAAAAGGGGGGGATAAGACATTTTTCAGATATGTTAGTGAAGAGGAAGGGCAAAAGTGGTATTGTCAGACTCAATAGTGAAGGGGAGGAATATGTAGAAGCTGATGCGGATAAAGCAGAATTGCTTAACAAATATTTCTGTTCTGTGTTCACAGATGAAGAACCAGGAACAGGACCTCAGAAAACACCCACAAACAGGAACAGAAGTGAGGGACATCTTGAACAATTTTCAGAAGACTGTGTTCGTGAGAAACTAGCTCAACTTAAAGTAGACAAAGCGATGAGACCGGATGGGATACACCCTAGAATACTGAAGGAACTTGGGGATGTTCTAGCAGCTCCAATGACTGACCTTTTCTATGCCTCGTTGGAGTTGGGAGTGGTGCCAAAGGACTGGAGAGAGGCTCATGTGGTGCCTTTACACAAAAGCAGAAGTAAGGATGTAGTTGAAAACTACAGGCCAGTTAGTTTAACTTCAGTGGTGAGTACATTATTGGAAACGCTGCTGAAAGACAAAATAGAGAGGTTTCTGGAGTCCAGCAGATTACAGGATCCGAGGCAGCATGGATTCACCAGAGGCAGGTCTTGTCAGACAAATCTGATTGATTTCTTTGACTGGGTGACCAGGGAGTTGGACCGAGGGAGAACCCTAGATGTGGTGTATTTAGATTTCAGTAAAGCCTTTGACACCATCCCTCACAGGTGACTTATAAACAAACTGAGCACACTAGGGATGGATCCTAAAGTTACTGCTTGGGTTAGAAATTGGTTGTGTGGGAGGTGACAGAGTACAAGTAAATGGAGCTCACTCTGAGGAGAAGGACGTTACCAGTGGTGAGCCCCAGGGATCTGTCCTTAGTCCGATTCTTTTTAACATCTTTGTTAGTGATATAGCAGAAGGGCTGTCGGGTAAGGTTTGCCTCTTTGCAGATGATACCAAAATCTGCAATAGAAAAGACACCCAGGAAGGTGTAGATAACATGAGGAGGGATCTAGCTAAGCTTGAAGAATGGTCTAGAATTTGGCAGCTGGGATTTAATGTCAAAAAATGTAAGGTCATGCATTTGGGCTGCAGCAATCCAAGGGAGCAATATAGTATAGGGGGTGAAGTACTTTTGTCCACTAAAGAAGAGCGGGACCTAGGCGTGGTTGTCTGATGGTAGAAAAGACAACGGCAAAAGCTAGAAGAATGCTTGGGTGCATACGGAAAGGAATGACTAGCAGAAAAAAGGAGGTGATGGTGCCTCTGTATAAGTCTTTGGTGCGACCTCATTTGGAGTATAGTGTGCAGTTCTGGAGACCGCACCTTCAAAAGGATGTGAACAGGATGAAGTCTGTGCAGAGGGTGGCTACTAAAACGGTTAGTGGTCTTCATTATAAAGCATATGAGGACAGACTTAAGGATCTTAATATGTACACCTTAGAGGAAAGTTCAATGCAAAACGTGGTGTATTGGAAGGAAACCTTTATTTCTCACAACATATGCCCAATTGCCCGACACAGGTCATGTTTCGAATCTTTCTTCGTCAGGGGGATACAGGCATACTATACATATAAATACATGAACAATAAATAATTAAAATAAAAATAAAAACATTTCATAAAAAATATATAATCATAAAGTTACAATTATAAATAACTAATTACATTGGATAATATAAATAACTAAATAAACAGCATAACAAGACAAATGAAATGTTGGAATGCCCAAAAGAAATAACAAACAATTGTCTGATAGTAAAAGCATCTAATGTGAAATTAAAATATAATTTAAAAAGAAAGGGTATGACCAATAAAAGACACATAGCAGATAAATGAATAAATAAATAATACTTCACCAGCACGTTCAATAAGGTTAAGCTTGTATTTAGCTAAGGGAAAGGAAAAAGGAGGTGATGTAACACAAAATCATTCCAAAAAAACATTCAAAACAGCATTAAAAAAAAAACAAAGCAGGAGTGAGGTCAATTGGCATGCATAGCCGGCTAAAATAATATTAAAATATTAAAATGGATTTTACAAAATGATAAATATTGTATAGAAAAAGAGGGGGGAGAGGAGGGAAAGGATGGAGGGGAGGGAGAGGGAAAGGGGAGAGGGATTGTATGGACAAAAACTTTAGAATTAAGCGAATCTAAAAAAAAACAACTTTAAGACACTTTAGATCAAAGCATGGGCTTAAATAGTGAATCAGGATATTTTTAAAACCATATAAAATTTAAGAATTAATATTGTGTAAAAACAGGAGTATATTAACAGACATCTGTATGGAGGATAAAACATTTATATTCTTCTACTTGCATGATTAGACCACTTGCAAAGCGCTCCTTAATACAAGTGATTCAATATTGAAAAGAGGGGTTTTTTTGAATTAAGCGCGTTCTGTGTGAGCTATGAATTATCCGATCGTGAGTATATTTTGAAAGGAGGGAATACTAAAAAAATAGCCATATAAACACCAAATTTGTGTACCAAACTACAAAATATGAAGTGACTTATGACCCAAAATAAACCAAGGATGGAGAGAAACAATGTGACCCTACTTGCAGAAACAAAAGATTTGCTTGCAGCAACGAAGGATAATGACACAGACTTCAATCTTAATATGTACACCTTAGAGGAAAGCAAGTTCTTCTACAAGGGGACATGGGATGAGGGTGAAGGGGGATAGATTCAGGAGTAATATGCGGAAATATTTCTTTAGGAAAGATTGGTGGATCCGTGGAATAGTCTCCCAGTGGAGGTGGTAAGATGAGGACATTATCTGAATTCAAAGCAGCATGGGACAAAGAGAGGATCTCTAAAGGAAAAAAGGGGACTGTTGTAGTTGTTGATATGGAAGGACAGACTAGATAGGCCATGTGGTTTTTTTCTGTCGTCATATTTCTATGTTTCTAACATGAATGTATAATGTACAACTGCAGTCTGTTCACGTGAATTCTGATGCTAACATTAGGTAGGGATGTACATACAGTATTCAGATTAAATTGGAACCCGTCTGAACTGAGGTACCGGAGCTGAAAAATCAGAGATGATCTAGGATACTCACTGAATCATTTCCAGTAAACCTGAGTCAATCACATCTGGACTTTATACATAAATCCATACCTGATGTCCATATTTACCCAGTTCATATTTTTGACCTGGTCCTTATTTGAGTAAATGCAAATTCATGCTTGCATTAGATGTATGGGACATCATGTGCCGTTTCCAAATAATTTCAACAATTTGAATCTATGATTACTCACGAAAATCCAAAACAATTCAAGTAAATACAGATTCTTATAAAAATAATCCCAAATCAAATCATATTCAAACCATGTTGAAACTTTCCTGTTTATCCAAATCAATACAAATATCTATAGAGATGAGTCTAGCCTCGTGCCTCCTACTGCACTTTCTGCATCTCCTTGGTGTGCAGTCCAGTTGCCCATTTGACTGATCCTGGAGTAATGGTGAGATTGTCTCATTACCTTCAATTCAGGCGCCGCTTTGTGATTTTTTCTTTATAGAGGCAAGGAGATGGAAGGAGCTTGATCATGGCATTCAAGGAAGTGGTGTACAATGCAGAACGTAATGATAGCACATCAAGATCGAGAAGCTCACTCTCATCAACAAAGAACATCTGGATGGAGTGGAACCTGTAGAATTTTCTAGGAAACATCTGCTGTTACTGCTTAGAGCTTTCTTTTTAAATAGTCTTTCTCCTCCATCATCTCACAATGCCTCCTTAGTCAGTGTTGCCTATGCCTAAGTCTGTGCCTGGGCAGGAGCAGAAAGGAAGGAAGAGAGATGGCATGGATGCCATGTTTGTTTTGAATGCTTGTGCATAGGGACACAGTAGGGACCTGACCACCAGGTGGAAGACATTGAATTGAGAGTAGTAAAAGGAATCCTCCTACAGAACAAGCTGAGAAAAAAGATTCTCACAGTAAACTCTCAGCAAGTGGAAAGCTTCTTGTGGTAATGATGAAAGAGATCAAAACATCTCAAGACAGACAGCAGGAATAAGCAAAATACTTTCAATTGATCTTTGCAGTTTTCTGGGTCAGGCTGCATCTTAGTAACTGGAACCGATATTTCAGCCACCATGCTATGGTTTTCTTCACGGTGAAGTGATTATGCAGTGGATGTCTGTTCTGTTAGAAAGTAGTCTTATGTTTATGTTTATGTTAATTTTATTTGATAAACCGCCTTTCTGAAACAAGCAAAGCGGTGCACAATATACAAGCAAACAGGAAAGGCCCAAAGGCCAGTAAAATGGAAAGGAAAATTTACAATGGTTACAGGAGAGAAGAGAGAGGAGAAAGACAGGACAGGACAAGGAAGGGACAGTTTCAGGGAGGAGATAGAGCTTAAAGCGGGTCACACAGAGGGGAGGGAAGGTCGAAGGCTGTGGAGAAAAGGTGAGTTTTCAGGTCTTTTTTGAAGGTGTTGTGGTTGGACTCTAGGCGGAGGGATGAGGGAAGGGAATTCCATAGGGCAGGTCCTATGAAAAAGAAGGCGGAGGAACGCGTGGATTGCAGATGGGCAAGGAAGGGCGAGGGAAGAGTGAGACGATTGAGGTGAAAAGAGCGGGGAGTGTGCCTGGGAGAGTGGAAAGAAATAAGATCTGCTAGATACTGTGGAGTATTAGTGTGGAGGATTTTATGTACAAGAGAAAGCAGCTTATACTGGGTGCGGAAAGAGACAGGTAACCAGTGAAGGTGGAGGAGCAGAGGTGTTATGTGATCCCGGGGGGAAGAGTGAGTGAGGAGGCGGGCAGCGGTGTTTTGGATCCTCTGGAGGCGGGTTAGCTGGAATTTAGATAGACCTATGAGAACTGTGTTGGAGAAGTCCACCCGTGACATGACCAGAGACAGTAAAAGGGTAGTGAGGGCCGATGGGGAGAGGAAGGGGCGTATTGCTCGGATTTGGCGGAGAAAGAAGAAGGATGTCTTAGTGAGGTGAGAGACATGGGCTTGGAAGGAAAGATCAGAATCGAAGTGTACACCTAGGTACCGAAAAGTAGAGACTAGGGTGACAGGGGTGTCGGAGAAAGAAGGTGCCAGCGAAGGGGGTGGATTGCCATAAGAGAACCAGATTGCAATGGTTTTGGTGAGATTGAGATGAAGGCAGTTCTGTGTCAACCAAGTGGCCACCGCGGAGAGACAGGAATTTAGTGGGGAAAGATCCGGGCAGGAGGGGGAGGTGTGATGGAGGAGGACTATGTCGTCGGCATAATAGAATGCTGATATACCAGATTGCTGTATTAGCAGAGCGAGGGGGGCCAGGAAGAGGTTGAAAAGTAAAGGCGCCAGGACTGAACCTTCAAACTGGATTGATGGGATTAAGGCAGCCTGATCCAGAACACTGCAAACATCATCATACTAGCTGCAGAAGTTCAAAAGAACATACTTTAAATTTCTTTGTTTCATGCTTATCCTTATTGCACACAGCTTTGAGGAAGAGATTTATAAGCGCTTTAAAAAATAAACAAATCCCTTGCATTTCCATGCAATGCTAACTAGATATGTAGGTAAAAATTCAAATTTCGACCAATTTTGGAACCACAGCTTTGCAGTTCTCTGCACATTTTCCAGGTCCAGACCACAGTGAAAGTGTGCTGCCAAAAAGGGAACTTATCATTCTTGACAATGAGAGGCTACAATTCAAACTTATACAATTGCCATTGGTGTTGGTTAGATAAGTGCTTCTCTTTAAAATTTCCCAACTGTGCAATGGCTATCTTTGGGGCATATATGTCATTGTTTAGTCATATTTTAGGGGCTGGATATTTAAAGGATTTATGCTTCTAACTTGAGAGTTATGCTCCTAAATTGCCTTATTTGAATATTTACTAGAGCCGAGTACCTAAATTTATGCTCAAAATTTCTCTTAACCCCTAAATTCAGAAGCATAAAAAATAGGTAGCTATAAATTTAGGGCAGGGGAAAAAATTTAGGCGTTTAACATCAATTTTCAGGAATTTAACATCAATTTTCAGGACTAGGCTCATAAATTTAGACATATAAATGGCAGGCCCAAATTTTTAATAACATTTAAGCTCCTAAATTAATTACCCGTGGTAGCACAGACCCAATGCCACCCTCTTCAGATACCTCCACCCGAACATACCAAGACATTACACAAGTTTGGCAATATCAATAACCAAAAACCAGCATAACAAGCCTCAGTGGATCAGGTAGCTCACCAGCCATATTACTAGCAAGGTGAGACCCTCACTGGCCATCGCCATGCTCTCATCCATGGCCAAACCATAACTGCTCCCTCCCCCCATTGGGCCAAACTTGCCATGTTATTAGCAAAGGAAGGCCATCTTCTAGGTAACTGGTACGGCCTCCCCAACCTCATATTTCCGGGCCGAGATGCCTTGACTGCAAACCAGCCGTGGAGTTCAACCAGCACTGGATCCTGGAAAACCTCTGGGACCCTCCACTGGTGCAGGGCAAAAATCAAGGCCTCTGGCTGCCCCCCCTAAAGCTGATACTAGTGAGTGTCTCTCTGAACCATCAATTCCAAGGCCTTCTGCCAATAGTTGAGGAGTAAATCCTGCCCTACTGGGGACGGGTTCACACCATCTTGCCTAAATAGGCCCGCACATTCGGCATCAGCCCATGAGTGCATTATCTGATAACCCCCTTGCTCGCACACCCAGTGCCCAATCTGGCAGTTAATCTTGGCTAACCCCCTTGACTAGCACTGCTGGTTCCAACAGAAAGGCCATGGAATGATGTTGGACAATAACAATAGAACACCAGGAAACATTCGCAATGCCTCTGTCAGGTCCTTCTTAGCCACTCTGAAGATCTGCTTACAGATCCAAACATAGAGATCCCCACAGGCAGAATCTGCCACAAATTCTCTGACCCGAAAAGCCCCAAAGAAGGCCAATGAGAATGTTGCTCGGAAAAGGGTCACCTCATATGTAGATTCCGCTACCTCCAACAGCACACCACACAGCTGTAGGAGCAAGTGGCGAGTAATCAGATGTCTGGAATCACATGGAGTCGGTGAGGATCGTTCCCAACCTTGCAGGATTCTACAGACCATGAATCCCCCCACTGGGGAGGGGTGGCCTGCACGGAGCAGCAGGTGCACCTACTCTTGCCATTTTACTGGGCAGACTAGATGGACCATACTGGTCTTTATCTGCCATCATTTGCTATGTTACTATGATACTATAGACTACCCCAGTCCACTGCCCTAGAGAAAAAGGCAAAGCTGGCCAAGTGGGCATGCACAGCTATCTTGGAGAACCCTCAGTTTTTGAAGAAGACAATATACTGGCCCAGGAACTGCTCAGGTACTCTGCTCTGCTGCCATCCCTGGGAGATCAGGAAGGAATAGGATGCCACCAAACCATATCCTCTGCAATATGCAGACCACGTAGCCAGCACCAATGACTTCTTCAGGAGATTCAGCATTCCCACCGGCCAATCCGCCAAAAGTGCTCTGGGACCGTGTACCCCTCCGCATCCGCTTCTGGTGCCAAGATCCAGAACTGAGCACATTTGAAAGAGAGTCAGCAATTTTGTTAATGCAACCTGGAATATGCTGGGCCTAGCTGTGATATTCAAATACAATACCTCCGTGGCATAAATGTTCAGGGAGAGAGCCTCTTTCAATTGAAAGCAAGTTCTGCTACGAGGGGACATGGGATGAGAGTGAAGGGAAATTCCTTTTTGGCTTGCCGCCATCATCTTCACTCTCCCCGTCCGGGTGAGAGCAACGCCGCTGCCTGGCCTGCCCTCCCGAGCAATTACTCCGGCCCAATTCGGGGCTGTGGGAGTGGGAGGAGCAGAGAGCAGCTTGAAAAAGCAGCTGCTGCCGGCGGGAAATTCCTTTTTGGCTTGCCGCCATCATCTTCACTCTCCCCGTCCGGGTGAGAGCAACGCCGCTGCCTGGCCTGCCCTCCCGAGCAATTACTCCGGCCCAATTCGGGGCTGTGGGAGTGGGAGGAGCAGAGAGCAGCTTGAAAAAGCAGCTGCTGCCGGCGGGAAATTCCTTTTTGGCTTGCCGCCATCATCTTCACTCTCCCCGTCCGGGTGAGAGCAATGCCGCTGCCTGGCCTGCCCTCCCGAGCAATTACTCCGGCCCAATTCGGGGCTGTGGGAGTGGGAGGAGCAGAGAGCAGCTTGAAAAAGCAGCTGCTGCCGGCGGGAAATTCCTTTTTGGCTTGCCGCCATCATCTTCACTCTCCCCGTCTGGGTGAGAGCAACGCCGCTGCCTGGCCTGCCCTCCCGAGCAATTACTCCGGCCCAATTCGGGGCTGTGGGAGTGGGAGGAGCAGAGAGCAGCTTGAAAAAGCAGCTGCTGCCGGCGGGAAATTCCTTTTTGGCTTGCCGCCATCATCTTCACTCTCCCCGTCCGGGTGAGAGCAACGCCGCTGCCTGGCCTGCCCTCCCGAGCAATTACTCCGGCCCAATTCGGGGCTGTGGGAGTGGGAGGAGCAGAGAGCAGCTTGAAAAAGCAGCTGCTGCCGGCGGGAAATTCCTTTTTGGCTTGCCGCCATCATCTTCACTCTCCCCATCCGGGTGAGAGCAACGCCGCTGCCTGGCCTGCCCTCCCGAGCAATTACTCCGGCCCAATTCGGGGCTGTGGGAGTGGGAGGAGCAGAGAGAAGCTTGAAAAGGCAACCCACTTACAGGCAGGCCCGCGCCTGTCGGGCCCGCGCCGGAGGGCCTCGCCAGAGGGCCCTTTGGCGTGGCCCTTAGGTCGGGGCCCACTGGTTGGGGCTGAACACAGGGCAAGAAGCGATTGTGTGGGAGCACATAGTCTATCGCATAAAAAGAAACGCCACCGGTAGGAGACAGCCCTTTTCCACTATTGCAGCCACGCAATCCTGGGGAGAAAAACTGTAACCTAATAAAAAAAAAAAAAAAAAAATCAGCAGCTATCCTCAGCACAGCTCTCCCAGGAGGGATTGAGCTGCAGCGTTCTTGTGATCCACCTCCAACCACCTCAACAGCCCAATCGAGACAGACCAAAATTCGACCTGCTACCGCCAATACACAGCAAGTATACCACGATTCGCTCTTGATCAACTACACCTCATGGACTAATACCTACACCTGCATATGCTCTCACCAGTATACACTGTTACCATACTTATATTTATTGTTCTTACAGCTACTATCGTCAGTGACCTGTACTATATCTACCTACAGTTACTGTCGTCAGTAACCTGTACTATATCTATCTACAGTTACTGTCGTCTCCACTCAACACTTATGTATTATCACTAGTAGCCAGATAATATACTACTAAATAGTAGCCATATATATCGTACTGTTGTCAGTAGATGATCATATTATTGAAAGTAACAAATTTCACTGTAATGTTGATTGTACCTAACAACTGTTGTCAATAGAACTATAATATTGTTACCAAGAGGTAAATATACTGTTGAAAGTATCTAATCTTACAGTTGCTAATAGTACTATAATATTGACAGTAACAAATTATACTATTGTCAGTACATGAATACACTTTTGACAGTAAATAATATCACTGCTGCCAAAATTATATGCTGTTGCCATTAGACACATACACCAGAGGCCTCTAATCCCTGCTGAACTCCCTCCTGCACAACTCCATACACATAATGTATCCCGCTAAATTTGCAAACCTCCCTCTCACTTTCCTACTGATAACTCTCATAACCCAACACATACATACATACAATACCAACCAAAGCCCTTACAATAACATCCCCATCATCCACAATCACTACAGGAATCCTTATAATAACATCCCAACCACCCATAACCAGCATCAAAACCCAACACACAGCAATACATACTCAAACCCCAACTATCTTCATTCGCGCAACAACGCTGACAAACCCCTCCATAGACTCATACAAATAAAACCCCAACCCTATAGCACAATAAACAAACAAGCTAATAACTCAAACTCTAACCTACAAATCATCTTAATAAACATCCGTTCTTTAAGAAATAAAATACCAATAATCAATGATATAATAAAGGACACATCCCCAGATGTTATCTGCATCACTGAAACATGGCTCACACCCACAGACACCATACTACTAAACCAGTTAGCAACACAGCAATATGACATATTCAACTGTCATCGGAATATAAAAAGAGGAGGAGGCGCTTTAATACTCACCAAAAAAGACCTAAAATTCACCCTAACAAACTTAAACAATATAGACGGAATAGACTTTGTCAATATAGAAAATAGAACCCTTGCCCTCGCCCTCATCTACCGACCCCCATCATCTGATCAAAATAACCTCGCCCCTATCCTAGAACATGCTTGCACAGCATCTCAAAGCAAACCACTCATACTCCTTGGTGACTTGAACCTTCCATCACTGACCAATTCACAATCAAATAACTTCATAGAAGCTATGACACAATTGGGATATACACAAATAATACAAGCCCCCACACACAATAAAGGTAATATACTTGACCTAATCTTCCTTCCCTCTATGCTCTACAATCACCAACCACACACCACTCCAACCATAACCGAAGTACCATGGTCTGACCCAATGTTCCCTCTAATTTTCTGTAGGCTGTGTGCGCATTAAATATCAGCTGTGCGGCATTTGAAGGAAGGTTAAATTTTTTGTGCGCTACATAACGACACTTGGAATTATATACTTTAAAATTTGACTACACATTAGAATACAGTATGTACACCACATTGATGTTAATCAAATTAAATGAAAATAGACGATTACTAAATGAAGCGGAAAATTTCTAGTAATTACAATCACAAATGTGGTATTTCAGTTAATTTTTATTGAAAGCCATTGTTATTCCATGTAAATAATATATGTATGGAAGAAGAGTTCGGTGTCCTACATGGAGTGGTGGGTTCACCTCTAAACAAAGACATGGGGAGAGGTGGCCTGCACAGAGCAACAGGTGCACCTACTCTTGCCATCTTGCTGGGCAGACTAGATGGACCATGCTGGCCTTTATCTGCCGTCACTTACTATGTTCTCAAAATTTCTCTCTTCGATCTTTCAAATGTACCCAGTCTGAATAAATTTTATCAAGGTCTACTGATCTGCCATCTTGAAGATGACTCTTAACACGCATCAACATTTCCAAATGTTCGAAATTTAAGCGATTCCTTATTTTGGTTTTTAAACTGTTCATCAAGCTGAAATCACGCTCACAATCTGCACTAGAAGCCAAAAATGTTCCACCAATATCCACAATTTTGCTAAATCTGCAAAGTGAGCATTCTGAAACACCAAAGTCACCATATCTGTAAAACTGTTTATCAGTTTGCTTTTGATTTTTTCTGCGACTAAAAACTTGAAGTCATTGTACTGCTGAATAACAATATGTTCCTCCATAAGAAATTGTTTAGACTTTAAGCAGAGTGATCGGACGTTTTCAATTCCAAATTCATAATCACACTGTGCTATTGCTGTCAAGTCAAAGCAGACCATTCCTCAATTTCATTTTCAGGAAATCTTTCCCCTAAATGCAAGGTTGTGATTAATGACAAAATGGAAGCGCACCTCTGTGTTCCAATATGCAATTGAAACCAATCTGTGTCATTTTCCATTCCTTTCCTTATCATACCTAGGATTCTATTTGCTCTCTTGGCCGCCGCTGCACACTGGGCCGAGGGTTTTAACATGGTATCCACAATGACGCCTAAATCTTTTTCCTGGGTGGTGGTTCCTAATGTGGAACCTTGCATCGTGTAACCATAGTTTGGGTTGTTCTTCCCTAGGTGCATAACCTTGCACTTCTCCACATTAAATTTCATCTGCCATTTTGATGCCCAGTCTTCCAATTTATCACGATCCTCTTGCAATTTTCCACAATCCTCTTGGGTTTTAACAATTTTAAATAGTTTTGTGTCATCTGCAAATTTGATAACCTCACTCGTTATTCCACTTTCCAGGTCATTTATGAATATGTCAAAAAGCAGCAGACCCAGCACAGATCCCTGGGGTACACCACTATTCACCTTTCTCCATTGGGAAAATTGGCCATTTAGCCCTACCCTCTGCTTTCTATCTTTTAACCAGTTCCTGATCCACAATAGTACACTGCCTCCTATCCCATGACTCTTTAGTTTTGCCAAAAGTCTCTGATGAGGGACCATGTCAAAGGCTTTCTGAAAGTCCAGATACACAATATCAACCGACTCACCTTTGTCCACCTGATTATTCACTCCTTCAAAAAAACATAACAGATTAGTAAGACAAGATCTTCCTTGTCTAAAGCCATGTTGGCTGTCTCTCATTAGGCCATGACTATCTACATGCTGAGTAATTTTATTCTTAAGGCACCTAGTTTTGAAAAATCAGTATTAAGCTCCTAACTTCCTTTCCTTCCCTAAAATTTGCCCCCATTGCCACCCACTTTTTATGCTCCTAACTTTAGGAGTTTAGTGAAGTTTTAAGAAAATATTTAGGCACTCAGCCCTAGTACATTTTCAAAGAGACCAATTTCGGAGCATAACTCTCAAAGTTAGGAGCATAAATCCTTTGAATATTAAGCTCTTGGATTTCAGAAACTGCACCATCCTCTGCTTTAGCAGCATTTCCATTAATTTATTCACTACAGAGGTCAGACTAACTGGCCCATAGTTACCAATCTCTTCCTTACTTCTGTCTCTATGGACAGGAGCCACATTTGCCTATCTCTAGTTCTCTGGGATTACTCCTGACTCTAAAGAAGCATTGAAAAGGTCAGACAGCGGAGCTGACGGCACATCCTTCAATACCCAGGGATGAATTTGGTCCGGCCCATTGCTTTGTCCATTTTAAGTTTAGCTAGCTTACCATCTTCTGAAAATAGTTTTGAGTTCTACTTCATTTCCATTTCTATTTGTGTTTTCGTAGGTCCCATTTTCAGCCCTTCATCTATGAGAAATATTTATCAAGCAATTCTGCTTTATCTTCATCAGCCTCTACACATTCCTCCCCTTCATCATTAAGTCTCACAATTCCACCTTTGCACTTCCTCCTGTCACCAACATACCTGAAAAAAATGTCTTGCCCCCATGTTTTACCATACTGGCTATTTTTAATTACATTAGCATCTTTGCTTTCCCGACTACTTTACCAGCTTCCCCAGATACTGCTGTTTGTCTTCCTTTTTCTGTGCTTATAATTTATTAAGGTTAACCTCTTTATCCCTACCTTTTCAGCTACTTCGTTTGCAAATCCTATCAGCCTCCTTTTCCTCTTACTTTTTCTTTCCTAACAAAAAGGTTCATTGTAAACTAAGCAAATGAAGGTTCTCAGCAGAAATCCTGAAAAGACCGCGAAGGAGAGTCCCCCCTCGAGCCCCCTTCCTGCTCAGTACCAAAGTCTTCAGGAAACAGCCACAAATCTCCCACACAGCTGCTAGGCCTTCCTCAACCAAGCAGCCCGCAGCCGTGTGCTCAAAAACACCTACAGAGGCCTTCTGCCTAACCCGGCACCTCCCAGCTCCCGAAATTAGCAATCCAGACTGGCAACCCTACCTGCACTGTCTCTGCCATTGCCTCCGTTCTGCGAAAGGGGCTGCGATGCTGCCTGTCTGCCCTGCGTTCAGCCGTGCTCCCCAGCTTCGGTGACGAGGGCCTGGAATCGCTTCCTCCGGCTCAATGCAGACCACACAGATGACCAGGGCAGGGAATGTGAAGCCACGTGGCTGGCTGGTGGTGCCTCAGACAGCCTCCTCTGCCCCCCTCCTCCTAGTCCTAGGCTCCTTACTGCCCTCCTATTGGTCGAGGTCGGACTCATGACTCATGTCACGTGTGAGAGGAGAAGAGGACTCAGAAGTGATGTAGATCGCCGGCGCAGCCACAGCGCTGCATGGTCTTTAAACATCCAAGATTTGAAATGAAATGAAGTGAAAAAAGCCAAAGCAGATCCTTGTGCGCTCTGTTTTAATTTGTGTGCGCTCGCTCGGAGAGGTGTGTGCGCGCGCACACGCGCACAGCTTAGAGGGAACAGTGGTCTGACCACTACCTTATTACAACTTACATATCAATACAAGCCCCAAAAAACCCCACAAACAAACCTACTTACACTACACGATTCGCACACTTTAATAAGAATACATTCCTCAATGAAGTATTACCCAAACTCAACACAAACTCATCAGACATCAATTCAACCATATCATATTGGAATTCAACCATTCAAAATGCAGCTGCCCCCACACAAGTCTTACATAGACAAACAAAAAAGACTGAAAAATGGTTCACGAAAGAGCTAACAAAACTAAAAAAAGAGCTAAGGAAACAAGAAAAGAGATGGCGGAAAACAAAATCGGATGATAACAAATCCCAATACATGATATTACTTACTGGATACAAAAATGCAATCAACAAATCAAAAAGAGACTACCACTCTAAAGTACTAAACTCAGCCATCAACCGCCCGAGAGAACTATTTGCGATAGTAAAAACACTAACTAAAACTAATAACACCGAGCCTAAACAACCAGCAATAAATGTACACACACTTGCAACACACTTTGCAGCGAAACTAAAAAACAAAACCACTACTCTGACACCAATATTCACAAGCACTAAACACATAAACGAATGGACAAACTTCCACATAATAGATCAAAAACAACTCCTTAAAATTGTAACAATGATCAACACAACAACCTCCCCACTAGACCCATGCCCTGTATCATGGATTAAATGTGTGAAGGAGGAACTGGTGCAAAATCTACAACACATAGTGAACCAATCTCTCTCACAAGGCATAATGCCTAATGCCTTAAAACTCACAACACTTAGACCAATATTAAAGAACAACAAGCTTGACCCTAAAGACCCGAACTCATACAGACCCATAGCCAGCATCCCATTTATAGCTAAAATAATAGAAAAAACAATTCAAATACAGTTACAAGAACACATTGATGAACATAAACCACTTGACCCACACCAATTTGGGTTTCGCCCATTCCATGGAGTAGAAACTCTACTAATCACCCTAATGGATTTCCTCATCAGAGGTACAGATGACAACAACCAAGGCTTCCTACTTCTATTTATAGATATTTCTGCCGCATTTGACAATATTAACCACCCCACACTGATCAACAGACTTCAAAGCTTAGGTATAGGCGGGACTGTACTGGATTGGTTCAAGTCCTACATATCAAACAGATTAATACGCGTACAAATCGACCAAGAAGCATCAGAACCATTCCCTCAAGGCCAAGGAATACCCCAAGGGTCAGCCCTCTCCGCCCTCCTGTTTAACCTGTATCTACAACCAATAACAGACATATTTAAAAAACATAGGATTAACCACTTTATCTACGCTGACGACATCATGCTCGCTATCCCTATAACCACTAAAAACCCCTCATATGATACTCTATCAGAATGTATGACTGAAACCTCCTCCTGGTTAGAATATAACTACCTCAGCATCAACCTCAAAAAAACGGAAGCAATGTTCGTAACGAGGTCATCAAACACAGAGAACACCTTCCCTGAAACAATCACAATTAACAAAACATCCATACCTGTTAGAAAGGAAGTAAAATATTTAGGTGTTATAATAGATCACACACTCACCATGCTACCACACATAAAACAAACCGTAAAAACTATCTACTACAAGCTAAAAACTATACAGCATCTAAGGCCACTCCTAGAAACACAAGATTTTAGATCTGTAGTAAATACACTAATCACCCCCCACTTCGACTACTGCAATAGTCTATTAATAGGCCTCCCTCAAAAATACACATACCTTCTTCAAAGAGCTCAGAACATCTGTGCAAAAGTAACAGCCAAAGCACGTCTAACAGACCACGTAACCCCAATACTGCTAGAACTACACTGGCTCCCAATGAACAGCCGAATCAGATACAAAACTATCCTAACAACCTTTAAACTCATAAAAGACATAGCCCCCTCACATCTATCCACACTTCTGCAATCACCAAACAAAACTAGATCACACAGACAAAATGAAGCCTACTCTCTCATCACACCAAAAGCCATCAGGAAGACAAAGAAAACTACTAGCTCCAGAGCTTTCACTTTCACTGCCCCTACGCTATGGAATGACCTCCCAATAGACCTTCGCGTCATAAATGACCTCTATCAGTTCAGGAAAGAGCTAAAAACTTACCTCTTTACTGAACACTTTGAAATCCCATATTCCCCAAAACACCTCCATAACCATGGTAATACACACACGAACCCCCCTACTCAAAACTAACTCCCCTGTCATTAACCCTAAACACTTCCCCGATTTACGTCAAAAAAGGAAATAAATTCCATAACATACACAACCACTGTAAATATCCAATGTAAATAAGTTAATGGATGTTTGTATTATTAGTACAACTTGAAGTTTTGTTCAATGTAAACAGTTAAACTCAACCGTTCATTGTAAATAGTTAAATCTAATTGTTCAATGTAAATGTACACATCTGTGTACAGTTGTTAAAATGTTCCCTGTAAACCGCCCTTGATCGCTGGAAGGGGCGGTATAGAAATATATACATAAATAAATAAATAAATTCAGGAGTGATATGCGGAAATATTTCTTTACAGAAACAAGACAACAAAAAAGCATGCATCAAGGCTGCCACTTGTACACAGCATGGTGAATAACAGTTAATGACCTCAACTACTGTGGCGTTATCAAACCAAAAAGCCACCTTACAATTGTGTAATCTATCTGGCCACAACTCCAAAGCAACTGCTACTGGAAAGAGCTCCAAGAATATGATATTACAAGTGAGGCCAGAATCGTGCCATTCCTGTGGCCAGAATCGTGCCATTCCTGTGGCACACCGGGATCCTCAAAAGTAAATCGCAAAACTCAAACTGCCCGCTGAATCAGTGAACAACTGGAGGTCCACATTGGAAACCTCGGCATCCTGGAAAACCGAGGACCCATTGAAATCTGCTACAAAAGGCATCCCAGACCCATAAGTCCTCTCGCATACTTTTTGTCTCCCTGATGTGGTGGTGTGGCTTAGATACTCCTGCCGTAGCTGCCACCAATCATCACGAAAAGACAAGACCCATAGAAATAACCCTGCAGGCAAAATTCAAAGATCCAACCAAAGACTGCATCTCTTGCAGAGTTACCCTGCCAGCAGCACGCACTTCTGCCACCGAAGCCCTGAGCTTAAACACCTTTCCCAAGGGAAGACACGCGACCATCTCCATTAAGTCCAGCTCAATACCAAGGAAAGTGAGCTTTCTCTGATGCCAATGGAATGCCAAATTCCCAAGCCAGACTTAGAAACCCTTGCAAAAGGGCAGTGCATGCATCTGAATGAGTGGGGCCAACAAACAAGAAATCATCCAGGTAGTGAACAATATTGGGGATCCCAGTCTGTTGCACCAGAACCCAATGCAGAAAACTACTGAAATAGAACTGGTCCTGTAAAACGGAAACCCAGCAGATAGAAAGCGGATGGATGAATTGGCAGTAAACGGAAAGCAGACTCAATATCTACATTGGCTAAGAGCGCCCCTGATCCGCATTGTCAGACCAACAAGACTGCATCATCAAAGGATGCATAGCAAACTATGCAAGATACCTTAGGGATGTGGTCATTTACTGATGCCCCAGTGAGAAATGATAAATTATGGATCAAAGAAAATTTCTCTGGTTCTTTTTTGGGAACATCCCCAAGGGAGAAACAACAAATTTCAAGAAGGACTGCTTGATGAAAGGGCCTGCTACTCTACCCAAACCCAGCTCGACTGCCAACTTTCATTGCATGATGTCAGACATACGCTGGACAGAAAGCACATTGCGTGCCCAAATTGCAGTTACTGATCCCCGACAGGTATCCTAAAACCAACAAGAAAACCAAGTTCTAAAATTGCACCATCGCTTTGGTGTGGATAATGATGGAGCCATAACCGCATGGCCTTCACCCACACCGGTGTGGGGGCCCAACCAAAATCCTTTGGGTCACTTTGCAGAGGCTGAGGGGGTGGTTGGGGTTCCTTTTTTGTTACACTTAACAGCTGAGTGCTCCGCACTGCACAATGAGCAGACATAGTGGAATTTACAGTCAGTGAAGGGGCAAGTGGACTTATTAAATCGCCAACACAGGTCTCCTGCCCCACCTCCATTAGCCTTCTGCTATGACCCAATGACCCCTTGTGAAAAGGAATGACTCACCCCCAACATGGAGGCTAGCCACCCTCTCACAGATCCCCCCCATAGCTATACCTGAGCAGACTGACATGTGTGTCAGCCATAAGTTGATGTCCTGGGTACACTATGATAAATAAGCATTCTCTTCCATCTTATCCCTAATCTTCTTGTCGTAATTAAGATAGGCCCATCCCTTGTGCATCTGTGAAGCCTCAAAAATGGAGTCAGCATACGCCAATAGGGAGCCGTACTGCTCGGGGGCTTGATGACCCCAGACACTAGCTAGGCGCAAAAAAGCCCTGGTCAAATTGACAACACTACACGACACTTTCTTGATCCTGCCAGCCTTTTCGTCCTCTTTTCTCTTCTTCCTGCTCTCACTGGACCTCCTCTGCCCCTCCAAAAGACGGAAAATATCACTGTAGCGCTGCTTCCGTATTTTTCGCCGTAAGCCATGAGGGATACCTTCCCAGAGCTCAGAAATGATGGCTAGGGTGGGTGCCTGACCACTCATGACAGGAGCCTTTCAGATGTGTACTGCACCCCAGAGGAACTGGATGAACCAGAGGATTAATTGGACGGGGAGGTGGAGGAGGAAGAATCGGAGCGTCGCGTATCATTGCCACATGTGCTTACGCTTCCTAGAAGCCTTGCTAGCCAAGCACTCGCCCATTCAGTCTGCATGATCCTCCATGGCACCATCCCTAGTCCCGGATGATATCTCACCTGCCACAGGATGAAGTGGAGCTAATTCTGAGATGGGTGGAGGAAAATTGGGAGCCTAAGATGGAACCACATCACTCATGCTGCCCTCCTGGGAGACTAGCTGAGTACCAGGTTGCTCCAAGGTTTCACTGCCAGCTGGCCACAATCCGGGTCCTCCTCCAGGCACCCTGGAATTTGTGGACATCTGTGGAGCCTGTGGAAAAACCAAAGAAGAAACAGAAGGGGAGGGGACCAGAAACCAGCTGAGCCATGGCCGAAGCCCCAAACCACAAAACCCTGGAAGTGCCTGCGTCTTCCCCCCCCCCCCCCTTGCTCAATAATCCCAATGTGGACTTCCCATGCCAGGGTAGCCAAAGTGTATACCCAGTCAGCCCTGTGAATATGCAGGATGCCCCAACTGACCCCAAACACTCAAAGGCGGCACATCACTGGGGGTGTGACAAAGTCACGGCCACCAAAAGACCCCTACAGATAGCTTGAAGCAGCTGGAAAACCTGGACCTTAAGGCCACTCCAATGGAATGGAAAATGCAGAGGGCTCTGCCTTAATTAAATCAGAGGCACCAGCCTCATCCTTTACCTCTTCCATAGCCTTAGAGGAACCAAGATTGGCAGCATCCCTAAGGGTCACAGGGCTAACCTGAGCCCCTTTGCCACCATTACCCCCAGATGCAGGATTTAAACTAAACCCCAAGCCAGAAACTAATGCAGCCACAGAAAAAGGCAAATCCCTAGCCCTGCCTCCTCCTCTACCCCGAATAGGTTTCATGGTGGACCTTCCCCTGCCTCCTCTATGCCCCCTTGCTGCAGCTTGAACTAGGCCACACACCCCCATCACCACCGTCCCTGACACGAGGTTGCAAAGCACTTACCCTTTCAGGGAGTTCCTGAACGCTAGCCTCGGAAGATCCAGAAGAGTTGTACCTGGGAGTGCCTGGTTCTCCTCCCTGCGTGCACTGAAAAGAACCAGGGATGGGGTGGTGGAGGCCCCTCTCGCTGCTGCTGATTTTCCCTTCCGTGCCAGCATAATTAAAGGGCTCTGGCCCTCAAAGCTCACTGTGATTTCCTTGCTGTTTCCAGAGAGGGAGAGGGCGTGACTGCTTAAAACCAGAGCACGAGGACGCCGCACACAGGCACCACCTACCGTGGAAAGAAAGGCCGCCAGCCCCTGAGAGAAGCAGCCTACATGCATGCAAATCATCCAGCCACGGAGGTACCAGAGAGGGGGAAGAGGCAGGCAAGCCCCATATAAATAGGGTCACCCGCCCCCTCCCACCTCTCCCATTCGCTCTGCATCTATTCATTGGCTCCCACCCCATTTTCACATTAAGAGCCAATGGATTTAAAATTCTGCCTCCGCCTCGTCCTCTGCTTCCTCCCCCCCCCCCCCCACCCCACCAACGATTGTCCCATGCCGACTCCCCGACTCCATCACAAGGCTGTAGAGGGCCCCAGTTGGATTATGAGAGCCGAGGGTAAGAGAAAAATGTTGAAGAGAAGATAACCCTGAGATACCCCACACAATAGAGAATATGTGGAGGAAGCAGAAGATCCTTTCATGACACGGAAAGTGCACTATGAAACAAAAGAAGAGAACCATTGAAGAACAGTACCATAGAGCCCAATATCATGCAACCAGGAAAGAAGAAGATCATGGTTAACAAAATCAAAAGCTGCAGATACAGTAGATGCAAAGAGGCAACAATGGTAACATCGCCGTGATCCAGAGATTGATGAACTTCACTAAACATGGAGAGAAAGATGGTTTTAGTGGAATGACCAGGGCGCATTTCTAGCTTCCTGCGTGCATGTTAGCCATTTCCCAAACTTACTGTAGACATGTAGCTGCTATTAGTTAGCATCCTCTGTAGATATTTTAAACTCTTAATTCGGAGGAGGAAATAAACTAGGGATATTAAGGAGGATATCCCACTTAATTCCTTCTGTAAAAGGCTGACTTACATATGTATTCCCTATATGAAATGGGGAATATGCGTGTAAATTTTTGCCCTCTCCAGACCATGCCTCTGATACAGGGAAGCTTTGACAGAGTGTACTAAGGACAGCCACATTTAAATTGGACCCTTTCTAAAATGCCCATTTACACATGGATGTGATTTACATGAATATATGCCTGATTATACACACAGCAGTCACAAATCAGGCTTCTAAAAAAACTTTTAGACTCGCTGAATATACATTTAACTTTAAATGGATGCCTTATGTTTTAGGACTGGCTACATACTGGGATCTGAGTGTTTTCAAGTGAAACGCTTGACCAATGTTTGTGAAGCATCCTAAGACTATTCAGGACATTCCTCTGACCACTCTAAATGGGAGAAGAGTGTACCCTTTTAGGTAGACTACAGTTCAGAAAGCGTACTTGAATGTAAATACTGTATATAGGCTGCATATTTTTGTATATTATCAAATAAATGATAAATCAAAAAACTTACACATAACGCAAATACTGCATGTAACTTTCTTGTTTGAATATACAGGGTGGCCCAAAAAAAGTGAGAACATCTCATAAATTAAAAGCTTAAATAGTTTATTTATTTACCTTTTTTAGCTATATAACGTCTTTATTTCCGGTCGCCATCTTTTTTTTTTTGTCAATCGTTTACATCTGTCTTTTTGAATTTTTAAATAACTTATATGCTACGAGATGTTCTCACTTTTTTTGGGCCACTCTGTATAGTAAAGAAGAAAAATCCTACAGCACCACCTTATTATTTCAATGCTGAGATCCTCATTCAACGCACAGTCAATTCACCTTTATGACTCCATTGATTCTTAGAACCATGGCTACGTTGCTTAGAAACAAATTGGCATCTTCTGATTTTTGATTCTAGGACTGTCCAAGGAAGCAAAACCAAGCTAGTATTGACAGCTGAGTTGCTCTTTCTGTTTCATGATTAATCTCTAAGTCAGAGAAGCAAGAGCTCTCAACAACTAATAGCAAGATGGATACAAATCTTTCAGAATATTTCCGGGCCCAATATGATCACAGGATCCTTAAATTGCTGGCGTAAGTAGGCAAACCAAACTGTATGTGATTTCTGAATGAGTCACTTTATTAATACTTTGATGTTTCATCATAAGCGGGCTTAGAATGTACAAAAAACGGAAGTCCTGTTTTTGAGTAGGATTATTCCTCCAAATTTACCAGCTCAATTCAGTATTGGGTCATCCCAATAACCTGACAGCTGAAAACTCTTGGGGAAGTCTGTTTACTAAAGCAATTTAGGCTTTTGCAACAATGTAGCAAAAAGTACAGATATGGCGGTATTAGTTACAAAAGGCATGCATTATCTCTTGGGGATGTGCAGAGCATTTACCCAGCAGAGATCACAGTAGGACAGCAGCCGGGATGTAATTAACACCACCCATTAAAATGGCATTAGTTACACCTGATAAGTCTGCAGATCCAATGGTTAACATTTGCTGTCGAGGTCCTCAGTAACTGTACATTGCAGACACATCCACTCTTCACCCTAATCTCGTCCTCTCATGCAGATAACATTTTTTCTGTCGATAGAGCAAAATAATCACTGCATTAGTAGTGTGCACTAAAAGATGACACATCCAGATATCTGCATTTTGAATGTGTATCTGCCATGTTAACAGCGCAGCTTAGTAAGCATCCCTCTTGGTATGCAGATGGATTCTAATTTTAATATGATGTCACAGATTCAAACAATCGTAAAAAAGTTATTTTTACAAATTGTATTTTATTAGAAAATTAATACTATTTTTATCAGATAATTCTCATGCTGTACTTCAATTGCACTTCATCACACCTTGACTATTGTAATGGGCTGTATTGGGACTTCCTGTGTCTTCTTAATAAGCACTCCAAATTGTTCACAATACACAGTATGCATTTTGACTGGGATTAATCATTTTGAACATATTACCCCAATACTTTCTGGCAGGAGGAGGCAATAGGGCTGGTACTACCATTAGGCGAACTAGGCAATCGCCTAGAGCGCTGACCCCCTCAGGGGTGCACATTGCCACAGCTGTCGACCTTCTCCAGGATCGACAGTGGCGGCAATTGCTGCAAACAGCCTTATGGAGCATATCTTCAAGCTTCAGCACTGTGAGGCTGTTTGCTTCCACTGCTCTCCAATGCCCGATGTTGACTTCCCATGCAAATAGGAAGTCGGCATTGAGAGTCAGAGAAGGGTGGAAGCAAACTGACCTGTGGTTCTGGAGCTTGAAGGTAAGCTCCATGGGGCTGTTTGTGACTATTGCCACCACTGTCTGATCCAGAGAGGGGTGACAGGTGTGGCAATGGGCACCCCCAGAGAGCCAGCACTCTAAGTAACCACCTAGTTCACCTAATAGTGACCCCAGCCCTGACTATTGCCTCCTTCTTCCTGCTGGCCATTCCACTCTTTATACATCAAAGCATCCTTCTGGCTTTCGCTGTCACCTTTTCTACCTGCTTAGCTATCTTAAGATCATCAGAAATGATCACCCACAGGTCCCACTCTCCGGACAGAAGTACTTCACCCCCTGTACTTTACCACTCTCTTGAAGTTTTGCAGGCCAAATGCATGACCATGCATTTTTTAGCATTAAATCTCAGCTAGCAAATTCTCAACCATTCTTCAAGATTCACTAGATCCCTCCTCATATTATCTATGCCTTTCTAGGTGTCTACTTTGTTGCAGTTTTTGGTATCATCTACAAAGAGGCAAACCTTCCCCGACAGTCCTTCCACAAATATCACTTACAAAAATGTTTAAAGGAATCAGATCAAGGACAGATGCCTGTGGCACACCATTTGGTAACATCCTTCTCCTCAGAGTGAACTCCATTTACTTGTACCCTTTGTTGCTTTCCACTCAACCATTTTCTACCTAGTCAGTCACTTTATGGTCCATCTCTAGGGTGCTCAATTTATTTCTAAGTCACCTGTGCAGAACAGTGTCAAAGACGTTACTGAAATATAAGAATACCAGATCTAATGCTCTCTCTCGGTCCAACTCTCTGATCACCCAGTCAAAGAAATTAATCAGATTTGTCTGACAAGACTCGCCTCTAGTAAAAACCATGCTGCTTCAGACCTTGCAATCCATTGGATTCCAGAAACCTCACTATCCTCTGTTTTAGCATTGTTTCCATTAATTTACTTACCACAGAGGGTAGTCTAACTGGCCTGCAGTTTCCAACTGCTACCCACATTTGTGTAGAGGAACCACATGTACCCTTCTCTAATCCTCTGAGATCCCTCCTGACTCTAAAAAAGCATTGAAAAGGTCAGACAGTGAAGCTGCTAGAACTTCTAATTTCCTTCAATACTCTTGGATATATCACATCTGGCCCCATCACTTTGTTTTCTTTTAGGTTAGCTAGTTTCTCCTGAACACAGTTTTCTGAAAACTATTCAAGATTCATCTCACTTCGGTTCCTATTTGTTGGTGTTTTCTGAGGTCCTGCTCCTGGCCCTTTATCTGTGAACATAGAACAGAAATATTTGTTAAGCAATTCCACTTTGTCCTCATCAGCTTCTACATATTGCTCCCTCTCATCATTGAGTCTGATAATACCACTTCTGCAATCCCTCCTGTCACTAACATATCTAAAAAATGTTACCTCCTCCCCCCTCCCATTTTACTACATTGGCTATTTTTAATTCCATTTGTATCTTTGCTTTCCTGACTACTTTCATAGCTTTTACCTTTTCCAAACATTGATGCATGTCTTCTTATTTCTGTGATCTCTTATATTTTATGAAGGCCATCCTCTTTTTCCCTACCTTTTCAGCTAAATCTTTATAATCATAGGTGCCTTCACTTACATTTATTTCCTTTACTTTCCTCACAGAAAGGTTTATTGCCCTTAAAATATCCCCTTTTATTTTTGCCCACTGATTTTTACATCTCCCAGCTGTTCCCATCCAGCTAATGACTCCTTGAAATATTGCCACATCTTGACAAAGTTAGTTTTCCTAAAGTCTAGGAGTTCCGTTTTTGAATGAACTATCCCATTTCCTTGTCCTAAAACTGAACCATGCCATCCGCTGATAAATGGATGTGAGATTATAACCCACTAAAGTATCAGAAACACTCCCCATCTGTAAACACCAGACTAGTACGGCCCCCTTGTAGGTTCTGTTTCCAGTTCTCCCTGTAGAGCATCCAGGACTCCTTACTTCTAGATGACATTACCGCAGGGATATTCCAATCAATATCCAACATATTGAAATCACCTATCAGTAGCACTTGTCTTTTCATAGCAATACTGTGAATGTCTTCAATTTAAATCTCTCTCTACTTCTTCTACCTGTGAAGGAGGTCTGCATATCACATCAATTCAAATGGATGCTCCATTCCCTCATTCCATTTTAACCCACAGTGCCTCCTCCTTTCCTCGTAAGCCCTATAATTTTGTAGCTTCAATATTATTTTTTACATATAGTGCCACTTGTCCTCCTGAATAAATTTTAGTCCGGTATAATTATGTCCTGTTTCAAGTTCTCTTTGACCACTATTAAATCCAAGCCACCCTCTTCCAATAAAGCCTCAATATTCAGAATATTATTTCCCATAGTACAGCATTAATACACACTCTGCTTTCCAGATATTGCCTCTCATTTGAATTTCTACACAGATATCTAATGATTTACTTACCTGAGGGCTTTATCCACTCGTCTCCAGTGAATGTAGTATAAAGCCCTATTCAGTAGGTCAACCAGTCTGCTATGGATGACACTTTGATACTTCTTTGATAGGTGAACACCATCTCTACTCAGCAACCTTTGGAACCTTTGGTCCAGGAAACCAAAATGCTCTTGATGGACACCATCCATGCAGCCATGAATTCATCTTGATGACAAGGCGATAGCGGAGAGACTGAATGAATTCTTTGCTTCGGTCTTTACTGAGGAAGATGTAGGGATGTTACCCATGACTGAAGTGGCATTTAAAGGTGCGGAAGAATTGAAGGAAATATCGATACATTGGGAAGATGTATTGCAACTATTAGATAAACTGAAGAGTAGCAAATCACTTGGGCCGGATGGTATACATCCAAGGGTGTTGAAAGAACTGAAATATGAGATTGCAGACCTGCTATTAGTAATCTGTGAACTATCATTAAAATCATCTCTAATACCTGAAGATTGGAGGATCGCCAATATAACACCAATTTTTAAAAAAGGTTCCAGGGGTGATCCGGGAAACTACAGACCGGTGAGCCTGACATCAGTACCGGGAAAAATTGTAGAAATCATCATAAAGAATACAATTACTCAGCATGTAGATAGTCATGGCTTAATGGGAGACAGCCAACATGGCTTTAGACAAGGAAGATCTTGTCTTACTAATCTGTTATGTTTTTTTGAAGGTGTGAATAAACAGGTGGACAAAGGTGAGTCAGTTGATATAGTGTATCTGGACTTTCAGAAAGCCTTTGGCAAGGTCCCTCATCAGAGACTTTTGTCAAAACTAAAGAGTCATGGGATAGGAGGTAGTGCACTACTGTGGATCAGGAACTGGTTAAAAGATAGAAAGCAGAGGGTAGGGCTAAATGGCCAATTTTCCCAATGGAGAAAGGTGAATAGTGGTGTACCCCAGGGATCTGTGCTGGGTCCGCTGCTTTTTGACATATTCATAAATGACCTGGAAAAGGAAATAACGAGTGAGGTTATCAAATTTGCAGATGACACAAAACTATTTAAAGTTGTTAAAACACAAGAGGATTGTGGAAAACTGCAAGAGGATCTTGATAAATTGGAAGACTGGGCATCAAAATGGCAGATGAAATTTAATGTGGACAAGTGCAAAGTTATGTACCTAGGGAAGAACAACCCAAACTATGGTTACACGATGCAAGGTTCCACATTAGGAACCACCACCCAGGAAAAAGATTTAGGTGTCATTGTGGATAACATGTTAAAACCCTCGGCCCAGTGTGCAGCAGTGGCCAAGAGAGCAAATAGAATGCTAGGTATCATAAGTAAAGGAATGGAAAATAAAACAAAAGATATTATAAAGCCTCTATATCGTTCCATGGTGAGACCGCACCTTGAATATTGTGTGCAATTCTGTTCGCCGTATCTTAAAAAGGATATAGCGATATTAGAAAAGGTTCAGAGAAGAGCCACCAAAATGGTAAAGGGGATGGATGGATACTCCTATGAAGAAAGGCTAAAAAGGTTAGGGCTCTTTAACCTGGAAAAGAGACGGCTGAGGGGAGATATGATAGAAGTCTATAAATTAATGAACGGAGTGGAACGGTTAAACGTAGATCGATTGTTTACGTTATCAGAATATAGAAAGACTAGGGGACATGCAATGAAGCTACAGGGTAAACTATTTAAGACTAATAAAAGAAAATATTTTTTCACTCAACGTGTAATCAAACTCTGGAATTTGTTACCGGAGGATGTAGTAAAGGCTGTTAGTGTAGCTGGGTTTAAAAAAGGTTTGGACAAGTTCCTGGAGGAAAGGTCCATAAACCATTATTAAGAAGGGACCCAGGATATCAATGCTTGACCCAGTTCAAGCATTGTGGAACCTGTGTCTTTTCTGGAAACTGCTAGGTACGTATGACCTAGATTGGCCACTGTTGGAAACAGGATACTAGGCTTGATGGACCTTGGTCTGACCCAGTATAGCATATCTTATGTTCTTATGTTCTGCCTCAGCCTTTACCCTCAACAGGGAGGATTGAGGAGAACACCACCTAAGCACCTATATGCTTTATCCTCTCTCCCAGAGCCGTGAAGTCACTCTTCATATGCTTGGAGAGATACCTACCAGTATCATTTGTACCAACATAGATGAGCAGCATTGGATAATAGTCAGGCTTGATGAGTTTAAGCAAACTATATGTAATGTCTCAGATTTTGGCACCTGGCAAACAGCACACCTCCTGGAACATCAAGCCTGGTCAGTAAAATGGATGCTTTAGTACCCTTCAGAAGAGAATCACCAACCACCGCTACCCTTTGCTTTCTTGTAGTCATTGATGTGGCAACTTTGGAGTTTTTGAGCTCTGGTTCCTCGTGTTCCTGGGATGTTCTCTCCTCCTCCATTTCCAGGGCTGCATACCAGTTCTTCAGTTCAAGGGCAGATGGAATTAGATGTCAGTTCTGCAGGCTCTGGTGGTCTGTGTCCAGCTCTCTCTTCTTTCTGTACCATTTACAGTGCAATTTACATTTTGCAATTTACATCACTAAACTCTCACTATTCAGTTTGGGTGGCATAAGCTTGTTTGAAATGGTGATATTGTAACCCATCAATGCCTTTATAGCACTATGGGTATTGCCATTGCAATATATATATATATTTTATTTAGCAACATTTCTATACCACTGTATCTACAAGTCAGCGGTGTGCAGAGAACAAGAACATAAAGAACTTGGAACATAGTTGATAACAGGTTAAAATAAACATTGAATGTGTTTGAAAACAGGTTACACTATTTTAACAGTATATGTGCAAAACTATATTATTTCTATTCCTTACTGCAGGAAGTTCCCAGCCCAAGAAGAAGAGGTGCTATCGCCTTTCATCCGGCTGCTGGAGAAAAAGAAGGAGGAGCAGGTTGTCCACCAGGCTATGGAGGCACAGAAAGAGGTAATATCTGGGAGAAGTAGAGATTATCACATACTTGAGAGTAGATGAAGAGCCAGAGGCCTGATTGGTTTGATAAATAGGGGAGAGAAGTATTTCATTGTTCAGAAGAGTCAAGGGAATTAAGAGAACCTCTAGGGCATCTGAGGATCATTGTCTTTAACTTAAAAAAAAAAATGGAAGAATGAGGCTAGCCTGATAATGCATAGTGCTGCCACTGAACCATCTTGTAAGCTGATTTTTGCCTTCTAACATAGCAACATAGTAACATAGTATATGACCACAGATAAAGACCAGCATGATCCATCTTGTCTGCACAGCAAGGTGGCAAGAGTAGGTGCACCCGTCGCTCCGTGCAGGTTACCGCTCCCTCCCCATGCCCACCAACACCCACCGCTCCGTGCAGGTCACCCCTATTTGTGAGATATAAGAGATAGTTAGGTTTATTTTGATTTTATCCTGTTGCTATAAAGGGATCCACTGTGTCTGTCCCATGCCATTTTGAATTCTGTCACTGGATTTGCCCCCACCACTTCCATCGGGAGGGCATTCCAAGCATCCACCACCCTTTCAGTGAAAAAATATTTCCTGACATTGCCTTTCAATTTACCCCCTTGCAGCTTCATGTTATGCCCTCTAGTTTTACAGCTTCCCTTTGAGCTAGTACTGCAATCCTTGACCTAGCCAGAGTTGGAGTTATTGTGGACACATTTGTATCCTAGAAGAGGGAATCTCAGCAATCTCTGTAGGCAGTGTTGGTATTGTCTATGTCCTGGTATTGTTGTTATGCTATTGTTACAGAAGGTTTGCTATGGGATCTGAGTGGTCCTTATGCAGGGCTTTATATATGTGAAGGCACATTTTACAAAGGACATGCAAGTGCAATTTGGGACATCCAATTCAGAACGTCTGGGATAAAATGCAGGTACGCCCAAGTTCAGGTAGAATAGTATTTCAGAACGATGACACCTAATAGCCCAAGCCTTGACAAATTTTTTTGGAATCTAGGAGCCAGGGTAAACATTTAGGAGCCGGCTGCCTAAAACTGCGGTCACAGTGCCCCCCTACCCCCACTCCCGCAAAAGGGTATCACAACTCCTTTTTAAGGGCTTGATTTATAGTTTTCATATTTTCTATGGGAAAAAGGTTTAATAAATCAGTCCTTAATGTGCCATTACACAGTGCCAACAGAATGCAACAACCCTTCTACTACTTCCCCTCCCACCAACCCCAATAAGTATGTTGTCAGCACCTGAGGCAACGTTTTTGCTTCACATAGCACCATGGCATGGTAATCTGTCAAAAAGAAAAATCTCTTAGAGCCTCCCCCACAGCCATTGGCCAGTGTCTCTCTTTCTCTTATTGCCCTCCCCCCAATCAGCCACCTGCCAGTGTCTGTCTCTCTCATTTCCCTCCCCCCATTCAGATATTGTCTCTCTCTCTTTCTCTCTCTCACTGCCCTCCCCCTAATCAGCCATCAGCTAGTGTCTCTCTCTCTCATTGCCTTCCCCCCAATCAGCCATCAGCTAGTCTCTCTCTCTCTCTCTCTCTCATTGTCCTTCCCCTAATCAACCATCAGCTAGTGTGTGTGTGTCTCTCTCTCTCTCTCTCTCTCTCTCATTGTCCTTCTCCTAATCAACCATCAGCTAGTGTCTCTCTCTCTCTCTCTCTCTCTCTCGCTCCCTCTCTCTCATTGCCCTCCCCCTAATCAGCCAACAGCTAGTCTCTCTCGTTCTCTCATTGCCCTCCCCCTAATCAACCATCAGCTAGTGTGTGTGTGTGTCTCTCTCTCTCATTGTCCTTCCCCTAATCAACCATCAGCTAGTGTGTGTGTGTGTCTCTCTCTCTCTCAATGTCCTTCCCCTAATCAACCATCAGCTAGTGTCTCTCTCTCTCTCGCTCCCTCTCTCATTGCCCTCCCCCTAATCAGCCAACAGCTAGTCTCTCTCATTGCCCTCCCCCTAATCAGCCATTAGCTAGTCTCTCTCTCTCTCTTTGCCCTCCCACTAATCAGCCATCAGCTAGTGTCTCTCTCTCTCTCTCTCTCGTTGCCCTCCCCCTAATCAGCCATCAGCCAGTGTCTCTCTCTCTCTCTTTGCCCTCCCACTAATCAGCCATCAGCTAGTGTCTCTCTCTCTCTCTCATTGCCCTCCCCCTAATCAGCCATCAGCCAGTGTCTCTCTCTCTCTCTCTCATTGTCCTTCCCCAATCAGTCATCAGCTACTCTCTCTCTCTCTCATTACCCTCCCTCAAATCATCCATCAGTCAGTGTCTCTCTCTCTCTCTCATTGCCCTCCCCCCAATCAGCCATCAGATAGTCTCTCTCTTTCTCATTGACCTCCCCCTAATCAACCATCATCTAGTGTCTGTCTCTTTCTCTCTCTCTCTCTCTCATTGCCCTCCCCCTAATAAGCCATCAGCTAGTGTCTCTCTCTCTCACACACTGCCCTCCCCCTAATCAACCATCATCTAGTGTCTGTCTCTCTCTCTCATTGGCCTTCCCCCACAGCCATTGGCCAGAGTCTCTTTTTCTCTTATTGCCATCCCCCAATCAGCCATCAGCAGGTCTCTCTCTCATTGCCCTCCCCCCAATCAGCCATCAGCCAGTGTCTCTCTCTTTCTCATTGCCCTCCCCCTAATCAGCCATCAGCTAGTATCCCTCTCTTTCTCTCCCTCTCTCTCTCATTGCCCTCCCCCTAATCAGACATCAGCTAGTGTCTCTCTCTTTCTCTCCCTCTCTCTCTCATTGCCCTCCCCCTAATCAGCCATCAGCTAGTGTGTGTGTGTCTCTCTCTCTCTCTCTCATTGCCCTCCCCCTAATCAGGGGCGGCCCAAGGGGGGTGCGGGGCCATGTGCGGAGACTCGGTGCGGGGCCTCATTTGCATAAGGGGCCTCATTTGCATAAATATTTGCATAATGTTACCATACACTAACTTTTAGTATACATGCCTCTTCATGAGTGTATGGATTAAAAAAGACAAAGATTTCTACATTACTATAATCCAGTGCCAACCGCCAGGCACATTAGGAACTACTACAAACACTGCCCATTTAGAACCCATAGCAAACCCACCGTATCCCAACAGCACTACCAGGACTCATAAAGCACCATACACTACCTATCAAAAGGCAACACTGCAAATATTAAACCAATACATTTCAGAGAATAACAATACATGACCTACTGGGGAAAGAGAACAAGTGACAATGTCAAATAGGAATTACATAAACAGAATACCTCAGCTCAGTTACACATGCAGAACATAGACTATCACCAAACAAGGAATCACAATTTAAAAACAGGAAGACAATAATTAAACTGGGAACCCTAAAAGCCAAACTTGGAATGTACAACAACAATGTAGAAATAAAACTATAAATTAATTCCCTCTTGTACTAAACAAAGCACAGACATTAATGATGCACATTTCCCAGAGCTGACATATTCCAGTTAATAAATTCAAAATAAAGAGATATCTTTGTACCTTTTGTGCATTTTTTTTTCAGTTGCAATTGTTCCAGCCACTTTCTTCTGGTTTATTTGTGTCTTCTGCTATCTCTCCATCGTTGCTGTCCATTTGTCCTTTCTTCTCTTCTAGTTTTTTCCATTCTCTCTCTACATCTGCTTTAACATAATAATCTTTCTCCTTTTGCTCTTTCCTCATTCCTATTTCATCCACTCAAATTTTACCCCTCCATCCTCAATCCCCACTTAGTCTCCCAATACCCGGCCAATTGTACATTTTTCTTCCCTCCCACACAAAATATTTTTCCCCTCTCCATTTCATTCTCCCAGCCCCATCCCCTTCTAATCTCCCCCAACATCAGCTCCCTTTTAGTTCCAGCCCCACCCAGTATCCGCTCCCTTCTAGTCCCCACATCAGCCCATTTCCAGTCCTAGCTCCCCCATCCATTTCCAGTCCTATCCAAGTCCCTTCATCAGCTCATTTCCAATACCAGCCTCCCATCAGCCCATTTCTAGTCCTTTCCTAGCCCCACCATCAGCCCATGTTAAATCCTAGCTCCCCTCCACTCAGCCCATTTCTAAACCAAGCCCCCCATGAGCCTACTTCCAGTTCTAGCCCCTCCATGAGTCCATTTCAATCCAAGCCCCCACCACAGCCCATTTCCAATCTTAGCTCCCCCCAACACCCAATTCTCAGTTCTATCCTAGCCCATCCATCAGCCCAGTTCCTGTCCTAGCTCCCTCCCCTAAGAGCCCATTCCAAGCCCCCCTTCCCATCAGCTATTTGCAGTTCAAGCCCCCTTCCACTCAGCCCATTTCCATTCCAAGTCCCCCTCCCCATCAGCTATTTGCAGTTCAAGCCCCCCACTTCCCCTCAGCCCATTTCCATTCCAAGCCCCGTCCCCATCAGCTATTTGCAGTTCAAGCCCCCCACTTCCCCTCAGCCCATTTCCATTCCAAGCCCCATCCCCAACAGCTATTTGCAGTTCAAGCCCCCTTCCACTCAGCCCATTTCCAGTCCTAGCAACCCCCCCAACCCATTACCAGTCCTAGCCCCCCCATAGCCCACTCCCAGTCCTAATCCCACCAGCCCATTTCCAGTCCTAATCCCCCATCACCCAATTTTCAGTTTAAGCCCCCCCATAGCCCATTACCAGTCCTAACCTCCCCATCAGCCCACTCCCAGTCCTAATCCCCCATCACTCAATTTTTAGTTTAAGTCCTCCCATAGCCCATTACCAGTCCTAACCCCCCATCAACCCACTTCCAGTCCTAATCCCACCAGCCCATTTCCAGTCCTAATCCCCCATCACCCAATTTTTAGTTTAAGCCCCCCCAGCGCCCATCACCACTCCTAACCCCTCCCCAGCGCCCATCACAACTCCTAACCCCCCCAGCAGCACCCATCACCACTCCTCACCCCCCCAGCCAGCCCCGGGCCCCTCACCACTCCTACCCCCCCACCCAGCCCAGTGCCCATCACCACTCCTAACCCCCCCCAACCAGCCCAGTGTCCATCACCACTCCTAACCCCCCCCAGCCAGCCCAGCCCATCCCATCACTACTCCTAACACCTCCCCCCCCAGCCCAGCCCAGCCCAGCCCAGCCCATCACAACTCCTAACCCCCCCCCCCAGCCCAGCCCAGCCCATCACTACTCCTAACCCCCCCCCCCCCCGCCCAGCCCAGCCCAGCCCAGCCCATCACTACTCCTAACACCACCCCCCCAGCCCAGCCCAGCAGCACTTCTAACCCCCAGCCCAGCCCAGCCCAGCCCAGCACCACTCCTAACGCCCAGCCCAGCCCAGCCAGGGAAATTTTTTAAAAAAAGAAAACCTGTCTCCTGCCGCTGTCGGGGCCGCCGCAGCAGAATCGAGCGTGCCGCGGGGCCCCCCTGTACCCGGCACAGCCTCTCCTCCCTGTAGCAGCTCTCTCGTTGGAGCTGAAGTCAGACGCGCCGGCTTGCAGAGCGCGAGGGAAGAGTTTTTCCCTCGCTGCTCTGTTAAGCCCGCGGGGGCTGATGGGAAGTTCCCATCAGCCCCCGCGGGCCTAACAGAGTCGCGAAAGGGAAACTCTTCCCTTCGCGCTCTGCAAGCGGCGCGTCTGACTGCAGCTCAGAAGAGAGAGCTGCTACAGGGAGGACAGGCTCTGCCGGGTGGGTACAGGGGGGCCCCGCGGCACGCTCGATTCTGCCGCGGCGGCCCCGACAGCGGCAGGAGACAGGTTTTATTTTTTTTTTTCAATTTTACTTTTACAAAAGAATGTTTTTTGCGCGGGGCCCCCTGAAACGCGGGGCCCTGTGCAAAAAACATTCTCGCTCAATGGACGGGCCGGCCCTGCCCCTAATCAGACATCAGCTAGTGTCTCTCTCTTTCTCTCCCTCTCTCTCTCATTGCCCTCCCCCTAATCAGCCATCAGCTAGTGTCTCTCTCTTTCTCTCTCTCTCTCTCTCTCATTGCCCTCCCCCCAATCAGCCATCAGCTAATATCTCTCTCTTTCTCTCTCTCCTTGCCCTCCCCCTAATCAGCCGTCAGCTAGTGTCTCTCTCTTTCTCTCTCTCATTGCCCTCCCCCTAATCAGCCATCAGCTAGTGTCTCTCTCTTTCTCTCTCTCATTGCCCTCCCCCTAATCAGCCATCAGCTAGTGTCTGTCTGTCTGTCTGTCTCTCTCTCTCTCTCTCTCTCATTGCCCTCCCCCTAATCAAACACAAAAAAGCAAGAGGCATGCGAAGGTCACAGGTGTCTTTATTAATTGATCCCCAGCACTTTTCGGCAAACACCTTCCTCAGGGGGTATGCAGCTTAAAAGATAAACAGATAATAAATAAATAACATAAAAAATGATAATAAATAAACAATAATAAGGTTTGATAAAGTATAAAGACAGAATGTAAAACAATAAAACAGTGGTCAACTAATAAAATAAAGTTGTAATATATCATAAAAGTAATAATAATAATGATGATGATGATGAGAAAAGCAATAAAACTTAATGCATAACACCACCCAAATAATGCTCTTTAAAAAAATTAAGAACAATAAGAAACAATAAAAGCTAACTGCCAATAGGACGTAATGATATAAAACAGAGCAAATAAATAAAACGCAGGGCAGAGGGTAGCTCAGAGAACAATAGTAGTGTAAATATGAGAGAGACAGACGGGAGGAAGAGAATCCAAATGAGATAGTGTGAATGCAATACTTTCTTATTCTATAGAGATACTCACATTTGCACTCTGTGAAAATCTTGTGCAAGAATGCTAATGTGCAATTTTAACTCTGTATGCTAAAAACAATGAAAAGGTAAAAACATTCTCATGAATTCATTACTATGTGATGAAGTGGGAGCAACATCTAAAGGGAGCTATTAAAACTAAAAGTATATTCAACATAATCTCGCAGTTATCTCTGTGCTAATGACTAATGGAGACTAAAATCCATAACTACCATATTACAGAGGAGGGGCAGCATTATATTGAAAAAATATATATATATATATAAATAATTGGAGTGATGAACAAAAAAGAAAGAATGAACTTGGAAAGGAGGATGGGCAAACCATATCCAATCATATGTACATGTGCCATCTTGCTCTGATGTTCATTGAAGGGAACATGATTAAATAATGATAAGCAATAAAACGTCCTACTACTGAAAACAATTCATGAATGACTCAAAAGTCTGTATAAAAACAATACGCCCTTAAGGTTAGGAAAGGGCTGGCAAAGTCTGTAGTACCAGCATGTATATAAACTAATTGAAAGACAGTCACTGTGTTCAGCTTAAGGGATAAGAAGTAATCTTCCTATTTTATAGAGTAACAACTGATATGTTGTATACTGGTACTTAAACAAAATAAGATCCACATAGTGAAACAGACAGACTGTGAGAGCAAAAAAACGCTGAACGGAGAAGTGCAAGGGGCGCTGTAAAAAATGCTGGGAAAACAGACAATTAAACTAAGAGCAGAGGTTTGCCAAAAAAAAAGGGGGGGGGGGGGAAAGGCTTGTCTGAGCTTAACAGGAAAGGTTCCTTAACAACCGCAGAAATAATCTCAGAGATAATGAACGGCATGCTGCTCTTTTCCCCAAGGAAAGATGTTTTGAGTTACAATATAAGGAAGAGGAACTCCAGGCTATGCTACCGGATGATCCCTTCTTCATGGAAGAAGATGCCTCACTCAATTTAGATGATAAATGGGGAGAGGTGGTCAGAATGATGCAACGTTTAATAAGAGAGGACATGCATGCAGCCTCTCTACTTGAATACTGTCGAAAAAGATCATCCCTAGGGGCTTACAGATGCCCACGGCCCCAGGGATGTTCAGGGACGACAAGGTTTTTATGTTAAGTTGGATAAAGATTCTTAATGAATGTTCATTAGACTTAATGATACTGCTTATCAACACCTCCAAGCGCAGGGCAGAGGGTTTAATAACTCAGATAGATACTAAGGTAGAAACACTTAGAAATCAAGACACAAGATTTGATAAACTTAAAAAAGATTTTGACAAGATTATTACAGAATATAGACAAGTAGTAAAAGAGAGAAAGATAAAGAAAATGTAAAAGGGACGAGAAAGATTATAAACTAGGTACGGTATACTACTGGACATACAGCAATGGTCAACCTAGAGATAGGAGTACATCTCAGAGGCGGCCTTTTGATTCCCCAAAATTAGCCCCTACTACAAAATCAAAACAGAGGACACGCTCGCCAGGAGTAGATCAAGAGAGGAGCTATAAGAAAAGCCGTCAACAGTTTGAGGAGCAGCAAGAGACCTCTGGGTCTCTTTTTTCTTCAGGGTTACCCCCAAATCAGTACCAAAATTCCACACAGGATTTTCAGATGGATGCTCTTTGGAAAGGAGGTGGTCACAACACCTTTCAATATCCACAAAAATCCCCTGTGAATTCTCAGTTCAGATCAAAGAAATACCGACATCCAAACTACCCACAACGAGGAAGAGGGAGGGGACGGAGCCAGCCCTACAAGAGACGGTCGGACTCAGACATATAGGCGGGATTTTCAACCTCTCAACCTTTCGGAATTGTAGATCCAGGTCTTGGAGAAAGGGCTTTCTTATGTTTCTGTTAGAAAACATGATAAATTCACTACTCACATAGAACTGTATAAGTTCTTTCGAAAATTAAAAATTGTAGATGTTTTTGACAAAACTAAAGTTGCTGAATCAGATCTCTCCGAAGTAAAAAAACCTTCCACGTGGGTTCCCCCCAATAATTCTAATGTTATGTTAATTGCATATGAAAATGTAGTTATGTCAAAAGTTTAACAAATATATAATAAAAAAGATTGCATGTTTCATAATTTGACTGCCCCACAAGCTGCATTAAAAAATTGAGGGATAATCAAACTATAATTATAAAACCAGCAGATAAAGGTGGTGCATTAGTTATACAAGACAGGACGCTATATATCAATGAGGTGCTGCTTCAGCTTAATAATACGGATTTTTATCTTACAATCTATGACGATCCAACACCTCTTCTCCAAAAAAAGGTAGATACACCTCTATACATAGGAAGAGAGGCAGGTTACCTAACACCAAAGGAAATTAATTTCTTAACCGTCATTCACACTGCAATTCCAACTATACATACATTGCCCAACATTCATAAATCTTTGGAAAATCCTCCGAGACGTCCAATTGTATCAGCCATAGGGTCTTTGTTTGAACTTTTGTCAAAAATTTTAGATGTTTTCCTTTGACCCTTTGTTACCAAGTGGACTCATATGTACGAGACTCAGCTCATGTGATCAATATACTACAAGAATTTGTGGGGTACCATGACAATTTACTCTTGGTTACCCTCGACATTAACTCTTTGTATACAAATATTCCTCAACAAACAGCCCTAGAGATTGTTGGGGGTTTTCTAGGCTTCCCCTGCGATTATTTGGGGAATTTTCTATTTTTGTTTGGCTGCTTGTGTTCAACCCCAACATACATACAGGATATGCTTTAAACAAATTGCTCGTGCCACCGTAAGAGCATGGAAACTTTTTTATTTATCTTGCCAGGTCTGTAACATCAAAAGCTTTGCTTTTAAATTATAAGGTACAAATTTCAATATCAATCCATAGCATCAATTTATTTTATTTATTTATTTAACAATTCTTCTATACCGCGCTATTATAATCAGTGCGGTGTACATAGAACAAGAACATACTACAATGCATACAGGTAACATTGAGTTTTACATTGAACAGGGAAATACAACAATAGGACAACCGGGGGAACTATGTACAGAATAACTTAATGGTATATACAGTAATATCAAACTCGATTGGATGTTACAATGTGGTTCACTAATAAGACTAGAGAGAAAGGTTGACCTGCTAGCCCTTTTCAGGTTGTATTGAGGTGGTAGTTTTGTTAGTGACTAGGTTGACTTCTGGGTAGCATTTTGTAAACAGGTGGTATTTCAATGCTTTTCTGAATAGGATTAGGTTTTTGATAGCACGGATTTCGTGAGGTAGTGCATTCCAGTTTAGAGGAGCAAATAAGGAGAAGGCCCTGTTGGAGGTGGCCTTAGTACACTTCGTTATTATACATCTATAACAAGCAAAGCACCTGACTTAAGTGTAAAAGGTCCTGGAGACAGAGACAGCCTCACTCCAGTGAGATCAGCTAATGTCTGTCTGCTTATTAGAATTTCTCCTCTATATTTATATTCATTTTTAGGCTCAAATTGCTGATAAGTAGATGTCCTTTCTTTTCTTATTCCCTATTATTTTAAGCAACTCTGCTTCTTAATCTTTACCCTTTATTTTTTCCATTGGGCATCCTGTCTTTCCATTCTCATGGCAGTCCTTGTCGCTGTGTGCTGGCTCTGTTTCCTGCAGATTAAGTTCTTCATTCTGTTCCCCTTTGTTCATTCAAGGGGCCCAGGTGACAGCTTTTCACTGGCTGTGTAGTTTTCAGAGCCTCTCATTGTGTCAGCTCTCTGGGACAAGATATTAGCTCATTACATAGATCAATATTGCTGATTTTGTAGTTTCAGTGTGAAAAAGTCAGCAAGCTGTTTCTTTCTTAGGCCTGAGCTATAGACGTTAGCACAAGATGGATTCAACCTGTAACAAAGGTACCTGAAGGGGGATTCATTTTCCCCTTCATTCCCCTCTTGAATCCCACTTCAGGTCCCTTCTGCTGTCCCCATAGTGTGCCCTTCTACACTCGGCCATCCGGAACCTCCAGTGACACTCACTGAAGAGATGGAGACATGACGAGACCAAGTTGCCACATGAGATCTGAATCCCATTAATTCTATACCTAACATAGGGAACTTGAAAAGAGAGGAAATTCATATAGGGTTACTTGTTACCTGAATATTGGGCCACTACCTAGTGGAACCCCTCTGGAATAAGAGGATGGGCATCAGACAGGTTACCATTTATATTAGTAACTCTAGGGGGCATGTTTACTAAAAACCGCTAATTTGCACGCCGCAAAATAGCGCACTAAAAGCGGTACTTAAGAGCGCTTAAACGCCCCGCAATCATGTGTGTCACCCCCGCACAGGTGCGCGGCACAATAACGGGCCCCGCACAAGTACGGGCCCGCAAATGTCCGATAGAGGCGTGGAACGGCTAACGGAGGGCGGAAGAAGGTTCCTGAGGGGCGGAGAGATGGGTTTAATGGGCGGGGAAGGGGAGGGGAGAGGCTCCCCGCACATTATCAGCAATGTACAGCAAAATCGGGGAAACCTGCAAAACGTGAGCAGTGTGATACATGTGCACAGCACAAAAGTGAAAATAAAAATAGAAAGTGACCACAACAAAAATATCACAAATAGTAATGCAGCTGGGGAACAGTTATAGTAATGGGCAAATATAGAAAACACACCCAGGAAAGCTCCAGAAAGAAGAAATGAATATTGGAAGAGTCTACGGAGCGGAGACTCATCCAAAACAAATGTCCTTTTTGGAGTTTTCCTGGGAGTGTTTGCTATGGTTGCCCATTAATATCACTTTTGCCCAGCGTGGTGATATATTGTCCCCCAGTGTCTGTGGTCATTTCCGAGGTTTATGTGCACGTTTGTCACCAGACAGAGTGCATGTGCCCACAGTAAAAATGCGTAGAGCAGGGTTTGTGACTCCATCCTGCCAGGTATACTACCTCCAGGGGCTGCTTTGTCTCTGTGGCCATAGGGTGGTGCAGCAGACAGAGCCAGTACCTCGAGGGTCAGAGGTTCAAATCCCAGCTGGGGCACATGCCAGCCCAGCCCCTATATTTTACCCACCACTAAACAAAGATAGCGCAGACACCCCTGTATTGCAGGGAACATAAGCATGGGGAAAACACCCATATTTTACACAACACTGCAAAAACACAACAACAATGGGCATTACCTACAGCCAAATCCCCCAAATGCAGACCCGTACTGCCACATTGCAATCTGGTCATCTGCTGTTTCTGAGAGAAGCTCATGCCAGCATGTTGGCGGACGAGTACATGTGGTGCAGGGGGCAGTGGCTGCTAGTCACAGAAGACAGAGGCCTAGCCATGTGCAGGCTGGCACAGTCCACTGCAACAGACAGACCCTGCCGGATCCACAGTCATGGACGTTCCAGGGAAACCAGCCAATCTGTGGCTACCTGGTGGTGCAGTGCACACAGACAGTGCATGCAAGAACAAAAGGTCACAGGTTCAAAGCCCAGCTGGGGCTTCCACCAATCCTAGCCACATATTTTTCCCACACCTACACAGTGATAGTAAGGACACACCTTTCGTGTCGAGGACATATGCAATGGTAATACGTCTATCTTTTACCCCACTGAGCACAGACACCATGAACAGGGGCAGTACCTAGAGCAGACTCTCCCAAATGCATTCCTGGTGTGCCACACACCAGTCAGGTTCCATGCTGCCACTCATACAAATGCCTGTGCTGTATATCTATGCACCACCCCCATGGCATGTAGATATAGCTCATGCATATTCATGAGGGACAGCAGGAAAACACGAACAGTGTGATGCAGACCTGGACTGGGGTTGGGAATCTCTGCCGTAAAGCAGCAGCCAACAGGGGCAGACACACCCACACCCACAGGCCCCATTGGCCAATGTCTCCTGGAGAGGCAGAACAGTGGACCCTGCGTGCATCTCCCAATACTAGCACCTGCATACCTTAGCAATGTCACCCTACACCTGAGGTATACGGTACACAGCTCTGAGACGTTTGCTAGGAGTACTGGCAGATAGATATCCATACGTTACGCACATACTGCTAGTTGACCCCATCAGGACAATCTGTTAGGTGTTTGCGGGGCGTGCTCCAGGACTGGCCTCTGACGGTGTTTACCACCCTGGGGAGTGACCCCAGCAGTACTGCGTACCATATCCATGCCTTGCCGTGCCTAGGACAGGTTTGGTGGCCAAGGCTAATTACCTCCTCAATAGTAGCACCATGCTGGCATAGGTGTGGAAGTGTGTGTCTGTCTATACAGTGGGTGCTGGCTGCAAGCCCCTTCCACAGCCCACACTGCCAGCACTGTTGCCAGTATTGGCCTGCTAATGTGCATAATGAGTAGCAAGGGACCATGGGTATATCTCAGACAGGGTGGGCTGACCAGGATGCAGCTGCACAGGGCATAGGGCACTGGCAGGGACATGGTAGTGCCCGGCCACCACCTACACAGACAGGGGGACCTCTGTATGTGCTGCTGGGGGATCACTCTCACCCTGAGTGTGCAGTGATGGCAGCATGGCTAGGCACACCCATAGTGCTGTATTATGTTTCTCTCATGTGATATATATGGGTTTTCTGTTGGGGCCTTTTCACTGTCTTATCTGCTTGTGTGTGCTGCCATCCCAGTTGTGGGTGCATGCATTTCCATCAGGACCAACCAGCAGACTGAGCACAGATGGTATGTGTCTTGATGGAGTGCCTTGCAGGGTGCAGTGGCCAATGGCTTGCTGCAGGAGAATATCAGATAGTGGTGGGGTGCATCTATGAATATCCAGGCCTAATGTCTGTCTGATATTGTGTTATGGATGTGTGTGGAGCTGCTTGGACTGCCCTGGGGGGGGGGGGTCGGGTCGGGGTTGGGTCTACTTCCCCAGCAGGACTGGGGTTGATGGTCGACTCTACTGCCATCAGTGCAGGTGCAGGGGGGGGGGGGGGGGAGGAAAAAGATAGTATGGGGATCTGTTGGTGGGAGACCCTGTTATATCCACAGGGGGGGGGTGTGTTCCACTAACTGTGGCAGACAGCGATCTCCAAGATGTTTATGCAGCACCTACCTATTTCACAGGTTATTGCTGCTTTGGAGCTCTGGCATGGCCGCATTCAGCCATGCGAGGTGTTGTGCACCTGGTCCTGGGCGCATCATCACACACTCAGGGTGAGCATAGTAACCGCACAATGTGATGGTGTTTAGCTACTCTTTGCCGTTTGTCCACCCACTCAGGACACCCTACCAGGCCGAGGTGCTGTGTGGGTGCACAAGGACACCTCCCCCTACCAGGCCGGGTAGCTTTAGGGGTGCAGTTCCCATCTTGTGTGCATCTGTGGACAGCTGATTTGCATGTGCAGTGCATCATGGGTACGGGTGGCCTAACCCTATCCTGTTTACACAAGCAGACTGTCTGTGATGTGACGTGCAGGCTATCTGCAGCCAGGCAGGAGCTTGCTTACAGCTATAGAGGTGTAGCCCAATGGTTATGCCACTGCCTGTGCAGCCAGAGGTCATGGGTTCATACCCACAGTGGGGTTCTGTGATAGGGTTTTCCAAAGCATTTTTTACATTTACTGTACATATGTTGATGCCTGCAATAACACCCTCAGCATACTGTACCCATAAGGTGCCTCTGAGGGTGCTTTATTGGGCACCCTATAGGGCACTTTATGGTTGGCATCCATATAGGGTGCACTATACATTATCCTGTGTCGCAACATACATGCTGCCCTATAGGGGACATTCTAGGGTGCCTTGGCAGATGGTGCACTGTAACATGTGCCTTATGGTCCGCCTTATGTTAACATGCTGTGAGAGTGCGTTTGCTAGTAGTTATCACAAAATAGAATTAAAAAGCCTCCTAAAGCACTCCACAACATAAAATATACTGCCTCAGCTAGCCTTTTTCAATGGGCATTGTGAGGGATTGAACCCCTGGTCCCTGCACCATTGGTCAGTGTCTTAATCATTGTGCTGTGGCTGTGTTCCTTTGCTTTAGCATCAGCGCGCCGCCTTGTGGCCATCAGCGCGCTGCATCCTGCTGCCCACAATGAACAGTGCGCCGCCTTATGCCGCCCCAAAATGAACAGTGCGCCGCCTTATGCCGCCCCAAAATGAACAGTGCGCCGCCTTATGCCGCCCCAAAATGAACAGTGCGCCACCTTATGCCGCCCCAAAATTATTTTGCCTCCTGACACACATTTCCACATTCAAGGTGGTGCCTCAGCCAGCCTTTTTGGGCTGCACACACTGGGGGATTGAACCCGTGGCCCCTGCACCATTGGTTATTGTCTTCACCATTGTGCTACGGCTCTGTTCCTATATGTGCCCAGCTGCGCCCCACTTAGCCTTCCCACGCGCTAATGTGGGCCCCGCCCATTAACGCGACGCGCACACGTACGGTCGTTTTTTTTCCTTTTTTGGCCTGAACCGCCCACTCCTTATATGGCACAGGCACACTACCGCGGCCCCGCACATTAGGAATGTTTAGTAAACATGCCCCTAGGTCTATGGGCTAGGGAAGTATATTCATTGGCCTGATTTTGGGAAGTAAGAATTAGAGTTGTGGTAGACACCTTTGTCAAACACCTTCTACAGAAAGCTAGAATAAATGAAAAAACACAGCAGCTAACTGATAAAGCAATGAGCAGACTAAACAAGGCTACAAGTAAGCCACGTAGGCCAGAGCTTAGGCCTGTAAACCAAGAAGCAACATCATTCCACCACGCTCCAACCTGAATCCCACCCTTGAAATCATCCAGATATAATTCTGATAAGTGTCTAATTCTGTCCATTGCATTAAGTACAACAGTTGTATGGTTTGCTATAACTGTGCAACAATTTGTTTCATTAAAGAATTTACATGCCCCTCCCTCAGCTGCTAACAATAGATCTAAAGCACGTCTATTTTGCAGAGTCATTTGATTGTTTTGCTCAAAGGACTTGGCTAGGAGAGTAATGGATTCAGTGACAGAACGCATTTCGACATGAAGCAAACATTTCAACCTACATACAGCATACCTAGTTCAGCAGTAATTGCAGGAAATATAGGAATCCAAGAGGTATAGCTCAGGACATCAAGCCGTGTTTTAGTCAGTGGATATGTGGAATTAATATATTCATAAGAGGCCATGAGAGCAGCATCTTCAGATTTATCATACCAGGGGGAGTGTCTCTTTTGTGTCTGTGGGCGCTTGTGTGATAGTGACTGACATTGAGAGGGATTAACACTGAGTAGGCCTCAGCCCTAACCAGAGCACAAGGAAGATGATTCAGGCCTTTAGCCTGATACAGGAAACCCTGACAATACCAATAGTGGCCTGCAAGGGCTGAGAATCGGGTATTTTTGGTCCAGGTCCAGTTCATTTTGTGTCCCCATGCAATTGAAGTATGCCTTATGATTGATTGGTCATTACGGGGAAAATAACAGGAGGAATAAGGGGTACCAGTTCTGCGTCCAGGTGTCTGGATTGCTGAACCATTTTTATAAATAGGACCCTCTGTGTATGTGTTCTGCCAATAAGCAGGGGTAACATTCAAAGATGCATTAGTGATAACAAACCAATTGTCCAAGCTATAAGGAATTATGGACCTGGGGGAAACAGTAAATCGCTGTTGTGCAGGATGGTAGGTGATATTACACTTCAGTGAAGGGCGTGAGTCAGAATGGACTAGCCCCCCCCATTACCAATACAATATGGATATATCAAATGAGAAGGGGCATAAACTTGGACTGGGACCGGGTCAGATAAATTGAAATGCTCCCAAGTATGGGAGCAGTTAGAGGCGGCCCAGCATGGAGTAGTGTAGTATTCGGTAGGATCCTGGCAAGCCAAGTTCCCAGAGTACTCCTCTGGTTGTACTGGTATTATATTGACTGGTGCATACCCAACTCCCTTTGGCAGTGGGGTGCATATGATACAGTCCGAGATATTCATTAATTGGACAACCTCAAGAACTGTGGATTTCCATCGATTAGGTCCTGGTGTGGACCTTCGGGATCGTAAGGGACTACCCTGGGAAATATTAAAGGAACTATTGAAAGAACTATTCAGGTTCTGTGTAAAGGGATTCAGAGGAGCAGGTTGAGGAATATATAAGTATGGAAGGAAAAGAACTAGAAGTGATCCTACCAATGCTCCACAAAGAATTGCCCATACCATGAAGGAGGAGGGATTCAATGGGGACTGGCGGGCCTCATGCATTATAAAAGCAATCTAAAAAGCAGCAATACTAAGCAAAGTACAACAAATATGATTACTAACAGAATGAAAATTACAGGAAGTGGATCTAACACAGAGGAATTGACAGGAGATAAATAAGCGTCAGATAGTATACACATTAATCAGTTATACTAATATCTTAAACAGGCACTAGGTAAGTGTCTTTATAGTGGGTCCAAGTGGAGCTTCTCTTTTTTCCAGATCTCTCAGAGAAGTGTCCGTTACGAATGATATCGCTGTTCTGTACCCACAGTTTGTTGAACACTACTGATGGTAGGGGCTGGAAAAAATCTTTGCTGTGTATCCACGAAGTGCCGTTATCAAGCTGAACAGCGGTTGGAGTTACAGCTGTAACAGTGTGTGGTCCAGAGTAGATAGGATGGTACCACTTGTCCCTCACTTGGATCCGGCGGTAGACAAGATCACACAATTCAAAAGCATATGGGACCAACGCTGTTGGTGGTATGCAGGAAGCCAGCTTTTGTTGAATCAAGGATACACTGGTCTGAAGTCCTGTAAGATAAGCAGAAAACAAGTCAGGCAAATTTTGGGTACCTGACTTCATAACTGGGCACATGCTCCTTCTTCCAGTTATGATTTCATGAGGAGTTATACCTAACCGTTTGATAGGATTATTTCTCAACAGATACAGGCAAAGAGGTAATGCTTGCAGCCAGGTCTGGCCACTCCCAATCATTAGCTTTCTTAACTGTGTTTTAATAAGACCATTGCACCTTTCTACAAGGCCATTTGAGGTTGGAGAATAGACAGCAACATAGCGCCATCTAATAGGCAATTTTTCAGAAAATTCTTTTGACTAATTGATTTTTAAAATGGGACCCATTACACAAGTACACTAAAAAAATTTTTTTTAAACTGCCTCTAATGTTTCGATTGATTTTTACGTTTTTTGGTGCGCTGAATCCAAATCTGGTAACCAATTTGCTCCATCACGTACAGATTTTTTGCTACATTGGGTTAGCAGTTTGAGGTGAACGTTTCAGATTGAGTGCGATCGAGATAAAAGTTTCTTGGATGAATTCTTTATACTAATTGTTTAGTAGTTATTCAAATAAGAATAAAGAAAATTGTAACAAGGCAGCACATAAGAATAGAGTAATGTCAACAAAATACACTGTGATGGTAGCAAAATTGTCTGCACTTAAAACAGGCACATACATGTGCACAAACATTGAGCATATAAGAGCGAGGTTAGACACAAAGCAAAGCAAAGAAATGTGCAAAAAAAGTTGTACAGGTATGTATGTAAGAATAGAAAACGCAAACCGCACCATTGCAATACATGAAGACAAACACCCGATGGTGTGAAAATAAAATTCTAATAAATGAGATCCGACACTGTGGTAATAACTAGCAAATTTTATTTCAAAGTTTAGTAAAAACACGATATTTGTCAACACAGTTTAGATTTTAAAGTCATTCTTGGGTCAATCAATCTCCTGGTGGGCCTGTTTCTTCTTCCCCCGAATGCTTCTCTTGGTGCGCTGCTTGGCGTATTTTTCATCTGGGGTTTCCCGCAGCAGCAACCAGCAGAAATCAGCCATCATAGTGGTGTTCCATCTTCCTTGGTACCTTCTCTCTGCGTCCTTGATGTCCTGGTGAAACCTTTCACCTTGTTCTTCACTGTACGCCCCCAAGTTTTCGGGAAAGTAATTCACATGGGAGTGCAAGAAATGGACTTTCAGGCTCATGTTACAGCAGAGGCGTAGCGTGGGGGGTGCAGGGGGGGCCGGCCGCACCGGGCGCAACATGGGGGGGCGCGCTCGCACTCGCAGCTCTCTGCAAGTGCTGGCTGTGCGAATCCGATCCGAGCCGCCGGGTCGCCGCCCACTGTGGAGGGGGGGGTGCCAGGCGTGCGGTGCGGTGGGTGCGAAGAGAGAGCGAGGGAGGGACTATCTGGGGGAGGGACAGTGCAGCGCTGATCGCGGGAGAGAACCACACCAGACCAGCCCAGGCAGCAGCAAGAAGAAGCTGGCAGCGGCAGCAGGTGACACAGGCCAGAGAGGAGAGAGGGAAGGGAGCCAGTGGTGACAGACGCTGCAGGAGGAAAACCTAGGAGGACCTGGAGGAGAAAACCTAGCCTGCTGACTGCTGTGATCGGGTCCGGGACAGCCGGTGAAAAAAAAGGTAGGAGTCACGAGTGACAGGAGTCAGGACTGACTGGAGTAGTACTGAGCTCAGTGGGCTGGCTGTGTAGTGCTAGCTAGCAGAGCATCTCCAAAAGTGAAGTTCCTTTGGGATGTTCCCGGTCTGCAGGTCAAGACTGGCATGTTGAGCTGACCAGATGGATTGAAGTTTGGTTGGTTCAACAGTGACGAGACAGATTTCGATCCATATGTAGCTGCTCCAGCTCAACATAAGTTGATGTAAGCCAGTGGGTCTAGCAACCTTTAATTTATTTATTTTTTTTGCTGAAAGAGTAAGGCAATAGGCATGAAGGTGTATTTAGATGCATTTTACTTTAATTACATCAGTATTTTCATAACAAACAATACATGTGCTTAGGGGGTAAGGGTTTCTTTAACTAATCTAGTGGAAGAGACTCGAGTGCTAAAATCCATGGGTTAGGGGGCGCAAATTACTTGCCTTGCCCCGGGTGCTGACAACTCACGCTACGCCACTGTGTTACAGCCTTGTTCTTTGAAGGCATTGAGCATCCTGGCAACAATATCCTTATAGTTCTCATCCCGCCTGTTCCCCAAGAATTTGAGAACAACATCCTTGAAGGAATCCCAGGCTTCTTTTTCCTTCTCAGACATCGTTTCAGCGAATGCTCCATCTGAAATGAGTTTCCTTATATCAGGGCCAACAAACACTCCTTCCTTTAGCTTTGCTTCAGAAAGTCGGGGGAACTTTGAGCAAAGGTACCGAAAGCACTCACCATCTTTTGGAAGGGACTTGATGAATTGCTTAATGAGACCCAACTTAATGTGGAGAGGTGGTAATAGAATTTTATCACGAGGTACCAAGCTCTCATGAAGAACATTTTTCTCACCGGGTCTCAAATACTCCCGAATTGGCCAGTCTTTTTTCCCCCAGTGTAGGTCGCGGGCCCGGCTATCCCACAAGCAAAGGAAGCAGGGATATTTGGTGAAACCGGATAGCTGCCCTAATAGCATGGATAGAATTTTAAAGTCTCCACAAATCATCCACTTATGCTCATCATAACGAATCTTCTGAAGAATCAGGGCCAAATTCTCGTATTTTTCTTGGAGAATAACAGAGTGAGCAATAGGAACTGAAGCGAATGTCTTGCCATTATGAAGAAGAACACCTTTTATGCTGCCTTTTGACGAATCAATGAACAGCCGCCATTCAGCAGGATCATACTTGAGTTTAAACTTTTCCATCACTCCGTATATATCGTTGCAAAATACCAAATCTTCCTCTTTGCTGAAATACTTCAAAAATTGTGTCTCGCGGTTGCGGTACCAATAAAAAGTTGTTCCTGGTGACAATAGATTTTTCTGTTTAAGCCGAGATCCTAGCAGTTGGGCAGCATCTTTTGGGAGTCCTAAATCCCGGACTAAATCATTCAATTCAGCTTGAGAGAAAAGTTCAGGTTTCGGATCTGGTTCAGTTTCAAACTCGGAAGTACTGGACTCATCGGGAAAAGCCATCTGATGAGTCTCATCATGATCAGAACCGTCCACACAAATATGATCCAAAGATTTTGGTGGTTCAGGCATAGGTACTTCGTTGCTATGAGGCATAGGCCTAATTGCTGAGGGAAGGTTGGGGTAACTTATTATGTTCTTATTTTTTAAGTTGTATCCCTTCACAATGCAAGAGCAAAAATAGCAGTCACTGCTGTGGTCTCTTTGTTCACGCCACATCATAGGTATTCCGAAAGGAAATGCTTGTTTTTTACCTTTCATCCATAAGCGTAGATCTTCCTCACATGTCTTGCACACTTTGTGAGGAGCCCACGGTTTGTCTTGATCGCCTAACTTCAAACCGAAATAGGCGAAATATACTTTTTTAATAAATGCAGAAATGTTCCTCTGCCGCTTTTTCACGGTATATTCCCCACAAATAAAACAAAAACTGTCCGGAGAGTTGACGCAACCTCTGGCTCTGTGAGCCATCACAAATACACAGCACTGCAAACTACAACTGTAGTGAACCACTTCGGAATAAAGCTGGATTACGACTGAGCAAACAAAAGGTAATAATGAACTTGCAAGAAACTGAAATTTGACAGGAACGTTCATGTCGCAACCACCGTGTTTGAGCGAGCGAACGAGGCGAGGCGAACAGGAAAGAACATGCGCCAGCGCGAATACTGGATTTAGCCCCCCGCCTCCCAATTGTCCTGTTAATGTATAAAATGAATACAAAACACTCTAAAATATCATGAGGGAGTGTTTCTAGTTAGTTAACCATTACAACCTCTATTTTGGGCCAAGAAAATAAACTGCAGTCGGCTAAAAAGAAATTATGTGAACATTCCTTATATGGGTAAGAAATCTAATTTTGCAAGAAAACGTGACGTGATGGAACATTTTGGCTATTTTTCCTGGATTCAGCACCCCAAAATCTATAGGAATCAGTTGCAAAACTGGAGGCAGATTTTTGGTAGTGTACCTGTGTTATCTGATAAGATTTGGGCAAGGATCCCATACCGGGGAATTATATGTTCCATTAATACTTTTAGGAATTCAGCAGCGGTCTCTTTCTGACATGGAAATGCTTCAACCCATTGTGAGTAAGGACAAACCAGAACCTATAGGTATCATCTGCCCTGACATTTCACCTGCATATCAGTGAAATCAATGTGCCAATGCAGAAAAGGTCCTTGTGGTCTTGGTATTGCACCCCCACTTGGTTTAAGATGTGCATGGGGGGTGCTAGTGATACAGGTGTGGCAGCCACTAACTACTGCCTGAACCAACTTACGCATATCAGGACACCACAATGCATCCCCAAGATGAGAGACAATGGCTGTCACAGTGCAATGATCTGCATAGTGCAGCATAGTTGACAAATTTATCAAAGCAGCAGAGGAAACACACATCTTCCCTGAAGGGTGCATCCATACCTTTGTGGATCTTAGTACATCCAGCATTCACCCATCGCTGTAATTCATTCTGTATCACATTTTCCTCTAAATCTTCCAGTTTGCAAAGGTCATGCTGGCTACTCTGCTGACGGGTTACTGCCATAGTCTCAGGGACTTCAGGACAGGTGGTTTCTTGTGCTAGGCTGTCAGCTATCGAGTTTCCGTACTGCTCCCATGTCTTGACTTCCTGATGTGCTGCAACCCACTCACATGCTGTCAAATAGCCCTGCTCTGCTCTTTCTCTGAGCATTTCAAAAACTTCCATTAGGATTCTCAGCTTGCTGGAAAGGCTGGACTTTAGCTGACAAAAATCCCCTCTTGGCCCAAATGGTACTATATATGTGTACTGTGCTACTTACAAACTGAGAATCGGTGTAAATTACTAGATGTTTATTTTCATTTTCTCTCAGGACTTGTGCTATTTATTTATTTAACAGTATTTCTATACCGCCTTATCTTACAATCAAAGCAGTATCACAGCAAACAATCAGAAGGAGTGTTCGTGTTATACATGCAGTGAAGAGTATATCGTGTTAGGAGTGTTTGGTGTGTTGTGTATTTGATTAGGTGGAGCTATGTACATTGTGCGCTATAATACATCGTGTGGTGAAATACATTTTTCTATACATTGAGAGCTATGCAATGTCATGAGCTGTTATCCCTTCTTCTATACGAGGGTCAGGAGGGTGTATGTTGGTTTGTTCTTACTGGTTAGATTATGTGACATGTCCATAGTGCTCTGTGAACAGCGTTGTCTTCAGCTGTTTGCAAAAGTCTTTAAGGTCCGTCGTTGTTCTCAGAACGTCTGGGAGGGTGTTCCAGATTGTTGGGGCAGCTAGGGAGAATGCCCGTTCAGTGGTGTCATTGCATGCTTTCCTGAAGTCTTTAGGGGTGTTAACACGGTTGGAGGTGCCTTTTCTTCTTGGGCGAGTGCTGGTGTCTGGTTGTATGAGGGTGTGTAGGCTGTTGGCTGATGTGTGTTGCCTGATCTTGAATATGTTTATGATTGTTTTGTATTTGATGAGTGCGCTGATTGGGAGCCAGTGTAGGTCTTTCAGAATGGGTGTGATGTGTTCCTGTCTTGTTGTGCCAGTTATTATGCGGGCCGCCGTGTTTTGTGCTAGTTGTAGTGGTCTGAGTGTTTGTTTTGCTAGTCCAAGGTAGATTGGATTGCAGAAGTCCAGGATAGGGGTTATTAGAGCCTGGCATACAGTACGGAAGTGCTCAGTGGCGAGAAGGGGCTTAAGTCTTCTGATGATTCTCATCCTGTAGTATGCATTTTTGATTGTTTTGTTTATGTGCTTCTTGAGGTTCAGCTCATTGTCCAGGGTCACTCCGAGGTACTTTACTTTAGATTTTATTGGAATGGTTGAGTTTTGTATTTTTATGTCTGGTGGGTGTATGAAGTCTGGGTTACGAGTGATGATTAGTTCCTCAGTCTTGCTGTAGTTGATTGAGAGGTTGTTGTCCTGGCACCAACTTGTCATTTGTGTGAGGCAGGTTGTTATTTTTGAGTAATCCGGGTTGTCGACTGTGATAGGTGTGTATATCATGATATCATCTGCATAGATTGTATATTGAATGTTGTTCTTTTTCAGGATGTCGCATATTGGCTGGATGTAGATGTTGAATAGTAGGGCTGGGAGGGACGATCCTGGTGGAACTCCTTGGAGGACTTTTATAGGTCTTGAGGTTTTGTAGCCTACCTTGACCTGTATCTGCCTGTTGGTTAGGTATGAGTTGAACCATTTTAAGGTGGTACCGTGTATACCAGTGTTTTGTAGTCTTTCCAGGAGAGTTTTGTGGTCCACTGTGTCGAATGCCGACGAGATGTCAATGAAGATCATTATGATTCCATTCTTGGTGTTGTCTATGATTCGGAGAATGCTGTCGAAGAGGTAAATCAGTAATGTTTCGACTCCATGGTTGGGGCGGAAGCCGTGTTGGTTGTCATCTAGTGGCACGTGGTTGTCAATGTGTTCTTGTAGTTGGTGCTATACTGTTTTTTCGATGATTTTTGCCAGAAAGGGTATGCTGGCGATTGGTCTGTATGCTGCTGGGTTGTTCTTGTCTAGCGTTGTTTTCTTTGGGATGGGTCTTACTGTGGCGAGCTTTAGTTTTTTTGCCATGAATCCATGGGTTAGGGAGTTGTGCACCACGTTGTGTATGATTTGGATGAGGCTTGATTTGGTGGCTTTGATCCATAAGGGTCTGTGGGAGCGGTGCTTGCATTGATTGCGGTGATGATGCGGGAGAGCTGCTCGGTTGATGGCGTGCTGAGTGTGTCCCAGGTTTTGTTGTGTGGGTTAGACTTTGTGTGTGCGCTAGGTCTTGTTTGCTTTGTAGAGTGGAATTTTTCCTTGATATGGTCAGCAAATTCTTGCGGGTCTATTTGTGCTTCATCTTCTGACCTTTGCTCTTTTGTAAGGGTTTTCACGATTTCGAATAGTTCTCTGGGTTTATTGTTGGAGTTAATTATTTTATTTATTTATTACATTCTCTTATATACCGCGCTATTCTGCATCAGTGCGGTTTACATTGAACAAACTGAAATTACATTGAACAGGGCATTATAACTTGGAGATAACTATTTTACAGGGAACATGGGCTATGGAGTGTTAAGTGGCTTGCCCAAGACCACAAGAAGCACCTGTGGGACTAGAAACCCCAGTCCTTCCGGCCCAAGGTTGCTGTCCTCTAGTGGGATTTGAACCCCCGACCTTCCGGCCTGAAGTACCTTGCCCCAACCACTAGGCCACTCCTCCACTCCTTATCATGTTTGTATGGTATTCTCTTTTTGTTTGGTTGATGTGATGATTGTACTGTTTTTGCTTTGTTAGGTATAGTTGCTGGGTTTCGGATTCCTTGTTTTTTCTCCATCTCCGTTCAATTTTTCTGAGTTCTCTCTTTTCTCGTCGTATGGCATTTGAGTACCACAGCTTGTGTTGTAACTTGTTGTGATGATGCTTCATGGGTCTAACGTCTGTTGCTTTGGCGGCGTTATATAGAGTACTGTTCCAGTTGGAGATTTGAGCCTCTAGATCATCTGTTTCTATGGTCAATTGATGTATCGTGTCTTGTAAGAATAAGTCTCTGTCAAAGCTCTTGAATCGTCTTTGTGTGTGTGTGTGTTGTTGGTGCCTTCGTTCGGCTTCTCTTTTTGTGGTACTAGCTTTATTTCTATTATGTAATGATCCGACCATGGAACTGGTGTGATGATGGGTGTTGATATTAGTCCTCCCTTTCCCTCCTCCATCCCTACAGACCCCTCTCATAGGTTGTCTCATTTTCCTCAGTTTGTCGGTATGTCTATCTCTAACCTACTCTTCTGTTCTCTTTCCCTTCTCTACCTCTGTCCCTTTCCTATTGCACTAATGGAGTTCTGTTTCTTCTATCCTCTCTTTCTAGCAGCAATGTTATGCCTCTTATTTTAAACTTGTTGTAAACCGCGCTGGTGTCTTTGGCGTGTGCGGTATATCAAGAAACAAATAAAGATAAAGATAAAGATAGTTGGGTGTGAAGATGAGGTCTGGGGATGAGCTGTGTCTGTGCGTTGGGGCATTTATTTGGGTGAACTGCAGTGAATTCATAGCTTGAAGGAAAGCTTCTGCATCTTTGGTGTTGGTGGACTTGAGGTTGAAGTCTCCTAGCAGTAGAGTGGGTTTGTGGTTTGTGGTGATAGCGCAGACTGCTTCTAGCGTTGAGGCTAGCTCGTCGGTTGAAGCCCTGGGTGCTCTGTATGTTAGGCATAGTGCCATGTGTTTTGTTCTCGATGCTGATTGTGTTACATTGTTGCGTGTCTGTGATATTCTGAGCTCTGAACTTTAGGCTCATTTTGGTAATTATCAAGGCTCCTCCTCCTCGCCTGTGGGTACGCAGGCAGTTGAAGGCTGTGTATGTGTCCGGTACCAGTTGATTGATTAGCACATTGTCGGTGGGACTGAGCCACGTTTCTGTGATGCAAAGTATGTCGGGTTGATGGCCATCTATGTGGTCTGCTATTGTGTGTATTTTGTTGCAGATGGATCTGGCATTTATGAGCTCTATTGTTATAGGCTCTGAAGAATTTGTTGTTTTGTGTGCTTCATTTGGATTATTGTGTTTGCTTGTTTTGTGCTTGACTTGTCTTTTTGTCAAGGGTATTTCTTGTGTGGCATTGTGAGTGTACTGTGGATTTATGTATGTCCAGGTTGTTGGTGTATGCCATGATGGGTTTGAGTGTAGGTGGTGGAAGTGTGTGGGTGGTGGAAGGAGTTGTGTGATGAGGAGGCTGAGGGGGAGAAAAACTGTTGTATGCATGTTGAGTTTTGTGAAGGCACGTTATGTTTTACTTGAGTTTTGTTGTACTCTTCCGACTTCTCCCTGGTGGTTTCCTCTGTCGCGCTGTTGGGGAGCCTGTGTCATCTTTTTGTTTGGATTCCTTTTGCTCGCCTTCATGCCGCACCTAAGGGCCATGCCAAAGGGCCCTCTGGCGAGGCCCTCAGGCGCAGGCCCGCCAGGCGTGGGCACGCCCTGCAGGGACGCCACTTTTAACTGCTGCGGTTGCTGGACCCACTGCCCCAATTGGGCAGGAGCTGTGGGGGTGGAGGGTCTGGCTCAGCGGCTCCCTGTATGCAGGGACGCTGCTTTTAACTGCTGCGGTTGCTGGCTCCCACTGCCTCGATTCGGCAGGAGCTGTGGGGGTGGAGGGTCCGGCTCAGCGGCTCCCAGTATGCAGGGACGCCGTTTTTAACTGCTGCAGTTGCTGGCTCCCACTGCCTCGATTGGGCAGGAGCTGTGGGGGTGGAGGGTCTGGCTCAGCGGCTCCCTGTATGCAGGGATGCTGCTTTTAACTGCTGCGGTTGCTGGCTCCCACTGCCCCGATTGGGCAGGAGCTGTGGGGGTGGAGGGTCCGGCTCAGCTAGTGCTAGTGCTGCAATTTCTGCACTCTGTGCGCTGTATCCTAGGGGCATCTCATACTGTGCTGTGGAAGTAACTACTCCCTGGGGGTTACTCTACAGATAGCAAAGCCTGCTCTGCCTTCTCTCTGGGATCCATCTATGAACCAACATTCAGCCTCTTGAGGCACATCTGAATGTGGCACTATCCCTAACGTGGGTCTGACATCTTCTCCTACTTGCTGCAGGCAGTCATGTGTGATAGTAGATACCTGGAGGAGGTCCTGTAAATCCCTAAAAGGGTTCTGCTTTGGTACCAATTGGTGTCTAATATGGCTGCATAGCAGCGCAGCTACACACTTAGCTACCCTGGCAGGTAAGAAATGAATGGTACTGGACTTTAAAAGCGCATGCAGTCCTTAATAGGCCAAAAGGGTTTTCTGGGGTAGCCCAAACTTCAGGTGGGATATTAGCAAAATTTGGCTGACTCTCTGTCTGCAGGAGCAAAATAGATGGTGTGCTGATAAAGGTTATCTGTACCTCAAAGGCGAATAATAGATCCCGTCCCATCAAATTAACTGGACAGTGTGGGGATACAATAGGGGTTTACAGATATGTTGCCCCATGAGTTCTACCTCAATGGGTACTGTCATTTTGGTGGTAATTGGGTCTCCATTAAACCCTGTTGTCATAGTAGTTTGATGAGAGAGGTTTACGCCTGAGGGTAGGGAATTCAGTACTGATGTTGTGGCTCCGGAATCCAACAACATCTGCACTTTATACCCATTTAGACAGACTTCAATTATTGGCTCACGCTCATTGAGCATGGCCCGCATCACCGTAGAGAGTCATTGTGGTCCCCCTTGAGGAGGCTGCCACTGGGGAAACCTGCTCTGAGGACCCTGGTAGGCATTGGATGGCTCTTGTGGTTTTGCTGATCCTCGGACTGGGGGGCTTTGGCATTCACGCTGAAGATGTCCCGTTCTGCCACAGTTCCAGCAACTAAGGGCGCTTCTCTGAAAATGCTGTGACTGAGGTGGTCCTGCCCGTCCCCCTTTCCAAGTACCACCACTGTTTGGTCCTGTCTGGTTCCAAGCAAGAGCATATAAACCAAAATTCTCCCAGGGGTCTTCTTCAATGTCATACTGTTCCAAATCTCTAATTTCATTCTTCTCTTTTATAATGGTTTTTGCTTTTCTGCCTCATGCTGCTTTTCTGCTTTATTTGAACCTTCTCTTTCTTTTTCCTTCTCATCGTGCTTTTCCTTGTCCTTCTCTTTAACCTTACTTTTATCAAGATCCTCCTGCAACTCTCTCAGTTGTAATGCCATTAATTTTGTCTGCAAACTTTTCATATCCTTCTCAGGTTTTATCTGTTCTTCTTCAGCTAATTTGACAAAATGGTGTATATGTGACTGCTGTCTTGCCCAGGACTCATCTTCTAACCCCACAATCGTGTCAAGTCTTGATTGAACTGATTTAGGAAAAGTATTGCTAAGTGTTTGGAAAAATAGGGGCAGGAAACCTGGGTCAGAATAAACCATCCCAGTCTGGGTTTCCCACAAATCTTGAAATCGGGCAATATATGCACTAATATCTTCTCCTATCTTAAAACGCATATTCAGTACTGGCCCTAAATTCTTCTGGGTGGGGTATAGTTCTTTTATAGAATTCCAAACTCTGGGTCGGTGCTCATTAAACTCAGACCAATCATATCGTGTTTCTGCTACAGTAACTTGGGGTAAATTAGCTCTGGCAAAAACTTGATTTGTTGCATGAGTGCCCAGGAGTTTTGCTAACAGTGCTTTAACATCCCCTAGCCCTAAAGTATACCCTGCCGTAACCCGCTCAAACTTTTGAATCCAGGAAGCCCCCTCTCTACTAAGAGGAGGTAAGGCACTAGCTATATTATCCATATCAGTAAAATTCCAAGGGACATATCAAATAGTTCCTCCTCTTGAATGCAAGAGGGACAAGCACAGTTTTTCTTCATATTTTTCCCATATTTCTAATCCTGTCTTCATGTAATCTAAATCCCATTGTGGGTCTCCCGCTCCCCCATGAATGCAAAGTCTAGCAGTATTCAAATGTGCAGTGTCAAGTGCTCCCTCGGGAGGCCATTGCAACATTTGCGGCTGTTTCTCTAACATCCAGCCATACATATTGTCATTCCATCGGTCGATGAAGTAACGATTTCCCTCACCCTCAGCTACTGTTTCCTTAGGCATTAGTGAGGCTCCAGCCTGACTGTTATTTCTTTCAATCCCAATGTGCTTTTTATTACTTTCCTTGTTTTCATAGCTGGATCTCAAAGAGTCCAGTCTTTTTGAGCTGAGTTTAATTTATCCCACTCCTCTTTCACCCTGTCTGTCTCCTTTTTGTTATGCTGTTCCCACTTCTCCAGTGCTGACTTCCGCTCATCCCAATCTTTAATTTGTGACTCTTCTAATTTCTTTTGTTCTTGTTCTTTATATTTATCCTGTTCTTCCTTCTCCTTAACTTTCTCTTCCCACTCAGCCTGCTGATTTTCTAGGCTTATTCTAAATTGTTCCTCTTGTTCTTGACGAGCCCTTTTCCATTTCTCACTACTGGCTTCTAACTCTGCTTTCCATTGTGCTAATTCATTCTCACAAATTGTCTGCTTACAATATTCTAATTTAACTGTCCCTGATATTTCTGCCCACTCTTCTTTCTCTCTCCCTATATCCTCACATGCTGCCCTCATTTCAGGATCTTCTATCGGGCCTAGGAGCATTTGGTCATAAAATCTCCTTTCGGGTGAGGTCTCCTTCAAGTTACTGTGGAGGGTCCCCTTGGATTATTTAGGCTCCTGATCTATAGGAATAGGGTCTTGGTATCCTATAGCTGCAACTGCAGTTAAGGTAGGATATAGTCCTGTTTCTCCCAGATTATGTGTGGGGTTATAAGGAGGGGCTCCTCACCACATTCTCTTGCTACCTTCACCCATAATGTGACATGTTGTAAGTGTTCCACTAATTTCTGTCCTGTTTTGGCCTTCTCTATCTTAGTTTGCAAGTCATGTAGCGAACGTGGGTCTAGGGTACCGATTGCTGGCTGGGCAAAACGGAGTCCCGTAGTGCCCAGTTATGCCACTTCTTGCAGAACTGTTCTAAAGTTTTAGCAGCAAGTGGATATCTCTTAATAACTTTCTGTAATGCAGTCTGCTCTTGTACATCCACTTTTCTAGTGTCAGAATCAGTTTCTTTTGTCTTTTTCTTAAACATCCTAACTAGTCTACAATATCCTTCTTATGAAAAATTTCCTACCTATGCTAAATGAAAAACAACAATGTAGATATATGTATCTCACTGTGCTGAGATATCACTGTGATAACGTCGGGGTCACCAAGATGTTGGGGTTTTTCTGGGCTTCCCCTGAGATTTTTTGGGGAATCTTCTATTTTTGTTTAGCTGCTTGAGTTCATCCCCAACATACATACAGGATATGCTTTAAACAAATTGCTCGTGCCACCGTAAGAGCATGGAAACTTTTTTATTTATCTTGCCAGGTCTGTAACATCACAAGCTTTGCTTTTAAATTATAAGGTACAATTTTCAATATCAATCCATAGCATCAATACATCTATAACAAGCAAAGCACCTGACTTAAGTGTAAAAGGTCCTGTAGACAGAGACAGCTTCACTCCAGTGAGATCAGCTAATGTCTGTCTGCTTATTAGAATTTCTCCTCTATATTTATATTAATTTTTAGGCTCAAATTGCTGATAAGTAGATTTCCTTTCTTTTCTTATTCCCTATTATTTTAAGCAACTCTGCTTCTCAATCTTTACCCTTTATTTTTTCCCTTGGGCATCCTGTCTTTCCATTCCCACAGCAGTCCTTGTCGCTGTGTGCTGGCTCTGTTTCCTGCAGATTAAGTTCTTTGTTCTGTTCCCCTTTGTTCATTCAAGGGGCCCAGGTGACAACCTTTCACTAGCTGTGTAGTTTTCAGAGCCTCTCATTGTGGCAGCTCTCTGGGACAGGATATTAGCTCATTTCATAGCTCAATCTTGCTGATTTTGCAGTTTCAGTGTGAAAAAGTCAGCAAGCTGTTTCTTTCTTAGGGCTGAGCTATAGACGTTAGCACAAGATGGATTCAACCTATAACAAAGGTACCTGAAGGGGGATTCATTTTCCCCTTCAAGGTCCTTTCAAACACTCTCATTCAAAGAACCAAACCTGTACGAACACCAACCTTTTTTCTTACCCAGATGGCTTCACTTGCCATGACGGAGAATTATTTTAGCTTCAAAGGTATTTTTTATAAGCAGATAAAAGGGGTGGCCATGGGCTCCTCAATGGCCCCAGATATTGCAATTTAAATGTCGCTGACTTTGAAAAACGCTTTTTAACCCATCACCTTTTTAAGGATCAGATAAAGCTTTGGAAAAGATACATAGATGATGTTCTTATGGTGTGGAATGTACTGAGACTCAATTACAAACCTTTTTCACATGGCTAAATTCACTTGATGAGAATTTACATTTTGAGGGCCCATACAGTCCAGATTGTATCGCCTATTTGGATATCATGATAAAAAAAGAAGATGTTGTAGGCTTTACCACAGATTTATACCGGAAGGCTACTGACCGTAACACCTTACTTAAATATGATAGTTTCCATAACACCTCCCTTAAAAACAATTTGCCAGTAAGCCAATTTTTAAGAATTAGAAAATTGTGCACCTCAGAGGAGGACGTTGAACGCAATGCTGTGGATATGCACAAAAGATTTAAAGAGCGAGGTAACCCACAGGATTGCATTAAAAAAGCTTACCTACGTGCGTGCACCAAAAACTGGGCCTCTCTTTTAAAAAGTTCGGACAATCCACTATTAAACAGAATTGTCTGTGCCCTCACTTTCTCCAGTTTTTCAAAGGACCTTGTCCGTATACTAAAGGAGTGGTATCTGTTGTCTGCCTTACCAATGTTTGCGTCAAAGCAGTTAACTATTGCTTAAAAATGCAATCCTAATCTTACCAACATTTTAGTACCTTCAGCTTTGACAAGATATAAATCTCAGCCCAAGATTAGAGGTCACTTTAAATGTGGGCAGTGCTCTGTGTGCCAGAACACCATAGTCACCAAGGAATGTTTTATACACCCTATATCTCACAAGAAAGTTTACATCCAACAATATTCCAACCATAGAACTGAGAATGTCATTTATCTTATTTTGTGCCCATGCAACATCATCTATGCAGGAAAAACTAAAGGGTATGTTTACTAAACCTCAGTAATGTTACCCATGTTAGGTTCCGCAGTAATGGTACAGATGCCCATATAAAGGCGAGGGCATTGCATCGTTACGGCAAGCCGTATCAGCTAACGCGTGTTACAAGGCACCTTACTTATAAGGCACGTTACAAGGCCTTGTAAGGTGCCTTGTAAGTAAGGTGCCTTGTAATGTTTCTCATAAGGTGCCTTGTAAGGTGCCTCATAAGGCGCTTTGTAAGGCGTCCTATAGGGCTCCTTACACTAAGCCCCGTATTAGGCACCCCTGGACAAGGCACCTTAGAAGGCACCATTGTTTATGGAACCATAGGCTAAGGTGGCCTAACAAGGTTACGGTGCCCTAGGCTAGTGTGCCCTAAGGGCTGCAAGGTGCTGTAGGATGACATGCATGACCTGTGAGGCATAGAGACAGATGTAGCCCTAACACTAGATAGAGCACCGAGGAAAGGCAATGAACAGGTGAGTGAAGGAGGGAGAGCTGGGAGCTGCTGGACCTGCCATATCTGCGGGCATCCTATGTAGCTGCCAGGACTGTTGACAAACATGGTGGGGGCAACTGTACCACAGCACAGGGTGTTGGCAATGTAAACTACTGGAAAGACAGTGGGTGGCAGACGATGGGAATATGTGTCCCCCAGTGGAGGCGGAGGTGGCAGGATAGTTACAATGATGGGTGGACAGAGGAGTGGTGGTGCCATGCAAATCAGGCACAGGCAAGGCAAGCACGAAGAGGCACAATGAAGGAAAGGGTAGCAGTGCAGGACATGGGGTGGCAGCCTGCACAGGCAGACAGGACTCTACACAGCTGACAGATGCAGATAGACGTACCGAAGGAATGTTGGCAACTGGGGCGAGGGTATTATGGGCCGGCAGCACAACTCTGCAAAAATATGACCGTTACAGGCATGCAAACTATTTGAGTGGGACAGGAGGGAACAATGAGGAATTGAACCCATGAACACTGCCGAGAACGGCATTGTTCTAACCATTAGGCTATATCTCCGTGGCGTATCTCACAGCAATGGCTGGGTACAGAAGGACTGCAGGCCACCACACAAACTGTCTGCTCTGAGTGCCAGGATAGGGTAACCCCACCAGTACCCATGATGCAATGCACATGCTGAATAGCTGATCACCATATGGGGTCTGCACCTCTCCGGTACCTCAGCTTGGAAAGATGAACTGACAGTGCGTGATACCGGCACAGAGTAGCTACAGACCATGCCATTGTGCAGGTTCTGTGTTCACCCTGAGGGATAGGATGGGTGCCCAGTATGATGTACGCAGTACATGTGGTGCTAGAGATAGGTCCTGCTGTACATCCCCATCACTACCAGTGTGTGACAGGTGTTCCTTGCAGTGCATCCAAAGGTAATTTGGTGTCCATCTGTATTCCGCAGTCACATGTGGCCCTCTGGGACCAGACACCACCCAGATTAGTGCGTACCCATTGTTAGGGTCTGGCTGACATGGGCACCTGTTATCAGGGCAGAGGGGTTCCTAGACTTGCATGAGGTTTGTGTAGCAGTGCCTCTACAGGTCAAAGTGGTATACACAATATACCCCAAAGAGCCCACAATCACCCTTTTTGTAGGTAAGGGACAGGTGCCTGAGCCCCGGTGAAGCAACCTCCATCCTGCTGGTATAAGACAGCCCTCCAGGGTTGGTGGGCCAGAGCCATACCTGTGACTGGGGCAGTGGCAGACCAGCAGTAATGCTGGGGTTAGGTCTGCAAAACTCCAACTGCCTCACACCACCATCTGCCATTCACCAGCAGATAACACAGTCAGACTGCACCTGCAGCACCCTACAAGATGTTCCAACCATGCACAGTCTAACTGCAGACAGTCCACTAGCCAGTCCATAGTACATGCTCACAGAGGAACTATGTGCACCAAGCAGATATCTCAGTAATAGGGCCCCAACACTGGGAACACACAAGTATCACTGGAGGCAGATAGTGTAGAGCGCTATGTGGGAACCTAGACATGCCATGGTCACTGCTCGGTCAGAGTGAGTGCCCTCCCAGCATGCCATGCTGTGGCCACGCTGTCCATGCAGGCGGTGGTCGGGCACTATAGTGTCCCAGCCTTTGCCCCACACTCTGTGAAGATGCATCCTGGCCAATCCGCCCTGTCCGGGCTATACCCACAATACCTTGCTCCTCATTATGCACATATTCAGGCTAACGCTGGTAACAGTGGGACATTGTGGGCCCAGTGAGGTATGGGCAGCCACAGAACAATGGACACACACACACACACACACACAAAATCTCTCTCTCTCTCTCTCCTATTGCAGCATTGTGCAAAGATAGGGGTGGTTGGCAACTTTGCCTGCCACACTGGTCCTGATCACAGTGCCAACACTGATAAACTGTGCAGGAGGTAGTAGTAGTGCTCTGGTGATAACTGCAGCTCCGTGCGGGGGCCAACAGCCTGACTCTCCAAGAAGCTTTGGATTGTGGAGCCTGTGTGAGTGGGTGTTTGTACCCCTGTTCACCGCTGCTTTGGGCTTTGCACATGTTGCTGTTGTATCTGCATTGTAGGGTAAAAATATAGGGACATGCTCTGCAGGATCCACAGCTGGGACTTGAACCTGTGACCGTCTGCTTCTGGACACACTGGCTGTGTGTACTGCACCACACTGTTGCCACAGATGCACAGTAGTCCCTGGAGCTACCTATACATTTCCTCAGCCAGACCTTTTATGTTGCACTGCACACCACGAACTGGTACAGGGCATGGCCTAGGTCCACTGCAGGCAGGTGCCACTGTCCCCTCCAGCATAGGCACACCCCCCCCCTCCCTGCCATGCTGACATGACCATATGCTGTCGTGCTGGTAGTGCGCAATCCCAGGCCATCCACTGTGTGGGTAGGCAGATGCCTAGGGAGCGGGGTCTGGGGTGGGGGGGGCATACATGGGCATCCTCACATCCGCCCATCACCGCCTGCCAATATTATGTCCCTTCCGCTTGGGGGAGGGTTGGCTGGGGGGGATGTCAGGTCAGTGCCCTGGCAACTGTTAGCTAGGGTGGACCAGGTAGATGTAGGTGGATTGTGTTTGGCCTTTGTCAGCAGCTGTCTTGCTGATGTCTGGTTTCTATGTTCCTATGTGCCACCTAGGCGACTGCCGAGCTCACCCTGTGCCCCAGCTGCCCCCACTACATGTCCCGCATGCAGCCCCCTATGCACCATTTGTACCATCACCATAGTGGCCTTTCATACTTGGGCACTATGCTGTTGCTGCAAATGGAGCACTACTATCACTTTTCTTGGGCTCCCTGCCTATGCTGTACATTGCTGACATTTAAATGGTTTCTCTTATTTGCAAATGTGTGCTAACGCCAGGTTTTCAGTCGCAGTAGGATTCAGCCCTTCAGTTCCCCGTGTTAGTGTGGAAGGGGCCATTCCCCGCCCATTGACCCCCTTCTCTCCGCCCTTTCTCCACCCTCTGTGGGACTTACCACGGCCGGGAACACTAACGCGCGTTATGTTACGTTTATGCGCGTTAACGTTACCTAACGCGCATTAATGTAGCATCTGCTATGTTAATACGGTTTAGTAAACATACCCCTAACAGACAAGTACGTACCCGCATCATAGAAGTTGTTTGCAAAGACGGATACCAGACAAACCTCTGGTAGCACATTGGATAGATAAAGGCCGTACTGTTAGTGATCTGAAATATTTGGAACTCAGAACTGTAATACCGCATTGGAGGGGCAGTGATGTGGATAAAATTTTATTAAAACTGGAAAAGCATTATATTTATGAGTTTAACAGTATGGAGCCCAATGGTCTGAATCAAGAGATTAATTTATCAGTTTTCCTTTGGTTGGTTTTAGTTATTTATTTTTCCGTGTGGTTTTAGTTATTTTTATTTTCCTTTTTATATATTATCATTTTTAACACTTATTGATTTTTTGATTTTTTATGGTTCATATCCTATCCTTTTAACTGCTTATAAACTTTTTTCTGTAGTTTTTATCTCACTTTTATATTTCACTTGCCTCTGTTTTTACACATGAATGCTCTGGAGAAGAGCTGCGCACTCCACTCCCCCCTCCCCTGCTGTGAGCAGGTCCATGAGTTTGATTAACATCTCAGTTTCCCATCCTTTTACCTTTAACCTGGCTCTCAAGCTCCTGACTCACTAAGCTATATACAAAGCCAAGTTTGTGTGTGTGTGTGTGTATCAAGCTGCAGGTTTTGTTTGGAGCTTGCACTGCAGGGAGAAATTGAATCTGCTTTCACTACAAGGTTGTCACTTTAAACTTGTTCTTCTCTCTGTTTTTGTTGGATTAAGATCTTGGGACCGTGCGGTCTTATGAAGCCCCTATGATTTGATACAATGGACATCTCCCTAAATATGTTAAAAATAAGGACGGGTATCTTATTTTACTTTTAGGTGCTTAGAAAAGAGCAGTATGCCATTCATTATCTCTGAGATTATGTCTGCTTGGTTGTTAAGGAACCTTTCCTGTTAAGCTCAGACAAGCCTTCCCCCTCCCCCCCCCCTTTTTTTTGGCAAACCTCTGCTCTTAGTTTGATTGTCTGTTATCCCAGCATTTTTTACAGCGCCCCTTGCACTGCTCCATTCAACGTTTTTTTGCTCTCACAGTCCCTTTGTTTCACTATGTGGATCTTATTTTGTTTAAGAACCAGTATACAACATATCGGTTGTTACTCTATAAAATAGGAGGATTACTTCTTATCCCTTAAGCTGAACACAGTGCCTGTCTCTCAATTAGTTTATATATTTATTTATTTAACATTTCTTATATACCGCCTTTCATGATATTAAGGCGGTTTACATTGAACAAACTGAAATTATGTTGAACAGGACATCATAACTTGGAGATAACTATTTTACAGGGAACATGGGTAATGGAGGGTTAAGTGGCTTGCCCAAGACCACAAGGAGCACCTGTGGGACTAGAAACCCCCCAGTCCTTCCAGCCCAAGGTTGCTGTCCTCTAGTGGGATTTGAACTCCTGACCTTCTGGCCTGAGGTAACTTGCCCCAACAACTAGGTCACTCCTCCCTGCCAGGCTTAGTTGTTGGGGGCCTCTACATGCTGGTACTACAGACTTTGCCAGCCCTTTCCTAACCTTAAAGGTGTATTGTTTTTATACAGACTTTTGAGTCATTCATGAATTGTTTTCAGTAGTAGGACGTTTTATTGCTTATCATTATTTAATCATGTTCCCTTCAATGAACATCAGAGCAAGATGGCACATGCACAAATGATTGGATATGGTTTGCCCACCATCCTCCTTTCCAAATTCATTCTTTCTTTTTTGCTCATCACTCCAATTATATATTTTAAAAAAATAATATAATGCTGCCCCTCCTCTGTAATATGGTAGTTATGGATTTTAGTCTCCATTAGTCATTAGCACAGAGATAACTGCGAGATTATGTTGAATAGACTTTTAGTTTTAATAGCTCCCTTTAGATGTTGCTCCCACTTCATTACGTAGTAATGAATTCATGAGAATAATGTTTTTACCTTTTCATTGCTTTTAGCATACAAAGTTACAATTGCACATTAGCATTCTTGCACAAGATTTTCACAGAGTGCAAATGTGAGTATCTCTATAGAATAAGAAAGTATTGCATTCACACTATCTCATTTGGATTCTCTTCCTCCCCTCTGTCTCTCTCATATTTACACTACTATTGTTCTCTGAGCTACCCTCTGCCCTGCGTTTTATTTATTTGCTGTTTTATATCATTAGGTCCTATTGGCAGATAGCTTTTATTGTGTGTTTTTATTGTTCTTAATTTTTTTAAAGAGCTTTATTTGGGTGTTGTTATGCATTAAGTTTTATTGCTTTTCTCATTATTATTATTATTACTTTTATGATATATTACAACTTTATTTTAATAGTTGACCACTGTTTTATTGTTTTACATTGTCGTTATACTTTATCAAACCTTATTATTGTTTATTTATTGTTATCATTTTTATGTTTAATTATTTATTTATTATCTGTTTATCTTTTAAGCTGCATACCCCGAGGAAGGCGTTTGCCGAAACGTGTTGGGGATCAATTAATAAAGACACCTGTGACCTCCGCACGCCTCTCGCTTTTTTTTTTATGTTTGGTTCTCCCCTCTGCTAGAGCTTAGGCTCTTTTTTTCTGTTTCCTCCCCCTAATCAGCCATCAGCTAATGTCTCTCTCTTTCTCTCTCTCTCATTGCCCTCCCCCTAGTGTCTCTCTCTCTCTCTCTCTCTCATTGCCTTCCCCTAATCATCCATCAGCTAGTATCTCTCTCTTTCTCTCTGTCTCTCTCTCATTGTCCTCCCCCATCAGCCATCACCTTAGGTCTCTCTCTCATTGCCCCGCTTCCCAATCAGCTATCACACTCGATTTCGCTCTCCTTAGCCCTATCTGTTGCCACCCTTACCCCATATTATACTGTTTCTGCCATGCCGCATGAAAATACGCAGTGCCTCCCCTTCCATCACGATTAACTCTCAACAAGGAGCTTGAGCCATATTGTAGAGGAAGATCCTGATGATCTTGTCGTTTCAAGTCTCGCAAGACGATCAGCAGGTACTTCCTCCCCCTGCATGGCTCGAGCTCTTTGCAAAGAGCCAATCGCAGTGCAGGGAGGAATTGCCAAGCTGAATTCAGGTCTTTCAAATCCTGGGCCCCAGGGTGCAATTTGCAGTCACCATGGCGACCTGGTGCTGGATCTTTTGAGCCTTGTAATAGCCTAATGGTTAGAGTAGTGGGTTATGGCCAGGGTTCAAATCCTAGTCCTGCTCCTTGTGATCTTGGACTATTCACTTATCTTTACACCCTCTGGATTTTTTTACAGCTAAAAAAGCACTGTTCTAATGACTATTCATGCCTGGAGCAGGTCTCAACGTGGACAGGGGTTGCAGACATCCTTAACGTTTCTGAAATTGAAGGAGGACGTCTAAGTCCATTGCACTTGCCCAGACACACCTCTGCACATGCCACATGCCTACTTGGAAATCCCCACACTGGATACATCTTTAAAAGTCATTGGTGAAATGGTTCCGGGGAAGTCTCTGTGATTTGGACATCAATATACACATTTTCGGACATCCAAATCATGACTAAGACTTTTAAAATGATCCCTATGGTAGTTGGCACTAGAAGAACGTCATGTAGAAATCTGGTAGCATTTATTTAACCCCACTGCACATGTAAATGATATTTAGATAATTGTATACTTACTAACTTATTGTTGGGACAAAAATGATAGAGGCAGGTGATATCTTATAGACTTAGCAATTTATTGAGGCCTCTGCCATTTTTGTCACTCCAGACTAGTGGTTCTCAACCCAGTCCTTGGGACACACCTAGTCAGTCAGGTTTTCAGGATAACCACAATGAGAGATTTGCATATAATAGAGGCAATGCAATGTGTGCCTTTGAGTCAGTCCTGACTCCTGGTGACCCAGAAGCTCCTGGGTTTTCTTGGCCATGTCACCAGAAATAGATTGCCATGCCTTTCTTCCGAGGCAATGGAGGGTTAAGTGACTTGCCCAAGGCCACAAAGAGTGCTAGCGGGAATTGAACCCTGGTTGCTTGGTTACCAAGTCAGTGCTCTAACCACTAGGTTACTCCTCCACTTAATAGAGGCAGTATATGCAAAACTCTCTCATGTATATTCATTGTGGCTATCCTGAAAACCGAACTAGCTAGTTTTATCTCAAGGACTAGGTTGAGAGCCCCTGTTCCAGACTAATACGGCTACCTCTCAGAAATCTTTCATTATGTTGGAACAAAACTACTACTACTACTGAGCATTTATATAGCGCTACCAGTCGTATGCAGTGCTACACAGACATGTAAGACTTGTGAAGGGCTCCATTGGAATTTGCTGAGGGTAGGGGTGGGGGCAGGGCAGGGGCACAGAGAGGGGGGCAATACAGTAATCACTTGCACAGAGCAGCAAAAAAGATAGCACCGGCCCTGCATGTCCATGATCCTATGTCATTCTCTGGTGGGGAGTGTACTATACATATAAAAATAGGATCATGCACATGCAAGGCTGGTGCTACCTTTATATGTATAGTACACTCCCCACCAGAGAATGACATAGGATCATGCACATGCAAGGCTGGTGCTATGTCATTCTCTGGTGGGGAGTGTACTATACATATAAAGGTAGCACAAGCCTTGTATGTGCATGATCCTATTCTCTGGTGGGGAGAGGACTACATATATAATTTTTCTGTGAAAATTTGGCCTGGTGAAGTTCACAGGTTTAAAAATACCTGCTCTTTAGTAGATGCAAAATATGTGCCGCAAAGTAGAAAGACATTTCAGAATCAAATCCCCTCCATACTTTATCTCTCCCATCCTTACTCGGCCCTGTCCCTTTTCCCTGCAGCTAAAAGTACACACACACTGTGAAACCTGTGCACATACGTTTGGCCACTGTGTGGAGGGCAATTTTCTGCCAGGGGAATTTACCCAAGTAACTGCTTAATTATCCAGACAAATTCCATGTGCATAGTTTAGGGGGGCAAGGGGGCAATGCCCTCCCCCTAAACACTGGAGGATAAATGCTTCTTTTTGGCTGAGGTGAGTGGGAGAGAAAATCTCCATGATGCTTCAAGAATCTGGAAATAGTGTTGGTCACTAGCATGCAAGGTGCATGCATGAACGGCCCACCAGCCACAGACAGACCTATATTGGTTCAGGCCATCAGAAGTTAAAGAGCTACATAACTGGAAGATATGTACTGCAGCCATGGAAGGATGTGAGCTAAGGGTGCTGCATGAGTTGAAGAACTATGGTGCCAGGGACTCTGGGGGTTGAGTTGGTGAAGGGGAAAGGAAGGGAACAGAGAGAGACAGTATGCCCCACTAAGCTAGGAGAGAGACAGAGTGCAAGGAGCAAAGAAAAAGAGTGAGTGCCTAGAGGGAGCGAGACCGTGCTTGGGGCGGGGGGGGGGAGGCGTATGAGAGACACAGCACCCAGGGAGATGAAGGAAGGAGAGGAAGAAAGAGGGAAAGGAGAGGAAGAGACTGTGGAGAAAGTGAGTGAGAGAGAGGTGAAAGAGATAGCAGCTGGGAAGGAGAAAGAGTGTGTGTCAGGTGAGAGAAGACAGAGAGAGAGTGTACCTGGAGAGAAAGGAGAGTGAGAGGAGTGCTTGGGGATAGATGGGCAGGAAGGAAGAGGCAGAGGGGGAGAGGAAGTATGTGCTGAGAAGGATAGAGGGAGAGCAAGAGAGTATGCTGAGAGGGATGGAAAGAGTGCCCAGAGTTTGCAAGAAGGAAAGGGAGGGGGAAGAAGGGAGATTAAGAGTGCCCAGGAGGGAAAAGGCCAGAGATAAGACAAAAGAAAGAGTTAAGAGAGGAAGATGTGAGATAGGGAAAGGAAATATATAGGGAGGAGGAGATAAAGGAGGGGAGTAGGTGAAAGGAAGAGAGATGGGAAAAGGCAAGAGGAGAGGGAGAGTAAAAAAGGCAAGGGGAAGAAAGAAAAGCTGAGAGCTGCAACATTGACAACACACGCTAAAGATACTTGCACTAACCACAATGTGCATGCTTTGCCCCTGGACTGCCCAGTCTCCGACCAGCCCCTGCTAAGCAGTTAGCACAGGATTTTTAGTGTGGCTGCATGTATCTGCTTTATGGTAACAGTTACCGCAGCACACTTGGCACACACTACACCCCATGCTAAGCCATTACTGTAGTTTAGTAAACATACTTAAAAGTAGATAATACTATTATTTTTTTTATTCTGTCAAATTGGAGGTCTAGTGATCTAACGGAACTAGGAGAAACAGAACGATTTAAAATCAGCAAAGGTGTACGACAAGGCTGCATACTTTCCCCCTACCTATTTATATGCAGAACAAATCATCAGAGAAGCAGGACTGTATGAAGACAACCGAAGTGTGGAGATTGGTGGAAAACTCATCAACAACCTTCGCTATGCTGATGATACCACATTCCTGGCTGAAAGTGAAGATGATCTGAAACATTTGCTTCTCAAGATCAAGGAATACAGTCTTAAAATGGGCCTGCACCTTAATGTTAAGAAGACAAAGATCCTAACAACTGGCAAAATCAATAAGCTCATCATTGATGGGGAAGAAATTGAAATAGTTGACAGATTTAATTTACTTGGATCAACAATCATTAAAAAAAGACTATCAGTCAAGAAATCCGATGATGTATTGCTCTTGGTAGAATGTCTATGAAGGACCTAGACAAGATCCTCAAGAGCAGAGATGTCTCTCTCCATACAAAAATTTGACTTGTCCAGGCCATGGTATTTTCAATAATGTCATATAGATGCAAATGTTGGACAGTGAAAAAGATAGACAGGAAGAAAATTGATGCCTTTGAATTATGGTGCTGGTGACGAATACTGTGTATACAATGAACTGCCCAAAAAACAAACCAGTCAGTACTAGAGGAGATCAAACCTAAGCTTTCCATAGAAGCTCAGTTGACAAGACTTCAGCTTTCATACTTTGGACATATCATGCGAAGAGAGAGATCATTAGAGAAAGACATAATGCTTAGCAAGGTAGAAGGTCACCGTAAAATAGGAACCAGCAATGAGATGGATCAATACAATAACAGCAGCTATGGATACCACTCTATCAACAATGAGCTGCTTGGCTGAAGATCGAACAAAGTTTAGGTGAACTATCCAGAGGGTCGCTAGGAGTCGACACTGACTTGACGGCACTTAACAACAACAACAGTGGTTAAAGTCTCCAGATAAAGCAAATGTTTACATCAGCCTCTTAGTCTTGGAACTCTCTCTTGGAGAAACCCAGCTAGACCAGTCTTCACAGTGTGATAGTCTTTACTGAAATCCAGAATGACCACATTCATTGCACCTCCCAGATCCATTAGTTTGTTCAACTTACCAAAGAAATCAATCAAGTTTATTTGACAAGATCTTCCACCCGTAAAGCCATATTACTTAAGATCCGGTAATATACAATACTTGATTCATGGGGGTGAATTTCAAACTGAGCACAGAAGTGTAAAAGTCTGCTTTTATTTTTTTACCCAAAGACTTTATATCAGTTTTCAAAAGGAAAAATAGAGCACATACAGTAAGTTTGCAGCTGCTATTTTCCAAGTACCTTCTCCAAAAATTATATGCATCCCTACTCCACTCCAATCCGTAACTGCAGGAACGCCTACCCCATCCGTGGATATTATTATACACATGGGAGCGCTATGCACATAATTATATGTATAGATTGGATCGGCAATTTTCAGAAGGCCCATTTCTGTACATAAACTTCTGTTTTATGTATGGATATGTCTTTGAAAATTGTCCTCAATGTACCAGATCATCCATTTCTTCAGCACTATTTCCATAATGCTGTCTATTACTAAAGTTAGTGTCTGGTCTGTACTGTAATCCTTATCAGCTCCTCAATTCCACTTTTGAAAAACAGGACATTTGTAGTCCAATATTCAAAAGCATATATGTGGTCAATGACAATGCTGACCTTCGATGTTCCCAGAAAGCTGGGTGAGGGTGCTGCATCTTCCCCTGCTGCAGTTAGGGGAAGATGCTGAGATAATCGTGCTTTTAATCATCAAGAATGAAAGGGAATATGCACAACTCAATCTGTTAGACGTCAGTGAACTGAAATGGATTGTTATTGGGCACCTTGAATTTGATGATCATATGGTATACAGTACTACATTAGACATGAAAGACAAAGAAGAAATGGTGTTACATTTATAATTAAGAAAAAGCTGGCCAGAACTGTAATGAACTGCAGTACAGACAGTGAACACTTAATTTCTGTTTCTCTACGAGGAAAACCCATCAACACAACTATTATTCAGGTATATGCACCAACAACAAATGCAGAAGAGGATAAGGTTGATCAGTTCTATGGACAAGCACAAGATGAAATAAATCAATAGAGCATGCAAACAAATAGGCGGCTGGAACACAAAAGTTGGCTACAAAGTAGAATGCAAAGCAGTTGGAAAATATTGACTTTGAAATCGAAATGAAGCAGGAGAAAGCCTGATAGAATTCTGCAAAACCAAGAATCTATTCATCTCTAACACCTTCTTCCAGCAACACAACTGGTGACCTTACACACGAACCTCACCCAATAGAGTCTATAAAAATCAAATTGACTACATCTGTGGATGTCAATGATGGAAAAGCTCAATAACATCAACAAAAACAAAACCTGGAGCTGATTGTGGTTCAGATCCCGAGCTACTAGTATGTAAACTTAAGCTAAAGCTGAAGAACAGCAATCCACTTATGAATGTGGTAAGGTATGATCCTGAAAATATACTATCGGAATTTAAAGACTGCCTGCAAAATCAATTTGCCACTTTGGATGCAAATGACAGTGTACCAGAAAAGCCATGGAATGACATCAAGAAAATTCTCAAAGAAAGTAAAAAGTCTCTGCAAAGATTAAAAAAAAAAAAAAAGCAAAAATGGATGTCCAAAGAAACTCTGAAAATTATTCAGAAATACAGAGAAACTAGCCAGAGGAGAAAGAAAGGTAATTACGGAACTTAACAGATTTACAATGTGCAGCAAGATGAGAAAGAGAAATGCTAAAATGACACATTCAAGCAAATAGAATCAGAAATATCAGAGGAAAAACAAGATTTCCCGTTTCCCATCAGCACCGGCAGGCTCAGCTTTAATAGAGCCGAGGGAAAGGGAAACACTCTCCCTTCACGTGGCTCTGCAAAAACTGAGCCGGCGCGGAGGGGAAATGGGCACGGCTCTTCCGGGGAGGCAGCGGCCGCAGCCACGGAGCTCTTCATTCTGCCACTGCAGCAGCAGCGGCAGCTGCTTCTTCAGCCCGAGGGTTTTTAAATGTTTATTTTGAAGGCTGAGTGAGGGGGTCTTTCTGGGGGCAATTTTGCTGCCCCCAAAAAGTTGCCGACTGAGGCTACCGCCTCACTCGGCCTCATTATAGAGCAGCCCCTGCAAGCCTCATATTGAAATGCTAAAAGATGCTTGAGGATCCATGCTGGATGAACTAAGAAGATCAAGAAAGAATGGAAAGAATACACAGAGTCATTACACTATAAAGATCAAGTGGATCAACACCCGTTTCAACCTGTATCTTATGACCAGAAACTGTTGGTAATGAAAGAAGCTGAATCAGCATTGATAGCATTTTCAAAGAACAGGGCATTGATGGCATTCCCAGTGAAGTATTACAGCAAATCAGATGCAGCTTATACAATACTTACAAGGTTCTGTCAGGAAATTTGGAAGACATTGTGGCAAACTAACTGGAAAAGATCTGTGATCATACAGTACTAATACTGAAGAAAGGTGATCCGACTGACTATGAAAATTATTACACAATTGCTCTAATCCCACATGCCAGGAAAATTGTGCCCAACATCATTCAGAGGAAACTACAACCACATCTGAAACAAGAACTGCAAGCAAGGTTCAGGAAAGAGTGAGGAACAAGAGACATCATGATGGATGTGAGATGGCTCTTTCAAAAGACAAACAATACTAAAATGATATCTGCATCTGTTTCATTGACTACAGCAAGGCCTTTGCATAAATCATGAAAATCTGGGCCACATCAAGAAGCATGGGTATATCAGAACACCTGATAGTTCTCATGCACAAACTTTACATCAACCAAGAAGCAACTGTAAATGGAACAACATAGTAACACAGGCACACTCAAATAGCAACAACCCCGTTCTTTCCACGTAACCTCTGCTAACCCAACAACACTTCACACCTCTCTCTCATATTAACAAGGTTCTTTTTTATACAATATGTCTTCCAAATGTAAATAGTTACACTGACTATTATTTGTTGTAAATAATTACCCCGGTTACCCAAGTTATTGTTCCTGTTATATGTAAACAAAAAACAGATAATTGTATCTTGTCTGATGTTTTCTTGTTCTATGTAAACCGCGCTGATTATGAATAGTGCAGTATATAAAAGATGTTAAATAAATAAATAAAGAGAAAGAGAATTGTTTAAAATCAACAAAAGTGTATTTCAGGGCTGCATACTTTTCTCATACCAATTCAACATATATTTGCAGAAACACTGTACGAGGAAAACAAAATCTGAAAATTGGTGGAAGACTCATCAACAATCTCTGCTATGCTGCAAATATCACATTACTGGCTGAATGTGAAGATGATCTGAAACATCTGCTTATCAAGATTAAGGAACATAGGGCCTGATATTCATCACCATTGGCTAGCGTTGCTATGCGGCTAGCCACTGGCGTTGACCATTTAAACCGCCCTGACATTGAATATCTGGGTTTGTCGCATAGGCCAATTGCTAAATGGGCAGTGGCGATATTGAGCTGTTATCCAGTTCGCAATATGTGGCAAAAGTTAGGCCAGGGTTTCCTATACCTGGATTTCACCACATATCGCTAACCGGGTAGCAGCTCAATATCGCCGCTACCCAGTTAACGATCGGTGCTACTTCTGCTCTGCCCTGGAATGCCCAGACACGCCCCAGTACTAAGCGGTTAGCATCAGGGTGTGCATAGCCAGCAGCCATGGATATTCAGTGGCAGTAACCATGTTAGTGCTGCCAAATATCCCATTCACTGTGATTAATGCAGTTAGCAGCTCTACTTACTGAATATCGGGTTCATAGTCTTTAAAATGTGAAGACGACAAAGATTCTGACACCTGGTAAAATCAATATTTCATTCTTGATGGAAAAGAAGTAGATATAATAGACAGCTTCAGCTTTCCATGGATCCATATCAATAATGAAAGGACAAGAAGTCAAGAAATCTAACAACTCATTGCTCTTGACAGAACAGCTATAAAGGACCTAGACTAGATTTTCATGTGCAGAGTTGTATCTCTGCATACAAAGATTTGACTTCTCCAAGCCACAGTATTTTCAATGACATCATATGGATATGAAAATTGGATTGTGAAGAAGCAAGATAAGAAGAAAATCAATGTCTGCAAATTATGGTGCCGGTGAAGAATATTACATATATCATGGACTGCCAGAAGAACAAATCAATCGGTACTGTAGAAGATCAAACCTAAGCTTTCCTTGGAAGCTCAAATGAAAATACTTTGACTTTCACACTTTGGACGCATCATGTGAAGAGAGAGGTCATCAGAGAAAGAGGAAGACCAGCAATGTTATAGATAAATTAAAGACTGTACTCTTCACTGAGCACTACGGATCAAACACTTAACTAGATTCCATTTATTGTAACCTTTATGTATCCCACCTTACTACTTTGATGTTTGTTTATGCAGTGCATGTTTCCCTTGCTTTTGTATAACCTTTGTATGTCCTTGTAACCGCTTTGATTGAAGGAAAAGGCGGTATAAAAAACTTGTTAAATAAATAAATACAATAGCAGCAGTATCAATGTCAATTGACAATTAGCTGCATGACTGAAGATCAAACATAGTTTAGGACAACTATTGACATTGACTCAACAGCACTTAACAAGAACAATAAACATAAGCAAACCATCAAAAGTTAGACATTTACAAAAGAAGGTTGGTTCTAAGCCTAGTGAGGGCAGGAAATCCTAAATGGTACAATTCAGCCATTGAACAGTTAAGTTATCCATCTATATGGTAATGGATAAATGACAGATCTAATTTCATATGGCTACGAATCCATTTAAAGTTATATGTGCATTTTCAAAGCAACACGTGCGTTTTTACAAAATCTTTTTAAGGTTGTACTGCACCTTTCTGCTATCAACCCTGCCTCACAGCACATCAGCGGGCCCACTTCAAGTAAGGGCTCCTCCTCTCTGCGCTTCTTATTACCTGCCCTTTGCGCTTTCCTTTTTATGTCCACCATTCCTGTACTCTGGGGCCGGCGTCCTGAATTCACTCACTTCAATTTTCTAATGGTTACTCTTATCTTCATTGCAACCTCATACCCTGTGCCCCTTCTCTGTCCTCTCGTCCTTTTTCTTCTCTTCCCCTCCCATTTGTCTCTCTATCTCGCTCTACTTAATTGTCACTCTCTCCACTCCAAGACTCTTTTGATCAATGATCTCATTGTTCAAAATTCCTTAGACATCCTTTTTTGTTACTGAGACTTGGCTCAGGGAGAGTGAGGACCCTCTCCTCACCCACTGTCTTCTACCAGGCTACTCTGCTCTCTCCATACCTCGGCCCAGCTGTTCAGGAGGCAGGGTCGCTACTCTGTTTCGTTCTTCTCTGCCACTAACCCAGTTGCATTCACCAGTTGTTCAATATCCGGAATCTCTACTTCTCTGCCTTTACTCCTCTCCTCCTATACATTTCCTCTTCAGCTATGCCCCTCTCTGGGATGCTCTTCTCACCATAACTAAGGCCTCGCTTCAGTTTCCTAACCTGATATTTTTGGGCGATTTCAATATTCATCTCTTCATCTCACAGTTCCAGGTACATTTGATTGACTTAACGTATAACTTCATTCACCCTCGAGCATTTCCCAGCTTCTGAGCAGCTATTGCCCTTTGATTTCTCTACCCTTTTTACTGATGACCAAGTTACTATCTGGAACTTGTCTGTCCACCGCTCTTGACTTCCTTGCCCCCTTACGTCCACATCCATCCCATATTTCCTCTCATCACCCTTGGTACCATCCCAGCCTCTGCTTGCACCGTTCCTACTTCCGCCATTCTGAGCGCCTCTGGCATAAACATCACACCTCTGCCATTTTTGTAATCAACATTATCGCTCCCTTGTTCACCAGGCAAAACAATCATATTACATCAGCCTCATCTCCACCTCCTCCAATTGCTTCCACCAGCTTTTCTCGCTTCTGAAATCTCCCTCTAACCCTCACCATTCCTCTGCCACAGGTCCTCTAGCTCCCTTTTAGAGCCCCTCCAATCTCTCTTCCTTCTTTCTCTCAAAAAGCCAGAATCTTTGCTCTTCCTTCCCAGATCTTCCTCCCCCTCTCACATCATCCCCCTCCTCTCTCCTCTTTTGCCATCCTCCCTGTCACGGTCTTCCTTCCGGCCTATCACAGAGGTTGAGCTCTCAAAACTACTCTCCTCCATTTCCAGAACCACCTTCTGATCCTGCCCCTTCACCTGACTTCTCGAGCACTCCCTTACTCTTCTTCCTTCTATTCTTACCATTCTGAACACCAGTCTCACTTCTGGCACTTTTCCTTCCTTCTGGAAACATGCTGTAGTCCGTCCATTTCTTAAAAGAACATCCCTCAACCCCGCCAACCCAGCACTCTACCGCCCCTTCCTCTCCAAAATCCTTGAGCGTTTTGTTTTTTTCCAGCTCTGTCATCACCTCGCATCCATCCATTATCTTCATCCACATCAGTCCGGTTTCAGGCCTGGGCATAGTACTGAAACCATCCTGCTTTCCTTCCTCAATGAGCTTCACATTTCTCATAACCGTGGTGACATCTCCTCTTGCTGTGTCACTTGATCTCTTATTTGCTTTTGACCTGACTGACCATCCCACTCTTTTCCTTTGCCTTCGGGAAGCTGGCATCCATGGTATGATATTGCACTGGTTTCATTCTTTTCTTTCTTCGTGGTCTTTCTCTGTTGTGTTGGGCATCTCCACCTCAGAATCCACTCCCCTCCCCTGTGGTGCCCCACAAAGTTCTGTTCTTGCCCCCCTCCTCTGCAATATTTTCTTGGCTCCACTCACCCTACTGATTCAGCAGTTCGGCCTATCAGCGTATTATTATGCTGATGACATCATCATACTCCATCACATCTGAGCTCTCTGTTCTGAACACCTGCTTGTCCCGTATTCATTACTGGCTTACCTCCAACTTCCTCCACCTTAATCCATCCAAGACATCTGCTATCTGGTCTACCTTCGGCAGCCCTCTCCCATCCTTGGCCCCCCTCTCGCTGATTCCCCCATTTCTCTGGCCTCCTCCCTATGCAACCTTGGGGGTCAACCTCGAGACTGCTCTCTTCTTTCATGAATATCTCTCCCTGCTTATTTGCTGCTCCTTTTTCTTGCTTAGACAGATTCATGCTATCCGTCCCTTCCTGACTACCTTCTCTCTGACATCCCTTCTTTTGTACTTAGTTATGCCACACATCGATTATTGTAATGTTGTCCTTGCAAGTCTCCCCCAGTTCCTGCTCCACCACCTCCAGTTACTCCAGAACACAGCCACCAGAATCATCTCTAACGCCACCCAGTATATCCACATTACCCCTTTGCTAATTCAGCTCCATTGGCTTCCTATGAAATACCGCCTTCAGTATTAGATACTTACCTTGGTTCATAAATCAATCTACATGCACACTCCATAGTACCTATCAGATTCAGCTACCACACACCCACTCACAGCCTGTGCTTCCTCCATATTAATTGCTTGCACCTTCCCCAGGTTTCCTGTGCTCACTTGGATTCTACCTATCATTCCACCTTTTTCCTTTTCGGCCCCTCACAATGAAACTCTTTTCCCACCGCCTTGCGCTTAGAGACATCATTTTCAAAGTTCAAGTTCCTCCTCAAGACACACCTGTTCCACTCTGCCTATGCCTATCCAATCTCTCCTCCCCTCCCCCTGACTCTTATATGTTCCTTCTGCTCTCTCTTCTTACTCTGCCTCTTTTGTGTGACTGCCCCTCTCCTATCAACCTTTGTAGTTCCTTTCACTTTCCGGCACTACTGAGTATTGTCTCTGTAAATCACTCTGATGTCATAAAGGTGTGTAAGTAACACAATAAAGATGTGTATTTTCAAAGCAAAACATGTTTTTTTTCACAGAATTTGTATAACTTTAAACGTATTTCTTATCTTTTCAAATTTGGACTCTAGCCATGACGCTGAATGTTGAATACTTGATCTCTAGGTTCCTTGGAACCTCCCTTATTTCTAAAAGCAAGTTGAACAGAGCAGTAATGGGTACAATTTGCACATTTTTTGAGGTTCCCTGTATTCTGAGGTATGCATCATTGAGCCCAAGTTCCTTTTCTATGCTTAATTGTACTGATTCAATATTATTTTATGTGCTATATCAAAAGGCAGTCTAGAAACTTCAACTAAACTATATTTTCTCTTGGGGCAGCATTTCCAAATGTATTATTTTTGTGCATACCATAAGTCAGAGTATGCTGGGTATGATCTCCACCTCTGAAATGAAACGCTAGTGTTCTTCTCAGCAATAGTTTCATGCTAAGAAGGCCTTCCCACTGGGGTTCAAAGGGTGTAATATACACAGGAAACACAGTATCTACTTGGAAGGTCTTTATAATAGGGTTGGTGGCACCCAAGACAATCGGGACTATATCTGTTTCTTTTTACTATCTTTTCTTGTCTCTTTGCATATGGTACAGAATAGCCACTTGGTATTGGAACACTTATATTAAAAATGTCATTCTTTTCTTTTACCACTATGGGACTGATATTCAATAAGGCCAATATTCAAAAGCCACAGTGGTTAGCCATGGCGCTTAAATATTAAAGCTATATTCAGAGGCATTATCCATATAGGAGCTGCCGCTGAATATCTGCTGCTGTCTCAATAAGTACTGACTTGTTCAGATAGCGATGATTTTTAGTAAGCATTTAGAGAGTTAACAACTTAGGGGCTTGTTTACAAAGCCGCGGTAGCGGTTCGCGGTCGTTATCGGAGCCGCAGCCCCATTGAAATCAATGGGGCCGCGGCTCCGATAACGATCGCGAACCGCTACCGCAGCTTTGTAAGCAAGCCCCTTAGTCATGCTTTTCATGCAGCCTAAGTTATTCAGAAAAGCATTTGACTGAAAATTGCCACTATCTGGATAAGATAGCGCTTATCCGGATAATGCTGTCACCGCTCTTGCTTCATCCAGAGACTACCCCTGCGCTAACTGGATAGTACCAGGATGGCCTATGGAGATATACAACTGCACAATTTGGATAGTGCTCTGAATATTGCGGTCAACACCAGAACGCATCCCATTGGAAGACCTTATAATGGTTCTGAATATTGGCCCCTTTGTCTGGTAGTGTAACATGATGCTTTTTAGTGGTCACTCTCTGTAAATGGAGTTGTGGTCTTTTTACAATCATTTTCTCTACCGCCAGGATTTCAATATGAAAATGGAGGGATTTAGTTTCCGTTGGGAAGAGCTGCGGAAAAAAGAGCTAGAAATGAAGGATTACCTGCTCAAATTTGAACAGTTTATCAAGGTAAGAAATAAAGGGTCCCTATTTGCTATCACTATAGAATAACCTATAGAAACTGGCTTTTTGATTCTATTAAATGATTTATTATGCTTACTCCTATTCTTAAATATTCTATTTTGTATATGCCCTATTCTGAAAGAAAAGATGTGTAAGTTACTATACAAAACGATACCAACAGAAAGGAAAGTATAATATATTAAACAATCAAAGAATCTCACCACTCTAAATTGTCAAATAACTATCTATGCAGATTTTATTTTATTTTATTTTCAGATTATCAGACATACAAGGTTGCTAGAAGTTGTACTGTAGGTCTCTTTCAGTGTTTCTGCATCATAAGGTCCTTTATTCTGTAATCACAATATTTGTTGTAAAGCAGTAAGGGGGGAATTTCAGTGGCAGCTGACAGCCCATTGACAGTGGTTGGCCATTGCCACTTTAATGTTGAACCAGACAGTCAATGCCGGGGCCATTTTTTGCACTAAATATCCAAATTGGCCAAATTGCAATTTTGCAGTCTGGTCAGCGGTGATATTTAGCCGCTTTTGCAATCTTGCCAGTGACTGAAGTCAGCCATTTATCTGTCCGATCTTAGCTGGTTAGGGTAACTGGACGGTGATTGAATATTGCCGCTGCTTGGCTAATCCCTGGTGCTGCTCTCAGAAGGCTCCGACGCCAAGTGGTTAGCATCAAGGTATTAAAACACGGTAGTAGGGGATATTCAGCGATACTAAATGGCTTAGTGCTGCTGAATATCCACTGACCACGGTTTAACTAGTTGGCAGGTCTGCTAAGGAGACATTTTCAAAACAGTTTAAGTTAAGTATCTTAGTATGCTTTTTTTCACAATTATATTAATCTAAGTGCTTCACTTATCTTTCACAGTGCATGATGGCTCACTCCAAATATCATTCCAGTCCAGTTCCTCTTCTGTTCACTATGGGGGTCATTCCAAAACATGAATAAGAGGTTTGTACGTGCAACAGGCATGTTTATTTGCCGAAAACGTCCCAGACCATATTCGGAAACACTGCTGACATGCACATCCACAGCGCTAGCATGGGCATCTCAGAATGTGGGCAGAAGAGGGCGGAATGGGGGAGTGGTCAGCTGCAGAGACATAGAAAGCATATTCAGGAAAGGCCCATGTACATATTAAGTATTTCCCAGAAAGTGGTATAAGGCTAGGACTTAGAAAATATTCTGCTGTGCTCTGCAATGCCTCCCATATAGAAGAATGTTTGTGACAAGTATGTTTTGAACTGATATGACTGCAGTCTGGAAAAATGCAGTCTTGAGCTACAGCAAGCAGAGGTGAGGGAATGTTGTAAGATAAAGAAATATTTCTAAACACCCTTACAGAAATATTAAGAAGAGCAATAGTGGTATTCAGGCAATGCACTTATGTGCTGTTTGTGCTAAAGGAGTCTAACAATTCAAAAGTTCAGAAAAATGGGACTGCAGATGCATGGATAGTATGGGCGTGAGCATCTTTTTGGCAGAATCATGTTTTTTGTGACAGAAAGTGAGAGAGAGAGTGTGTGTGTGTGTGTGGTTTGAGGGGATCTGGGATGCTCATCTGAAATTCAGGAGGGACATGAAAGCCTTGACAGTATCTGGACCGAAAGAATGACCACAGCGTTACCAGGTGCCAGTGTGATTGGGCAGTCAAACTCAGAGGGTTCACTATGGCTAAATGTCAAAACATATCCCCGTCAATAATAAAACACCCTCAGAATAAGGGCACTCAACAGTGCAAACAGCACTAATGCATGCCATAATGCACATTTTGTGGGACTAATGGTGTTGCTTTTGAGCATTTATTAGTGCTGTTTGCACTGCTGAATGTACTTATTCTGAGGGTCCCTATTATTGACTGGGATATGTTTTAACATTTAGCCATAGAGAACCGATGCTGATTCCTTCTGGATTATTTTACATGGGGTACTCTAATTATATCAGATATTGTTGGCAGTGTGACAGGGCAGCCATACATCCGCTGTGCCTGGCACTGGGAGACATGACTGATATAGTGCCAATATTCCCCAGATCGTCCCATGTGGCCTACATCCCAGGATCAATGACAGCTGCAAGAGTGGTGCTATATCTGGAGTCTGGCTATATGGTGGGATGGCACAGGGATCTCCTTTCTCATGTCCACATAGCCTTGACCAGGGGAGCAGTGCCACAAAGCTGGCTGTGGGAAGGCAGACAGGGTTGCCCCACAGGTAGTGGATATATACAGATTGACATACACCACAATAGTACAGGTATAGCTGCTGTGAGAAATGCTAGTACCCAGATAGGTGGGCCTCAGATGCTATAGCCAGAAGGCCCTCGTATGAATACTCCAACTGCTACTGATCATTTGTATAGCACTACAAGGCATACACAGTGCTACACAGACATATAAAAATGTCCCCTGTGCAGCAGAGCTTACAATCTAGTCGAGACAGACAACATGGCAGCTGTGAACAGGATATATCCAGAGGGAATGGTCAGGAACCTGGCACCCCTTATGTCCACTTCTCCGATTCCTCTGGTCCCTGTTCTTCATTACCTTGGTGTTACCCTTGATCCCTCTCTTTCATTCACCAACACATCTCCACACTTCTGTGTAGTTCATTCTTTCACCTTCGTAGAATCCGGGCTGTTCGACCATTTCTTCCCCCCTCCTCCCTTACTACTCTTGTCCTCTCACTGGTGATTACCCGACTTGATTATTGCAACTCACTTTTTGCTGGTCTCCCCCAATATCAGCTTTGATGACTTCAATTAATCCAGAACACGGCTGCACATCTTCTTACTCACTCCTCCCCTCGGGATCATGTGACTCCCTGTCTTCTCTCCCTTCATTGGCTCCTTTTTCCAGCAATGTTCCTGTATGGGAACATGACAAACGTTACCTATTTTTTATGTACGCGATTTTCGAATACAAATATTCTTTGCAGAATGTGAACAAGTGGTGACGTCATATTTAACAGTGGTGCAAATATTAAATGGTCTCAGTTGCACAACAGTTTTAATTTCACTTAAAAGTTTCACATTTTTTACAATTTGAGGGTAAGTCAAATTTAGCAGCTATAATTTAGAGATACTTGGTTGTTTTACATTTTGACGCTGATCATTGTGTACGAGGCATGCCTGGTCGTGTTGCACAGGTGCACTCACATTTTATTTGATTTGTGATGGGGGTAAATTTTATGTATATGTCTATATAGGAACACTGCCAGGATTATCCAAAAGTGGACTAATAATTGCCAATGCGTATTGTTTTCAGATAATTCCTTCAGTTTTGATAAACAATGGATACAAGAAGCTTCTATGGCACCAGACGTAGCAAAATTCATCGAGCAGTCCAAGATGCTATGTCAACTGTGAAACGTTTAACTCGTCTGACAACCATCATTGTGTTGCCGCCGTCTGCAGGTGATTCTGCAGCTGACAATGATGTCGATGATGTTCCAGACAATTTGAACAATGATGACCCCTTTGAAACTGCTGGCGAACTGGAAGTGATAGCAGAGGAGACAGACGAAGATGAGAGTGTTAGTAGTGAAGATGAAAGCAGCCCTCCAGCAAAAAAGTGTAAGAATCTGAAGCAGAAATAGGCAATTCAGTGGAAAAAGTCAACAAAGTTCACTAAGGTAATTTCATTGCTGGTGCCAAGTCATTTACCTGACTGTTTTCCTGTTCTGTTGTCGCTTTCTCCGTTTTCCATATGGAGCCTTATATTCGATGACAAAGTGCTGATGGAAATTGTAACGCAAAGCAACCTTTACGCTAACCGAGATAAGAAGGACAGTCAGTTTCAAGTCACAGTGGATGAAATTTGTCACTTTCTGGGAATCCTGCTGTTGTCTGGCTATCACATCCTGCCACAGGAGTCAGACTACTGGAGCAGTCAGCAAGATCTAGGCGCGCTATTGTCCATGAGGCCATGAGCAGCAAGAGGTATCAGACCATCAAAAGATACTTTCAATTGGCTGACAATGCTGAACTCAAAGCAGGCGACGGCTAAGGTTGCTCCACTTATTACTGCCGTCAACGTGAATTTGGTGCAGTTTGGGTTTTTCCACCATGAATTGAGTATTGACAAGTCTATGACTCCGTACTTTGGCAACCACAGCATGAAAATGTTTATAAGAGGAAAACCAATTAGATTTGGTTTTAAGTGGTGGGGTGTGTGTGGCATCGACGGCTACCCTTACAACATTAAGCTGTACACCGGATGAGAAAGTTCTACGCATTCGATGGAACCTCTGGGCTCCAGGGTCATAAACCATATGGTTGATGTTATTGAAAAGCATTCAGATGTAATTCGTTACCACCTGTTCTTCGATAATTTTTTTTACAAGTTACACACTGATCAAGTCACTTGCAGAGAGAAATGTTGCAGCTACATGAACCATTCGGGAACTGAGAACTGGCGGAGCATACAAAGAACTTCGAAGTACAAAGGACATGAAGAAGAGTAGCCAATAAGGAGACTATGATTACCGATGTGATGGGTCAGTCTATGTAGCAAAGTGGCATGACAATTCTGTTGTCTGCATTGCCAGCAACAATCTCACACATGACCCACTTCAAATCACACGTCACCGAGTCAAGGGTACATCAGATGTTGCTGTGTCTCAACCCTTTGTGGTGAAGCGCTATAATGAAGGAATGGGTGGAGTGGATCTCATGGACAGGCTCTTAGCAAGCTACAGGCCATCTGTGCATGGAAAGAAATGGTGGTGGCCACTATTCACAAATGTCCTCAACGAATCTGTCGTGGCTGCTTGGAAAATACACTGTCACCTTCATGGAAGTGACATGGATCATCTGACATTCAGAAGTGACATCACCTTGTATCTCTTGAAGGGCACTGCCATTCAGGAACATTCAATCAGATCAAATCACGTAGCCAACTTGCCAAAAGATGTCCGGCAGGCACAGGAGTTACTTCATGAACGCATCAGCTGCACACAGGGACGCTGTCGCATGAGTTCGAAGAACACTACGGTCATGTGCAGGGTCTGCAAGGTCCGGCTTCACTCCGATAAGGGCAAAACTTGCTTTGTGGACTACCACAAGTGACAGACATGCATACTGTAGCATTAGTCACTAGTATCTTCTTGATTTATTTGTTTTTTTGCATTCTAGTAGGATGTTCTCTTGCATGGGTTGAACGTACAATTTCTTGGCAACGTTCCTGTATAGGAACATAGATAAAAAAACTTTAAAGACAAACTCTGAATCTATTGACATTATACTTACGTCTTGCAGTCATTACATGTAGTAAGAAAAAGAACACTGTTAAGAAATTAATAGCGTTTTTGTGGTGAGCACTCATCCTGGATTTGAGAGGGGCCAGGGTCGAAGCCTGACATACAGACTCAGGTAATTTGTTCCAGGCATATGGAGCAGCAAGGTGAAGGGAGTGATGTCTGGATTTGGCAGTAGAAGGGAAGGGCACAGATCGAAGCAATCTGACAGAAAAGCAGAGTTCACGAGGAGGGGTGTAGGAGAGATAAGAGGGGAATGGTAGTGCAGATCAGCAGAATGAGTGTACTTATAGGCCATAGGCATGAAAAGGGCATACATTTGTTGCTCAGCAATATTATTTATCCTTTGGAGACCTGCAAGGTTAGTTCGGGGTTTTATGGACTTGATGAGGGTCCATCCCTAGCAGTTTAAGGCATGATTGTAGAGATGATCAGGGCAGGAATCACTGGGGCCGGTTCCTAATGCCACATACCATTTGATGCAAGGTTTGCCTGACATACATGTTCATATTTACATTCTTGTATACCATATTGGGGTGCACTGGACTTACCTAGCACTTTTCAGGGCCTGTAGAAGACTGGTATATGGTCTAGGTTGCAGCAGCTGCATTTCTCATTGGTATTTATGTCTAATGTGCATCAGCACACTACTGTCTGTGATGAGCAGCTTAGGAGAGGTATATTTTTTCCGAGGGGCATGGAATCAGCAGGTACATCGGGCCAGATGTGCACATTATGGAATCACACTCTATGCAATCAAACTATTTCACTGACATGATATCATGTTTTGAGCTATAAGCAATGCTTCAGGGTTCAACCCTCCACAAATGCATCTCATTGTCCTAGAACAGTGATGGCTAACCTTTTTGAGCCCGAGTGCCCAAACTGCCGCACAAAACCAAAGAATTTCCTCAAAGTGCCAGCACGTCAATTTGCATAAATATTTGCATAATGCTAACATACACTAACTTTTAGTAAACATGTCTCTTAATGAGTGTATGGATAAAGACAGACTAAAAGATTTCTACATTACTATAATCCAGTGCCAACCGCCAGGCACATTAGGAACTACTACAAACACTGCCCATTTAGAACCAATAGCAAACCCGCCGTATCCTAACAGCACTACCAGGACTCACAAGCACCACACCATACCTATCAAAGGCAACACTGCAAATATTAAACCAATACATTTCAGACAATAACAATACATGACCTACTGGGAAAGAGAACAAGTGGCAAATGTCAAAAAGGAATTACATAAACAGAATACCTCAGCTCAGTTACACAGTTGCAATTGCTCCAGCCACTTTCCTCTGGTTTCTTCTTCATGTTTTCTGCTAACTCTCCATCATCTGCTGTCCATTTGTCCTTTCTTCTCTTCTCTCTTCTTTTTTTTTTTTTCCATTCTCTCTCTCTACATCCGCTTTAACATACTAATCTTTCTCTCCTTTTGCTCTTTTCCTCATTCCTATTTCATCCACTCAAATTTTACCCCTCCATCCTCAATCCCCACTTACTCTCCCATACCCGGCCAATGTGTAGATTTTTTATCCCTCCCACACAAAAATATTTTTCCCCTCTCTCCATTTTACTCTCCCAGCCCCCATCCCATTCTAATCCTCCCCCAACATCAGCTCCCTTCTAGTTCCAGCCTCACCCAGCATCCATTCTCTTCTAGTCCCCTGCATCAGCCCATTTCCAGTCCTAGCCCCCCATCAGCCCATTTCCAGTCCTAGCAACCCCCAACCCAATACCCAGTCCTAGCCCCCCCCCACCAACCCACTTCCAGTCCTAAACCCCCATCACCCCCATTTTCAGTTTAGCCCCCCTATAAACCCATTACCAGTCCTAACCCCCATTACCCCATTTCCAGACAGCCCCCATCAGCCCACAGCCCATTAGCAGTCCTACCCCCCCAGCCCATTAGCAGTCCTACCCCCCCCCCGCCTGCCCGCCCATTAGCAGTCCTAACCCCCCCAGCCCATTAGCAGTCCTAACCCCCCCCTCCCTCCCTCCCTGCCTGCCCATTAGCAGTCCTAACCCCCCCCCCTCCCTCCCTGCCTATTAGCAGTCCTAACCCCCCCCTCCCTCCCTACCCATTAGCAGTCCTCAACCCCCCTCCCTCCCTCCCTCCCTGCCCATTAGCAGTCCTAACCCCCCCCTCCCTCCCTCCCTCCCCCTCCCTGCCCATTAGCAGTCCTAACCCCCCCTCCCTCCCTCCCTCCCTGCCCATGTAGCAGTCCTAACCCCCCCCCTCCCTCCCCTCCCTGCCCATTAGCAGTCCTAACCCCCCCCTCCCCTCCCTCCCCTCCCCTCCCTGCCCATTAGCAGTCCTAAACCCCCCCCCCCCTGCCCATTAGCAGTCCTAACCCCCCCTGGCAAATTTAAAAAAAAAAAAAAAAAGCAGGCTCTGCTGCTGCCGCGGCAGATTTGCAATGTCCCGCGGGGCCCCCTCCGCCCGCTAAGCCCCTCTGCAAGGGCTTTCAGATTCGCGAGGGAGAGCATCTCCCTCGCGTCTCTGTTAAGCCCGCAGGGGCTAATGGGAAATTTCCCATCAGTCTCCCTCGCGTCTAAAGGGGCTGATGGGAAATTTCCCATTAGCCCCTGCGGGCTTAACAGAGACGCGAGGGAGACGCTCTCCCTCGCGAATCTGAAAGCTCTTGCAAGAGGGCTTAGCGGGCGGAGGGGGCCCCGCGGGACGCTGCATTCTGCCCTTGCCGCGTCCGCGGCAGCAGTCAGAGCCAGCTTTTTCTTTTTTTGCGGACCTTCCCGCGTGCCAGCTGTAAGGCCTTCGTGTGCCACAGCTGGCACGCGTGCCATAGGTTCGCCATCGCTGTCCTAGAACATCACTATCTGCAAACTAAAGAAAAATGTCCAAAAAACTGCCAGTATGGTTTAAAGGCAAGGTCAGAAAGGCTGCTCTAGCCAAAAAAAAGCATCTTTCAGGAAATGGAAAAAGGAACCAAATGACAAAAATGGGAAACAAACACTGACAAGTTAGAGGCAAGGCATTGATAAGGCAGGTAAAGACAAAAATTTGAAAAAAACTTGCTGTAGAAGCAAAAACACATAATAAAACCTTTTTCAAGTACATTTGTAGCAAAAAACCTCTGAGAGAGTCAGTTGGACCATTGGAATGCTAGAGAGGTAAAATGGGCGCTAAGGGAGGACAAGGCTATAGCAGAGAGATTGAATGAATTCTTTGCTTTGGTCTTTACTGAAGAAGATGTAGGGAAGTTACCCATGCCTGAAATGGTATTTAAAAATGATATGACCACACATCAATAGAATCACCAAGAATGCTTTACATAAGCTGGCTACAATTCGAAGACTCAAGCCCCAACTTAACCAGGAACACTTCCATCAGTCTGTCAAGCTATAATAACCCCTTTGCTGGACTATTGCAATGCCATTTACCAAGGGCTACCAAAGCAAAACACAAGACCGTTACAGCTGGTTCAAAATACTGCCGCCAGAATCCTCACTGATTCAAAGAAACATGATCATATAACACCCCTTCTACACCAACTCCATTGGCTACCTATCACCGCCCGTGCAAGATACAAATCTGCTCTCACCATATTCAAGATAAGAAAAAGCATGTCAGCGGGAGCACTAGAGGAGACACTCTGCTATAGTCACAATGAGAGGCCTAGGAGACAGAGCACATTAGACACCATTCCTACACCCTGTGCTTACAAAATGCAAAGGAATCAACCACCAGGAGAGCATTCTCTCTTGCTGCACCTGTGATCTGGAACTCTCTATCTGTGAAGCTGAGATCCACCACCGACATGAAGGATTTTAGAAAGCAGCTAAAAACCGTCTTCTTTGCAGATCAATACAATGAACTCACTTAACCCTAATATAGTTGACCCCATCTAACTCTGGAATAGCTAAACCCATGTAATTTACTTCATTGTATATATATTTTTTGTACATACGTTATGCTTTAGTCCTTCACCTGCATGTCTCCCTCCCCCTTCCTCCCCACCCTACTGTAGCTCCTTTATAAGTTAATGTAATTACAGGTTTCAGATGTTCTCTGTAAACATGTGAGTTTGATGTAAACCACTTTGATTTAATGATCAGGCAGTATATAAAAACTGTTAAATAAATAAATATATCCAAATAATTGAAAGAAAAATTGATAAACAGGGAAGATGTATTACAAATATTTGATAAACTGAAAAGTAGTAAATCATCTGGACCGGATGGTATACATCTTAGGTACTGAAAGAACTGAAAGATGAGATTGCATGCCTACTATTAGAAATCTGTGAACTATCATTAAAATCATCTGTAGTACCTGAAGATTGGAGAATGGCCAATGTAATGACAATTTTTAAAAAGGGTTCCAAGGATGATCCGGGAAACTACAGAACAGTAAGCCTAACATCAGTACCGGGCAAAATGTTAGAAACCATTAAAGAATAAAATTACTGAACATGTAGATAGTTATGGTTTAATGGGAGAAAGCCACCATGGATTTAGCCAAGGAAAGTCTTGTCTTATTAATCTGTTCTATTTTTTTGAAGGTGTGAATAAATAGATAGACAAAAGTGAGCCATTCCATGGGAGACTCTTGGCAAAATTAAAAACTCATGGGATTGGAAGCAGTGCATTATTGTGAATCAGGAACTGGTTAAAAGATAGAAAGCAGAGAGTAGGGCTAAATGGTCAATGGAGAAAGGCGTCCAAAGTGAGGTCGCCGGACGTACAGATAGAAAACAGAGAGTAGGGCTAAATGTCCAATTTTCTCAATGGAGAAAGGTGTCCAAAGTGAGGCCACCAGACATACAGAGCTCTGACCAGAATAGACCCTGTACGTCCAGGTGCTTTGGCTCGCCCTCACTCCACCCAGTTTCCACCTCTGGCCCTCCTCTTCCTGCCACTGTTCAATGCTCCCCGCATAACAGCTCTGTGTGTGTGGGGAGCACTGGCAGCTAAATATGCTGGTCAGAATCTACCCCATAGTGAACAGAAGAGGAGTTGGACTGAAATATTTAGAATAAGCTGTTATGTATGGTGAAAAATAGGTGAAGCATTAACATAATGGTAAAGAAAAAAAGTATAAGGATATTTGCTGCTTTAACATGCATATTGTCATAATAAAATTATGGGACAAAGGATCATTGATTATACTGTATAGTATATGTAACTCTTGCCTAGAACATAAGAACATAACATATGTCATACTGAGTCAGACCAAGATCCATCAAGCCCGGTATCCTGTTTCCAACAGTGGCCAATCTAGGTCACAAGTACTTAGTGTCCCCAAAAGACACAGGTTCCACAATGCTTGTATTGGGGCAAGCAGTGGATATCCCTGGTCCCCTTTAATAATGGAACTTGTGCAAACCTTTTTTAAACCCAGCTACACTAACAGCATTTACTACATCCTCCAGTAACAAATTCCAGAGTTTGATTACAAGTTAAGTGAAAAAATATTTTCTCTTATTAGGGCACAAACGCCAGCATCGTTGTTCGGTGTCCTCTAATCCAAATCGTAATTCTATTTTACCCTCAGTTAAGGTAGTTCCTCCAGTGTTAACTTTAGAAGGAGCCTCAGATATTTCAAATGAGTCAGAGGATCCCCTCTTCAGGGCTGAATTTTAAAGTTTCTCAAGCAGGACTAGAGGACACAGAGGGTGTGATAGGCAAAGACACGTATTATTAGGGTCTTCTGTCTTAAGGAGTTTGGGGGGGCTCATTGCTTACTCTTTAGAGGCTCTTCATGTTCCCTTTGATTCGCATGTACAGGATCCACTGCTAGAAGATCCCTTATTGCAAGGTATACATACCTCGGAAATGGCTTTTCCAATTCATAGAGCGATTGTGCAAATGACTGAAGCTGAATGGGAATCGCCAGAGGCCTTCTTAAGCAGGGAGTGAACGATGGCTCACCTTTATCCCATGCCTTCTGCGGAAAAGGACATCTTGCATCTTCCTAAAGTAGATGCTTTAGTCTCAGCTGTTACCAAGAAAATCACTATACCAGTGGAAGGCAGAGCCGCTTTGAAAGATCCTCAGGATAAAAGACTCAAAACTCTACTATGGCAGGTGTTTGAGGTGAATGACTTGGCATTGCAAGCCTCAGTTTGTGGAGCGTATGTTGCTAGGGCATGCCTTTGTTAGGTGCAGGCATTAACCGAGTCTACTGTCAGCAGTAGACTCTGTTAACAGCTACCTTCTGGCTATTCTGCTCCTTCTGCACCTCCTACGACACTATGTTGGAGCCACTCTGGCACATGCCAGCACTGTCATATTGCCATTACTACCTAACCAAAACACTGGACACCATGGCAGTACGCAGTCAAACACACCTTCAGGAGGCCACAAAAGCTCACACAGATTAGACCCATCAGACATACACACACTATGCACACCAACACCCATCATGGAGACACCAGTGAGCTGTACCCTAATCAATGCAAGAAAAATTAACACCATTGCTGACTATCTGCAAGCACAAAAGGCTGATATCATGTGTATTACTAAAACTTGGCTAACTAGCACAGACCAAGCCATCCTAAACCAAATCACACTGCCAACATACACTACATTCAATTGCCCTCATACACGCAAGTGGGGTAGGGGAGTACTTATATAAAGAGCCACTTCAGATTCAACACATCCTCAACAGCCAGCACATATCACAGTAACCTAATCATTGTCCAGAATAAATACTTGTCCATATGCCTTGCTTACAGAGCCCCAAATACTAAAGCTACTGAGCTCTCCACAATACTCAAATCAGTATGCACATTTAACTCTCCACACAAGCCGCTTATAGTCCTAGGTGACTTTAACCTTAGTTCAGCACCCAACAAGGAAGCCAACACTTTCCTGGCAGCAATAGAATCACTGCAATACTCAAAGCTAATTACAGCCCCCACACACCGATTGGGCTCAACGCCGCACCTCATCTTTATCCCGAAGTCTATTAGGGAACGTGATGCCATAACTCCCCCTAAAGTCATCTCGACTCCCTGGTCGGATCATCACATGCTAGAATTTGACATAACGATCACCAAACCAACCATGCCAATCCTCGAACACAACGGTGACAGAAGATTCAAAAGCTTAGACAAAGACCAGTTCCTGAAAGATATTCTTCCTAAACAAAACCTGACATCACTGACCTGGACAACACCATCAAAAACTGGAACCAGACCTCACACATCAGCTGCTTTTGCACCAGAAAGAAGGAAAAACAAAGTACACTCTGGTACTCTAATGAAATACATGAAACAAAAAAGGCCCTAAGGAAAAATGAGAGAAAATGGCTACAGAATAAGGTTCAAGACACACTACAGGAATATAATGCCAAACAACAGGAATACGACGACTTAATTGCCAAATGCAAGTAGGAATACATCAACTTGACCATGAGATCTACAAATAACAAAGGGAACTATCAATATCGTCCAAACTCTGATCAAGAAACCAGTACCTAGAACAGATGACACGATATACCTACAAAATATGGCAAACTACAGTACATTATGTGAAAGCAAAATATCCTCTACCAGGACAGCCATCCTGTCACAAGAAACCACACAGAATGCTCAACCTTCACAAAGAAATGGGGTGAATTTAGCATACCATCAACAGAACTGATAGACCCAATTATATCCTCACTGAACACAAGCACTGAACCCACAGACCCATGCCCAGTACCATGGATCAAATCCACCAGAGAGGAGTTCAACCCACTTATACACAAAATAATGCAAACATACCACACCCAAGATTCTATGTCAGCCCTCCTCAAACAAGCAACCATAAGGCCGATCCTCAAACACCCTATACTTGACAGAAAGGACCCCAAGGCCTATCATCCAATATCAAGCCTACCATTCATGTCTAAAATTATAGAAAAATCAGTACTAACTCAGCTACAAGAACATGTAGTCTCACAGGCATCACTGGATTCCAACCAGCACGGTTTCAAGGCGAATCACAGTGTAGAAACTCTATTTGCATCTTTCCTTGAAAGCATAATCAGAGGCATAGATTGCATAAATAGAGGTTTCGTCCTCATATTCTTAGACATCTCATCGACCTACTACTCCATATCCCACAGCATCCTCCTCCAACGATTGCAAGAAATTGGCCTCCACGACACCACAATCAGGTGGTTCCAATCATACCTGAGCAATAGACAGCAACAAGTTAAGTGCGGTCCAAACAAATCTGCTCCATTTTTCATAAACCAGGGAATACCACAAGGGTCCTCCATTTCAGTGCTGCTCTTCAACTTGTACATACAGCCCATTTGTAGCGCCATCAAAAAAACACAACATACAATATCAGATTATGCAGATGACATCATGATCTTCACCCCAATCCACCAGGAAACGCCTGGACTACTCATATATAACAAGATGCTTGGAAGATATGTCCATATGGCTGCAGAACAACCACCTAAACATGAACTACAACAAGGCTGACACTTTCTTCATATCAAGGAACATGTCATTTACATCTCCACAATCAAGCTACTACTCAGGAGTATAAGCGCAAAAAAGAAGTTAGATACTTAGAGGAGATCCTGGATCAATGCTTGAATCTACAATCTCATATCAACAGGACTACTGAAAACACATATCACAAAATAAGGATCATTCGAAGGCTGAAACCACTCTTTAGCCAGGATCACTTCTGCATGGTTTGCTTGGCCATTGTTACTCCAATCTTAGATTACTGCAACTCTCTATACTATGGCCTCCCAAAGCAAACCACCCATCCCCTACAGATGGCACAGAACACTGCAGCACACATTATCACTGGTGCAAACAAACACAACCACATTACCCCCATACTAAACCAGATATACTGGCTTCCAGTGTATCCCCAGGCCAAGTTCAAGACAACACTGAACACTTTCAAAATCCTACAGAACACTTCAGCAGATATTCTACAGAATCTAATTGAGAAAGTCCTGGACAATTGACCTAGGAACAACAATGAGAAGAACCTGATCATCATACCCGACTCTTATTCAAAGTCAAAGCAAAGCACATCTAAGAGGGCATTTTCTCTCTCTACCCCAGCCCTATGGAACTCCCTCCCAGACGACCTAGGAGCCACCATAGATGCCAAAGACTTCTGGAAAAAGCTGAGAACTTTCCTATATATGGAACATTTTGGGAACATTACATAGACTAAGAAATGATTCCTATACATTGCTGGCCCCCAGATCCAGTATGCATCTTTACACACCAAAGAGTTAAGCACTTCCAAGTGTTGTATGTAAGTTCCTATGTTTGTATTAAACTCCTGCATGCTACTTACCTCCCCCCCCCCCCAACTACAGTTACAATGTAAACAATTTAGAGTTATAATGTAAACTGCTTCAATTGTAGGAGGAGGCAGTATAGAAGACCTGTTCAATAAATAAATAAATACTGCAGCAGAGGTATCACAAAAGCCTGAAGTGGTCAGGATGGAGACAGGGGCCACATATCTGGCCAATGCACATTACGATTTCATTAGGCCTTTAGCCAATGGTATGGCTTCAGTGGTGGCAAATTGCCGTTTACTCCGCACAACTGGTCAGCAGATATCTCTTCGAAGACTAGACATAAGAACATAAGATATGCCATACTGAGTCAGACCAAGGTCCATCAAGCCCAGTATCCTATTTCCAACAGTGGCCAATCTAGGTCATACGTACCTAGCAGTTTCCCCAAAAACACAGGTTCCGCAATGCTTGTATTGGGTCAAGCAGTGATATCCTGGGTCCCTTTTTAATACTGGTTTATGGACCTTTCCTCCAGGAACTTGTCCAAACCTTTTTTAAACCCAGCTACACTAACAGCTTTTACTACATCTTCCGGTAACAAATTCCAGAGTTTGATTACATGTTGAGTGAAAAAATATCTCCAGGAACAAGCAGGAATGTAGTCTTCACATATGGGTATCGTCGGTACCGACAGAGCCTGCGCGGGAACGCTCCCCAGCGTCCAATAGGAAAGCTTTTGGGAGCATCCCACAGAGTCTGCGTGCTGCCTTCCCGCCTTTTCAACTCTCCCTCCTCAGTTCTTTATTTTCCGCGGAGCCGACAGGATGCATACCCTGTCACCGCATAAAATCTATTCTTATTCTTTTGGGTTTTTTTGTGGTCGCGTCTGCCTTCATTCGATGCCTACCCGTACCGCCGGTTCTCTTTTCTTCTTTTTAAAAAAAAAAAACAAAAAACAACCTATCTTTCTGAAAGATTTTTCTTCAGGGGCCTTTCCCCTCTCAGTGCTAGGTGCCATTTTGGGCACTAGGCCCACTTTTCTCAAACATGGAGAAACCAGCTAGTGGTTTCAAAAAATGTTCTAAGTGTGGAGGTACCATATACGTCACCGACACCCATGACTGGTGTCTTAAATGTTTAGGTCCTGACCATTCTCCATCGGAGTGTCTCTCCTGCAGTAAGATGACCAAGAGGGGCCTGCAGAATAGAGCTGCAAAACCCGGTGCCCTTTTTGCCGCAGATACGATGTCAGTTGCATCAATGTCTTCCAGGGCTTGATCTTCCTCCCATGGATCTCAGGTAACTAAACCTAAGTCTTTTAAGACTGGCCGGTCCTCAAAGGGTAGATCTCCTTCCAAGTATCGAGATGCCACTGGCGTTGCCCTTGAGGAAAGTTCACTGGCAAAACAGCCCCTGTGGGATGCTTCGGCTTCCAAAGCACTAACGGGGCTCCAGAATATTCTAGAGGCTTCCACCTCTGCAGAACTACTGGTGCCATGTTCTGGCACCGACACCCAAGCATTGGTAGGGGCGATGGATCAGAGAATCCTCGCTATCGAACACAGTCTAGCAGCTCTCTTAGCAGCTTCGGTACTGCTAAGACCGCTACAGACGGTTCCACAGGTATCGGTACCGACATCGATGCCGGTACCGACTGTACCTGCCTCAGCCAGTATGCTTCCCTCCCATGTCGAGCCTTGAGTCTATCTCAGGTATCGAAAGACCGGTACTGAGACACCCTGATACCGACTTCGAACGGTACCAGTACCGTGCGTTGCTGGAACACCCGGCACAGAGATACTTCGAATCTTCCGATTCCGATGACTCTGATGACTCTGCCGGTACTAGAGCAATACTTCCGGAGGATCCATCTCCTCCTCCTCAGCATAGAATGTCTCCTCCAGAAGACATGTCCTTCCAGGATTTCCTACGTGATTTAGCTTGAGGTCTTGCAATCACGGTGAAGGTCTTGCAATCCGGAAAAGGAACCCAGAGCAGAAGAATTAGAAATTCTTCAGTACCCTAAGGCTCCTAAAGAGGCAGCTACTCTGCCCATTCATAGGATCTTGCATGATCTTATGCTAAGAATGTGGGAAACTCCTTTAACGGTGTCTCCACACTCTCGATGATGCGATACCATGTACCGAGTGCCAAGCTGTCCTGGTTTTCAAAAGACTCAGTTACCACACCATTCAATGGTAGTGGAATCGTCCATGCATAGGATTAAGAGTGCTAAAACGCATTCTTACAATCCTCCAGGCCGTGAATCGAGGACACTCAATGCCTTTGGGCATCGATGCTTCCAATCCTCCATGTTGTCAGCCAGGATCAGCTCTTACATTCTCTGTATGGGAATGTTCCTCAAGGAGGTTGCAGGAGACTTGGAGCTCATGAGCCCTCTTCATCCTCAGGACAAAAGAGGGGAATTTCTAACTCCAGTCAAACATGCCCAGGATGTTTCAAAGTTTGTAAACTGTGCAACCTTTGATTGCTTTGAATGCATTAGCAGAACCTCTGCTATCTCCATCGGTGCACGTCATATTGCCTGGCTCCAGGCATCAGACTTAGAAATATGGGTGCAAGATAAACTGGGAAACATTTCTTGCACAGGAGAAAATCTCTTTGGCAAGGATTGGCAAGACAAGGCTAATCAGATTGAATCTGAAAATACCACTTTGAACAAACTATCAAAGTCTACAGCCAACCCAGCAAAGAAAAAAAGTCAGTCAAGAAACCCTTTTTCAACAAGAAAAAAGGTTTTACCCATCTTACTTCCATCAGGGTCACTGTCCAGTTCATATTCCCCAAAAGGGGCAACACACCAGACAGCAGAGGAAATCACAAGTCCCAAGAGCTCAGCCAGCTCAGCAGACTCAGCCTCCTCAGGGGCTTTGACTCCTTCCTAGTCTTTCTGCCCTGCAAGGTCCAGAACCCTCCACCATCCCAGGCAGGTTATGCCATTTTGCCAAACGATGGCAACAAATAACATCAGAAAACTGGACTCTGTCCATTGTACGAGAGGGGTACAGACTTCATTTTCACAGCATGCCCCCTCCTAAAGATCTTTTCAAGTACATTCGTAGCAAAAAACCTGTGAGAGAGTCAGTTGGTCCATTAGATGATAAAGGGGTTAAAGGAGCACTACGAGGCGACAAGGCAATAGCGGAGAGACTGAATGAATTCTTTGCTTCGGTCTTTACTGAGGAAGATGTAGGGATGTTACCCATGACTGAAGTGGTATTTAAAGGTGCGGAAGAATTGAAGGAAATATCGATACATCGGGAAGATGTCTTACAACTATTAGATAAACTGAAGAGTAGCAAATCACCTGGGCCGGATGGTATACATCCAAGGGTGTTGAAAGAACTGAAATATGAGATTGCAGAACTGCTATCAGTAATCTGTGAACTATCATTAAAATCATCTCTAATACCTGAAGATTGGAGGATCGCCAATGTAACACCAATTTTTTAAAAGGGTTCCAGGGGTGATCCGGGAAAATACAGACCGGTGAGCCTGACGTCAGTACCGGGAAAAATGGTAGAAACCATCATAAAGAATAAAATTACTCAGCATGTAGATAGTCACAACCTAATGGGAGACAGCCAACATGGCTTTAGACAAGGAAGATCTTGTCTTACTAATCTGTTATGTTTCTTTGAAGGAGTGAATAAACAGGTGGACAAAGGTGAGTCGGTTGATATAGTGTATCTGGACTTTCAGAAAGCCTTTGACAAGGTCCCTCATCAGAGACTTTTGGCAAAACTAAAGAGTCATGGGATAGGAGGCAGTGTACTATTGTGGATCAGGAACTGGTTAAAAGATAGAAAGCAGAGGGTAGGGCTAAATGGCCATTTTTCCCAATGGAGAAAGGTGAATAGTGGTGTACCCCAGGAATCTGTGCTGGGTCCGCTGCTTTTTGACATATTCATAAATGACCTGGAAAGTGGAATAACGAGTGAGGTTATCAATTTTGCAGATGACACAAAACTATTTAAAGTTGTTAAAACCCAAGAGGATTGTGAAAAATTGCAAGAGGATCTTGATAAATTGGAAGACTGGGCATCAAAATGGCAGATGAAATTTAATGTGGACAAGTGCAAGGTTATGCACCTAGGGAAGAACAACCCAAACTATGGTTACATGATGCAAGGTTCCACATTAGGAACCACCACCCAGGAAAAAGATTTAGGCGTCATTGTGGATACCATGTTAAAACCCTCGGCCCAGTGTGCAGCGGCAGCCCAGAGAGCAAATAGAATGCTAGGTATGATACGGTGACCAGAATTGCACACAATATTCAAGGTGAAGGTTGCACCATGGAACGATACAGAGGCATTATAATATCCTTTGTTTTATTTTCCATTCTTTTCCTTATGATACCTAGCATTCTATTTGTTCTCTTGGCCACCACTGCACACTGGGCAGAGGGTTTTAACATGTTATCCACGATGACGCCTAAATCTTTTTCCTGGGTGGTGGTTCCTAATGTGGAACTTTGCATTGTGTAAACCATAGTTTGGGTTGTTCTTCCCTAGGTGCATAATTTTGCACTTGTCCACATTAAATTTCATCTGCCATTTTGATGCCCAGTCTTCCAATTTATCAAGATCCTCTTGCAATTTTCCACAATCCTCATGGGTCTTAACAACTTTAAATAGTTTTGTGTCAACTGCAAGTTTGATAACCTCACTCATTATTTCCTTTTCCGGGTCATTTATGAATATGTCAAAAAGCAGCGGACCCAGCACAGATCCCTGGGGTACACCACTATTCACCTTTCTCCATTGGGAAAATTGGCCATTTAGCCCTACCCTCTGCTTTCTATCTTTTAACCAGTTCCTGATCCACAATAGTACACTGCCTCCTATCCCATAACTCTTTAGTTTTGCCAAAAGTCTCTGATGAGGGACCTTGTCAAAGGCTTTCTGAAAGGCCAAATTTCACTATATCAACCGACTCACCTTTGTCTACCTGTTTATTCACACCTTCAAAAAAACATCAGATTAGTAAGACAAGATCTTCCTTGTCTAAAGCCATGTTGGCTGTCTCCCATTAAGCAATGACAAATAGCTTTATAAGGTCTCTGTCAAGAGTGAACTACAATCACACAAGAAAAATGGTTAAATTCACTCAGTTAAATTTGAAACTCATCTTTTTGTTCTATTTGTTCTATTTTTTAATTATTTCATTCTTTTATTATTTTTTCTTCTTTTGCCAACGGTCTCAGACAAACGGCTTTGCTTGACACACTTTTTTATGGGTAATGAAACTCGCCCAATATAGTGTCCGTTCACATCAATGACCTTAGGCATATACTGTTTTTCAAAATGTTTAACTATTACGTTGCACTGTTATATAGATAAACATTTAATTTTTCTTAAAAAGGTTTGCATTTCAATCACACCACTTATCTTATGCGGTGTGGTGTCTCTACTTTCCCCTGTTGAACTTGTTGGAAAAAACCCCAACGCCTCAATGTTCTAAGCGCTCTGGCGTTTCTCCGATGTGGGTTTATCAAGGGGATCAACAAACTGCTTCTCCTGGGGACATCTCATTAACCAGTTTCATTTTCTTCAGTATTCTTGTCAGGTATTCTATGGCAACATAAACAAAAGTCCATAATTCAATACTATGATCAGTTTTTTAATTATCTCTTATATATATCCACACATCACAACTTTGCCACCCAGTTACCTTCGATAACGTTCCGGCGCTCTTTAACCTTCGCCGGTCCTAATCGCTGTTTTTCATTATTGAGCTCCTAAAAAATGCCACGCATGCGTACTGATTTTATGTTGAAACCTCTCTCATTGGAATCATTTCATTGGAGTTTAGTGGATACATGCTAGCCAATCAAGGCTTACATTCAACCCCTCTGGTTGAACTGATCTCAACCGATGTATCCACCACTGCTCTCGATAAAGTAATGTTTGCTCCTGTGATTTATTTCGTAAGCCTTGTCGCACTGCTTCAATACACCAACATTGTAACATATCAAAGCTGTGTCTTAAAGTGAGACAGTGCTGTACAATCGGGGCTTCTATACGTCGACATCTCAATCTGCTCTCATGTTCTTTCAGCCGAATCTTAAAGGCACGATTAGTTTTCCCTATGTATAAGAGAGAGCAGGGACACCGAATTGCATATACTACCGACGTTGACTCACAATTTGTTAAATGCCGCAAATGGTAGGTTTCCCCTTGATGTACAAACTCGGAAATTTCCAATGTAACAGAGCAGATGCTACAATGGCCACATTTTTCATGCCGTCCTACTTTCGTACTCTCAGGAACCCATTCCAGTGGTCGTAATACTGTAGGGGACAGATATTCCTTCAGACTCCTGCTTTTCTTCCAAACACATCGTACAGTTTTATCTTGCAACCCAGGTACTACTTCCAAAACTGATTTATGCTTTTTCAAAATTTTTTGGATCTTTGTACTCAATGGTGAATAGGTAGTTACTAAATTAACTTTCTGAACATCCATCTCCATAGCAGATTTGTCTTTTGAAATCAATAATAGATCTCTATTGTTAAACAGTGCCCGACGATAGGCACGTTGAATTATCTGTTGTGGATATCCTCTTCTCAAAAAACTTTTCTTCAAATATTTAGAAGCTTGTTTATACTCTGCTGTTGTGGAACAGTTTCTTCTGTATCTTAAAAACTGTGATATGGGAAGATTGTCCTTCAGACCTGTCGGATGAGCACTTCAGTAATGTAGAAATGTATTCCTATGGGTGGATTTTCGGAACACTGTAGTTTTCCAACTATCTGAACCTCTACTTATCAATATATCTAGATAAGTAATCTGTTGATCATGACTCTCAAAAGTGAATGTTAAATTCTTATCGCAAGTGTTTAGCCAATCGACAAACATGTGGATATCAGTTGGATTTCCTTGCCATAGCATAAGGATGTCATCTATATATCTGTGCCATGATTTTATATTATCAAAAAAAGGAGACGTTGACAAGAACTGCTTTTCAAAAGCACTCATATAAAAATTAGCTATTGAGGGAGCGCAGGTGGCTCCCATTGCCACTCCTGCGATTTGATGGTATATATGTTTCTCAAACATGAAGAAATTCTCAAAAAGAGTAAGCTCGGTTAATTGATGCAAGAATGTGCTGTGTTCATACGATAAATCTCCTCTATCCTTCAACACTTCCTGTACAATAGTATATGCTGCATGTTGTGGTATGCTAGTATACAATGATTGAACATCTAATGTCACCAACCAAACATCCTGTCTTAACACCCAAGGTGTCAATTCCTGAAGTATATTAAGAAAGTGGGTTGTATCTCTTATGAAGGAGGGGATCTTTCTTAACAGAGGTCTCAAGAACGAATCCAAATATATAGAAAGGGGTTCCAACAAAGTACCTTTGGTAGACACTATAGGTCGACCCGGCGGTCGATCAAGATACTTGTGTATTTTTGGAACCGTGTAAAATTTAGCCATTTGTGGTGCTTTTGTTACAAGGAACTTAGACGCCTTCAATGAAATGATTTTTTGCTGTAAGGCATTCTTAACCAAAGCAGCTATTCTCTTCTGCAATCGAAATGTCGGATCTTCCTCCATCAGTTCATAGGTGTTCTGATCCCGTAGTTGAGCAACTGCCTCCTGTATATAATATTGGCGATCAAGAACTAGGGGGGGTGCCGGAACGTTATCGAAGGTAACTGGGTGGCAAAGTTGTGATGTGTGGATATATATAAGAGATAATTAAAAAACTGATCATAGTATTGAATTATGGACTTTTGTTTATGTTGCCATAGAATACCTGACAAGAATACTGAAGAAAATGAAACTGGTTAATGAGATGTCCCCAGGAGAAGCAGTTTGTTGATCCCCTTGATAAACCAACATCGGAGAAACGCCAGAGCGCTTAGAACATTGAGGCGTTGGGGTTTTTTCCAACAAGTTCAACAGGGGAAAGTAGAGACACCACACCGCATAAGATAAGTGGTGTGGTGATTGAAATTCAAACCTTTTTAAGAAAAATTAAATGTTTATCTATATAACAGTGCAAAGTAATAGTTAAACATTTAGAAAAACAGTATATGCCTAAGGTCATTGATGTGAACGGACACTATATTGGGCGAGTTTCATTACCCATAAAAAAGTGTGTCAAGCAAAGCCATTTATCTGAGACTGTTGGCAAAAGAAGAAAAAATAATAAAAGAATGAAATAATTAAAAAATAGAACAAATAGAACAAAAAGATGAGTTTCAAATTTAACTGAGTGAATTTAACCATTTTTCTTGTCCCATTAAGCAATGACTATCTACATGTTCAGCAATTTTGTTTTTTATGATGGTTTCTACCATTTTTCCCAGTACTGACGTCAGGCTTACCAGTCTGTAGTTTCCAGGATCACCCCTGGAACCCTTTTTAAAAATTGGCGTTACGTTGGCCATCCTCCAATCTTCATGTATTACAGATGATTTTAATGATAGTTCAGAGATTACTAATAGCAGGTTTGCAATCTCATATTTCAGTTCTTTCAACACCCTTGGATGTATACCATCCGGTCCAGGTGATTTGCTACTCTTCAGTTTATCAAATAGTTCTAATACATCTTCCCAATGTATCGATATTTCCTTCAATTCTTCCGCACCTTTAAATACCACTTCAGTCATGGGTAACATCCCTACATCTTCCTCAGTAAAGACCGAAGCAAAGAATTCATTAAGTCTCTCCGCTATCGCCTTGTCGCCTCTTAGTGTACCTTTAACCCCTCTATCATCTAATGGACCAACTGACTCTCTCACAGGTTTTTTGCTACAAATGTACTTGAAAAAGTCTTTATTACGCGTTTTTGCTTCCGCAGCAAGCTTCTTCTCAAATTCTCCCTTTGCCTGCCTTATCACTGCCTTGCATTTAACTTGCCAGTGCTTGTGCTGTTTCCAGTTTTCATTATTTGGCTCTTTTTTCCATTGTCTGAAAGATGCTTTTTTGGCAACAGCAGCCTCTCTGACCTCACCTTTAAACCATGCTGGCAGTTTTTTGGACTTCCTTCCACTTTTCTTAAAGCGTGGAATACAGCTGGTCGCAGCTTCCAAGATAGTATTTTTAAACAACACCCAAGCTTAATGTAAGTCTTTAACCTTTGCAACTGCTCCTTTTAGTTTTTTCTTAACTATTTTCCTCATTTTATCATAGTCTCCCTTTTGAAAGTTAAAAGGTAGTACTGTGGATTTCCTTGCCATCCCTCCTCCACTAATGAAATCAAACGCGATCATGCTATGATCACTATTGCCAAGTGTCCCCCAACACCCTTATCTCTTGCACCAGATCTGGTGTTCCACTAAAGCAGGGGTTTTCAACCCAGTCCTCGGGGAACCCTAGGCAAATCAGGTTTTCAGGATTCCCAGAATGAATATGCATGAGAAAGATTTGCATGTTCTGCCTTCATTGAATGCAAATCTATCTTATGCATATTCATTGTGGGAATCCTGAAAACCTGACTGGCCTAGGGTTCCCTGAGGACTGGGTTGAAAACCTATGCACTAAAGACTAGGTCCAATATGGCTTCCCCTCTGGTCGGTTCATGAACCAGCTGCTCCAAGAAGCAGTCATTTATTTCATCTAGGAATTTTATCTCCCTAGCATGTCCTGCCGTGACACTGACCCAGTCGATACCGGGGTAATTGAAATCACCCATTATTATTACTGTGCAGTAACATTTGTTAGCTTCCTTGATTTCTTTGAGCATTTCATCATCCATTTGTTCATTCTGGACAGGCGGTCGATAGTACACCCCCACTGCCATCGCCTTCCCCTTTTTACATGGAATTTCAATCCATAGAGATTCTACAGCAAATTTTGTTTCCTGCAAAACTTTAATCCTTTGTGACTCAATGCCCTCTCTAACATACAGCGCAACCCCTCCACCAATTTGATCAGCTCTTTCATTTCGATATAGTTTGTATTCAGGTATCACAGTGTCCCACTGGTTGTCCTCCTTCCACCATGTCTCTGAGATTCCAATCATATCTAACCTCTTATTTAGTGCTATATATTCTAACTCTCCCATCTTATTTTTCAGACTTCCAGCATTTGCATACAAGCATTTTAGAGACTGTATTTTATTCATATTAATCTGGCTATTGGTAGGCATGGGTAATTTGGAATCTTTAAACTCAGTCTGCTCCATACTCAAGGGCATTTGGGCTACTTTACTCTTTTTTGGAACCTCTCTGCTTTTGGCAGTATCCTTCAAGGATACATTGTTCCGAACCATGCGCTCTTGGGCAACTGTCGGCTTTCCCCTATTATCTAGTTTAAAAGCTGCTCTATCTCCTTTTTAAAGGTTAATGCCAGCAGCCTGGTTCCATCCTGGTTAAGGTGAAGCCCATCCCTTTGGAAGAACCCCTCTTTTCCCTAGAATGTTCCCCAGTTCCTAATAAATCCAAAACCCTCATCCTTGCACCATTGTCTCATCCACGCATTGAAACTCCGGAGCTCTGCCTGTCTTTTGATTCCTGCATGTGGAACGGGAACCATTTTGGAGAAAGCTACCCTGGAAGTTCTGGATTTCAACTTCCTACCTAAAAGCCTAAATTTAGCCTCCAGAACCTCCCTACCACATTTTCCTATGTCATTAGTACCGACATGTACCAAGACAGCAGATTCCTCCCCTGCATTATCTAAGACCTTATCTAGGTGGCGAGTGAGGTCCACTACCTTCGAACCAGGCAGGCATGTTACCAGGCGATCCTCACGTCCACCAGCCACCCAGCTATCTACATGCCTAATGATTGAATCACCAACTATAACGGCTATCCTAACCCTTCCCTCAGGGGTACATAGCCCTAGAGAAACTTCCTCGGTACGAGAGGGTTTTACATCACCTGGAGGACAGGTCCTAGTTACAGGATCACTTCCTGACACACCAGGGTGATGCTCTCCTGTCACGTGACCTCTCTCCTCCATGGCAATAGGGATGCTGCCAGACTGGAGGTGGGACTTCAGGACTATATCCCTGTAGGTCTCGTCTATGTACCTCTCTGTCTTTCTTATGTCTTCCAAGTCTGCTACTCTAGACTCTAGAGAACGGACTCGTTCCCTGAGAGCAAAGAACTCATTGCACCTAGTGCACGCATAAGACTTCTCACCAACTGGGAGAAAATCATACATGTGACACTCAATTCAAAAGACTGAAAACCCCCCATCTTGCTGCTGGACTGCTGTCTGCATCTTAGTTTTAAGCTTGTGTTTAGATCTTTAAGTTCTTTACTTACTAAGGGTTGCTGTGGATACGTATACTAATAAAAGTGTACCTAATACGTTTAATATACCTTGTTCACCTGAAGCTTAATTAATCACAGGTCCTTAATGTATGATTGATTTGGATAAAGAGCTGCACCTGAGAGCAGCTCCTTTCCTTTAAGATGTGTAAAGCTACGATTATCCTAGGGGTCGGTGGGTGTTGGGGAGGGAGGGAGAGAAAAGGATTATTAAAAGAGGGCTGCTACACAGTATCCTGTCCTGTGCTTCTAAGGTAAGCTGTGACCAACTTCCTTTGTGATTAACAGTCCTTGCTTGGATAGAAGGAGTCTTTCAAAATGGCCTTTTGACCTGCCACCTGGCTTTAACACCTATTTAAAAAGTTTCACAGGTCTCTTACCCCTAGGTAGAAGGCCTCTTTATAAAGGTCTCTAGAAGAATTTATTTAGTGCTCAAAGAATACTGACCCTGTTTTGCCTTTTATCTAAGTTATATTCTGATTTGATTTAAATTAAAGCTCTTTCCTGCTGCTAGGCTCTGCCTTAGTATGAAATTTAAACTAGAAGCTCTCTGCTGGGTTCTAAATTTAACCAGAAAGCTCTCTTCTGTGTTTTAAATTTAAACTTAAACTGCTGCTACTGACTGATTTAACAAATACACTGGGTTCACAGATTAATCAGCTGTAATCCAAAGAATTCCCTTCAGAAAAGTTCCAGAAGTATATACTCACTATTGCAGATCTCTCTCCAGACGTAGCAGTCCCCTTTTGCAGTCCATTACTTAGTAGGTTTCCTTTTCAGGGAAAGCTCCTCTTTGGGGAAGCTTTGGAAAAGTTGTTAAAGGACTCAGAGGAATAAAAACGAGCTAGACTTCCAGAGGATAGGCTTAAAGTTTCAAAATCTTTGGTGCCTTCAAATCTTTCAGAGATTTTCGTTGTTACAGAGCTACTAGGTTTGCACCCTATCAAAGAACAAGAAATTCACCAAGAGGCCAGCCCTTTTATGGTGGAAGAGGAGGAAGTCTGGGAGCCTTTTGCAGTTCAGGATCTGGTCCAAAGAAAACACAATGAGATCCGGTGAGCTCAGGTGGAGGTAATTCAGATAGGCAGCCGTCTTCGACAGTTCTACTCCACCTGGGTCCAAATTACTTCGGATCAATGGGTTCTCGAGGTAATTCACCAAGGTTACACTTTGGAGTTTGCGGATCCTCTCAAGGAAGCTTTTATTCTTTCCTCTTGCAAGGCTCTGACAAAAAAAGCAGCGAGAAAACTCTACATCATCTTCTGCAGCTCCAAGCTGTAGTTCCGGTACCCTCAGATCAGTTAGGGTCCTGTCGATACTCCATTTACTTTGTGGTACCCAAAAAAGGAAGGCACTTTTCATCCTGTTTTAGATCTCAGGTATATAACCCACTCCTTAAAGATTCCTCACTTTCATATGGAGACTTTACACTCAGTAATTACTGCAGTACATACAGAGGAGTATCTAATGGCCTTAGACCTCATGGAGGCTTATCTCCACATTCAAGTTAATGCAGAACATCAGTGTTATCTTCATTTTGCTGTGCCAATGGGACATTGCCAGTTTCAAGCTTTGCCGTTTGGCCTAGCAACAGCTCCCCATACATTCATGAAAGTTATGGTGATTGCAGCAGCTACACTGCTTAATGAAGAAGTGTTAGTGCACCCTTATCTGGACGATTGATTGATCAGAATGAAATCTCTGGAAGAGAGCAGGTCGGCAATGAGCAGAGTCATGGAGATGCTACAAAATTTTGGATGGATCCTCAACAAAATAAAAACATCATCCCACTCCCTTCTCAATCACTGGTCCATCTGGGAGTGAAGTTCAACACCCCTCAAGGAATGGTGTTTTTACCACACGAGCGAGTGAACAAGATGCAAATACAGATTAGTCTATTTTTACACAGCAGAGCTCTTATCTGCAGATACTGGGGGGAGGTCTTGTGTGCATATACTGGGTTTCATGGCAAGAACATTGGACATAGTGCCATGGGCATGAGCATATATGCACCCACTACAAATGGCGTTGTTGCTGCATTGGAGTCTGCAGAGTTGTCCGCTATCACAAAAAATGATTTGCCCAGCAGACACCAATGAGCCTCAAATGGTGACTTCATTCAGAGAGGTTATTGGCAAGAATGCTATTGGATCCACCAGTGTGGATGATGGTCACAACGGATGCCAGTCTCAGAGATTGGGGAGCTCATTGTCAGGGACAAATAGCCCAAAGGGACTGGACCGAAGAACAGAAATCTTGGTCAATCAACCAATTGGAGATGAGATCTGTTTTTTCTGGCTTTGCAGTCCTTTCAGGCTCTCCTCGAAGGAAAGGCGATAAGAGTCTTTCCGGACAGCGCAACCATTGTGGCATACATCAATCACCAGGGCAGCACCAGAATTCCAATCTTGGCCAGAGATAGCTCTATTACTACTTTGGGTGGAGCGTCATCTTCTGGCCATATCAGCAGCGCACGTGGCAGGCGTAGAGAATATCGAAGCAGACTTTCTCAGAATTATCTGTTCATTTAGTTTATATTTATGATATGGTTCTTTATTTCTATTTTGTATTTTTTTAGTATGCAATTGTTTATACATGCTCATGTTTATTATGTTTTATTGTAGGTTCCTACACCCCGATGAAGGCTTCTTTGCCAAACACAGTCATGTAGAGTGGGACCTGTTGATGCTTCAATAAAGACCTTTTTATCACTTCCACTGTGTGGTTTGTCACCTCACTCCTTACTTGGCTTTCATCCATCCATGGGACTTCTCCATAACTGTTTTGTGAAATGGCTCCGGAAGCATCTCCATTATTTGGCATCTGCGTATCCATTTTCAGATGTCCAAAGCACAATTAAAGCTTCTAAAATGACCCCCATAAACTCACCACTAGGTGTTTTCTTTGATATCTGTGAAGCAGATGCCTTTGCCAGCAGTGAAGATCATAGTTTCTCATGCTTCTACAGTGCTTCCATGATGATGGGTCCTCTGCCATACCTAACTATAAAATTAACTAAAAACCTCTCTAGGCCCTAGACAAATGTAAGACTATCCTTTGTGTAAGCACTGCCTCTAGATTGTGATCTAGCTAAATTAAAAAATAAAATCAACTTAAGAATTTTGTCAAACTATAGCTAGAACACTTTCAGTCCCTAAAAGGCAAAAGGATTTGCAGATTTCCTGGCTTCTGCCCTTCTCAAGTGAAAGAGTCTCCCAGATCACAAAGTTTTCCACTGCTCCAGTGGCACTCCAGTAACAGCTAACATTCTGGCCTAGTCCAGGGTCTAGGGACAGGTTACTTCTTTGGCCCAGCTCTAGCTGAAGTTTCTATGCAGGGCCAGTGCTACAATACTGTCTGACCTTCTCAACCCTCCAGTGAAGCAAGTGCTACCTTTCTGAGAGAGGTCTTCACTAGGAGCTTGCCCTGCCTGATCACAGATTTTCTATCAAGTCTCCTAGACACGTGCTTTTCCAGGCTTTTTGTTATTTCTAGTCCTACTGCACTTTGGTCTTTCCATAGCAACTGCTACAGCAAAGAGGTAAGGCAGACTGGATAGGCCATATCGTCTTTATCTGCCATCATGTTTCTCTCTTCCTTGGATCTTTTTCTCTCCTCCAATGCTGTTCCCAAGCAGCAATCCTGGCTATTCCTCTGATTCAGGTCTCTGGAATGTATCTTTTTTGTCCTTCAGTCTAACTTTTTCACCATTTCCCTTCTCTCTGTTTTCCAGCCTCATATTAGAAGCCTATAGTTCCTAGTGATCACCCATATATGATGGTCCTAAAATTAACTTTATCAATGCAAATTTTATTTTATGTTTTAGTATCTAGAATGGTAAGATTCTATGATTGTTTAATAAGTTTTATTAAGGCCACCCTATTTAAAAAAACAGCTGCCCTTGAGAACACTTGCCACCTGTTCATACTGCATTCATACCTTAAATATATTAGTATGAGGCTTACAACAAAGTTCTAATGAAATGTGGTTTTTCAGCAGTCCAATATTGTAGTCATGGATATGGAGGGTAATTTTATAACAGGTTGTTTAGGTCAGGAGAGGAAAGTAGGTGTCTATTTTAAGTCTAAATATAAAGTCACATAAGTCCATATAGGCCAAATCCAAGAAGGCAAATAGCAAGGCTGGACAACCTATTCCACCTCTTGGCCCCGCTGCATGTACAGAGCTGTTGTACGTGCTGCGGGGGATGCAGTGGCATGAGGGAGGAGAGTGGGCAGAGCGTGACAGGACTAACCCCCAGACATACAGAGCCGATTCCAGTGATGGCCTTGTACATCCAGGGATCGCCGAGGGAATGCCCTGCTTATTCCACCTCTGAGGTGGAATAAGCATGGGGCACCCCTCTGATCCTGCCTGGCAACCCCCTTGGAGCCCAGCAGCAGGCCTCCCCCCCTGAAGCAGCAGGCAGCACAAGGTGGGTCCCTGCTGCCCGATCCGGACCCCGGCTGCCTAGCCCGGGGCCGGGCAGCAGGATTACAGGGGGTTGATGCCACAGCAGGCACACCAGCAGGCAGGGTGGACATCACCACAGGTATGCAGGGACATGCTATGCCATCTCAGGGCCCAATCCTGCACCCACGGGAACATCTGGCTCCTGCGGTGCAGAATAAGATCCTAATGGGCCCATCCTGCTCGGGGGGCGCCCAGACAGCCCAAACATGCCCCTACTGTGATCGGGCTCCACGTGTCTTTATAAAATACTAGCAGAAAAGCAGCCAAAATAATGGCTAAAGAGGCCATGCACATTTGCACCAGGTTGTGAACAGGTGTAAATCTACATGGCTGACTTATAAAATGCATATTTGCACACATACCTTATGAATGTCATTCCAGAGCGCGGATAAGGCTATTGGATGTGCAGTGTAGATGTTTTCCTAGCGAAAAGGTCTATGACTGTATTCTGCAACCATCACGGCCCTGCATGTACATGGCATGAGGATCTCTGACTGTGGAGGGAGGGGGGGCGCGCAGGGGGATGGTCAGCTGCCGGGACGTACATAGCATATTCATGAACGGCCTGTGTATGTTTTCTGTGGTATCCCCAGATGTACAGGTTAGTCCTGCAGGAACGTGGAATAAGAGCAGGACTTTGATTATTTTTTGCTCTGCCCTTCAATGCGTCCCATAGCGCTGACTGGCTGTGACAAGTATGTATCGAGGTGGTGTTTACAGTCTGGAGGCCCACATGAAAACAGTCATACAGAACAGAGTGCAGAGGTGAGGGACAAAAATGGAACATGCTTAAACACCACTACTGACATACAGTATGTAGTTGAGCAATAGTGTTTCTTCAGGCTATGATGACAGGTCCTCTGTACTGCATAATGGGCCGGTGGATGTATGGATAGAATATAGATGACTATAAGATGGCATCTTATTTGGGGGAGAAACGCAGATCAGACTCATAGTTCTGGGATGCCATGCCAAGCTGTTATACCTGCTGTTGTATATAGGTGCAGTGCATCATCTTGCCAGATTATGTTTTCTGTGCATGTATGTGAGAATGTGTGTGTGTATGCAGTTTGAGTGTTGCACAGGCCAAGCAACAGATGGGTATAACTGGTCTGTATTGCAGCTGCACTACTGTTCCATCAGCTGTAATGTGTAGTTACCATGTGCATAATGCTGTCAGTGAGCGTAGCTGATTGGGGGTGTACATTGTCACAGCAGGGGCGCAACTATGCAGAGATGGGCAAGACCAGCTATATCTACCTTTGCAGAATACAATGAGCGTGTGTCTGTCTATGTCCCTGAATCCAGAATCACAGATGCGTGTAGACCCATGCTTGTAGAATTGTGTCTAAATCGGCACCGTCTTCCATTTGTACGTGCCCATGGGCTGGACATACAGTACAAGTTGTGGAATCATGCTCTATGTGCATACTTTACAATTCTGCCAATACTCCATCCAAACTCATTCTTCAAATATGCGTACATCCAAGTCACATACAAGTACATGCCTAATTGACATAGCATGTATTTATATGTGGTGGTTCATTTTGTAAGAGGTATGTTACAGATGTATACTATCATAGATGTGCAAAAAATCCTTTATAAAATTACCCTATATATCCATATGGTGCATGCATGAGTTTCTCATACTGATAGCCCTTTCTTTATGAAATGCTCTAAAAAGAATCCCTGGACAAAGCTATTGTAACTCTTGCCTAGATGGGCAGGGTGGGCCATCCAGGCTCCCCTGGCTTCTCTTCCTCGACTCACTGGTGGCACAGGTTTTTCTTGGGATCCTGCCTTTTGCCAAACAACTGGGTCCAATGCAGCCTGTACTAAACTCAATGTGTTTTCTAATGGACTGTAATTTCTGGAGCTGAGAGATGACCTCTTTGTGTCATCTGTCTGCCAGGAGAACAACCAGAAGCGGCTGAGGGCTGTGAGGAAGGCAGCCAAAGAACGAGAACTGAAACGAATGAAAGAACGGGAGTTACACCGACTACAGGCAGAGTGTGTGGACTTGAAGCAAGAGCGTCAGCGGCTACAGCGCCGGGTGCAGAAATATGCCCTTTTTGACCGCTACCTGCAACAGGTGGTGGAAGGCTCAGATCAGGTGAGGAAGCATGAAAGGAAGGTTGTACTGTGAAAAATGAACCTCCCTTTGCTTCCAGTCATTTCCTGCATTTCATGCTGTTTTGTTTGAATTCTTTATTATGCTTGACTTCATCTCAGACACAGCTCCTGCTGTCACCTCAGGCCACTGTGGGTAATTTAATCTTCTGTGGTGATGTTAATGCATACAGGATAGGAGAGGAGCAAGCATTTATATCACTGGCAAGCGTGCATAAGAACCTTGAATGAAACAATATTGCTCAGCTTTCCAAGGTCTTCTCTTTATCTGTAGGCAATTGCAGTCATCCATTTCTTCAATTTTAATGTATTTAACACTATTAGTGCAGATGAATATCCACCTGTTCTGCCCCTACATGCCCTGATGCTATCTGTGTAGAATCAGGGCGTCTCATGGGCATTCTGGGGCGGAGCAGAGGTGGCATCCTTTGCTAACTGGGCAGCGGCGATATTGAACCACTGCCTGGTTAGCGACCTGCAGGTAAAGATAGGCATAGGAAAAATCTAGACTATCTTTACCCGTGGCAGTTAACCGGGCAGCAGCTCATTATTGCTGCTGCCCGCTTAGCTTCCATGCCATGTGACTGCGGTTAGCTTCCATGTCGTTGTGGCAGACCTAGATATTCATTTCCAGTGGCCGGATATGGTCCCAGATTGAATATCCAGGGTTACGTTCAGTGGTAACAGCTATACGCCTTAGAGATGCATAACCCTCACAACTTAATATCAGGCTCTTAGTGTCTCAAACACTGTATGTCCTATCTGCTACTTCCATTGCTCTGGACTGTGACCTTACTGCCTGCAGGGCTTTATGGGATCACACTTTTTCCCATTGCATTGCTCTTTAAATGATTAAAATATTCAAAAGGCCAAGCTGCCAATGGGAAACCATTTTTAAGAGCATATTTTCAGCAGACATACATAAACCCCTTCCCTCCACCCTGCTAATCATTTCAGAAAAAGTCATACACATTCTGGGAACAACCGACACCTTTCTTCCCAAAGCAGCTCACTCTCTCTCACACACCCTATAATACAACCACACACTCTAGAGCAACTCATGCTCCCACCATCACCATCAGTAGCAATTCAACCAGCTCAACATTCACTCTTTTGTACTACCTCCCAAGAATTCACCCTTCTTCACTTCACTCGGCATTCACCTACTTTTGTCCCTTAAACCTTCACACCTCCCCCAACATTCATCTCTTGCACAACGCCACCTCAAATAATCTCCCCCTTTCATCATTTATCTCCTCTCCTACTCCATAAATCAGTCACAGTTCTCTAATTTATGCTTCATGCTGTTTTCCTCTTCTCCCACTTCACCCTCAGCTAAGTCCTAGACCTGGTCCTGGGATATCCCTTATCCTGCTCATCACCTACCTGTATCTTTGCCATTCCCCTAGTCTTACCTTAGTCCCCAGTAGTTGTGTGGTCTGTGTTGTTCAGATTGTAAGCTCTGAGAGCAGGGACTCTCTCTTACTTGTATATGTACAGCACTATGGATACCTTGTACTACTATACAAATGATTAGGATTAGTAATGTTATAGCAAACGCTGTGAAAAGCTCTTATTCAATCACTCACCCACAGAAGGAAAACTCACAGGCAGGCTGGAATGCAAACAGGATCTTTAATGTGCACAGGATCAGACAGAGAGCCGGTACCCTCCACAAAAAAGTCTGAACCCCGAGGGACGGCCTACAATGCCTTATATACAGTACAGTTTTAAACTCATTCTACAATCCCATTTGCCACAGGTATTTCCTGCCCACCAATCAGCAGCCCCTGGGGAGGTACCTGGGTGACCTGTCCAAACCGGTATGCTCTGGTCTGTTGGTTTCAGGGCTAGGGAAATACTGTGCTCAGACCTGGAGTGGGGGAAGGGTGCCTACTGGAATCTCATTGTCTTTCTCTTAGCAGGCTGATTACCTCATGGCTTGCGGGGGAAGGGTCAGGCTGATCAGAGCCTCATGGCTTGCCGCATGGCTTGGGGGAAGGGCTATCTACAGCTACCTCATGGCTGCCTCATTCCCCCCTTTTTAAGTAAGACCTCAGCCGCTAGAGGCGGTTGAGGGCTGTATTACTGGAGGCAAGCCGCCTTGCGTTCTACCAGGGTGCCAAGGGTGGAAACAACCTGTAAGGAAAAAGGCACCTGGTTAAAATGTACGGTACAGCAATGGGACAAGTTAAGGTAGAGAGTTACGTATACAAAGGTCTGTCATGTTCAGAGCAGTTTGGGCAAATAATACTGCTGTGTTAGTAGTCTCTGCACTTGTTTGAAAGCAAGTCCGTATCAGGGATAGGAGTAAGGCTAAAGCACCTTTTTCTCAGTCTGATCCCGGTTTCAGGAAAGGTGTCTGTAAATCAGTCTCTCCGGTGGTCCAGAGTTCGTCGGCAGTCTGTTAGAACCCCGTACTGGGCAGAAGTGTCAAAGCGCAGGGGCTGGTTTGGAACTGTGACAGAAGTCCAGGCTGGAACAATTTCTGGTGCAGCGGCCTTGACACGAGAGTGATGGATCCTCGGAGCAACTTCACATCATTAAATTGCCTTCACCAGTTTACTGTCAATCAGTCCTTCCACATCATTAATTTCCTTCATCAGTTTACTGTCCATCAGAGTCCTTCCTCTCAATATATCACTTTATCCCTCACAACACTTTCCACCAACTACATACATAGGTCCTTCAGTTTACTTTTTCTATACTATACTAATGTATCCTTATCTGGCAAGGCTGCTAAAACAATTGTTAGAAACATAGTATTGTTGTAAACAGTGTCCATTTTCCACTAACTTAATTGGTGCAGTTCTAGATTGGCATGGGTGCTCATTCTAAATAGCGACTGTCTAAACAATCTTCAATATAAAACTATACATCAATTCCAATAGAAAGAAATATGGCTCCTAACATGACAGCCACATATCTCTCATGTATGACTAGAGTCTATTGTATACCTGGTTCCCAGTGAGAGTACTGTAGGAAACTTAAAAATACTTGGACCGATCTTGAAAATGCAGTGTCCACAAGGATTTATGTAAGCTATCCATTAATTATGGTGTCAAAAGAGATCCTCTTGAGGTGAGAGACTAAGAGGGTACAAGGCATTGGTGGTTGGGCCTCATGGCGATACTCCTTCTGGTTCTTCTTGGCCGGCAAGGCATTTGTGAATAGGCCTCATGGCAGTACTTCCTCGGGTTCTTCTTGGCCTATTCCCCCTTGCCTATTCATGTCTCTTCAGAGGCATAAATGTACAAGGTTCATGTTTTCTCAGGCCTTGTGGGTCCTCGAGGTACTTAGAGCAGTCTGAATTCCGGTGGCCCAGATCATCACACTTGGAGTAGCACGTTTATTGCCTTTTTCCTAGGCTGTCGTCTCACCTTCTGCCCCTCTCTCTCTCTCTCATTCATTTTCTCAAAGCTCTCCTGGATCATTGCTGACAAGTAAGATTTAGTTTTTATCCAATCAACTCAAGTTAATGTTATCATTATATTTGTAAATAATTTAAAAAACACAGTTCCATCTTTCCACTAAATTTGCTCTGATATACTTGGGAACAAAGCAATTTCAGATCAGCCCCTTTCCAAAATTTAATATTTACTCATCTTATTGCTGTGTATACTGGACCTCTACATAATGTACTCCTACCAGTATATTTGGTAACAAAGTACAAATGTATAAACTAAAAGATTTGTATCTCACAGTGCTATAATATATTGTGCTCTTGAACTCTGGACACCAACATGTAAAATTCAAATACAGAAGGACAGGTGAATTTATTCTAAATAGCACCTATGATGTTACTGTCCTGTTCATCATTCATCAGCACAGAGCTTAACAAGGCAAAGTGATTACCTTGTATCTTATAGTTCAAAACAGGCATGGAACTGATACTTTTATAAGAATTATATCTAAAGTGCTGTATATCTTGTAGCGCTATATAAATGTTTATAGCTCTACGAGGTGTTTGCCACAATATATAAAATCCCCTTTTAACTTTTTTTTTTTTGTTTGTTTGCTTGATAGCATATAGCATTTAAACACATGACTATTGGCAGCCTATCTGATTGGAATACAAAGGTTTTCTTGATAAATTTTAGTAACCCTCCCCATTCCCCGTTCGTTCCCAGCCCTCAGGAGACATACACATGGTACACAATCAAGATCAGACATCTGAGAATGTTCAAGGGAGCCACCCCTCATGGTTTTAGATGCTCAAAATTCTTCATTGGAGGCTAGGTGAATTTGTTCTTTTGTCCTCTCTAATGGGTCTCCATTCATCTGATAGAAGAATGACTCCTCCCTGATCTCTAGTATCTTCCTGTAGCCATGCAAACTGATTGGACGTGCATTTAACAAAGCAATTGGGGCCTGAGGCAGAGGATGGACTCAGTCCACCGGACCCAGGAGTCTGTATGTGTGTAACACTGTGGGGTAGGAAAACTTGAAGCAGAGCTGGAATCTACAGAATCCTCTCTAAACCCAGATTTAAATTGTGAAGCATGCACTGTAGGGGCGTTTCCTCTTTAGACTCTCCCGACCCCATGCTCTAATTTAGTTCAATAACTAAGCACAGTATACAATGTAGATCAGATCTTCTAACCTAATCTCAATTTGGGAAAAAATGCAATTTACAGTAAGAGAGAGAAGTATGCAATTTATAATACAGATCCTATCTAGACTTAATCCAGGAAAAATAATACAATTTATAATACAGACCCTATCTAGTCTTAACTCAGGACAACTAATACAACTTACAATATTTGGCAATTTACAAAATATATATATATATACAAGCTAGCTATTCTTACAATGTCCACCAGATGGAGCTCCAGGATCACTTAAAACACAGGGAATAGTAGTAATTACAGCTAATGTCCACTAGATGGAGCTCCAGAGTCACTTTAAGTATATTGCAGTGTAGCTTACACGTGGTCTTTTCAAGATGGCCGCCTCCACGTGCGTTCTACACCGGATTTCAGCTCTGTATTCACAGATAAGGCCAGGTTTTCTCCTCTAATGACTCTGTCTCTGCTGACTCTGGGCCCAAAGGGGGAAAAAAAAAGGGATAGACATCGGGGCAGCATAAAATTACATCGGGGTTCAAGGGAAGGCAGTAAATCCACACCGGGCAGCATGGAGGGCAGAATCTAACATCGGAGCACATGGAGAAGCAAGAATTCACATCGGAGAGCAGAAATTACATGGGGGGCTCAGGGGAGAGCAGTAAATCCACACCGGGCAGCATGGAGGGCAGAATCTAACATCGGAGCACATGGAGAAGCAAGAATTCACATCGGAGAGCAGAAATTACATGGGGGGCTCAGGGGAGAGCAGTAAATCCACACCGGGCAGCATGGAGGGCAGAATCTAACATCGGAGCACATGGAGAAGTAAGAATTCACATCGGAGAGCAGAAATTACATGGGGGGCTCAGGGGAGAGCAGTAAATCCACACCGGGCAGCATGGAGGGCAGAATCTAACATCGGAGCACATGGAGAAGTAAGAATTCACATCGGAGAGCAGAAATTACATGGGGGGATCAGGGGAGAGCAGTAAATCCACACCGGGCAGCATGGAGGGCAGAATCTAACATCGGAGCACATGGAGAAGCAAGAATTCACATCGGAGAGCAGAAATTACATGGGGGGCTCAGGGGAGAGCAGTAAATCCACACCGGGCAGCATGGAGGGCAGAATCTAACATCGGAGCACATGGAGAAGTAAGAATTCACATCGGAGAGCAGAAATTACATGGGGGGCTCAGGGGAGAGCAGTAAATCCACACCGGGCAGCATGGAGACAGCACAGATTTACATCGGAGCACAAGGGGAAGACAGAAATTCACATCGGAGCAGCATGGGGAGGCAGAGATTCACATCGGAGCACATGGGGAGACAGAAATTCACATCGGAGCACATGGGGAGACAGGAATTCACATCGGAGCACATGAGGAGACAGAAATTCACATCGGGTAGCATAACGGAAGCACATTAGAGAACTCTCTCCTTGCAGTCACGCTTCAGAAAACTCCCCACAAGCAGAAAGGAAAGAAGAGAAGCAGCTATCTATTCTTTATCTCAGGTATGTTTAACTTATCAAGTGCTATATTTTGGTTACTTTTAGAAGTTTTCTGCAGCGCTTTTAAAAGATTCTTAAGAGTGGTAATATCCTAGGCAATTTTTAAATACCTTTTAAGGGGCCCAAGGTAGCAAAATGAATTGCTCTGATTTAGCAAAATGAATTGCTCTGATTTAGCAAAATTAATTGCTCTGATTTCTAGCAAAATTAATTGCTCTGATTTCTAGCAAAATTAATTGCTCAAAACTGGACGAACGATGGCTTCAGAAAACCCCCCCCGGGGTCCCTACTAGGACCGTTCGTGCAGGTGATCGGGCCGCTACAGGTTCCTAGAATTTACTAGGAATTACAGACGGAGTACAGAATGTAGCAGTACTCACCAGAGCTCTGATCAGACAGGTAGTTTGGATGCCAGTCTATCCAGCCGGTTTTCAATCGGGGATTCAGCCGCAGGGACCAACTGTCCAGACAAATCAAGGTGTCCTTCCGAACACAAAGTGGCCCGGGGGCGCCAAGGACCGTTAATCACCTGGAGGGGCCGGTCCCTGACTGGTGGAGGCCCAGATGCTGCAAAGGCAGAAGTCTTCCCACCGTGGGTGTGATGAGAGAGGCTTTTCTTTTAATATTTCCCGGCCAATGCACCAAAATGTTATAGCAAACGCTGTGAAAAGCTCTTATTCAATCACTCACCCACAGAAGGAAAACTCACAGGCAGGCTGGAATGCAAACAGGATCTTTAATGTGCACAGGATCAGACAGAGAGCCGGTACCCTCCACAAAAAAGTCTGAACCCCGAGGGACGGCCTACAATGCCTTATATACAGTACAGTTTTAAACTCATTCTACAATCCCATTTGCCACAGGTATTTCCTGCCCACCAATCAGCAGCCCCTGGGGAGGTACCTGGGTGACCTGTCCAAACCGGTATGCTCTGGTCTGTTGGTTTCAGGGCTAGGGAAATACTGTGCTCAGACCTGGAGTGGGGGAAGGGTGCCTACTGGAATCTCATTGTCTTTCTCTTAGCAGGCTGATTACCTCATGGCTTGCGGGGGAAGGGTCAGGCTGATCAGAGCCTCATGGCTTGCCGCATGGCTTGGGGGAAGGGCTATCTACAGCTACCTCATGGCTGCCTCAGTAATAGTAGTAACAGTAGTAGTAGTAGAATTGCTCAAGACCTATCCCTCCTGATTACCCTAGTTCCTCCTGTTGACAAAGGACAAAAGGGAAAAGGAGGAGGTGAGGCTGAAGTGGAATACAACAAAACAGAAAACAATTGTTTTGCTGTCATCCATAGCCCTGCCCCCCTCCATTTCTCTCACAGATGCTACCTATTGTTGATGCAAAATGAGCTAGGTCTCAAACTCTGGTCAAGATAACATGAAGAAAGATGTAAAAATGGAGATGTTCTGAAAAAATGTAACTAAACAACTTTATATGAATTTGTTTTTCTGCTCAACTCCCTTTACTGATAAGGAAACTATGAAGTGCCTGTGTAGTATGACTAAAAAGGAAAGCAACTTGCTACATGTAGCCAGAAAAAGCTATATAAATTTCTGTCTTTGTTGCAGGGCAGAGAATTCTTTCTACTGCTTGAGGAAACTGTCAGTTTGAGAGATCATCTCTCCTTACAATCACTTGTAATTAGTCAGAAAAGCTTGTTGGCATTCTGCTAACACAAGAAGCTCTGTTCTCCAGTCTCTCCCTCCCCCCTCTCTCTCCCCTCTTTACTACAAGCTCTGGGGGTAGATAGAACAACTGTTTTCTGCAATAGATCCTTTCCAAGTAAGAGTTAAGCTTGTCCTAATGAGAGTGCAGGAGATGATCCACCAAAGCTTGGAATTTTAGTTCTGATTTTTGTTAAGAAAAGCAGGACTCCATCTCCATGCATGCTGTATAGTATTACCAGTTTTGACTCAGCTTGTCGCCCTATAGGGTTGCCCTATGTGCCGCACAATCTTAGCATCCATAACAAACATTCAAAGAGCAAACTAACTCTTCCATCCCACTTTCCTGTTACATATACTGGCTCATGAGACACTAGGAGAGCGTGTCAATTAAGAAAATGCCTAGTCTGGATCAACTGGTCGAGTGCTGCTGAAAAACGGAGTTACTTACCTGTAACTGGAGTTCTCCGGGGACAGCAGGATAAGTCAGCCACACTTGGTGACGTCATCCGACGGCGCCGAGACGGAAGTACTCTCCTATAGCTCAGAAGGGCTTTTGCCCTTCTGAGCATGGGCCAACTGGCCCCACCCCCCTGCCCGCCCCTAGCTAGCCAGTACGTCACTAGCTGAGCCTTTTTGCTGCTAGGCGGCGGGAATTCGGACGGAGGCTGACCCCTTCCCAGGGGAGGTGGGCGGGTATGTGTGGCTGACTTATCCTGCTGTCCCCGGAGAACTCCAGTTACAGGTAAGTAACTCCGTTTTCTCCTAGGACAAGCAGGATGAGTCAGCCACACTTGGTGCCTCCCAAGCTGACATGCGCTGTGGTGGAAGGGAAGGCCGATATGCTTCCTGAGGTTAGTATGTGCCAGCCTGCCTCATGTTACAAGAAGAACATGTTACGGCAAGAACATGTAAGGCTGCAGTGGTGATGCACGCATGTGCATTAACGTTGTAGTTGCAAGGTACACCTACTGCAGGCACATCTGTGCGGTATAGGGAAGCATTGTAGTTGCGAGATACGCCTACTGTAAGGCACACCTGTGCGGTAAAGGGATGTAGGTCTATCAAGCAGTGTGGAAGTCACTGGAATGAAGGAGCAGCGGGAGAGTGGTGCGATTGGAGCATTAATATATCGCTGACAGGAGAGGCTTCTCCTTCGCCTTTTTTTTTTTGACGTGCAGTCACTCAGGAACTTGTTACCTGCGGTTGTTGTCCAAACCCGCTAGTTACTCTGGAATTTATTTCCCGGGAGTTGCTGTAACCGTAAGTCACTCTGAAGTGACTCTGGAACTTGTTACCCGTGGCTGTTGTAGCCACTCTGGGACTTGTTACTGGTGGTTGTTGCAAAAACCGCTAGTCACTCTGGAGTGACTCTGAATGTTGCAGTCACTCAGGAACTTGCTACCTGCGGTTGTTGTCCAAACCCGCTAGTTACTCTGGAATTATTTACCAGCAGTTGGTGTAACTAAGTCCCACTCTGGAACTTGTTACCTGCGATAGTTGTCAAGCCCGCTAGACACTCTGGAATTAGTTACCGGTGGCTGTTGAAAACCGTTGGTCACTCTGAAGTGACTCTGGAACTTGTTACCCGTGGCTGTAGTAGCCACTCTGGAACTTGTTACCTGCGATTGTTGTCAAACCCGCTAGTCACTCTGGAAGTAGTTACCGGCGGCTGTTGAAAACCGTTAGTCATTCTGAAGTGACTTTGGAACTTGTTACCCGTGGCTGTTGTAGTCATTTTGGGACTGTTACTGGCGGTTGTTGTAAACTGCTAGCCAGTCTGGAGTGACTCTGGCACGTGTTACCAGCGGTCACTCAGGGACTTGTTACCGGAGGCTTTTGTAAGAAGCAAACCGCTAGTCGCTCTGGACTTGTCCCTGGTGGTTGTTGTAAAAATCACCAGTCACTCTGGAATTCGTTACTGGAGGCTTTGTAAACCATTCGCATAGCAGGTTGAGCAGAAGCCGCAATACAAGTACTGGTGCCTGTGCCCTTGGCGCGATATAAGCATTGGGGCCTGTGTCTTTGGTGAAGGCGCAACACAAGCACTGGGGCCTGTGGAGACATGACCAAGATTGCGCACCATTGGAAAACCGAATATTGAGCTTGATGGTACTGACCCAGTATAATACACCTTACGGTCAATGCTGTCAGCGAGAAGTTCCGGGCCCGGGCAGCATGCGGGGGTAGCAGTCCAGATTGATGGGGTAGGTGATGTGATAGTCCCTCTTGCAAGATCTTGTGACCTTGCAGATGCGTGTTGCATGAGGGAGGACCTTTGGGAATGTGTGCATAATGTGTGCGCCCCTGGCATGGCTTGCATCCTCGCTCGCGTCTGGCAGATGGGGATGCAGCGGGGTCCCTAGGGTGTAGTCCTCTGGGGCTGGGTGGTCAGGTTTGCGCACTGTTCAGTGTATGTCCTGGGCGCACAGAGCATCTGCAGATCTATTTCAAATTCTTAAGTCATGGCATGGCAGCGGTCGCTGGTGTATTGGTAGGTAGGAGACCGCAGGGTCAGGTCTGGGTCACAATCTGTCAACCGCCAGATCTGGCCCCTAGGGGAGAATGCCCTGGCACCGGACAGTGAGTGTCCATTTTAATAGCCATATTTCATGTTATCCACGTGGTGAGCAGAGCCATTTGTGGTCAGCCCCCACTGATCAAGGCCTCGGAGTGCGGAGCCGCCGGTATTGCTGCACCGTGGTGATGCATTGGAGCATCCATCACCTCATCATCCCGGTGCTGGTGTGTGAGCCGTAGGCGTTGTTGCACCATGGTGATACGTTGTAATTCCCGATATGGTCCTCAGGCAGGCCTTAAACCTGTGACCCGCTGGTCGGTATACCTGCCATTGTTCTGGGTCAGTGGGCTGTTCCAGAGATGACCATGAGGGAGTTCAAGGTTGGAAACCCCAGGCTGGCATTAGGTCTAGTGCCGTAATGACTGGGGCAGGATGCTCTCTGCAGTCTCTGGAGATGGCAGGGTAGCGGTGAGCAGAGGCGGCTCATTTACAAGGTGTGAGAAGGCCATAGTCCTTCCCACGGGGGGGGGGGGACGGAATGCTGCCACATGGTTTAAGGGAACAGAGTGTGGGCCATCGGCCAGCCGGAGTCCGTGAGTTCTCCTTGCTGGTTATTCAGTAGATATGATGGGAGGGTATGTGGTCGCGTGGCCTCAGTCGGTGTGAGAACAGGCTGTTTCCTTGTCAGGTGGGAGTGCGCAGAGACCTTTGCATGATCCATGGCCCTTGCTCATGGATAGCGACCATTATGGGGGCACCTTAGGCGTAGGAGCTACGGTGTTCCTTAAGCGGGTCAAGTAGGTGATGGGTTCTCTCTCTGGAGTTCCTGTGGGAACAGAGGCCATGAGGTACCCCCATCGTGAATGTTATCCTTCACACTCCCAGATGACTCCTTGTCTGACGTAGGGGATGCACTGCAGGATCCACCGCTGGGATTGCACTGTGACCTTCTGATCGGATACGCCTTACCCCCCTGCTGCCACTGCAATGGTGGTGGATGCCAAGGCTACCATTGGGGGCCGGTGCAGGCCACCTAAGTGTAGGGAGAGGATCCTTAGTCTCTAGGTGAGGAGAGGATCCTTTAGTCCTTGGACAAGTCTAGGGGCAGGCACCCAAAGTGCTACTTTGGACAGAGTGACCTGTGTCTTCCTGTCACTGACGTCCTGTTACTGACGTGTAACCCCCCGTCCTTTCTGGGTTTCCCACGCAGGCATTGCGTATCACCCATACGAGGTATGACCTGGGTTACTGTAGCCTTTCGAGGCCTTGGTCCACCGTGACCGGATGAGAGCCTTTCTGGTGAATGTGTCACCCGAGGGAAGAGCTGAAGAACTACTGTCGTGCTGTAGCTTTGGCTGTGTGATGTAGGATCCTCAAGCGGTTGCTAAGAGCCGGGGGAACGTCCTGGATCCCACTGTCATTTCTCATAGTCGAAGTAGGTGGACAAGCATGCCATGACCTCATGGGGGGTCGCCAAGGAGTACCAGGAGAACCTGAATCCCACCTTCCCCGGTATTAGCTCGCTGCTTGAGCTAAAGCCTTAGGGACCTTAAAGGAACCACCGGGCAGCTATCGCCTGCCTGGCACCCCGCTATGTTCCTTGGCGTGGCCTGCAAAGGGTAATGGCTCAGACAGCCTTATTCAAGAAGCATACTGGGGAATCAACTCATGACCCCTGTACCATCATTCAGTGTATTAAGCATTGGGCTACACCTCTGCTGTTTTAGAGACCTCAAGGGACCCAGTCTCTGTAGATGTCATGGGATCGGTCCGGGGACTTGGCAGTAAGAGCAGCCTTCTTAAGGTTGCTTGTGTGTTCATGGGGCCCCTTCACGGAGCGTCGCGAAGCTGCATTGATGGGCAGCATCTGAGGAATTGACCTTGACCGCTGCTTGGACCGTAACTGCATTAATCAGTATGGGCCCGTGACCATCAACACATACACATTCTGAATGTAAGTGATGCAGCTCCGTTCATCGTAGAAAAAAACTTCAAGATTGGCTCCATGCCTGTTTTACCTGGCCCAGCCTTGTGCTGCAGCGAAGCAGAATTCTGGTGGCTTGCGGTGCACATGCAGTTTCTGTGCCGGTATAGGCGAGAGAGGCACCACTAGACTCGCACCCCTTTTCCCACGATGTGGTCTGCGAGGCAGCTGCGGGAAGTGGCTCAACATTGCAGCATGCAGAGGTGGTTGAACTGCAGGATGTAGCTCGAGCTCGCGGCATGAGGGAGGCGTCTCGGGCCGACACGCAGAGCCTGAAGTGATGAACTCATCTGCCGAGAACTGTTCAGAGCACAGCAGTGAGTACCAGCCGAGCGTTGATTCTATATTCGGCGTTGAGGCAGGCACGAGACGCTGTAAAGGTGTTCGGCGTGGAGCTGGAGGCAGGTCTCATGCCCCTCCGAGACAGCATTGCTGAACGGCGCTGAGAAGATACGCTGCACTGCGCTTCGAGGATGGATGGGTCTCAGCCTCGGTTTTTCGGTGCTGATAGTGGAGCGGCGAAGGCTCTGATGTTCAACTGCTTCTCTCCCATCGGTGCCGAGGCAGGCGTGATCGGTGCTGAGGCAGGTCCGCAGGCACGATCGGCGCCGACTTCTGCGCTGACAGGCACCGCCCCTGGATTCTCCCGTTGTCATGGCACCAGCCAATGGGACAGGCTCGGGGTTTTCGGCGCCGAGAGAAGGAGCGGGGAAGTGCTTGATGCTCTTCTGCCACCGCCAGACGGCACAGTATGCTCTTGCTTTGTGCTGCAGGGCACACAGAGGCGCCGAAGAAAAGCCTCCGCGAGTGCTGAAGAGCACACCATGGTGCCGAAGAGAAGCCTCTAGAGGGTTGAGCCTTCCGGGCAGCGAGTGCATCAAGAAGCCGCCCCCATGTTGCACACGTGGGAAATTGCATCGGAGGCTGCTGGTGTTTTCGGCTCCACCCAATGGCGTGGGTCCAGCCAATGGCGCCGTGGGGACTGTTGATTCATCCAGTCCTGCAGCAGAGGGGGCCGTTTGGGGACTGGTGATTGTGTCCAAGCCGGGGGCGGAGCCAATGGCGTCACAGGCAGGCCAGATTGGCCACTGGAGCCGGATCAAGCAGAGGGCGGCGACTTGCAGGGCCGCATGAAGACAAAGATGGCCGCCTCCATGGTGCCCCCACGTGGAGCGGTTCCGGCAGAGGAAGGGGGTTGCTCCGGAGCTGCAGCTGGCCGGAGACGGAGGCCCGTAGGCACGTCCTGGGCTGCCGAGCCTCGGGATGGCATGTCCTGCGCTGAGCCTCTCTGGAGCGGCTTCCCTAGTCCGGAGATCAGAACTCGCTCGGCGGCATCCCCTATGCTGCATCGGCAACTGGGAACTTACGTCTGAGGATGGAGGCCCCGAGGCACATCCAGAGCGACGCCAGCTGCTGTGGAAGGTGTCTGCGAGATCACAGAGCAGCACTTGATCGATTCTTCTCCGCGGCTCAAGGGAGCTCTCCGTGAAGCCCTCACAGTGAACCTGCTGCAGGCAGAGAGCTGAGAGCACATGTGGTCAGGAGTGCTGGGACAGATTAAATGTTGGATCCAAGCTGGAACAGATCTAAGCTGGAACAGATCCAAACAAGTATTAATGCAGTTTAAACCTACCTAAGCAAGGTGAGCTATCCATCTTGTTGATTTAAGTATCGGTAGAGTAATTTTTTGTTGGAGAGTAGAAAAAACCGTCTTGCTGGCAAGGCGGAAGAACTGAAAACTGGCTAGCTAGGGGCGGGCAGGGGGGTGGGGCCAGTTGGCCCATGCTCAGAAGGGCAAAAGCCCTTCTGAGCTATAGGAGAGTACTTCCGTCTCAGCGCCGTCGGATGACGTCACCAAGTGTGGCTGACTCATCCTGCTTGTCCTAGGAGAACTGAATTTCATCTGTCATCCATGCTCTACTTTTTAGTGAAGTATTTTCAGTCCAGGAGTTCTGCATTCACTTAAAAATGTTCATTGATCGAACATCACAAAGAAGCTTTAAATAGCTATTGCTTTAGAATAGATGCTATAAGAGGCTTGGGGAGGTTAAGTCTTCCCAAAGTCTAGGCTGGTAGGCAGAAGCAGGCAGCATAGGGTAATATTATGAACTTTTCAGAAACATAAAAGGCCTCTTATAAAATTAGCCCCAGGGTATGTGTGTAAAAGTACATATGGTGACAAGAAAATGTGTACTTTAGCATAACTACCTTGTAGGTGTTTTCTGGGCAGAGTGAGTGGAGCATGAGCACCCCAGGGATCTGTGCTGGGTCCGCTGCTTTTTGACATATTCATAAAAGACCTGGAAAGTGGAATAACGAGTGAGGTTATCAAATTTGCAGATGACACAAAACTATTTAAAGTTGTTAAAACCCAAGAGGATTGTGGAAAATTGCAAGAGGATCTTGATAAATTGGAAGACTGGGCATCAAAATGGCAGATGAAATTTAATGTGGACAAGTGCAAAGTTATGCACCTAGGGAAGAACAACCCAAACTATGGTTACACGATGCAAGGTTCCACATTAGGAACCACCACCCAGGAAAAAGATTTAGGCGTCATTATGGATAACATGTTAAAACCCTCAGCCAAGTGTGCAGCGGCAGCCAAGAGAGCAAATAGAATGCTAGGTATCATAAGGAAAGGAATGGAAAATAAACAAAAGATATTATAATGCCTCTATACTATTCCATGGTGAGACCGCACCTTGAATATTGTGTGCAATTCTGGTTACCATATCTTAAAAAGGATATAGCGTTATTAGAAAAGGTTCAGAGAAGAGCCACCAAAATGGTAAAGGGGATGGAAGGATACTCCTATGAAGAAAGGCTAAAAAGGTTAGGGCTCTTTAACCTGGAAAAGAGACAGCTGAGGGGACATATGATAGAAGTCTATAAATTAATGAACGGAGTGGAACGGGTAAACGTAGATCGATTGTTTACCTTATCAGAATATAGAAAGACTAGGGGACATGCAATGAAGCTACAGGGTAAACTATTTAAGACTAATAAAAGAAAATATTTTTTCACTCAACGTGTAATCAAACTCTGGAATTTGTTACCTGAGGATGTAGTAAAGGCTGTTAGTGTAGCTGGGTTTAAAAAAGGTTTGGACAAGTTCCTGGAGGAAAGGTCCATAAACCATTATTAAGAAGGGACCCAGGATATCAATGCTTGACCCAGTACAAGCATTGCGGAACCTGTGTCTTTTGGGGAAACTGCTAGGTACGTATGACCTAGATTGGCCACTGTTGGAAACAGGATACTGGGCTTGATGGACCTTGGTCTGACCCAGTATGGCATATCTTATGTTCTTATGAGCAGAGTTTGTGAAGTACACACATAGGTTATAAAATACGCACATGCATACTTCAACTCTGATGAACACCTTATCAAACATTTCTCTTATACATCAAAATGACTGGCTGGTTTCCTTGGATCTAAAGAACGTCTACATTCACATCTTAATTCATCATCTTTACTAGAAGTGCCTAAGATTTACTTTCTAAAATTGATACATACTGAATCTTACCTTTCAGCTATCCTTGGCCCCAAAGATATTCACCAAATGCCTTGCAGTAGCAGAAACCTACCTCAGAAAACAAAGAGTATTTATTTATCCCTATTTGGATAACTCACTAATTTCTGTGAAAACACAGGAAACATAAATCCAATCTTACTCCTACTCAGAGCCTAACCTTCATAGGAGCACAGTCAAAGAAGAGCATTTCTGTTAGAGGACAGAATCTTCTCAATAATGTTATGAAATATGCAAAGCCAAAATGGTGAAAGCCCAAAAGCTACTAAAGATAATGGGCTACATGATGGAATCAATTTATATATTCTCACTTGCAAGACTGCACAGGAAACCTTTGCAGTGGTATGTAAAATTCCAATGGAATCAATGTACCCAACCAATTTCATAGAAGATAAAGCTAACTACTGCCATCAGATGTTCCCTTTCCGGTAGAAGGAACAGACAAATCTACAGAGACTACTCCTTTTAAAAGCCTCATCAACACATCATTCTCACAATGGTCAGTTCAGTTTCTGGTAGTGAGCCCATCACCACCTTTGTACTCAAGAACTTCAAACAAGACAGACAAAAGCTCGGCATATAAATGTACTAGAACTGTATTTACAGATTTTGATATACCACTTCTCATGGAGGACATCAAGTCAGTTTACAATAAAATCTAAAAACTGAACCAAAAGATTTTCAATGCAATAAAACTACAGTATAATAAAATCTGATGCCACTAAGATATTCAATACAATGAGAGGCAAAGCATAACGATTTAATAATTACAATCTGGTAGGAAAAAGGACCACCACAAAAGGAGAGTAGACAATGAGCACTGTGCAGTCGCCATGCATACCACCTCCTGAACTAAACACATGAATAAAAAGCCATATTTTAACACCAACCTTAAACTTTTTTTGTAACAGTACTGAGTTCAAGAGGGAGGGCATTGCAAATAAAAGAGGCTAAGAAAAAAAAGCAGTGCATTGGGTGGAATTTAAAAGCATTCAAATAGAGAAAGGAATGAAGATTATTTCCCCAGGAGGACCAGCCACTGTTCCACAGAAGGGACAGTCTCATGGTGTCCATAAAATGTACATATATTGTACTTTCAAGCAGTAGATTTCAGGGAAGATCATCCTAATTCAGACCAACAACCAGGTAGCCATGTTTTGTAAAGAAACAGAGGCAGCTCAGGATCCTTGAGCCTATGCAAAGAGGCAATTAGAATTTGGAAATGGACTTCCGGTGACATCACCGAACTGCATGGACGGCTGAAGAAGAGCTCTGCTGATAAACCCCACAAAAGCAAAACATCTCCCCCACAAAACCAAACCAAATACCGCAGAGTGGACAGTAATAGGCAACGGGTACAGAGTCAGGAGATATGACTGCGGCAAAAAAAAAAAACAGCGCACATAAGAGTACATGTTCTCGTGTTGTGAGGTGAGCAGAAAGGAGAAAAAATGGGAGGTGAGGCGAATTTGGAGTCAGAGACCGAAGAACAGCATGGTATCTTGGAAGGGGTGCAGAGTAAAAGTGCCGTGGTACAAATTTCAAAAGAAGAGCTATGTTCCTGGTTCGATGAGCTGCGCTCAGAAATGGCGGGATTTAGGGCGGATATGGAGGCAGCCATAACAGAATTCCACGCTGATGTGCAAGAACTGGGAAAAAGAGTGGAGGAGACAGAAGGACAAGTAAATGAGGTGCGAAGCAACGTGAGTGCAATAAATAAGGCAGTAAACATTTTGGAAGCGGTGAAGGAACAGATTGAGTTGAAACTTGAGGATTTGGAAAATCAAGAGAGAAGACACAACTTAAGAATAAAGGGTACTGTCACAGCCCCTCCCGGTGGCAGCGTGCTGAAGGGTCAGGGCGGACATTTATTGTTTGTTGAAGCCGGAAACTTTAACTTAGACCAGGTGCATTATGGTCCTTGTAGTTCCCTTCTTTATAAAGAATAGTTGTGTGAGCCTTGTGCTGGGTTAAATATAAGGTTTTATTCCCTTGATGCGCTAAGGTTCTCCAAGAAGACAACAGAATTCACCTTGATTCAGGGTTTCTACCAAAGTATTTACAAAGTCCAAAACTGTTATAAGAGCTTCACAGTATTTTCCATTCAAGCAGGATTTTTCAATATCAACAGGTTAAATAAACAGAAAAAGCTTCTCCTTTTCAGCTCAACAAAGCAATGACATTTTTTAAAGCATGTCTTATGCTATGACTCTGTGAGAGATTCTATACTCTCAGCTACACAGAGAGTACAGTCCATAGGATATTCAGGTAGCAATGATTCTTATTCTACAAGGTCAGTTTGCATATCCTCTTGCTCAGATATGGTGTCTGCTAAGCCTGAGCTTTCCCTAGGCAAAACTGGTAGCACTTCAGTAGTTCTCTCCAAGACTTTCCAGCCTGGCTGGACCTGGTCTGGCAAACAATTAATATGGCTTTTATCTAGGACCTTCTGCACAAGTTTCCAAAGCTTTCCCCAGCTTTGTTTCTCATACCTATGGCTCTCGGGTTTACAAGCCTTTCTAGGACCTGGCACACATTCAGGAAAGGAGGTGTGAATGTACCTTTGTTCTCTGAGATGTGCGTTGCTGGTATTCCCTTTACCAGGCACTCTCCTGCTTACTCTGTCTTCCTTGGAGACGTCTTTCTGGAGCTTTTCAGCATGGGCTTGTCCTTCCTGGAAGTTGTCCCTTCCTTGTAAGGACTGCAAGCTTAACTGCCTTGCCTTCCATAGTTGGAGCTTTCCCCTTTCTCTCTCTTTAGTAGCAGGGGTTTCTGTTGCTCTCTGTATTTGTGGTCCTCTCTGCTCCTGTGGTCGTCTCCCTATTCTCCTGACCGAGCACTGCTTATAAAGCCGTTTCTTTAGTGAGCTTTCTGGCCCTCTACTCAGGTGTGTTTGATTAGCTATTGCATCATTACAATCTGGGTGTGTCAGCCTACCTTCTGCAGCCTCATGCCTACTCCCTCTAGCTGCACTTCTTGGTAAATGCATTCTCTGTAAATCAGTTTCTTTAAAAGAAACGGAGTTTTCTCCTAACTCCATAGCTTCAGTAGTGTCAGCTTCATCACAGTACCAGAAAGTGAAGAGTACAGAGACTGTGAGCAAACGGCACGAGACATATGCAAGGCAGTGCTGGAGGACCACAAGGAAAGAGGGATGGCTCAGGAAGTTAAAATAGATAGAGCACACCGCACGCTTGGCCCAAGGAGAAGGGAGGCACCGAGAAATATAATTATATGCCTCCAGGGAATTTTTGTGGACTTGGCTGCGGCCATGTTACAACGCAGAAGAGAATGGAGAGGATTTACAATGAGACTGCTGGAAGAGAACATTAAATATAAATGGCTGTACCCAGCAGGAATTGTGTTCACCAGCAACGGCATTACAAGACGGGCAATAACAGCGACACAGTTGGCAGCTGAGATGAAGGAAGTAGGAGTAACACGTTTACCAGATGTTGGAGAAATGAGGAAACCAGGAAATGGACAGACAACAAGATGGCAGAAAGTGGAGAGCAAAGAGAGGAAAAATAAGCATGTAATGCAAAAGAGAAAGGACATGGGACTGAGTATATAAGCAGAGGTGAGATAGAAGGAAATGAAAAGGAATCCAGAGTCAAGAAGGAAAGATGGGAAGGAAGCACATTTTGTGAAATGAAAAAAGAATTGAAGGCAACAGCAAGAAAAAAGAAGCCACAAAGAAAGACTGAGTATATAACATGAAAGGGGAGTGGGGGGTAGAGTAAAGTGAGCAAGGATGAGAGTAAGGGGGAGATTAAGATAAAAGAGGTTATGTTCAGAAATATGAGTCATGAATGGGAGGGGGAGGATGATGTCACCGAGGAAGGGGAAGCTACTAAATGGTAGCAAGAAGGAAGGGGGAAAGGGGGAGGTTGGGAGGGAGGAGGGAAGGGTGGGAAGAGGGGGGTAACCGGATCCTGTGAATGTACAGAGGAGATATAGCAATTTGAAATCATGGGGAGTAAGCAAAAGAAACTTGATGAATGTAAGATAGTAACCATTAATGCTAAAGGCCTTAATTCCTGGTATAAAAGACAGGCCCTATTAAAAGAAGGTAACAGAATAAGAGCTGATATAGTGCTTATTCAAGAAACTCATCCAAAATAAAACACAAGAAAGGTTGTTGATGAGTAAAGATTATGATATTGTATACTTGACACATAATCAGGACTCACTAAAAAGGGGGGGGGGGGGGGGAGTTGGAATTCTCTTTGCAAAAGGGTTGAGCTTGGAAGAAGAACATGTAGAGAGGGACCTGGAGTGGCGTTTCATTCTGTGGAAAGGAAAAATAGCAGGGAAGACCTTAGTAGTAGGGAGTATATATGCACCAAATACACAGCAAGGGGGGTTTTATGGGAAACTATGTGAGGTGGTGGAAGTGCATATGCAAAACCCAGTGATATTAGGGGGGATTTTAATGCAACTTTAAACCCCAGAATAGATACCACGGGGGGTAATAAGCAAGGCACTAAAGGTATAAGTAAGAAGTTAGGGAAATTGCTACACAAATTGGGCGCAGTAGATGCTTGGCGATATATGCATGGGAATAAGAGAGAATATACGCACTACTCACACCCACATAAAAGCTACAGTAGATTGGACATGATATGGGTGGATGGAAGGGTAGCAGAACAGGTAAAGTGAGTGGATATAGGACCCATAAGTTGGACAGATCATGCACCGGTGGAGGTCTCATTAAGTTTACAAAGAGAGGAAGGAGGTCTGTGTTTTTGGAGGTTGAATGAATCCCTTATAGATGAGGAAGAGGGGCTAAGACGTATTCAGAGCACTATAAAGGATTATATGCAGTATAATAATAGGGGAGAGGTGGGACCAGCTGGGGTATGGGATGGATTGAAAGCGGTGGTAAGGGGGCAATATATAGCGTTGGCGGCGAGACGGAAGCGGGAAAAAGAACAGAAGGAGTGTGAGTTATTAACAAAGTTGAGACTAGAAGAGACAATGCACAAACAGAAAAGTGGAAGGAAGAGGCTGCAACGTTTTAGAAACTTACGGGAAGAATTAGGAGACTAAATAAGGAGGAAGAAGCATTTAAGTTGAACCAACTCAAACATGAATTTTATGAACAGGGCAATAAGCCAGGCCAATATCTTGCGCGAAAACTTAGGGAAAGAAGGATGCAACAGCAGATCCTGCAAATAAAAGATGAGCAGGGTAGATGGGCTAATGATACTGAACAAACAAAAAGTATTTCGGAAATATCACTGTAAATTTTATGAATTGGAACAACAGGGAGAGGGAGTAGATATAGAACAGTATCTGGCAGAGATCACATTGAAGCAATTGGATTCAGAGCAACAGACGTGGATGAACAGAGAGATTGACAGAAAAGAAGTAGTAGAGGCTATAAAGAGCTTAAAAGGCAGCAAGGTGCCAGGATTGGATGGCTTTACAGCCAGGTTTTATAAAACATTCTGTGAGGAAGTTAGCTCGATAATGAGAGATGTTTTCAATGAAGTATTAAAAGGGGAAAAGTTACCAAGCTCAATGGAGGTGGCGGGTGTAGTAGTAATACCCAAAGCCATAAAAGACCATGGGAAGTGTGACTCATATAGGCCCACTTCTCTCATCAATTTGGATGCTAAGATTCTAGCTAAAATATTGGCGACCAGGTTGCAGAAATACATGCCACAATTGATAAAGAAGGATCAAGCAGGGTTTATCCCGGGTAGACAAGCGAGTGATAATGTATGTAAGTTGCTGAACTGAATATAGCAAGTATGTAAGGATCAGACATCGTCCATAATGATGGTGGTGGATGCAGAGAAAGCCTTTGACAGAGTAGAATGGGCTTTTATGTTTTCAGTTATGCGGAAGATGGGACTGGGAGATAATTTCAAGAAATGGATAGAAGCTCTTTATAGAGAACCTAAAGCACATATACAGATACATGGGGCATATTCAGAGTTATTTAAGTTGAACAGAGGTACAAGACAGGGGTGCCCGATTTCTCCATTGCTGTTTGCAATGGTGATAGAACCACTGGCCGAAAGTGTTAGATGGAATAAGGAAATACATGGTATGAAGGTAGGTGAAGAGGAATATAAAATCGCATTATTTGCAGATGATGTCATGTATACATAGGACAACCTATGGCATCTATACCAGCTTTAGTGCAAGAAATCAAGAAATATAGCAAAGTATCTGGGTACAAAATGAATATGGGGAAAACAGAAGTTCTAAAAATTCAGTTGGACCCACAAGAAGAAGGTAAGGTGCGAACCACATTCCCATTTATGTGGACTAATAAAAGTGTGAGATACCTGGGGATCCAGATTAGTGCGGAGGAGTCTGAGTTATATAAGATGAATTATGACCCAACAATAAAAAAACGCTAATGGATTTAGTACGATGGAACAAACCTATTTTCTCATGGATGGGAAGGATTGCCACAGTGAAGATGAATATACTACCTCAATTACTCTTTCTATTTATGTCTTTGCCCATAGAGATCTCCACCACAATGTTAAACTTGGTGCAGAGAAGAATCTTCTCCTTTATCTGGAGATGCAGACCTCCAAGGGTGCAAAAGAAGATAATGTATAGAGAGAAAAGGGAAGGGGGCCCTGGCAGTGCCTGAGATAGCAAGGTACTATGAGGCGGCACAGTTGAGAGCGTTAATGGGATGGAGGTTAGAGAGGGGTGGGCCTCAATGAGTACACTAGAAAAGGAGATGGTCAGACCAAATTGCCCTATTGACTTGATGTGGCAGAGAAGAGAAGGGAGAGGAAGGGACCAAGATAGGAACCCCTATGTGGCATGCACACTTTGAATTTAGGATAGGAAACATAAGGTGTTGACACAGATGGGGGGAGACAGAGCACAGCGGATTACAAGTGTGAGGAATTTAAGGTGGGAGGAGTCTCTGGTATATTTCAAAAGTGACATGAGAAAGGGTTACAGTACATGGGACAAGTATTAACAGCTGTGGGTCAATTAAGACTATTTGGGGAGCTGCAGCAAGAATTTCAAATAGAGTTAAGTGATTGGTTTGGTTACTTCCAATTGGCACATTTTCTGGGGGGAAAGCAAATAAAGGCATGCTTAGGTAATAAGGAGAAACAATTTGAAAAGATGTTTAGGATGTGAGATTTATCCAGAGGTGTAATCTCGAGATTGTATAAAGCATTGAGTGGGCCCATGGACCAAGAAACACATATGCAGGCATGGGAGGAGGACTTAGGAGGTCACTGGGATTATCAGAGATGGGGAAAAATATACGAAGGGGTAAAAATACCAGTGGTCTCGACAGCAATTCAAGTACACTGTTATAAGATGCTGTACCGAATGTATTTAACCCCAAAGCGTCTGTGTAAGATGGGGAAATATAATGATTTGATGTGTTGGAGGGGGTGTGGAGAGAGAGGGGACTATATGCATAAGTGGTGGAAGTGCCCCGTGCTACAGAAAACATGGCAATGGCTGTCTGATTTGGCACGAGATATGGTGGGCTGGGTTGGCTCTATTACATCAGCAGGAGTGTTAGTGAATGAATGGGGGGGGAGATTTGAAGAGTGAACTGGTGTATATGTTAAAGATGCTAGAGATTGGAGTGCGGATGGAAATAGCGAAGGGATAGAGGTCAGAGAGAGAACCAGCCCCTGAGAGAATATTAAGTAGAATGGCCTACTTCTATAGAATGACTGAAATTACTGCATATAAAACACACAGAATAGAGGTCTTTCAAAGAAGATGGGAAAGGTATAGAGAATGGTTACAAAAAGAGGACAACGAATTAATGGGATGAGTTAAATCAAGTTTAGTGACTGTGATAGTAAAATAAGGGAGTGTGCATTACAGGATCCGGGGGAGGGGGGGGGGAAGAAAGGAATATTAAGTAAAAAAAATGTATAGGTATATGGAGAAGGAATATATAATGTGATGTAAGAGGAAAAATGGTAATTGGTTAATAATTGGAAGATACGAATCAGAAGATAGTTTTGAGATGGAGAGGTATGCCAATTATAGATGTAAGCTATTTTGTTGGGCTGATGAAGACAGCCAGATGTATGATATATCACTGATTGTAAATGATGAGAAAAAATGATGTAACAATGTGTGCAGTACCAAATAAAAATCAAAATTAAAAAAAAAAGAATTTGGAAATGTGGTCATCATTGTGGAAATGTGGTCATCTCACAAGCTTGTGAGTTATTTACCTCCCCAACAAGTCGCAGACAAATTCTGCCATAAACTAGATCCGCACGAGTTGTCCCTCGACAATCTACTCTCACTAGGTATATTCAGAAAATGGAATATTCCCATGGTAGATCTCAAAAATCAACACAAAATGCCTGAGGTTTTGTTCAAAGAGACCAGCAGTACAAATACTATCTCCCCATGCCTCCTCTGTTTCCTGGAATGATGGTTTGCTCCAGTAAATCATTCAGGACAAAGCAAATGCACTTCACATCGCCTCATGCTGGCCTCAGCAAATCTGATTCCTATGGATAATATCAATCTCCAGGAACAAGCAGGAATGTAATTTTCACATATGGGTATCGTTGGTACCGACGGAGCCTGCATGGGAAAGCTCCCCAGCGTCCAATAGGAAAGCTTTTGAGAGCATCCCACTGTGCCTGTGTTGCTGCCTTCCACTTTTCCAACTCTCCCTCTTCAGTTTTTGTTTTCCGTGGAGCCGACAGGCAGCAAACCCTGTCACCGCAGAAAATCTTCATTTTGTGGTTGCATCTGCCTTCACGGTCGACGCCTCTACCAGTACCACCGGTCCTTTCTTTATTTTCTTACTTCTTTTCTTAAAAAAAAAAAAAAAAAGAGAAAATAAAAACCTCTTTTTGGAGGGTCTGTCCCCTCTTGGTGCCAGGTGCCATTTTGGGCACTAGGCCCTCTTTTCTTCCAAAATAGGGAAACCATCTAGTGGTTTCAAAAAATATTCAAAGTGTAGCGTACCATCTCTGCTGCCGACACCCATGATTGGTGTCTCAAATGTTTAGGTCCTGACCATTTACCATTGGAGTGTCTCCTTTGTAGAAAGATGACCAAGAGAGGCCTGCAGACCAGAGTGGCAAAACCTGGCACCCTCTTTGCCTCGGATGCAATGTCTGTTGCATCGACGTCGTCCAGGGCTTCATCTTCCTCCCATGGATCTCAGGTAACCAACACAGGTCTTCCAAGACCGGCCCGTCCTCAAAGGGTAGATCGCCTTCTAAGCATTGAGATGCTACTAGCATTGCCCTCAAGGAAAACACACCGGCCAAACAACCCCGGCGGGAGGTCCCGGCCTCCAAAGCATTAACGGGGTTCCAAGATGTTCCTGAAGCTTCCACCTCCGGAGAACTCTTGGTGCCATGTTCTGGTGTCATGGCCTGCTCTGCCAGTACCGACATCCAGGCATCGGCAGGTGCCATGGATCAATGAATACTGGCCATCGAGTGCAGTCTTGCAGCTTTATTAGCAGCCTCGGTACTGCTAAAATTGCTGCAATCGATGCAGTTGTCCATACCGGTATCAGTACTGAACGCACCTGCATGAATCGATGCGCCCCTCTCGATGCTTCCTCCCATGCCGGCACTGGAATTGGTCTCCAGCATCAAGGGTCCAGTATCGAGGCAGTCCGATGCCGACTTCGATCGATACCGTCGACAAGCAATAAGAGTATCTGGCCCGACAATACTTTGAATCCTCCGATTCCAATGATTCGGTCGATACCAGGGTGGTTCTTCTGGAGGATCCTTCTCCTTCACCACAACATCGGATGTCTTCCCCGGAGGACATGCCTTTTCAGGACTTTATTTGTGATGTAGCATGGGGACTCTCAATCACCGTGACCCCTGAGAAGGAACCAAGAGCTGAAGAGTTAGAAATTCTTCAGTATTCGGCAGCTCCTAAGGAAGCTGCTACCCTTCCCATTCACTGAATTTTGCATGACCTCATGCTTAGGATGTGGGAAACACCCTTGACGGTGTCTCCACATTCCAGAAGACTCGATACAATGTACCGGGTACCGCAATGTCCCGGTTTCCAAAAATCACAATTACCACACCATTCTACGGTAGTGGAATCGGCAATGCATAGGATCAAGAGTGCTAAGACACATTCATCAAATCCTCAGGTCGTGAATCGAGAACACTCGATGCCTTTGGATGTCAATGCTTTCAGTCTTTGATGCTTTCAGCCAGAATAAGCTCTTACATACTTTATATGGGTATGTTTCTTCGGGAAGTTACCAGAGATTTGGAACTTATGGCTCCACTCCTTCCCAATGACAAGAGGGCTGACTTTCTCACTCTCGTCAAACATGCGCAAAATGTATCTAAATTCATGAACCATGCAACCTTTGATTGCTTTGAATGCATTAGCAGAACCTCTGCTATCTCCATTGGTGCACATTGCATTGCCTGGTTACAAGCATCTGATTTAGAACAATGAATGCAAAACAAGCTAGGGAACATTCCTTGCACAGAAGAAAACCTCTTTGGCAAGGATTGGCAGGACAAAGCTAATCAGCTTGAGTCCAAAAACACCACAGCCAACCCAGCTAAGAAAAAGACAGTTAAGAAACCCTTTTTCAATAAGAAAAAGAAATTCTACCCATCTTACACCCAGGCTATCCACTGCCCAGTTCATACTCCCCAAAAGGGGCAGCAGCAACCCAGACAGCAAAGGAAGGCCCAAGTCCCCAGAGCTCAACCAGATCAGCAGACACAGCCTCCTAAGGGGCTTTGACTCCTTCCTAGAGAACTTAGTCATCCTGCCCCTGAAGGGTCCAGAGCCTCTCACCATCCCAGGCAGACTCTGTCATTTTGCCGAAAGATGGCAACTGATAACATCAGAGCACTGGACTCTCTCTATTGTAACTGAGTTGTACAAACTCCATCATTTTCACAGTATGCCCCCTCCCACCATCACAAGACAGTTCAATTCTTGGGGCCCTTTCACCACTCTCTTGTATCAAGAGGTCACCTCACTACTTGCTCAAGGAGCAATAAAAGAGGTACCCATATCCCAACAGGGCATGGGTTTCTACTCCCCCTACTTCCTCATTCCAAAGAAGACAGGGGGATACAGACCAATACTGGACCTCAGAGAGTTGAACAAGTATCTGTTTCGAGAAAAATTCAAGATGATCTCCCTCGGAACACAAGAGGATTGTGGAAAATTGCAAGAGGATCTTGATAAATTGGAAGACTGGGCAAAATGGCAGATGAAATTTAATGTGGACAAGTGCAAAGTTATGCACCTAGGGAAGAACAACCCAAACTATGGTTACACATTGCAAGGTTCCACATTAGGAACCACCACCCAGGTTAGGGCTCTTTAACCTGGAAAAGAGACGGCTGAGGGGAGATATGATAAAAGTGTATAAATTAATGAACTGAGTGGAACGGGTAAACGTAGATCGATTGTTTACGTTATCAGAATATAGAAAGACTAGGGGACATACAATGAAGCTACAGAGCAAACTATTTAAGACTAATAAAAGAAAATATTTTTTCACTCAACATGTAATCAAACTCTGGAATTTGTTACCGGAGGATGTAGTAAAGGCTGTTAGTGTAGCTGGGTTTAAAAAAGGTTTGGACAAGTTCATGGAGGAAAGGTCCATAAACCATTATTAAGAAGGGACCCAGGATATCAATGCTTGACCCAGTACAAGCATTGCGGATCCTATGTCTTTTGGGGAAACTGCTAGGTACGTATGACCTAGATTGGCCACTGTTGGAAACAGGATACTGGGCTTGATGGACCTTGGTCTGACCCAGTATGGCATATCTTATGTTCTTATGTTCTTCCTTATATTCAGAGTCAGGATTGGCTATGTTCTGTAGATCTAAAGGATGCATATACACATATTCTCATCCATACAGATCACAGAAGGTTTCTTTGATTCCTCTTTCAGGGAAGACATTACCAGTACAGGGTTCTACCCTTTGGACTGGCTTCCGCACCAAGAGTCTTCAAAAAATGCATGGCAGTAGTAGCAGCATTCCTGAGAACTCAGGGGATATTCGTCTTCTCCTACTTAGACGACTGGCTCATCCGAGCATCAACAGCTCCAGAAGCCAGCTCCACTCTCTCCTGTACAATGCAAATCCTGCAGTATCTGGGACTGGTCATAAACCTCCCAAAATCTCATCTCACCCCTTCTCAGTCTCTAGAGTTCATAGGGGCTCTTCTAGATACAAGGCAATCAAAGGCTTTCCTGCCACAACCACGTTGTCTTCGAATACTCCAGCTGGCCTCTCAAGCAGCTATGAAAACCTTTCTAACTGCTCGAGAAATGCGTCAGCTACTGGGGCATATGGCATCCACTGTCCATGCGGTTCCCTATGCTCGCTTACACATGCGAGCAGCCCAGTGGACCCTAGCCTCTCAGTGTACACAGGCGTCGGGTCACCTAGGGGACAAAATCAGAAACTCTACACGCCTCATTTTTAAAAAGGGTTCCAGGGGTGATCCGGGAAACTACAGACCGGTGAGCCTGACGTGAGTACTGGGAAAAATGGTAGAAACCATCATAAAGAATAAAATTACTCAGCATGTAGATAGTCACAACCTAATGGGAGACAGCCAACATGGCTTTAGACAAGCAAGATCTTGTCTTACTAATCTGTTATGTTTTTTTGAAGGAGTGAATAAACAGGTGGGCAAAGGTGAGTCGGTTGATATAGTGTATCTGGACTTTCAGAAAGCCTTTGACAAGGTCCCTCATCAGAGACTTTTGGCAAAACTAAAGAGTCATGGGATAGGAGGCAGTGTACTATTGTGGATCAGGAACTGGTTAAAAGATAGAAAGCAGAGGGTAGGGCTAAATGGCCAATTTTCCCAATGGAGAAAGGTGAATAGTGGTGTACCCCAGGGATCTGTGCTGGGTCCGCTGCTTTTTGACATATTTATAGATGACCTGGAAAGTGGAATAACAAGTGAGGTTATCAAATTTGCAGATGACACAAAACTATTTAAAGTTGTTAAAACCCAAGACGATTGTGAAAAATTGCAAGAGGATCTTGATAAATTGGAAGACTGGGCATCAAAATGGCAGATGAAATTTAATGTGGACAAGTGCAAGGTTATGCACCTAGGGAAGAACAACCCAAACTATGGTTACACGATGCAAGGTTCCACATTAGGAACCACCACCCAGGAAAAAGATTTGGGCGTCGTTGTGGATACCATGTTAAAACCCTCGGCCCAGTGTGCAGCGGCGGCCAAGAGAGCAAATAGAATGCTAGGTATGATAAGGAAAGGAATGGAAAATAAAACAAAAGATATTATAATGCCTCTATATCGTTCCATGGTGAGACCCCACCTTGAATATTGTGTGCAATTCTGGTCGCCGTATCTTAAAAAGGATATAGCGATTTTAGAAAAGGTTCAGAGAAGAGCCACCAAAATGGTAAAGGGGATGGAAGGATACTCCTATGAAGAAAGGCTAAAAAGGTTAGGGCTCTTTAACCTGGAAAAGAGACGGATGAGGGGAGATATGATAGAAGTTTATAAATTAATGAACGGAGTGGAACGGGTAAACGTAGATCGATTGTTTACGTTATCAGAATATAGAAAGACTAGGATACATGAAATGAAGCTACAGGGTAAACTATTTAAGACTAATAAAAGAAAATATTTTTTCACTCAACATGTAATCAAACTCTGGAATTTGTTACCAGAGGATGTAGTAAAGGCTGTTAGTGTAGCTGGGTTTAAAAAAGGTTTGGACAAGTTCCTGGAGGAAAGGTCCATAAACCATTATTAAGAAGTGACCGAAGATATCAATGCTTGACCCAGTACAAGCATTGTGGAACTTGTGTCTCTTGGGGAAACTGCTAGGTACATATGACCTAGATTGGCCACTGTTGGAAACAGAATACTGGGCTTGATGGACCTTGGTCTGACCCAGTATGGCATATCTTATGTTCTTATGTTTATGTTCTCATTTTGTCCCTACAGTGATGGCAATCACTGAAAAACCTTCTAGTAGGGTCTCCTTTTCAGCAGTCACTACACCAAGTCACCTTGACGACAGATGCATTCAAGTTAGGTTGGGGGGCTCACTTGGACAATCTCTCCACTCAAGTCTCTGGCCTGAGCAGGAGGCTTGTCTTCACATAAACATCCTGGAACTCAGAGCCATCTTTTATGCTCTTCAGGTTTTTCAGATCCACCTGAGCTACAAGACAGTTCTTGTCCAGACCGACAATCAAGTAGCCATGTTCTATGTGAACAAGCAGGGTGGGACGGGTTCTCAGGCGCTTTGCAACGAAGCTCTACGCCTCTGGGCCTTCGCCAGAGATCTTCAAATCCACCTACTAGGGGTGTATCTTCCAGGTACACAAAATCTCTTGGCGGACAGACTCAGTCGAGTACTGCTGCCACACGAGTGGTCTCTTCATCCAGAGCAAATTGCTCAAATCTTTCAGATCTGGGGAACTCCAGATATAGACCTCTTCGCAAGTCCTCAGAATGCCAAACTTCCCCGGTTCTGTTCCAGAATTCAGGCTCAGAACTGTCAGGCAAGGGATGCTTTCCATCTCCATTGGGGTCAGGACTTCCTCTATGCCTACCCACCCATTCCCCATATTCCCAAAACGCTATTCAAGCTTCAGAGAGACAGGGGTCATATGATCCTCATAGCCCCATGCTGGCCATGACAGATGTGGTATCCACTGCTTCTATGTCTCTCTCAAGCCAAGCCTCTGGAGTTGGGATGTGCTCCAGATCTTCTTTCCCAGGAGAACGGGACGCTACTGCACCCGAATCCTCAGTCTCTACATCTCAGGGCGTGGCTTCTGAGATCCTAGAATTCCAGGATATCAATCTTTCTCAACAGGTTAAGGATATCCTCTTAGCTTCAAGAAAACCTTCCATAAGGCGGGCCTATGCCTTTAAGTGAAAAAGGTTCTCTATCTGGTGTTCAAAAAGGGAACTTAATCCTTTATCTGTTCCAGTGGAGGCGTTACTGGAATATCTCCTCCATTTATCATCCTCTGGTCTTAAGATCAATTCAGTAAGGGTCCACCTTAGTGCCATTGCTGCTTTCCACAAGCCCCTCGATGGACAACCTGTCTCCTCTCATCCTCTAGTAGCACGGTTCATGAGAGGTCTACTCTTAACTAAACCTCCCATTAAACCACCAGCTGTGGCATGGGATTTGAATCTTGTCCTTGGGCAATTTATGAAACCGCCCTTCGAACCCTTAGCCACTACATCTCTAAAGTTTCTTTCTTGAAAGGTAATCTTCCTAATTGCCCTCACTTCTACAAGACACATCAGTGAGCTACAAGCTTTAGTGGCTGATCCTCCTTATACAAGGTTCCACTATGATAAAGTAGTTCTTAGAACTCACCCACACTTTATGCCAAAGGTGGTTTCACCTTTTCATTTAAACCAGTCAGTTTACCTTCCTGTATTCTTCCCTAGGCCTCACGCCTCTAATGCAGAAAGGAATCTTCATACTCTGGATTGTAAAAGAGCTTTAGCTTTTTACCTTCAGAGAACTAAGCAACATAGAAAAGCCTCTCAGCTTTTTGTTGCCTTTGACTCCAGTCATCTTGGATTACCAGTTTTCAAGCAAACTTTGTCTAAATGGATTGCAGATTGCATATCCTTTGCCTATGAGAGCAAGAGACTTTCTCTCTAAGGGCATGTGACAGCTCACAATGTGAGAGCAATGGCCGTCTCTATGGCTAACCTTCGCTCAGAGTCTATTGACGACATCTGCAGATCAGCCACTTGGGCTTCGGTACACACCTTTGCAGCCCACTACTGCTTAGACAAGGACTCTTGTCGGGATGCCTCGTTTGGCCAGGCTGTTCTCCAGTATCTCTTTCAGACTTAGAACAACTCCTACCTGCCATCCCGGGGTTCGATGCCAGAGCTCCATGGGAGGAAGCATGACCCATCTCAACCTGGGTTTCGCAGCTTCTGAGGTCATCTCCCTGGCATCTTTCAGCAGGGGAGTCCCCATATGTGAAGACTACATTCCTACTTGTTCCTGGAGATAGCGTGGTTACTCACCTGTAACAGATGATCTCCAGGAACAGCAGGAATTGAGTCTTCACAACCTGCCCACCTCCCCTAGGAGTTGTATTTCTCTTTCTCTCTCTCTTTCTCTCCTTCGCCTTAGCTATAAACTCAACTGAAAAGGGAGAGTTGGAAAGGCGGGAAGGCAGCGATGTAGGCGCAGTGGGATGATCCCAAAAACTTTCCTATTGGACGCTGAGGAGCGTTCCCGCGCAGGCTCCTTTGGTACCAATGGTACCCATATGTGAAGACTCAATTCCTGCTGTTCCAGAAGAACACCTGTTACAGGTGAGTAACCACGCTTTACTGTTGGATCAATCAGTCTTCTTAGGGACTGATCTAACCTCTTTACACAACAGGAAGGAAATTTTTATACTCCAATCTAAATACTGACATTTTAACAGCACGGATATTGAAATATATCTAAATCTCTAAACTCATGGTCTTACAAGCTGTTCAACACGTCCTCTTAGCTTCTCGAAAGCCTTTAACTACTACATCTTGTCAAACTGAAATGTTCTCCCTTTATGAGGTAACGCAAAGTTAACCATTATCATTACATTTGATGTCCAGTACAGAGGATACTATTTTACTTGCTCCATCTTTCCAATTCTGGCTTACAGATTAGCTCTGTATGACTACATTTATTAGCCATTTCAGCTTATCATGAGCATGTAGACAAAGGCTTATATCCATCCAGCCTTTAATCTCCAGGTTCATGCAAGGACATGAACATGAAACCACCAGTTGAAAAGTCAAGTCCATCTTGGGACATTTAACATTGTATTGGGACAACTTCTGAGTTCTCAGTTTGAAGCACATGGACTTGCAAAATGCCTATCACAGAAGATATTATTCTTAATTATAACAACTTCTGCACATAGAGTAGATGAACTTCAAACTCTGGTACATTGTTTTCCATATATTCAGTTCTTCCCTATTAGCTGTGCTATGCACCCAGCCAAAATTCCTGTCAAAAATTGTCTCAGAATCCCATCCTAATCAGAACATCATTCTACTTTCTCGGGCTGGATTTTAAACTTTATAAACTTTTGCAATAATGTAGCATTTTCTTCACCAGGTCATAAGAACATAAAGAAAAGCTATGCTGGGATGAGCAATGACTCTCCCAAAGTCTACCTAGCGCACATTTTCACAAAATAGTACTGCTTCAATACTTCATCTAGATTTGATAGTGTATTTAGACAGTCCCCCAGAACCTTTCCAGTTATGCAACCATTTCAAACACCCATTTTCTTGTTTTCTAGGTTGCAGATATCACTGTAATTCAAAGCTTTGGAATCACCACATTTCATGGCTATATATTCCCCTGCTCTCGTTGAAAAAAAGTAGAGTTGCTTATTTATAATAGAGATTCTCTGTAGACAGTAGGGAAAAACAGCTACATTTTCACAACCCTCCCCCCCCCCCCAAACTCACTCAATTGCTGGGCATTTATAGCCAGAGCATCTTTGAGGGGGTACACGATAGTACTGAGTACCTGCACCTTTTTCATGCCCTGATAAAATTGACCCATGATCCTCATGTTTTATTGAAATAACCCTGCTAGCAAAAATGCACTGTGTCATCTGCATATTTTATTCCCATTTCCATATCATTTATGAATATGTTAAAAAGCAGCAGTCCCAGCACAGATTCCTAGGATACTCCACTATTCACCTTTCTCCACCGAGAAAATTTGTCATTTAGCCCAACTCTCTGTTTTTTTATCCCAGTTCACTATAGTATACTGCCTCCTATCCCATGACCCTTTAATTTCCCCAAGTCTCTCACGTGGAACCTTGTCAAAGGCTTTCTGAAAGTCCAGATATACTATATCAACCAGTTTATTTTTATCTACCTATATATTCACACCTTCAAAAAAATATAACAGATTACTTAGACAAGATTTTCCTTTGCTGAATCCATGTTGGCTTTGTCTCATTAAACAATGACTATCTATAAGTTCAGTAAGTTTGTTCTTAATAATGGTTTCTACAATATTGTGAGGTACAGATGTCAGGCTTGCTGATCGTAGTTTCTCAGATCATCTCTGGAACCCTTTTTTAAAACTGGAGTTACATTGGTCACCCTCCAATCTTCAGGTACTACAGATGATTTTAATGATAATTCACAGATTACTAATAGTAAATCTTTCATCTCATTTTTGAGTTCTTTCAGCATCTGGGATGTATACCATCTAGTTCAGGTGATTTGCTACTCTTTAGTTTATCAAATTGCTGTATTGCATTTTTCAGATTTATTGAGATTTGTTTCAATTCCTCTGATACATCATTTTTATATATCATTGCTAGCATGGGTAACCTTCCACCTCTTCTGCAGTAAAGACTGAAGCAAAGAATTATTCAGACTCTCCACTATGGTTTGTCCTCCCTTAATGCTTCCTTTTACCCCTCCAACATCTAATGGTCCAACTGATCCTCACAGGTTTTTTGCTAAGAATGTACCTGAAAACGTTTTTATTATGGGTTTTTGTTTCCAATTACAAGCTTCTTTTCAAATTCTATCTTTGCCTGCCTTATGAATGCATTGCATCAAACTTGCCAGTGCTTATGTCATTTCCAGTTTTAATCATTTGGCTCCTTTTCCATTTTTTGAAAGATGCTTTTTTTGCAATAATAGCCTCTCTGATCTCACCTTTAAACCATGCCAACAACCTTTCTTCCACCTTTCTTAAAGCATGGAATACTTCTGGTCTGGGCATCCAAGATAGTATTTTGAAACAAAGCCTAGGCCTGATATTCTCCTTTTAGTTTTTTCTTAACCATTTTCCTCATTTCATTATATTCTCCCTTTGTTGATGTCAAATGCCATCAAGTCTGTGTCGACTCATGACGACCCTTCTCCCTTTTGAAAGTTAAATGCTAGAGCCATGAATTTGCTTGCTGTCCTCCCTCCATTTATTAAATCAAATGTCATCATATTATGATCACTATTGACATGTGGCCAAACATACTTTTCTCACACGAGATCCTGTGTTCCACTAGGGACTAGTTCTAAAATAGCTTCCTCTTGCGTCAGTTCCTGAACCGGATGCTCCATGAAGCAGTCATTGATTTCATCTGGAAGCTTTATCTCCCTAACGTGTTTTGATGTGGCATTAACCCAGTAGATACTGGGGTAATTAAAATCACCCATTATTATTGTGTTGTAACTTTTGTTATCTTTCCTAATTTCTTTTAGCATTTTGTCATTCATTGTTCATTCTGGCCAGTGGATGGTAGTAACCCAGCCACCTAGCTCAACAGCCCCATTGATACAGCTGAACCAAATCCAATGAATATAATCACAAGACATAACAGAGTACACCAAAGTATATACCTCCTTTCATGAACAAACACACATGGGCTACTAAGTAGATTCCCTGTATCGACCTGTAAATACCAATCCACCTGTAAATATGTTGCATGTTAATCCTGTAATAGACTATAATTAGTCATCCTCCTGTAAATATGTCTCATATAACCTTAATAATTGACTTTAACTAGGCATCCACCTGTAAATGTTAGATACTTTTCTTGGTAGTAGACTTTTAGGTCCTACTAACCTATCAACTATGCATATGCAAAGTTACCTGCTAAACCACGTTTTGATGTAACAGTTCTTATTTTGTTAAATGTAAACCTCTTTGACTCCTCTGAAAGACAGTATATAAAACCAATCAATAAATAAATAAATAAATCTTTATCTTCACACTTGTACCCCCACTACCTTGCAGACAGCATCTACCTTCAACCCACCCCTGACTACTTCGCTCTGCTCATGGTAATCGTCTCTTTCTTCCTTCTCCTGCTCAAGCTCACCTCGAACTGACCCGGCATGCCGCTTTTTGCTTCATGAGTCCCGCCCTTTGGAATTCCCTTCCCCACTCTCTCCGCCCTGAACCATCCTTCCCTCGGTTTAAGGCCCTTCTCAAGACTTATCTCTACTGTCAGGCTTACGATCTTCCGTTTTCTTCTGATCACTCTTCACAATGATGCTACTTCTGACTGTCTCTCCATTACAAACCCCCCAATCTCACTTGATTCATCAGATACAGCCCGCCCTCCTTCCCTCCCCCCACCTTCCCTTTATGTTTATAGCTGTGGTGTTCCTCGTCTATTACTGTTCTTTTCTGTCCTTCTCTCTCCCTTTTTGCTTGCTTTCCTATTAATTTAATGGCGTTCTATTTCCTCCTTTATTTTCACCAGCTACATTTTTATAGTATTGTACACCGCTTTAACACTTCGGTAATGGGTGGTATATCAAATGTCACAAATAAAGATAAAGATATATTGCCCAGGTGAATCATCAGGGCGGTTCGCAATAAAAGGTTGCTGCAAAGACAGAAGATGAGAAGGAATGCCATTGAATGATAGGACAGAAGAGAGACAGGATTATTAGATGGAAGAAAAAATGTGGAGAATAGAGAATAGAATAGGGTAGTTAGGTCACATTGAAGAGGGAGGGAATTAAAGGCGGTAGAGAAAAGGTGGGTTTTTAGCATGGTCTTGAAGTTCTGGTAGGACAGTTCTGAATGGAGTGTCCAGGGGAGGGAGTTCCAAAGGACAGGACCCAGGAAAAAGAAAGCAGAGTTCTGGGTAAATTCGAGGTATGCCCGAGAAGCAGGGGGAAGGTGAAATGGTTGACATGGATAGAGCGAAGGAGGCAGTGGGGGGTGTGAAAGTGGATGAGATCAGAGAGATATTGTGGGGTACCAGTGTGAATGGCTCTGTGGACAAGAGTGAGTAGCTTGTATTGAATTCTGTATCAGATTGGAAGCCAGTAGAGGTGAATTAACAAAAGGTGTGACAAGATCTGTTCTGGAGGTATGAGTGAGAATATGGGCTGCAGTATTCTGTGATAGACAAAGTCTTTGTAGTTGGTATTGGGGAAGGCCGGCGAAAACAATGTTACAATAATCAAGTCTTGTGATGACTAAGGAAAGAAATGTGATCAAGGCAGAAATGGTCAGGAAAGGACAAACCAAACAAATTTGACGTAATGACTGGAAATAATGATGGATCAGAATCGAGATGTGTTCGGCGAAGGATAGCGAGGAGGAGTCCAGAGTAACGCCGAGGTATCGAGGAGACATGACCATTGGGATAGGAGCAGAAGAAAGTGAGGAGGCCAGGGAAGGACAGGGGGCACCAAAGGTAAACCAGATAGCTGCTGATTTAGCTGGGTTAGGCTGAAGGAAATTCGATAGCATTCAAGAGTGTATGAGGGAGAGTTAGGAGTTCAGAAGAGCTAAGTCGGGAGGCAGAAGGGTCAGTATGATACAGAAGAATTATATTGTCAGCATGGTAATATGCCAAAATGCTACATTTTTGAACGAGCAGGGAGAGAGGTGTCAGGAAGATACCTTGCTGTCTCCTTTTTTTTACATGGACTTTTATCCATAGAGATTCTACAGTGTATTTTGTTTCCTGCAAAACTTTTATCCTGTTTGATTCAAAGTCCATTCTAACATAAAGTGCAACCCCTCCACCAATTTGATCTACCCTATCATAAAGATCTCTCACTTGGTTTGCAGCTTGTCGTGCTGTGAGGGCTTGCGTGCATCAGTGATGCTGAGAGCTAAACTATCGGTAGTTTAACTACTGGCAGGGCCTCCCAAGATGGACAGGTCTCAGCTGAGGTGCCAGACCAAGACAAACCACCCATCTGGGCAGCAGCAGAATGGGATAGTGTTGACGGCGGAGGATCACATTTTTGTGACAACGGCAACACCACCAAACTTAAACTGCACAGAAGAAAGGCCCAGCAATCTACTTTTGTATCTTGCCATGAAAACCCAATGGATAGTTACAACAAAACAAATTGTGCTATGGTGCTGGAAGATGAGACCCCAGGTCGGAAGGCACTCAACTAGAGTAAAGCCAGCATTTATGATGTGGTTGGATCAAAGCCCTCGGGACGTCTGACTGCTGATGTAGCTGCGCATGAAATGAGAGTCAGAAGCTGTAAAGATGTCTTATGCATTGGAACATGGAACGTACGAAGTATGAACCAAGGGAAGTTGGATGTGGTCAAGAATGAAATGGAACGTGTACAACTTGATCTGTTGGGTGTCAGCGAACTGAAATGGACTGGCATCGGGCACTTTGCATCAGATGATCACATGGTCTACTATGCTGGAAATGAAAGACAAAGAAGAAATGGTGTTGCATTTATAATAAAGAAGAAACTTGCAAGAACTGTAATGAAATACAACGCAGTCAGCGAACGCTTAATCTCTATTCGTCTACAAGGATTGCCTATCAACACAACTATAATTCAAGTATATGCCCCAACAACAGCTGCAGAAGAGAATGAAATTGAAGAGTTCTATGAACAAGTACAAGCTGAAATTGACAGAACAAGCAAACAGGATATCCTGATAGTCATGGGTGACTGGAACGCAAACGTTGGCAACAAAGAAGAAGGCAAAGTAGTTGGAAAATATGGACTTGGCAACAGAAATGAAGCTGGAGAAAGACTCATAGAATTCTGCAAGACCAATGATCTATTCATCTCAAACACCTTCTTCCAGCAACACAAGCGGTGACTGTACACATGGACTTCACCCAACGGATTGTATAAAAATCAAATTGACTACATCTGTGGAAGTCAACAATGGAAAAGTTCTATAACATCAACAAAGACAAAACCTGGAGCTGACTGTGGTACAGATCATCAACTACTAGTATGCAAACTCAAGCTAAAGTTGAAAAACAGCAAACCACTCATGAATGCAGCAAAATATGACCTTGAGAATATATCACTGGAATTTAAAGACTGCCTGCAAAATCGATTTGCTGCTTTAGATACAAATGACAGAGCTCCGGAAGAGTTATGGAATAACATCAAGAAGGTTGTGTTGGAAGAAAGCGAGACGTCTCTACAAAAGGTGAAAAAGCAAAAGCGGCCAAAATGGATGACGGAAGAAATTCTGAAAATTGCCCAGAAACACAGAGAAGCTAAAGCCAGAGGAGAAAGAAAGACAATCGCAGAACTCAACAGAGATTTCCAACGTGCAGCAAGACAGGACAAGGAAAAGTACTACAATGACACTTGCAAGGAAATAGAAGAAGAAAGTATTAGAGGAAGAACAAGATCGGCTTTCCTAAAGCTACGAGAGTTAAAGAAAAAGTTCCAGCCTCGAATAGGAATGCTACAAGATGCTCAAGGTTCTATGTTGAATGATGCTGAGAAGATCAAGAAAAGGTGGAAGGAATATACAGAGTTTTTATATGATAAAGATCAAGTGGACTAACAGCCATTTCAACCTGTACCTTATGATCGGGAAACATTGGTGATGAAAGAAGAAGTTGAAGCAGCATTGAAAGCGTTATCAAAGAACAAAGCACCAGGCATTGATAGCATTCCTATAGAAGTATTGCAGCAATCTGATGCAGCTGTTACCATACTTAAAAGGCTCTGCCAAGAAATATGGAAGACAACATCATGGCCAACTGACTGGAAAAGATCTCTGAACATAAGATATGCCATACTGGGTCAGACCAAGGTCCATCAAGCCCAGTATTCTGTTTCCAACAGTGGCCAATCTAGGTCATATGTACCTAGCAGTTTCCCCAAGGGACACAGGTTCCACAATGCTTGTATTGGTTCAAGCATTGATATCCTGGGTCCCTTCTTAATAATGGTTTATGGACCTTTCCTCCAGGAACTTGTCCAAACCTTTTTTAAAACCAGCTACACTAACAGCCTCTATTACATCCTCCGGTAACAAATTCCAGAGTTTGATTACACGTTGAGTGAAAAAATATTTTCTTTTATTAGTCTTAAATAGTTTACCCTGTAGCTTCATTGCATGTCCCCTAGTCTTTCTATATTCTGATAAGGTAAACAATCGATCTACGTTTACCCGTTCCACTCCGTTCATTAATTTATAGACTTCTATCATATCTCCCCTCAGCCGTCTCTTTTCCAGGTTAAAGAGCCCTAACCTTTTTAGCCTTTCTTCATAGGAGTATCCTTCCATCCCCTTTACCATTTTGGTGGCTCTTCTCTGAACCTTTTCTAAAATCACTATATCCTTTTTAAGATACGGCGACCAGAATTGCACACAATATTCAAGGTGCGGTATCACCATGGAACGATATAGAGGCATTGTAACATCTTTTGTTTTATTTTCCATTCCTTTCCTTATCATACCTAGCATTCTATTTGCTCTCTTGGCCGCTGCTGCACACTGGGCCGAGGGTTTTAACATGGTATCCACAATGACGCCTAAATCTTTTTCCTGGGTGGTGGTTCCTAATGTGGAACCTTGCATCATGTAACCTTAGTTTGGGTTGTTCTTCCCTAGGTGCATAACCTTGCACTTGTCCACATTAAATTTCATCTGCCATTTTGATGCCCAGTCTTCCAATTTATCAAGATCCGCTTGCAATTTTCCACAATCCTCTTGGGTTTTAACAACTTTAAATAGTTTTGTGTCATCTGCAAATTTGCTAACCTCACTCGTTATTCCACTTTCCAGGTCATTTATGAATATGTCAAAAAGCAGCAGACCCAGCACAGATCCCTGGGGTACACCACTATTCACCTTTCTCCATTGGGAAAATTGGCCATTTAGCCCTACTCTCTGCTTTCTATCTTTTAACCAGTTCCTGATCCACAATAGTACACTGTCTCCTATCCTATGACTCTTTAGTTTTGCCAAACGTCTCTCATGAGGGACCTTGTCAAAGGCTTTCTGAAAGTCCAGATACACAATATCAACTGACTCACCTTTGTCCACCTGATTATTCACTCCTTCAAAAAAACATGACAGATTAGTAAGATAAGATCTTCCTTGTCTAAAGCTGTGTTGGCTGTCTCCCATTAGGTCATGACTATCTACATGCTGAGTAGTTTTATTCTTTATGATGGTTTCTACCATTTTTCCCGGTACTGATGTCAGGCTCACCGGTCTGTAGTTTCCCGGATCACCCCTGGAACCCTTTTTAAAAATTGGTGTTACATTGGCGATCCTCCAATCTTCAGATATTAGAGATGATTTTAATGATAGTTCACAGATTGCTAATAGCAGGTCTGCTATCTCATATTTCAGTTCTTTCAACACCCTTGGATGTATACCATCCGGCCCAGGTGATTTGCTACTCTTCAGTTTATCTAATAGTTGTAATACATCTTCCCGATGTATCGATATTTCCTTCAATTCTTCCGCACCTTTAAATACCACGTCAGTCATGGGTAACATCCCTACATCTTCCTCAGTAAAGACTGAAGCAAAGAATTCTGTTTATACCAATACTAAAGAAAGGTGATCCAACTGACTGTGGAAATTATCGAACAATCGCTCTGATCCCACATGCCAGCAAGATTCTACTGAAGATTATTCAAAAGAGACTACAACCATACCTGGAACAAGAACTACCTGAAGTGCAAGCAGGGTTCAGGAAAGGGCGAGGAACGAGAGACATCATTGCGGATGTGAGATGGATCCTTGAAAAGGCTAAAGAATACCAAAAGGATATCTATTTGTGCTTTATTGACTATAGCAAGGCTTTTGACTGTGTAAACCATGAGAAACCCTGGGCCACATTAAGAAGCATGGGTATACCAGAACACCTGATCGTTCTCTTGCACAATCTGTACATTGATCAAGAAGCAACAGTTCGAACGGAACAAGGAGAAACAGAATGGTTTAAAATAAGCAAAGGTGTAAGACAAGGCTGCATACTTTCCCTCTACCTGTTTAATTTATATGCAGAAAAAATCATCAGAGAAGCAGGATTGTATGAAGACAACAGAGGTGTGAAGATTGGTGGAAGACTCATCAACAACGTTCGCTATGCTGATGATACCAAATTACTGGCTGAAAGTGAAGATAATCTGAAACATTTGCTTCTCACAATCAAAGAACATAGTCTCAAAATGGGCCTGCACTTTAATGTAAAGAAGACAAAGACCATGACACCGGCATAATCAACACGTTCATCTTTGAAGGAGAAGAAATTGAAATTGTGAACAACTTTAACCTACTTGGATCAACTATCAATAAAAAAGCAACAAGCAGTCAAGAAATCAAACGATGCATTGCTCTTGACAGAATGGCTATGAAAGACCTAGATAAGATTCTCAAGAGTAGAGATGTCTCTATCCATACAAAGATTCGACTTGTTCAAGCCATGGTATTTTCAATAACATCATATGGATGTGAAAGCTGGATAGTGAAAAAGACAGACAGGAAGAAAATTGATGCCTTTGAATTATGGTGCTGGCGGCGAATACTGTGTATACCATGGACTGCCCGAAGAACAAACCAGTCGGTACTAGAGGAGATCAAACCTAAGCTTTCTTTAGAAGCTCAGATGACAAGACTTCGACTTTCATACTTTGGACACATCATGCGAAGAGAGAGATCATTAGAGAAAGACATCATGCTTGGCAAGATAGAAGGTCAACGCAAAAGAGGAAGGCCAGCAATGAGATGGATCGATACAATAACAGCAGCTACGGGTACCAGTCTATCAACAATGAGCCGTCTGACTGAAGACCGAACACAATTTAGAATAGCTATCCAGAGGGTCGCCATGAGTCGACTCCGACTCGACGGCACTTAACAACAACAACAACATCATAAAGATATAATTTGTACACAGGTATCACAGTGTCTCATTGGTTATCTTCCTTCCACCTGGTCTCTGAAATGCCAATTACATCTAACCTTTCATTCAATACTATATAGTCAACTCTCACATCATATTTTTTAGGCTTCTGGCATTTGCATACAGGCATTTTAAAGTTTGTTTGTTTTTTTATTCATATTAACAATCTAGTCATCATTTGACAGGGGTAATTTGGAATCTTTCACTTTGTCTGCTCTTTACTTAAAGGCATCTGGGTGAGGTATTGAACCCTAACAATAGGTGGCAATTTCCCAGAGTCCATCCCAAGCACTTCAACCAGATTCTTTTTAACCATATCAATTGGCAGTATAAGGGGAGACCTGGGAAAGTTTATCAACCAGAGATTATTCTGGTGCACTTGATTTTCTAACTGCTCCATCCATCGAAAGACAGTATTGCTATGCTTTACCAGGGTATCCCCTACAATTTGAACAGCACTTATTTTAGCATTGAGGGCATCAGTTCTTCCAGTAATAGAATCAATAGTTTCCAACAACTCAGTACCCGTACAACTGGAGTGAATAAAGTAATGGTTCCCAAATTTGGGGTCAGGACCCCAAATAGTGTCACATCATTAGTAAATGGAGTCACAGAAACATGGCCATTTTCCCTTCTCTCTGGACTTTCACTGTGACCTGTGCCAAGCAGTGGCAGTTACCAATGGCCTGTGAAACAATGAACATTCTTAGGCTCTTGTCTCCTCCTGGGTGAGCTTCCTATAAGATTGGAAACAAGTACTGGGGTCTGTAAGCACACACAGCATACTGACACAAGGGACACTGTGCTGACTGCTGTTGCTGTTGCCACTACCAGCACAATATCTAGCCCTGTGCAAGCAGTGCAGCCATACAGGGCGCAAAAAAAATAGGGGTGCATTTGCGGATGCCGGCCTCGGTTCCACCCCACTCTGCCTGCCCTTGCCCCACCACCGCTTTTAGGGTTCTTATGATGGCAGCGGGACCTCCAATTGAAAAAAAACCACGCAGGTCTCTCCAACTCTACACTTGCATGATGGCCTGATCCCCCCTCTTCTGACGTATGCTCACATCAGAGGAGGGAGGGACCAGACCAGCCATTCAAACACGGGTCTTTGCAACTCCACGTTTGAATGGCTAATCTGGTCCCTGCCTCTTCTAACATGAGCATATGTCAGAGGAGTGGGGAATCAGTCCAGCATACAAGCGCAAAGTCGGAGAAACCTGCATGTTTTTTTTAATTGGAGATCCCGCCACCACCAAGGGAACCCTAAAAATGGTGGCAGGGCAAGGGCAGGCTGGATGGTAAGCCAGTTGGAGACATGGAGATAAGATGGGGAGATGCTGGGCATGGGACAAAGGACAAACCAGGGGGGGGGGGGGTGGAGGCGCGTGCCAAATGTGCAAGTCACACAGGGCAAATTTATGGCTTGGTATGGGCCCTCCATTGCCTCAGAAGAAAGGCCTGGCAATCTTCTTATGGTCACAATACCAAGAAAACCCAAGAGCTGCTGGGTCGCCAGGAGTCAGCACTGACTCAAAAGCACACAATGCAATGCATGGCCCTGGCCACTACTATCGCTGCCTCCTTCCTGCTTTAGAGGAGTGGAGAGAGGGTTAGAGACCTGCTATTTTGATTTCAACATCATTTGGGGTCACGTGGATTTTCAGTTGTTAAAATGGGGTCATAAGGGATAAAAGTTTGAAAAACACTAGATTACGGAATACTGTTAAAATAAGAATGTCAGAGTATCCTCAGAGAGAAGATAAAATAAAGTTGAGGTAGCTCAGCTGGATATACTTAAATTACAAAAGCCTGTGCAAACAGATGGACAGACAGAGTGACTGTCCCCAGTGGGTGCTATAGTTAGAAAAAATGTACTTAAAACATGAAAATTAAAAACAAAAAACACATGAACTATATTTTGAATGGCAAGTAAAATAAGCAAGTTGGGAAAGCATGTGGAGCACAGTTCATAGATTGCTTTCTAACCTCTGTGTGTGTATTTGCATATGTGTTGGCTCTGTATTTGCCTGTGACCAAGAAAGTAGAGAATAGGGGACAGTTTTGAAAAAAAAGCAATTTCCTAACTATTTTGTTTTGCCTTATCAAAGTTTCTACGCTGCAAAAGCTGGACCTGCTTCTCCCATAGAAATGTACTAGACCATTTTTTGGAGGGAGCTTATTTCTCTGAAAATCATAGTCTGATCTGATCCTTTTTTGAATGCAATATGTCTTTTTACCAGTTTTTTGCCCATGCCAAATCTGGTCCTAGTCCAGTAAATTTCTGGAGACTTCTTTTATCCCTAGACCAACATTCTTAACCACTTATGTATAATTCTCTCCAATATGCTGGGTTAAAAAGAATAATAAAACAGTAAAGAAGTTGAAAAGTGCACATTTGGAGCCCGATTCAGGTAGAGGGACGTCCAGGCCATCCGGATGTCCCCGAGGAAGACGGGCCTGTTTGGCCCCGATTCTGCACCACGGGAACTAAACATTCCCATGGTGCACTGAATCGGGCCCTTGGATGGCCTGGTGGGGACATGCTCCCCACAGCCACCCCCGACTCCCGCAGCTTCGGCCAACCTTATCCGCACCACCTGACCCATGGATGGCCTGCTGGGGCCTGGATCCAGTGGTGGGGACTCCTCCCCCGCCTGGCCACGGCCCTGGGGAGGGATCCCCAGGCCTGATCTCCAGGTTGGTGCTGCTTATTCCAACTTTAAGGTGGAATAAGCAGCATGTCCCCTTTCACCCAGCAAGACGTATAGGACCGTAACCTGAATCGGCCCCATACATCCTACCAGGCTGGCCTGCCCCCGCTCTGCCCAGATACCTCCCACTCCCGTCCCCCACCAGCTCTCCCTGTCCTGATGCTCAGGATGTACAGAGAGCTGGAAGGGGAATTGGGCCCTTAGTGAGATACAATGGTTATGCTTCCCCTTTCCTACATTCACAGATTAATGGCATGTCTGTGTAGGGCATTGGTTGAAACAGCCATGATAAAGCATATCTTGGTATAGTAGAAGGGGATATGTGAGTGGGTGTCTGGACACGGGGTACAAAGTGGCTGATGGTGTATCCGAGGTATACACATAAGTGCAACTTACAGTTGTGGCCAACATTTGGGCTACTCGCTGGACGCAGGCGCCCGGGGAATGGCAGCAGCTGCGAACCCTGCACAAGTAACCACCCACCTGCCTACCCACCAGTGATAGACCTTCCTTGTGTCCTACCAGTCACAGCCTGCATCGCCCATCCCCCGGACCACATACACAGGCCAACGCAGACAAGCACTTGACACATGAAATCAGGGCGGACATATAAATGGCCCTCTTAAGAATTTCCATAGTTGCCCTATATCTACTCTCTGGCTGGCTAGCTAATGTCACAGCTTTATCTCCAGACCAGAACCAAATACCTATCCTCCACAGCCATAGGAAGAGGTGGTCCAGCACCCCCCACTACACAGCAGAAGAGGCCTCCCACGCCCGCCACCCCCACTTATTACATATAGCACTACAACACAATGAAAGAGCAAAGAAAGAAGCAAATACCCACCCCCAGAACCTAAGATGTGCTCTCATAAATGCCAGATCAATACGCAAGAAATGGCCAGTCATCTCAGACATGATCTCACTCCACGTCCTTGACGTACTCTTGATTACTGAGACATGGCTTTCCAGTGATGATAACGTGCTCCTTAACCAGTTACTACCTACCAACTTTGCAATACACACATGCCATAGAAATGACAAACGAGGGGAGGGAGTACTCGCCATCACTAAAACGGACCTCCAGTTCCACATGAGCAACGCAACTAGTACAGCATACTTTGACACAATCACCATATCCAACAAGCACTGCTCCATCAACCTCTTATATAGGGCCCCATCAACAGAAAACAGACGCCCTTTCAACAATAATTGACCTCGCCTCCAACTCCCAGTGTCCAGACACTCCAAACTGGGTTCTAGGAGACTTCAATCTGCCCTCCTTGCACGACTCTCAGGCCTCAGCATTCCTTGATGCTCTTGAAGAGCTAGGATACAAGCAACTGGTCAACGAACCCACCCATGTAAAAGGGGGTATATTAGACCTCGTTTTCACCCCACAGACAACTTCCAACACAACCAACACCTACATGCTGTCCACCACCGCAGTCCCCTGGTCCGACCACAAGCTGATCATATTTCAAATACCCCTGCCCAACAAACCCCAAATAGACTCTGTAGCAAAACCAAAATGCCGCCAGGTAGGTTCCAGGCCTTTGACAAAAACAAGATCTTAAACCAAACCCGTCCACTCCTCACCTTGACAACACTTGATCCGGAGGAGCTGGTTTCCAAATGGAATAAGAGCCTCAGCGCTATTGCTCTACATCCACCTTCAAACAAACCACCAGGGAAATGGGCCAACGCAGCTTGGTACACCACCGAGCTAAGTTCCTCACTCAACCTCCTGAGGAAGCTGGAAAGATGCTGGCGCCGAACACACTCCACTGAGGACCAAAAAGCATATAACGTGCAACTAGTAAATCACCACCAGGCAGTTACACAGAACATGAGAAGATTCCACACAGCCACACTAAAACGGTCCCTGAACAAACCTCACAACCTGTTCGCTCTTGTCAAGAACCTCACAAAAGAACCAGCACCTGAGAAAGCAAGTGAGATCCACCCCCAAGATTTCACTGATTACTTACAAGCAAAGCTCTGCCAGACCAATAAACCCCCAGCACCCACCACCGCACTTGAGCCGAGATATCTATCACCATTGTCCACTTTCTCCACGCCATCCAAGGAACATATTGAAGACACAATTGCTAGGATAAACACGACCACCGCACAAACAGACCCCTGCCCTGCTTTCTGGATAAAGGAGTTATGATCAGACGTCAGTCCTTTTATAGCTAGGCTCATGGACCGCTCCTTCACAACAGGCACATTCCCCCAGTCACTTAAATGCACCTCCATTAGACCTCTTCTAAAGAACAGCAAGCACGACCCAAAGAAGGCAGACTCATACAGACCGATATCAAGCATTCCACTTCTGGCCAAAATCATAGAAAAAGATGTCCAAAGACAATTTCAAGAACACATTGATGCGTCCACTCCACTTGATCCCTGTCAACATGGTTTTAGAGAGGCACATGGGGTTGAAACACTCCTCACCACACTCTTTAGTAATATAATGACTGGTATTGACAACATCCATCATGGGTGTGTGTTCATTTTCATGGACATAGCAGCCGCCTTCAATTCAGTAAGCCACGATCTCCTCCTGCAACGTCTCAAGGAGAAGGGGATATGCGATACTGCACTAGAATGGTGCAAGTCGTATCTCTCGGATAGATGGCAGCACGTACGATCAGGGGCCTCAACATCAGAGCCATTCCACCAGAATCAAGGCGTCCCGCAAGGATCCTCCCTCTCTGCGCTGATGTTCAACATATACATGCAGCCTATACGTGACATTATCCGATCTTTCAATGTGAACTGCTTAATATATGCCGATTATGTTCTCCTTTACATGCCATTCTCGACAGAAAACCTAGACATCTCCCCACTGGCAGAATGCTTTAATGCAGTATCCATCTGGCTCCAAACCCAAAATCTTTGAATTCAACATGAAAAAACGGAGGTCCTATTCATCACAAGGAACCCAAACTTCATCACATCACCCTATCTGAAGGTCAAAGAAGCAGAACTTCTCACCAAGCCCACAATGAGATACCTGGGAGTCACCTTAGACCAGCGTCTAGACATGAAGGGGCACATAAGCAATACAGCACGAGCAGTATACCATAAGATCCGATCTCTTCGGCACCTACGCTCCTTGCTGGAACCGGATGACTTCCGGAAATCTATCAAGCGTTGATCATACCGCATTTTGACTACGCAAATGCCATACTGCAAGGCCTGCCTCTGTCCACTCTGCACCCACTACAACTCGCGATGAACTCAGCAGCAAGAGTCCTTCTAGGAGCAGCCAGGAACGACCGCATAACCCCCATCTTGAAACAGCTCCACTGGCTCCCCATACATGCCAGGCTCGCATTCAAAACCCTACTGCTGACCTTTAAAGCCACCAATGGGCTCTCTTCCTCATCTCTAACAGAGCTCATACAGAGGAACCCCCCTAACAGATCTAGAAGGTCTACAGCGGTCAACACACTAATAATCCCGAAAGCAATAACCCAGAGCAACCAAGCAACAGTAAACAGAGCCTTCAAATTCTATGCACCTAGGTGCTGGAACGCCCTCCCACCCAGCATCCGAGCAATTTCCGATCTAACTCAGTTTAGGAGAGCACTAAAACATCATCTCTTCCTCTCGTATTACCTGGAAGACAGTACCACTAGAACCCCCTTCAACTAGATGGCCAACAAAGTACAAAGGAAACATTCTATACTAGATTGTCAAGATGTAAATAGTTACCCCAGTTTTTGATCCTAGTTCAATTACCTTTGAAATGTGTAAGTTCTGATGTTCCATGTAAACCGCACTGATGCAGAATAGTGCGGTACATAAGAGAATGTAAATAAATAAAATAAATAAATAAACATTATTGGCACTTTTGCATTTTAGTTATGTTGTGTACAATTTCTTGAAAAATATTGGACTGGCTAACCTACTGAAGAGGGTTTTAAACTAGATTCGTTGAGGATGGGTAAATGAAACCCCCCAGGTAAGTGAAATAGTAAACACTTTGGTAGAAATGGGTAAAAGGGGCAATATCTGCAAAGTGGTATGTATAAATGCCCATAGCAAGGGAAATAAGATCCCATATGTTGCTCCTTCAGTGGAAGAGACTGACTTGGATTTAGTGGCTGTTATTTATTTAGTGTGACGCCCCCACTTGTCTAGGCGATTGCCTATAGGCAGGGGCATACCTCCTAATGTCCCTTTTAGTATGGGTTCCCAGAGCCGAGGCTTCTGGGGCTTGTAGTTGTGTGAAATGATGAGTAGGCCGAGGGTTTGAAGGCAAAAACACAGAAAAATTTATTTTTCTCTTCCTTTGCACCAAAAACACATATTAACAAAATTAGGATACTTCTCCCACAAAAGAAAAAGCATTTCAGATCAAGAACTTCACAGTGACAAAAGTTGCAATTGCTTCTTCAGATGTTACATAGTGCAGCTTGATAGTTCCTTTAATTCTGGCTTAAACAACTGCTTTTCCAAACTGTGCAATATTCAAATTAAAGCTTCTTTTACTTCTGGCTGCTGCCCACTCAGATAGTTCTTTCTTAAACATTCAAATCAAGCCTTTGAATATTTTCTAGCTGCTTTAAAACACCAGCAACTTCATTTCAAATATTTTCAGCACTCCAGGCACAAGACATACTGGTATAATAGCTTCTGGGTCTTTCCACATTTAAACCCTATAGCTTCTTCATTTTGTCTTTATACAAAAAGAGCAATCCATTTGAGATTCTGTAGAGGCATTATCAGAATCATAATTATCTATCTGCATGCCCTCATAATCAGGATCTGTTGTCTCCTGACTGGAATCAGCTTGTGGGAACGTAGGCTTAATTTCTTCTAACAATTTTAAAACCTTTTCCCAGCGAGACCTCTCTCTAGGTTCAGGGGTTTTTGATGGGCTATGGAGACCCTTATCTTTCAATAAACTGTTCAAGGCTTCTAATGGGCTCACCTTCTTTCTAGCAACAGTTCTTTTCACAGGCCTTTCCAGAAGTGAAACTTTCCCCACAGGCTCCTGCTGGGCTGTACCTTGCTTATAGTCTGCAGCTTCCTCAGGCCCAACGCTCCTGTATCCAGAGCCAGCTGTAATTCCTCTACAACACGGGCTTCCTTCAGTTTCCTGTGTTTTGGCTGCAATGGGAATCCCTTCTGAGGCTGTCTTTGGAGCACCTCTCTCTCTCAGCTTCCCTGAAAGATTCCTTTCCTTCTGGTTCCCTCGTGATCTCCTCGCCTTCCGTTTCCCTGGTGGTCTCCCTTCTTCCTGTTCCCTGAGGCTTAAATGAGTGGGGCTGCCCTACAGCCTCAAACTCCTCCCCCAGGTGCTTCTCATTACCTCTCTTGGTTGCCTTGGAGCTTGGGCGTGGTCTGAGCTCAGCAGCCCCATGTGTGTTTTTTTCCACTTTGGCTGTACTTTGAAAGTCAGTGCTCTCTGGGCTATCCCTTTGCTTGATGGTAAATGTTTGTGTTTTATCTATTTCCATGGACTCTAATACAGTTTCGCCACCACATTAGCCATATTTATATACCACTTTTCGCCGGGTCAAAGCAGTTACGACAAACAAGGGGAGAGTACACTCAACAGATACAAGTGAGGGGGGGGCTACCATCACCCGAGAGGGGGGTATAGCATATTTACAATGTTATTATAGTATTTACATTCTTTGACATTACTGTCCTTCTCTTCAGTCAAATTTGCAGTTCAGTACTATTTACATTTCAGGTTCTCTCTGTTATCTCAGCCTGTTTTGTGTAGTTTTGTTCTGTGTTGTCCCAAGATGCTCCCTGAAGAGGAGAGTTTTTAATTTGCTTTCTAAATGCAGGGAGATCCTTGTTGCACATTAGGTTTGGGAGGGCATTCCATAGTGAGGGTGTATAAAGGTCGAATGCACGGTTACAGGTTTGAGTATTAATTTGTTCTGTCATGAGAAATGATGAGACATGGTTATGGAGACATAGTTATGGAGACATGGTTCACATGGAGACATGGTTCACAGACAACAATGACTGGGATGTAATTATACCAGGCTATACTTTATTCAAGAAGGACAGAGTAGGAAGAAGGGAAGGAGGAGAGGCACTATGTGTAAAAAGTAATATTAAAACTATAGAAATAGAAAAGGGAGCGTGGAGACACTGTGGGTTAAACTAGAAAGAGGGAATGGAAAATCCATTTGCATTGGTGGGATATACAGATCTCCCTCAGAGGGAGAGGAATTAGACTGGGATTTAATAGAGGACATACACAGTATTGCCATGAAAGGAAAAGTGCTATCGATAGTTGACTTCAATGTGCCGGATGTTGATTGTCACATCCCTGCTGTGGTGTCATCTAGAAGTAGGGAGATCCTAGATAATCTAAAGGGAGAACTATTCCAGCAACTGGTAACAGAACCCACACGTGAAGAGGCCATACTGGACTTGGTGCTCTTCAATGGAGAAAGTGTTTCTGATGTCATAGCGGGAGATCATCTCGCATCCAGTGATCACCAGATGGTGTGGTTCAGTATTAGGACTAGGGCTGATAAAATCTATTCAAAAGTGAGGGTCTTAGACTTTAAGAAAACTAACTTTGCCAAGATAGGACAATATCTCAAGGAGTCATTAGCGGGATGGGAATGACTGGGGGATGTAAAAAAGCAATGGGCAAAACTGAAAGGGGATATTTTAAGGGCAACAAACCTTTTTATTAGAAAGGTAAATAAAAGGAAAAGGAGGCCCCTGTGGTTCTCAAAAGAAGTAGCTGAAAGGGTAATGAAAAAGAGGGTGGCCTTCATTAAATACAAGAGATCACAGAGAGAGGAAGACAAGCATCTATATTTGGAAAAACTTATAGAAGCTAACAAAGTAGTTAGGAAAGCAAAGATACAAAAAGAAGAAAAAACAGCCAAAGCAATAAAAAGGGGTATAAGACCTTTTTCAGATAGATTAGTGAGAGGAAAGGCAAAAGTGGTATTGTCAGACTCAAGAGTGTGTTGTTGTTGTTAAGTGCCGTCGAGTCGGTGTGGACTCCTGGTGACTGTCTGGTTAGTTGAACTAAATTTTGTTCGGTCTTCAGCCAAGTGGCTCATTGTTGATGGATTGATACAATAACAGCAGCTATGGATACCACTCTATCTCATTGCCAGTTTTCCTCTTTTACAGTGACCACCTACCTTGACAAGCATTATGTCTTTCTCCAAAGATCTCTTTCTTTGCATTATGTATCCAAAGTATGAAAGTCGAAGTCTTGTCATCTGAGTTTCTAAGGAAAGCTTAGGTTTGATATCCTCTAGTACTGACTGGTTTGTTCTTCAGGCAGTCCATGATACACACAGTATTTGTCGCCAGCACCATAATTCAAAGGCATCAATTTTCTTCCTGTCTATCTTTTTCACTGTCCAACTTTAACATCTATATGACGTTATTGAAAATACCATGGCCTGGGCAAGTCGAATCTTTGTATGGAGAAAGACATCTCTGCTCTTGAGAATCTTGTCTAGGTCCTTCATAGCCATTCTACCAAAAGCAATACATCGTCAAATTTCTTCACTACTAGTCCTGTCTTTATTGATTGTTGATCCAAGTAAGTTAAAGCTGTCAACTATTTCAATTTCTTCTCCATCAATGATGAAATTACTGATTTTGCCAGTTGGCGGGATCTTTGTCTTCTTAATGTTAAGGTGCAGACTCATTTTAAGACTATATTCCTTGATCTTGAGAAGCAAATGTTTCAAATCGTCTTCACTTTCAGCCAATAATGTGGTATCATCAGCATAGCGATGGTTGTTGATGAGCTTCCACTAATCTTCACACTTCGGTTATCTTCACACCTCTGTTGTTTTCATACAGTCCTGCTTCTCTGTTGATTTGATCTGCATATAAAATAAAGAGGTAGGGGGAAAGAATGCAGCCTTGTACAGCTTTGCTGATTTTAAACCATTCTGTTTCTCCTAGTTCCAATAGCTTCTTGATCAATGTAAAGGTTGTGCAAGAGATCGATCAGGTGTTCTGGTATACACATGCTTCTTAACCCTTTCCAGGGCGAGCCCAAAACTCTTGGGTTCCAAAATTCTGACTAAATATTCCTATCAAATGGTATATAATACATGACCATAGCAGAAGGAAAATCACTATTAGAACATATTGAATAAGACGTGTACAATTTTCCTGAAATATGCAAAAATTAACCCGGCTGCAGAATGTGGATTAAAAATTTAAAGTAGGCCTTCAAAGGGTTAATGAGGCCCAGAGTTGAAGGACTAGAAAAAGGGACTGTTACTTCTGGAGAGAGATCTGCAACTGTGAGTATATACTTCTGGTAAATTTCTAAAAGGAATTCTTTGTATTAAAGCTAATTAATCTGTGAACCCACTATTTTTTGTTAAATCAGTCAGGGCCTAGTAGCAGCAGTTTAAGTTTAAATTTAAAACACAGAGGAGAACTTTCTGGTTACATTTCATATCCAGCAGAGAGCTTGTGGTTTAAATTTAATAGTCACTCAGAGCCTAGTAACAGCAAAGTACTTTTAGTTTAAATTTAAAACACAGAAGAGAGCTTTCTGGTTAAATTTAGAACCCAGCAGAGAACTTGTAGTTTAAATTTCATGAGAAGTTAGAGCCTAGCAGCAGCTAAGAGCTATAATTTAAATCAAATCAGAATATAGCTTACCTCAGCAGCACAAGAGAGGGTACTGTGTAGCAGCCCTAGAAATAAGTGTTATTTCCCTCCCTCCCTCCCCACACCCACCCACCCCTGGGATAATCGTAGCTTTCTAGGTACTTACACATCTGAAAAGACAGGAGGTGCTCTCAGGTGCAGCTCATTACCCAAATCAGTCATACACTAAGGACCTGAGATTAGTTAAGCTTCAGGTGAACAAGGTATATTACACGTATTAGGTACAGTTTTATTAGTATAAATATCCATAGCAACCCTTAGTAAGTAAAGAACTTAGATCTAAACACAAACTTAAAACTAAGATGCAGACAGCAGTACAGCAGCGGGATGGGGGCTTTCCAGTCTTTTGCATTGAGTGTCACATGTATGATTTTCTCCCAGTTGGTGAGAGGTCTTACGTGTGCACTAGGTGCAAGGAGCTCTTTGCTCTCAGGGAACGAGTCTGTTCTCTAGAGGCTAAAGTAGCAGACTTGAAAAGCATAAGACAGACAGAGAGGTACATAGACGAGACCTACAGGGATATAGTCCTGAAGTCCCACCTCCAGTCTGGCAGCATCCCTTTTGCCATGGAGGAGAGAGGTCACATGACAGGAGAGCATCACCCTGGTGTGGCAGGAAGTGATCCTGTAACTAGGACCTGTCCTCCAGGTGATGTAAAACCCTCTCACACTGAGGACGTTTCTCCAGGGCCATGTGCCCATGAGGGAAGGGTTAGGACAGATGTTATAGTTGGTGATTCGATCATTAGGCATGTAGATAGCTGGGTGGCAGGTGGACGTGAGGATCGCCTGGTAACATGCCTGCCTGGTGCGAAGGTAGCGGACCTCACGTGCCACCTCGATAAGGTCTTAGATAGTGCTGGGGAAGAGTCTGCTGTCTTGGTACATGTCGGTACCAATGACATAGGAAAATGTGGTAGGGAGGTTCTGGAGGCTAAATTTAGGCTTTTAGGTAGGAAGTTGAAATCCATAACTTCCAGGGTAGCGTTCTCCGAAATGCTTCCTGTTCCACACGCAGGACCCAAAAGGCAGGCAGAGCTCCGGAGTCTCAATGCGTGGATGAGACAATGGTGCAGAGATGAGGGTTTTGGATTTGTTAGGAACTGGGGAACATTCTGGGGAAAGGAGGGGCTCTTCCGAAGGGATGGGCTTCACTTTAACCGGGATGGAACCAGGCTGCTGGCATTAACCTTTAAAAAGGAGATAGAGCAGCTTTTAAACCAGATATTAGGGGAAAGCCGACAGTCACCCAAGAGCGGATGGTTCGGAAGAATGTATCTTTGAAGGATACTACCAAAAGCAGAGAGGTTCCACAAAAGAGTAAAGAAGCCCAAATGCCCTCAAGTATGGAGCAGACAGAGCTTAAAGATCCCAAATTACCCATGTCTAACAATAGCCAAATTAATATGAATAAAATACATTCTCTAAAATGCTTGTATGCAAATGCTAGAAGTCTAAAATATAAGATGGGAGAGTTAGAATATATAGCACTAAATGCAAGGTTAGATATGATTGGAATATCAAAGACATGGTGGAAGGAGGACAACCAGTGGGACACTGTGATACCTGGGTACAAACTATATCGAAATGATAGAGCTGATCAAATTGGTGGAGGGGTTGCTCTCTATGTTAGAGAGGGCATTGAGTCAGAAAGGATTAAAGTTTTCCAGGAAATAAAATCTGCTGTAGAATCTATATGGATTGAAATTCCATGTAAAAGGGGGAAGGCAATGGCAGTGGGGGTGTACTATTGAGCGCCTGGCCAGAATGACCAAATGGATGATGAAATGCTCAAAGAAATCAAGGAAGCTAACAAAAGTTACAGCGCAGTAATAATAATGGGTGATTTCAACTACCCCGGTATCGACTGGGTCAGTGTCACGTCAGGACATGCTAGGGAGATAAAGTTCCTAGATGAAATAAATGACTGCTTCTTGGAGCAGCTGGTTCATGAACCGACCAGAGGGGAAGCCATATTAGACCTAGTCCTTAGTGGAACACCAGATCTAGTGCAAGAGATAAGGTTGTTGGGGCCACTTGGCAATAGTGATCATAGCATGATCGCCTTTGATTTAATTAGTGGAGGAGGGACAGTAAGGAAATCCACAGTACTACCTTTTAACTTTAGAAAGGGAGACTATGATAAAATGAGGAAAACAGTTAAGAAAAAAATAAAAGGAGCAGTTGCAAAGGTTAAAGACGTACATCAGGCTTGGCTGTTGTTGAAAAATACTATCTTGGAAGCCCAGACCAGCTGTATTCCACGCTTTAAGAAAAGTGGAAGGAAGTCCAAAAAACTGCCAGCATGGTTTAAAGGTGAGGTCAGAGAGGCTGTTGTTGCCAAAAAAGCATCTTTCAGGAAATGGAAAAAAGAGCCAAACGACGAAACCTGGAAACAGCACAAGCACTGGCAAGTCAAATGCAAGGCATTGATAAGGCAGGCAAAGGGAGAATTTGAGAAGAAGCTTGCTGCGGAAGCAAAAACGCGAAGTAAAGACCTTTTCAAGTACATTCGTAGCAAAAAACCTGTGAGAGAGTCAGTTGGTCCATTAGATGATAAAGGGGTTAAAGGAGCACTAAGAGGCGACAAGGCGATAGCGGAGAGACTGAATGAATTCTTTGCTTCAGTCTTTACTGAGGAAGATGTAGGGATGTTACCCATGACTGAAGTGGTATCTAAAGGTGCGGAAGAATTGAAGGAAATATCGATACATCGGGAAGATGTATTACAACTATTAGATAAACTGAAGAGTAGCAAATCAACTGGGCCGGATGGTATACATCCAAGGGTGTTGAAAGAACTGAAATATGAGATAGCAGACCTGCTATTAGTAATCTGTGAACTATCATTAAAATCATCTCTGTTTCATTTTCCATTCCTTTCCTTATGATACCTAGCATTCTATTTGCTCTCTTGGCTGCCGCTGCACACTGGGCCGAGGGTTTTAACATGGTATCCACAATGACGCCTAAATCCTTTTCCTGGGTGGTGGTTCCTAATGTGGAACCTTGCATCGTGTAACCATAGTTTGGGTTGTTCTTCCCTAGGTGCATAACTTTGCACTTGTCCACATTATATTTCATCTGCCATTTTGATGCCAAGTCTTCCAATTTATCAAGATCCTCTTGCAATTTTCCACAATCCTCTTGGGTTTTAACAACTTTAAATAGTTTTGTGTCATCTGCAAATTTGATAACCTCACTCATTATTCCACTTTCCAGGTCATTTATGAATATGTCAAAAAGCAGCAGACCCAGCACAGATCCCTGGGGTACACCACTATTCACCTTTCTCCATTGGGAAAATTGGCCATTTAGCCCAACCCTCTGCTTTCTATCTTTTAACCAGTTCCTGATCCACAGTAGTACACTGCCTCCTACCCCATGACTCTAGTTTTGCCAAACGTCTCTGATGAGGGACCTTGTCAAAGGCTTTCTGAAAGTCCAGATACACTATATCAACCGACTCACCTTTGTCCACTTGTTTATTCACACTTTCAAAAAACATAACAGAGACTGCTCTTTAGAATGATCTTCTTTCACCAGTGCCTGCCAGGCCCATTGCAGGGTATGCACATGGTCCAGAACATCAACCCAAAAGCTCTGCCAGTCTCAACACAAGTCACTTTTTTAAACGCCTGACGTCATTGAAGCATGATAGAGGAGAGATCGCCAAAGATTTCCACTTTGTATCCATCCAATTTCAGATCAGGATGCCATCTGGACTGAGTTAAAATCCTTTCTTTAACAGGATAATGCAGAAGACGGACCACACTGTCTCGGGGTGAATTAGGACAGGGCAACCCAAGCGCACAATCTGCACGTTCAATAGACACCTCCATCAAATCCGAGGATTCACTCTGCCCCATCAGGACTGCAGCGAAATCCCAGCGTGTTGTAGCTTCTTCATCCTCATATTCCGCGGTGTTAGGTTCATGCTGCATCTGTAAGTTGCATCTACGTCTCCAGTTCTCCAGATCCTGAATTTTAGCCTACAGTGCTTCCCAATGAGGTAACACTTGAAGGACTACAAAAGGGGACTGCTATTTCTGGAGAGAGATATGCAATTGTAAGTATTTACTTTTGGGAATTTTTCTAAATCTTGGGGAAAAAGGAATTCTTTAGATTAAAGCTGATTAATCTGTGAACCCAGTGCATTTGTTAAATCAGTCAGGGCCTAGTAGCAGCAAAGAGCTTTCAATTTAAATTTAAAACACAGAAGAGAGCTTTCTGGTTATATTTAGAACCCAAGACTCCCTCTATCCAAGCAAGGGCTGTGGGACTCCCCCTGGAGATTGGTCACAGATTACCTTAGAAGCATAGGACAGGGTACTGTGTAGCAGCCAGCTTTTAATAAGTCTTCTTTCCCTCCCTCCCTCCCCGACACCCACCCACACCCACCCCTGGGATAATTGTAGCTTTAAAGGTGCTTAAACCTCTTAAAGGAAAGGAGGTGCCATATTCACTCTCAGGTGCAGCTGTTTATTCTCATCAGCATACATTAATATTAATTAAACTTCAGGTGAACAAAGTATATTAAACATATTAGGTATAGTTTTATTAGTATATGTATCCCCAGCAACCCTTAGTAAGTAAAGAACTTAAATATCTAAACACAACCTTAAAACTAAGATGCAGACAGCACTCCAGCAGCAAGATGAGAGCTTTCCAGTCTTTTGCATTGAGTGTCACATGTATGATTTTCTCTCATTTGATGAGGGGTCTTACGAATGCACAAGGTGCAAGGAGCTCTTTGCTCTCAGGGAATGAGTCCGATCTCTGAAGGCAAGAGTAGCAGACTTGGAAGACATAAGGAAGACAGAGAGGTACATATACGAGACCTACAGGGATATAGTCCTGAAGTCCCACCTCCAGTCTAGCAGTATCCCTGTTGCTATGGAAGAGAGAGGTTACGTGACAGGAGAGCATCACCCTGTGTGGCAGGATGTGATCCTATAGCTATGACCTGTCCTCCAGGTGATGTAAAACCCTCTCACACCAAGGAAGTTTCTCCTGGGCTATGTGCCCATGAGGGAAGCCATTATAGTTGGTGATTCGATCATTAGGCATGTAGATAGCTGGGTGGCTGGTGGACATGAGGATCGCCTGGTAATATGCCTGCCTGGTACGAAGGTAGCGGACCTCACGTGCCACCTAGACAAGGTCTTAGATAGTGCTGGGGAGGAGTCTGCTGTCTTGGTACTTGTCGGTACCAATGACATAGGAAAATGTGGTAGGGAAGTTCTGGAGGCTAAATTTATACTTTTTATGTAGGAAGTTGAAATCCAGAACTTCCAGGGAAGCGTTCTACGAAATGCTTCCCATTCCACGCACAGGACCCAAAAAGCAGGAAGAGCTCCAGAGTCTCAATGCGTGGATGAAACGATGGTGCAAGGATGAAGGTTTTGGATTTGTTAGGAACTGGGGAACACTCTGGGGAAAGGGGGGGATCTTCCAAATGGATGGGCTTCACCTTAACTGGGATGGAACCACGCTGCTGGCATTAACCTTTAAAAAGGAGATAGAGCAGCTTTTAAACTATGGTAAACAAAATCCAAAAACGTTTCTGTCACAGAAATGAAAATGGCTGATTCTAGTACTGTTTTTGGTTACGAACTTGGATATGTACTTAGAAATTCTCCATCACGTAACGTTTTTGAGTGACATGTAGTTTAAATTTAGACTATGTTGCTCATATTTACATTAGATGTAAATAGATGTATATTGTAATGTAATGTCTCCTAAAAGGAAGTTGTATATGATTTTTGCTATATTGCGCCTCAAGAACATCCCTCTTAAGGGTCCAACAATAGTCTGCAAGCATACTGGAGCTCCATTTGCCCTGGTACCTATTTTCCATTACCGAAATGTCCTGATGAAACCTTTCCCCATGTTCATCGCTGACTGCTCCTAGATTTGCAGGAATAAAATCCAGGTGTGAATGCAAGAAGTGCATTTTCAAAGACATGTTACATCCCAGTTTCTGGTAAGATTTCAGTAGAGTAGCCACTGATTCCGCATAGTTGTCTGCCTTGTTATTTCCCAAGAAGTCACGGCAAACAGTGTTAAAGGGCTCTCATGCAGCTCTTTCAGTTTCATTCAACTGACCGTCAAAGTTTTCATCTTTTATCAGTTTTCTAATATCAGGTCCTACAAAGACATGTTACATCCCAATTTCTGGTAAGATTTCAGTAGAGTAGCCACTGATTCCGCATAGTTGTCTGCCTTGTTATTTCCCAAGAAGTCGCGGCAAACAGTGTTAAAGGGCTCCCATGCAGCTCTTTCAGTTTCATTCAACTGACCATCAAAGTTTTCATCTTTTATCAGTTTTCTAATATCAGGTCCGACAAAGATCCCTTCTTTGATCTTCGCCTCACTGATTCGTGGAAATGTCTTTCTTAGATATGCAAATCCAAGTCCACTTCTATCCATGGCTTTTAAAAAGTTCTTCATAAGACCCAACTTTATATGGAGAGGAGGTAGATATACTTTATTCGGCTCCACAAGTGGGTCATATGCAACATTTTTCTGGCTTGGGAATAGTGATGTTCTCTTTGGCCACTGTTTCCGGATGTAATGATTTTTCCTGTCCCTGCTGTCCCACTCACACAGAAAGCAACAATACTTTGTCCAACCAAGCTGTTGTCCAAGCAAGAGGGCAATTACTTTTAAATCACCACAAATATTCCACTTGTGTTCTTCATACTTGATATTTGTTAGCAGGAGATGCAAACTGCTGTAATTTTCTTTCATATTGGCGGCATGAGCTACTGGAACTGATGGTAAAATATTTCCGTTGTGGACAGCTTTTAGGCTATATTTAGAAGAATCAATAAACAGTCACCAAGCCTCTGTTCTATAATCCGGACAAAGTGTTTCCATCAGGGATTTAACTTCACAACAAAAAGCAATTCCATCTTCAAAGGCAAAGTAATCCACAAACTCGGTATGCCTATTTCTAAAAGTGCACACTTTGGTTTCTTTCTGAAGAAGATTCCAGCCTTTCAATCGTGACCCTAACAGTTCTGCTTGTCGCTTTGAAAGATTCAAATCTCTGACGAGATCATTCAAATCGCCTTGGTCCAGTTAATGTGGTTCAGAAGAGGAACCGGATGCCTCAAAGCTTGGATCCTGCATTACAGCAGCCCCATCATCGTCAACATCATCAGCATTCATTGGTTCATCTTCTTCTTCATCCTCATTCACTGTAGGATTTTCTGGAGGTTTTGGCACCGGCAATTCTTGACAGTGAGGCTCAGGCCTCATGGCAGATGGTAAATTTGGGTAATTTACAATGTGTTTTGATTCTGAAGTAATGCCTGCAATGTTTGTAAGGCAAAAGTAGCAATCTATCACGTGATCTCTTGGTTCCCTCCAGATCATTGGAACAGCAAAATTCATGTGTTGAATACCCTTTACCCAACCTGTTAGGAGTCTGACACAGGTAATACAGCAGACGTGAGGCGCCCAATTTTTGTCCTGGTCACCAACTTGACATCCAAAGTACAGCTTATAACATTCTTAAAAGTAACCTGTCGCGTCCACCCGTCCAGGCGGTAGCCTGGGAGCGGGTGGGCTCGCCTATCTTTCTCTCAACTATTACTTCTGTCCAAGATGGCTGCCGAGGAGGGCTGCTGGGTAATGTAGTTTTAGAGCAAGGAGTGTGACCACACGGTAATTAGGCAAAACAGAGAATTTATTTCGGGATTTCCCCTCCGCATTGAATTCATGACCCCAACTGAAATTGGATAATTCTCCAATAATGCAAATAAAGAATGTGAAAACAGGCTTAACACAAAAATACAGGAATGTCCTTTTAAATATTAGCTCTTAGCTTCCAGCGAGGAACAAGCTTCTAAAGCTCAATCTGTTGTTCAGATTAGCTTCTTGCTTTTCACTTTCAAAAGAGCTTTTCACTTTACACAAGTTATGCAGGCAAACACTTGGCAGTATTTCAACTACCAGCAGGTTTCCTTTCTTTAAGCAATGTGCAGCACAAGTCCTTAATTACTTTCATGAAACAATCCTTCACATAGGTAATGAATTAGCACATATTCAGATTCTTGGCCATGCAAAAAGAACACTGCATTTCCTCTACATCAGAATCATTAGGGTTTTCAAACAAATCTATTTCCATCTCATTCATAGACTCGCTGTGACTATCTTCCTTATCCTGTATATCAGGAGACTGGCTATTCTCCTTCCTTATCAGCTCATTTAGTTTTAACAGCAGCTGTTCCCTGTGGTCTCCAGCCACGGGCTCTTGCAATGGAGTTTCTCTCCCTTTCAACAGGCTAGCAATCTCTTTCAGAGTTGAGGCTTGGCAGTCACTGGCATATATTCTATGCTTATTAAACGTTTGCCTTTCAGGGTTCAGGGGAACACAACGTTTAGCACTGTCTTTTAATTCTTTAACTATTCCTTCAGCTTGGCTTTTGGTAGGAATTAAAGATAAGACATTTCCATTACCTTCAAGGCTTAAGGACTGTTCTAATCTGTTTCCCCACCTGGAAACATGTCTTTGTCCTAGATACTGTTGCCTGCTCTGGGTTCCAGACACCCTCTGCTTCTCATTCACCCTTGCATTGTTGGGATATCTTGGCTTAGGGATAGCTTTGCTCCTTCAGCTGCTATCTGTGACTGTAATCATGGCCTGCCTGCAGTTTGCACGATGAAGAAAAAGAAAATGTCCTGTGGGCTATCTAAGAAAGTATATGCTACAAGAGAGCTTTGCGGCCTGCTGCAGTCTGGAGGCCTTGCTTTGAGTAGAAGTACACAGAGTCAGGCTCAAAGAAATAATTAGCAGAAACATACTTTCAGCCTTGAAGAAAAGAAAATGTCATTTAGCACCATGAGATGAAAGACCATAAACAGGCCAAAGGAATGCAGGAAAGATTTGCTCCACAGCTCAGATAAGAAACACAATTAAGCAAAGACCAGAAGACCTTGGGAGCACCAGCTGTAGAGAGGGCAGCCCTAAGGCATAATTGGCATTATTCATGGGAGGGGGCCTCAGAGAAGGAGTTCTAGCAGAGTTTTCTTTCTTTGCAAGTAACTCTGACTTTCTGAGGATGACATCAGAACTTCTAGAAGTTCTGTGACAGAGAATATCTATATAAGGGGATGGCACCATAACTCAGTGGGCAGTCTGCTCCCCAATTCCGGTAAGGGAAGTGGACTGTCCACCACCTTTCTCAGACAGAGACTTTTGCTCAAAGCAGTTGCTGTTTGTTTGTTTTGGTACCCAAATAAAAAGCATTGTATTCGAGCAATTTGTAGTCTGAGTAATTTGTTGCTAATTGGTAATTGGTGATATCTAAAAGAAAACTCCGAGGGAGCCGCTTTCGCCCTCAGCAGTCCTTGGGTGAACTCCTGCCCAATCAGGGCAGTGGGAGCATCCAAAGCAGCCACCCCGCTCTGCATTTAAGCGGCGTCCCTACTGGGCGGGCCCGCGCCTGAGGGCCTCGCCAGAGGGCCCTTTGGCGTGGCCCTTAGGCAGAGGCCGGTAGGCGCAAAGGAAAACCTCGGCCTGGCCCTGCACTTGGGGAAACGTCCTAGAACACAAACAAAAACAAGGCACTTTCAGCCACACCCGGCTCGAGCTCCCCTGAACGGGTCTGAGCTCGCCTGCACCAGTTACCATCATCAACGCATCCATCAAGTACCGCTGAACGCCGAAGTGACAACGCCAGACAACAAGAGCTCCCTTTAACTCAGGTTGAGCACGTCAACTCCTGTTACCAACGCCTGTTCACCCGACCAGGTAAACGCTTCTCTACGGATCTATATACACAGCATTACCACACTAACTGCAAACATAACTATAGCCACTGAGACTCACTCATAAGCTGTCGCTCTGTCACAAGGATCACTTACTCAATCTGAACCACTACTCTATCACTGCAACCCTACCTATGTATTAGGGCATTACCCATGCATTAGAGCATTAGCAACATTTTATTCTAAACATTGTGTGTACTGAATACTTTGAAACCTTTTAGCCGCTATATAGTGCATACAAATGTCTCAGAGTGTATACAAATGTTTCATAGTGTGGCAAATGCTTCATAGTGTAACAGTGTATGTACCAGCTATATTGTCTAAGGTTACTCGTACCTAGCCTATACCAGAAAGTTTGTAACATTCTATAAGATTGGATTTGAACCTGGTCCTCTCGCATCATGGCCCTCATCGCCTATATCATTGCTCTCTGCTTTTGCCTAACACTAACCACACATGCTTACGTACCACACTTACCACACCACCAGACAATTCTATGGCAACCAATACTTATTCATAGCCCAATACTGATACCGATAGTCCCCCTGCTATACACTAATTACCTTGCTCAGGATAAAACAATCTCCAAACCAGACCTGAAAACAATAACTAAGATCCCAGGCAAACCACATAATAAGCGCGACTCCAAGCTAAAAAGAAAACACAGGAAGCCGACAGCCACAGCTAATAAAAGCAAACACCAGCAACCATGCCAAATATCACAATCCCCTATCACGATCTGCCTCATCAACGCCAGATCTATTAGAAATAAAACCCACATCATCCACAACATCATGTCTGACAACAAACCTGATATCCTCTGCATCACCGAAACATGGCTCACAGACACTGACCCAGCAATAGTAAACCAACTAACTAAACCTGACTATACAGTATTCAACTGCCCACGACCTAACAGGAGAGGTGGAGGAGTCCTAATCCTTGCCAGAGCCTCCCTTCTTTTAACAAACACGTCCCTAGCTGCATCCGAGGGCATTGATATACTCAAGATTGAGAATAAAACGATAACAATCTGCTTAATCTACAGACCCCCCTCATCCCACCATGATACCCTGGCCACTGCACTAGAAATTATCTCAAGCTCTGCAGTCAAAAAACAGTGAATTATCCTGGGAGACCTGAACCTGCCTTCCATACCCCCTATACAGGCCGATACGTTCCTTGAAGCCATGAACCAGCTCGGATATATTCAAATTATTCAGGAAGCCACTCATAACAAAGGCAACACCCTAGATATGGTGTTCATATCATCCAACACGCAACTAAATGGAATGCGAAAACCTAAAACTCAAGTAACACAGGTCCCCTGGTCGGACCACTACCTAATCGAACTTGAAATCCACCTACCATCCATAAAGGAAAAATCTCAAGCCAACCCAAAAATACCTCACCAAAGGAAGTTCCGGAAGTTCAACAGTGAAACACTGATAACATCTATATCCTCACGCTTTGAATACACTCTCACGGACCTAGATAAGCTGGTGGACATATGGAACTCAGGGATCGAAGCAGCAGCAAGTCCAAACTGGAAAGCCGCAAACACAACAAGAACAAGAACTGAACCATGGTACTCCCCTACTCTATGCAGAATGAAAAAGGAACTACGCAAGCTAGAGAAAAAATGGAGGAAAACACAAACCGAGGAATGCAAGCGATTATACCTAACTCTCCTCATGGAATACAAATATGAGGTCAACCTGGCAAAAAAGAATCACCGCACTAACCTACTCAATAAAGCTATTAATAGACCCAGAGAGCTATTTGAGCTCGTCAAATCTCTCACCAAAACCTCCCAGGACACCGACTGTACCGACGAAATAAAGGCCCAGACACTGGCAGACCATTACGCCAAGAAACTTCACCCACAAGTCCCCACAATCATCGATCAAAGCATGTCTTTAGCCCTCGCCCCTCAAGAAACCGGCACCGTCTCGCAGGCGGAAACTGTAGCAGAATGGAATACCTTCCAGCAATTAGGTGAACAACAGATCATAAACATCATAACCAATTTAAAACCCACCACCTCTCCTCTTGACCCATGCCCAGCGGCTTGGTTAAAAGCAACTAAGAAAGATATCGCAAAACCTATCTCCCACATTGTTAACCAGTCACTCCAACAAGGTACAATGCCGACTTATCTCAAGAGATCACTTATAAGGCCCATCTTAAAGAACAAAACACTCAACAAAAGTGATCCTGCGTCTTATCGACCGATCTCGAGCATATCATTCCTAGCTAAAACAATCGAAAAGGCAGTTCAGCAGCAGCTGCAAGATCACATTGACAATAGAAAAGCCTTAGATATGCATCAATACGGGTTTCGTCAGCACCACGGAGTAGAAACCCTACTGCTAGCACTCCTTGACAACCTCCTCAGGGGTCTCGAGAACAAAAATGATATGTTTATACTGATATTTATCGACATCTCAGCTGCATTTGATACAGTACATCACGGCACCCTCTTAAACCGTCTAGCATCCATAGGTATAACAGGGACCCCTCTAAAGTGGTTTGCATCATACATATCCAATAGGATGCAACAAGTCCAATTCAACGACGATAAAGCCGATGCCTTCCCCCAGACCCAGGGGATCCCCCAAGGGTCCGCCTTATCATCGCTCCTATTCAACCTGTATATAAAACCAATCTGCGAGATCTTTCAGAAGTGCAACATCAATTACCACATCTATGCCGACGATGTAATGCTGTACATGCGCCTTGACATAACACAACTGGATTTCACTCCACTGGAAGAATGCCTTGACATGCTACAAACGTGGCTTCAACAAAACAACATGTCAATAAATCACAAGAAAACAGAGGTCATGTTTATCTCCAAGAAAACCAATTTCATCCCACCCACCACAGTCACCCTCAACAAAAACATATATCATACGAAACATGCAATAAAGTATTTAGGGGTCCTACTAGACAGCAACCTTAAGATGGATAAACACCTCCGAACAATTAACCGAGCCATTTTTTACAAATTGAAAGTTCTTCAACCACTTCGCAATATCCTCGAGAAATCTGACTTCAGGACTGTTGCACAAGCGCTAATCATTCCTCACCTAGACTACTGCAACGCCATTCTACAAGGGCTTCCGAAGAACACCCTAAATATCTTGCAAATGGCTCAAAATGTTGCAGCGAGAGTCATCATGGAAAAAAGCGTCACAGATCACATAACACCAGTGCTAATGGAACTGCATTGGCTCCCGGTAGCCGCCCGCATCATCTTCAAACTACTCATAACAACGTTTAAGCTCATTCACAACATTGCACCCTCCTACCTCGACAACCTAATCACTATGCAACCGCACAACAGGAACAGAAGAACCATAAATCTCAACACTCTCTGTGTTCCAATCAGCATAAGATCTGTCAAAGCAGAAACAAGCAATAGAGCATTCACATACACAGCGCCAATCCACTGGAACCAACTCCCACACGAGTTACGACTGACAAATGACTTGAGTGAATTCAGAAGGAAACTCAAAACCCACCTATTTCAGGCTCACTACAACCCGACCCAAGTGTGACACCTTACCTCAACGAGTTCTCTTTTGCCTACCATGATGGCTTTCGGAATACACTCAGCATATGGATTACCAGTATGTAATCTTGTATATATGTATATTTTACGCCCCTCCCACGCACCTACAATCAAATGTATTTTTAGATTTGTGAACCCCAATTCAATGTACAAAGTATCTAATCACTATTTCCTGTGTTATGTAAATCATTGCACAATCAAAATGTGTATATTAAAAATCACTGTATTGTACGATACATTATGATTCTGTAAAGTAAACCGCTGCTGATCGTAGGAAGCAGCGGTATACAAATGTTTACTAAATAAATAAATAAAATAAATAAAAACATTTGTTGTGGGATACAGGGCCCCACAATTGGTGCCGAACCCTACTGGGTGCCGCATCTCACTTCTAAATTGAGTGTAGCCACTCCTAACCTTTTTCTAAATTGCCCAAGGATTCTTCTGACTACGCTTTTGGCTGCATTCTTGTTGGAAAGGCTCCCTCCTTTTTTAAAAGACAACAGGGGATGTGAATTCCTTCTCATTAGGAGAAGAGGCTACCTCCTGTTCTTAACATTAAAAAAAAGAAAGAAAAAAAAATAGAACAGGGGAAGAGTTTCCTTCTGCTGGCCTAGAAGACGTGATTCCCTCCTGCCAGTTCAGGAGAAGTGCATGCGGTCCCTGTGTGACGCAGTGACATCTGAATCCCCTAGGAAGACTCCGCTTGTGAGTATTTGTTTCCGGTCTACCCCATCAATGACTTAAGACTTGCCAGTGGGTGAGTAGTGACTTTATGCTTTTATGTTATCACTGTTCTGCTATTGTGCTGCTATGTAACTGATTAGGGTGTTCTGTAAATATTAGGGAAAGTAAGTTTTTTTTGCCCAGGATTGCTTGGTGTATACGTGAGACTGTACGCCCAATTGGAGTGTGCACGCCCAATTGGAGCGAAGCGCCTGTGTGTCCTTATCCACGTTTCCGTATCTCCGCGAGGGGAATGGCTGGGTTTGGACGAAGCGTAAGAACTGTGTGTTTGTTTGAGTGCTGGATTTTTTTAAATAACTTCGCTCCTCTGCAGATAAAGAGGTTGTCTGTAAAACGCGAAGTTACCAGCGAATTTACCAGCTCCTCTGCAAATAAAGAGGTTCGATTTATATGTATATCGGTAAAAAGTGAAGTTATTAACAGGATCTTGCCTGTAATTAAAGTGTCCCCAAACAGTGAAAAACACCAGGTCTACAAAATATAGGAAGAGGGACAGTGCAGGAGAATAACAGATTGTTATAAATAAAAAAAGAGGAAAACTCCTTATCTGGGATGCTCACAGACCAGAGACGGCAACAATTAGATCAATTGAAAAGAACTAGTCTAGTTACATAACACTGTACACATCAATTGTAATTATGGAGTTCTGAACTTCGAGGTTTGTTCCTTGAACATTGCGGGTCACCTGGCCAGTGCCTAGCTGTGTTGAATGAATAACTGCCTCTACAGGAGATGAAGTTCAGAACTCTTTTCGGTGAAGTATAATTCCTCTGTAATTAGCTTTCTAAGTATCTTTTTAACTGATTGCAATGCAATGCAGTATGAATGAATGGGAAGATCTCCCATGCTTTGATGTCTTTAACTAAACAGTGTCGTTTGTGTGTGCCGTGACAAAGGTTAAGAAACATTGAGTGTTTTATAGGAAGGATGGAAGTTAGTAACCTAACTGGAGAAAAACGAAACAAAACCAAATTGAATTGCTTGCTATGTTAAGTCCAGTAAGTTTTGGAAGAAAGTAAATGATACAACTACATTCAAACAAGTGAATTATGTAATTAAAACAATATTACCAGATCTGATTATTGTCTCGTGGTAATATCATATATATATATATATTCCATAAAATTATTAGAAATAGAAGACCATTAACAGCTGTGATAACTGCAGTGATTCAAAAGTTCCTTTGCTTTTTAAAAGCAGTATCTACCAGTACTGCCGTTTCCCCTTCTGAAAGTGCCTGGTTTAGCTCTGCATAACACTCGCACAATTTATGTTTTCTTAATTGGCTTTTCTGGTCCCTGGAATTGACCGTCCTAGAAGTTCTTTACTAAATCTGAGCAAAGCAGACCAGGAAGATGTAAAATTAAGGAAACTGCTTTTGTTTTTCCTTTAACCTTCAAAGTAGAGGTTAAGAACCTTGAAGGACAATGTGGCATTCTGAGTTGGTTGTTACCAGATTGCAACCTGAGAATGATTTAAATCCTGAGTGAATAAGACATTAATCGTGTTTGGATTTTATCTTTGATATATATTTGGTTCTCACTGCGTGTGCTATTGAAATAAAAAACAAATTTTTGTAAACTAAAGAGGGGATATATTGTGCACCTCATGGAGGACATAATTATTGTTCATAAATTATAGAAACAACAAAACAGAGCTGCAACTATGCTTATTTAGGATTTAATATTCTCAAACAACGTTTTGTTTTATTTTAACCCTTAGTGTTTACGACTGCTCTGTTTTCCTTCAGCTGCATGGTAATTTACGGCTGCTTTGAAAGTCAGGATTATTTGGCTAAGATAACTCCAAGGCTGGCTTCAAGGCGCTGAGTAATTTGTCTTAAAAAAAAAAAATAATAATAATAACTTCTTTGGTTTCAAATCAGCTTAACACCAGTCACTGGTAAGGTTTTAATTTAAGTGAGAAAAAGTTCATCTTGCAGAGTGTTTGCATTCCAGATATTCACCAACCTTTTCATGAAAAACGTATAAGTCATTTGAATGCATGTTTACCCGAACTGTAAGATTTAAGGTAATTACTTTAAATTGTTAAACTCTGTACTGATGACTAATGAATAGCCCAGTTAGCTACACCGACTTTTACAATATTGGTTTTTAAGATAGATTCATCTGTTTTTCTGTGTCTCCAGAAAAAAGGGTACTTTGTTTTTGAAAGTCTTTTAAATTTTGTTTGTAATTTATGTAGAATAGTATAAACAGTATTGTGTGTTCTCTCCTTCTGCTCTCTCTTTGGAGAATGGCAAGTGTCTGCTGTATTATATTTTAATGTAATCATGTATTGTCGAATATCAGGGTTTCACTGCTGTTGTACTTAATCCTTATCTTTGATATTAGGCATTTTTATCTCTCGTTTTTCTTCCTTCCAACTCCATACATTTTGTTTTTATGCCTGGAAGCTAGTGCAGCAGTCTCTATTTCTGTTTTTGTTCTAAGCCATGCTTAAGGCTTACCTCTTTAAGGCTGTTTTTGAATAAGTGATTCCCACATTGTCTATTTGATATGGCTAATTACACTAGAGAGGTTAGACCAGAGCCTCTCTGATTTACTTTGCAGGGCTTCGGATCCTGTTCCAGGAGGTTGCTGATCGTGTGGTGACTACATAGTTTGTACCTAGCTCATTATTGTCAACTTGTTTTCATAGGGACTACTGTTAATAGCAAGAAACTGTGTTTGTGCATCCTGGGACTGCTCTACTTTCTCAGGACTGCTGCTTCCCCGTTTTGCTGCCTGCTTGAGTGATACCGACACTTGGACTCATGTCAGTCATTTGAAGGTTTCTCCAACTGTCACCTCTGTTTTATCTACTTCCTTCGTGTATGAACTGTTGTTGACCAAGATGTTTGCTGCCAAACCTGCTCCTTGGGGCACCATTTGTTTCCTCCTTGCTGTCTCCATCATGTTTCTACTACTTATTGAGTTCCTTCATCCTGATGGACAATTAGCTTTACTTCTGCATGTTCACAATACAACCCACATCTCCAAAGAAGTTCTCAATCAAACCCCTGCCTTGAACTGAACTCTTATCAGGACATTCTACTGAACCTTTGATTCCCTTGTGTTCTCCATTGCTATTATTCTTTAGTGCTGTTTGGATTTTCTCCTTTCTAATCAGATAAGTATGATGTTTTCTTTATTCTTTTGCCCTGCTCTGCTCATTTTATATGATTGGGACTGCTCCCTGTTCACAATGTATTGTCGCTTCCCCGCTCTGGTCACACTATGGGTCAAACCCCCCCTGTACCGCAGTCATTATGACTTTTTCTCCTTTTTGGGTGAGTTACGGGGAATTTTAATTTTCATGCTGATGTTTATTGCTTGTATTCTTATTATGTGTTGTGCACTTCCTCTCCTGATTGCATTTGGATGTACATTGATTTAGTCTTCTGCTAAAAAACCCTGCATATTGTATCTAGGGACCAGTGTGAGCTGCTGCCTCTTAGATGATCCCTCTCTGTCCCAAATGGTCCATGCCCCTTAGCGGGATTACTTTCACTTCCCTCAGCGAAAAGAAAAAGAAAAAATTGGGGAATGTTGGGATATCTTGGCTTAGGGATAGTTTTGCTCCTTCAGCTGCTATCTGTGACTGTAATCATGGCCTGCCTGCAGTTTGCACGATGAAGAAAAAGAAAATGTCCTGTGGGCTATCTAAGAAAGTATATGCTACAAGAGAGCTTTGCGGCCTCCTGCAGTCTGGAGGCCTTGCTTTGAGTAGAAGTACACAGAGTCAGGCTCAGAGAAATAATTAGCAGAAAACATACTTTCAGCCTTGAAGAAAAGAAAATGTCATTTAGCACCATGAGATGAAAGACCATAAACAGGCCAAAGGAATGCAGGAAAGATATGCTCCACAGCTCAGATAAGAAACGCAATTAAGCAAAGACCAGAAGACCTTGGGAGCACCAGCTGTAGAGAGGGCAACCCTAAGGCATAATTGGCATTATTCATTGGAGGGGGCCTCAGAGAAGGTGTTCTAGCAGAGTTTTCTTTCTTTGCAAGTAACTCTGACTTTCTGAGGATGACATCAGAACTTCTAGAAGTTTGTGATAAGGAAGCTTATCATAGTTCAAGAAGGAGCTATAATAGAGGTGAATTGGCTCTGAACAAGCAACCTGTCTTTGCTGGTAGAAATAATAAAACAGAATGTTTTCATAAAAGACTACCAGTCCCAGAATGCACCAGGTTTCAAACAGCCACTAGAAGAGCTGAAGTGGGGAAACGTGTGTTCAATCAGGAGAGCTATGAGGTAATCCCCAATCACTCATCTCCAAGGGCAGGGCTTGATTCAGCACAGCTGAGCTGTGCTAGGGTGGAGTATCCCTCTAAACAAGTTAAAAGTAAAACAGATTCTACACAGAATCAGTTGGAGACGCAGACGGAGTTGGAGTTGATGAGGAACCCAGAGCTCAAGGACAGAGAGAGCAAGAAACAACGTGGAAGAAAGAAGAGAAAAACATCTTGGAGGTCTAAAGAAAGCGTAGTTACTCACCTGTAACAGGTGTTCTCCAGGAGCAGCAGGAATCAGTCCTCACATATGGGTGACGTCGGCGCCAACGGAGCCCTCGCGGAGCAATTTTCCCCAGCTTTCACAGAAAGCCTTTGGGAATTGCAGCGCGCATGCGCGGTCGCCTTCCCGCCCAAGGGTGCCATCTTAGCCAGTCTGATGACATAGCTAAAAGACAGCATAAAAATTGGCAAAAAAACTTAAGCAGATGATTGCAACTCCACGGGGAGGAGGGAGGGTTGTGAGGACTGATTCCTGCTGCTCCTGGAGAACACCTGTTACAGGTGAGTAACTACGCTTTCTCCAGGACCAAGCAGGAAGTCAGTCCTCACATATGGGACTCCCAAGCTTAAGGCTACCGGAGACCCTAAGCACAAAAATGAGCTCCCTCTAGCTCAGCAGTACAGAAAGAAGGAATCTTCGCTGAATTATTACCCACCGGTAGCCCCCATCCGGGATGGAGGGTAGGAGTTGCTCAAACCTCGAAGAGATTTCGGAGGACTGCCTGTCCGAAAGCACTGTCCCTGCGGGACTCCCTCTCGAGACAGTAATGGACCGCAAAAGTCTGGCTCGAAGACCAAGTAGCGGCCCGGCAGATGTCTGCCAGCGGAACAGAGCGGAGGTAAGCCACTGACGTAGCCTTCGCCCGAACACAATGAGCCGTGACTCGACTTTCTAAGGAGAGTCAGGCTGCCCCATAAGCCCAAGCGATACAGTCAGCAACCCAGATGGACAGGGTACGCTTGGAGACCAGGAGCCCCAATTTATTGGGGTCAAAAGACACAAAAAGCTGAGCAGCTTTACGGTGCTCCCGCGTACGGTCAAGGTAGAAGTTCAATGCCCTTCTACAGTCCAGGGTATGCAGGACTCGTTCAGCTCGGCTGGAGTGAGGCCTGGGAAAGAAGGTTGGAAGTACCACCTCCTGATTGATGTGAAAAGGGGAGACAACTTTTGGAAGAAATTTTGGGTGAGTCCGTAGGACTACCCTATTTTTGTAGAACCGAGTGAATGGAGGATCAGACACGAGGGCCTGCAATTCACTTACGCGTCTAGCGGAAGTGAGGGCTATCAGGAATAAGGTTTTCCACGAAAGAAAACGCAGAGAACAGGTAGCCATCGGTTCAAAAGGCGGACAGGTGATCCGCTGTAAAACCACATTCAGATCCCAGTCAGGTGCTGGCGGGCGCAGAGGTGGTTTTAGTAGAAGGAGACCTCGGAGAAACCGTGCTACAAGAGGGTCGCTGGAAAGAGGTCTGCCGTCCACCGGCACATGGTGAGCTGAAAAAGCACTGAGGTGGACTTTGACGGAGTTGGACTTAAGTCCCAGATTGGAGAGGTAGAGCAGGTACTGCAAGATCACCGATACCGAGCAGGAGAAGGGATCCTGAGACTGCTGTACACACCAAACGGAAAAGCGACGCCATTTAAGGGCGTAGCATTTGCGGGTAGAAGGTCGCCGAGAAGCTAGGACGACCTCTTCCACCTCTGCCGGCAGGAGAAGGGGAGCAAGGACTACCCTTTCAGCCGCCAGGCCATTAGATTGAGCGATCTGAGGTTGGGGTGTAGCAGAGACCCCTGATCCTGTGTTAGGAGATCCGGTTGAAACCCCAGAGGGAACGGATCCTCTACCGCTAATTGCAACAGCAGTGGAAACCAAGGCTGTCTGGGCCAGCGAGGAGCCACCAGGATCATGGACGCTTTGTCCCGGAGAACCTTGAACAGAGTTCGGGAGACTAGCGGGATGGGAGGAAAAGCATAGAGAAGGTTTTCCGACCATGAGAGCAGAAAGGCATCTGCCGCTACCCGAAGGGGATGTGGCTGACGCGAGCAGAAGCGAGGAAGTTGCCGGTTGAGAGGACTGGCAAAGAGATCCATCGTGGGGAGGCCCCACTTCAGAAAGAGTTTCTGGACTACCAAGGGATCCAGACGCCACTCGTGCGGCTGGAGTATCCTGCTGAGTTTGTCCGCCAGGCAATTCTCCTGGCCTGGGAGATAAACTGCTTTGAGAAGAATGCCGTGACTGATGGCCCAAGAGCAGAGCTTTTGAGATTCTCGGCAGAGAAGGAAGGAAGGAGCCCGTGCCGCCCTGCTTGTTCACGTAGAACATGGCAACTTGATTGTCCGTCTGGACAAGGACGGACTGGTGAGAAGTCAGGTGGGAGAAAGCCTTGAGCGCCAGACGAATAGCTCTGAGCTCCAGGAAGTTGATCTGTTGAGCAGATTCCCACGCGGTCCAGAGACCTCGAGTACATGCCCCCTGGCAATGAGCTCCCCAGCCCAGGAGGGAAGCATCGGTCGTCAGCACTTGAGTCGGCTGAGGCGACTGAAAAGGCATTCCGAGCACCAGGTTCGGCCGATGAAGCCACCACTGTAGGGAAGAGGCCAGCGGTCTGGAGAGGCGCACTAAGTCGGCTAGCCCGCCGGTGGCTTGTTGCCACTGCTTGCGAAGGCACCATTGAGCCGGCCGCATATTCAGGCGAGCATTGGGGGTCACGTGGACGGTGGAAGCCATATGGCCGAGTAGTCTCAGGAAGCGCCTGGCGGAGACCAGGGACTGGCTGCGAAAACGGCCGGCTAGGTCCATGAGCCGTTGAGCCCTGTCGAGAGGCAGGAAAGCTCGAGCCTGAGGAGTGTGCAGTCTTGCGCCGATGAACTCGAGATCCTGTGAGGGGAGCAAAGTGGACTTTGCGAAGTTTATGACAAAGCCCAAGTACTGCAGAAGAGTCACCGTGCGGTGTGTGGCATTGGTGACTGCCGGAGGGGACGACGCTCTGATGAGCCAGTCGTCGAGGTACGGAAAGACATAGAGGCCGTGAAGCCTGAGATAGGCCGCCACCACCGCGAGACATTTTGTGAAGACTCGCGGTGCGGAGGACAGGCCAAAGGGCAGTACTCTGTACTGGTAGTGATTTCCGGCCACCACAAACCTTAGGTATTGGCGGTGGCTTGGGTGGATGAGGATGTGCATGTAGGCATCCTTTAGATCCAAGGAGCATAGCCAATCTCCCTGCTGGAGGTAGGGCAGAAGGATTCCAAGGGTAAGCATCTTGAACTTTTCCCGCACAAGGAACTTGTTGAGGTTGCGCAAGTCCAGGATGGGTCTTAGGCCTCCTGTCCTTTTTGGTATTAGGAAATACCTGGAATAAAAGCCTTGACCTCTCAGGTGGTGGGGCACCGGTTCCACAGCCTGGTCCTGAAGAAGACTTGCTAACTCCTGAAGGAGTAAGTCCCTGTGCAGAGGGAGTCGCGGAGGTTCTCCCGGAAAATAAGAGGGAGGGACCTGATGGAAGTGGAGAAGATATCCTTCTCGCACGATTTGAAGCACCCAGGCATCTGAAGTGATGTGGGACCACCTGTGGGCGAAGTGAACCAGCCGGCCTCCGGTGCTGGGAGGGACCAGCTGAGGGGGAGAGGCTATGCTGAGGAAGTCAAAAACCCCCACCCTGCTGAGCAGGGGCTGGTGGTGCAGGCTTGGGGGCTTGCTGCCTACGGGACCCGTTACCCCGTCCCTTGGCCTGCTGACCCTGTTGGGGAGCTGGAGGGGCCTGATATTGGGGGTAGTGTTTATAGGCAGCCGCCTTTCTCGGGTAAAAGGACTTTTTTCCCGAGCCCTTCTTTTTCTGGGAAGGGGCGGAGGTCTTCCTAGAAAGCCTGGTCCTGGTGAGAGTCTCCGTCTCGATTTGTGCAGCCTTTTCAGCCATGGGCTTGCCAAAGAGGTTCTCACCTCTGCAGGGGACATCGACCAACTTGTCCTGCACCCAAGGCTCAAGGTCAGACGACTGAAGCCAAGCCTGTCGGCGGGCACCGATGCCGGCTGCGGCCACACGAGTCGATGCTTCAAAGCCATCATAGGCTGCTCGGGACATGAATTTGGAGCATTCCCGAATACCAGATGTTAAGGCTAGGAACCTCCGCAAAGGTTCCTCGGACAGTCCAGCAGAGAATCCGGCTAGCTCTTTAGCCAGGTCTCTGAGATACATGCCCATGTATAGCTGGTAGGTCTGGACACGACAAGCCAGCATAGAGCCCTGGAAACACTTCTTACCAAGGCCATCCAGGTTACGGGCCTCCCTGCCAGGGGGCACCGAGGAGTGCATTTTCTGGCTCTTAAGCCTATGCATGGCCGATTCCACTACCATGGAATGGTGTGGTAGCTGTGCTTTTTGGAAGCCAGGACTCTTGCGGACTCGATAGATGGAATCGAACAGCTTGCTCAATACCGGCGACGAGGCCGGACTCTCCCACATGCGGAAGAGTAGTCGTTCCAGCATGGGAGGCACCGGTACAGTAAAGTGCTCCCGGGCGGGAGAGTCGTACTGAAGGGCGTCGAGCTCTTCGGCTCGAGGCTCCTCCTCGGGATCCGCCGGGAAGGCCAAAGCCTTGGCCATATCCCTGACGAAGTCCGAGAACCGGGCATCCTCCGGAGGGGACTGTTTCCGAGGTTTGGACTCAGGTGAGTCCGAGGGGACACACCGAGTCCGAAAGGAATCAGGTGACTCCTCCTCTTCAGACTCCCAGACCGACTCCGAGGAGGAATCAGTGGGGTCGGCTCGGGCAGGCGGAGGCGTCGGCCGCCCCGACGCCAAGGGAGTCGGCGGCGACGACCTCGGTCCCGAACGGGAGGCCGAGGGTGACCTCGACCGAGGATCGACTCGAGTTCGCATGGACTCGAGGATCGGCTCGGTCTCCGGGGTCGACTTAGACGTCGACGTCCCGGCGGTCGGGGCAGCGGCGCCAGCGAGGCTAGCGATCAGTGCCCGCTGCTGGTCCATGAAGGCAGATAGTCTGCTCTCCAAGGCCGTCAACCTGAGTCCGACCTCAGGTGACCCAGCAGTCCCCAACTCGGGCCCCGACGGCGTCGGGCCCGACGTCGGACCTCTCGGAGGCGAGTCCAGAAGGACCACAGGACTTACCCGAGCAGGCAACTCCGACTCCAGGCGAGGTCGCTTCGGGAGGTGCTCCTTCTCCAAAGACCCGGGACGGCTGTCGGGGCTATGCGACCTGGCCCTCGCGGAGCCAGGAGCGTCCACCGACGCCGCCCTCGCGGGTTTTGTCTTCCGTCGATGGTCTCCGGAGGGAGAACCCCTGTCGGAGGAGCTTCGGCGATGTTCAGAGCTGGAGCCTCTGGATGCCGAGGCCTCCGACGAGGTCCGGGTACGGCTGGGGTCAGCGAAGATTCTATCCCGCTGATGCCGCCGACTCCTCAACGTTTTGGAGGACATTTTGCCACAGGCTCCACAGATCATTTCTTCATGATCCGGGCCCAGGCAGCGGAGGCAATTATCGTGTGTGTCAGTGAGTGACATATTTCTGTCACACTGACCACACCGCTTGAAACCACTGGCAGCCATCGGGGGAAAAAGGGCCCCTGCAAGGTCAAAGGACCGGGCTGCCAGTGAAAAACCGAAAACGAAACTGACCAAAAATCAGAAAAACCAAAAAATAAGGGAAGGACTCGCAACGGCGTCGCGAGTCCGGGCAGGAAAACGACCGGCGTTGAACCGAATTGAAAAATGAGTAAAACTCACGAAAATCAACTTTTTTAGCGGGGACACGACGGGTACGTCTGTAGGGCTCTGCGGAAAAAAGAAGACTGGCTAAGATGGCACCCTTGGGCGGGAAGGCGACCGCGCATGCGCGCTGCAATTCCCAAAGGCTTTCTGTGAAAGCTGGGGAAAATTGCTCCTCGAGGGCTCCGTCGGCGCCGACGTCACCCATATGTGAGGACTGACTTCCTGCTTGGTCCTGGAGAAGGAGCCCATAGCAGTACGTGTGTTGGGAGTCATTCCAGAGGCAAGCATACTCCATTGGACTTGAAGAAGCCAGAGGAGTGGGGTTACAGAGCCAGGAATCCCCGGACGGCACCTGTGAGGGAGACGGCTGCATTTGGAAGGGGCCCTAAGACCAGTGCAAGAAGGTATGTGAAGAGAGACCCAGTGTCCAGGGATCTTGATTGGAAGGCTGGACATAAAATCTGGACTACTTATTGGCCAGGATATCTGGAGAGGAAACCTAACAGTAAAGGAAGCTCAGGTATGAACACTGATCTATGCCCTAGCTCTTCACTTGGAAGACAGCAGGGAAACAAGTATTGTCCTGAGAGCGCTCCATTAAGGAATTCCCCTGAGTCAGACCATGAGATTGATTCTATGATAGTTGAAGAAGAAGGAGATATTTTAAATGATCAGAGTGATTACATGGATTGCTCTCTGTCTAGGCTGCTGTGGTAAAATACTTTCACAAATACAACAACCATCAAAAAGAAATAAAACTTGTTCTTTTATCTACCCAGAAAGGTTTACAAGAAAGCTTTAGGGTAGGATTTGAGCCACGTATAGAAAGTAAACCAGCCAAGGGGTTTGCAGCTGGTTAATTGTTGGCAATTAAGCATTGCACAGTTGCACGTGAGCTCTGAAAGGAAACTACTGTTTGTGTATGAAAATACAAAGAAAGTTATCCTTGAAAAGAACAGTTTTTGATTACTTTTTGGGTTTTGTTTTTTTTGCTTTTGGAGCACTGCTAAAAGGTATTAGCAGGAGCCCTCAGAAAGACCTTTCTGTTCCCATCAAGGTCTTTATTGTTTGATTGATTGCTTAAGAAGTTCAGTTGTTGATCATGATTTGTTTTTCCTAAGTATAATACTGAAAGCAAGTATCCTTTTGTGCTACCAAGTAAATCTGTGTGGGAGAAATAACCCCATAAATAAAATATATTTTCTTTGCTTACACTTGAGCAACACAACTCATTTATTTTGTGAACGGCTGATTCTGGTATGAATGGACTACATTCCCCACAATCCTTTGCAAGTCATAATAGTATTTGCCTTTGCAAGACTTGGACATTCTCACCCAGCGCCCCCGTTTACAGTTGGCGTAGTTGGCAGGATTTGAACCTGCGCGGGGATTTACATGATATAAGGATTACAACTGAAATCTGAAGAAAAAAAAGAAAGTTCAAGTTAAAAGCTGGAAAAAAGGATTTTCCCTTAACAACACTTTGGAGAAAAGAGGTGGCTGATCCAGGTGGCTGTCCCAGGAGGAAAAGACCCTGTGTGAGCTGGATTCATCACTGGCATAAGGTAATAAGTACCTGGGCATGTCTAGTGGTGGATGGGAGTAAGGCACAGGGGTAATTGAAAAAAAAAATTATTAGGAGAAAAACACCTGTTTGGAAGGTGCTGCTCTGTGTTTTTTTTTCTTTTGTTTTTCTTGCAGGGATTCAAGATGGATCCGAGGGAAATGGCCAGCTGGATGGCAGCCCAGTTTAGCAGGCAACAGGAGCTAGCGCAGAAGGCTCAGGACACTGCTATGAAAGCATTAATGGACCAGCAGAAGCCAGTGCTTGATCTGGTGGAAGCCTTAGTTGCTCTGCATAAACAAAGTGGACCGGATGCAAGACCAGCAGTAATAACTGGTATACCACATGTGGACAATGTGGGACTCAATCAGGGAATTGGGGCATTTAGTTTTGGGAAGCTAACTCCAGATGATAATGTTGATGATTTCCTTGAATCTTTTGAGAGAGTGGCACAAGCATTAGCATGGCCAGAGACCCAGTGGGCAGTAAGGCTGGCAGCCTCATTAACTGGGGAGGCGCTTGCAGCTTATAGAGCAATGCCAGCAGCTCAGGCTTTTAATTATAAAGATGTAAAGGCTGCTATTAGAGATCGCCTAGGGTTGTCTATTTCAGAGTATAGGCGAATGTTTAGAGCTACTGCATTAAGAGTGGGTGAAACACCCAGGGCTCTGAGTCAGAGAATCAGAGGATTGGCTGTAAAATGGTTGGAGCCTGAGGGAAAGACTGTGGAAATGTTATTAGACATTATTATGCTTGAACAATTTATGCCTGCTGTGCCTAAAGATTTGCACACTTTCCTTATACAGCAAAATTGCCAGAATCTTGGAGAGGCAACCATGCTAGCAGAGAGATTCTTGGAAGCCACGCAGGCTTGCCATAGAATGGGTGGCCCTCTGAAGGTTGGTGCTGAGGCAAGCTGTGCTGTATCAGAAAAGAAAATGGTTAAAAATGTTTCTGAAAATAATTGTACTGTGCCAGCCCAGATTACACAGTGGAGTAAAAAGAAATGTTTCAAATGTGGTAAATGGGGACATTTGGAAAGGGGATGCCAGATACACACTTGCTTGATGGGTGTTGATTTAAAACAGCCCAAAGAAGGATTCCTTTTGATGGTTGATGTGCAGGGAATTACCACAAATGCTCTGTTAGACTCTGGGGCAGACCAGAGTATGTTGTCAAAGAGGCTTTGGAAGAGGATAGAGGCCCAAGAAGGATTTGTGCCTAGAACCCCTGAAAGCCAAGTTCACATCAGATGCATTCATGGTGCTGCAACATCATATCCCACCTATAGGCTAATGGTTAAGTGCCTGGGGGAACAAGAGGAAGTTCTTTTAGCAGTGGTGCCTAGGCTTCCATTTGATTTGGCTCTAGGAAGAGACTGGCCAAGATTTAAGCAGGGTCTAGTGAAAGGACTAGGAAAGAAGGAGGGAGAAGGAATGATGGTAATAGCTCCCGGGCCTTTGTTTGGAAGTCCTCAGACCCCAGCTAAAAAGATGGTTAAGCGTCCAGAAGACCAAACTACCCAGAATCAGACATTTGTCTTGAAGTACCATAGGGTCACAGAGAAGGCCCAAGCTCCTAAGCGGGCAACCCCTCAAGCTGCTGGGTTTGACCTGTGCAGTATAGAAAATGTGACTGTACCAAGCCAAGGGAGAGCCCTGGTTGACACTGGACTCCAAGTTGAAATACCCATTGGATGCTATGGACGAGTAGCCCCAAGGTCCGGATTAGCCCTTAAGTATTTCATCGATGTGGGAGCGGGAGTGATTGATCCCGATTACAGGGGCAATCTTAAAGTTCTGTTATTTAATTTTGGACAGAACGATTACCATGTGAAGACGGGAGACAGAATCGCTCAGTTGATATGTGAGAGACTGGGTTTCCCACCTGTGGAGGAGGTCACATCCCTGTCAAATTCTGAGCGTGGAACCAAGGGCTTTGGTTCTACTGAAGACAAAGGGGTTAAAAGCCTAGCTGCCACCTGTGCCCGAGAAAGGGAGGTGAATGAAGAGGAGGATTTGGGACCCCAGGTATCTGATTGTAAAGAAAAGTCAGAGCCCCAAATAGGTGAGGACCTGACAGTGGTACAACAGGAAGAAATAAGGAAATTGCTTAAAGAATTCCCAGATGTTTTGACTCCCATACCTGGGGAGACACATTTGGTTGCCCATGAGATAATAACTCCACCTGGGAAATTAATTCGTCAAAGGCCATATCGCTTGCCTGAAGCAAAGAGACAGGAAGTAGTGGCACAAGTCCAGGAAATGTTGGACATGGGAGTTATAGAGGAGTCGAAGAGTCCCTGGAATAGCCCCATAGTCCTGGTGCCAAAGCCTGATGGCTCTTTAAGATTCTGTATTGACTTCCGGCAGGTAAACGCAATATCAGTTTTTGATGCATATCCAATGCCAAGAATTGAAGAGCTGTTGGACCAGCTTGGACAAGCTCAATATTTAACCACCCTTGATATGACAAAAGGCTATTGGCAAATTCCTCTAACCAGGGAGTCGAAGCCGAAGACTGCGTTCAGCACCCCCGTTGGCCTTTTCCAGTTCAAAAGGATGCCTTTCGGACTGCATGGAGCGGCAGCTACCTGCCAAAGGTTAGTGGATCAGGTACTTCGACCCCACCAAAATTATGCCTTTGCCTATATGGATGATGTTATAATCCATAGTAACACTTGGGCGGAACATCTAAAGAGGATCAGGGCAGTTTTATGCTCCATGAAGCAAGCGGGAATCACTTTGAACCCAAAGAAGTGTGCCTTTGCTAATAGGGAGGTAAAATACCTAGGCCACCTGGTGGGAAGAGGGAAAATTAAACCTCTAATGAGCAAGGTGGATGGCATCAGGAATTTTCCCCCTCCAACAACAAACAACTAACTGAGAAGTTTCTTGGGACTTATTGGATACTACCGCAGATTTATACCACAATTTGCAGAGAAAAGTGCAATTTTCACTGATATGCTGCGGAAGAATTGCCCAAACCAGCTAAAATGAACTCCTGAAGCTGAAAAAGCATTTTCAGTCCTAAAAGGGAAGTTGTGTACAGGACCAGTACTGAAAGGGGTGGATTTCAGGAAACCCTTCCTGGTTCAAACAGATGCATCGGATGTAGGGCTAGGAGCTGTTTTATCCCAATGTCATGAAGGGGAGGAGCATCCTGTGATGTACCTGAGCAGGAAATTGTCACCGGCTGAACAAAAGTATTCCACAATAGAAAAAGAATGTTTAGCTATAAAGTGGTCAGTGGAGGCATTAAGGTTTTACCTTACAGGGAGGAAGTTCCAATTGGTCACAGACCATGCCCCACTTAAGTGGTTGCAACATATGAAGAACCACAATGCCAGGTTGACACGCTGGTACATGGCCTTACAGGCATTTGATTTTCAAGTGGAACATCGTGCTGGGAAGTTACACAAAAATGCGGATGCCCTTTCCCGTATTACGGACTGTAAAGAGGAAGTTTCACCAGTTGCACCAGTCCGTAATAACTTAAGCAGGGGGGTATGTGATAAGGAAGCTTATCATAGTTCAGGAAGGAGCTATAATAGAGGTGAATTGGCTCTGAACAAGCAACCTGTCTTTGCTGGTAGAAATAATAAAACAGAATGTTTTCATAAAAGTATACAAAATGTAAATAGTTCCGACAGTTTAATGCACTGTTACTCTGTATAAAGTTAGAAATCTCTGTTCCATGTAAAATAGTATCTATTATCTGTATAAAGTTAAAAATCTCTGTTCCATGTAATGTATACAGCAGTATACAAATGTTTACTTGTTCCATGTAAACCGCCCCTGATCTCTGGAAGGGGCGGTACAGAAGAAATAGATAAATAAATAAAAATAAATAAATAAATAAATAAATAAAAGACTACCAGTCCCAGAATGCACCAGGTTTCAAACAGCCACTAGAAGAGCTGAAGTGGGGAAACGTGTGTTCAATCAGGAGAGCTATGAGGTAATCCCCAATCACTCATCTCCAAGGGCAGGGCTTGATTCAGCACAGCTGAGCTGTGCTAGGGTGGAGTATCCCTCTAAACAAGTTAAAAGTAAAACAGATTCTACACAGAATCAGTTGGAGACGCAGACGGAGTTGGAGTTGATGAGGAACCCAGAGCTCAAGGACAGAGAGAGCAAGAAACAACGTGGAAGAAAGAAGAGAAAAACATCTTAGAGGTCTAAAGAAGGAGCCCATGGCAGTACGTGTGTTGGGAGTCATTCCAGAGGCAAGCATACTCCATTGGACTTGAGGAAGCCAGAGGAGTGGGGTTACAGAGCCAGGAATCCCCGGACGGCACCTGTGAGGGAGACGGCTGCATTTGGAAGGGGCCCTAAGACCAGTGCAAGAAGGTATGTGAAGAGAGACCCAGTGTCCAGGGATCTTGTTTGGAAGGCTGGACATAAAATCTGGACTACTTATTGGCCAGGATATCTGGAGAGGAAACCTAACAGTAAAGGAAGCTCAGGTATGAACACTGATCTATGCCCTAGCTCTTCACTTGGAAGACAGCAGGGAAACAAGTATTGTCCTGAGAGTGCTCCATTAAGGAATTCCCCTGAGTCAGACCATGAGATTGATTCTATGATAGTTGAAGAAGAAGGAGATATTTTAAATGATCAGAGTGATTACATGGATTGCTCTCTGTCTAGGCTGCTGTGGTAAAATACTTTCACAAATACAACAACCATCAAAAAGAAATATAACTTGTTCTTTTATCTACCCAGAAAAGCTTACAAGAAAGCTTTAGGGTAGGATTTGAACCACGTATAGAAAGTAAACCAGCCAAGGGGTTTGCAGCTGGTTAATTGTTGGCAATTAAGCATTGCACAGTTGCACGTGAGCTCTGAAAGGGAACTACTGTTTGTGTGTGAAAATACAAAGAAAGTTATCCTTGAAAAGAACAGTTTTTGATTACTTTTTGGGTTTTGTTTTTTTTGCTTTTGGAGCACTGCTAAAAGGTATTAGCAGGAGCCCTCAGAAAGACCTTTCTGTTCCCATCAAGGTCTTTATTGTTTGATTGATTGCTTAAGAAGTTCAGTTGTTGATCATGATTTGTTTTTCCTAAGTATAATACTGAAAGCAAGTATCCTTTTGTGCTACCAAGTAAATCTGTGTGGGAGAAATAACCCCATAAATAAAATATATTTTCTTTGCTTACACTTGAGCAACACAACTCATTTATTTTGTGAACGGCTGATTCTGGTATGAATGGACTACATTCCCCACAATCCTTTGCAAGTCATAATAGTATTTGCCTTTGCAAGACTGTGGACATTCTCACCCAGCGCCCCCGTTTACAAGTTCTGTGACAGAGAATATCTATATAAGGGGACGGCGCCATAACTCAGTGGGCAGTCTGCTCCCCAATTCCGGTAAGGGAAGTAGACTGTCCACCACCTTTCTCAGACAGAGACTTTTGCTCAAAGCAGTTGCTGTTTGTTTGTTTTGGTACCCGAATAAAAAGCATTGTATTCGAGCAATTTGTAGTCTGAGTAATTTGTTGCTAATTGGTAATTGGTGATATCTAAAAGAAAACATTTATTGTGGGATACAGGGCCCCACAGCATGTGGATCAGCCAGGTTTCTTCCTGAAGTTCCCTTTTCCACTGAAACTAAAGTACCTGCTTCGGGACCCAGCAAGTTTCTGACTTCAAGCTTGTCCTCTTCAGAACCAGCTTCCCTTGCTTGAACTGCATCAACTGCCTCTGGAACTCCACGAACTCTAAGAACTGCCTGCCCTCTTCTTCTAAAACTGAAGCACTTTTAAATTGCTGCCTTTCAGGCACCACACCCTTCTTCCTACTCACGTGCACCTCATCAGTGCTCAACCTAGCCCTGATGTCACTAGGTGGGTGGGGCTTAGTGCTCGGTATACTCTGCCTTGGAGGCTTGTGGTTTCTATAGGAACTGCTTTTCTCTCCAGATTTAAAGGGACAGGGCTCATTTTCCTCCCATTCCATTTCCTCTGCACAGCTCTCCTTACCACACATTCCCCCCCTTAAGATATTACGGGCTGGGGTGGGATTCACATCAAAGCACGTAATTCTCGCTGAAGACTCATTATCCTTCACTTCACTGGTGAGCCTGGACAATGCGTCTGCGTTCTGATGGAGCTTGCCAGCTCTATGCTCTATCCTGAAGTCATATGCTTGGAGTGCCATGTACCATCTTGTCAGTCTGGCATTGTGGTCTTTCATCTGGCCAAGCCACTTCAATGGGGCGTGATCTGTCATTAATCTTCTGCCTGCCAAATAAAATTTTAGCGATTCCACAGCCCACTTTACGGCCAGGCACTCTCTCTCAATTGTAGAATAATTCTTCTCAGCCGGGGACAGCTTCCGACTAAGAAAAAGTACCGGATGCTCGCCGCCATCGTACTTCTGGGAGAGCACCGCTCCCAGCCCCGTCTCAGAGGCGTCTGTCTGCAGAATAAACGGCAGACCAAAGTCCACCCCACGCAACACTGGGGCTGCGCACAGCTCTTCCTTCAGCGTCTCAAAAGCTGTGTCCGCTTCCCTAGTCCATCTCAGCTGATTGGGCATATTTTTCTTCAGCATGTCGGATAACGGTGCGCTCTTTTCCGCGAAATGCGCTATAAATCGCCGGTAATAGCCTACCAGGCCAAGAAAACTGCGCATCTGCTTCTTGCTGGTGGGCTTAGGAAAAGCTTTTACGCTTTCAACTTTATTCAATAGGGGCTTCACTACTCCATGACCAACCAGGTGTCCGAGGTATTTAACCTCCTGGCTGCCGAAAAGACACTTGGCCGGATTCAGTGTCAGGCCCGCACTTCTCATTGCCTGCAACACCGCTCGAACCCGGAACAAATGTTGATCCCATCTGACACTGTGAATGACAATGTCGTCCATATACGCCATAGCGTATTCCTGATGGGGACGAAGCACCAGGTCTATGAGGCGTTGGCACATAGCCGCCGCTCCGTGTAGGCCGAATGGCATTCGCCGGAACTGGAATAGGCCTACTGGCGTACTGAAGGCGGTCTTCTGGCGTGATTCCCTGGTCAGGGGAATCTGCCAGTAGCCTTTTGTCATGTCGAGTGTCGTCAGATATCGAGCTTGTCCCAATCGATCTAGGAGTTCCTCAATCCGAGGCATAGGGTACGTATCAAACTTTGAAATTGCATTTACCCTCCTGAAATCGATACAGAATCTAAGAGACCCGTCCGGCTTGGGAACCAGCACTATCGGGCTGTTCCATGGGCTCTTAGACTCCTCAATCACTCCTAGATTGAGCATCTCTCTCACTTGCTCTACTACTTCCTGCCTCTTGGCTTCTGGCAGTCGGTACGGACGCTGTCGTACCACTTCCCCTGGTGGTGTCAGGATTTCATGTGCAACGAGCCTAGTCTCTCCGGGCACCGGCGTCAGGACATCAGAAAAATCCCTAATCAGGCGTTGTAATTCCTGTTTCTGGGTCCACGAGAGGCCTTCTCCCATCCCTGGCTCAGGACTCTTCCGGCAATCACTCAGCTGGGGACCTAGGTCATCATCCACCTTCTCTTCCACCGTCACTGCCAGTCCCTGCAGGTCGGTATATCCTGTAGAACCGAACCCCTGGGTTCCACGTGTCGTCTCTGAAATTATAGATACCTCCTCAAGAGGTGGGAACCCAATCCTCTCGCAGATGATCTGGACTATACGATCACCCACACACACTGGAAAGTCCTCCGATCCAAAATTGAATAGGAGAATCTTAACTGCACCTCTGTAGTCTGGATCGATTACCCCGGCTCCGATATCAATAAAATGTTTTACTGCCAGTCCAGATCGAGGTGCGATATGCCCGTAGCAGCCAATAGGTACTTCTATCTGCAGAGCTGTGTTGATCAACGCTTTGCCATGCTTAGGGACGATCACATCCTTGGCGCTGTATAAATCAAATCCAGCAGTTTGCGAGGTGGCTCTCTTCGGTGCTCGTGCTTCCGGACTCATCTTGCAGTACCGTAGTACAAATACGGACTTCTTATTGGGCTCCTCCCTAGGTAACTGTGGGGTAGACTTTGAAACCTTCCCAAACAACGGATTAGGGACTACTACTGGTTGCACTGGCTTCGGACTGGGCATCTTAGGTGGGATACTCTTGACCACCATCCCGTCCTTTTTATCCAATCGCTCTTGCATACCCTTCTGGAACTGAGGCCAGTCTCTCCCTAGCACTACTTCCTGGGGTAAACGAGGTACTACGGCCACAGGTATCCCTTTCTCGACACCTAGTCCTTTTACTAGGACATGATAAAGGGGATAGGTGGACGCGGTTCCGTGTACGCACTTGATTTTAACTGTGCCATTGGGTAAACGGGGTGTCTCCCTACCTGTTCCAGAGGTTCTTAGACACCATGGACTGGTTAGAACCTGAATCCAACAATGCCTTTGCTGCTACCCCTTGCACAGTGACTGCCAATAGAAAACCCTCTGGCTTTCCCTGAATCATCCAATACCAAAGCGGTTCTCACTCTACAGTCACGCTGTAGGTGCTTCTCACTCCCACATTTAAAACATGCTTTCCTAACATTTTTCTTTCTCCCATCTGGCAGGAAAACATCCTTACCAACATGTTTTGGCTTCAGTTCGCTTTCTGACATTGCATAAGGGTCTTTTGCAAAAGCGACGCTCCTCTCTTGAGCGCCTCTATCTGCCTCGAGAAATCTCTCAGCGAGCGTAATGGCCTCTTGAGTATTTTTGCACCCTTGCAAGATCAGGAAGGAACGAATCTTTTCCGGAATGGATGTCATAAACTGCTCCAAAATAATCACATCAATTATCGTTTCTAAGGTTTTGCCCTCTGGCTCCAGCCATTTGGTAGCCAGACTCCTTAGTCGGTGGAACAACGCTCTCGGTGTTTCACCAGCAGCTGGTTTGGCATGCCGAAACCTCTGGTGATATACTGAGGGTGTTAGACCTAGCCTCTCTTTTATGGCACGTTTTACCTCAATATAATCATTGGCGATAGCCTCTGGCACCGCTTGGTAGGCGGCTAACGCCTTGCCCGTAAGCAATAACGCCAAGCGCACTGCCCATTGTCCTCTTGGCCAACCAGCCAGTTGAGCCACACGCTCAAACGCTTCTAGAAAGTCATCAAGGTTGTCATTGTCCCTCAATTGGCCAAACCTTAATGTTTCCTTGGACCACGGCCCAAAGATACTGGACAAACCCAGTCCTGATGACTCCGTAGATGGTGGATTAGGCTCTGATGTCTTCTGGGAGTCTTTCATCCACGCCTCCATTAAGTCGACCAACGGCTTCTGCTGTGCTTCCAGCCTTGCAGCAGCCCACTCCTGGATTTCCAGAGACAGATCCTTTTGCCTCTCAAACTGGTTCGCAATCCATGATAGGACCTCTTTTACTTCTAGCGACATTTTTGCTCTGCAACGAGAAAAAGAGAAAAGAGACGACCCAAGTGCGATACCAACAAATGGTGCACTACTCTTTTGTCCCCCGTCTCTGCACCCCTCCCAGTACCAGTATCCTAGCCAGCCCAGTTAGATACCCTTTACCTGGTACTGGTGTGCTTCACGCTCAGCTCCAAAGTTGGGTCTCTGCGGGACCTTCAGTCTCCGTCACGGATTCACTCAACTTCCCACAAAGTTTTTTCTATAGACTTGGAATGTTCTGTCAGTTCACGATTCTGGCGCATGCATAGCCGAGGTCCAAAAATCCGTAGCAACTACGCCACTCTGTCGCGTCCACCCATCCAGGCGGTAGCCTGGGAGCAGGTGGGCTCGCCTGTCTTACTCTCTACTATTACTTCTGTCCAAGATGGCTGCCTAGGAGGGCTGCTGGGTAATGTAGTTTTAGAGCAAGGAGTGTGACCACACGGTAATTAGGCAAAACAGAGAATTTATTTCGGGATTTTCCCTCCGCATTGAATTCATGACCCCAACTGAAATTGGATAATTCTCCAATAATGCAAACAAAGAATGTGAAAACAGGCTTAACACAAAAATACAGGAATGTCCTTTTGAATATCAGCTCTTAGCTTCCAGCGAGGAACAAGCTTCTAAAGCTCAATCTGTTGTTCAGATTAGCTTCTTGCTTTTCACTTTCAAAAGAGCTTTTCACTTTACACAAGTTATGCAGGCAAACACTTGGCAGTATTTCAACTACCAGCAGGTTTCCTTTCTTTAAGCAATGTGCAGCACAAGTCCTTACTTTCTTTCATGAAACAGTCCTTCACATAGGTAATGAATTAGCACATATTCAGATTCTTGGCCATGCAAAAAGAACACTGCATTTCCTCTACATCAGAATCATTAGGGTTTTCAAACAAATCTATTTCCATCTCATTCATAGATTCGCTGTGACTATCTTCCTTATCCTGTATATCAGAAGACTGGCTATTCTCCTTCCTTATCAGCTCATTTAGTTTTAACAGCAGCTGTTCCCTGTGGTCTCCAGCCACGGGCTCTTGCAGTGGAGTTTCTCTCCCTTTCAACAGGCTAGCAATCTCTTTCAGAGTTGAGGCTTGGCAGTCACTGGCATATATTCTATGCTTATTAAACGTTTGCCTTTCAGGGTTCAGGGGAACACAACGTTTAGCACTGTCTTTTAATTCTTTAACTATTCCTTCAGCTTGGCTTTCGGTAGGAATTAAAGATAAGACATTTCCATTACCTTCAAGGCTTAAGGGCTGCTTTAATCTGTTTCCCCACCTGGAAACACGTCTTTGTCCTAGATACTGTTGCCTGCTCTGGGTTCCAGACACCCTCTGCTTCTCATTCACCCTTGCATGTGGATCAGCCAGGTTTCTTCCTGAAGTTCCCTTTTCCACTGAAACTAAAGTACCTGCTTCGGGACCCAGCAAGTTTCTGACTTCAAGCTTGTCCTCTTCAGAACCAGCTTCCCTTGCTTGAACTGCATCAACTGCCTCTGGAACTCCACGAACTCTAAGAACTGCCTGCCCTCTTCTTCTAAAACTGAAGCACTTTTAAATTGCTGCCTTTCAGGCACCACATCCTTCTTCCTACTCACGTGCACCTCATCAGTGCTCAACCTAGCCCTGATGTCACTAGGTGGGCGGGGCTTAGTGCTCGGTATACTCTGCCTTGGAGGCTTGTGGTTTCTATAGATACTACACCTCATCTCCGAAAGCACCAACCCTTCGAAGGAACAAATTATCCTAGGAGACTTCAACCTCCCATCACTCCAGGAAAAACAAGCAGAAACCTTCCTCAACGCCATGACGGCAATGGACCTGACACAAATCATACAAGAACCAACACACGAAAAAGGAAACACACTTGACCTCATATTTCTAAACTCCCAAACCGCCTCCTCATACAGAAGACCAACAATCTCACCAGTACCATGGTCAGACCACTACATCATCAACATATCCCACACCTATCAACTCAAAAATAACAGAGAAGACGAACACCACGCAAGGAGATTCAAAGCATTCAGCAAGGAAGACTTCCTAACGCAAACCCTGCCTAACCTACACACAAATTCCAACAACCTTGATGACCTGATCCACAACTGGAATACCACAATCTCCTCAGCAGCCAGCACAACTAGAAACAAAACCAATATCAGACCCATCTCCTCAAAAGCCCGATGGTTCACCCCCAGCCTCCGAAACCTGAAGACCTGACTTAGAAGAACCGAAAGGAAATGGTGAAAAACCAAAAGCAAAAAAGACAAAACAAAATACCTTTACGAACTCAATGCATACCACTCAGAAACTGACAACGCCAAAAAAACCTACCACACCAAAATCATCACAACAGCCATAAACAAACCTCGAGAGCTCTTCCAAATTGTCAAAAAACTAACAAGGACACCCAGTAACTCCGACCAGCTGCCAGATATCCCCCCTGACCTTCTAGCCCGACAATACAGCTTCAGCAACCGCAAAGCTCACGTCACTATGCTGAAACAACTAAGACAAATTCATGCCCCATCCTGAACAGAGACTGGAATACATTCGACACAACCTCAAAAGAAGAAATATCTTCCACCATCTCCTGCTTGAACACCACCACCTCCCCGCTGGAGCCCTGCCCCACCGACTGGATAAAGAAAACCAAAGAAGACCTGAGCGCACCATAACCCACATCGTAAATGAATCCTTTACCCAAGGACACATGCCAGACGCCCTCAAGACCACAATCATTCGACCAACCCTAAAAAAGCACAACCTAGATCCCCTAGACCCCACCTCCTACAGACCAGTAGCGAGCCTCCCACTCACCGCAAAGATAATCGAGAAGATAGTCCAACGTCAGCTTCAAGAACACCTGGACGTCAACAACATACTGGACCCGCAGCAACACGGATTCCGACCATTACATGGAGTCGAGACCCTCATGACCACACTGATGAACACCCTCATCATAGGAACCCAAGAGAAACACTCCGGGTACATCCTGATCTTCCTGGATATATCAGCGGCCTTTGACACCATCTCCCATAACACCCTCATCCACAGACTCCAAACAATTGGGATCAAAGACACTGTACTCCAATGGTTCAGGTCCTATCTAACCAACCGACAGCAACTGATCTGCACCAAAACCTCCACCTCACCCCCCTTCCAGCAACATCAAGGAGTACCTCAAGGATCCACATTATCAGCCATGCTTTTCAACATCTACCTCCGCCCACTCTGTTCAGTCATACGCACCCACAACGTCAACTTCCACATATACGCCGATGACATAATGCTCTACGCCCCAATTACAACCACAGACCCAACAAACGACCAGCTATCAGCCTGCTTCACCGACGTATCCAACTGGCTACAAGAGAACAACTTATCCATTAACATAAAGAAGACCGAAGCTCTTATAGTGGCAAAAGACCCAGACTTCAAACCACCCACTCACCTCACCATGGGAACCACCCAAATCCAAATACAACCACACATAAGATACCTTGGCATTATCATTGACCAAGCCCTAACCCTTAAGCAGCAAATCAACAAGACCACTGGAACTGTATTCCACAAAGCAAAAACGGCACAACGTCTCCGACCTCTCCTCGAACCGCAGGACTTCAGGACAGTAATGCAGGCTCTGACACTCCCTCATCTGGACTACTGCAACATAATCTACCATGGACTACCTGCCACACAAATCAATCCCCTCCGAACTGCCCTAAACACCACGGCGAGAATAATTCACAAGACAAAGAAACGGGACCACATCACACCAATTCTGAGAGACCTTCATATTCTCCCCATCGAAGCAAGAATCAAGTACAAAGCTCTTCTACTCACCCACAAATCCATCCACCAAACACAAGGCACCCCACTCCGCACCCTACTGCCTCGTCCAACCCACAACAGAACAACCAGACAATCCTCCAACAGCTCCATTGCCGTCCCCCACAAAAGAACCAAGGCAACACAACGGACCTGCAACAGAGACTTTGAACTCTATGCCCCATCCCTCTGGAACTCCCTGCCAAACCACATCAGGAACAACGATGATCTCCCATCATTCAAAAAGCAGCTAAAAACTGTCCTATTCCAAGAACATCTCTGAATAGGAACCCCCCCTGTTTCTCTTCAAGAACTTCAGACCAGTAACTGTGCTACCCTGTCAGTCTCTATGTTCATCCCAAAATCATCAATGTTGAGCCCCCGGTGATGGCCCCCCCCTCTATTGATCCCCCCCCCTCCCTGTTCTGTGTCCCACCGCTTTGACCTGGGGAAAAGCGGGATATAAATGCAGTTAAATAAATAAATAAAATAAATATAGGAACTGCTTTTCTCTCCAGATTTAAAGGGACAGGGCTCATTTTCCTCCCATTCCATTTCCTCTGCACAGCTCTCCTTACCACAAACCTCACCGCAAATGTAGCAAAATGAATCCGGACTATTAACACACTTTTGATGCATTGTTAAACAACTACAAGCGATAACCGTAATATTTATTAACCAACTGCTGTTTATGAAATAGATTAACGTAAACTCACATCCATTCAGATTCTGTTTTTTTCAAACAATACAAACCACAATCGCTGATGGCGACAGAAAGCATACCAATACATGACTCAATGTTTTCTGCTTGTATCAGCCAGACCAGTAGGGCAAGGGCCAGGTTAATTAATTATATTATAACTACATGACTCAGCATTTTTGGTTGTGGCTGACAACATACAATAATAATTATGATGGAATTTTTCATATTCAAACTTTGTTTACTGAAAAAAACCTGTAATGGCTAATTTACAGTAATGTACACACTTTACTAGATGATATATCCTGAAGTATGGGTGACAGAAAAATTCTGATACCACATTTGTAAACAATGGGAAAAATTACATATGAAACATGTCAGAGCAGGTCTGTGAAAAAAACTGTGTTGACCAGTATAGGGGAGAGTCGTCAGTCGCCTAAGAGCGCATCATTCAGAAAAATGTATCCTTGAAGAATACTACCAAAAAAATGAAGTTAGCGTGCATCAGCAGAGAGGTTCCAATAAAGACAAAGGTAGCCCAAATGCCCTTGAGTACAGAGCAGACAGAGCTGAAAGATTCCAAATTGCCCCTGCCTACAAATAACCAGATAAATATGAATAAAATACAGTCTCTAAAATGCTTGTATGCAAATGCTAGAAGTCTAAAAAATAAGATGGGAGAGGTAGACTATATAGCACTAAATAAGAAGTTAGATATGATTGGTATCTCAGAGACATGGTGGAAGGAGGACAACCAGTGGGACACTGTGATACCTGGGTACAAACTATATCGTAATGATAGAGCCGATCAAATTGGTGGAGGGGTTACGCTCTATGTTAGAGGGGGCATTGAGTCACAAAGGATTAAAGTTTTGCAGAAAACAAAATTTGCTGTAGAATCTCTATGGATTGAAATTCCATGTAAAAAGGGGAAGGCAATGGCAGTGGGGTTGTACTATTCACCGCCTGGCCAGAATGAACAAATGGATGATGAAATGCTCATAGAAATCAGGGAAACTAACAAAAGTTACAGAATAGTAATGATAATGGGTGATTTCAATTACCCTGTATTGACTGGGTCAGTGTCACGGTAGGACATGCTAGGGAGATAGTTTCTAGATGAAATAAATGAATGCTTCTTGGAGCAGCTGGTTCATGAACCGACCAGAGGGGAAGCCATTGTGGACTTAGTCCTTAGTGAAACACCAGATCTGATGCAAGAGATAAGGGTGTTGGGGCCATTTGGCAATAGTGATCATAGCATGATCGCGTTTGATTTAATTAATGGAGGAGGGATGGTAAGGAAATCCACAGTACTACCTTTTAACTTTCAAATGGGAGACTATGATAAAATGAGGAAAATAGTTAAGAAAAAACTAAAAGGAGCAGTTGCAATGGTTAAAGACTTACATCAGGCTTGGCTGTTGTTGAAAAATACTATCTTGGAAGCCCAGACCAGCTGTATTCCACGCTTTAAGAAAAGTGGAAGGAAGTCCAAAGAACTGCCAGCATGGTTTAATGGTGAGGTCAGAGAGACTGTTGTTGCCAAAAAAGCATCTTTTAGGAAATGGAAAAAAGAGCCAAATGACAAAAATGGGAAACAGCACAAGCACTGGCAAGTTAAATGCAAGGCATTGATAAGGCAAGCAAAGAGAGAATTTGAGAAAAAACTTTCCATGGAAGCAAAAATGCGTAATAAAGACTTTTTCAAGTACATACATAGCATAAAATCTGTGAGAGAGTCAGTTGGACCATTAGATGATAGAGGGGTAAAAGGAGCAGTATGAGGGGACCAGACAATAGCGGAGAGACTGAATGAATTCTTTCCTTCGGTCTTTACTGAGGACAATGTAGGGATGTTACCCATGACTGAAGTGGTATTTAAAGGTGATACTGCGGAAGAATTGAAAGAAATATCGATACACTGAGAAGATGTATTACAACAATTTGATAAACTGAAGAGTAGCAAATCACCTGGACCGGTGTTGAAAGAACTGAAATATGAGACTGCAGACCTGCTATTAGTAATCTGTGAACTATCGTTAAAATCATCTGTAATACCTGAAGATTGGAGGATGGCCAATGTAACGCCAATTTTGAAAAAGGGCTCCAAGGGTGATCGGGAAACTACAGACCAGTGAGCCTGATGACAGTACTGGGAAAAATGGTAGAAACCATCATAAAGAACAAAATTACTGAACATGTAGATGTTGTTGTTGTTGTTAAGTGCCGTCGAGTCGGAGTCGACTCATGGCGACCCTCTGGATAGCTATCCTAAATAGTGTTCGGTCTTCAGTCAGGCGGCTTATTGTTGACAGACTGGTACCCGTAGATAGTAGATAGTCATGTAGATAGTCATGGCTTAATGGGAGACAGCCAACATGGCTTTAGACAAGGAAGATCTTGTCTTACTAATCCTGTTATGTTTTTTTTGAAGATGTGAATAAACAGATAAACAAAGGTGAGTCGGTTGATATAGTGTATCTGGACTTTCAGAAAGCCTTCGACAAGGTCCCTCATCAGAGACTTTTGGCAAAACTAAAGAGTCATGGGATAGGAGGCAGTGTACTATTGTGGATCAGGAACGGGTTATAAGATAGAAACCAGAGGGTAGGACTAAATGGCTAATTTTCCCAGTGGAAAAAGGTGAATAGTGGAGTACCCCAGGGATCTGTGCTGGATCCGCTGCTTTTTGACATATTCATAAATGACCTGTAAAAGGGAATAACGAGTGAGGTTATCAAATTTGCAGATGACACAAAACTACTTAAAGTTGTTAAAACCCAAGAGGATTGTGGAAAATAAATTGCATCTTGATAAACTGGAAGACTGGGCATCCAAAAGGCAGAAGAAATTTAATGTGGACAAGTGCAAAGTTATGCACCTAGGTAAGGACAACCCAAACTATGGTTACACAATGCAAGGTTCCACGTTGGGAACCACCACCCAGGAAAAAGATTCAGGCGTCATCGTGGATAACATGTTAAAACCCTCCTCCCAGTGTGATGCGGCAGCCAAGAGCTCAAATAGATGCTAGGTATCATAAGGAAAGGAATGGAAAATAAAACAAAGGATATTATAATTCCTCTGTATCGTTCCATGGGGGGATGGAAAGATACTTCTATGAAGAGAGGCTAAAAAGGTTAGGGCTCTTCAACCTGGAAAAGAGACAACTGAAGGGAGATATGATAGAGGTCTATAAATTAATGAATGTAATGGAACAGGTAAACATAGATCGATTGTTTACTTCATCAGAATATAAAAAGACTAGGGGACATGCAATGAAGCTACAGGGTAACCTATTTATGACTAATAAGAGAAAATATTTTTTCACGCAATGTGTAATCAAACTCTGGAATTTGTTACTAGAGGATGTAATAAAAGCTGTTAGTGTAGCTGGGTTTAAAAAAAGGTTTGGACAAGTTCCTAGAGGAAAGGTCCATATACCATTATTAAAAGGGACCCGGGATATCACTTCTTGACCCAATGCAAGCACTGAGGAACCTGTGTCTTTTGGGGAGACTGCTAGGTACTTATGACCTAGATTGGCCACTGTTGGAAACGGGATACTGGGCTTGATGGACCTTGGTCTGATCCAGTATGGCATATCTTATGTTCTTATGCACTTTATCAAGTCTCTCGGAGACTGCAGCAACCTCTGTCTCTAGGCCCTCTGCATGCTGCTCCAGCTCCTCTACACATTCACCTAGGTTGACCACGTCCTGGCTCACCTCTGTAATTAGCTGCCTCAGCTCCGAAACCAGCCCACTAAAGTCCTCTTTTAACTCACTGCGCAACTTGCTCAATAGGCGCTCCAGCATCACTGAAGTCAATGGCATCTCACAGTCCTGCTGCTCGACATCACTGCCCACCTCTCAGCAGACATCTGCCCCCAAGCGTAGGCCGTGATCGCCATCCACACATGGCACTTTAGCAACAAACTTGCTGCTCATCTGTAAGAGAGTTTTAATGTCAGACACCTGAGATTTTGCTGACATCTTACAACAAGCTGAGCTTCACACACCACCCAGTAACTCAAACGGAGTGTTAACAGAGTTGGAAAAGCAATTTATGGGGCTATGTTTGCTGTCACTATCAGGGCTCACAGATTATGCTGGCCTGATATCACTTCTTCCTCCTACCCAGAGTTTTTCTAAAAGACTCACTGCTTCCTTGAGGGGTCAGGATACCCCATGGATAACCCCTTGTGATCTGATGCTCATGGCCTATGGGGTCCAGTTCATTGAGACTGTAGGCCATGTCTGGCTTACCCACATATGGGGAAGTTGCAGGTTAAACATCCTGTGATTGTTACCCAGTGTTCCAGAGAAGAATTGTTAATTGGCAATGAACTTTTAAAAAGATTATGCTTCATCTTGGACTATGTCCAAAAAGTGATCTGAACACCAGTCAAACACCCCATTCCTTGTTCTACAGAATGAAAGGACACTTCTATCAGAATTCATTTTTGTTACCCATGACTGAAGTGGTATTTAAAGGTGAGAATTGAAGGAAATATTGATACATCGGGAAGATGTATTACAACTATTAGATAAACTGAAGAGTAGCAAATCACCTGGGCCAGATGATATCCATCCAAGGGTGTTGAAAGAACTGAAATATGAGATTGCAGACCTGCTATTAGTAATCTGTGAACTATCATTAAAATCATCTGTAATACCTGAAGATTGGAGGATGGTGAACATAATGCCAATTTTTAAAAAGGGTTCCAGGGGTGATCCGGGAAACTACCGACCGGTGAGCCCGACGTCAGTACCAGGAAAAATGGTAGAAACCATCATAAAGAACAAAATTGCTGAACATGTAGGTAGTCATGGCTTAATGGGAGACAGCCAACATGGCTGTAGACAAGGAAGATCTTGTCTTACTAATCCGTTATGTTTTTTTGAAGGTGTGAATAAACAGGTAGACAAAGGTGAGTCGGTTGATATAGTGTATTTGGACTTTCAGAAAGCCTTTGACAAGGTCCCTCATCAGAGACTTTTGGCAAAACTAGAGTCATGGGATAGGAGGCAGTGTACTATTGTGGATTAGGAACTGGTTGAAGGATAGAAAGCAGAGGGTAGGGCTAAATGGCCAATTTTCCCAATGGAGAAAGGTGAATAGTTGTGTACCCGAGGGATCTGTGCTGGGTCTGCTGCTTTTTAACATATTCATAAATGACCTGGAAAAGGAAATAACGAGTGAGGTTATCAAATTTTCAGATGACACAAAACTATTTAAAGTTGTTAAAACCCAAGAGGATTGTGGAAAATTGCAAGAGGATCTTGATAAATTGGAAGACTGGGCATCTAAATGGCAGATGAAATTTAAGGTGGACAAGTGCAAAGTTATGCACCTAGGGAAGAACAACCCAAACTATGGTTACACGATGCAAGGTTCCACATTAGGAACCACCACCCAGGAAAAAGATTTAGACGTCATTGTGGATAACATGTTAAAACCCTCGGCTCAGTGTGCAGCAGCGGCCAAGAGAGCAAATAGAATGCTAGGTATCATAAGGAAAGGAATGGAAAATAAAACAAAGTATATTATAATGTCTCTATATCGTTCCATGGTGAGACCGCACCTTGAATATTGTGTGCATTTCTGGTCGCCGTATCTTAAAAAGGATATAGCATTATTAGAAAAGATTCAGAGAAGAGCCACCATAATGGTAAAGGGGATGGAAGGATACCCCTATGAAGAAAGGCTAAAAAGTTAGGTCTCTTTAACCTGGAAAAGAGACAGCTGAGGGGAGATATGATAAAAGTCTATAAATTAATGAACGGAGTGGAATGGGTAAGCATAGATAGATTGTTTAAGTTATCAGAATATAGAAAGACTAGGGGACATGCAATGAAGCTACAGGGTAAACTATTTAAGACTAATAAAAGAAAATATTTTTTTCACTCAACATGTAATCAAACTCTGGAATTTGTTACCGGAGGATGTAGTAAAGGCTCTTAGTGTAGCTGGGTTTAAAAAAGGTTTAAACAAGTTCCTGGAGGAAAGGTCCATAAATCATTATTAAGAAGGGACCCAGGATATCAATGCTTGACCCAATACAAGCATTGTGGAACCTCTGTCTTTTGGGGAAACTGCTAGGTACTTGTTACCTAGATTGGCCACTGTTGGAAACAGGATACTGGGCTTGATGGACTTTGGTCTGACCCAGTATGGCATATCTTATGTTCTTATGACCCCATATCCAGGAGATCAAGAACAAAGGGGCTGGGGAAGTAATTAAGATGGCGGCGGGCGTTTACCGGCTGTAAGACGCTCTCGACTGTGCTTGGCGTTTGATCGAGGAATTTCCCCCTTGCGATGAGCGATGGGGCGGCGAAAACGGAAGCAGGTTCCTTTACCTCCTTCGGACCTGCCGGTTTCCTATGGTCAGCGTGTTCTCAGTGACTGCGGCTTTCTGGTTGGTAGCAGAGCATCATCTTCGGCGGGGACGGTAGGAGGAGTATTGCCCCTGAGCATCTCGGGTGTCTGGCTCTCTCCTGAGCAGCGCATCCCTCCACCGCGACCCGGAAGTGTGTCCCTGGCTGTGGTAGCACTGCCTGCAGCGGTGCCGACGAACACTCCTGATCGGCAGAACATGAGAGGAGGTCCGGCTGAGTTGGATGATTCTCCCGGCATGGAGGTGCAGTGAGAAACCAGTGGAGTTGGGAGTCCATCGTTGTTGGAGTCTGTGGCTGTGCCAATTCGTAAGGAGAATCTCCCGGGTATTCCTATATTGGAAAGACCCGCGGTTTTTACCTTGGAATCGCTGTTGGAAGGTTTGGCAGCTTTAAACAACTCCTTGTCTACTGTTTTGGGTTCTGTATGTACTGATTTGGTGGTGATGAAGTCAACGTGTGTAACTCTCTCTACTGTCCATGAAGAGCAAGCAGTGCGGATATCCAGGTTGGAAGATGTGGGTCAGCTTCGGGACTTGGTTACTGCCTAGCTTAAGGACAAATTGGTGTCTATTAAGAAGATGGAGTATTTAGAAAATCAGGCCCATAGATGAAATTTGAGGTTTTTGAATTTCCCCAGGTCTCCTGTGTTGTCACCTGTGGACATGGTGCGGAAGTATTTCGGGGAGGTTTTAAAGATCCCCCCGGAACATTTCCGCCCATGGTTAGGGCCCAATACCTGTCGGTGGGTGTAGGTGCTCAGGTTCCTGATAACTCTCCCATTTCCCCTGGGTTAGGAGATCTTATGGGCTTCCTAGAAAACTCCTTAGAGGTTATTACAGGAAGGGCTACCTTGCTCATTACTATGGCTTTAGAGTCAGATAAATTTTATGTTCTTAAGATGTACTTCAGAAATATTAATGAGGTTTTCCTTGGTTGTAAGGTTACAATATTCCTTGATGTCTCTTGTGGTATGCAGCTGAGAAGGAAGGGTTTTTTGGCCCTTTGTCCCAGGGTTTGGCCCTTGGGGCTACTTTTCAGTTAAAATTTCCTGTAAAGTGTTGTGTTACGTTCAAACAAAAATTGTATCTGTTTTTTGAGCCTAGGCAGCTTCAAGATTTTTTGGAGGCTAGGGAGGAGATTGTAGTTAAAGTTCCTGTGCTTTCTCATTCGGCTGACGCATAAGTCTTCCCACCTTTGTTAAAAATGTCTTATGTTAAGACGTGTTCTTAAATATATTTTCCTGGTACTTCCTGGTTTTTCTTCTATTAATGGTCTAATTGTATTGGGGGGATTATTACTTTTGTTTGAATTATTTGTTTTTGATTGCCCCTGTATTTTCTTTTCATTCAAAATGTTTGAATGTAATAAGAATAATCTATAAATAAAAAATTTAAAAAAAAAGAACAAAGGGGCTGGGAAAGAGGATCAGGAAAACTGTGATGCTGTTGCAATTGAAATTCAGTGGCAAATATTGTTCTCGATTATGACTGCTTGATGATATTCTTGACAAGGCTGAGAAGGACTAAACAAAGGGGATCCCCTGAGGTTCTAGAGGTGACAACACCTTCTCCCATAGGCTCTTGTTTGTCATACTTTTACAGCCTTTACAGTGATCAAGAAGCGACAATTTGAACGGAACAAGGCGAAACAGAATGGTTTAAAGTCAGCAAACGTGTACAAGGCTGTATACTTTCCCCTTACCTGTTCAATTTATATGAAGAACAAATCATCAAAGAAGTTGGACTGTATGAAGACAACCGAGATGTAAAGATTGGTTAGCTATGCTGATTACACCACAATACTGGCTGAAAGTGAGGACAATCTGAAACATTTGCTTCTCAAGATCAAGGAACAAGTCTTAAAATGGGCCTGCACCTTAACATAAGACGACAAAGATCCTGATAACTGGAAAAATCAATAAGTTTGTCATTGATGGAGAAGAAATTGAAATAGTGGACAACTTTAACCTGCTTGGATCAATAATCAATAAAGAAATGAAAAGCAGTCAAGAAATCTGATGACGCATTGCTCTTGGCAGAATGGCTATGAAGGACCTAGACAAGATTCTCAAGAGCAGAGATATCTCTTTCCATACATCAGACTGGGTACCTATGTAGATTTGATGAACAATATCCTTTGGTGTAGGATGGAGGAAGAGCCAGTAGAATTCCGCACATCTATCTTTGAGGTCAGGACAAACTGTTCCTCGGGTTTGTGAAGTGGTAAATGATGAAGTGTCTGAATACCTGAGAGGGTACAGGATTGCATCCTTAAGATCCATGTCGCTCAAGGACAAAGGTTTTGGACAATCTGTTTTTCTTCAATCCTAACTTCCGCTTTGAAGAGCTGAGTCTGACCACTGCTGCCATGCCCTGCATTGTGGTGACAGAACCTACTTCACACCTGCTGGTTAGCAATTTAACACCTGAACAAGCTAACCTCACCAAGGGTGAACCCCAGGGTTCCTGGTAGGAGAGTCCTTTCAAGATGTGGAATTGAATCTCCAAGTCATTGGAGAAACCCCTGACACCTGGGACCTTTGTGAAGGGAGGAGGGGGGGGGGCATCTGAATATGTAAGGACCTCTCTCAAGAGGCCTCCTCATGTTACAGTTTATCTAGCCTTGTGATGTCAAGTCCTCCCAAGTGAAATTGGACAAAGACTACTTGTTTTTATCAAGGAAATTTGGTAAGGCCAAGAATTCCCTAATCCAATAAGGAGGACCACCCTGCATTGTCCAACCCATTGACACAATCACTCTCTAGGAAGAGATAGAGGAAAAGGTTAAGATCCCTCCAAATCAACCCTTCTCAGTGTTTGAGAATGTAGTTAATGAAAAACTTACAGAAGGTGATGCCTGTACCGCTGAGACAGAGAAGGCCCAACCAAAACAATTGCTATACTAGTACAAGGATTTGTTTGCCACTGTTACCTATGACTATGGCCTCATGGACTTCAGGGGAGCAACAGAGCGGCATACAAAGGCTAAAAACAAAGTGAAAAAAGAAATGAAAAGAACACCAATAGGCATAATCAAGACTTTTACATCTTATTCATCTATCTGTCCCACAAGGTGGGATGGCTCTTAAAGCTTCTAAAAGCAGCAGAAAGAAGTTCCCTTGTGAGGTTCTGTTGGTGACATCACCTGCATGTGAGCACTTACCTGTTTTTCCACAGAGAAAGCTTTTGCCTTAACTCCATAAATGACAGAATTGTCTTCACTTCTTCTGATCATAAATCCCCCACCTTTCCTATAACCTCCACCTCCCACTATTTTTAAATAAACTTTATTCTTTTCACAGAAGAAGTTATACAAATTCCAAAGCCTCAACATAATAGCACAACCCCTAGAGGAAATCCCAAGTTACCAGGCAGGGAGAAAAAAAACTGACAAATTCCACCTCCACCCCCACACATATCAAGCACATACCACTTGCCAGGCTTTCTTCACATCTGAAAAAGGCAACACTGACTTTAAAGCTTCCTGCAAATTTGCTGTTTCTGCATCTAACTCATATGCCAGATGCAGGGGGACCATAAGAACATAAGATATGCCATACTGGGTCAGACCAAGGTCCATCAAGCCCAGTATCCTTTTTCCAACAGTGGCTAATCTAGGTCATACGTACCTAGCAGTTTCCCCAAAAGACACAGGTTCTGCAATGCTTGTACTAGGTCAAGCATTGATATCCTGGGTCCCTTCTTAATAATGGTTTATGGACCTTTCCTCCAGGAACTTGTCCAAACCTTTTTTAAACCCAGCTACACTAACAGCCTTTACTACATCCTCCGGTAACAAATTCCAGAGTTTGATTACACGTTGAGTGAAAAAATATTTTCTTTATTAGTCTTAAATCGTTTACCCTGTAGCTTCATTGCACGTCCCCTAGTCTTCCTATATTCTGATAATGTAAACAGTCGATCTACGTTTACCCATTCCACTCCGTTCATTAATTCATAGACTTCTATCATATCTCCCCTCAGCCGTCTCTTTTCCAGGTTAAAGAGCCCTAACCTTTTTAGCCTTTCTTCATAGGAATATCCTTCCATCCCCTTTACCATTTTGGTGGCTCTTCTCTGAACCTTTTCTAATAACACTATATCCTTTTTAAGATACGGCGACCAGAATTGCACACAATATTCAAGGTGCAGTCTCACCATGGAACGGTATAGAGGCATTATAATATCTTTTGTTTTATTTTCCATTCCTTTCCTTATGATACCTAGCATTCTATTTGCTTTCTTGGCTGCCGCTGCACACTGGGCCGAAGGTTTTAACATGTTATCCACAATGACGCCTAAATCTTTTTCCTGGGTGGTGGTTCCTATTGTGGAACCTTGCATTGTGTAACCATAGTTTGGGTTGTTCTTCCCTAGGTGCATAACTTTGCACTTGTCCACATTAAATTTCATCTGCCATTTTGATGCCCAGTCTTCCAATTTATCAAGATCCTCTTGCAATTTTCCACAATCCTTTTGGGTTTTAACAACTTTAAATAGTTTTGTGTCATCTGCAAATTTGATAACCTCACTCGTTATTCCACTTTCCAGGTCATTTATGAATATATGACCACCCTGTACTTCAGCAGGACCTGAGGTACATAAGATGAAGTACCCCTCAAGATGTGTCCCACATATCTGATAAAACAGGCCAAATTATACAGCTGTATTTTGGTGCATGGATTCCATCCTCTTGATACGTTTTAGTGAATCCTCTCAAAGGAAGCCTGAATTTTTTACCTGTCCCTATTAAATTAATATCTCTGAAAATGTAATGTAATAGTAACAAATTTGGCATGGGGAAAACCAGTGAAAAGACATATTGAGTTAGAAAATGGATCAAAGTTGGTGGAGATCTATCTCAATAAAGCCACAGCTGTACATTAACTTGTTTTAATGTACATTAGCTAATGCAAGTCACACCATTCTCACTGAGTTATATTTATTAATTATGCACTCCATGCAAGTTAGTACATAAGAGTCTAAGGGGCTTGTTTACAAAGCCGCGGTAGTGGTTCGCGATCGCGATCGCAGCCGCGGCCCCATTGAAATCAATGGGGCCGCGGCTCCGATTACGATCGCAAACCGCTACCGCGGCTTTGTAAACAAGCCCCTAAGTTTGTACCTGAGGCAATGAGGATGAAGTGACTTACCCAAAATTCCATGAGATATATCAGTGTTAAACACTGAGGGGGGAGGGTCATATTCAAAGTTATTTAGTCAATTAGAAGACCCGGTAAACAGTTAAGCCAGAGTGGAGGAGTGGCCTAGTGGTTGGGGCAAGGTACCTCAGGCCGGGGGTTCAAATACCACTAGAGAACAGCAACCTTGGGCCGGAAGGACTGGGGTTTCTAGTCCCAAATGTGCTCCTTGTGGTCCTTGGACAAGTCACTTAACTCTCCATTGCCCATGTTCCCTGTAAAAATAGTTCTCTCCAAGTTATAATGCCCTGTTCAATGTAATTTGTTTGTTCAATGTAAACTGCCTTGATATCATGAAAGGCGGTATATAAGAAATGTTAAATAAAATAAAAATGTTCAGCAAGATATTCAGTAGCACTAAAGTGTCTGGTGCCACTGAATATCCCCTCCTACCCAAATTGACCATTTAGGGGACTATTCTGGCCCACGAATAAGGATTCTGGACATGCAATGTAGATGTGCACAGGGCGTTGACGTACAAGTACATATTCTGTAACCACGAAGACGTGAGGATACAGCTGTTCTGGATGTAGAACCCTGTACTTCCAAAAGAGGGGCGGGAACGGGATGTTTCTGCCGATGTTGATGTCCAAGTCGTATTCTGACCGCAGGCATGTACGTTTGAATGTAGGAGCGTACATGTCCACAATAGACCACCAGAAACATGGAATAATGACAGGAGACAGGCCAATGCCAGTGTAATGCATGTAATCAAGTGGAGCCAGAGGTGATAAAGAAACACAGTGCCCACCCCATGTATACAGGGCCATCCAACCTATGCCACCCTGCCTCTCCCCCTGTGTCACCACGGAACACCACAACACCCATATCATACACCCATATCCCCCCCCCCCCAGCCCATGGCTGACTACTCCCATCTACCCATCACAACCCCCAACTATGGAAGGTCGAGAACATGAACACCCCTGTCATACAGACCTGGCTACCAGACAATAACTACTGCCATCCCCCATGTCTCCTCTCCTGCCCCTGTGCCCTCCCCTGCCCTGAGGTCACCATGCCTGTCCCCTATGCTGGAACCTGTGCTGCACGAGAGGTGGATGTGCCCTCCGAGAATAAGCTGCTGCTGCTGCTGCTATCCCCACTGTCCCTCCCCCCCCCCTCCAACTCATGGAATAGTGGAAATACTACAATAGGCCCCACATATCAAGGCACAGGGCTCAGGACCCAGGACCCAAGACTGTCCCCTCCACCATGCCCTCCCAGCTGATGTCAGCTGTGCACTGTTGCATGTTGACACCCTGCTGGTGAAAGGCATGGCGAGAGGCACAGAAGTATGCGCCGGTGCCACAGCAGCAATGGGAGATGCTGGAGGGAGCGCATCAGTCCTGGCAGTGGCAGATGGCAGACCAGGGGCCTGGATGAGTCTAGGGATGCCCTGTGAGTTGGGCAACTGGCTGCTCACAATTCCAAGCTGGGTGCCCAGTCAGTGAAAGGATGCAACTAGGGTGTTGGTGGCAGCCAGCTGTTTTCCCTGGAGGGCCAGCTGCCTCTCCTGGAGTACCATCTGCTGCTCCTGGAGTGAGACACGCCTGCGAATGAGCCCCAGCTTTGCACACATGTGCCCCTCATATGTCTCCTGATGTCCGAGCAAGTGCTGGGCGCACAGCACAAGCAGTGCATATGTGTGGTGGCATGTTTGCTACCTGCAAATGGCCCCCTGGGGTTCTGGTGGCTCCGGCTCCGGGTGCGAGCAGGTTCCTCTCTACCTCCGATGCATCATCCTCTATTCCCATTGGTGCAGCTGGCTCTGGCACCATGTCCTCCCTGGAGGCAATCCCTCTGCCTCCTTTAGTGCCACAGTGGGTGCAGCAGGAGCAGGTGAGTGTGGCAGTGAAGGAGCAGCCTGGGGCCCCAACTGGCATGAGGGCATTGCTGGGTCCAGCAACTGTGGCTGCACCTATTGGGAGAGGGAAGGGTCAGCAAACCATCAGAGATGGATACATGCAGTGCACGCACACACACATGTGCAGATGTGTAGGGGAATGGAAAGGGGGGACAGCAGTGCAGATGAGTGGGTGCACCAGAGACCATGCCATGCACCACAGTGTAGGCCCAGAACCACAGAAAACCCCAACAAGGATGTAGATGGAAATGTGGCACTGTAACATGCCTATGTGTGCCCCACGGCCACCCTGAGGGTGGACGCATGAGAGGTGGATGGGTGGTAAAAGTAGCTCTGACACAAGGCACAGACACTGGCCACTGAGGGTGCAGATGAGACAGGACATGTATGTACCCTAGTCCTGTGGCAGCCTTGAGGTGTCCAGGTCACTCCCTCCCTCCAGTGTAGCAGTGTCGACGGTGGCCAGGACCCACTGCTACTGTTCAATCAGCTGCTCCCCCTGACCATCAGGGCCCACATTGTTCGCCTTTGAACACACTGCCCTGCGCACCTGCTGTCACTTCCACTTTGTGTCTTCGATCTCCCTATTATGGTGGATGGGATTCACCTTTCAACAGATGGCCAACCACCATCGCTGCCTCTCATAGGCCCCGGGTTTGCACTCCTCTGTACCCATCAGGCAGCAATGTCACTGAGAACGGACTAGGAGGAGGGTTGTTTCAGCATTGCTGAAATTGTGCATCCATGTAGACCTCTGGGGGGGGGGGGGAGGGCGCATCACAAAGGCACATGCAGACAGGACTACACCCCAAACATGGAATCTGCCACACAGGTACACATCCAAACTGTGGGGGCGTGTCCCCTTGACATTGTACAGTTTATGCTGGTTGGACGTCAGCGACAGACGTATCAATGCTCAGAATATGCTATGCGTCTGCATTAACACTGCAACGTAGACATGCATGTTAGACGTCAACCGCATAAAGAGTGTCAACGTCCTGACCCTTGCCCTTTCAGCGGTCGGATCCATTGGCGATTATGCCTGGCGAGGATGCTACTGATCACACGATTGTGATAACCGTGACTCTGAGAGCATACCTGTGACTCCATATCACAGCTTCAACCAACCAGGTAAACGCCTCTGCCTGCCCCCTCGCCCTCTCACCTTCCCACAACTGCTTACTCTGTCCCCACCTCTCCCCTCTGACATGACAGCTGCATTGTTAGGTGCGTGAGCTGCAGGGGGAGAGATTGGGACACAGCAAGCCATAGAGGGGAGGTGGAAGAGGGGCAAAGGCTGCAATTAGCTGATGGCAATGGGAGGCATAAGCCACTGTTGCCACCGCATCACACCTGCTACATCATGTAGCAAAAACAGTGACATGGCAGTAGTTATGCACCACATTGGCCAACAGCCCACCCATGCAGTATGAGTCACCATAGTCCCAGTGTCCCCCTTGTGGGAGCAGCAGTGTCTGCCCCGTGATGCTCTGCATGCACGATGTACCCACAATACCACACCTTACTGGTTGACTGTGCCAGGCACCAATCTCCCCTTCAGCACTGTGAACCTCTGCATGGGGCCCTAGGGCTCAACCCTACCACATCCATTGTTCTTCCCTACTCCAGGTGTTGCATGCAAAACTGCAGGCCTGGCAGCAGTGCAAGGTTGCCAAGGAGGCCCAGAAACACCTCACACATACCTCCTCCCACATGCAACCCCCCTACAATGGACATATGGGAGGCCCACCACCAGGCCGCATGAAAGAAGCCCACTGAGCAGATTGTCAACCATCTGCGTCCACCACCCTGTACTGAGATGTCTCTGAGAAGACAGTGTCCCGCATTAGTCACTGCACCCCACAGGGGCCCCATGCAGAAACATCCACAGCTGCACTCTGCCACCCCCATATTCCAGCCCATGACACTTGCACCCCTGATGCCACCCTGCCATCTCTGCCCCCACCATTCCATGTGGCTACCAGGAGCACACCAGGGCCAGACATGAGCAGCAGACACATGCCTGTCGGAGACAAAAGAACCCCACACCACATGCACTATGGCTCCATGACTGCCCTGCCATCCACATTCAGGCCCATGCAGAATGCACCTGACATAGAAACATAGAAATATGAGGACAGAAAAAGACCACATGGCCTATCTAGTCTGTCCTTCCATATCAACAACTACAACAGTCCCCTTTTTACCTTTAGAGATCTTCTGTGTTTGTCCCATGCTTTTTTGAATTCAGTTACTGTCCTCATCTCTACCACCTCCACTGGGAGACTATTCCACGGATCCACTACTCTTTCCGTAAAGAAATATTTCCGCATATCACTCCTGAATCTATCTCCCTTCACCCTCATCCCATGTCCCCTCATAGCAGAACTTGCTTTCAACTGAAAGACGCTCTCTCCCTGAACATTTATGCCACGGAGGTATTTAAACATCTCAATCATATCACCTCTATCCTGCCTTTCCTCTAAGGTGTACATATTAAGATCCCTAAGTCTGTCCTCATATGCTTTATAATGAAGACCACTAATCATTTTAGTAGCCACCCTCTGCACCGACTCCATCGTGTTCACATCCTTTTGAAGGTGCAGTCTCCAGAATTGCACACTATACTCCAAATGAGGTCGCACCAAAGACTTATACAGAGGCACTATCACCTCCTTTTTTCTGCTAGCCATTCCTCTCCGTATGCACCCAAGCATCCTTCTAGCTTTTGCCGTCACCTTTTCTACCTGTTTAGCTACTTTAAGATCATCAGACACAACCACGCCTAGGTACCACTCTTCTTTAGTGGACAAAAGTACTTCACCCCCTATACTATATTGCTCCCTTGGATTTCTGCAGCCCAAATGCATGACCTTACATTTTTTTTAACATTAAATCCCACCTGCCAAATTCTAGAGCATTCTTCAAGCTTAGCTAGATCCCTTCTCATGTTATCTACACCTTCCTGGGTGTCTACTCCTCTCTCCTCCCACAGGTGTGTGCCACAGTAGTGCAGGACCCCATGATGTGGTGGGAGAGCACATCTGCATAGCTTGTCACAGCCCTACTTGCGCAAGTGGACTGGGAACACCAGAGGGCCAGGCAACATCACCCATATCCCAGGATCCCGAGGCAGCATGCCCAGTATCTTGGCCTCAGCGATGTGTGGCCTGCTACCACTTTGACCATGTTGTGATACACGACCTGTGCATGGAGCTGCAACCAAGAGGGATGCACTTCCCATGTAGGTGCTCACAACCCTGCCGTTCCTTGGAATTGGCACCTTCCAACCAGTGCTGGCGATGGCAGCAGGCATGAACCAGGTATTTGCATCCTGCTGCATAGGCAAGTTCCTGGATGCTTTTGAGGGGTGCTGTGCCCAGTATATCACCTTTCCATGCATCCGGCACCAGCAGTAGCAGGTCATGCTGCAGTTTCTTGCACGTGCAAGATTTCCAGCTGTGCTGGGTGCCATTGACTGCACTCATGTTGCCCTCTGCCCCCCATGCCACCACAAGACTGTGGACAGGAACCAGAAAGCATACCACTCCCTGAATATGCAGGTTGTCTGCGATGTGAACATGGAGATAACCAATGCCGTGGCGTGCTACCCCGGGGCATGCCATAATGCATACATCCTTGCCCATTCAGTGATACATGAGGCATTCGAGAGTGGCGCCATCACCGGTGGCTGGCTTTTTGGTAAGTTGGGAGTGCACTACATGATGTGCACACACATGTGGGTCACTGTGTGGCAGAGGCACATAGGACGCAATGCGCATGACTATGGGGCATAGCTACCATGTTGACATGCACATGGTTGGGGGGACTCACAGGCTTGGGGCACCAGTTACACTCCACCTGATATATTCCTGCTTGTGTGGGCTGCACACCTGACCCACAAGGGCATGGCAGTGGGTGCACATCCTCATGACATGGATGTCACCAATGGGTGTGGGGCAGGGCCTGTCACAGCACTCTGCAGGTACATGTGCAGCCTAGCAGCAGTACGGCATACATGTATGTGTGGCGTGCTGGGGATGGATGTGGTGCACAGGCCAAAACCCACCAAGGGAGTGGGCCACCATTCAACACTGTTCTCCTTTCACCCTCCATCAGTGCAGGTGACCGAGGATACCCACTGTGGCATTGGCTCCAAATCCCGATTGTCAGACCACAGACTTCCATGGAGCAGAGGTACAACTGGGCCCATCGGGCAACCAGGTCCATCGTTGAATGGACCTTTGGCCTCCTGAAGAGCAGGTTCCGATTCCTGGATCGGTCTGGCAGCCAGCTGCTCTACAAACCGTGTAAGATGTCCAGCATGTTCATGGCATGCTGCATAATTACATGTTACACCGGAGGCAGCCAGCATCTGATGTAGGCTGAGCCTGTTCCAGACGACGTGGATGATGATGGTGTGCTAACACCACCAACACACGACGTGGCATCCCAGAGGGGTGTTGCAGCACACCTGGACCTTCTACACACACACTTTACCTGAGGTGGGCCTGTCCTGCTGTTGCCAGTCTGGTGGAGGGGACCTGCAACTGAGCTACTGTGCACCACTGTGGGTACTGACTGCTTCCCTGGGCCCATCACATCCCTGTGTGGACATCTGTGGCAGACATATGCTGTGGCAGGGGATGTGCATGCACCTGCCATCTGCTCCTACTTCATACCCCTAGCTCACTCCCATCCCTTCCCAACTCCCCCTCTTCACCCGCACTCCCTCCTAGCTCCCCTGAGTCACTCCCATTCCCTCCCACCTCCACCTCCTTGCCCGCATTCCCTTCTGGCTCCCCTGGCTCTTTCCCATCCCTTCCCACCTCCCTATGGTCACCCCAGCCCCCTCCCCCGAGCACCTGCCTGATCCCATCCATGCCCCCCTGCTGGCCCAGACCATCCTCCTCCTCCCCCTGCGGTGGCCTGGCACTGGGTGCCATGTTGGGGATCTTGGCCTCCCCGACTGGGGTCTGTGTCCATGGACCCCTCATTTTCCTCTGGGACACCCCCCCCCCCCCCAGCTAGTCTCCAGGACACACCCCTCCACCCACTGGCCAGGCAGAGGGCCACCACAGTATGGTGGACCTCTCCAGCATGCACTGTGCTCTCCTGCACCTCTACCCCAGGGGAGCTAGTCACCTCTGTAAGGGTGACACACTCCTCCTCTGCTTTCCTAACCAGGGCTCTACAGATCAACCAACAGTAAGGATTTGAGGGATTTTTTTATTATAATAAATTGCTAGCTCTCTGACTGGGAGCTCTTAAAAGGGTTTTTTGTATATTTTTAAAGCGTTACTTTCTTTTTGGTGCTTTAGTGGAACTTTCCTTGAGCACAGTAGGTTGCTGAACTCTAGTAACCTCCTCAGGTTTGGAAACTGCTAACACCTAATCAGGAATTAGTGGGCCTGATTTCCTGAGAGCAGCTGAGGCCTGCATAAAAGGCTCCAGTGCCCTGCCCTGTTGAGGCTTTCCTAACCAGGGCTCTACAGATCAACCAACAGTAAGGATTTGAGGGATTTTTTTATTATATTAAATTGCTAGCTCTCTGACTGGGAGCTCTTAAAAGGGTTTTTTGTATATTTTTAAAGCAAGGTTACTTTCTTTTTGGTGCTTTAGTGGAACTTTCCTTGAGCACAGTAGGTTGCTGAATAGTAATCTCCTCAGGTTTGGAAACTGCTAACACCTAATCAGGTGTTAGTTCCCTCCCTACCCACCCCGACTCCCACCCACACCTAGTGAGCAGCCTTCCTTTATAGGGCACCTCCCCCTTTAACAAATCACAGAGAATTGGACCAGCACATTTTGAATATAATTAAAGAGATTTAACTGTTTTTTCTCTGAAAGGACAGCTGGGAAATCGCTGGTACTTGGTAGATCTCTCTCTTTTGCTTTAACAGATACCTAAGCTCCACGAACAGAACAATGGCTGGGAAAAATCGTATCGCTAATGCTGTTGCCCCCGTTACAGCTTCCGCCTCGGTCCAGACAGAGGTCCTAATGCCAGTTGAAGGACCAGTTCCATGTGCAGGGTGCCTGCATGCTGAAGCTCTGAGGAAACAAGTGGAAGAACTCAGAGAGGAGGTGGCGAGGCTGAGGACCATTCAAAACAGTGAGAAGTACATTGATGAGATGCTTCTTGCAGCAACCAAGCTCTCCAGCACAGGAGAAGATGGGTGCCAACAGAATGTCGATGGTTGGACACAAGTCACCAGGGCCTGCAAAATCATCAATCCAACTTCTCCAGCCCTTGAATTGAAGAACCATTATGCAGCCCTGGAAGTGGAGGAGGTGAAAGCATCCCTGGAAAGGGAAGAACCAGAGCTCAAGTTCCCCAAAGATGCAGAATCAGTGACCAGAAGGAAACGAGGGGTGGTGGTGGTTGGAGACTCTCTTCTGAGGGGTACTGAGGCGTCCATCTGCCGACCAGACTTAATGTCCAGAGAGGTATGCTGTCTGCCTGGTGCCAAAATCCAAGATGTTACGGAGAGTTTGCCGAGACTCATCAAGCCCACTGACTATTACCCAATGTTGCTAATCCATGTTGGAACAAATGATACTGCCAGGTATACCTCAGAACGTATCAAAAGTGACTTCATGGCTCTGGGACAGAGGGTGAAGCAGTTAGGTGCACAGGTGGTGTTCTCTTCAATCCTCCCTGTTGAGGGTAAAGGCCAAGGCAGAGAGGCTCGCATCCTGGAGATGAATACATGGCTGTATGGATGGTGTAATCGAGAGCGTTTTGGTTTCCTAGACCATGGGATGCTGTTCCAAGGGTTGCAGAGCAGAGATGGCATCCATCTGTCCAAGAAAGGTCAACGCATCTTCGGTAGTAGACTGGCTAATCTACTGAAGAGGGCTTTAAACTAGATTCATTGGGGATGGGTGAAGAAAGCCCCCAGGTAAGTGAAAGCCCCCAGGTAGGTGATACAATAAATACCTTTATAGAAATGGGTAACAAGGGTAACATATGGAAAGCAGTTCTCTACTGGGTTGGCTGTGTGGAATACAAAGAATAGTCTCCCAGTGGAGGTGGTAGAGATGAGGACAGTAACTGAATTCAAAAAAGCATGGGACCAACACAGAGGATCTCTAAAGGTAAAAAGGGGACTGTTGTAGTTGTTGATATGGAAGGACAGACTAGATAGGCCATGTGGTCTTTTTCTGTCATCATATTTCTATGTTTCTATGTTTCTCCCCTGAGAAGGGGGAGCTGGACAACACAACAGGGCTTCTGCTGGCCATTGTGGCTGTGCGCCCCGTGTCCTCACTGCTTGGGCTGCTTGGCAGGGGGCCACACCATGTGCCATCCATGTCTGTGGCTGCCCCTGTGCCTCCCCCTGCGTCTCTCCTCTGCTGCCTCATTGTCCTCATTGTCATCCTCCTCCTCCTCCTTCTCCTCTTCCACCTCCGGTGATGGGAGCAGTGAGTTCTCTACTGGGTTGGCTGTGTGGGATACAAAGGGCCAAGTGTTAGTGGTGGTGCATATAGGTATGTGGTGGGCACGTCCATGCCACATGATCTTTCTGCAGGCACACCAGCAGTTGGCTCGCTCATTGTGTCAGGGTGTATGTAGGGTGCTGGCACGTGCAAAGTCACAGTTCCTGCATACTCACCTTCCTCCCTCTGCAGCTGCCGCTGGATCCATTCTAGCAGTTGGGGACATGTGCGCCGAATGGCCCTGTAGCGAACACGATATGCCTCGGTGTCCCTCATGATTCTGAAGTGGCTGTAGATGCAAACAATGGTGAACTACATGTGTGCCTGTGTTTCCTCCCTCACAGGTGTGTCCTTGCCAACCCCTGCATAACGGCATCCCACCTGCAGCTGCTGGGGCAGGACCCATTGCACCAACACCTACTAGATACCGCCTCTCCATGGACTGCATCTGACCCTGCTCCCCAGCACCCCCTGACTCATGTGTGCCTGCAGAGCACTGTGACCAGGCCATGGGCTGCAGGCCCTGGGGAGAGTGGTCACCACTCTGATGGTCTGCAGTCCTGGTCTACCCTTGGGCCTGCACAATATATGCCCGGGGCTGGGGCAGCCCTTGCTGCCTTAGCATGCTGTTCAGCTGCCTGCCATTGCTATCAGTCATCTGTGTGCAGCACTAAGGTATGGGGGGGAGGCTCTGGCATGGTGGTATGGCCACAGTCTTGGTTTCTGGGGGCATGGTGTTGCACCACTGTTCCATAGGTGTGGGATGGTTGGTGTGCTTCATAGCAGTCTGTCTATCTGGCTTGTCCAGGTGTCTGCCTTCCGCACATTCCACAGGGACATTATTGTGTATGTGTCTGTATGTCTGCGCATGTTTCTCTATTGACTTATCTGGCCATGGTGCCTGTATCACCTGCCAGCTATTCTCTGGGGCACAGTGTTTCTGGTTACCTGTGTCCTGCTCTTCCCTCTGTGCTACCTTCCTTCATTCCTGTGGGCCCTGTTGTATGTGTCCAAACTGACCTGGTGTGGTCTCACTGTGCATGCACTCTGTAGGTCCACCACACCCTCACTCACATAGCTTTGAGGCTGCGTGCCTGGCTCTGTGCACTGTTCATTTCCCTGCACAGGCATCCTTCCCAGCCTCATCACCCTGTTTCTGGCAGCTGTACTTACTGTGCTAGGGTGGTTCTGATATGCTCCCAGCCCCTGCGTGCCGCTGCATAGGCAGGTCTTCTGTACCTCGTGGGTTGCCTCCTCCTCCAACACTAGCCTGCAGAGCAGGTGTGTCTCCTCCTACAAGAAGTTCGGCAGCCGGGTAGCCATCTTCACACTGTGCTCTGTGCTTGACAAGAGGAGGGGCATCACTCCATCCTGTTTCCTGTTGCATGTGGGCCACAGTGCAGGTGTGGAGGTTTTCAGCCATCCAAATGGACTTGGCATCAGACATCCACGTAGCCCCTGGTGCCGGGACGTGTGGGGGGGATGTTTACATGCACAACGGTTTTGCACATCTTCTGTGTTTGTATGTGCAGGTGGTGCCAGCGGCCCCATGCAGACTTGACATCTATGTTCTTGTAAGCTTTCGGCCGTATTCCGTGTATTCATGGATGTTGGTTTCCATGCGTACGGTATCACATCTAGGTTTGCATGTCCACATCTTGGATGTTTTCGGTGGGTCTGGACAATATCTTCAGAATAGACCTCCAAGTGTCAGGGCATTCCAGGGGTGGCAAAATAGGTTAGCCAGTCATTGGCAATATTCAGCTGCTATCCAGCTAACCTAAACCAGCTAAAGTTTGACAAAAACAAAAGACTGTGCTAACTTTAGCTGGTTTAGCTATCTGACCAGTGGCTGAATATCACCGCTGACTGGTTAGATAAAACGCTAACCAGGCAATCTGGATATTCAATGCTGGTGGTCAGATGTGGCCCTGGCATTGAATATCTAGGCATTATTTAAAGAACTGGCTGCATCTATTTAATATGCTCCCCTGGGTTTTGTTTTGTTTTACAAAACTATTCAAGCTCTGTTATGTTCCTTAGAGAGCACAGATCGACAGCAATCTTCAAGTAAATGTCACAGATTTCCAATTAGATTGAGGTCAGGGCTCTGACTGAGCCATTATAGGTCATTTACCCCTTGTTCTTAATATTCCACTGTAGGTTTGGCTGTGTGCTTTGGGTTAGTGTCAATGCTGTAAGATGAACTTCCACCCCAGCCTCAACTTTTTTTTTTTCCACAGAGTCAAAGGTTTTCCTCAAGGACCTTCTGTATTTTCTTCCTTCATTATACCATCTGGCATACCTTCTGCTGATAAAAAATATTCCTGTAACATAATGCTGCCACTATCATGGTTCACAGTAAGGATAGTGTTCTCTGGATGATGTGCTGTGTTGGTTTTCCACCAAACAATGCTTTGCATTCAAGTCAAAATAGTTCTGTCACAGTTTCATCAGACCACAAAACCTTTTGCCATATGGTTACAGTCTCTCTTGAGTGCTCCTTTGCATACTTCAAATGGAATTCAAGGGTGGCTGTCTTGAATAATGGCTTCTTACTTTCCACCCTACCATACAGGTCAAATTTATAGAGCGCTTAGAGATATTGTTGTCACATTCACACTTTGACTAATCTTGACTGTGGAAGCCTGAATCTCATACAAAGTTGCCACTGGCCTCGGTTGCCTCTGTTATCAATCTCTTTCTTGTTCAGTTACCCAATTTGGAGAGATGGCCTGATCTAGGCAGAGTCTTGGTGGTGCCATGCACCTTCCACTTGTTCATACTCATTCCAATCATGCTCCAAGGGATTATTCAAGGACTTTGCAATTCTCTTATATCCCCCTGTTGATGTCTCTCTTTTCACAGCTTTCTCCTGGAGTTCTTTTGCCACCTCTTTGGTGCTCGTGATTGGGTCTTTGCTTTGAAATGTACTGTTCAATAGGAATTTCTGAATTTATCCAGTCATCATGTGAATCAGTAGTTTAACACTGGTGGGGCCAATTCATTGAGTCTGTGATTTTGAAGGCAATTGCTTACACCAGAACTTAAAGTATATAGGATTGCTACAGAAATATAAGGGGGGGGGGGAGAGGGGAATGAACTTTTATCCAACCAAGCTATTCCATGTGGGTTTTTTTCTACTTCTTTTTATGAAGATTTCTGAAATATGTATTCTACTTGGCTGTTGTAGGATAACAGGGTAACTCACCTATAGCAAGTGCTCTCCAGGGACAGCAGAATAAGTCCTCACATATAGGTATCACTGATGGAGCCCTTCATGGGAACATTCTCAGCTCCTTCTAGAAGCTTTTAGAATAGAACATCCATGCATGCATGTGCCTTCTTGCCTGCTGCTGCTTTGCTCTTATCTCCTCAGTTTGATAAGAATCTAACGCCAGGAAACAACTACAAAGGGAGGTGGGAGGCTTGTGAGGACTTATCCTGTTCTCCATGGAGAATACCTGCTACAGGTGAGTAATCCCATTTTCTCTGTGGACAAGCAGGATAATGTCCTCACATATGGGAATCCCTAGCTACAGGCTGCCTTTAAAGAAAAAAGGGAAATAACATATTGTTTCAACTGGAGACTCCCAACATACAAATGTTGGCAACCGACCTTTTAAGCATTTTATCAGTTCTTTTTTCTTTTTTAAATCATTTATTTATTTACTTTTACAGATGCAGGCTGATCAGAAAGAAATGGGCCTAGGGAGGATAGAGTTGGATTTTCTTGTCTGAACAGATTTTGAAGAACAGATTGGCTGAATCTGCTGTCATGTCAGGGGTCTCATTTCAGACAACGGTGAAATGTGAATGTGTTGACAGAAGTCCAAGTTGCAGCCTTACAAATCTTTTCCATAAAAGCTGAACACAAGTGGGCCACAGATGTAGCCATGGCTCGGATGCTATGAGCCATGACATGATCCTCAAGTATCAGACTGCATACGTGAAAGAGATGCAATCTGCTAGCCAAATAGAAAGAGTATTTGTTGATGGCAACCCCCTACCGATTTGGGTCAAAAGAAACAAAAGGTTTAGTGGACTTTGTATGGGCTTTAGTCCACTCCATATAGAAGGCAAAGATTCCCTTGCAGTCCAATGTGTGCAATATGCACCAGAAATATGACCTATCAGGTCAGGTATTTCAATCCACAGGTACTTGGTGGCTTGAAAGGAGCTTTCATTAGTAGAACTTAAAACCACGGTGAGGTTGCAAGACACTGTGGGAGGTTTGAAGGGAGACTTTATAAGAAATAAGCCCCACATGAAAAAAACAACCAAAAGCTATAGAGAGTTTATCTTCTACATGATGGGTTTATCTTCTACATGATGGTGATAAGTGCCAGTTGCACTAAGGTGACCTCTAACTGAGTTGGCTTTTAAACCAGATTTGGACAAATATAGAAGTTACCCGAACAGTTTTTGTGTGGGACATGAGAAAGGATTTAGAGCTTGTTCCTCATACCAGATGGAAAATCTCTTCCATTTGAAACCATAAAATTTCTGAGTTGAATCCCTTCTGGAAACCAACAGACTAGAGGCTAACAAATGGGCAGGCTCAAATGAGACAGAGTTATTCCTTCAGCGTGCAAGCTGTGAGGGCAAGGGACTTGATGTTGGGTTATAGCAGAGTCCCCTGATCCTGAGAAAGCAGAGTTGGTAAGTTGCTAAGATGAACTGGGGCCTTGATGGAAAGTTTAAGTAGGAAAGGAAACCATAGTTACCTGGGCCAGTAAGGTGCTATTAGTATCAGAGAGCCTTGGTTGTCTTTGAGTTTCAGAAGGGTTTTTGCTATCAGAGGTATAGGAGGATACACATATAGAAGACCTTCTCCCCAGTGAAGGAGGAAGGCATCTGAAGCTAGTATGCCATGGAGCAGAATTGAGGCACTTGCCTATTCCGAGGGGTAGCTAACAGGTCTATCAATGAGGTGCCCCACACTCCAAAAATGGATTGTGCTACATTCTGGTCCAGAGTCCATTTGTGAAGTTGAAGGACATGGCTTAGCCTGTCTGTCAGAGAACTGCTCTCACCTGGTAGGTGCGTGGCTTTGAGGGTCATCCCTTGAGAGATGACAAAGTTCAACATCCTGACCATTTTCCAGCAAAGAAGCTACAAGCCATATGTCCCTGCTTGTTGACTAGAACATGGCTACTTGATTGCCTGTTTGGATCGTGACAATTTGATTGGCTAATTGATTCTTGAAACCTTTAAAGCACACAACACTGCTCTCAGTTCCAGGTAATTTATCTGATGAAGACTTTCCTGGGTGTGCAATCCATCTACATGAGCTCCCCCATCCAGTTTGGATGCAGCCATTATCAGCAATTTTTGATAGGGAGCAATTTGAAAAGGAGAACCTTTGGTCAAATTGAAATGATCCCTCCACCAGGACAGAGGAATCCTGGAGACAGAAACAATTGCATCCATTGTATTCTCAGGTCCACTGAGCTTGTCTCATCTTGAGATGTGCCAAGGGAACTATACTAAGTGCGGAAGCCTTGTGGCCCAACATTCTCAACATGTGCCTTGCTTATGTCTGCTGACCCTTCCACATTGGCTACTAATTGGGTGAGCTTGTCTTGTGGGAAAAAAGCCTTTGTCTGAGTCATGTCTAGCAGAAATCTGATAAACTTCAATTGGTGTGACAGATTGAGATTTGATTTTTGGAAACTGATGATGAACCCTAGTAATTCTAGTATCTCAGTCTGTCAAGCCTAAGATTCTTGATAGCTCCTTCCTGGGTGGTGCTTTTGATCAGCCAATCATCCAAGTAGGGAAACACATGCATGTCCAATCTGCGTAGAAAGACAGTGACAACAGTGAGGCATTTGGTATGCATGAAAGGAGTGGAAGCAAGGCTGAAGGACAGTACACATATCTTGGCATGGTGTTTTCCTATGAAGAATTTCATACACTCCAGTCACAGGAAGTATCTCTGAGTGCAGGCATCCTTCAGGTTCAGAGAACATAACCAAACCCCTTTTTTTTTTTTTAAACTTTTATTTAAGCTTTTCTTGAATGTACAATACAAATAAAAAGAAATATATATTATGAGATACAAAATCTTCAAGAAAACAATATACCACTCATCATAAAGATACACATCATGGAGAGAGGAAAAAAAACACCGAAAAACTAAATGAAAATAAAAGCAAAAAGGAGTAAATACTCCACATGAGAGAGCTGTATTAAACAAAATCATTCCTCCCCCGTTTACTCTCCCCTAACCTCCTTCTCAGACAACCACCGACGCAGCGACGCTATGTCGGTGTATACATAATTCTGACCCTCAAAAGTGATTAAACACCGACAGGGAAATTTAAGGAAAAAAGAAGCACCCAACGCTATAACCCGGGTTCTTAACTCCAAATACTGCTTACGGCGAGCCTGGGTTGTTCGACCCACATCCGGAAAACACCTGCATTTTGAATCCACAAAATAAAACGTCTTTGTACTTAAAATAAGCACGGAGAACCTGCAGTTTACGAGATTCAGTACTGAAAGTCACCACCAATGTACAACGTTTGGTGATGAGATCTAGTGAATCTTCTAAAAAAGCAGTAAGATCTTGTCCAACTGAGACATCAACAGGAGGGGGGGGAACCCCATCCTGTGACGGCAGAGCAGGAACAAGAGTAGGTATACAATACAATTGAACCACATCCAATGTCTCACTGATATGTAACACTTCAGTAAAATATTTCTTCAACAAAATTTCAAAAGAAAGTAGATGGGTATGAGGAAAATTTAAGAAACGTAAGTTTCTTGCCCTTTGCTGATTCTCAAGCGCTTCCAGTCTGCATGATAACAAGGCAACATCTTTAATAAGCGAAACATTAACATCCTTACCAGACTGGAGTGTAGTATCAACACGGGCAAGAGACTGAGAAAATGCAACCAACTGGGAATCAATAGCTTGTACTTTTTCAACAACAGAATGAGTAAATGTACATAATGAGGAGACTGTTTTAGAAAGACGGGAGTCAATCTGCTGGAGCGCTGACCAAATGTCAGATAAAGTTACCTCACGGGTAGGAGAAGATGGAAATTCGCCTGTATCAGCTGGGTCCACTGGGAGTAGAGTCGGGGGAACAACAAGGGGGAGAGAATCCACAGGCGTAGAAAACTGAGGAGGTTGAGGAAGAGGGGGAGGCGTCCGGAGTACAGGGCTAAGAGACGCCCCTTCCGAAGACAGATTAGCAGGCGGCAGGGGTAAAAGATGCCGGTCCATGGGGCCGCTCAGCTTACCTCGCTGATTCTCCTTAGCGACGGCTCTGTTCTCCATCTTCGCTTTGCGCTTCCCCATTGAACCCGGCAACTTCTAAACCGGCGTTCAGAGAAATATCCTCAGGAACACCGAAGGAGCACTTAAGGAGCGTGTCAGGCCCCTTATGACACGCCCCTTCGGACACGCCCCCGCAGGCCGCGCACACGCAGCCACCGCGTGTGAAGCAAGCAGATCTTATGGGGCTCGGTGGGGTCCTCAGTCCCAAGGGCGACCAACCAACGCCTGCTGATGACCGGGCAGGGACCCGACTCCCACCTGCAACGCCGCTCCGCGGACCAGGAACACCCGCGGCAGCTCTCAGGCAAGAAGATCTTTTCCTCTCTCACCGTGTTGCAAGACCAGCTGAAAATTTAAAGGGCTCGGGGGGGTCCTCAGTCCCAAGGGCGACCAACCAACGCCTGCTGATGACCGGGCAGGGACCCGACTCCCACCTGCAACGCCGCTCCGCGGACCAGGAACACCCGCGGCAGCTCTCAGGCAAGAAGATCTTTTCCTCTCTCCCAAACCCCTTTTTGCAGAAAAGATAGCAGAGTGTCCAGAGAAATCATTCTGAACTTTTTGTGTTTGAGAAACTTGTTAAGATCTCTGGGATGAACCCTCCCTGTTTTCTTTGGCACCAGGAAATCCCTTGAGTAAAATCCCTGCCCTTTTTCCTCTGTTGAACTGGGTAAAAGGGGCAACATCTGGAAACTGATGTGCACAAATGCCCGTAGCATGGGAAATAAGATCACAGATGTTGAGGCTTTAATGAAAGAGGCTGACTTGGATTTTGTGGTTTACGGAGCCATGACAATAATGACTGGGATGTAATTATATCAGGCTATAATTTTTCAGGAAATACAAGATAGGAAGAAGGGGAGGAGTGGCACTATATGTAAAAAATAATATTAAAGCTATAGAATTACAGGGCTTAAAAGTGAGCGAGGAGGCACTATGGGTTAAACTAGAAAGAAATCCATTTGCATTGGTGTGATATATAGATAAAATATCTTTCACGGGGCGAAGAAATGGATGAAGATTTAATAGAAGACATACGCATATTGCTATAAAAGGAGAAGGGCTGAAAGGAGAAGGACAGATGATTTCAAAATGCTGGATGTTGATTGGCACATTCCTGCTGCAGTGTTATCTAGAAACAAGGAGATCCTGGATGCTCTACAGGGAGAACTATTCCGGCAACTGGCAACAGAACCCACACATGAAGGGGCCATACTGCACTTGGTGCTTACCAATGGGGAAAGTGTTTCTGATGCTATAGTGGGAGGGAGGGAAAGAAGACTTATTAAAAGCTGACTGCTACACAGTACCGTGTCCTGTGCTTCTAAGGTAATCTGTGACCAATTTCCTGGATGATTCACACAGCCCTTGCTTTGAAAGAGGGAGTATTTCAAAATGCCCCTTTGATCTGTCACATGACTTTAACAACTATTTAAAACAATTTCACAGGTCTCTTGCCTCCTATCTAGAAGGCTTCTTTGTAAAGGTCTCTAGAAACAATTTATTGCTCAAAGAATACTGACCCTGTTTTTTCTTTTATGCTAAGTTATACTCTGATTTGATTTATACTCTGATTTGATTTTGCTCATACTCGGCCCTGACTGAGTATTAAATTTAAACTAGCAGCTCTCTGCTGGGTTTTAAATTTAAACTGAAGCTTTCTGCCGAGTTCTGAATTTAAATTGAAGCTCTCTGCCAAGTTCTGAATTTAAACTGAAAGCCCTCTGCTGGGTTTTAAATTTAAATTGAAGCTTTCTGCTGGGTTCTGAATTTAAACTGAAAGCTCTCTGCTCTGAAAAGGGATATTTTAAGGGCAACAAACCTTTTTGTTAGAAAGGTAAATAATTGTAAAAAGAAAAGGAGGCCATTATGATTCTCAAAAGAAGTACCTGAAGGTGAAGAAAAAGAGAGTGGTATTCATAAAATACGAGAGATCATAGAGAGAGGAAGACAAACATCAATATTTGGAAAAACCTAGAGAAGCTAGGAAAGTAGTCAGGAAAGAAAAGAGAAAAAAAGAGATAGCCATTGCAATAAAATGGGGGGATAAGACCTTTTTAGATATGTTAGTGAGATGAGGAAGTGCACAAGTGTTACTGTCAGACTCAAGGGAGAATATGTAGAAGCTGATGAGGATAAAGCGGAATGGCGTAACAAATATTTTTGTTCTGTTTTCACTACTACTACTGCTGAGCATTTACATAGCCCTACAAGGCATACACAATGCTACACAGACACATGTAAAAGATGGTCCCTGCTCACCGTAGCTTATAATCTAATAGAGAAAAAACACACAGTAGCTGTAGACATGGGATACAGCTATGGGGAATGGTAAGGAAACACAAAGGACATTAGGCAAGTCAAGATCCAAAAGTGGCACCGAAAAGGTGAGTTTTCAGCCTGGCTTTGAAAAGGGTCAGAGAAGGTGCCTGACATACAGACAGGTAGTTTGTTCCAGGCATAAGGAGCAGCAAGATGAAAGAAGCGAAGCCTGGAGTTGGCAATAGAAAAGAAGGGCACAGATAGAAGAGATTCACCAAAAATGCACAGTTTCCAAGCATGGCTGTAGGGAGAGATAATAGAGGAAAGATAGTGAACAGCTGTAGAGTGAATGCACTTATAGGTCAGCAGGAGAAGTTTGAACTGGATGCAGAAACGGATAGGAAGCCATGAAGAGACTTGAGAAGAGGGGTAATATGAGCATGACGAGGCTGGTGGAAGATTAGCGGCACAGCAGAGTGTCGAACAGATTGAAGGGGAGAGAGATGACTCAGAGGGAGACTAGCAAGGAGCAAGTTACAATAGTCTATGTTGCAGAGAAAGAAATGGCAGGTTTTAGCTATCAGTTGGATGTGTGTGGAGAAGGAAAGAGGAGTCAAAGACAACCCCAAGGTTGCGAGCTGAGGAGACAGGGAGGAGTAGAGAATTATCCACAGAGACAGAGAAAGGAGGAAGGGGAAATGAGGGTTTAGGGGGAAAAATAAGAAACCCAGTTTTGACCATGTTCCATTTCAAGTGGCGGAGAGACATCCAAGCAGTAATGTCAGAAAGGCAGGCAGAGATCCAGGCCTGGATTGCCAGAGAAATTTCAGGTGTAGAGAGGTAGATATGGGAGTCATCATCATAAAGATGGTACTGAAAACCATGTGAAGAGATGAGTGCACAAAGGGACTGGGTATAGAGAGAGAAAAGGAGTGGACCCAAGACTGATGGTTGGGGTACACCAACTGAGAGCGGGATAGCAGTAGAGGAGGATCCACTAGAGCAAACTCTAAAAGAGCGATTGGACAGATAAGAAGAGAACCAGGATAGCACAGAGCCTTTAAGACCAAGCAAGGACAAGCTATCAAGGAGAAGGTTGTGGTCAACAGTGTCAAAAGCAGCAGAAAGGTCAAGAAGGATGAGAATCGAGTAAAGGCCCTTTCATTTTGCTAGGAACCAATCACTGGAGACCTTGGCAAGAGCTGTTTTGGTAGAATGTAAAGGACGAAAGTCAGATTGTAGAGGATCCAGAAGGGCTTGAGAGAAGAGAAAGTCAAGGCAACGGTGGTGAACCACATGTTCAAGTAGTTTAGAAACAAAGAGGAGGAAGGAGATGGGTCAACAGTGAGAAGGACAGATATGGTCTAGTGAGGACTTCTGGAGGAGAGGAATGACCACAGCATGCTTGAGGCTGCAGGGAATGTTGCAGTGGAGAGCGATAAATTGAGAATGAGATGGAAGGGACTACAGTGGAGGAGATGGAGCTAAGGAGATGGGTGGGAATAGGATCAGAGGAGCAGGTAGTGAGTTTGGATGAGCAATGAAGGTGAATGGTTTCTTCCTCAGAGATCATAGAAAAGAAAGAAAGGGTAGCAGAGGTAGGGGGGGGGGAAGGTTGGAAGTAAAAAGGGGGAGGAGAGGGAGTAGTTGACCTCGTGGGGAATTGGAGTGTGATCTTGTGGATTTTGTCATAGAAGTAGTCAGCTAGTGTTTGGGCAGAAAGAGAGGGAGGGCTCAGAGGCAGAGGTATCTAGAGGAGAGAGCTGAGAGTTGTAAAGTGACGGCGAGTGTCAGAGGCAAGAGAATTAGTCAGATGGACATAATAGTCTTGTTTGGCCAGTTCTATGGCTGATTGTAAAGAGACAAGCATGAATTTGACGTGTAGAAAGTCCGCAAGGGTGCAGGATTTGAGCCAGCCATGCTCAGTTGAGCAGGCACAGGAACGTAGATAGCGGGTAGTGGAAGACAGCCAGGGTTGAGGTACAGTATGCCTCACATGACGTGGCATGGGTGGCGCAAGAGCATCCAGAGCAAAGGAGAGTGCAGCATTATAGAAAGCTACTACCTCATCAACAGATTTGGATGACATACTGGAAGAAAGAGGTGATGAGACAGTGGAGGAGACAGCCAATGGATCAATAGCATGAATATTTCTAAAGAGGTTAGAGGAGACAGGACGAGGTTGAGGCAGTGAGTGATGAAGAGTGAAGCTTAGCAGGTGATGGTCCGATAAGGTGAGAAGTGAGGTTTCAGGGTAGGCAATTAAAGAAGAATACAAGGTTAAGGCAGTGGCCTTGCTGGTGAGTTGGGGCAGTAGAACAAAGCTGGAGGTTGAATGATGAGGTAAGGGACAGAAGCTTTAAAGCATAAAGGTCAGAGGGATTATCAACATGAATGTTAAAATCCCCGAGAATAAGGGAGGGGAAAATGAATCCAGAAAGAAGGAAAGCCATAAGTCAAAGTCAGAGAGAAAGGTAGAGGTAGACTTGTCAAGGAGTAGATAAATAACACAGATGAAAGGCCAGGAGCAGGACCTCAGAAAACACCCACAAATAGGAGCAGAAGTGAAGGGGATCTTGAACAATTTTCAGAAGACTGTGTTCATGAGGAACTAACTAAACAAAGTAGACAAAGCAATGGGGCTGGATGGGATGCATCCGAGAATACTGAAGGAACTTGGGTACAACATTCTAGCGGTTCCACTAACTGACCTTTTTAATGCTTCTTTAGGATTGGAAGTGGTCCCAGAGGACTGTAGAAAGGCACATGTGGTCCCTTTACACAAAAGCAGAAGTAAGGATGAGAACTACAGGTCAATAAGTCTGACCTCTGTGGTGAGCAAATTACTGGAAACGCCGCTAAAAAAGAGAATAGTGATCTTTCAGGAGTCCAATGGATTGCAGGATCCAAGGCAGCATGGGTTACCAGAAGTAGATCTTGTCAGATAAAGCTGATTGATTTCTTTGAGTGGGTGACCGGAGAGTTGGACCGAGGGAGATCTCTAGATGTGGCATACTTGAATATCAGTAAATCCTTTGACACTGTTCCGCATAGGCAACTTATAAATAAATTGAGCACCCTAGAAATGGACCCTAAAGTGACTGACTGGGTTAGAAATTGGTTGAGTGGGAGTAGACAAAGGGGCTTGTTTACAAAGCCGCGGTAGCGATTCGCGATCGTTATCGGAGCCGCGGCCCCAAGCCCCAAAGTGTACAGATAAATGGAGCTCACTCAGAAGAGGAGGTGATTACCAGTGGTGTGCTACAGGGATCTTTTTAACATCTTTGTTAGTGATATTGCGGAAGGGCTGTCAGATAAAGTTTGCCTCTTTGAGGATGATACCAAAATCTGCAATAGAGTAGTCACTCAGGAAGGAGCAGATAACATGAGGAGGGATCTAGCTAAGCTTGAAGAATGGGCAGCTGAGATTTAATGCTAAAAAATGCAGGGTCATGCATTTGGGTGCAAAAATCCAAGGGAGTGGTACAGTGTAGGAGGCAAAGTACTTCTGTCCACAAAAGAAGAGTGGGACCTGGTGTGACTGTTTCTGATGATCTTAAAGTGGCTAAACAGGTAGAAAAGATGACGGCAAAAACCAGAAGGATTTTGGGTGCATAGGGAGAGGAATGGCCAGCAGAGAAAAGGAAATGATAGTGCCTCTGTATATGTCTCTGTTGCAACCTCATTTGCAGAACTGTGTGCAGTTTTGAGGATTACACCTTCAAAAGGATATAAACAGAATGGTGCAGAGGGTGACTACTAATATGGTCAGTGGTCTTCGTTATAAACCATATAAGGACATACTTAAATATCTTAATATGTATACATTAGAGGAAAGGTGGGATAAAGAAGATATGATAGGGATGTTTTAATACCTCTGTGGCATAAATGCACAAGAGGAGAGCCTCTTCCAATTGAAAGTAAGCTCTGCAACGAGGGGGCATAGGATGAAGGTGAAAGGGCATAGACTCAGGAGAAATATGTAGAAATATTTCTTTACGGAAAGAGTCGTAGATGCGTGAAATAGTCTCCCAGTGGAGGTAGTAGAGCCGAGGTTAGTTATCTAAATTCATGAAAGTATGGGATAAACAAAGATCTCTAAAGCAAAAAAAGAGACTACAGTATTTGATATGGAAGGGCAGACTGGATAGGCCATGTGGTCTTTTTCTGCTGACATGATTCTATGTTTCTCTGTTTTCTGCCCTGGTGGAACAAACTTGATTGCATTTGCTGACTAAAGTTTAGGTAGTTCCTGAAAAAGAATGCCCTGAGGGTGAGGGCTGAAATCATTACCCTCTCTAACATAGAGCGCAACCCCTCCACCAATTTGATCAGCTCTATCATTACGATATAGTTTGTACCCAGGTATCACAGTGTCCCACTGGTTGTCCTCCTTCCACCATGTCTCTGATATTCCAATGATATCTAACCTCTCATTTAGTGCTATATATTCTAACTCTCCCATCTTATTTTTTAGACTTCTAGCATTTGCATACAAGCATTTTAGAGATTGCATTTTATTCATATTAATTTGGCTATTGGTAGACATGGGTAATTTGGGATCTTTAAGCTCTGCCTGCTCCATACTCGAGGGCATTTGGGCTACTTTACTCTTTTTTGGAACCTCTCTGCTTTTGGTAGTACCCAAGTGCATGACTCTGCACTTCTTCCCATTAAATCTTAACTGCCAAGCATTAGACCATTCCTCATCGTCCCTACAATTAGCAGGTAAGTCTAATTTAATCTTCTTCCAGCTTTTGTAGATCATACCTCATGTTAACCACTCCCTCGGGGGAGTCCACTCTATTGCAAATTTTCGAGTCATCTGCAAAAAGACAGACTTTTCCATGCAGTCCTTCAGCAATATCACTCACAAATACATTGAACAGTGCCAGGCCGAAGACCGACCCCTGGGGCACCCCGCTAATCACCTTCCTTTCATCCGAGTGAGCTCCTTGTACCATCACCTTCTGTTGTCCGTCAGTCAACCAATTTCTGATCCAATTTACCATCTTGGGATCTATCCCCAAGCTACTGAGTTTATTGATAAGCCTCCTATGAGGAAGAGTATCAAAGGCTTTGCTGAAATCCAGGTAGATGACATCCATTGCATGCCCCTGATCTAGTTCCCTGGTCACCCAGTCAAAGAACTTAATCAGATTTGTTTGGCAAGATCTTCCTTCGGTAAAACCATGTTGCCTCGGATCTTGCAACCTGTTGGCTTTGAGAAAGTTCACAATTCGCTCTTTCAGGAGTGCCTTCATTACTTTTCCCGCCACTGAGGTAAGGCTCACAGGCCTGTAGTTTGACACGTCTTCCCTGTCACCGCTTTTGTGTAGAGGTATGACATCAGCCTTTCTCCAGTCCTGAGGAACCTCTCGTGTTTCCAAGGATCTGTTGAAAACATCCTTTAACAGCCCTGCAAGAACCTCTCTGAGCTCTTTCAGTATCCTGGGAGGTATCTCATCCGGTCCCATGGCCTTGTCCACTTTCAGTTTTGCAAGTTCTTCTAACACATCATCTTCTGTGAATGGTGTGGTATCTACTTCATTCCCAGTTTTATATTTGGGAGTCACAGGTGGTCCTTCTCCAGGACTTTCCTTAGTAAAAACAGAGCAGAAGTATTTGTTTAGCAATTTCGCTTTTTCAATGTCACTTTCCACGAGTGCGTTCCCAGCACTTCTGAGTCCTGCAATTCCACCTCTGATCTTCTTCCTTTCCCCAATATACCTGAAGAAAGTTTTGTCACCACACTTCACATCTTTAGCCATCTTTTCCTCTGCCTTTGATTTTGCTATCCTTATTTCTCTCTTTGAGTTTGATCCTGTATTCATTTCTGTGTTCCTCTGTTTGCAAGCTTTTGAATTTTGTGAAAGCTGTGTTTTTTGCCTTTATTTGAGCAGCCACTTCTTTGGAAAACCAAATAGGTTTTCTTCTCCTCTTGTTTTTGTTTACTTTTCTTACATATTTATCTGTTGCCCCTTTTATTGCCATCTTTAGTTTAGCCCATTGCAATTCCACTTCCCTTATCTTCTTCCACCCTGTCAGCTCCTTCTTTAGGTACTTGGCCATTTTATTGAAGTCTGTGTTTTTGAAGTTTAGGACCTTGAGCTTGCTATGATTGGCCTGTACCATGGCTTTTATCTCAAACCACACCGTGTGATGATTGCTGCTGCTCACAGGGACACCCACGCAGACATTTGACACGCTATCACCGTTGGTGAGCACTAAATCCAGCGTTGAGCTTTCCCTGGTTGGTTCCATCACCACTTGTCTAAGTAATGCATCTTGGAGAGCATCCACAATTTTTTTTGCTTCTTTCCAGATTTGCAGAAGGAATAAGCCAATCCACAACAGGTAGATTAAAGTCACCCAATATGATCGCTTCTCCCTTTGTGGCTATCTTGGCAATATCTATAATCAATTCATTATCTATCTCTTCAATTTGTGTCGGAGGTCTGTATACTACAGCAGTATGGATGACAGTGCCATCTCCTCTTTCCAACACAATCCAGAGCGCTTCTTCTTTTCCCCATGCCCCCTGCATTTCAGTAGCTTTAATATTGCCCTTGACAAAACTGCCTATACAGTCACTTAGAGCGATAAACCTGTTGAAAATATGTATGGGGCTATGATTCAGACTTTAACATGTCTGACCTTTATGCACCCTATTGCATCAATGACCTTCTAGCATCGCTTAATATTTCTTCTATGTTAAAGTCTGAATCATAGCCCCATACAAGTCTGAGACCTTGTTGCTTATAATAGTTTAGATGTTTAGATTTCAATTGTCAAACAACGTCTTAAGATAATTGAAAATTATAATATCGTAATCTCTAAGTTAAACATTGGAGCGTCCAATACATATTAATATTGCCCTTGACATACAAGGCCACTCCTCCTCCTCTTCCATTTTCTCTGTCTCTTCTGAATAGATTATAGCCAGCTATGGCTATATCCCAATCATGCGATTCATTTAGCCAAGTTTCTGTAATGGCCACAATGTCCAAATCCATTTCCACCATTAGAGCTTCCAGGTCCGGAGCTTTGTTGGCTAAGCTTCGAGCATTTGTGCTCATTGCTTTCCAAGATTTAACTGGTTTGTGTGTATTTCGCATTGCTTTTGTTCTGCCCACATCTTCCCGCTTGTTTTTGATGTGTGGTTTAAAAGTGTGGCTGTTTCTGATGTTATTCTGCTTTTGCAGGGGGTGACGTCCAGAGCTTGACCTTCCACATCTGTGTTCACATTCTGCTCTAAGTACTTCAACAACTTGGTTTGTATTCCTGCTGGCTGAGGAGTCTGGGAAGCACTTGACTATCTTCTCTCCATTGAACTGTGTTCCCAAGTTGGTGCCTCTGATGATGGAATACCAAGTATTAGTAGTTTGCTGTTTGGTGAGGTTTTCTTCATATTTGGTCCTCTCTAGCAGGAGTTTGGGCATTGTCTGTCTCATTTAAGGGCCCTTCAGTTTCTTTGGATTGGGCATCCTCATTAGCCAAGGCAGAGAAGGCATTATGCAGGGATATCTCCTGATGCATAGGATGTCTTTGTGTCACAGGTCGCAATCTACCAGAACCCATTGTGATCCATTTATTCCTGGGGTGTTTGATTCTTTGTTGGAGCAGTGGTGGACATTGTTCAGTTTGTATCTTAGAAGAGGTGCGTTTCATTGCAGCCAATTCCTCCCTCAGTTCCACATCCTCATTAGGCCAGGCAGAGGAGGCATTATGCAGGGATATCTCTTGATGCATAGGATGTCTGTGTGTTAAAGGTCGCAATCTACCAGAACCCACTGTGATCCATTTGTCCCTGGGGTGTTTGATTCTTTGTGGGAGCGGTGGTGGACATTGTTCAGTTTGTATCCTAGAAGAGGTGTGCTTCATTGCAGCCAGTTCCTCCCTCAGTAGGGTCACTTCTTTATGCTTGGCAGCTAGGTCTTCCCATAGTAGAGTCAGTTCTTTATGCATGGCAGCTGACCTGAAGCACAGAGGACAAGCTCTCAGGTTCCAAATGATTTGTCTTGGAATGAATGTACCGCAGTTATTGCACTGAATACACAACATGCTGAATAAGCAGTCTTAGAAGAAGAAGAAAGGAAGAAGAAGGGGTGGGCCTTACATTACATTCTTCGTCAATAATCCACTATCACAGATTTAAACTCTCAAAAAACATGGCATAACACAGAGCCTTAAAAAGCACTTATCTGGGTGGTTAAAAGCATCACTAATAGCCAAACATGCCATAGAGCAGACACACAGTAGCAAGGGAAATATACCCGACACCACACATTGGCCGCCAAAGCATTTCGCTAGAAAAGCTTCTTCAAAGTGATACCCCTGCCCATACAGTGCTCAGTATGTTGCGAGATAAAAAGCAACCAAAATCAAACTCAAAAAATCAGTTCCATCAGAAAACCAATCTCTAAACCCCCAAACAGCAAAAAGGAAAGAGACATACCAATTCCAGCTGACACCACGAAACCAAACAGACACACCAATAGGACAGCAATTGACGTTGCCAAAAAAACACCGCGCATGCATCGCATTAAAGGAGGAGAAGCCATGATGTCACCCGGAAACACATTGGGGAATCTCCTCCTCATTCGAAGCAGCAGACCTGCAGGAAAGAAACAAGTCACACAAAACACCACAGAACACATAGAACACCAACAAAAAAAAAAAAACAACTAAACAAAACATGTTTTTTTGATACATTAGTAGAGTGACTTTGGATATTTTTTGCCATTTCTCATTCACTCTGTGATTGACCAGTTTTTGGTAGTAAATCCTCTAGGAGCCAGTCAAAACCTTATCTCTAGTTTTGGCTGGGGAAACGGCTGGGCTTTTGCACTCTTCAGTTGCATGGTATGGAAGCAAGAATGCTGTTCAGACCAAGTGAAGTGAGAGGGTGAAGAATACCTATGCCTAAAAGAGTAATAGGACCTCCACAGCCCTCTGCTAAAGAACCTCCTAGATGAAGAAGCTGGGTCAGTAGTGAGCCTGCAAAGTGTTCTCAAAGTGTCAATATACTGCTTGATCATGGTGGCAGCTTTGCACCTTGACTCCAAAAAGACTGTCTTCATCGCATGGCATGTCGACGAGTTGCTCCTGCATGGTAGAGTCCCGGAGTCATGAGCATCTCTGGGTGCCAGAACTCATCAAGGAGACTCTCAGCCATATCAAAAATATTGTATGTTACTCGGACAATGTACTTCCCACACTCCTTTCTTTGAGCCACAATGGAGAGGTACTGGTCACCCTTCTCTGAAGGAAGAAAGTCAGTCAATGTCTCCAAGTTGTGCATTGTGTTCTGCAAGTGCATGCCCATGAAGAGCTGCTAGGATGCTATGTGAGAGTTATCATAGCATTCTGAAAGAGCTGCCTCCCGAAAGAGTCCAAGGTGCTAACCTCTCTCCCTGGGGGTACTAAAGAGGAAGACTTAGAGCTCTTAGCCCTTTTGAAGGCAAATTTGACAACCATGGAGTTGGCCTTCTTGCTCACTGGAAATACAGAGAGGTGGGGGTCTTCCATATTTTCATCTGCAACCTCTGAAGGATGTGGTGCATGGAGATAGTCACCGCCTCCTTCAGGGAAACAGAATTGGATATCCTCCAATATTCTTTGGCGCTGGGCTCCTCCTCTATTTCTACTAAAAATTAAATGGACCTGACTATTTCCCTAACAAAATCATGAAAAGTAAGGTTCTCCAGTGGGGAATTGTGATGCTCATCAGGAGGAGTGGAATCAGTGCAGTTCTGGGGTCCTCTCCTCTGAAATGTATTTAGACTTAAACTCAAACCCCCAGATCTGCTCAGAATCCAACTCAGATAAGTACTCAAACATCTGAGTTTTTTCCTATGTTGACCTCTGTTTCTGAGGGGAGGTGGATCTCTGAGACTATTGCTGCACCAATGACTTCCTATGCCTTGGGAAGCAATCACTTCCCGATGCACTTGAAAGTGAGATCAGTTAGGCAAGAACTGGTGTTGAGGTTCCTCTAGGTCTCAATGACTAGTCCTTCCTCACAGACAGTGCCAGAGTCTCAAGAATGGGCTCACACTTTCGCACCATTATCAATATCAAAACTGCAGCCTTGTGAATGGCAAAGAACATAGTCATTCTTTGTTCAATCCTTTCATGATTCGCTCCTCGAAGGCTGCTATGGACAAAGGCATAAGGCATGAAGTAGGTTTGACTGCTATCTCCGGAATCTGACAGGAAAGATCAGCTTACTGGTCTTGGCTTCATGGAGGCTGGCTCAGTCCTAAAAGAACAGCGGAGGCAATGATCACGGCCTACCAAAATAATAAGTAAAATTCTTTATTAAGGACCCAACTGTACAAGTTTCGGCCGAAGCCTTCGTCAGGGGTCTAAAAAACATAAACATATAACATAAACATGAACATCATTACATATTAAAAAATGAAATTAAATATCATTACATGTAAAATTTAAAATAAAAAGGACTATATAAAATATCTGAACATCACTAAAACACCACATAGAGGGTGTGAAGAACACGTCTATGGGATGAAGCTACCACTCTTCCCAATCTAGAATATGATGGAAATGCAAAATGTAACAAAAAGCATTAGTCTACATAAAATTAAAATAAATCATACATATACAACAACATCACAATAAGGGGCATATACAGATGTTAAATAACTTCATAAAATGCAAACTATATGTATTAAGAAATGTATGTGTGTATATGTGTAAAGCACTAGTAATGTGTAAAAATATGCACACATATATAAAGAAACTAGCAAACAAAATCCTTAGTGCAAAACAATTTAAAAAATTCAAAAAATAAGGAAAAAATGACATAATGGTACAATACATAATATAGTCATAAAAATGTGATCAAAATTACAAGACAATGTAAATGAAAAGGGCGACCTGCGCATCTAACAGACAGGTGCATACTGGTGAAAACTTTGAAAGAGGGGAAAACAACATAGTGATACATCAATAAAAACTGTAAAATATCGAATATGTGATGAGTGCAGAAAACACTAAAAGATGGGCATTGACAAAAATGACTAATTATGGATAAAAACTATAGCTTAAAAGACAATTGAAAACATACACAATTATAATAAACTAGTGTGTACTTCACGGACCATAAGCCTAAACAGGCTATAAAGGCGGAAGAAACTGCCACAACGGTACATAAAAAAATGGATCGAAACATGTACACTACAAAGAATTATAGAAGTATGCGTAAATAAATGCCATAGTAAAATTAGAGTTAGGACGCAGGAAAGCCAACCAGAACAAGGATCAACCAGACATGAACACCATTTTTCAAAAAACAAACCGGCAAGAAATAGGCGTGTTAACGATAAACGACATTCAGATGTGCAGCATACGCCAATTGGAGAAAAGCCATTGATTGTGTTTTTATAAAAAAGTTAATGTTATAAAAGACCAATCTTACATGGTGAAACAAAAACAAAAAGTGCATGACTCAAAATACACTGTACCTGCATAGACTGCAAGGGCGGGAACCGCCGCGCAGAGGCACAGAGAACCCACTTAGAGAGGAGAAAAAGAGGCCCCTCCCACTAACATTATGTGCTTCAAAAGACAATATCTGTTAGTAAAAAAATGGGAATTGTACAACTTAAAAGAATAAAACTAAAAACAGGAATGGTTACTAATTAGGAAAGGAGTTAAGTTATACCATAACCTGTAAAAGCCGTGAAGAACAATAACAATGAAATCGCGGACAGGACCGCGGCAGGAACCACAGGAGGATAAATAATATACAAGTACATAGAATTAGGTAAATGAGTAGATGAAAAAAATGTAAAAATAGCTGACACGCAAACCTGATGCATCAATAATAGAAGAGTACTGTTGTATAACAGAAAATGAAAGGGAAAAAAACCACATTGTGATATCAGGAAAGATTATGTAAATGATGTAAGTAGCACACAACAAGCCATAAAAAACAGCCGAGATAAAAGAAAACATAACTAAACATCTGCAAAGAAATAATTTGAATAAAAACGATGTGTGTAAATGAACCATAACAACGGACCATAAGAAAAACACCAAACCTGCACACTTGGTGAGAAGCGGGAAAACGCCGCGCAAGGGCATTAGAGCGCGATTTAAAGAAAAAGAAAAAGGGGGGAGAGAGCTCCTCCTACTGGCAATTAACTCAATATACACTAAAGACTGTCATATATTAATAAACCAGTGGATGATATAAACAATGTATCACTAAAAACTAGCAGATTTGCAAAAAGACGGTATGCCAAAAAAAAGAATTGATGAAAAAACTGATGTAGCAGAAAAAAACAAGAAAAGGCTTATGTTAAAAACACCCACAGGTCCTTCACAGCAGAACACTAAAAGGTACATTACAGGTGCCATAAAAATCGTACACAATTATAATAAACTAGTGTGTACTTCACGGACCATAAGCTTAAACGGGCTGTAAGAGGCGGAAAAAACTGCCACAACGATACGTAAAAAAAAGGATCGAAACATGTAAACTATAAAAATTGTAGAGATGTACGTGAATAAATACCATAGTAAAATTAGAGTTAGGGCACAGAAAACCCAACCAAAACAAGGATCAACCAGACATAGAAACATAGAAATATGACGACAGAAAAAGACCACATGGCCTATCTAGTCTGTCCTTCCATAACAACACATGGACACCATTCTTCAAAAAACAAACCGGCAAGAAATAGGCGTGTTAACAATAAACAGCATTCAAATGTGCAACATATGCCAATTGAAGAAAAGCCATTGATTGTGTTTTTATAAAAAAGGTGATGTTATAAAAAACCAATCTTACATGATAAAACAAATACAAAAAGTGCATGACTTGAAATACACTGTACCTGCATGGACTGCAGGGGCGGGAACCGCCGCGCAGAGGCACAGAGAACCCACTTAGAGGAGAAAAAGAGGCTCCTCCCACTAACGTTATGTGCTTCAAAAGACAATATCTGTTAGTTAAAAACTAAAAAATGGGAAATGTGCAACTTAAAAGAATAAAACTAAAAACAGAGATCGTTACTAATTTGAAGAGAGGTTAAGTCATACCATAACCTATAAAAGACATAGGGAACAATGCCAATCAAATCGCGGAAAGGACCGCGGCAAGAACCACAGGAGGGTAAATTATATGCAAGTACATGGGATTGAGTGAATGAGTAGATGGAAGAAATGTAAAAATAACTGACACAAAAATCTGATGCATTAATAATGAAAGAGTACTGTTGTATACCAGAAAATGAAAGGGAAACAATAAAGCGTAGTTACTCACCTGTAACAGGTGTTCTCCAGGAGCAGCAGGAATCAGTCCTCACTTATGGGTGACGTCGGCGCCGACGGAGCCCTCGCGGAGCAATTTTCCCCAGCTTTCAAAGAAAGCCTTTGGGAATTGCAGCGCGCATGCGCGGTCCTCTTCCCGCCCAAGGGTGCCATCTTAGCCAGTCAGATGACATAGCTAAAAAAGACAGCATAAAAATTTGCAAAAAAGTAAAAGCAGACGATTGCAACTCCAAGGGGAGGAGGGAGGGTTGTGAGGACTGATTCCTGCTGCTCCTGGAGAACACCTGTTACAGGTGAGTAACTACGCTTTCTCCAGGACCAAGCAGGAAGTCAGTCCTCACTTATGGGACTCCCAAGCTCAAGGCTACCGGAGACCCTAAGCACAAAAATGAGCTCCCTCTAGCTCAGCAGCACAGCAGGAAAGAATCTTCGCTGAATTATTACCCACCGGTAGCCCACATCCGGGATGGAGGGTAGGAGTTGCTCAGACCTCAAAGAGATTACGGAGGACTGCCTGTCCGAAAGCACTGTCCCTGCGGGACTCCCTCTCGAGACAGTAATGGACCGCAAAAGTCTGGCTCGAAGACCAAGTAGCGGCCCGGCAGATGTCTGCCAGCGGAACAGAGCGGAGGTAAGCCACTGACGTGGCCTTTGCCCGAACGCAATGAGCCGTGACTCGACCTTCCAAGGAGAGTCCGGCTGCCCCATAAGCCCAAGTGATACAGTCCGCAACCCAGATGGACAGAGTACGCTTGGAGACCGGGAGCCCCAATTTATTGGGGTCAAAAGACACAAAAAGCTGAGCAGCTTTACGGTGCTCCTGCGTACGGTCAAGGTAGAAGTTCAAAGCCCTTCTACAGTCCAGGGTATGGAGGACCGTTTCAGCTCGGCTGGAGTGTGGTCTGGGAAAGAAGGTTGGAAGTACCACCTCCTGATTGATATGAAAAGGGGAGACCACTTTTGGAAGAAATTTTGGGTGAGTCCGTAGGACTACCCTATTTTTGTAGAACCGAGTGTAAGGGGGATCAGACACGAGGGCCTGCAACTCACTTACGCGTCTAGCGGAAGTGAGGGCTATCAAGAACAGTGTTTTCCAAGAAAGAAAACGGAGAGAACAGGTAGCCATAGGTTCAAAAGGTGGACAGGTGATCCGCTGTAAAACCACATTCAGGTCCCAGTCAGGTGCTGGCGGGCGCAGAGGTGGTTTAAGTAGAAGGAGACCTCTGAGAAACCTCGCTACGAGAGGGTCGTTGGAGAGAGGTCTGCCGTCCACCGGCACATGATGTGCTGAAAGAGCACTGAGGTGAACCTTGACGGAGTTGGACTTAAGTCCCAGATTAGAGAGGTAAAGCAAGTACTGCAAGACCACCGACACCGGGCAGGAGAAGGGATCCTGAGACTGTCGGGTACACCAAACGGAAAACCGACGCCATTTAAGGGCGTAGCATTTGTGGGTAGAAGGTCGTCGCGAAGCTAGGACGACTTCCTCCACCTCTGCCGGCAGGAGAAGGGGAGCGAGGACTACCCTCTCAGCAGCCAGGCCATGAGGTTGAGAGACCTGAGGTTGGGGTGTAGCAGAGACCCCTGATCCTGAGTGAGGAGATCCGGTTGTAACCCCAGAGGGAATGGATCCTCCACCGCTAATTGCAGCAGGAGCGGAAACCACGGCTGTCTGGGCCAGCGAGGGGCCACCAGGATCATGAAGGCTTTGTCTCGGAGAACCTTGAAAAGAGTCCGAGAGACTAGCGGGATGGGAGGGAAAGCGTACAGAAGGCTCCCCGACCATGATAGTAGAAAAGCGTCCGCCGCAACCCGAAGGGGGTGTGGCTGACGAGAGCAGAAGCGAGGAAGTTGCCGGTTGTGAGGACTGGCAAAAAGATCCACCGTGGGGAGGCCCCACTTTAGGAAGAGCTTCTGAACTACCAAGGGATCCAGATGCCACTCGTGCGGCTGGAGGATCCTGCTGAGTTTGTCCGCCAGGTAATTCTCTTGGCCTGGGAGATAAACTGCCTTGAGGAGAATGCCGTGACTGACGGCCCAAGAGCAGAGCCTCTGTGCCTCCCGGCAGAGAAGGAAGGAGCCCGTGCCCCCCTGCTTGTTCACGTAGAACATGGCAACTTGATTGTCCGTCTGGACAAGGACGGACTGGTGAGAAGTCAAGTGGGAGAAGGCCTTGAGAGCCAGGCGGATCGCCCTGAGCTCCAGGAAGTTGATCTGCTGAGCAGACTCCCACGTGGTCCAGAGGCCCTGAGTACGTGCCCCTTGGCAATGTGCTCCCCAGCCCAGGAGGGATGCATCTGTGGTCAGCACCCGGGCCGGCTGAGGTGACTGGAAAGGCATTCCGAATATCAGGTTCGGCTGCTGAAGCCACCACCGGAGAGACGAGATCAGCGGCTCGGAGACGCGCACTAGGTCTGCTAGGCCGCCTGTGGCTTGTCGCCACTGCTGGCGGAGACACCATTGAGCAGGCCGCATATTCAGGCGGGCATTGGGGGTCACATGGACGGTGGAAGCCATATGGCCGAGTAGTCTCAGGAAGCGCCTGGCGGAGACCAGGGGCTGGCTGCGAAAACGGACGGCTAGGTCCATGAGCCGTTGAGCCCTGTCGAGCGGTAGGTACGCTCGTGCCTGAGGAGTGTGCAGCCTTGCGCCGATGAACTTGAGATCCTGTGAGGGGAGCAAAGTGGACTTTGCGAAGTTTATAACAAAGCCCAAGTACTGCAGAAGAGTCACCGTGCGGCGTGTGGCGTTGGTGACCTCCGGAGCGGACGCTGCTCTGATGAGCCAGTCGTCGAGGTACGGAAAGACATATAGGCCGTGAAGCCGGAGATGGGCCGCCACCACCGCGAGACATTTTGTGAAGACCCGCGGTGCGGAGGACAGGCCAAAGGGCAGTACTCTGTACTGGTAATGATTTCCTGCCACCACAAACCTTAGGTATTGGCGGTGGCTTGGGTGGATGAGGATGTGTGTAGGCATCCTTTAGATCCAAGGAGCATAGCCAATCTCCCTGCTGGAGGTAGGGCAGAAGGATTCCAAGGGTAAGCATTTTGAACTTCTCCCGCACAAGGAACTTGTTGAGGTTGCGCAAGTCCAGGATGGGTCTGAGGCCTCCTGTTCTCTTTGGTATTAGAAAATACCTGGAATAAAAGCCTTGACCTTTTAGGTGGTGGGGCACCGGTTCCACCGCCTGTTCCTGTAGAAGACCTGCTAACTCCTGAAGGAGTAATTCCCTGTGCAGAGGGGGTCGTGGAGGTTCTCCCGGAAAATAGGAGGGAGGGACCTGGTGGAAGTGGAGAAGATAGCCTTCTCGCACGACTTGAAGCACCCAGGCATCTGAGGTGATGCTGGACCACCTGTGGGCGAAGTGAACCAGCCGGCCTCCGGTGCTGGGAGGAACCAGCGGGGGGGGAGAGGCTATGCTTAAGGAGTCAAAAACCCCCACCCTGCGGAGCAGGGGCTGGTGGTGCAGGCTTGGGGGCTTGCTGCCTACGGGACCCGTTACCCCGTCCCTTGGCCTGCTGGCCCTGTTGGGGAGCTGCAGGGGCCTGATAGTGGGGGTACTGTTTGTAGGCAGCCGCCTTCCTCGGGTAAAAGGACTTCTTTCCCGAGCCCTTCTTTTTCTGGGAAGGGGCGGAGGTCTTCCTAGAAAGCCTAGTCCTGGTGAGAGTCTCCGTCTCAATTTGTGCAGCCTTATCAGCCATGGGCTTGCCAAAGAGGTTTTCGCCTCGGCAAGGGACATCGACCAACTTGTCCTGCACCCAGGGCTCAAGGTCAGACGACTGAAGCCAAGCCTGTCGGCGGGCACCGATGCCGGCTGCGGCCACTCGGGCCGATGCTTCAAAGCCATCATAGGCTGCTCGGGACATGAATTTTGAGCATTCCCGAATGCCAGTGGACAAGGCCAGGAACCTCCGCAAGGGTTCCTCGGACAAACCAGCGGAGAAGCCGGCTAGCTCTTTAGCCAAGTCTCGGAGATACATGCCCATGTATAGCTGGTAGGTCTGGACACGACATGCGAGCATAGAGCCCTGGAAACACTTCTTACCAAGGCCATCCAGGTTACGGGCCTCCCTGCCAGGAGGCACCGAGGAGTGCATCTTCTGGCTCTTAAGACGATGCATGGCCGATTCCACTACCATGGAATGGTGTGGTAGCTGTGCTTTTTGGAAGCCAGGGCTCTTGCGGACTCGATAGATAGAATCGACCCGCTTGCTCAGGACCGGCGAGGTGGCCGGACTCTCCCACATGCGGAAGAGTAGTCGTTCCAGCATGGGAGGAACCGGTACAGTAAAGTGTTCCCTGGCGGGAGAGTCATACTGGAGGGCGTCGAGCTCTTCGGCTCGAGGCTCCTCCTCGGGGTCCGCAGGGAAGGCCAAAGCCTTGGCCATATCCCTGACGAAGTCCGAGAACCGGGCATCCTCCGGGGGGGACTGCTTCCGAGGTTCGGAATCAGGTGAGTCCGAGGGGACACACCGAGTCCGAAAAGAATCAGGCGACTCTTCCTCTTCAGACTCCCAGACCGACTCCGACGAGGACTCGGTGGGGTCGGCCCGGGCAGGGCGCGGCGCCTGCCGCCCCGACGCCGAGGGAGTCGGCGTCGGCGACCTCAGTCCCGAACGGGAGGCCGAGGGTGACCTCGACCGAGGATCGACTCGAGTTCGCATCGACTCGAGGATCGGCTCGGTCTCCGGGGTCGACTTAGACGTCGACGTCCCGGCGGTCGGGGCAGCAGCGCCAGCGAAGCCAGCGAGCAGTGCCCGCTGCTGGTCCATGAAGGCAGACAGTCTGCTCTCCAAGGCCGTCAACCTGAGTCCGAGCTCAGGTGACCCAGCAGCCCCCGACTCGGGCCCCGACGGCGTCGGGCCCGACGTCGGCTGTCGCGGAGGCGAGTCCAGAAGGACCACAGGACTTACCCGAGCAGGCAGCTCCGACTCCAGGCGAGGTCTCTTCGTGAGGTGCTCCTTCTCCAAGGACCCGGGGAGGCTATCGGGGCTATGCGACCTGGCCCTCGCGGAGCCAGGAGCGTCCACCGACGCCGCCCTCGCGGGTTTCACCTTCCGTCGATGATCCCCGGAGGGAGAACCCCTGTCGGAGGAACTCCGGCGACGGTCCGAGCTGGAACCCCTGGACGCGGAGGCCTCGGACGAGGTCCGGGTACGGCTGGGGTCAGCGAAGATTCTATCCCGCTGATGCCGCCGACTTCTCAACGCTTTGGAGGAAAGTTTGCCACAAGGCCCACAGATCATTTCTTCATGATCCGGGCCCAGGCAGCGGAGGCAATTGTCGTGTGTGTCAGTTAGTGACATATTTCGGTCACACTGACCACACCGTTTGAAACCACTGGCAGCCATCGGGGGAAAAAGGGCCCCGGCGAGGTCAAAGGACCGGGCTGCCAGGGAAAAACCGAAACGAAAACTGACTAAGTCAGAAAAACCGAAAAAGAAGAAGAGGACTCGTGACCGGCGTCGCGAGTCCGGGCGGGAAAAAGACCGGCGTCGAACCGAAGGAAAAAAGAGTAATTATGAAGAAAAATCAACTTTTTCGCGGGGACACGACGGGTACGTCTGTAGGGCTCCGCGGAAAAAAAAGAAGACTGGCTAAGATGGCACCCTTGGGCGGGAAGAGGACCGCGCATGCGCGCTGCAATTCCCAAAGGCTTTCTTTGAAAGCTGGGGAAAATTGCTCCGCGAGGGCTCCGTCGGCGCTGACGTCACCCATAAGTGAGGACTGACTTCCTGCTTGATCCTGGAGAAACCACATTATGATATCGAGAGAAAATATATGAATGGTGTAAGTAGCACAAAACAAGCCATAAAAAACAGCCGAGGTAAAAGAAAACATGACTAAGCATCTGCAAAGAAATAATTTAAATAAAAAATGTTGTTTAAAAACGATGCGTGTGAATGAACCCTAAAAACGGACCATAAGAAAAACAACATACCTGCACACTTGGTGAGAAGCGGGAAAACGCCGCGCAAGGGCATTGGAGCACTATTTAAAGAAAAAGAAAAAGGGAGGAAAGGGCTCCTCCTACTGGTAATTAACTCAATGTACACCATATATATATATTAATAAACCAGTAGATGATATAAAACACTGCTAATAGCCATTATATCACTAAAAGCTGGCAGATTCGCAAAGGGGCGGTGTGGCAAAAAAAGAGAATTGATAAAAGAACTGATTCAGCGCAAAAGAACAACAAGAAAAGTCTTATGTTAAAAACACCCACAGGTGCATCGCAGCAGAACACTAAAAGGTACATAACAGGTACCATAAAAGCTTTGCAGGTCATGATGAATCACTAAAAGTTAGCAGATTTGCAAAAGGGCGCTATGGCAATAAAAATGGGAATTAAAAAACTTTTTAACAAGAAAAGTGTTAGGTTAAAACCACCCACAGGTACATCACAGCAGAACACTAAAAGGTACATTAAAGATACTATAAAAGCTTTGCAGGTCACGATAAATCATGCAACAAACAAGTGTATAAACACAAAATATGTAAACAAACTTCATCAGCTGAATATCGAACATGATAACTGAACCCATAAAACATGTGTCTTATTAAGATAGTGAGTACAGCGTACACGATTGTACAAACAACCTTATAGGGGAAAGGAGGAGGAAGCTTAAAGGAAAATGTTGTATTCAATTTCCTTGTTCAATCCTTTCGGGCAGACTGTATCAAACAGAAAAATGAATCTTTGTTCTTCTTGAATTAACTTACGATTCAAATCACCTCCACGAGGGGAGGGAAAGAGTTTTTTGATAACAAAAAACCTTATGTCACTAATGTTATGCTGGAATTGAATCCAATGTGACACGAGTGGGGCTGTAATGATCTGTCTTTTGATGCAACTCCTGTGTTCTGGAAGCCCGCGGGCAAGGTCCCGGCGGGGCGCCGGTAACCGGGTGAGCGGCCCGGTCCAACGTCCTGCTTCAGGGCTCTGGGGGGGGGGGCCCGGGCAGAGGGTGACGTAAGCGGACGCGATCCGCATTATTCAAACTCATTGCTCCGCAAGGCAAGGAGCGGAGCCAATGAAACTCCCTGCACGCCCGGGGCTTTAAAGGGAGGGAGTTTGGGCGGCCCCCTCCTTTCCAGCTTCGGGCGTGCAGCGGGGCAGCTTAGCGTGGAACGGCGGCTTACCTTGGTTGGACAGTTCGGTGTGTGGCAGAGCGGGGAGCGTGAGCCGGTACGGGGGAGCTGGTCCACGTGTGGGGCGGCAGTGGCGGCTTCGGAGGTGTCGGTGCCAGGGGCCTTCCGGCGCTTTGGAGCACACGGGTCCACGTGTGGGGGTGAGTTAGGCCGGAGCCCGGTGCAGCAGTGTCGCCAGAGTGTGGAGAGCTTCCGCCCCCCCCCCCCTTTTTTCCATCTGCTCCTCTTAAACGGCAAGTGCTACTGTATTTTAATTTCTCTAGCTTGGTGACAGGGTTTAAGGGCTGGGTTGCGGGGTGTAAAGATGGCTCGAGGTGGGGATAGGCCGGGAGCATGTGGTAGAGGCAAAGGAAGAGGGAGGGGGGCGCTGGGGCAGGCTGGGGTAAGAGGGCCAAGGGGTGCGGGCAATCAAGGGGGAGAGGGGCGAAGGGGGGCCGGAGGTGTGAGTCACACGGGTGCCAGAGGCCTTAATAAGAACAGAGGGGGGCCTTCTGCAGCCCGGGGCAGTGGCTCTACTGTCTCACAGGTGCGGGGGCGCAGACAGCGCCAGCGGAGGGACAGGGGGGCTGAGTTCGATGCAGGTTCTGGGGGCAGGGGGGTGCACAGTCTGGGAAGTGGGGGCGAAGTAGCTAGGGCCGGGGAAGTGACCCAGGGTCAAGGGGAATTGACGCAGGGTGGTTGGAGCATGGGGGGGCTGGCTGGGGGGGTGGGGTCGGGGTTAGTGGACACGCAGCATGGGGCCTGTGGAACGGTGGCGTCTCCCATGGGTGGGCCGACAGGTCCCGGGAGCGGTGGGGTTTGGGCTGGACATCCAGCTTGGGCACATTGGTTGGGTGGAGGTCAGGGTTCCTCGAGAGCCGACTGGCTGGAGGCGTGGCGACCGGTGTGGCCTGCTGCTGTTCCCCCCCCTTCTTCTCCTTTTATGTCTCCACAGGTTCCGGCGATGATGTCGCGAGCGGCGGCTGGCGATACGGGTGGCGGCGCCGGAGCGCGAGGGCAGCACTATACGGGGCACCCCGGGGATTCGTATGAAGAACGGCTACAAACAGCGTCCGGCGTGCTTGCGTCCCGAGATGCGGAAGGCCAGCGGCAGGAGGACGGACAGGGCCCGACGAATAGTACTCCTTCGGCTGAGGTGGTGTCGGCGACAATGGAGGCGGGTGAGTCACTGGAGGCACGGGCCGAAGGGTGCGAGAAGGGCAGGGGGCGGGGGAAGAGTCAGCGTAAAGGGAAGAAACGGCGAAGGCGTTCGGGTAGGAGGCGCAGGAGGTCTAGCTCGTCGGTATCGTCGACGTCGTCGTCGTCTTCTGACATGTCGACTACGTCGTCATCGGAGGAGGGGGGGCACGGGGTAAGAAGCGGAAAAGGAGTGTCCAAAGGGGGAGGGGCGCAAGGGGTCCCGGCAGCGGTAGCGGTATCTGAGTTGTGGGAGGGGGTTCCGAGGAAATTGCGGCAACGAATAAAGAAGCGCCGGTATATCTATATATTCCGTCTCTTAGAAGGCAGGAAGCGTTCAGGAGAGAGCAGAAAAAAGCGTAAGGAGGATGAGAAAGCAGGGCGTATCAAGAAAGTGGCTAGGAATGTGGTTAATTGGACGCGAGCCTTTTTGCGTTTGGCGAGCGTTTGGGGACAGTATTATCCGGGGCACTACGAGATGCTTTTATCGTATGCGGATTCGATTCTGGAGGCTTCACAGACGCATGAGGGTTAGTCATGGTTTCCGGGACAAGATGGAAGGGAATCGGTCGGTTTCATGGGGTATGCAGGACATTAATTTGTGGTTGACCCAGATGTCGGCCAGACCAGGTGGGTTTGGTGGGGGCGGGGTGAAAGGTGCAGCAGGGGTTCTCCCCGGGGTGGGGCGTTCCTTTCGAGGGGTTGGGGCAATGGGACTGCAGCGAGCTGGGGGCAGCGGGGCAGGCGATCTCTGCTGGAGGTTTAACAAGACCTCGTGCCCTTTCCCGGACTGCAAATTTCGACATGTGTGCTCCCTTTGTGGGGGGGCACATCCCGCAGTCAAATGCCTTAAGAAAGGAGTTATGCAGCCCCCTGCGCCTAGCGCAAAACAGTGATTTTTTGGACCTGGCCCCTACGCCGATTCGAAGAGAGGTTTTAAATGAGTGGCTGGCCCACTACCCTAGGCGGCGAGATAGAGAAATTTTGTATGAGGGCTTTAATAGGGGTTTTCTGATTCCAGTTTGTAGGCAATTGGAGGGGACGGTCGCGCGTAATTCCCTTTCAGTTCGGCGTTTTGCGCCGGTGGTGCGGAAGAGGTTAGAGAAGGAATTGCAGTTGGGCAGAATAGCCGGCCCGTTTGAGAATCAGCCATTCGGAAGGATGGTGGTATCACCGTTGGGGATAATACCTAAAAAATACCCTTCTTTGAACAGCCATCTTCGGCTCCCCCGGTCGGGGTAGAGCACTGAGCAGGCCGTCCATCTAAGCCGCTCAGCCCTCCAACCCAATCGGGGTTGTGGGAGGGGCCAAGCAGCAGCACAAGAGCAGCCGCCGCCGGCGGGAAAGATCCCTTCTTTGAACAGCCATCTTCGGCTCCCCCGGTCGGGGTAGAGCACTGAGCAGGCCGTCCATCTAAGCCGCTCAGCCCTCCAACCCAATCGGGGTTGTGGGAGGGGCCAAGCAGCAGCACAAGAGCAGCCGCCGCCGGCGGGAAAGATCCCTTCTTTGAACAGCCATCTTCGGCTCCCCCGGTCGGGGTAGAGCACTGAGCAGGCCGTCCATCTAAGCCGCTCAGCCCTCCAACCCAATCGGGGTTGTGGGAGGGGCCAAGCAGTAGCACAAGAGCAGCCGCCGCCAGGCGGGCCCGCGCCTGAGGGCCTCGCCAGAGGGCCCTTTGGCACGGCCCTTAGGCAAAGGTCCTCTCAAAAGAACCCAGGATTCATCCAAGAATTCCACAGCTCCACTACCATACTACTACAGGACCACCCTGCATTCACCAGCATATCCCGGTTTAGTTGCACAGCAAGTATACACTATCCATAAGTCTGAATTAACCTCTTCTATAGACTCAATATAACTACCTTCATTGCCATTGATAGTACACTCTCTTGTGGCGCTGTGCCTACGCTACATATCTGTTACAGTTTGTTACAGTTGCCTGTATTGCCTGACTTGTTACAGTTGCCTGTATTTGTACTATTTCACTATAACTGCCATTGCTACAGCCGCTTGTATTGTACTATACCATCTGTTACAGTTGCCTGTATTGTACTATATTGTACTATAACTGCCACCTGATACAGTTGCCGTTTTTGCACTATTACTGACTTTGCTACAATTGTTACAGTTTTTTACAATTCCCTGCATTGTACCATAACAGCTTCTATCCATTTCCTAATCAGTTGTAAACAATTTTAATCTGACACATAATTCTCTCAACATCTAATACCTCCTTAACAAGAAGCCAAAATGTATCATCACCTCTTCACTCTTCTTAGCTTTTACCTTCTCACAGACTGGCTCGGGACCTCCTCAGCCTACTCTTCTTCCACCACTCATATCCACATCCTCAAAAACTACGGAAAGAAATGGTCAAGTAACTCGTACCATTATCCAGCTAGGGAAGCTCGAATACGGCACTCCCACTTGATTCACATTGCATTACTCCAAACCAGTAACCCAAAGCAACAAGACTCCCCGCCTTCCAAAAGCCTAAAATGTGCCCTTATAAACGCTCGCTCGATAAAAAAAAAATGGCCTGTAATCCAAGATATAGTTACCCTTCACAACCTGGACGCACTCTTGATCACTGAAACCTGGCTATCAAAAGAAGATAATGTCCTTATTAACCAACTCATTCCACCAAATTTTTCCATACACACAACTCACAGAGAGAATAAGAAGGGAGAAGGAGCACTCATTCTCACCAAGTCTGAACTCCTTTTCAATACAACTAACTCCTACAGCTCAGACAATCTGGAAATAATCACCATAGTGAACAAGCAATGCTCCATCAACCTGATTTACAGAACCCCCTCAAGCTCCCCGGATAACCTGCCCACCATATTAGACATTGCTGCCAATACCAGCAACATTAACACTCCAAATTGGATAATGGGGGATCTCAATCTCCCATCACTACAGCAACATCAGTCCTCTGCATTCCTCAATGCCATCGAAACTCTTGGATATCAACAACTAATCTTGGAGCCCACTCACATTAAAGGAAACATCCTTGACATGGTCTTCACGCCACAATCGGCTTCTGCACAAAACAGCAACATTATAAAATCTATCAATGATGTACCATGGTCAGACCATAAACTCATAATCCTACAAATTCCCTTGGGCAACACTCATTCCTTAAACAACAGAAACCTTGACAACACACTAAGAGCCCCATCAAGAGGCTTTCGGTCCTTCAATAAAGATGTCATAATAACAAATACCCAACCACTCCTCAGCGATACAACACTCAACCTGGAAGAAGCAATTGAAGCCTGGAATAACAGCCTCAATACCATTGCTATGCTACCACACAAAAACACATCAAGGAAAAGACCCTCAGCTCCATGGTTCTCTCCCGATCTGCGATCTTCTCTTATGCACCTCAGAAGACTCGAAAAACGCTGGCGCCGATCACTGGCCATTGATGATCGTACAGCCTACAATCTCTATTTAGCAACTCACCGTGAAGCAATCACAAACAAAAGGAAGCAGTATCACACAGAGATGCTCAAAAGATCACTAAACAAACCTCGTGATATTCACCCACAAGAATTTGCTGATTACTTGCAATCTAAACTCCTACAGACGGATGAGCTACAGAATACAGATATTCAAGAATCAACTTGCCAAAACACCTTATCTTCACTTTCTGCACCCTCAGCTAAACAAATTGAAGACACAATCTCCTCACTCAATACCTCCACCGCTCAAACCGATCCTTGCCCAGCCTTCTGGATAAAGGACCTTAGAAGTGTATTCAGCCCATTCATTGCAAGAATCATGAACCTCTCATTCACAACTGGATCATTCCCATCTGCTCTAAAGCTCACATCCATCAGACCATTATTAAAAATTCCAAATTAGACCCTAAAAGGGCTGACTCATACAGGCCTATCGCTAGCATTCCCCTCCTAGCAAAACTTTTTGAAAAAGAGGTGCAACGCCAAATTCAAGACCACATAGACTCCACAGCTCCTCTCGACTACTTTCAACATGGCTTCAGAGAACATCATGGAGTTGAAACACTACTCACCACCCTCCTCAATAACATACTCACCAGTATAGACAACATCCGCCAAGGCGTCGTGCTAATCTTCTTAGATATAGCAGCAGCGTTTGATTCGGTAAATCACGAGATACTCATTACACGATTGAAGGAAAAAGGCATCGGTAGTTCAGCGCTGGAATGGTGCAAATCTTACCTGGACACCAGAATGCAATATGTAAAATCTGCAACAGGAGAATCAAATCTTTTCCACCAAAAACAAGGAGTACCGCAAGGGTCATCTCTTTCATCTCTCATGTTTAACATCTACATGCAGCCCATCTGCAATATCATCAGATCTTTCAATGTGAAAGGTATGATATATGCAGATGATATCCTACTTTATATGCCATTTTCTACAATGCAATTAGATCTACTGCCCATAATAAATTGCTTCAATGCCGTATCAGAATGGCTCCTCTCACAGAACCTCCGCATCCAACATAAGAAAACTGAGGTTCTCTTTGTTACGAGAGACCCTAACTTCATTCCACCGGCACAAATAAGTGTCAAAGGAGCTGATCTATCCACCAAGGAAGCAATAAGATACCTTGGAATCACGCTGGACCACCGTCTCAATATGAAATCACACGTTAACAATATTACAAAGGCTGTATACTTCAAGATACGCACACTCAGGCATCTACGCTCATTACTGGACCCAGATGATTTTAGAACCATCTTCCAAGCACTCATCCTACCACATTTCGATTTCGCCAATTCAATTCTACAAGGTCTCCCACAATCCACCCTAAGTTCTCTTCAACTTGCCATGAACACTGCTGCAAGGGTTCTACAAGGAGCATCCAGGTGTGATCACGTGACACCAATGCTCAAACATCTTCACTGGCTCCCGATACAAGGCAGGATCATATTCAAAACCCTAATTCTCACATACAAGGCCATACATGGTTTGTCTGCAAACTCTCTAACTGATCTCACACAAGTTTTACCTCCAACTACAGCCAGAAGAAAAATAGCGACAAACACCCTAATAATGCCGAAGGCCATAACAACCTGTAGCCAAGCAACAGCGAACAGAGCCTTCATGTTTTGCGCCCCAAAACATTGGAACTCCCTACCACCCGAAATTCGTGCCATAACCGGCATAGTCCAATTCAGAAAGGCCCTCAAACATAACCTATTCATCAAATACTACCCCACATAAAGTGCATAATATTTACCACAAACTTAACAGAATTCCCTCCTTTTCCAAACATTATTGATAATATTACATAAATACTTCTCTCATGTGATCGAATTAGCAGATCAATATCCTATGTATATAGTTCAATGTATATAGTTTTACCCCCATATTATCCATGTTTATCTTATCCAAGTTTATTTTCCTGTTTTATGTAATACCGAGCAGCCTGTTGTTCTGGTCTTTGGTTCTCTGTAAACCGCGCTGATTGTAAATAGCGCGGTATATAAAAAATTGAAATAAATAAATAAATAAATAAATAAATAAAAGAGCCTGGGAAATTCCGGTTGATACATAATTTGTCTAGCCCGGTCGGCGAGTCGGTCAATGACTACATCCCACGGGAATTGTGTACGGTGAGATACGCCTCTTTCGATAAAGCGGTGGAGTTGGTCAGGGCGGCGGGTTTGCGGGCACAAATGGCGAAGGTGGATATTGAGTCGGCCTTCAGGCTGCTGCCAGTTCACCCATCTTCCTTTTATCTATTGGGTTTTCGTTTTGAGGATGGGCTCTATTTTGATAAATGCTTGCCGATGGGCTGTTCGGTGTCTTGTGCATACTTCGAAAAATTCAGTACCTTTTTGCAGTGGGCCATTGAGCGCAGAGGGGGTAAGGCGAAGGTAGTCCATTATCTGGGTGATTTTTTGTTCGTGGGGTCCGCGCAGTCAGAGGAGTGCCGCGACATGCTGGAAGGTTTTGTGGAGTTGTCGAGGGAGTTGGGTGTTCCGCTAGCGAAAGATAAGACCGAGGGCCCCGCCACGAGGATTACGTTTCTCGGGGTGGAGCTGGATTCCGATTCCATGGTGGCGCGACTTCCTCCAGAGAAGGTGCAGAAATTGCGAGTTTTAGTGGCTACCGTTGTAGCAGCAGCCAAAGTGACATTGAAAGAACTGCAGGCATTAATAGGCTCCTTAAACTTTGCTTGTAGGGTGATTCCTATGGGCAGGGTTTTCTTGAGACGATTAGCTGCTTCTACAGCGGGGGTTCGCAAGCCGCATCATCACATCAGGGTTTCAAAGGCGATTCGGGCTGATTTGCAGGTGTGGCAGGTGTTTTTGGGGGAGTATAACGGGACCTCAGTACTGTTGGAGGCCGAGTGCAGTAGCGAGGATCTGCAATTGTACACGGATGCAGCGGGTGGCATTGGGCTGGGTATTTACTTTGGGGGGTCGTGGTGCGTGGAACGTTGGCCACAGGCTTGGTGCGAGGAAGGGCTCACGAGTAATATAACATTTTTGGAATTGTTTCCGATATTGGTGGCGTTAGAGTTGTGGCCCGACCGGTTGCATAATAGACGGGTGCTGTGGTGGTGCGACAATGCGGCGGTGGTCAGTGTGGTGAATAATTACACCCCCCATTGTTTGCAAGTAGCGAATTTGATGAGAACAGTGGTTTTGACATGCTTACGTTTGAATGTAGCACTGAGAGCTAGGCATATACCGGGGCTCTCTAATGAGATTGCTGATTCTCTTTCTCGTTTCAAGTGGGATCAATTTCGAAGATTGGCACCAGCGGCAGATGCGGAAGGAGTGGCGGTCCCTTGGCGGTTGTGGAGTCTTGGCCATTCGGAATGAAGGACTTGCTGCGGAGATCGGTGGCTGCTGGGACGTGGTCAGCCTATGTGCGCGGATGTGGGAAAGTGGTGGCCTTTCTCGAAAGCCGCGGGTGGCAGTATGGGGCAGTTTCCGCCCCGTTGTTGGGCCAATATGTCGCTTGGGCGAAAGCGCAGGGGGTCGCACATTCTTCGGTGCGCAGCCACCTGGCGGGCTTCGAATTTTTTATAAGGGCGGTTGGATGGGGCTTTCCTGTAGAGGGCTTCTTGGCACGTAAACTTCTGCAGGGTTGGGGCCGCGCATGAGTTATTGGCCAAGTTATGTAATGCATTGACAGCGGTGGCTTCTTCCGGGTATGAAGCGGTGCTATTTAGAGCCACCTTTAGTCTGGCATTTTTTGGGGCCTTCAGGATGGGGGAACTGGTGTCAAACTCGAGCAAGAAGGGGGCAGACGGGATGGTGCAAAAGCAGCATGTTGTCATGGAACGGGGGGGGGGGGGGTTGAGAGTCTTCTTGGCAAGATCTAAGACTGATCAGCAAGGAAAGGGGGTTTGGGTAAGGCTGTGTCCGATTGACGGCCTATTCACATGTCCTGTGTCCGCAATGAGGGATTATTTGCAAGTGAGACCGGCCGTAGCCAGAGGGTTATTTCTGCACGAGGATGGGCGGCTGCTGACGCGTTTTCAAGTGGTGGCGGTGATGAGGTTGGCATTAAGGTTTGTGGGCGAATGCCCGGAGCAATTTGCGGCGCATTCCTTTCGGATCGGGGCGGCTACCAGTGCAGCTGCAGCAGGCCTTTCACAGCAGGACATACAGAATATTGGGAGATGGCGTTCTATGGCGTTTCGGGGTTATGTGCGCTTATGAGGAGTGGGTCAGGTTAAAAAGTTTTTTAATTCCCATTTTTATTGCCATACCGCCCTTTTGCAAATCTGCTAACTTTTAGTGATTCATCATGACCTGCAAAGCTTTTATGGTACCTGTTATGTACCTTTTAGTGTTCTGCTGCGATGCACCTGTGCGTGTTTTTAACATAAGACATTCCTTGTTGCTCTTTTGCGCTGCATCAGTTCTTTTATCAATTCTCTTTTTTTGCCACGCCGCCCTTTTGCGAATCTGCCAGCTTTTAGTGATATAATGGCTATTAGCAGTGTTTTATATCATCTACTGGTTTATTAATATATGACAGTCTTTGGTGTACATTGAGTTAATTACCAGTAGGAGGAGCCCTTTCCTCCCTTTTTCTTTTTCTTTAAATAGTGCTCCAATGCCCTTGCGCGGCGTTTTCCCGCTTCTCACCAAGTGTGCAGGTATGTTGTTTTTCTTATGGTCCGTTTTTAGGGTTCATTCACACGCATCGTTTTTAAACAACATTTTTTATTTAAATTATTTCTTTGCAGATGCTTAGTCATGTTTTCTTTTATCTCGGCTGTTTTTTATGGCTTGTTTTGTGCTACTTACACCATTCATATATTTTCTCTCAATATCATAATGTGGTTTATTGTTTCCTTTCATTTTCTGGTATACAACAGTACTCTTTCATTATTAATGCATCAGATTTTTGTGTCAGTTATTTTTACATTTCTTCCATCTATCCATTCACTCAATCCCATGTACTTGCATATAATTTACCCTCCTGTGGTTCTTGCCGCGGTCCTGTCCGCGATTTGATTGGCATTGCTCCCTATGGGGTATGTTTACTAAATGGGGCACTTGTGCGGGGTGCACCTGAGCGCCCTAAAATGATGCATTTAAGTGCTCTTAAGCGCCCCGTACGCGTGCGCCGAAAACACGCACGTTTGCGGGGCGCTCATGTGCGATAGAGGCGTGGAAAGGCGAAATGAGGGCAGAGGAAGGCCCCCGAGGGGCGGAGAGACGGGGTCAATGGGTGGAATGTGGGAGGGGAGAGACTCCCCGCACAGGAGCGTGCCCGAATTTACAAGGAAAAAATACCACCAGTGAAACACTCGCGGTAGAAAGCATTTAAAGGGAAGAGAAACCATTTCCGTCAGCAATGTACAGGAAAACCGGGGAAACCAGCAAAACGTGAGCAGTGTGATACATGTGCACAGCACAAAAGTGCAAATAAAAATAGAAAATGACCACAACAGAACTATTAAAAATAGTAATTCAGCTGGGGAACAGTTATAGTGATGGGCAAATACAGAAAACACACCCAGCAAAGCTCCAGAAAAAAGAAATGAATTTTGGAAGGGTTTACGGAGCGGAGACTCTTCCAAAAAACATTTCCTTTTGTGGAGCTTTCCTGGGAGTGTTTGCTATGGTTGCCCATTAATATCACTGTTGCCCAGCGTGGTGATATTTTGTCCCCCATTTCCCGTGGTCATTTCCGTGGTTTATGTGCACGTTTGTCACCAGACAGGGTGCATATGCCCACAGTAAATTTGCGTAGAGCAGGGTTTGTGACTCCATCCTGCCAGGCTTACTACCTCCAGGGGCTGCACTGTCTATGTGGCCATAGTGTGGTGCAGCGGACAGAGTCAGTACCTCTAGGACCAGAGGGTCAGAGGTTTAAAGCTCAGCTGGGGCACTTGCCAGCCCAGTCCCTATATTTTACCCACCACTAAACACAGATAGCGCAGACACCCCTGTATTGCAGGGGACATAAGCATGGGGAAAACACCCATATTTTACCCAACAACGCACACACACCACAACAATGGGCATTACCCACAGCCAAGTACCCCAAATGCAGTCCCGTACTGCCACATTCCAATCATGTCACCTGCTTTTTATGGGAGAAGCTCATGCCAGCATGTTGGCCGACGAGTACATGTGGTGCAGGGGGCAGTGGCTGCTAGCGACAGAAGACAGAGGCCTAGCCATGTGCAGGCTGGCACAGTCCACAGCAACAGACAGGCCCTGCCGGATCCACAGTCATGGACTATCCAGGGAATTCAGCCAATCTGTGGCTACACGGTGGTGCAGTGCACACAGACAGTGCATGCAAGAACAGAAGGTCACAGGTTCAAAGACCAGCTGGGGCTACCGGCAATCCTGCACACATATTTTCCCCACAAATAAACAGTGACAGTAAGGACACACCTTTCGTGACGAGGACATATGCAATGGTAATACGTCTATCTTTCACCCCACTGAGCACAGACACCATGAACAGGGGCAGAACCTACAGCAGAATCCCCCAAATGCAGTCCTGGTGGGCCACACACCAGTCAGGTTCCATGCTGCCACTCATACAAATGCCTGTGCTGTATATCTATGCACCACCCCCACGGCATGTAGATGTAGCTCATGCATATTCATGAGGGACAGCAGGAAGACCCGAACAGTGTGATGCAAAACTGGACTGGAGTGGGGAAGCGCTGCCGTAAAGCAGCAGCCAACAGGGGCAGACACACCCACACCCACAGGCCCCATTGGCCAATGTCTCCTGTAGAGGCAGAACATTGGACCCTGCGTGCATCTCCCAATACCAGCACCTGCATACCTTAGCAATGTCACCCTACACCTGAGGTACACAGCTCTGAAATGTTTGCTAAGAGTACAGGCTGATAGATATCCCTACGTTACGCACATACTGCTAGTTGACCCCATCCGAACAATCTGTTTGGTGTCTGCGGTGCGTGCTCCAGGCCCGGCCTCTGATGGTGTTCACCACCCTGGGGAGTGACCCCCAGCAGTACTGCGTACCATATCCATGCCTGTGCCGTGCCCAGGACCGGTGTGGTGGCCAAGGCTAATCACCCCCTCAATAGTAGCACAATGCTGGCATAGGTGTGGGAGTGTGTGTCTGTCTATACAGTGTGTGTTGGCTGCAAACACCTTCCCCAACCCACACTGCCAGCACTACTGCCAGTATTGGCCTGCCAATGTGCATAATGAGCAGCAAGGTACCATGGGTATAGGTCAGACATGGTGGGCTGGCCAGGATGCATCTGCACAGGGCATAGGGCACTGGCTGTGACATTGTAGTGCCAGGCCACCACCTACACAGACAGGGTGACCTCTGTATGTGCTGCTGGGGGAGCACTCTCACCCTGAGTGTTCAGTGATGACAGCATGGCTAGGCACCCCCATAGTGCTGTATTGTGTTTCTCTCTTGTGATATATATGGGTTTCCTGTTGGGGCCTCCTCACAGAACTCTCTTCTTGTGTGTGCTGCCACCCCAGTTTTGGGTGCATGCATTTCCATCAGGGCTAACCAGCAGACTGTTCACAGCTGGTATGTGTCTTGATGGAATGCCTTGCAGGGTGCAGCGGCTGATGGCTTGCTGCAGGTGAATATCAGATAGTGCTGGGGTGCATCTTTGGATATCCAGGCCTAAAGTCTGTCTGATATTGTGTTATGGATGTGTGTGGAGCTGCTTGGACTGCCCTGTAGGGTGTCTGTTCCCCAGCAGGACTGGGGTTTGATGGTCCACTCTACTGCCATTGGTGCAGGGGGGGGGGGTAGGATGGGGATCTGTTGGTGGGGGGCCCTGTTTGCCACCCTCAGAGAGAGGGGGGGGGGGTACTTTGACCACCTAGGGGTCCATGGGGGTTTCCACTAACTGAGACAGACAGAGATATCCAACATGTTTCTGCAGCACCTTCCTATCTCACAGGTTAGTACTGTTGTGGAGCTCTGTCATGGCCTCATCCAGCCATGGCTGGTGTTGTGGACCTGGTCCTGGGCGCCACATCACACACCCTCAGGGTGAGCACAGTACCCGCACAATGTGACGGTGTGTAGCTACTCTTTGCTGGTAGTCCACCCGCTCAGGACCCCCTACCAGGCCGAGGTGCTGTGTGGGTACACATGGACAATTCCCCCTACCAGGCCGGGTAGCTGTTGGGGTGCATTCCCCATCTTGTGTGCATCTGTGGACAGCTGATTTACATGTGCAGTGCATCATGGGTACGGGTGGCCTAACCCTATCCTGTCTACAACAGCAGACTGTCTGTGGGGTGACGTGCAGGCTCTCTGCAGCCAGCCAGGGGCTTGCTGTCAGCTATAGAGCTGTAGCCCAATGGTTACATCACTCCCTGTACAGCCAGAGGTCATGGGTTCAAACCCACAGTGGGGCCCTTTGATAGGGCTGTCCACAGCTTTATTTTTATTTACTGTACATATGTCTATGCTGGCAAAACCACACACAGCTTACTATACCCATTAGGTGCCTCTGAGGGTGCTTTATAGGGCGCCCTATAGGCCACCTTATGGTTGCCATCCATATAGGGTGCACTATACATTATCCTGTGTCACAACATACATGGTGCCCTATAGGGGACATTCTAGGGTGCCTTGGCAGACAGTGCACTGTAACATGTGCCTTACGGGCATCCGTATGTTAACACACTGTGAGAGCGGGTTTACTAGTGGTGGGAAATAAAATATAAATGGAAGGCCTCCTACAGCACTCCTCACCATGATACATACTGCCCCAGCCAGCCTTGTTCACTGGGCACTGTGAGGGGTTGAACCCCTGGTCCCTGCACCATTGGTCAGTGTCTTAACCATTGTGCTGTGGCTCTGTTCCTGTGTTTGTGCATCCGCGCGCAGCCTTGTAGCCATCAGCGCGCCATCTTGTGGCACACTAAATTAACAGCGCGCCGCCTTATGCCGCACAACATGGAAATGCCCCTAAAATAATGCCTCAGCCAGCTGTCTTCAATGGGCACTGTGGGGAATTGAACCCATGATCCCTGCATGAGTGGTCAGTGTCTTAACCATTGTGCTATGGCTCCGTTCCTGTTATTTGCACATCACTGCGCCACTTATCCCTCCCACTATTGGACTGCCCCCTCACACATCAGCGCGCCGCCTTCTGCCCACCGGCTCGCCGCCTTCTGTTGCCCACATTTATCAGCGCACCGCCTTCTGCCGCCCAAACTTAACAATGCGCCGCCATCTGCCACCCACACTAAACAGTGCGCCGCCTCATGCCGTAATAAAAATAACAGTGCGCCGCCTTCTGCCGCCCAAAATTAATATGCCTCCTAAACCACTTTTGCCCATAAATGTTGATGCCTCAGCTGGTCTTTTTTGTTGAGCGCAATGGGGGTTTGAACCCCTGGCCCCTGCACCATTGGTCGGTGTCTTCACTGTTGTACTACGGCTCTATTGTTTGGTTTTGCAGCAGCGCACCACTTAGCCTTCCCACGCGCTAATGTGGGCCCCACACATTAGCGCGACGCACACACGTACGGTCCGGTTTTTTGCTTTTTTCTGCCTGGCCCGCCCACTCCTTATATGGCACCAGCACACTAACGGGAACCCGCACAGCAACGGTGTTTAGTAAACATGCCCCTATGTCTTTTATAGGTTATGGTGTGACTTAACCTCTCTTCAAATTAGTAACAATCTCTGTTTTTAGTTTTATTCTTTTAAGTTGCACATTTCCCATTTTTTTAGTTTTTAACTAACAGATATTGTCTTTTGAAGCACATAATGTTAGTGGGAGGAGCCTCTTTTTCTCCTCTCTAAGTGCGTTCTCTGTGCCTCTGTGCGGCGGTTCCCGCCCCTGCAGTCCATGCAGGTACAGTGTATTTCAAGTCATGCACTTTTTGTATTTGTTTTATCATGTAAGACTGTTTTTTTATAACATCACCTTTTTTATAAAAACACAATCAATGGCTTTTCTTCAATTGGCGTATGCTGCACATTTGAATGCTGTTTATTGTTAACATGCCTATTTCTTGCCGGTTTGTTTTTTGAAGAATGGTGTTCATGTCTGGTTGATCCTTGTTTTGGTTGGGTTTTCTGTGCCCTAACTCTAATTTTACTATGGTATTTATTCACGTACACCTCTACAATTTTTGTAGTTTACATGTTTCGATCCTTTTTTAACATATCGTTGTAGCAGTTTTTTCCACCTTTTACAGCCCGTTTAAGCTTATGGTCCGTGAAGTACACACTAGTTTATTATAATTGTGTGTGATTTTTATGGCACCTGTAATGTACCTTTTAGTGTTCTGCTGTGAAGGACCTGTGGGTGTTTTTAACATAAGCCTTTTCTTGTTGTTTTTTTCTGCTACATCAGTTTTTTCATCAATTCTTTTTTTTACCATACCGTCTTTTTGCAAATCTGCTAGTTTTTAGTGATACAATGTTTATATCATCCACTGGTTTATTAATATGACAGTCTTTAGTGTATATTGAGTTAATTGCCAGGAGGAGCAGCTCTCTCCCCCCTTTTTCTTTAAATCGCACTCTAATGCCCTTGCGCGGCGTTTTCCCACTTCTCACCAAGTGTGCAGGTTTGGTGTTTTTCTTATGGTCTGTTTTTATGGTTCATTTACACACATCGCTTTTATTCAAATTATTTCTTTGCAGATGTTTAGTTATGTTTTCTTTTATCTCGGCTGTTTTTTATGGCTTGTTGTGTGCTACTCACACCATTCACATCATCTTTCCTGATATCACAATGTGTTTTTTTCCCTTTCATTTTCTGTTATACAACAGTACTCTTATTGATGCATCAGGTTTTCGTGCCAGCTATTTTTACATTTTTTTCATCTACTCATTTACCTAATTCTATGTACTTGTATATTATTTATCCTCCTGTGGTTCCTGCAGCGGTCCTGTCCGCGATTTCATTGTTATTGTTCTTCACGGCTTTTACAGGTTATGGTATAACTTAACTCCTTTCCTAATTAGTAACCATTCCTGTTTTTAGTTTTATTCTTTTAAGTTGTACAATTCCCATTTTTTTACTAACAGATATTGTCTTTTGAAGCACATAATGTTAGTGGGAGGGGCCTCTTTTTCTCCTCTCTAAGTGGGTTCTCTGTGCCTCTGCGCGGCGGTTCCCGCCCTTGCAGTCTATGCAGGTACAGTGTATTTTGAGTCATGCACTTTTTGTTTTTGTTTCACCATGTAAGATTGGTCTTTTATAACATTAACTTTTTATAAAAACACAATCAATGGCTTTTCTCCAATTGGCGTATGCTGCACATCTGAATGTCGTTTATCGCTAACACGCCTATTTCTTGCCGGTTTGTTTTTTGAAGAATGGTGTTCATGTCTGGTTGATCCTTGTTCTGGTTGGCTTTCCTGCGTCCTAACTCTAATTTTACTATGGCATTTATTTACGCATACTTCTATAATTCTTTGTAGTGTACATGTTTCGATCCATTTTTTATGTACCATTGTGGCAGTTTCTTCCGCCTTTATAGCCTGTTTAGGCTTATGGTCCGTGAACTACACTAGTTTATTATAATTGTGTATGTTTTCAATTGTCTTTTAAGCTATAGTTTTTATCCATAATTAGTCATTTTTGTCGATGCCCATCTTTTAGTGTTTTCTGCACTCATCACATATTCGATATTTTACAGTTTTTATTGATGTATCACTATGTTGTTTTCCCCTCTTTCAAAGTTTTCACCAGTATGCACCTGTCTGTTACATGCGCAGGTCGCCCTTTTCATTTACATTGTCTTGTAATTTTGATGTTCACATTTTTATGACTATATTATGTATTGTACCATTATGTTATTTTTTCCTTAGTTTTTGAATCTTTTTAAATTGTTTTGCACTAAGGATTTTGTTTTCTAGTTTCTTTATATATGTGTGCATATTTTTACACATTACTAGTGCTTTACACATATACACACATACATTTCTTAATACATATAGTTTGCATTTTATGAAGTTGTTTAACATCTGTATATGCCCCTTATTGTGATGTTGTTGTATATGTATGATTTATTTTAATTTTATGTAGACTAATGCTTTTTGTTACATTTTGCATTTCCATCATATTCTAGATTGGGAAGAGTGGTAGCTTCATCCCATAGACGTGTTCCTCACACCCTCTCTGTGGTGTTTTGGTAATGTTCAGATATTTTATATAGTCCTTTTTATTTTAAATTTTACATGTAAAGATATTTAATTTCATTTTTTTAATATGTAATGATGTTCATGTTTATGTTATATGTTTATGTTTTTTAGACCCCTGACGAAGGCTTCGGCCGAAACTTGTACAGTTGGGTCCTTAATAAAGAATTTTACTTATTATTTTGGTGGGCCATGGTCATTGCCTCCGCTGTTCTTTTGGGTTGATTATCTGAGGAAGGCCATCTTCTTTCTTTCTTCCTGGCTGGCTCAGTCCTTCCAATATTGAGAAGGATGGGTGATCCTCACAGGACTGCTTTGAAGGTCAAGTATTGTCCAAGACCTTCGTACTCTGAACATTGTTTTGATGCATCTTGATACTGATGCATTGCTGCCTTTGCCCACTGCTCACCATCTTTGGTCCTCTATGTTTTTGAGGATAGGATGAATCCTTCCTCTTATTTTTATTTATTTATTTTATTTATTTAGTATACACTTGTCTACCGCTACTTCCAGCGATCAGTAGCGGTTTGATTACATATTTGGGAGTTGTCAAATCATGACAGAAATGTTGGGGTATACACACATAGATTTGAGGGTAAGGCACAGCACACAGAAATAGGGTTTTAAGGATTAGATTTTACATATTTACATCTTTACAGAGCAGAATTCATGTTTCATTTGTGTTATCTTGTAGCCCACTGTGATTTACATCTAATTGCAATGACATTGGAATAGATGAGTCTTTAGTTTCTTCCTGAAAGCAATAATGTCTTTGATTGCTCGTAGTTCGTATGGTAGTTGGTTCCAGATGATTGGGGCAGAGAATGAGAATGCTCGGCGGCTAGTACTGGCTTTTACAGATCTGATGTTGGTTGGAACTTGTAGTGTGTCTGAGTTGATGGTTCTCCTGTCTCTGTTGGTTGGTTGCGTGCTGATTAGGGTGGAGAGGAAGGATGGAGCTAGGTTATGTATGAGTTTGAATGTGGTTAACAATGTTTTATATTGTATCCTGGCAGCAATGGGTAGCCAATGTAGCTCGATCAACACAGGTGTAATGTGTTCAGCAATGCTTTTTCACATGATGATCCTCGCCGCCACATTTTGGGCCATTTGCAGGATATTTAGCGTTTTCTTTGGCAGAACCTGTAAGATGGCGTTACAGTAGTCTAAGTGTGGCATAATGAGTGCTTGCGCAACAGACAGAAAATCACAGGGTTTGATGATATTCCGCAGGGGTTGTAGCACTCTAAGTTTGTGGAAAATGGCCTTGTTGGTTTTGCGTAGGTGCTTTTCCATCTTTAGTTTGCTGTCAAACGTGACTCCCAGATATTTGATCTCATTCTTTGTGTTGTACGTGTTGTTACACAGGGTGATTGTCGGAGGAGGTTCAAAGTTTGGTTTACTGGATATATACATCACCTCTGTTTTCTTATGGTTGATCGTCATGTTGTTTGGAATGGGATTGGCAAGTGACCCATTCTGGGAAGACCTTCCAGTATTCATTTATGAGAGAACTTGATGGCCCTTAATGCTGATGAACTACCGGCATCCGATGCAGCTCTGGAAGCCATTGAGACCAATGCCAAAGACTCCGAAGATGATGGATCATTTTTCTCATCATCAAAAATGTTTTCTTGCTTTTTTTTTCATCCCTGAGGGCTTCTCTTTGTCATCTGTGAATAGGAAACACAAAGAGAAGTCTTATAGTTGTGCCCCAACTATTTCAGGCACTATGTGTGAGGGTCTATTATAGATATGAGCCTGAAGCATCGGACACACTTTTTGAAACCACTGACTAATTTCTGGGACATTACATCTGGAAAAATAGCCACTGCAAAATCAAATGCCTATTTTAAAGAAAGAAAAAAAATATGTTTGAACATAGCTGGAAACGTCTGAGGCCAAAAACAGCCTCAGCAGTGTCGCAGAAAAAGAAAAAAAAACGTTAAATACTTGAAAAACCTAAGATAACTAAAAAAGGAAAAAGAATATGAAAACAGCAGCAGTCTGTAATGCAATGTGTATCTTTGAGTCAGTGCTGACCCTTGGCAGCCCAGCAGTGTGACTGGAAGTAGATTGCCAGGCCTTTCTTCCAAGGCAATGGAGGGTTGTGACTTGCCTAAGGCCACAAGGAGGGCTAGTGGGAATCAAACCCTGGTCTCTTGGTTACCAAGCCAGTGCTCTAACCACCAGGCTACTCCTCCACTCTTATCAGGCTATAAACTTATAAAATATCACCTGATGAGGCGGCAAAAATCATAAAATCACTATGAAACCAGAAGCGCATGGGATATGTCTATAGGACTCTGAAAAAACAAAGACTGATGAGATAAAAGCCTCATGGCAGCAGCAGGCAGGAAGGCATGTGTATGCTTAAACAGTCCATTCTAGGAGGAGCTGAGAATGATCCTGTATGGAGGTCCTTCAGTGACGTCACCTTATGTGAGGACATTATCCTGTTAGTCCACAGAAAAAGGACATGCGGCTACATTAATGCATTTTACTTCCAGACTATAAGACAACAAAAGATAAACATTTTGGAAGTGGACACAGATTTCTAGAACTACTGTATAGATGAAAGTGGTAGGAATAGAGTTAAGATGGGTAGTAAACATAAGTTGGGGTGTGGGAGAATCTGGTGTTGGTTTTAATATGGAAATCTGTATATTTATCCACCCATAGTGACAATGAACCAGAGAAGAAGAGGAAAATACAAGTAAAATGTAACAAGGGTCTTTCTGACACAATAGATCAACCACAGGGATCGGCACTTTTGCGATCCTCTTTAATATTTACATTCAACCACTATGTAAAATTATCAACCTCTACAAGATACAATATAGAATTTATACTGATGACATATGGTCTTTGCCCCTTTTAACGTAGATCAACCCAATTTTTCAAATCAAATGGCATGTTTGAAAGCAATGGTGGATTGGCCACAACAACAGAACCTCAAAATAAACTACAAAAAAACCTGAAGAGCTCTTTGTGACCCGGAACACTTTCTTTATCCAACCGGAGTCCCTGAAATTCCTGCATTATGATATAAAAGTTAAAGAATATGTAAAATACCTTGGTGTGCACCTGGATCAAAACCTATTGTTTCAAACACATATTACGAGATCCACAAAAATGGCATACTTCAAGCTAAATATAGTGCGAAGGCTCAAGCCACTACTCGACCAGACCGACTTTTGCACAGTGTGTCAGGTCAATTGTAAACTATTGCAACATGATGCATCAAGGACTCCTGAAACAATCCGCCGACAGAGCAACTCCCCCCACGGTGCTCCTGCCCAATCCGGGCAGTGGGAGAGGAGGGGAAAAGCGGCCTGCCTGCATAAAAGCGGCGTCCCTCGCCTCCGGAGGGAGCCGCTGCTGCTGCCGACAGAGCAACTCCCCCCACGGTGCTCCTGCCCAATCCGGGCAGTGGGAGAGGAGGGGAAAAGCGGCCCGCCTGCATGATGAAGAGACTTCCGGTGATGCGGTGAGAGCGAGTAGTCGGGTACTGCTCGTCCTCCGATCGCCCCCTGCTTAAACCGGCTATTTGAACCGTTTTTTTCGATCCCCCGGTCCCCTCCGCCGCAAATACCAGAGCGCTAAACATACTGGGCTTCCCTCTGAGCCGTCTAGCGGGTGAAGCGGGGATGGCTTCGGCTCTCAGAACGGGAAAGAAGGAGCGGGACCGGGGACCTGGTCCCAGCAAGATGGCGGATGGTGCGGTGGCGCCGAGTTCCCCGACCTCCCCGGCCAGAGTGGAGGAAATATTGACGGCGGTAGCGGAGGCGCTGGCGACTCAATTCACAGCCCTTCGGGAGAAATTGGACACTATGCAGAACCTGATGGAATCTTACGGCAAGAGACTGCAGGAGGTGGAGGACCGCGTGGGGCAGGTCGAAGATACCACCACGGGGCTGCGGCAAACAGTGGTCTCACTACAGGCCCAGTTGCACACCCAGGAGGCCAAAATAGACGATTTAGAAAACCGCTCGAGGAGAAACAACCTCAGGGTGATGGGTCTACCGGAATCGGTAACGGACACTGACCTGCCGCAGTACTTGGTAGAGCTGTTTTCCCCCCTCGTACAGAGCGGAGCCATGGAGGAAAAGATCCACATTGAGCGGGCTCTCCGGGTGGGAAACCGCAATGCAAGAGACTCCCGACCCCGCATGGTCATGGTGAAGCTGCTCCACTTCCCTCAAAAAGAAAGGATTTTGCGAGCGGTTAGAGCGCGAGGGGGTTTGGAGGTGGAAAACTCCAAGATCCGAGTAGCGCAGGACTATTCTCTGCATTTGAGCCAGCGCCGCAGAGCCTACGCACCTATTTGTCAGAAACTTATAGACCGCCAAATTAAATTCATAGTACAATACCCGGCACGTCTCCACGTCTTTTATGAGGGACAGCGTAAGATCTTTGAGACGGCCGAGGCAGCGGCGCCCTACGTTGAGAGCCTGGCCCCTACGGGTGGAGTGCGCTGAGACCCCGCCATCGCAGAAGCACCGCCTTCGGGACCCAGAGTCCAGATGCCTCGGAGATGGCTTGGCTCACTAGGGGAGCAGTTGGACCTCGCCGCAGCTCTGCGAGCTTAATGGGGGAGCTCCCCCGGTTTAGGGACATTGTTGATGGGTCTTACCCCCAGGCCTATGGCTGGAGAACTTTGCTGTAACGAAAAGGCTGGAGGGGTAACTGTTTCTGTAAGTTCTACACTGTTGCAACTGGATGACTTTCCTTTGTTAATTTGTTCCTGTTGGGGTTTGTTTGTTGCACGTTCATATAGGGATTGTTCTAACTGGGAGAGAGAAGCCTACCTCAGATGCGGGGGTTGCGGGTGTTAAAGCGGGGTCGGATACAAGGGGGGGTGCCCGCTTGTGTTACTCGGGGGATTCATTGGGTGCCATGCTAGGAGACGGGCAATGGGATAGGGCCGGGGAACATGCGAAAGGCCTCAACCACCCCTATCTATCTTCACATGCGCAGGTGTGCCTGGAGAGGAGGGGGAGGGCTTCCTCTGGGCAGCAGCGGGGGGGGGAACCCACACGGGGATGGCGGGTAGGAGCGGCGCCCTATCTTGCGAGCATGGCCCCCACGGGCAGAGGGAGCTGCGGCCCCGCTGTTACCGGGATACGGCCTTTTGGGGCCGAGAAGCCCGACGCCCTGAGGATGGCTTAGTTCGCTAGGGGAGCAGTCGGACCTGCCGCGGTTCTGGGAGCCTGTGGGGGGAGTTCCCCCTGTCTCCGGACATTATCGCGGAGCATTACCCACGGGCCTATGGCTAGAGAACCCCGAAGTAATGTAAGGGCTGGAGGGGTTACTTGGTATTTGCAAATTATACACTGTTGTAACTGAATGGCTCTTCAATGTTATTTTGTTCCTGTTGGGGTTTGTTTGATGTAAGGTCCTGTGTGGGAGGTGTAGCCGAGAGAGGGAAGCTAATTCCAGCTGCTGGGGGCGCGGTATTAAAGCGGGGTAGGCCCAAGGGGAGATGTCCGCTGTGTTCTTTGGGGGACCTAGGGGGTGCCATGCTAGAGGCCGGGCAAAGGAGCCGGGTATTGGGCCGGATAGATTGCGGGAGGCCCCAGCAGCCCCCCTCTATTTTAATATGCGCAGTGGGCCTGGGGGGGAGGGGGAGGGCTCTCTCAGGGCAGCAGCGGTGGGGTAATCTGCAGGGGGATGGAGGGTGAGGGGAGGGGGGGTAGTCCGGCCCTCTCCTGGTGAGCCCAGTCGCCTGGTGGCGGGTGGTGGGGGGGGCTGAGGGGGTGGAGGGTTCAGTATAGTGGGGGGCGATGGAGCGCATCACCGAAAGACCTATGGGAGGGTGGAGTGGTGAGAGTGGGACAGGAGTGTATGGAATAGGGGGAGGGGAGAGATTGTGGGAGGGAGGGAGAGGAGGGGAGGAGGGGGGGAGAGGAGGGGGGAGAGGAGGGGGGGAGGGGGGGAGGGGGGGAGAGGGGAGGGAGGGGGAGGGGGGTGGGGAGGGGGGAAGGGGTAAGCCGCACGCCCTGTAAGCTTCCGCAGTGGCCCAGTGTTCAGAGAGTGGGGAGGGGGTTCCAGGCTGGGAGAGCCCCGTCCCGAAGGGTTGATAAAACCGGTCAGGAGGTGCTTGACACTGCCCTACCGCCCTGAAAATTATTACGTGGAACGTGTGCGGTCTGGGCCATCCTATTAAGAGATACAAAATCTTGCAGGCCTTAGCCAGGCACGATTGCGACATCGCCTTCCTGCAGGAAACCCACCAGACGGCTGAGGAGCATGACAAGCTGCGTCGTGGCTGGGTTGGGCAGGTTTGGGGGGCGCCGGCGGTGGGGAAGAAGGGCGGGGTGGCCATTTTGGTCCACAAGCGAGTCCGATGGGTCATAGACGTAGCAGTACGGGACGAGGTGGGACGCTATTTACTTCTGCAAGGCCAGTTGGAAGGGCGGCCGATCATTTTAGGGACACTGTATGGACCGAATACTTTAGATCCCCACTTCTACGCCACCGTGGCCTCTAAGGTGGAGCAGATGCCTGAGATTCCCCTGGTGATGGGAGGTGACTTCAATGGTGTCTTGGATGTGGACTTGGACACCACTAGGGGGGGGGGGGGGGAGGCACGAGAAAGAGGACCAGTGACTCGCGTCTTGCAGTGCTTCAAAGCTCGATTGGGGCTAGTGGACCCCTGGCGGGTTCTCCACCCCACCGAAAAAGATTTTACCCATCAGTCCAGGGCGCATGGCTCCAGTTCTCGTATAGATTTTGTGCTGCTTTCTAAGAGCTTATTTGCGAGGGTGGGAGAAACGCAGATTGGGCCTTTTGTAATATCTGACCATGCCCCGGTATGGTTAGACCTAGGTTGGGGAGGAAAGACGGAGCGAACACGACTTTGGCGATTCCCCTTGGATCTGTATAAAGATGCGCAGTTTCATAAGTTTCTGGTACAGCGTTGGCATGAATTTGCTGAGGTCCATCGGGTGCATCGGGGTGACCCAGAACTGGTCTGGGAGACGGCCAAAGTAGTGCTGCGGGGTGAGATTATCGGATATGCGGCCCGCAAACGCCGGATGTTGGTAGATCGAATCATCCGGCTGGAGAAGCGGGTATCATTCTTACGCCGTCGGCTAGCGCAGGCCCCGTCTACGGGGCTGCAAAAAGAACTGTGGGAAGCTCGGGTGAGTCTTGACGAATTGCTTCACCAGAGGGCCAAGAAGTCAATGTTATACTACCGCTACCGACTTCAGTGCCATGGGGATAGACCTGGGCGGCTGTTGGCTAGCTGCTTGCGGGGACAGCGGGGTTCCAACATGGTGGCGGCTCTGAGGGACGAACATGGGCGCCTACAGAGCGACTCTAAAGAGATAGCCCGGATATTTCGGGGTTTTTTCCAGAAACTCTATATGAAAGACTGTGCATTGCCATCGGCAGCCTCAGAATATCTCCAGAAGTTGAATCTCCCGTCGTTATCAGTGGAACAAAGCCGGGATTTGGGCCGCCCAGTTACCTTAGAGGAGGTGGGGTCGGTCATTACGGCGGCTAGCTGCTATAAAGCGCCTGGACCGGACGGCCTGGGAGCCGAGTTTTATAAATTGCTACAAGGTTTGGTCGGTCCGGCGTTGGTGGAGGTGTATGCGAAGCGGGTAGAGCAGGGGGGGTTTCGGTGGAGCTCGAATAAAGCCCATATTACCTTAATTCCCAAGCCGGGCAAAGACCCCGAGCTACCTGCGTCCTACCGCCCGATCTCCCTATTGAACTTTGATACCAAGATTTTTGCCAAGGTGCTGGCGAATCGATTGGCGGGATATCTGGACATCCTAATCCATGACTCCCAGGTCGGCTTTGTAAAAGGCCGATACATTGTACGGAACATGCACAAAATTTTAGCATCGCTGGAGTGGGTACATGACCGGCACTTGCCTTCTCTACTGGTAAGTTTTGATGCGGAAAAGGCCTTTGACCGGGTCGACTGGAGCTACCTGAAAATGTTGCTACCTTGGTATGGCCTTGGAGGCTCGTTTGGTGCGATGATAGATAGTTTATATGCCACCCCGATAGCGGGGATACTCTGTAATGGGGTGCTGTCAGAAGACTTTTCGTTGGAACGTGGTACGAGGCAGGGCTGCCCGCTCTCGCCTTTGCTATTTGTTTTATCTTTGGACCCGCTGATCCGGGCGGTTGAGGCCTTGCCGGGGATCCGGGGAGTGCGTATCGGAAGTCAAACTTTCACAATCTCGGCGTTTGCAGATGATAGTTTGGTACACCTCCTGTCGCCGGAGGAGTCCCTGCCATGGCTGATGGCTGAATTACAGGCCTACGGCCGTTTCTCTGGCCTGCGGATTAACGGGGACAAGTCTGAGGCCTTGGATGTCTCGGGGGCCCTACGACAAAGCTGGGTGGGTCGATTTCCCTTAAAGTGGGCAAACTCCTACTTTACCTACTTGGGCATCCGCTTGACTAGACAACCGCGGGACCTTTACAGGAGTAATTTGGACTGGATGGTAAATCGTATAAGATCCCAACTAGCGGCATGGGGACCCCTGCCACTGTCGCTGTCAGGACGTGTGGCAGCAGTCAAGATGGTGATTCTGCCGCGGTTATTGTACTGGCTGCAGACACTGCCGGTCTGGCTCTACCGGAGGGATCTGCGACAGGTGGAGCAGTTGATCCGGACATTCTTGTGGCGCGGAGCAAGGGCTCGGATTCCTCTGAGTCGGCTGGTGGGGAAGTGGCGAGAGGGGGGGATGGGGCTTCCAGACTTGGGTACCTATGCTTTGGCATGTCAGGCCCGCCACCTTGGCGACTGGCTAGGGCAGACGACAACATATACACCTACCCCTTTAGAAGAGGCGTTGGCTGCACCCCTCTCGCTATTAGGGGCTTTACATACTCGGCCCAAAAACCTCCCAAGCCATTTGGCGAATAGTGTATTATTTGGTTCGGCGCAGCGGACCTGGAGATACCTTAATACCCGCTGGGGGACACCCTGGACAGCGTCTTGCTGGCTACCCCTGCAGGGCAATGTTCATTTCGCCCCTGGTTCAGGGTCTTGGGGGTTTCGGGACTGGAGATGGAAAGGCCTCCGCCTTGTAGGGCATCTGGTTGAGGTCAATGGCCGTTGTAAATCTTTTCAGGCCCTTAGTCAGGAATACGACTTGACGCCCAAACATACCTTTGCGTTTTTACAGGCCTCTCATTATATCTCCTCTCTACCCCGGGAAGCGCTGGCGTCGACACGCTCTGAGCAGCTGTTAGGGTTTTTTGCTCTGGGGGAGGACACCCCTTCTACGATAGCGGGCCTGAGGGCCCGCCTGGACAACCTCTGTACCCCCGTGGACTATTGTGGGGTGGAGGCGGCTTGGGGAGCGGAACTGGGGAGGGAGCTGGCCCCGGGCACTATTAGGGCAGCTTTATGCCGGATTGCTGTTCTGGCAATGGGGGCGAAGTGGAGAGAGATACAATTTAAGTGCCTCACAAGAGCTTATTTTTCACCGCGTCGCACCTTCCACAGCTGTCTGACGGAGGATGGCCAGTGCCCCCGCTGTTCGGCTCCCCTGGCTAGTCTGCTGCATATGTGGTGGACGTGCCCCCATATCCAGCCCTACTGGGCTAGGATACGAGCCTATATCAGTGACCTGCTGAAGCTGCGGGTGCATTGGACGGGTGCCTTTGTGGTATTGGACAGGCTGGATCCCCCCGGCCCGACCCGGCGTATTGACCGGTTGTTTATGCGTAAGGCTTGTCTGGTGGGGAAGGGCCCTATTTTATGCTTGTGGCGTGAGCAACGCTCGCCCACGTTTGTGGAATGGTGAAACTCTTTCCACCAGGTCATGCTGATGGAGCGGTGGCAGGCACGGGGCAGTGTCAAGCGCTGGACCACCTTTATTCAGATGTGGGGCATCTATATTGAAACCTTGGGAGCCCGGTGCCGGAATGAGCTTCTCCATATTGGCCATTAGAGGATGGAGCACAGGGGGCGAGTGGGTACTTGGCAGATAGAATGGGTAACTGTGGTGGGAGGGGGTGCGGCGGGGGGGGGAGGGGGGGAGGGGTAATAATATAAAATGCTGTATTCATTGCATAATGCTGCTCTCCGGGTGGGGATAAGAACGCACTCCCCCGGAGTCGGTATGTTGTTTATCTTTGTCAGTTTTTTTTATGCGATGAATAAAATAAAGCTTTGAAGAAGCGGCCCGCCTGCATAAAAGCGGCGTCCCTCGCCTCCGGAGGGAGCCGATGCTGCCGCCGACAGAGCAACTCCCCCCACGGTGCTCCTGCCCAATCCGGGCAGTGGGAGAGGAGGGGAAAAGCGGCCCGCCTGCATAAAAGTGGCGTCCCTCACGGGCGCGCCCGCGCCTGAGGGCCTCGCCAGAGGGCCCTTAGGCGCGGCACAGAGGCGCACAAAGAATGCAACCAACCAACATTTCCTCCTCCCCGAAAAGCCACGCTATGTCCAACAGACACCTCCACCACCGAACCGAAGATCAACGACCACACCGACTCTGCAAGGAAAAAACCTCACCACTCCGGAACCCCAGGCGAGGCACGAAGCCAAGCAGCAAGAAACAACCAAAATAAACAGCAGCGCCAACAGCATCACAGGAGAACCCAGCAAGGAGCAGACCGAGGCGAAGGACGTCAGAACCGCAAGTAGAACTCTCACAGTACATCACACATTCCCCACCACCAAGCTCACACCTCCACTACACACACCCCAATAGATCCGGCCCTCCCGCCGCGGGTCAGGCTCCCTCCACGGGACAGGATCCCGCACCAAGACGCCCTACACAGATCCGGCTCGCCCTCCACGGGACAGCCTCCCGCATCAAGACGCACTACGCAGACCCGGCTCACCCTCCACGGGACAGGCTCCCTCCACGGGACAGGCTCCCGCATCAAGACGCCCTACGCAGACCCGGCTCGCCCTCCACGGGACAGGCTCCCTCCACGGGACAAATTCCAAGGCGCCCTCCACGGGACAGGCTCCCTCCACGGGACAGGCTCCCGCATCAAGACGCCCTACGCAGATCCGGCTCGCCCTCCACGGGACAGGCTCCCTCCACGGGACAGGCTCCCGCACCAAGACACCCTACACAGATCCGGCTCGCCCTCCACGGGACAGGCTCCCGCACCAAGACACCCTACACAGATCTGGCTCGCCCTCCACGGGACAGGCTCCCTCCACGGGACGAATTCCAAGGCGCCCTCCACGGGACAGGCTCCCTCCACGGGACAGGCTCCCGCATCAAGACGCCCTACACAGATCCGGCTCCCCCTCCACGAGACAGGCTATCGCACCAGATACAGCTCTCTCCAAACAGCCAACAGACGAAGACTTAAGAAAACAGGCATCACCTTAACAGAACATCACAAAAAACCAACATGCACGCCACATACTTCCTCCCACTCTACCTACTCGTCACACAACTCCTCCCACCAACCACACACCTCCACCACCCACAAGCAAACACAACATGGCACCCACCAACTGAATTGCCACATTTAGAACCACAGCACACATACAAAGAGACACTCAGAACCTCCCAGGCAAATCGACCAAACAGACACAAATCAAACTCCCACACCTGCACAAAGGAAGCACTTGTAACAGCAACCTCCTCAACAAAGACAACAACGATCGAGCTCATAAATGCCAGATCCGTCTGCAACAAGATACACACGCTTGTAGACCACATTGAAGAGCGACAGCCTGACATAATATACATCACAGAGACATGGCTCAACCCGACTGACAATGTACTACTCAACCAACTAGTACCAAACAACTACTCAGCGTACAACTGCCCACGCACCCACAAGCGTGGAGGAGGAGTCCTGATAATAGCGAAAACAAAACTAAAGTTCAAGACACAGAGCCTCACCGATACACAGCAATGTAACACAATTACCATCAAGAACAAGAGCATTGCAATCTGCCTAACATACAGAGCACCCAGAGCTCCACCCGACGAACTGGCCTTCACACTCGAAGAAGCCTGTGCCATAACAACAAACAACAAACCAGCGCTGCTGATTGGAGACTTCAACCTAAAGTCCACCAATGTCAAAGACACAGAGGCCTTCCTTCAAGCAATGTCCTCACTCCAATTCACACAAATAATCAATGCACCAACACACAGACAGGGATCATCCCCAGACCTCATATTCGCATCCAATTACCTAACATCAAGAGACCTGATTTCTCCACCCACCATTACCCCAGTGCCATGGTCTGACCACTACTTAATCGAGACAAGGCTGCGGTCACAAGAGGACCAGACAAATGAAAGAGCAAACATCTCACACACACAAAGACGATTCAAGTGTTTCGACAAGGACGAATTCATACAGGACACAATACAACACCTGAACATTACTACAGACGACCTGGAGGAACAAGTTTCCAGCTGGAACAGCATTTTAGCCAACGCCGCCAAACCATCCAATGGCAGAACCGAGAAACAACACCACAACAAGAGACAAAACAAACCATGGTACTCAGCAAAAATACGACAGGAAAAGAGGGAACTCAGGAAGATTGAACGGAGATGGAGAAAAAACAAAACAACTGCCGACCAGCATCTTTATCTAACGAAGCAAAAGCAATACAATGAACACATCAATCAATCAAAGAGGGAATTCCACACAAACATGATAAATACTTCCATCAACAAACCCAGAGAGCTTTTTGAAATAGTAAAAATCCTCACAAAAGAGCAAACAAACAGAAGGGGAAGCACAAGTTGATCCACAGAAATTCGCCGACCACATCAAAGACAAATTTCACTCCACAGAACAAACAACGCCTAGTAGGACCACAAGGACAGACGTACACTCCAAATCCTGGGGCACATTCTCCTCACCCTCAACAGAACAGATATCCCACATCATCTCTACAATCAACACAAGCACCGCTCCTACAGACCCATGCCCAGTGTCATGGGTCAAAGCCACCAAATCAAGCCTCATCCCCACCATACATAAAATGGTACACAACTCACTCACTCAAGGACTCATGCCAAAGCAACTAAAACTTGCCTCAGTAAGACCAATCACAAAGAAAACAACTCTCGACAAAAAAAATCCAGCAGCATACCGACCAATCTCCAGCATACCCTTCCTCGCAAAAGTCATTGAAAAAACGGTTCAACTACAACTTCAGGATCACATCGACAAACACGAAACACTCGACGACAACCAACACGGATTTCGTCCCAACCACGGTGTCGAAACGCTACTGATCTACCTCTTCGACAGCATCCTAAGAATAATTGACAACACCAGGAATGGAATCATAATGATCTTCATCAACATCTCCTCAGCCTTCGACACAGTGGACCACAACACGCTCCTGGAAAGACTAAAGAGCACTGGTATACACGGTATCACACTGAAATGGTTCCACTCGTACCTAACCGAATGACAGCTACAGGTCAAGGTGGGAAACATCACCTCCCGACCCATAAAAGTCCGTCAAGGAGTACCTCAAGGATCTGCGCTCTCAGCACTCCTATTTAACATCTACATCCAACCAATATGCAACATCATGAAAGAGAACAACATTCAATACACAATCTATGCGGACGACATCATGATATACACCCCGATATCAATCGACAACCCGGACTTCTCTAAGATAACAGACTGCCTTACACAAATGACCAGTTGGTGTCAAGACAACAACCTCGCAATAAACTACAACAAGACAGAAGCTTTAATCATCACTCGGAACCAAAGCTTCATACACCCACCAAATTTAAAGATACAAAACACTACTATACCAATAAGGTCAGAAGTGAGATACCTCGGGGTTACGCTGGACAATAAACTCAATCTCAAGCCACACATAGACAAAACAATACAAAAAGCCTACTACAAGATGCGAATCATCAGGAGACTGAAACCACTCCTCGCCCCAGAACACTTCCGTACCGTCTGTCAAGCACTGATAACCCCACTACTGGACTTCTGCAATCCGATATACCTTGGACTACCGAAACAAGCCATCAAACCACTCCAACTGGCACAAAACACCGCAGCACGAATCATATCCGGAACCGCAAGACAGGAGCACATCACACCTACCTTAAAAGACTTACACTGGCTTCCGATCGGTGCACGCATCAGATACAAAACTATCATAAACCTATTTAAGATAAAACAGCACACATCAGCCAACAGCCTGCACACCCTCATACAACCAGACACCAGCACACGTCCTAGAAGAAAACAAACACACAACCGAGTCAGCACCCCAAGTGAATACAAACACACACGCAAGGACACAACAGACAGAGCACTCTCCATGGCTGCTCCAACAATATGGAACAAACTACCGGACGATTTGAGGGCAACTACAGACCTCAAGGACTTTAGAAAACAGCTGAAAACCATGCTGTTCATAGAACACTATGGACACATCACATAACCTAAGTGACTGTATAGCAGCACACGTTACCGCCTAACACTGTATGTATATAAAATGTTTTTAGCACCACTGTATATAGCCCACTTTGTACATAGCTCAAACCAATCTAGCACACAATACAACACGCACCCAACTAAATTTTCACCCTCACTGCATGTATAACACACTCACACTACCAGATTGTTTGCTGTGATACCACCTTGATTATTATGATAAGGCGGTTTAGAAATACTGTTAAATAAATAAATAAATAAATCCATGTACTCGTTACAACTAGTACAGAACACGACTGCTCGGATAATTGCAGGAGCTGCACGAATGGTCATATTACTACAACTATGAAGCAGCTCCACTGGTTACCGATAGACTCCCGTATCAAATAGAAATCATTACTCATAATCTTCACAATCACCCAACAGTTATATCCAGAATCACTTCAGTCACTGATCAACAAGGATCCAGATCTGAGAGCAAAAAGACCATAACAGAATCAACTACTCACCCCCGCTATAAAAACCAGAGCAAGGCAAGCAACATGTAAGCGGGCATTTTCAATTTACACTCCAGCAATCTGAAACACACTCCCTGTGACCATAAGAAAAATCAGAGACCTAATGGACTTCAGAAAAGCCCTAAAAACCTTTCATTTCCAGGAGCATTATGAACAACCAATGAATAACCTTTACATTAGTAACTAATTTCCTTAGATCATAGATCCTCATTTCTCCCGGGTCATATAATCAATCTGCCAACTAATTCACTTACTACTACTGGAGAATTCCCTACTACAACACCTTACACATTACACACAATGACATATTTTCTACCATTGTCCCTGTGTACCCTACCCCTCTGCATTGTTACTCCCTATTGTAAATCTTGTACAGCATTAATTGTTACTTCCTGTTACAAATCTTGTACAGCATTCTTCCCCCTTAATTTCAAGTGTTTACCTGTTCAATATAAATTTCTAAAAGTTGTAATGTTCTATGTAAACTGCTTTGAATGTAAGAAAGGCAGTATATAAAACTTGTTAAATTAAATGAATAAATAAATAATTGGGCAAACTGGTTGAATTAATCAATTCTTCTCTACCATTTATTTATGACAAAGGTTGGGGGTATCTTATAGACAAACTGATTTATTGAGGCATGAACCTTCGTAGGCAAGAATTCACGTCATCATCTGACAAAGTGAATTCTTAAATTGTCTTAATAAATTAGTTGGGGGTAACCATCTAACTGCACTGACACATCAGTATGTGTAGACTTTGGCAAATTTTCAAAACAAAAGTAATTATGCATGTGCTACCATATTTACACCTGTTCTTTGGTATGCACAAATTTTCTAGGTTATTTTATGAATAGAACACACATATTTGAAAAGTGTGCATGTATGAGACGTAATCAAAAAATATCGAGACTTGTTGTGTAGCTATATAACAATACGTCGCACCAAGATGCTATTAAGCATGCAGTGACCTAGTTATGTGCTCTGCATGTTCAGAGTGCAGTGTGGCTGCAGCACACCTGTACTTTTTTAATCACGTGATGTTTAATATCGTGTAAAAGCAATTCGTCAGATTTATGATGAGTGAAAAAATTGAACGGCGAATTTGCATTAAATTCTGCCAGAAACTTAGAGATTCGTGCAAAGAGACTTATTGCAAGTTACAGCAAGTGTATGTCGATGAATGCACGAGTAGTGCTCGAGTTTATGACTGGTACAAATGTTTCCAAGAGGGCCGCCAAAGTGTTGACGGTGATGAACGTTCTGGAAGGCCATCTATAAACAGGAATGAAGACAAAGTAAGGTGAAACCTCTTCACAACTCTGCCCCCATGAATGTTTTAACTCAGTTCAGGTAAATCTACATGCATATAGGCTGTACACATATACAGTAGGTTTATCCACATATTAGGATGTCAATCTTACAATTGTGGTTAATATTATTGGCATCCTTGCATTTTAGGTATGTTATGTAAAATATCTTGAGAAATAATTGGAAATACAGTATTCCAACTGTATGTTGTTATAATATTTTAGCAGCGGCGGTGAGCCCCGGAGGTAGCTCCTCCCTGCTTAAGCAACCACAGCAGCCTGAGGGAACTTTGCATTTCAGCCCTTCTCTGCCGCACCTGCAAGACCGTCATGGGATCATCAAGCTGCAGGGGTAGTGAGCCCCAAAGGTAGCTCCTCCCTGCTCCACCACTCAGCCAACCACAGCAGCCTGAGGGAACTTTGAATTTCAGCCCTTCTCCAGTGTGCCTGCACCTGGCAGGCCCATGCCTAAGGGTCACACCCAAGGGCTCTTGGGTGCAGTCCTTAGGTGCAGGCCCACAGCAGTACATAGCTGTAGTTGCACTTTCAGCACTCTTCAGTGCCCTTCACTTCATACTTGCATAGTTTCCAGCAACTACAGTAGCTGCTAAGGGCCCTATGATGATATGTTAGTATTCTTCAAGCCCACACTGCACATTTTCCCTAGCACACAGCTACAGCGCCCAACTATTCCGATGGTGTCCCTTCACACTGTAGTCTATTCCCTGGGAACATCTATTGCCCTCAGTGCTAACACACATCCCTCGCAAACCTACCAGTCCAACCCACTAGAATCCATTCAACCAAACAACTTTCATCTAAGTCCTCCCCCACATCACCCTGCATGCTCTCCAACAGCTCCGGCATCATGCTCTGCCTCTCCCCATATATCATCATCTTGCTCCTAGCTTGCCACGCTATCATCTAGTCATCAGGACTCACCACAGCATGCTTCATTCCCATCATACATCAACCTTACAACACCAAATTCCAACCCCTCATCCTTAAACCTCGATTCAAGAACACCTACAACCTAATCAAATTCAGCCATCTCATGGAACCTCCACTGCTCCCACTAATACTCCATCATTCAACCACTGAAGTGTATCCTCATAAACAGCAGATCCATCCATAACAAAATACCCATCCTGGTTGACTACATCAATGAAAATCACATTGGCTTACTCTGTATAACAGAATTATGGCTGGAGGAGTCTGACAGTGTCCTCTTAAACCAACTCTCCATTCCTTCTTACTATCTCTTCAACAGCCCAAGGACACATAAACAGGGAGGAGGGGTACTCACAATAGCTAAGGAAGGCCTCCATTTCAAAACCACCATCTCTAGTTCAACCAATGCATTGGACTTCATTACATGTCCAACTCTTACCTATCAGTCTGCCTAGCAGCAGGGCTTAGTGACCTCTCCCCACTAATTGAGGGGGCATGCTCCAAGCACCACAAAAACAAATGGTTTACTCTCCTAGGTGACCTCAAACTACCAACCTTGTCTCATAAACACACCGTTCCTTTTCTCCAAGCAATGAAAGCACTCTAACTCAAACAAATCATCTCAGAATCAATGCACATCAGAGGAGGAACCCTGGACCTTATTTTAACGCCAGCCACCTGGCCACACCAGAACCTCTTCTCTATGACTCAAATCACCCCAATTCCCTGGTCCAAACATAACCTACTCACCTTCTTCCTTCCAAACATCCCCAGTGCATCTACCCTCAAACCTCCCCCATCTCACACATGGAGGTTTCGGGCATTTGAAAAAATCCATTCATCCACAGCTTCCTGCCTTTACCACAAGAGAAACCAACCAACCTGGCTGCATTAGTAGCTGAATGGAACACCTGCATATCATCATATGTCATCAAACCTGGCAGCCCATCCAGAATAAAAAGATCACATCATGCACACTGATTCACACTTGAACTCAAAGCCCTAATAAACAAGCTCAGATGACTAGAGCGCAAATGGAGATGGCAGAAGAACCCATCCAACCAACTAGCATATGCAAACACCCAAGCTGATTACTGCTCACTCACTCTTCTAAAGAAAAAGGAATTTCTAACCTACTCAGCTCCTCTATCAACTGTCCTAGAGAGCTATTCAAAATAGCCTTGAACCTGCTCAGGACCCCAACCACAACAAAGTCCAATACCGTTCTCACAACAACTGATATGACACAATTCCTACAGGCTAAGCAATCTTCCACAACATCTCCACCCCAGCCCTCCAATGATCCCGCTATCACCCTTAACATAAAAATCTGGTCAACATTCAGCCCTCGGACTTCCCAGCAACTGGAAAATATCATATCAAACCTCAACAGCACCACATCCTCTCTCGATCCCTGCCCATTCTCCTGGGTCAAGATGGCCAAGCAAGAGCTCATTCCAACCATTCTTCACATTGTCAAGTCTTTACTAACACTGGGCTATATGCCATCTGCACTCAAGCAAGCATCCATCAGGCCTTTATTTAAAAAATCCTTCAACAGACTCATCACAACCATATTTTTACAGACCCATCTCAAGCACACCTTCCCTCGCCAAAATCATAGAAAAAGCAGTACAGCTTCAGATTCATGACTTTGTGGATGCCCACGCCCCCCTTGACAAACACCAGCACAGCTTCAAGCCTCTTGAAAGCACTGAAACTCTACTGACCTAGATACATTAAACAAGGGCACTGACAAGGCCACACGAGGCTTCATCCTTATTTTCCTTGACATCTCCACAGTCTTTGACTCAGTCATCCACACCCACCTCATCTCATGTCTCTATGCAACTGGCCTTAGAGCTACAATATTACAATGGTTCCAGTCCTACCTAACCGACCGATTCCAGCAAGTCAAAATTGTAACTGAAACCTCTAACCCTTTCAGACTACTCCAAGGTTTACCTCAAGGCTCCGCTTTAACCTCCTTGCTGTTAAACATTTTCATTCAACTCCTATGTAAAGTCATCTAGAGCCACTAGGCTCTCTATCGCCTGTATGCCGACAGCATTTTAATCTACCCACCATTCTCCACCAGCAACCCGACTACTCCATAATCATCCAATGCCTGGAAGCTGTCATCCAATGGCTCAACGACCACAATATGCACATTAACCCCAATAAAACTGAAGTCTTTCATATAACCATAGATCCACTTTCCCCCCTCCACCCACAGTTAACATCGCCAAATTAACATTGCAAGTATTACATTACTCTGGACCAACACCTGAGATTCCACCCCCACATCAAAACAAGTTACCAAAGTCACATACTAACAGATGAGGACAATCTGACCCCTACTGGACTATAATGACTTCAGAAACGTCTACCAGGCCCTCATCACCCCCATTCTCAACTATGCAAATATAATATACCAGGAGCTCCCCAAATCTACATTACTCCCCTTGAGCTCGCGCAAAACACAGCAGCCAGAATAAATCACAGGCACCAGTCTGTGAGATCACATCACCCCCTTACTGAATCAGTTACCCCGGCTTCCCATACACATGAGGGTTAAATACAAAGTTGCTCTGACCATTTTTAAGACCATCTACAGCCTCTCAGCAGAGATCCTTTGTCCTTGACTTCAACAACCCCTTAATAAGACAGCAAGAAGAACAGTTAACCACAACCTCCTCTCAATACCAGTCTCATTCGCTCGCTCCAGCATCTCCACCTCCAGGAGAGCCTTCTCCCTCTATGCACCCACCATCTGGAACTCCCTCACCCCAAATATATGATCACTCACAGATCTTGGAGAATTTCATCACAAGCTAAAACCACTCCTCTTCCTGGAACATTTTGGATTTGACATTTAGGTCCCCACTCATTCTAATCATCCCCCTGCTCCCACATCCTTTCCCCTGCCTCATCAGCAGCTCACCCATTAGTCTGATCATTGTATCAGAGTACAGTACATATAATCCCATTTACCGGTTATCATACAATTCACTATGCATACTTTCATTTCCAGTAGGTAAGGTTTTTATTCACATTTACCTTTGTTATTGTTAATTCAATTCACATTGTTACCTATGTTCTATGTTATGTTGCTTGTTGTAATTGTAGATACAGCGGTATTAAAAAGTTGCTAAATAAATAAAATAAATGTTTTAATAGCATGTTCAAAGGTATACAACAATTAAAGATGTCTGTTCAGTGTAGATGTAGTAATTTCTGAGAAAAAAAACCTCAAAATATGTCCTGGCCAAGATTAATGACACCCTTCACTAATATTTGGTTGCACAACCTTTGGGCAGTGATGACAGCCTCCAAACATTTCTTGTAGCCATCTATAAGTTTCGTGCATCTGTCTGCTGGTAGTTTCTTCCACTCTTCAACTGCGATTTGTTCCGGCTCATGAATGTTTCCAGGATTCCTTTTATCAATGGCAGATTTCAGCTCTTTCCAAAGATTCTCAATTAGACTGAGATCAGGACTCATTGCTGGCCAGTTTAAAACAGTCCATTTTTTCCTTTTTAACTATTTTTTTGTACTTTTGGATGTATGTTTTGGATCACTGTCCTGCTGGAGGACCCATGACCTTCAACCCAGACCTAGCTTTCTGATGCTAAGTAGCACATTTCGCTCCAAAATACCTTAGTAGCCCTCTGACTTCATGATTTCTTTAATACATTCTAGGCCTCAAGTTCCTGAGGCAGCAAACCAGCCTCAAAACATTATCGAATCTCCACTATATTTAAATGTAGGAAGCATGTTTTTTCCTTAGGAGCTTAATTTCTTCACCTGTATATGTATCACTGGTCTGCTTTGCCAAAGAGCTCAAGTTTAGTTTCATCTGTCCACAGAACATTTTCCCAGAAGGACTGTGGTTTCTCAAGGTGGGTTTGGGAAAAATTTAGATGTGCCTTTTTATGTCTGTCTTTGAGCAGCCTTTTTATGTCTGTCTTTGCTGCCTCAGGAACTTGAGGCCTAGAATGTATTAAAGAAATCATGAAGTCAGAGGGCTACTAATGTATTTTGGAGCAAAATGTGCTACTTAGCATCAGAAAGCTAGGTCTGGGTTGAAGGTCATGGGTCCTCCAGCAGGACAGTGATCCAAAACATACATCCAAAAGTACAAAAAATAGTTAAAAAGGAAAAAATGGACTGTTTTAAACTGGCCATATGCCCATGTTTTAAACTGGCCTTTGCCCATGAAGTCCTCCTTTGTTTAGTTTACATCATATGGTGCAGGTTGAAACCACCACTTTAGATTGCTCCAGGTCAATCTTCTCTTTAGATGCTGTACGTATTGTTTTTCCAACAGTTCGCACTAACTCGCACTAACAGTACATATTTTGAGGTTTTTTTTCTCAGAAATTACTACATCTACACTGAACAGACATCTTTAATTGTTGTATACCTTTGAACATGCTATTAAAACATGGCCTTTGCCCATGAAGTCCTCCTTTGTTTAGTTTACATCATATGGTGCAGGTTGAAACCACCACTTTAGATTGCTCCAGGTCAATCTTCTCTTTAGATGCTGTACGTATTGTTTTTCCAACAGTTCGCACTAACTCGCACTAACAGGACATATTTTGAGGTTTTTTTTCTCAGAAATTACTACATCTACACTGAACAGACATCTTTAATTGTTGTATACCTTTGAACATGCTATTAAAACATTTATTTTATTTATTTTCCAACAGTTCGCACTAACTAACAGCACTCCAATCCTCCCAAACAACTGAATATATATAAAATATGATTCTAGCACCACTGTAAATAGCCCACCCTGTATATAGCTCAAACAAATCAAGCACCCAACACATCCCTCACACAACTAAGTTTTATCCTCACTGCATGTACAACACACACACTTTACCTGATTGCTTGCTGTGATACCACCTTGATTATTAAGATAAGGCGGTTTAGAAATACTGTTAAATAAATAAATAAATAAATAAATAACTTCAAAGACTTCTTGGATTCATTTTCCTCTTTTCGCTACATCCTGACAGCTCCATGGGCAGAAAGCTTCTTAATAACATTGCAGACTGTGAACACAGAAATCCCATGGCCTTTGGAGATGGCCTTGTACAGCTTTGAAATTTGATGTTTGGTGACAATGGCTTTTCTGATTATCTCAGGCAGCTCTCTTGTTGTCACCAGTGTGAAAATGGAACAGGAAGTAAATGTGGCCATTTTAAACATTAGAGTCATCATTCATTGGTTGATTCAAGTCATGTGAGTACTGACAGTTGATCACAGGTGCATCTAATTTTATTGCAATGGGAATGTGGCTCTTCTGTTCAAATTGATATGAATTGTTTTTAAGGGTGGCAATAATCATGTCCTGGCAATGTCACAGTTTTTATACTATTTCCTTTATTATTGGTCTTGTTTTATTTGATTCTTTTGTGTGTCAAATATGTATGCATATATAGTCCAAAGCCATTTCACTGGCCACTTTTTATAGAAGATATTGGACATTAAAAGGCTGAACTGCAAGGGTGCCAATAATGTTGACCACAAATGTATAAAGTCTCTTTGAGGACAAAGTACTGTTTTACCCACGGAAATGTTTTACCCACTGCTGTTTTTGCTGTTACTTGATAACACAGGTTCCCCTCTAGAATTATGTCACCCCATGCTTATTTATGTTACTGTTTGGTACGCTCCTGCTCAGACACATTAGCATTTCTGCAATAGGTTTTCCCTGATTTGCCCTGCATTTCCTCTGTTATGAGGATTCCCCTGTGCTTGTAGGCCTTCCTTTGTTTGTCTCTGTTTTCTGTTCTAGGTGATATAGCGTCATCTGCAAATTTGATAACCTCACTCATTAATTCCATTTCCAGGTCATTTATGAATATGTTAAAAAGCAGCAGACCCAGCACCGATCCCTGGGCTACTCCACTATTCACCTTTTTCCATTGGGAAAGTTGGCCATTTAGCCCTACCCTCTTTCTATCTTTTAACCAATTCCTTATCCACAATAGTACACTGTCTCTTATCCCATGATATTTTAGTTTTTCCAAAAGTCTCTGATGAGGGACCTTGTCAAAGGCTTTCAGAAAGTCCAGATACACTATTATCAACCGACTCACCTTTGTCTACCTGTTTATTCACACCTTCAAAAAAACATAACAGATTAGTAAGACAAGGTCTTCCTTGTCTAAAGCCATGTTGGCTGTCTCCCATTAAGCCATGACTACATGCTGAGTAATTTTGTTCTTTATGATGGTTTCTACCATTTCTCCCGGTACTGACGTCAGGCTCACTGGTCTGTAGTTTCCCGGATCACCCCTGGAACCCTTTTTAAAAATTGGCGTTACATTGATGTAGCATGCCCGGAAGAAGTCAAAGTGGGATAGGAGACATCATTGCGTTCTCTAATTGCATCCATAATAGGGCTTCTGATAGACTGCGAATGGTAAGCCAACAAGAACCCTGTTTAAGCAAGAAGGCTTGGTGGCACCATAAGAAAATCTGGAAATTGTGCACCTCTCATTGTTTTGGATAGTTTCAGCTATATGGGGGGAGGGAGGGGGGTGTTTATCTTTCCATAGAAATGCTATAAGGATACGTTTGAATTTGCAATAAAAGGTTTTGGGAAATTGCACTGGGAGCATCTCTACGATGTAATTTATTTTGGGGACAATCATCATTTTAATTGAGTCAAGGCGATCCACCATGTCAGATGCAGAGGGGACCAGCACATTGCTAGGGATTGTAGAAGTTGCAGGGTATGGGCTAAATTCTGTTGTGTCTTCTGGTGTGGATGCATATTGGACCCCAAATATTTTATGGCGGACGCTTCCCACTAGTGAGTAGTATTCTTTTGGAAGGTGGTGAGGGGTGTCAGCCAGCACCTCTTGCAGCTACACAATGATGGCAGCAGGGCTGGTTCAAAGGTTTCTGCCACCCTAGGCAGACCCTCCATATCATCCCTAGAAGATGGTGGCACCGCCATGCTGCCCCTACTCCCGGCATTCATTTTCTCACCTGGGAGAGGGTGGTGGCATGGCAATTTCTCTGCTGCATCTGGCTTTAAAATGCCTGCACTAGCATGCTCATGGCCTGCAAGCCTCCAATGCAACTTCCTGTTGGAGGGGGCAGGAGCGCAGGAAGTTGCATCAGGCCATGAGTACACTAGCATAGGCACTTTAAAGTCCAACACAGCGGAGGCATCACTGTGTCATCTCCCCCTCCCCCCAGGTGAGAAGATGGATGCTGAGGTGGGGTGGCATGGCAGGCTGGGTGGCGATGAACTGCTGCTTCGCTGGGAGGAGTGGGGGGGTCAATGCTGCCCACCGGAGCCTGCCACCCTAGCCAACAGCCTAATTCACCTAGTGATTGGGCCAGCCCTGGATGGCAGCAAGGCTTTGAAAGTGCACGTGGAGCAGGCCTGCAGAAGCCTGGGTGCCTAATGGAATGGAGCACCAAGAGAGAGTCACTTATCTACAGAGTTCTGAAGTAAAGCACAGTTACTTACCTGTAACAGGTGATCTCTGGGAACAGCAGGAATAAGTCTTCACATATGGGTACGTCGGTACCGACGGAGTCTACGCGGGAACACTCCCCAGCGTCCAATCAGAACACTTTTGGGAGCATCCCACCATGCCTGCATGCTGCCTTCCCGCCTTTCCCAACTGCTTCTCCTCAGTTAAGTTTTAAAGCTGAGACAAAGAGAAAGAGAGAGGAAAGATAGAGATAGAGAGATACAACTCCTAGGGGAGGTGGGTGGGTTGCGAAGACTTATTCCTGCTGTTCCCAGAAATCACCTGTTACAGGTAAGTAACTGTGCTATCTCCAGGAACAAGCAGGAATGAGTCTTCACATATGGGGACTCCCAAGCTAAGATGCCTGGAGGAGTCCCAGCATGTTGCGAATCAGAGAAGGCCATGCTATTCGACAGAACCTCAGGCATCCTGGGGATGGAGGGTAGGAGTTGAACTAAAAAGATATGCTATGGACCAACTGGACCAAACAGGACGCCTAGAGAGGAGACCCTGCGTAGATAATATCTAGTAGTAAATATTGAACTGGAATTAGCAATATGGACCTCACCTGGAGGTATTGTAAATGTTTATGGAGGTTCATATGGGACTGGTAACATGAACCAGCAGAATATCCTCAAGGAATACCTCAATATAGAGCAGAGGTAATAAACTGTGCAAAAGACAGGTTGAGGTCAGAACCCTTAGGGCGAGAAAGTCCCAGCGGAGACTGGGGTAGTTCAATGAGGCAGGACTTTTGCGGGAAACGCGGAAGTCCCTATTAGATAAATCTGAAGTTCTTTTGACCCTAAAGAGACATAGTTCTTATAGGAGAAGAGGGGCTTTGAAGACCCCTATATCCGATAACAAAGAAGGACAGAAGTATGAGGCATTGTAGCCTCCTATTTTCTGAAAATTCAGAATGTCCTTCTTAATTGAAGTTACTTAGGAAAAAAGATGGTACATGGAGGACTTCAGATGTACCTAAACTGAAGGTCATGGTGGAAACCCTTTAACTACCACAGGGAAGTGGTTGTTTATGTAGAATCCTGAACATGCTGGAGCAGCATTGAAAAGGATAGAGACTATCTGTCGGGGCCGTATAGGAAAAAAAAAAATATATATATATGAACCTAGGCAGACAGATAGAAAGAAATATATAGATACATATCCACCTACTATGATATATTGTAATATATATATATTGTGATGCAGTGGATAAAATAGAGCATATGGAAGTTCAGGAAAGTGAAGAGCTTACCTCTGATTCAGCTGTAGGAAAAGATACAAGGCATAGGAAAACAGCTGAGCAGAAAACGCTGTTAGTACAAGAAAAGCCAAAAGCTCATCAAGAGCACCTGTCTCCTAGTTCTCACGTTACATGCAGGGCTGGGAACCATATAAGGGATGGTTTTAGTCAGTGCAGGGAGAACTGCCAGGAGAACTGTCAGGAGAACTGCAAAGGAAGTTGCAGAGGAGTGCTGGGAAAGGAAGCTGCAATCCAGGAACCAGGAAGTGGCAGCAGACACAGTGCTCGAGAGAGAAGGGTTGGAAGGAGCAGTGCTGGGGGACGCTTTGATACAGGAAGCAGACCTGGAGAGAAACCAGGAGGGGCCAGCAGCTCAGGAGGACGGTATCTGCAGTTACGGAGCACAGGTCAGCCCAGAGGAAGTTTACCTAGAGAGGGGAGCTTCAAACGTAGCTGTAATCTAAAGAACAGCTGGGAGGCTGACACGGAGTTTATTAACTCACAGCCTGACTGGGAAGCTGGGGAGAGAAGCCACTACAACCCCAGAGCCAAGACTAGCACCGAGGTAAAGAGAAGGGAACCTTCTTCTTTGAAAGAAAGGTTTAAATACCATGACTGTGGTAAAGGGCGTAGCCCTGAATATAATGCTGTGAGGGAAAGATATCCTAAACTCTCACTTCGTGAAGAGGACCAGTGGAGAGCTTTCCACAGACCAGGAAAATATAATCCTGGGATTAAAGAAGCTTTTGCAGGAAGCGATAGTGAACTCTCACAAGAGGTTGTGCCAGAGTCCTATACATGGGAGGAATCTGATTCAGACGGTTTGGGAAGTGAGCCTGAAGGGATGGTATGGGAGAATAACAGCCACCTTTCAGATCCCATACCAATGGATTGTAATATATGCTGTAAGAATAACCACACTTCTTTATGTTGACCTTTTTAAAGGAAACTGCTTTGTGAAGATAACAAAGGAGAGAAGTTTTGTTACCATTTTTGTGCACTGCTGTGTTTAAGTTTTGTCCTTTAAGAATGTCCGTTCGGGAAGGGGAATAAAACCCATACTTATTTTTCCTTACCACTTGACCACAAGACTCTGTTTTTCATAGCAAGAGCAGGGTAAATTCTACAACCCTAGGCGACCGCCTAATTAGGGTTTTAAAAGGGCTCCACCATACGGGCCCCATCACAAAATGGCGTAGTTGTTGCGGATCCATCATAGAGGATACAAACTGCAACGCAGCAAGCTAAAGCGTGTGGAAGAGCGGACGGCGCCACACCCGGAGAGGATCCAGTTCCTGCAAGGCGGAAAAAGTCAAGCACCTTCTCAAAGCGAGAACCTCCACCTGGCTCAGGTGAAGCGTATTTGGGCACAGGCTGGGAGGATTCCTGGTGAGAAGGGAGGGCTTGTAAAGGAAAGAGGAAAAGGGAAATTTCTCTCTTGTTGTATAGTACCGCACTTGGTGGTTGTGTTTTTGATCTGTTTTCCAGGATCCAAGGAGGGAAAAGATGGATGTCCAGGAGGTCTTAAGATGGATGAGTCTGCAATTTGATAAACAGAGAGAGCTGGCTCGGCTCAGCCAGGAGCAGGCCATCGCAGCACTGAAGGACCAGCAAAAGCCTCTGACAGACTTACTGCAAGCTTTTCTGGAAGAGCCGAAGACAAGGACAGCGCTACCAGCATCCTGTGGGGTAGGCCCACAGAGTTGTGGGATGTGGACTGTTGGACAAATGAGTAAAACAGATAACTTTGATGATTTTGTTGAAACCTTTGAGAGGGTAGCTCTCAATTCCAACTGGCCAAAGGAGCAATGGGCGGTTAGACTGGCTTCAGCTTTAACTGGGGAAGCACAGTCGGCTTATAGAGCCATGCCTACCGCTTTGGCAGGGGAATATGAGGTGAAACGAGCAGTACGTGATAGGCTAGGCCTAACTCCAGCAGTTTACAGGCGTATGCTCAGGTCCACTAAGATTCAAGCTGATGAAACACCCAAGGCACTGCGTTATAGAGTGCATGGTTTAGTTTTAAAATGGCTTGAACCAGATGGCAAACCCATAGAGAGCATAATAGATCAAATTGTGCTTGAGCAGTTCTATGAGGCAGTACCTGTAAAGGTAAAAACCTTTTTGACACTGCAGAATTGCAGAACCTCCACTGAAGCCGCACTGCTAACTGAACGGTTCTTTGAAGCCGAATTAGCTAAAAAGGCCGGTGCTGAAAGTAAGTTGGGGTTGGTCAATTCTGTAAGGGATACTAGAGAACCTCGTAGGAAGATGAGGTATGCAAATGAGTCTCTGTATGGAAAAGAGGATAGGAATGTATTTCCAAGGTGCTTTAAGTGTGGTAAGACAGGGCACTTAAAAAAAGATTGCACTCAGCGTACTGCGCTAATTATAAATGTTGACAAACATGTACCAGCAGGCTTCTGAGTGGATGTAGAGGTGCAGGGGGTACCTGCAATGGCCTTGCTTGACTCGGGGGCCAATCAAAGTATGATCTCCCGGAGGTTCTGGAAGATCATACAGGCCAAAAAGGATTTTTCCCCGAGTCAGCAAGAGGGCACAACTAAGATAAAATGTGTACACGGGGCATCAACCTGTTATCGCCTTTATAAAGTAAAGGTTAAGGGTTTAGGCACCCAGGAAAGCATCTTAGTAGCCATCATCCCCAAATTGCCTTATGACATAGTACTAGGGCGAGATTGGTCACCTTTTTACAGGGGTATAGAGGGAAGTACATGTGTAAAGGGAGTACTGGTTTCCACCAGGTCCCAGGCGAAAGGCCTAGAGACACCTAGTGAGATTCCAGAAGATAATTCCCTTCCCTTAGAAGAGGAAGGAGATCCCATAGGAGAGGAAGAGCCTTTAAGGGGGGAAGATAGGGGGCTAGATGAAACTCTAAGTGAGCTTCCCCAGCACGAAGAGTTGATTAGTACTCCTTAAAAAAAAAAAAAGAAAAGTAAAGGCGAAAAGCGCCAAGAACGTCATCATCGAGCTCAATTGAGAGCCGGGGTAATTGATGGACAAGGGCTACCGTGGGTACCTGCTGACCTGGTGAAAAAGTTCCCGTCTTTTTCTAAGGAGCAGAAGGCAGACCCACTATTGAAGTATGCCTTTGAGTTTGCACAGGCAGGTAGGGATGTGCTTCCCAGATTCCTGTTAGAGGAGGATATTTTATATAGGGAAAGCAGCAATCCTTATAACGGTGCAATTAGAAAACAGTTAGTGGTTTCCACTACTTTTAAGGCGGTCGTTATGAGACTAGCTCACGATCATCCAATTGGGGGACATAAAGGAGTGCAGGCTACACTCGACCAGATCCTCGAGCGTTTTTACTGGCCAGGAGTGTTTAGGGAGACGAAGAGGTTCTGTGAGGCCTGTCCGGCGTGCCGGCGGGTAAGTGCCGCTAAGCCCGTAGGAGTTCCTATGATCCAGACTCCTACCATAACAGAGCCGGTTCGCCGAATGGCGATGGACATTGTAGGTCCACTAATGAAAACCCCTAGAGGATTTCACTACATCCTTGTTATAATGGATGTTGCTACCAGGTTTCCTTGGGCGATTCCTTTGAGGAATATATCGGCTAGGTTTATAGCTGCAGAATTAGTAAAATTATTCTGCGAGGTGGGATTCCCAAGGGAAATGCTTACGGATAGAGGAAGCAATTTTGTTTCAAAATACTTAGCACAAGTATGGGATGCTTTTGGCATCCACCATATAAAAACATCTGCGTACCATCCACAGACGAATGGTCTGGTGGAACGCTTTAATCAGACCCTTAAACAGTTGCTAAGGAGAGGGTTAGATGGGCAGATGGCAGATTGGGATATTATGCTCCCATTCGCCCTATATGCCAGTAGGGAGCGGACTCAAACTTCTTTAGGAGCGTCCCCTTATGAACTAATGTTCGGACGGACACCGCGAGGGGTCCTAGATATTTTAAGGGACCAGTGGGTGGAGCCAGAAGGGGAGGAAATGGGGGTTCCCCAATTTCTTTTTGGACTCCGGAGTCGCCTACAGAGAGCGTCACGAGTCGCAGATGAGCACTTACAGAATAGCCAGAAAAATCAAAAGAGGTATTATGACAGAGGTAAGAAGCCGCGGCAACTAACCGTGGGCGACAGGGTGGTTGTAATGGTCGCTGATCCAGGGCCAAAGTTCGAGGCCCAGTGGAAAGGTCCTTACATAGTAGTAGACCGCAAGGGTCCAGTATCGTATGTCGTGAAGAACGACAAGGGACGTCTTCAGACATATCACATAAACGTACTAAAACCATGGTACGAGACAACGGCAGCCATTAACCGTTCCAGAGTAACCGTCATAGGTAAAGAAGCAAACAGTAGGTATAGCAGGAAGGTCACGTATCCAGGGCAAATTCCGAGCTGTGGGCACAGAGGTTCCCCATCCCGGAATATCTTAAGAGGGGGGGGGGATATGTGATGCAGTGGATAAAATAGAGCATATGGAAGTTCAGGAAAGTGAAGAGCTTACCTCTGATTCAGCTGTAGGAAAAGATACAAGGCATAGGAAAACAGCTGAGCAGAAAACGCTGTTAGTACAAGAAAAGCCAAAAGCTCATCAAGAGCACCTGTCTCCTAGTTCTCACGTTACGTGCAGGGCTGGGAACCATATAAGGGAGAGTTTTAGTCAGTGCAGGGAGAACTGTCAGGAGAACTGCAAAGGAAGTTGCAGAGGAGTGCTGGGAAAGGAAGCTGCAATCCAGGAACCAGGAAGTGGCAGCAGACACAGTGCTCGAGAGAGAAGGGTTGGAAGGAGCAGTGCTGGGGGACGCTTTGATACAGGAAGCAGACCTGGAGAGAAACCAGGAGGGGCCAGCAGCTCAGGAGGACGGTATCTGCAGTTACGGAGCACAGGTCAGCCAAGAGGAAGTTTACCTAGAGAGGGGAGCTTCAAACGTAGCTGTAATCTAAAGAACAGCTGGGAGGCTGACACGGAGTTTATTAACTCACAGCCTGACTGGGAAGCCGGGGACAGAAGCCACTACAACCCCAGAGCCAAGACTAGCACCGAGGTAAAGAGAAGGGAACCTTCTTCTTTTAAAGAAAGGTTTAAATACCATGACTGTGGTAAAGGGCGTAGCCCTGAATATAATGCTGTGAGGGAAAGATATCCTATACTCTCACTTCGTGAAGAGGACCAGTGGAGAGCTTTCCACAGACCAGGAAAATATAACCCTGGGATTAAAGAAGCTTTTGCAGGAAGCGATAGTGAACTCTCACAAGAGGTTGTGCCAGAGTCCTATACATGGGAGGAATCTGATTCAGACCGTTTGGGAAGTGAGCCTGAAGGGATGGTATGGGAGAATAACAGCCACCTTTCAGATCCCATACCAATGGATTGTAATATATGCTGTAAGAATAACCACACTTCTTTATGTTGACCTTTTTAAAGGAAACTGCTTTGTGAAGATAACAAAGGAGAGAAGTTTTGTTACCATTTTTGTGCACTGCTGTGTTTAAGTTTTATTTATTTATTTATTTAGACAGTTTTGTATACCGCCTTATCCTTCAATCAAAGCGGTCACAACACAATTGGGGGATACATTTAACACGCGGGGATATGAGACACATTCACTAATACTTACAGGGAACATGGGCAATGGAGGGTTAAGTGGCTTGCCCAAGACCACAAGGAGCATCTGTGGGACTAGAAACCCCAGTCCTTCCGGCCCAAGGTTGCTGTCCTCTAGTGGGATTTGAACCCCCGACCTTCCGGCCTGAAGTACCGTGCCCCAACCACTAGGCTACTCCTCCCTCGTTTTGTCCTTAAAGAATGTCCGTTCGGGAAGGGGAATAAAACCCATTCTTATTTTTCCTTACCACTTGACCACAAGACTCTGTTTTTCATAGCAAGAGCAGGGTAAATTTCTACAACCCTAGGCGACCGCCTAATTAGGGTTTTAAAAGGGCTCCACCATACGGGCCCCATCACAATATATATAGATAGGTGAATACAGGTATATCTATTTATAGAAACATATATATATATGTATGGGTACAGACATGCAGATGTCTATATAGATGTATGCATAAATATATACCCATGTCCCCACATAGGGATATGTGAAGAGAGAAAGATTCATCTAATAACAAGAAGGGAATACCTGCTTGAGGAGATGTTTAGAGAATCCATTCTCCCTTGTTGTGGGTGGGAGAGCTAAGGGGGTGCTCTCACTGACAAGGAGAAGTCTAGAGTATTCTAAGAACTCTAGCCCTTGAAAAACCAGGAATGGAGGATGTTTTAATCCGCTGACAGTAAGTCTGGATCCTTCCATAACTCCAGCAAGACAGCTGGAGAAGAAGATGCAATGAAAAGATATACTATATTTACCCTTCTAAGAGGGCAAAATGAGTTTGATGCATTCTTGCACTCAATATGAATTACTCCATGAGGAATTGAGGATGGAAGGAAATACACAAACAAAGACTGGCTGTCAGTGAAAGAAAACCATCCCTGGTGAAGTGGTCCACTGGGAATGTGAACCAACCCAGGGGATTGGATAATTCTTTAGGTCTTCACTTAATTAAAGGTGTGTGTCCTTTATTGAAGAAGACGACTTTAATGGAAATGGTAAGGGTAGGGAAGAACCCAGTAAAGCCCTTCCTAACCATCTGGAATTATTTGCTCTCTAGCAAGGGCCCATAGTGCAGAGCTGCTCTGTAGAGATGCAGAGAGCATGTTGCAGGTTGGCTAGCAGAAAAAACTGGCTGTTTAAGAGCCAATATGTAACCTGAACTATTCCGCCAACGCCCAAGGATTGGGGAAGGCTAAGGATAGAAGGTATGCTGCAACAAGAAAACCCGAGAAGGTTCTAAGTCTGTCTGGGACTTAGTACTAAGGCCAGAAAGATTGATATTGGAGATCAAGCCCTGGGTGCTTGGTTAGCAAGTTAGTGATTTACACTAAGAGCCCCTGCATTCTAACTATTGTTAGAGCGGCAGAACAAATCTTAGGTCTCAAGATTAGAAAAAGACCTACAGACATAAGTAGGAGTGGTGAAACTCCATCATTGTCTGAGAAGCTGCCATGAGAAACAAGAATGCAAGGTGGCGACAACTCTGAAAAGAAACTCAGGGCTTAGGGATAAGCCCTCAGTTAAGTAGTATACTCTTACAGACCAAAATGTCTGAGTAAGAGGGGCAGAGTTGAAAAAGATTTACGATGGAGTAAATCTTTGAAAAGAATAGTATGAGACATGCTGATACAGGAGAAACTGTCAAAGATAAAGGTATAGACGACCCTATTGACAGTTGTTACTCCTCTATCTACTTAGAAGGAAGAGGAGTAACCTTACTACCTGTAAAGCATAATCATGCTAAGGAGCTCTATGAGCTAAAAGTCAGGATGTCTCTTTAATGTAAAGCTTTGGATGGAACCGATGTAGATGCTTGTAAGAGAAGAAGCAAACTACAGGTTCTAAACCTCAAAGCAGGAAGAAGGATTCAGTGAAGAATCTATCAGCAACCCTGCGACTGCTGGGTTTGCTGAAGTGGTTGAGGTTGTGGTTTCTTTAGCCTGGTTTGATGTTTCCCCTGTTTGGAAACAGCTGTATGATGGGTAGAGAAAGGATAAAACTTTTTCCCCTTGGAGGAATAAAGTTTGGTAGATTTCTTACCAACTGGGATAGAGGAAGGTGTAGGCAATCCTTTGAAAGCAACAGTGCCAGTGGTTAACTGAGCAACTTGGCGTAAAGTCTCTGTGTTAAAGAGATTCTCCCCAGTAGAAGGAGTATTTCCCAGCCTTTCTTGTACCGATATATCCAAGTCAGAAGCTTGGAGCCAGGCCATGCGTCGTGCCCCTATGGCTATAGCAGAAGTTCTGCTAAGAGACTCAAAACAGTCCAGGGTAGCACAATTAAGAAACCTAGAGATATTTTGAACATGACTAACCAGTAAAGAGTAGTCTGTTCTTTTGTGATCCTGAAGAAAAGGAGTCAAAAACAGCAAACTGGTTGTGAGCTCTTCAAGAGATAGTCCCATATAGAAAATATATGAGAGAATTCTTGTTGAAAACATGGATGCCTGGAAGCTTTTACATCCAAAGGCATCTAAAGTTCTAGACTCACGACCTAGCGGATAAGAAGAGTGCCTTTTAGCACTTTTCACACGCCTCATTGCTGATTCCACAACAAGAGAATGATGTGGAAGTTGAGTCTTTTGAAAACCTGGAGAAGGGGGCACCTTGTACAGAGAGTCAGTGGCTCTTGAAGGTGGGGATACCTTTAAAGGAGTTTCCCACATTTTAAGTAAAAGATCCTGTAAGGTTTGATGCAAAGGGAGCATGATAACCTTCTTTGTAGTCTCAGGGAGACACAGAAACTCTGAATCCCTTGGTGCAGGATCTTGATCAGGTATAGAAATGGCAAGTAACCTTGCCATATCAAGCAGGAATGCCTGAAAAGAAATTTCCCCAGAAGGGGATCCTGTATTATGAGGAGTGAAGGTCAGATCTGTTGAAGATCTAGCCTTAGCACTAATGGATTGATCCATTAGAGTACCAGACCCAAAAGGGTGGAGCATCGGGTTGTCCTAAAAGGATAGTCGGCGGTACCGCTCGAGGTCAGTACCGCGACGAATCAGTGAAAAACTATCCATGCCAGGGATGGACTCCAAGCTCGGTACCGAAGGAAGCGAGCTTGTAGAAGTAAGCATGGAAGGCACCGGTACCGATGCAAAAGTAGAAAACAGTGCCGGCAGTGGTATCGCAGCCGGTACCGACACCGGACGATCAGTCTGAGGCAACTCTAACGGTACCGAAGGTACCGAGAGCGGTAGACTTTGATCTCCGGGACAATGTCTTCAGCACCGTACGAGGTCGATACCGAGATGAGTCGGTACCCAATCGTCCAGGCTAGAGATCGATTCTAGATTCGGCATCGAAAGCAGCGAATCAATCGAAACAGACCTGGAGGGTACCGACATGGATGCCAGAATCGGTACCGGGGTCGATACCGATGCTGGAAGATCGGTCTGTAGCGGCTCTAGCGGCACCGAAGATATCGAGAACGCTAGACTGCGATCATTGGTGTGGAGTGTTTCATCCAACACCGTTGCCGATGCCAGGGTACCGGCACCGCTCCCAGCGGATACCACCACCGAGCATGGCTCAGGTATTTTCGCGGAGGTGAAAACCCCAGAAACAACCTGAAACCCTGTTAGTGCTTTGGAGGCCGAAGACTCCTGCCGGGGTTTTAAAGCCAAATTGTCCTCGAGGGCAAGACCGGAACCATCTCGATGTTGAACATGAGATCTACCACCCGAGGACTGGCTAGTCTTTACAGACTTTTCTGGGGTTACCTGATCCTGTGAAGAAGAAGTTGTAGCTGGTACCCTCAGAGCTGACGGGAACCGCATATCGAGTTGAGCTCGATGCTGAAAACTTCTTTTGGAAAAAGTGCTGCAGGAGGGACACTCCAGCGGACAGTGGTCAGGACCCAAACATGGGAGGCACCAGTTATGGGTGTCTAAGACTAACTTAGTACCGCCACAGTTGAAACATGTTTTAGGGATAGTGGCTGACGTTTCCATGAAGGGAGAGGCCTAATAGGCCGAGAAACCATCAGGCACTAAACATGGAAAAATTCCTTACCAAGGAAATAATTTTGTTTAAGAAAAAGAAAAACACCGGCGGTACCGGTGCGTTGAGGGAAGGCAGACGCGACCACAAGAAAAAACAAAAATAAAGGAAGAATTTTCTGCGGTGACAGGAGTACATCCTTCCAGCTCCACGGAAAAATGAAAACTGAGGAGAGGCAGTTGGGAAAGGCGGGAAGGCAGCAAGCAGGCATGGTGGGATGCTCCCAAAAGCGTTCTGATTGGACACTGGGGAGCGTTCCCGCGCAGACTCCGTCGGTACCGACGTACCCATATGTGAAGACTCATTCCTGCTTGTTCCTGGAGATACATGGTTCCAGTAATCTCCCTTCTAGGTAGTCCTTGCAGCAGCTTCTAGGGGTTTGACAGACAAGGGAAAACATCAATCCAATGAGCTTTGCTTACAGCCTTTAAGTCTGGAGCTCATATATTATTATTACCAGAGTTCGATTAAGGGGACTGGCATAAGCCAGGAGGCCCTTAGCACTTGATGCTCTTGCATCACTCTCTTCTCAAATAACTGTCCAGGCTAGAAATTGTGTTCTGAACCAAGGCTTTACTTAAACTTGAGGGTCACTTAGAAAACAACAGCAATTGGCAGAAATCTACACAAACTACTTTCCAAGCAGTTAACTCCTTCTCACTGTCCAAAAAATAGTTACAGTTTACTTATTTCTCCTCTCAGTAAGCTATTTCACCACACTTATTTTTGGTTGCTCTTCATTTTAATGTGAGCAATTATTCTCTCCTTCACCACTATTCCCCTTAAGAACATAAGAAATGCCATACTGGGTCAGACCAAGGTCTATCAAGCCCAGTATCCTGTTTCTAATAGTGGTCAATCCAGGTCACAAGTACTTAGCAGTTTCCCAAAAAGACACACAGGTTCCCTAATGCTTGTATTGGGGCAAACAGTGGATTACCTGGGTCCTCTTTAATAATGGTTTATGGACCTTTCCTCTAGGTACTTGTCCAAAACCTTTTTTAAACCCAGCGACACTAACAGCTTTTACTATATCCTCCAGTAATAAATTCCAGAGTTTGTTACAAGTCTGGTTTCTTATACTATTTAATCTGGTTTTGCCACCACTTACAGTATGTACCTTGGATTCCCTGAATGGAAATCTCTATCTCCTCTGTCTAGTACTTTCCCCCGGTGTACCTGATTCGGCAAATGAAGCAGTCACAGGTCCCCGGTACCATGATAGTGGATATCATATCTGGATGTAGTGCCACTTGGACTCCATCTCCTCCTGAGAGCTGGTGCCTTCTGAAGATGAAAATCCCCGGTACTGCTCTTCCTGGCTCTGATGAACTGGAGGCTTAAGTGCTGATGCAATTCTTGGAACCTTTTTCACAGGCTGAAAGACAGGCAGGGTTTGCACAGACCTCATATCACTGTCTCCTCCTAGGCAACTGCTCCAAGCCTGTTGTGTTCTTTAACTGGTTAGAGTTGCTTTGTGTAAATAGACTCCCTTTTTTCCCTTTCTGGTGTACTAGCTGGTGCTAGAGATACTGGCCCCTTAAGGGCATAAACCCTACTCCTTCATGGTGCAATGGCTATGTGCCAAAGATAAAGTTCTTCCTTTGGTAGTGTTTTATATGTGAAGTTAGAATTTCCCTTTCAGAGGAGTCTCCTTTCGATATGAAATGATTGGCAGCAAGAATCTCATGTTCTGGAAAATGTCAGGCTTTTCTCTATACCTCCTTGCAGTATTTAGTAGGGACACTGGATGGTGCTACTTCTCTGAGTGCAGCATCCAAGTAGCTTCTACACTGATAAGCAGGACAAGTTCCAATGGTATAATGTGTAGTTAGAGATATACTGTAAGATGATCTGTCTGTGGCCACACTGCAATGGAGAAGATGATGTGATAGGTGACTGTGTGACTACAGAGGGATAATCTTTGTTAACACTGGACATTCCCCTTCAGTTTGGTGTTAATAGTGGGAGGTATGTCTAAATATGTTTTCACAGCAGAGAAAGCCTTGGCAGCATTAGAGGATCTAGGCTTTGTGGACATTCTGGAAAAAAGTGGATGAGCAGCCATGTGCAAATTTGGAGTGAATGGGCACTAAAGGCAAAAACTGAAATGGAGTTAGTTTGCTCTTTGTTCTGTTTTTACAGTAAGTTGGAGGATAGAAAGGAGATGAAAGGAATGGTTGTGTGGTTTGAAGTGGGTGAAGACTGAGGACAGAAAATGATAGTGGCCAATGCATGTGAGGAGGGGTGGTCAGATTGTGAAAGAGGATAAGATGATGTGTGGTGTTGATTTGAATGACAGTGAAGTGAAAATGTGGGAGTTGGAATCTGGGGATGGATCCATTCCCAGGTAGGGGATAATAAACTCTGTTGCTGGAAATAATGGAGGAGGGATAAAGGTAGGAGGTAGGGGAATGAAGAGGGTTTTGGAGAAGACTGGAGAGAGGGGTGGAATAAACTCTGAGGAGGAGGAGGAAACAACAGAGTGGAAGATGGGGAAGCATTTGCCTAAACTGGTTATCTTCAATGTAAATGGACCCGGGAAATCCACCTCTTACCCCAGGACAAGTACTATGGAACCTGTCTGCCTTTTGGGAACTTGTCAGGTACTTGTGAGCTAGATTGTCCACTGTTGGAAACAGGATACTGGGCGTGATAGACCTTAGTCTGACCCAGTAAGGCGCTTCTTAAGTTTCAATTCCCTATTCAAGAGATAGACATTTTTTAAGGAGATGGAGTGGCTGAAAGATGATGTAGGGTTGATACAAGAAAGTCATTTGCTGAAGAAGGATGAAGGGCTGGTGTGTCATATAAGGTTCCCTGGTATTTATTGTGCTTCCAATCAGGTAGGGAAGAAAACGGAAGAAGTGTGGGTACTGTTAGCTAAAGAGGTCTTGGGAGGGGGGGGGGGAGGTACATTGGAGCAATAAGGGATAAAGGGGGGGGGGGGGGGTAGGTATCTGATGGTGAAGCTAGTAACTGATGAAGAGGTATTTATCATAGCAAACATGTTTGCATCAACTGGACCCCAGGGAGATTTTTTAGAGGAAGGGGGAGAGGGGCAATTCAAGACTTGGGAGCAAGGTACTAGTAGGAGGTGATTTTAACACAACATTCACTCCAAAGCTAGATTGTACTTGGGGGATAGGGGGTTGGTGGGGGGGGGGGGGGACAAAGCAAAGGTTAAGTGATTCATGGCAGAAGGGGACTTCATGGATATTTGGTGAGTGAAACACACTAGAGAGATAAAATTATACTTTCTTTGTTAATCCCCATAAAACATACTATAAGATAGATATGTGGATGGTGAGAAAGAGCCTGCTTTCACAGTGAGACTTCAGATTAGGTAAAGGAGTAGACTGCTAGAGGACAAGACGGCCTCACTACCAACTCCTAAATAGGATAATGCTGGATTTCTTCCAGGTCAGACTCCATTGTCTTTGTAGGATGGGACTTAAAGGAGTTAGGGAGGATAAGAGAACTGCTGGAGCAAAGGGAGGGCATCCTATTTGAAGTTTTATGAGAGAATTATAATCTGGACTATGACAGATATGTTTTGGTATTTTCAGGTTCGTCACTACTTAAAATCTAGAGATGTGCAAGAGTTTTCAAGGAAGATAGGACATTTTCTGAAGCTGTGTGTATGGAGAGATTTGGAAGTAAGGGGATAATTTCAAAGACCTATTTGGCACTCTTGGTTGCTCCATCTCAAGTACTGTGTCACCTGTTGAATGGGAAAAAGACCTGAGAGTAACTATGGAAGAAGGGGAATGGCGTAGGGTATTTCTCCATATTAGGAAAATATCTTGCACTATCAACCTTTAGTGGGGTAGGTTTAAAACTCTGCTTTGGTAACTTTCTCAGCTCTTGGGAGCTGCTCACATCTAATTAGGTGTTAGTGGGCCTGATTAGCCTGTGAAAGAACTGAGAGCAGCTGAGGCCTGCATAAAAGGCTTCAAAGCTCTGCACTGTTGAGGCATTCCTAACAGGGGCTATACATTTCAAACAAAGGTAAGAATTTGAGTTTTTTTAAAAAAATTGCTAGCTCTCTTACTGGGAGCTCTTAAAAGGGTTTTGGTACATTTTTAAAACAAAGTTACATTCTTTTTGGTGCTTTAATAGAAATATTTTCTTTAGTGGGGTAAGTTTAAAACTCTGCTTTGGTAACTTTCTCAGCTCTTGGGAGCTGCTGACACCTAATCAGGTGTTATTCATATTGCCAAAGCTGTTGCCCCCATTACAGCTTCTGCCTCTGTCCAGACAGAGGTCCCAATTGCAGTAGAAGGACCGGTTCCATGTGCAGGGTGCCTGCATGCTGAAGCTCTCAGGAAACAAGTGGAGGAACTCAGAGAGAAGGTGGTGAGGCTGAGGAGCATTCAGGACAGTGAGAAGTACATTGATGAGATGCTTCTTGCAGCAACCAATGTCTCCAGCAGAGGAGAAGATGGGTGCCTACAGAATGATGAAGGTTGGACACAAGTCACCAGGGCCTGTAGAATCACCAATCCAACTTCTACAGCCCTTGAAGAACCATTATGCAGCCCTGAAAGTGGAGGAGGTGAAAGCATCCCTGGAAAGGGAAGAACCAGAGCTCACGTACCTCAAAGTTGCAGAATCAGTGACCACAAAGAAGCGATGGGTAGTGGTGGTGGTGGTCGGAGACTCTCTTCTGAGGGGTACTGAGGCGTCCATCTGCCAAACAGACTTGATGTACAGAGAGGTATGCTGTCTGCCTGGTGCCAAAATCCAAGATGTTACGCGATGTCGCGTCCACCCCTTGGTATAGGCGGTTGCCTAGTGGGAGTGGACGGACCACATATTTATTTTATCCTTTTTAAGTGCTGCGGTCTCTGTTCCCTTGTAGTTGTGGCAAAGACGGAGTCAGCAAGGAATTGGGTTAACAATAAGTTTTATTGTTATTGTTGCACAAGTGTCTATCTACTATCCCAATAAACAGAAATAAAGGATTCTTCTCCAAACCAAAGTGTTTTAACTGATACAGCATTATTCACCTGTTAGACATACAGGCATGTTTCTTTCACCGCACTTTCTTCAAGCTTCTTTCTGTTACTAAACATTCACTGCTTTCTCCTCCAGCAACAAATGCTTTCTTAAAACAAACCATAAAACAGTAATGTTCTTTTCTTCCACGGTTGCCTAATTGGCCTGGCCGTTTACACTTCGGCAGCTCTCTGCCTCTCCCCGTGTAAATCCCACCAGCACAATCTCAGGCTTCTTCCAGCACTTACTATTAGCCTAACATTTACAGCTTTTACCCTCTCTGGCAAAATGCACAATCTGTTTCCATATCAGAACCCTCACTTCCAATAACAGCTTCTTCAATCTGCATGGGCTCTCCCTTTGAGTCTGATATGCCTTGTTCAATTACAGGCTTCTCCTGAGCAGGCTTCCACTGCTCTAATAAAGCTTTAATCTGTTTCCAATGGGACTCTTCTTTACTCTGAGGTATGGGGGAGGAACTTAGGACACCAGTCTCCTTTAGCACTGACTTAATGGATTCAAAAGGGCTCACCTTTTTCCTGGCTTTCCTTACCCTTTCTGGTAGGCTTACAGGCAACCTCTTGTCCCCAGACTGCTTCCTCTGCTCTCTGCCGTTATGCTTCTCAACAGGGTCTAACTCTGACTCCTGTCTCCAGAGCTTCCAATCAGCAGCATGCTCTCTATCGGCTGTGCTTCTCTCTGAACTGGAGCTATACACACACTGCCTGCAATCAGAGTGTCTGTGCAGCCTTTCAAAGGGAGCTTTGTTCCTGCTTAATTTCCCACCTTTTACAACAGCTTCAATGGAAGACTCCTGAGAAGAATTCCTCTGGCCTTTATACCAAGTTTCCAGCATTTTCTCCTGAGGACTATTCCTTCTTCTCTCTTCCTCAGACTTCTTTCACAGCTCCTCTCAGAACTCCTTTCACTGTCCCTCTCAGAACGTGTTTCACCGTCACGCCTCTCCGCGTGTTCCTCAGAACGTTTTTCTCTAACTGTTTCCTCCTGCCTAAATGTTTGGGGCTGTCCTATAGGCTTTGACTCCGCCCCCCTGCCTCTCACGTCAGCTCCCCTGGTTGCCATGGAGCTGAGGTGTGGCTCTCTCTCTTGCTTTCTGTGCACGGAGTTTTTTTCATAAGTTGAAGGTTTAACCCTTTCCCTTCCTGCACTGCTCTTGGCTACAGGGGAAAAAGAGTGGTTTCTCCTCCTTTCACTAGCGTTTAACCCAGCTGCGCCATCACAGCGAGTTTGCCGAGACTCATCAAGCGCACTGACTATTACCCAATGTTGCTAATCCATGTCGGAATAAATGATACTGCCAGGTATCCCTTTGAGCATATCAAAAATGACTTCATGGCTCTGGGACAGAGGGTGAAGCACTTAAGTGCACAGGTGGTGTTCTCTTCAATCCTCCCTGTTGAGGGTAAAGGCCAAGGCAGAGAGGCTTGCATCCTGGAGAATGCATGGCTGCGTGAATGGTGTCATTGAGAGCGTTTTGGTTTCCTGGACCATGGGATGCTGTTCCAAGGGTTGAAAAGCAGAGATGGAGTCCATCTGTCCAAGAAAGGTCGACGCGTCTTCAGTAGTAGACTGGCTAATCTACTGAAGAGGGCTTTAAACTAGATTCATTGGAGATGGGTGAAGAAAGACCACAGGTAAGTGAAAGTCCCCAGGTAAGTGATACATTTAATACCTTTATGGAAATGGGTAAAAGGGGTAACATATAGAACGCAATGTGTATAAATGCCCGTAGCATGGGAAATAAGATCCCTGATGTTGAAGCTTTGGTGGGAGTGGCCGACTTGGATTTAGTGGCAGTTACAGAAACATGGTTCACAGAAAACCATGACTGGGATGTAACTATACCAGGCTATACTTTATTCAGAAAGGAGAAGGTAGGAAGAAGGGGAGGAGGAGTGGCACTATATGTAAACAATAATATTAAAGCTTTGGAATTGCAGAGCTTAAAAGGGAGAGAGGAGGCATTGTTGGTTAAACTAGAAAGAGGGAAAGAGAAATCTATTTGCATTGGCATGATATACAGACCTCCCTCAAAAGAGGAAGAGGTGGACAGAGAGTTAATTGAAGACATACGCAGCACTGCTAGGAAAGAGGAAGTGCTACTGATAGGGGATTTCAATATGCCAGATGTTGATTGGCACATTCCTACTGCAGTATCATCTAGAAGTAAAGAGATCCTGGATTATCTACAGGGAGAACTATTCAGGCAATTGGTAACAGACCCCACACGTGAAGGGGCCATACTGGACTTGGTGGTTACCAATGGTGAAAATGTTTCTGATGTTATAGTGGGAGATTATTTTGCATCCAGTGATCACCAGATGGTGTGGTTCAGTATTAGGACTAGGGCTGTTAGAATTCATTCAAAAGTAAGGATCTTAGACTTTAGGAAAACTAACTTTGCCAAGATGGGCCAATACCTCAGGGAGTCGTTAGTGGGATGGGAACAGCTTGGGGATGTAGAAAAACAATGGGCAAAACTGAAAGGGGATATTTTAAGGGCAACCAACCTTTTTGTTAAAATGGTAAATAAAGGTAAAAGGAAAAGGAGACCGCTATGGCTTTCGAAAGTAGTAGCTGAAAAGGTGAATAAAAAGAGGGAGGGCTTCATGAAATACAAGACATCACAGAGCGAGGAAGACAGGCATCTATATTTGGAAAAACTTAGAGAAGCTAGCTAAGTAGTCAGGAAAGCAAAGATTCAAAAACAGGAGGAAATAGCCAATGCAATAAAAGGGAGGGGGGGGGGGATAAGACATTTTCAGATATGTTAGTGAGAAGAGGAAGGGCAAAAGTGGTATTTTGAATCAGACTCAAGGGTGAAGGGGAGGAATATGTATACGATGATGAGGATAAAGCAGGATTGCTTAACAAATATTTCTGTTCTGTGTTCACTGATGAAGAACCAGGAACAGAACCTCAGAAAACACCCACAAACAGGAACAGAAATGAGGGGCCATCTTGAACAATTTTCAGAAGACTGTGTTCGTGAGAAACTAGCTCAACTTAAAGTAGACAAAGCGATGGGACCGGATGGGATACACCTTAGAATACTGAGGGAACCTGGGGATGTTCTAGCAGCTCCACTGACTGACCTTTTCAGTGCCTCGGTGGAGGCGGGAGTGGTGCCAAAGGACTGGCGAGAGGCTTATCTGGGGCCTTTTACACAAAAGCAGAAGTAAAGATGTGGTTCAAAACTACAGGCTGGTTAGTTTAACTTCGGTGGTGAGTAAATTATTGGAAATGCTGCTGAAAGAGAAAATAGTGAGGTTTCTGGAGTCCAGCGGATTACAGGATCCGAGGCAGCATGGATTCACCAGAGGCAGGTCTTGTCAGACAAATCTGATTGATTTCTTTGACTGGGTGACCAGGGAGTTGGACCGAGGGAGAGCCCTAGATGTGGTGTATTTAGATTTCAGTAAAGCCTTTGACACCGTTCCTCACAGGCGACTTATAAACAAACTGAACACCCTAGGGATGGACCCTGAAGTTACTGCTTGGGTTAGAAATTGGTTGTGTGGGAGGCGACAAAGAGTATAGGTAAATGGAGCTCACTCTGAGGAGATGGAAGTTACCAGTGGTGTGCCCCAGGGATCTGTCCTTGGTCCGATTCTTTTTAAGATCTTTGTTAGTGATATAGCGAAAGGGCTGTCGGGTAAGGTTTGCCTCTTTGTGGATGATACCAAAATCTGCAATAGACACCCAGAAAGGTGTAGATAACATAAGGAGGGATCTAGCTAAGCTTGAAGAATGATATAGTATTTGGCAGCTGGAATTTAATGTTAAAAAATGTAAGGTTATGCATTTGGGATGCAGCAATCCAAGGGAGCAATATAGTATAGGGGGTGAAGTACTTTTGTCCACTAAAGAAGAACGGGACCTAGGCGTGGTTGTGTCTGATGATCTTAAAGTAGCTATACAGGTTGAAAACGCAACGGCGAAAGCTAGAAGGATGCTTGGGTGCATACGGAGAGGAATGGCTGGCAAAAAAAAGGAGGTGATAGTGCCTCTGTATAAGTCTTTGGTGCGACCTCATTTGGAGTATAGTGTGCAATTCTGGAGACCGCGCCTTCAAAAGGATATAAACAGGATGGAGTCAGTACAGAGGGTAGCTACTAAAACGGTTAGTGGTCTTCATTATAAAGCATATGAAGACAGACTTAAGGATCTTAATATGTACACCTTAGAGGAAAGGCAGGATAGAGGTGATATGATTGAGATGTTTAAATACCTCCGTGGCATAAATGCACAGGGGGAGAGCCTCTTTCAATTGGAAGCAAGTTCTGCTACGAGGGGACATAGGATGAGGGTGAAGGAGGATAGATTCAGGAGTGATATGCAGAAATATTTCTTTACGGAAAGAGTAGTGGATCCGTGGAAGTTTCCCAGTGGAAGTGGTAGAGATGAGGACAGTATCTGAATTCAAAAAGCATGGGACAAACACATCGGATCTCTAAAGGAAAAAAGGGGACTGTTGTAGTTGTTGATATGGAAGGACAGACTAGATAGGCATGTGGTCTTTTTCTGTCGACATTTTTTCTCTGTTTCTACGGTGGAGAATGGCCTTAACCCTTTCCACTCGGTTGTCCCATTCAATGGGACATTCACATTTTCCTTTTCCAATCATTTGTCCCACACTGTGGGACATATGAACATGCTAGTTTAGGCCCAAAAAACATGAATGGTTACTGTATGTGTATGTCATACTGGTTGTAATTTGGGCAGTATCTTGTTAAAATTTGTTCTGATCTGGCATGAGCGAAGGAGAAAATGCCGCCAAGTGGGAAAGGTTAAAAATTAGTGTATCAGTAGCATTTGATGCTGGCATGGCTGTACAGGATGGTTAAAAGAGAAGGCGATGCTTGCTGGAGGATGTGTGGTCAGATGGGAACATATTTCCATATGTGGTGGGAACGTCCAGAAGTGAGGGGTTATTGGAATGCAGGCATTCAAATTAAGGATGATATGGGTTGTGATCTGCAGAATGACCAAAATAGTTTTTACCGCATGGGTATCCATTGAGAATTCCTAAAAAGGGGATTTTTTAAAAGTATTCATGGTGGTGGCCATGGTGAAGCTGACTGATCCATCTGGCCTCATTAAGAGGACTACTACTATGTATAAGGTTAACCAGGCTTGACTGCTCTGAAGCAGGGAAAACAAGAGCAACAAGAGGATGTGTGACAAAGGTTCTGGGAGTGGTTGTGACATAGGATAGGGAACAAGATGGTTTGTAATAGGTGATGGTTGTTAAGGCATTTGATTCATCTTGTTTAAGCATTTGGTGACACCGGAAGATGCATTTTTTAAAGTTCTTTTGTTGGAGGGGGCCAGGAACTTTGTTGAAGACGGCTGGCTATGTTTTGCTGGTATATGTTATAAAATTTGTACAAATTTTAAAATGAAATTTATTACTAGCATTAGCCTTGAACAGCAGCTTGTTTGGACTCAGGATCTACCATTCCACTGCAATGGATCACTGGCCACACTCTGCTCAGAAGCTCAAAAGTATCCTCCCCCCCCCCCCACACACACAATTCTTAGAATTTTGATAATTTTCTCTCACATTTTCAGATTCTATACTCTGTAGTTTGCTGGAATCTCCTGTGACATTATCAACTGGTCTATAATGTGCTCTCTTTACACTTTAGTTCCAGGAGGTACGTGAAGTCATCGGCCGCTACCACACTCTGCAAACAACCTATGAGGATCTGCAGCTGGCAGCACAGGAGGCACAGGAAAAAATTGAGCAGGCACGGAGCAAACTTGCACGCTACGTGGAGGAGAAGAATGATGCTATCCTGGAATTTAACAATGAGTTGGCACTGCTACAAACACGGCTAGATCATGCCCAAAGTGAGGTCATCGTTTGGGTAAGAATGAGAACTCAGGAAGATGGTGACAGGTCATCGTGCTTTCTCCTGTTAAGTCCCTATATCACACTATCAAAGTTCTCTGTTTCTCTCTCTCTCTTTTGTTTCTATCTCCTTCATACCAGGAATCCCGATGGGCTCACATCCAGAACACTGCTGCTAAGAAGACACTGTTGCTGGGTACCATAAAGATGGCGACACTCAACCTCTTCCAGACAATCGCTAAACAGATGAAGGAGAGCACTCAGGTGGAGGTGGATGACACTCCAAGACAACTGGATCTGGTATACTCAATTTTCTTCCCCCAGTCAGCGATTTCACTAAGTTGTAGATTCCTATCATTTGGAGCCTTTCCTAGCCAGCACATGTTTCTCTTTGTCATAGATGACTAACATTAACAAGTACCTCCAAACCAGCCCCCCTTCCAGTTCCAAACTTCTAATAGTCACAAGACTTCCCCCAGAACTCTTCTTCCAGTCCAAGCTAACAGCTACATGACTCCCTGAGCAGGAAATCAAAGATAGCTTGAACTCTATTTCTTCATATGGAGCTCACCTGACTCTTTGCCTTCTCCAGATTGAGCAGTACATCCATGACTTAACAGACATCTGGACGGAGGTGACTAAGAAGCCTCTCCATATAACAGGAAGTCCAACACACATATCCAGTCCAATACAGGCAGCAGGTAGTCCATAACTTTCCAGCTGAACAGAAGCAGAACAGTGTGACTTTCCACACCGTTGTCTCTTACAGCACTGGAGGAAGCACAAGAGACTCCTGAGAACACATCTCCCCTAACTACATCTCTTACTAGAGGAAGAGAATGGCATCTACAAAATATATATTTAAAGTGTTATTGTATTTGTGTGTTCAGAACTCATTATTTATATTTTCCTATTAGCATGTCAGGGAAGAAAGAGTAGAATATGTCTCCTTACTCCCAATGAGTGCCAGGAGACAAGGAGGGAGACACCAATGGGGAAGGAGCTGCTATACAGAGGGTTCTCTTGCTCCTTAAAAAACACTCCCTACAGGTACTTTTTCAGCACTGTCAGTGCTCATTCTCTGAGTGCATTTTCCCAATGTCAGCTGCTCACTGCGTGTACCATATTTTATGGGTAGGTATTAGGGGAGATTACTCATTCAGTCAGAATCAAGTACCTCCCTCCCCTCCCCTTCACAATTCTTAAGCAAAAGACCAAGCCCTCTTCCCTTCTGGTTGGCTAAGCAAGCCACTCACATGGGCTGACCAGAAAAGAGGAAGAATCTCGCCCTCACTCTCCTCCCCCAGCATTTTCTATTTCTTCCTTCCTCTCACAACATAATATTTGGTCTCTTTCCTTCTCCCTAATTCTCCGTTATCACTTGCAGGAGGAAAGTGCCACTTTATACGCTTCTATAATCCTGTCAGGTTCCCTCTGCTGTAAATCTGCACAGCTTAAGTCTTGTGTCATTTTACTAAACAGAGAGCACCTTGTAGAAAGGTGAAATTTTACTTACCAGATAATATCCTCTCCTGGGGTCCTGGTAGACCAGGCCAGACAAATGGGTTGTGTTCCCCTACCAGCACATGTAGATATAGAGAAAGAACCATAAACCTCTAGTGACATCATCACTGTTACTAATGCTGATGCAGCTAGGGGATTACTTCAGTATTCATTCTCAAGCATATGGTTAAGAACCTGAACTCATTCAATCACACTGAGCATAACATAGAAGGAACTATATACAAGACAGCCACCATACAGAATATCTGTCGGAAGGCCAAACCTGTAAGACATACTGTCATGAAAGCAGATCACAAAGAGGTGGGTCCTGAGTGGGATTCCAGGATAAGAGATTATCTGGTACACAAAGTTTCATGTTCCAGATCATCCTGCTAGAGCAGTCTAGACAAGTGAGATGTGTCAAAGTTACTACTCCACTGGGCAGGAAGATACAGATGTCTTAAAATCTTTGCATCAAAGGCCACATTCGCCTTAGAGGAGAAATTCAAGCAGCAATGCTTAGTAAAGATAGAAAGGGTTGACCAATCCACAGTCCTACCAAGGTCCATGGGGGGCAACAGAACTGCGCTGCACCTAGAATTAAGCCCGAATCTGGGTGGAATACACCCACAATCTATCTTGACCAGTCTGATCCTGCAAAGGATATACCAAGGACATTGTTTTTTTGTCAAACAGCCCAAGGGCGTCCAAGAGGTCGCTTCATCCTTCGGCAGCCCCGTAAAAAACCCACAAAGAATCAGAACAACCTAATGAATGAGTTAGGAGGAGCACTCCATGGACATCGACCCATGAAGGTCCTTGACATTCTTTTAATAATGCTCCGCAGAATAAAGGATAGGAGTCAACCATCTGATTGACATGAAAGTGGACATCTCCTTGAGCAAACAGGAAGGGGCTGGCAGAATGGACACGGCCTTTTCTGGGAACAGTAGGTATGGGCCTTTACCCAAAAGAGGCTGCCCTTCTGAATTGTGACATACCAAACAGCATATGACTAAAAGGATGGCCTGTAGCACTCCCGCCTCAAAAGCTTGAAAAGGGCAGACATACAAGGAAGAACGCAAATACCCCCTCCAAAGAAGTGGACAACATTTAAGTGTGAAGCTTTGGAACAACTGGGCACCAGCCCCCAAAAACATGTCAAGAAGACAAACTGAACCCTCAAGGAACTGAAGGGAAATATCTTGTCAAACTGTCCTGGATGATGGCGAGCAAGAAGGACATGCTGCCATCCTAGCAGCTACAAAGCGCTTACACCAGTCCTCAAAGAAACCTCAGAGGCGCATCTAGGCTAGACAGGAGGAATTGCTCCGCCCTCAAGACACGTAACCAATATCCAACGAATAGCCCCTACGCACTAAACTTGGCATAACATACTTTGCACCCACCTAGATCTACTGGTTCCCATAGAGCAGGGGTGGCAAACTCCAGTCCTGGTATACCACAAACCAGCCTGGTTTTCAGGATATCTCTAATGAATATTCATGAGATATATTTGCATACAATCGGAGGCAGTGGATGCAAATATGCCTCATGAATATTCATTAGGGACATCCTGAAAACTAGGCTAGATTGTGGTGCACCAGGACTGGAGTTGGCCACCCCTGCCCTAGAGCTTGCTCTCCCTTGATGCCACCTCTGACATCACACAAGGTTTAGTGCTGACCTTTTTCTCCTTCGCACCCACCTTCATAGGGTCAAACGCCTCTGGCACCGTTGGCCCTCGCCAGACACTTTCTTTCATTTTTGGCATTGCCATCGTCACTATCAGCAAATGATTCATTTGACCAAGATGACGTACTATTCCACTCAGATATCAGCTTCAGCTAATTCAACCAGGTGACTCTACACAGTCCTTCGCTCTCTCTCCTCTTCCTGTTCTTCCCAAATACATCCACTAGCCACATATCTCCCAGTCCTAGCCAGTTAGCCATCTCCTTCTCATAAAAGGTCACTACTCTGTGTTCCACTGTACCTGGCTCTCCCTCACCTCCTCCGAGATCTTCCCCAGTTACCATTCTGTCTCATATCTGGTCCTCCTTCAAGCCTATCTCTGCATCCGATCTGTCCAAAGCCATACAATCCTCCCACAAAACCACATGTCCCTTAGACTCTATCCCTTCACATTGGCTTGAGCCTTCACTTGCCTACTCCCTGTTGTGCTCACTATCTTCAATTCCAATCTTTCCAATGGCGTCTTACCCTCCTTCTGGAAACATGCCCTCATCTGGCCTCTATTATAAAAAAACATCCCTAGATCCTACCAACCTAGCAAATTGGCGACCCGTTTCAAATCTCTTTCTTCTCTCCAAAATTCTTGAGGCTAGTCCTTGTACAGTTCTTCACCCATCTTACCTCCACTCACACTCTGCACCCCCGTCAGTCAGGTACACAGCAACAATCCTCCTTTCACTGCTTAATGAAGTCCACGCCACACACGACCGGGGTGACCTATCTCTCGCCATTTCAATAGACCTCTCCACAGCTTTTGACCTTGTTGACCACACTCTTCTTCTTTCCCATCTTCCTGACTACAGGCTCCATGACACTGTGTTTCACTGGTTCCAGTCCTTTCTCTCCAGCCGTTCTTTCTCTGTATCCTCGGTCATCTAGTCTCCTGTCACTTCTCTCACTTGTGGTGTCCCTCAGGGTTCTGTGCTGGCACCCCTACTCTACAATGTTTTCCTTGCCCTCCTTGCTCTGATTATTCAGCAGCTGGATATCTCTGCCTGTTTCCACACAGACAACATTATCCTCCTTCACCACACGAGTTCTCATTCCCCTAATCTGGCCCCTCTTGTCTGTCACATGTTTCCTCCTGATTATCCAACAATTGCCTCCATCTTAATCCCTCAAAATGTGCTGCCATCTGGCTCACCTTTCACACTCCCCTTTTCAACCTAGCCCCTTTCATTGATAACTTTCCTGTCCCTCTCATACGGTCACTTAGTTATCTTGGGGTCACTCTAGACTTCTCGTTTCTTTCAACGATCATCTATCCACCCTGGTTCAACATTCTTTTCCTTATGGCAGATTTGCGCCATCTGTCCATTCCTTGACACACATTCTCTCACGACAACTTTTATCTTTGGTTGGTTATTTATTTGACCAGTTTTCTATACCGCCTTATCCTTCAATCAAAGCGGTTTACATTGTGTAATCACTACAAACAAGTACTGGATACATTCCCTTGTCACCAAAGGGCTCACAATCTATGTGTACCTAAGGCAATGGAGGGTTAAGTGGCTTGCCCAAGGCCATAAGGAGTGCCTATAGGACTAGAAACCCCAGTCCCTCCGGCCTGAGATTGCTGTCCCCAGGTGGGACTTGAACCCCCAGTCCTCTGGGCTGAGGTATCGTGTCCTAACCACTAGGCCACTCCTCCCACTAGGCTCGATTATTGTAACTCCCTTCCTAGCAACTTCACCGTCTCCAGCTACTTCGAAACACCGCCGCACAGATACTTACACACTCCTCTCGCTCTGACCATATCACTCTCCTTCTCATCCACCTCCACTGGCTTCCCCTTAAACATTGCATCGACTAAAAAATTCTCACCTTGGCCCATAAAACTATCCACACTGGCACACTGCAATATCTGGCAAATATTTTACAGTTTCACACTCCCCACCGCTTACTCAGATTTCTTCATACTCATCGCTTAGCACTCCCTTCAGTTTCCCAGGCACACCTGGAGCAAACACGAAACTCTGCTTTTTTCTTTCTGGGCCTCGCTTTATGTAACTCCCTACCCATCATCCTGCGCTCAGAACTTTCTTTCACACGATTCAAATCCATGTTAAAAACCCACCTATTTTCACCTTACCTTTGACCTTCCTCTTCCCCAGTCCTAATTGCTCCTCTCTCTCCTGCTGCCTACTCTCCTTTTCTTCTTCCTCTGTCCTGTCCGACTTGGCATTCCTTTCACTCTTTCTTAGAGCATGTTTGGTAACTGTAAACCACTCTGATGCCCAGTAGCCAAGGGCAGTGTATCAAGTGTATTAATAAAGATAAAGACACCACCTCTCAAGCACCAAGCCATAAGCAAGAAAGGAGCTGGGTAGTCCAATAGGCCCAGGGCTTGTGGAATGCAAAGGGGCAGTTCCTCTAGGAACCACATCAGATACGTTGATCAGGGCCTCTGCGGCAATCTGATGCCACCAGAATCCCCAAGCCCAGATGGCGTTCTATGTGGTGAAGCACATACTCCATGAGATTCTACAGTAGAACATTTACTGCTGTGGTCTCCAAGGCCAGGCTGAACCAGGGCAACGATGCCCCCAAAGCTGGCTCTAGCTGTGGTTCTGGCTTCCATCAAATACATCTAGGGAAGGCCCCACCTGTCCAGACTCCTTTAGAATGCTGACAAGCTAACCGCCACTTCCAAGGATAGAGGGTGGGGTGACCGAGGCAGTTTGCCTCCACACTGTCAATGCCTCCAATTTACAATGACAAGAGCACCAATGGGTTCCATTCTGCCCATGGAAATAAGAGGACCATCTCCAGGACAACTTCAGCAGTCCTGGCAGCTCCCTGCCTGTGGGCATACACCACTGCCATAGCATTGACTGAAAAGATAAAGACTGCTCAGCCCCAGATCCAGTGGCAACAAGCTCAGAGAGCTAAGCAAATGATTTGCACTTCAAGGAGAGAACAGGCCGTGATGATTCCTGACTGCTCCAACAGCCCTGAGCTGCCTGCCCCTCATGATCAGACTCAAGCTGAACAGGCTGGCATCTGTCAACAGAAAAGTAAAGAAGGATCATCCAGAGTGAGGTCCTTCTTCAGATTAGCAGTAATCCTGATCTCAAAGTCCTGCGAGTGAGGTGACCAACAGAGCAGTAATGATCTTTGGGGTATCTATAGATGAGCTGCCTGAGGAGCTAATTCCATCGCCATCGGCAACCAGAAGCTGAAGACAGTCCCAAATCTTGGGAGCCTACTGCTCTCAAACAGCTGACAGCTGAGCCAATAACTCGGACATTCCCTCAGTGGGCATAAAGACTCTGCCCATATGGACATCAAAAGGAGCTTCAAGATACTCCAACGGCTGAGATGGCTCAAGGTGACTCTTCTTGCAACTGACTACCCAGTCGATCATTCCCCTTTCTGCTTTTGACTGAAACTTTACCTGAGTAAGTCAATCATAGAGAAAGGGATGCACACTTATGCCCTTGCGTGCAGAGCTGTGGTTGCAACCACCATAATCTTGAAAAAAAGGTCCTCAGTGTAGTGGAGAAACTACAAGAAAGGGCAGAGAACTGGGCGGGTGAACTGAAAATGGTAAAGCACAGAGAACATCCTTGGTCCTCCCAAATGGGAAATTAAAATAAGACTTTGTCAGGTCCAGTGACGTGACAAAACACCCTCTACCAAACTGCCTGGATGATGGACTTCAGTGTCTCCAGCTAGAAGCAAGAGACCTTCATGGATGCTTTAATGCCTTTCAGATGAGGATCAGTCTGAATGACTCATCCTTTTCGAGCATGATGAAACAAATGGGGTAACTGGCATTACCCCCTTCAGCAGGAGGTACAGGCATAATGGCCTGAGACACAAGGCTTTCCAGAATAGCTTGGACAGCTGGGGGGGGGGGGGTGGGGGTCTTCTCGGAACCACATGGAGAGTCCACAAAGGTCTTCAAAATAGGTTTGCTGCACTCCAGGATGTAGCCATCCTTGAGCACCCAATGATCGGTGGCAACTCAAACTCATTCCTGGTGAAGGAGTCTGAGAGGGCTGCTCACTAGAGGCAACCCAGAATGGGCCACCAATCCCATCACAGAACAGGGTAGGAAGGAAAAGCCGTGGAGCCTTTGAGCCCAGCAAGAAAGCTGAAGTTGGGCCCGAAAGCTGGGAGTATGGCTCCCCTGGCTGGCAGCACTAGGAGACCCAGAGGCATTGAGGGTGAGGAAAATTGGAAGTAGAGGAACTAGGTTTATTCTCCAGAAGACAATGAGGCTTGGACAGGTCTTCTTCAAACATGAGTTGCCTCTAAAGGTAAGCTCAAGACCATAGGGTTAACTCCCCCAACCATCAGATGTGAGACAGAGAAAACACCAGAAGAGTTTTGTGACATCATCACGGATACCTCCCCCAGTACAGCTAGGGGACCTCTTCAGTAAAAGGTAACAAGCAGAGGGACTCAACGAGTCTGCCAGGTTTATTGTCCCCAGAACACTGTTGTGGGGAGAAGGCCGATAAGAAAATTTCTTGAAACAGCATCAAAACCTTGGGCCAAAAGGAAGGTACCGGCCGAAGTGAAACTCTTTCTGCAGAGAATGGAAGAGAGAGAGCCTGAAGTTCAGATATCCATCGTATGATGTGATGGTGACAAGAAAAATGGTCTTCAAGGTACCCCAAGGAGCAATGATGGGGTGACCCACAGCCAGATGAGATCTGCATACTAAGGCTGCCGAGGCCAATCGGCCACAGTGGGAAGACATAAAGCAATGGGCCCTTCGGCCTAGACTGAGCCAACGCATCCATGCACTGGATGATGGAGCCCTGCATCTAGAGAAGAAGTCCAGGACTTTCGCGTTCGATGGGGTCACCATAAGATCCAGAGTTGGACACCCCCAGCACTGGACAATGTGGTCGAAGGCCCATGGGGCTCGCTCCCACTCGCTGGGGTTGAGGTGGTTTCGGCTGAGGAAATCGGCTTGGACATTGTCTCCCCCTCGATGTGCTGTGCTGAGAGTGCTTGAAGATGGTGTTTGGCCCAGGGGAACAGGAGCTGCATTTACTGTGCAATGCCGAGACACTTTGTGCCTTCCTGACAATTCACATAGGCCACCGACGTTTCGTTGTCGGACATTACCCGAACTGCTTGGCTGCGGAGTAGCAGCTGGAAACACAAGGCCAGACATATGGCATGGTTCTCCAAGCGGTTGATGGGCCATTGTGCCATGTATCCCACAGCCTCCCTCAGTGACCAAGTGCCTTGCATGGAGCGATGGAGGCAGTGGGCTCCCCAACTGGAGAGACTGGCATTGGTAGTCACTACCAACTACTGCGGCTGGTCCAGGAGCATCCCCCGAAGGATGTTCCCATGCAACACCCACCAATGGAGACTGATGTACACCTCCAAAGGCAGGGGCAGCCACTGCTCATAATCCTCCGACAGTGGAGGCCAACAACTCAGAAGTGCGCACTGCAGAGGACGAATATGCACTCTGGCCCAGGGCACCACCTCCAGGGTCACCGCCATCGCTCCCAGAAGCTGTAGATAATCCGAAATGCGAGGGGCAGGAAGCTGCTGGAATGCAAGGAACTGACTCTGAAACTTGCGCCATCACTCCTCTGTGAGGGCCATCGTGTGCCTGCGCTGGTATCAAAGCATGCTGCGAGAAACTCCAAGCACTGAGATGGCTCCAGGCAACTCTTGCTATAATTGACCACCCAGCCGAGGTGCTCCAGAAATTGCAGGACTCTGAATGGCGCGCTCCAAATCTGAGCACGTCCAGGTGCAGATGAGTCAGTCATCAAGATAGGGATAGACATAATGCGTCAGAGCACCACTGCCACCATCACCATGACTTTGGAGAAGGTTTGTGGAGCCGTCGCAAAGCTGAAGGGCAACACACAGAACTGTAAGTGCTGACCCAGGATAGCAAAACGAAGGAAGCGATGATCCTCATGAATGGGAATATGCAGATATGCTTCCATGAGGTCCAGCGTGTCAACGAACTCCCCTGGCTGGATGGCCTGGGTGATTGAATGTAGCGTCTCTGTACAAAAGCAGTGAATGCACAAGTACTTGTTGACGCCCTGGAGATCAAGAATTAGACGAAAAGAGCCATCCTTTTTGGGTACTACAAAATAGATGGAATATCGTCCCAGACCACGTTTGGCAGATGGGACTGGAATCAGGGCATGAAGGAGCAGTAGGTGCCAGAAAGTGCTGCGCACCACATCCTGCTTGCTCTGGGACACGCCCAGGGAAGACTATAAAGGCATCCTGGATGGGCTGAGAGAGACTGAGAGCACAGCTGAACCAGACCACCTCCAGCATCCAGGCATCCGAGGTGATGTGAGCCCATCCCTGGTGAAAACGGCGAAGTTGCCATCCGACTTGTGGCACCTCAGAATGGGCCCCTGGCCCATCAGTGGGAGGTATGAGAGGAGGGTCTGGGCCATCTTCTTAGAGTTACTGTTAGCATCCTATGTGTACTGGGCTCTGTGAAAGGACTGTCCACAGCTTTCTGATGACTGATAGGAGGAAGACTGCCATGCAGGCCGATACAGACGCGAATCATGGTCCACTGAGTGTGAAGAACTGGAACTGGTAGATGTGGACCGCCGGGTCAATGTCTTGGACTTGTCCTCTGGGAGGCGCTGTGGTTTGACCTCCCAAGATCCTTCACCAGCTTCTCTAAGTCCTCCCCAAACAGGAGACTGCCTTTAAAGGGAAGTCCAGCAAAGCGCGCCTTTGAGGTTGCATCCACTGACCAGTTATGAAGCCAGAGCCAACACCGCGCCACACTGGAGGCTGCCACCACTCGTGCAGCCAACCGAAGCAGGTCATAGAATCCATCTGCCAGAAAGGTGGCCACTGATTCAGGATGGGCAGAAGAAGAATCCTCGGGCAGCAGCTGTAGCCACTGGAGCAGGGCACATGTTGCCAGGCGGCCACAAGCTGATGTCTGCACCACAAGAAAGGCAGCGGAACAGGCTGTCCTTAACAGATTTTCTATCTTAAGATCCTGAGAATCCCAGAGGGCAGCACCTCCTTCCACTAAGATTGTGGTCTTCCTGGTCACTGCTGTGATCAGGGAGTTCACTTTAGGGTAACACGACCAGTGTTGAAGGTCCTGTTGGGACCAGGCATAAATTCTGCCCAGGCAGCGGGCCTTGCACAAGGAGGCATCAGGCACCTCCCACTCCTCTGTGATGAGCTGTTGGAGCTCCTGCGGGAAGGCTGTTGTAGACCTTCACTCCCCAGAGACTAGGATCAGAAGTAGGCTGATCCATTGGACCAACCGGCTCTGGAATCTTGAGATTGGCTGTGACCTTACTGATGAGTGCCACAATATCCTCCTTGTGGAACAGGCGAATGATGTGAGGGTTGTCGTCCACCTCAGATTGCGAGAACTCACCATCCTCAAGGCTCGATGCAGAGGATGAGCCAAGGTCACTATGCTGGTCCTCTTTCTCAGGTGATTTGAGGTTCCCGAGCGCCCATTGCCTCATGTTTGTGTTTCCCAAGGGAAATCCTGCTGCTGGAGTCCCTCTGTGGACTCGTGGAATGCAAGGAGGCTACCACCCGGTTGCCCTTCCACACCTCCCATGCTGGCCTAATAGTGCGGCAAACTCTGCTGCTCATCCACTGCCATGTGAAAATCAGCAGAGCCACCACTAGTGATGTCTACCCCCTGTAGAAGAAGGTTTGGTGGAGCCCAGTCATTCCCCTTGATGGCAGTGACTGAGGCGGGCCGCTATATAGAGGGGTTAGGCGAAGCCGGCTTTGCTGCTGATTCACCAGCCTCAGAGATCCTGGAAGGCCGAAAGTCACCAGAACCAACCTTGACGTTTGGCCCAGATCCATAGCAGAGGCTGCGCACATCCACTTGACCAGCCTCCTATGCTGTTTTTTGCACCCCAAACAACGTGGGCCTTGTTGGGCATGCTGGAGAGAGGCGTACAGACATATAGCACAGAAGCTGGCTCAGCGAAAAGGGCAGGAAGGAAGCCCTGGTGTTTGGCTTTGGTGGAGAACAGTGGCACAATGGCCTTGGAGAGAAGGCACTGCATAGCAGCCTCGGAGCGGCAGTGCCCTCATTCTACTCACAGTTTAGCAGAGAAAGACGCCAGTGAGCAGTGCTATGCTGTTGCCCTGACCTCAAGCTTTCGGTGGGTAGCGAGATGGAGGGGAGGGACAAGAGCCATGCGGGAGCTCAGTGCCTGCCTTCGACCAGGAAAACTGCTGAAGTGGTAAAAACCTGCTAAGGCACAGCCGTGCAAAACTGAGGTTTTTTAAAAAAATTACTAAGCACTAGAGGACTAGGGCCAGGCACCCCTGTGGCAGCCTTCCTGGGCAACTGAACTGACTTTTGTGGCCAGAGGTTGCCTCCACCCCCCCCCCCGGCAGAGAAGTCCTAGCCAGGGGGGTTTTGTAGCCCCTGGTGCTGCGAAGACTGCTAAGTTGTCCAGAGCTGAAGTAAAAACCAACCACCATCTGCTGTGAAAGAGAAATTACTGAAGAGGCTCCCTAACTGTACTGGGGAAGGTGTCAGTGATGATGTCACGGACCTCTTCCAGTGTTTTCTCTGTCTCACATATGCTAGTTGGGGGATTTAACCCTATGGTCTGGACTGGTCTAGCAGAGGTGCTCTGGAAACAGTCTTAAGAGATGTCTTCACCTTGCAGTCCAACAGCTCTCTAAAGGCAGTTCCATTCTCTAAAACTATGGTAGTACGCCTGAAGACTGAGGCTACGTGCACTTTCACCCTAGGAAGATCGCAGGCATCTATCCAAATCCACTGGAGGAAGGGCATAAAGCTTGTTCCTAACTCTGATGCCTTACAGGGGGGGGGGGGGGGGGGTGTTAAAATAGCCCCATGCCTTGAGCACCTTGCTCTTATGGTCTTGTAGAAAGGGTCTATATACCCCTTGTGAAATGGGATGTCCCTGCAGCTTTTCTTCAAATGTGTGTGTGTGATTTTGCTATCCCCAAGCTAAGACTCCCCCTTCAGAGCTGAAGTAGCCGAACCAGGGCTCAGCAAATACAAGAGATGTTCAGAACTTGCTGCCCCTGCTCTCTAGTGTGAACATTTCTGTGGCAGAATTAATTCCGGGCTTCAACCACTCTTCATGAAGGGTCCCTCCTCTGGCTACATGACGGAAACCAGGAGATCCAGGAAGCACTAGAGTGGGACTATGCGCAGCAAAGACTATACCTGCTGGAGCAAGCAGAACAATTCCGAAGAACATGTACTGAAACTGAAGGCATCAGAGGTCAGGGCAGTAAACCTTTTAGTGCCTGCCTCTGTAACCAGCTACCCTGAGGACAGCTGTAGAGGAGTTCCTTTCCTGACAGGGCCCAAGGGAGCCACTCTCAACAACCCTCCTGAAAACTCAATTGGCCTTTTTTTTTTTTTTTACTGCCAGAAGCAACTTGTAGATGAGCCATCTGATCCTCATGATTCTTCGCACAATGCCCACAATGAGAGTCCATAGGGCCCACTAGTCGCTTGCCTTAGGACAGAGTCTCTCCAGCTAACATCAGTCCTCCATATGTATCTCCAAGGTGGAGGTGAGCAGTGAAACAGGGGTTATCCAGCTGCTGAGATGTGCTTCAACTGCAGCACTGTTTCATATATTGAGATAACACTCAAAGCTGTTGCTGAGGAAGTCATGCATGTAAGTAGGCAATGCACATTATCTACAAAATGTGCTGCTCACTTGTGTAGTCTGTATGTGCTCCATCAGTGCGGGGCATGTGGCAGTTAAGGTATGCAGAACAAATGCACAGCTTGAGCAGGAAGAACAAATCTACCTTTTAAATGCGTAGCTTATATATGTAGCTAGTGTGTGTAAGTGACAACATAGGCCTAATACGTTTGTAGCTGTGGAGAGCAATTCAGAAACAAGGACTGAAACACTTGTTTCACCAGACGACAGAACCATGCAAACAGGCAAAATCAGACCGCCATCCCCCCCCCCCCCCTCCCCACGGCAGTGGCTACAAGGATGCAGGCACTTGAATCCAAAACCCCAGGAAGCCCAGGGAGACAAGCCATAGGCTCCAGGCCACTCCCCTGTAATCAGGCCTCCTGGCACATACTGTCCTCTTGTTTCTGCCCAAACGGTACTGGGGGAGCGGGAGGGTGTGGGAAAGCTGAAGCACTCGAAGCTGAATGAAGACAAGGGCCTTGATCTGAAAAATCCTGGCTGCTCAACCAGTTTATAAAACTGACTGGGAGCAGAACCTTTTTACTCCCCTCCATGCGAGAAACGCTAATGGAGTATCCAAGGTACCCTCTGGAGATATCCAGCATTGAACTCTACTGGGAAAGAACCTCTTTGATCGGCTACCCAGGAGCTAACACAATTTCCAACTGAGCTGTATCAGAACAGCATCCACCATCTGCTGGATATAGAGAAAGACTGAAGTGTGCCCCTAGCTACATCAGCATTAGTAGCAGTCTCTGTATGTTTTGGGTTCTCTCTCAGTCTCCACATTTGCTGGTAGAGGAACACAACCTATTTTCTTGAGCTGGTCTAGCAGGCCATTATGGAATCATTATTCTTCCAGTACCAACCAGCATTGCCTGGTTCATGCAGCATGTGAGACTAGAAAGGTGGTTACACAAAAGTAAACCACCACCACTGGGGAAGAAGGGGAATCAGTATAGAAATCAAAATGGCAGAGGACTGTGTATCAGTCTAGGGCAATGGTTTTCAACCCACTCCTCAGGCCACACTTAGCCAGTTTTTCAGGATAACCACATGAATATGCACAGGATAGAGATCTGCATACAATGGAGACAGTGAATGCAAACCTATCATGAATATTCATGGTGGTTATCCTAAAAACCAGACTGGCTATGTGTCCAGAGGACTGGCTTGAGAATCCCTGGTCTAGGGAGTGGGGATACAGCAGAGTACCAGTGGTATCAGTGTGAAAGAGAAAGGACCAGGAATTGAATGGAGGGGCAGAGAAGACAGGACTGGAGACTGATCGTTCTCCAACAGGTAAATGTCAACCCCATAGCATTTGTGTTAGACATTCTTAACTGCATTTCACTGACTGTTTTTACTTTGTTTATTAGCTCACTGACTAATAGCACTGCCTTTGTCTTACTCTATTTGTGGTTTGCTCATTACTCACAGCTGTCAGTGCATGTGGCTCACTTATTAGCTGTAACTATCTGCACTTTCCTCCTTCATTAGCTATCTACATTTCATTGTCTGTATTTCATGCTCTGGTTGTCTGAGATTCTCTGAACCTCGATCACTGGTGATGGCTTACTCATTGTATTTTACCATTTACAATTTGCATGCATAGAAACCTAAGGAGAAATTTTACTTACCGTTAATTTCCTTTCCAATCTAGACTAATGAGTCATCTCCCCCTGCCAGCAGATGAAAGAAACAGAGAAAAAGAAAAGCAAAACTATGCCATGACATCATAATCTTTTTGATGTTTAGCTGTAGAGAATCTTTTGTATTGTTTAAGGTAACATCATTACTACCAACCAAAAAAAACTCATTTTGGCTCACACACAAATAAAGAAAATCCAATACAGAAAGCCAAGTGTTAAGTAAAGCTAAACCACACAAGAATTTAAAGAAAATAAGGGTCTCAAAACACTCTAAAAACAAATCCTGGAAATAAAGGGCTGGCCTCAGAAGAGGGGGGTTGGGAATGCACTTGCGACAATAGCGCTGCAAAACCAACTAACAAACTTCACCCCACAATTCAATCATCGGCCACCAACTAGTTTTATAAATTTTAAATGCATTTAAAAACATAGCTGGTACATGAATGCCCTGTAGAAAGGACACAAATGCCCTTTTGCACGGACGCTTTAGGTCTTGAATGAAGCCCAAATGCCAGGAAACAACGGCCTACTGTTTTGCAGTTGACCAACTGAAATCTCATCTATTGATGAATAAACAAAATCTCATCGACTCAAATTTCGCCTAACTTTAAAGGCCCCAAGGGGTTCTGTTCACCTGAATTCTTGTGTTCTGAAGCAGCTTTAAAAGTTAGGCGAAACTAGAGTCAACGAGATTTTCAGCAGCAGATGAGATTTCAGTTGGGCTGCTTCAGGACACAAGAATTCAGGCGAACAGAACCTCTTGGGGCCTTAAAAGTTACGCGAAACTAGAGTCGACGAGATTTTGTTTATTCAGCGGCAGATGAGATTTCAATTGGTCAACTGCAAAACAGCAGACCGTTGTTTCCTGGTGTTTGGGCTTCATTCAAGACCTAAAGCGTCCGTGCAAAAGGGCATTTGTGTACCAGCTGTGTTTTTAAATGTATTTAAAATTTATAAAACTAGTTGGTGGCCGATGATTGAATTGTGGGGTGAAGTTTGTTAGTTGGTTTTGCAGCGCTATTGTCGCAAGTGCATTCCCAGGGGAACAGCAGAGATATCTCCCAAGCTACTCCCGGGCACTTTGTTTCACCCTGGCAATTGACATAAGCCACTGCTGATGCATTGTCCGAGATGACTTGCATGGCGCACCCATGAAGCAGTTCACTGAAGTGTAGCAATGCCAGATGGATCACTTTGGCCTCGAGGCAACTGATGGCCCCTTTTGCTTCCACAGGAGACCACTGACCCTGTGCAGTCTGGCCAAGACAGTGAGCCCCCCAGCCAGAGAGACTGGCATCGGTGGTGTCTCGATGAGCATACCCCATAGTAAGTTGCTGGGGGAGGCCCATCACAGGAGGCTGTGCCGTACCGAGGGAGGAAGTGGGAGGTGGACCCAGTAGTCCTGCGAGCATGGGGACCAGCAAGTCAGCAAGGCTTGCTGTAGAGGTCGCATGTGCGCTAATGTCCACTGCACCAGTTCCAGGGTGGCGGCCATGGCCCCAAGAGCTGAAGCAGGATTCTTGAGAAAATCCCAAAGTTAGTCGCGGAACTTGGTCCAGTGCTCCTTCGTGAGGAAGAGTGTGCCTATGTGGGTGTTGAAGCAAGCCCCAAGAAACTCCAGGTTGTGGGATGGCATCAGGAAGCTCTTGCTGCTGTTGATGACCCAGCCGAGCTACTTGAGGAGTTGAATCGCTCGATGCAGAGCCCAAATTGCCTCCGGCCGAGATTTGGCCCACATAAGCCAATCGTCCAGATAGGCGTGTACACAGACACCCTCGCACCTCAGTCTTGCCACAACTACCACCATCACCTTGGAGAATATCCGAAGGGCAGTGGTGAGGCCGAAAGGCATCACACAAAACTGGTAGTGGGAGCCCAAGACAGCAAACCAGAAAAAGCGCTGCTGGTCCTCCCAGATGGGAATGTGAAAATAGGCCTCCACCAGATCCAAAGAGGTGAGGAATTCGCCTTTATAGACCACCAAGATCATAACATCTCCAAGCAAAACTGGACCTCTCAAGCTGCAGTTGACTCCCATGAGATCCAAAATGGGGCAGTAAGAGACGCCTTTTTTGGGAACGACAAAGAAAATGGAATACCATCCCTGGACTCTTTCCATAGGAGGCACCAGAATGAGAGCCCAAAGAGCGAAAAAGCACTGCAGGGTGGCGCGGACCACCGCCTTCTTGATGGTGAATCTGCATTTGGATAGAACAGAGTCTCTGATGGGTCTTGCGCACTCTAAAATATATCCTTGCCCTATAATGTTGAGCACACAGTGATCTGTCTTCAGATGGGCCCATTCGCAATACAAATGTTGAAGACAGTCCCCCACTTGCAGAAGGTTGGAATGAGCCCCAGACCAGTCAGCGGAACAGGCGGGAAGAAGAGGGCTTTCCCATAGCAGAGGTCTGCGAATAGGCCCAGCATCTGCCTCAAAAGGACTGGGACTTGGATCCAGCCCCCAAAGAGGAGGTGGGATGCTTATCTGGCAGATACAGATGAGTAAACATAGTTTCTCACCTATAACAAGTGTTCTCCAGGGACAGTAGGAATCAGTCCTCACACATATGGGTGACGTTGGCACCGACGGAGCCCACACGGAGCATTTCCCCAGCTTTCAAAGAAAGCCTTTGGGAATGCCACCACACATGCGTGGTCCCCTTCTTTCCCAAGGGTGCCATCTTGATCAGTCAGATGACATAGCTCAGGCAAAGGATAAAAAAAACAAAAAAAAGAGTGGGCAACTCCTAGGGGAAGTGGGAGGGTTGTGAGGACTGATTTCTGTTGTCCCTGAAGAAAACCTGTTACAGGTGAGTAACTACGCCTTCTTCAGGAACAAGTAGGAATTCAGTCCTCACATATGGGAATCACCAGCTAGAGGCTACCAAGGATCCATATAAAAGTGCCATGGCGAGCTGTGAGCAGACACTGGTAACCAAGAACAGACTGAGGACCCCAGAAGCCCACACTCTCGGCAGTTGCAGAAGAAGGGTTGGAGGGCTGGAGTTGCCTAAACCCCAAACAGATTACAGAGTATGGCCTGGCCAAAGGCACTGTCCCAACAGGACTCCCTCTCCAGGCAGTAATGCATCACAAAGGTGTTAGCAGAGGATCAGGTTGCGGCTCGGCAGATGTCCACCAGGGGCATGGAGCACAGATGTGCCACTGACGCTGCCCTTGCACAGACACTGTGCGCCGTGACTCGGCAGTCCAGTGGCAGCCCAGCCTGAGCGAAGGCGATGCAATCCGCAACCCAGAGGGAGAGGATCCACTTGGTGACCACGAGCCTCAAACGGGCAGGGTTGTAGGAGATGAAGAGCCACTCGGACCAGCGATGGGCCTGCGTGCGCTCAAGGTAGAAGGAGAGAGCCCTCATACAGTCAAAGGTGTGGCGGATTGGCAGCACTATCCTCCTGATTGAGGTGGAAGTCCGAGACAACCTTCAAGAGAAACTTAGGGTGCATTTGGAGAACCATCAGGGCCTGAAGCTCACTGACCCTCTGGGCCGAGGTGAGGGCTACCAGAAAAACCACCTTCCAAGAAAGGTGCCGAAGCAAGCAGGATGCCATCGGCTCGAAAGGTGGCTGGGTTAGCTGCGTGAGGACGACATTGAGATCCCACTCTGCTGGAGGCAGTCGGATGGGGGGGCCTGGAAGGAAGCAGCCCACACATGAAGCGGGAAACCTGTGGCTGGCCCGAGAGGGATCCGCCCTCGACTGGGTGGTGGTTGGCTGAGATCACGCTCAGGTGGACTCTGACCGAGTTGGACCAGGCCCGCCTGAGAAAGATGGAGTAGGTACTGCAGAACCAAGCAGGTGGGGCAAGAGAACAGGTCAGCTTGTACTCCCGAGCATCACACCGAGAACAGACACCACTTAAAGGCGTAAAGCCTCCTAGTCAAGTTCTAGTGCGAGGCCAGCAATATGTCCTTGATCTCCACCAGGAGATGAAGAGGGGCTAGCGCGACCCGCTCAGCCGCCAAGTCGTGAGGGATAGGGACCTCAGGTTCAGGTGAAGCAGAAGACCCTCCTCCTATGTCAACAAGTCTGGCATGCTGTCAAGGGGAACAGGAGGCTCCGATGAGAGGTGAAGCAGCAGCAGAAACTAGGGCTGCCAAAATCACCACAGGTCCACGAAAATCACCGAGGCCCCATCCCGCTGTATCTTGAGGAACATAAGATATGCCATACTGGGTCAGACTAAGGTCCATCAAGCCCAGTATTCTGTTTCCAACAGTGGCCAATCTAGGTCATATGTACCTAGCAGTTTCCCCAAGGGACACAGGTTCCACAATGCTTGTATTGGTTCAAGCATTGATATCCTGGGTCCCTTCTTAATAATGGTTTATGGACCTTTCCTCCAGGAACTTGTCCAAACCCTTTTTAAACCCAGCTACACTAACAGCCTTTACTACATCCTCCGGTAACAAATTCCAGAGTTTGATTACACGTTGAGTGAAAAAATATTTTCTTTTATTAGTCTTATTAGGGCTTGTGCTATCAGTAGGGTGGGAAGAAACATATACAGAAGGCTGTGCGTCCACGATAGCAGGAAGGCATCAGAGGCCTCCCTGCTTGGGTGGGGAACTGGACGCAGAACCACAAGAGCTGCAAATTCATAGGGCTGACGTAAAGGTCCAGGACCAGAGTCTCCCAGCATTGCAATAGCCCCTGCGTCGTCTGCAGGCAGAGGCGCCACTCGCATGGCTGGAGGATCCGACTCAGTCTGTCCGCCAGAACATTGTCCTGACCTGGGAGATAGGTGACCCGTAGGACTATGCCTTGGGGAATCACAAAGGACCATACGGCTACCGCCTCCAGGCAGAGGCTGTAAGAGCCGGTGTCCCCCGTCTGTTCATATAGAACACTGCCACCCGGTTGTCCATCTGGACAAGCACCACCTGATGGTGAATGTGGTGCCTGAGCGTCTGGAGGGCAAGGAGGCCCACACGGGACTCGAGGAGGTTGATCGGCAGTCGGGACTCCTTGAGGGACCATGTCCCCTGCATGCAGAGCTCACCATAGTGTGCACCCCAGCCTGCTAGAGAGGCATCCATGGTCAAAACTACATTGTGCTTTGGAGCCTGAAACGGCATGCCCCGAAGCAGATTCCTGGCGTTCCGCTACCAGTCGAGGGTCTCTGACAGCTGGGGAATGACCGAGACGGCGTCCTGGAGACAGCCAGTTGCCTGAGCCCATGTGCAGATGGGCGTCAGGGACATCATGGACCGTCAAGGCCATATGGCTGAGAAGACAGAGCATCGCTTGGGCCAAAACTGCATCGCAGTGCTGAATCGTGGAGGCCAGAGCAATGAGATGATCTGCCTTGTCCTGGGGAAGGAAGGCTGTCACCCGTTGAGTGTCGATGCATGCACCGATGAACTCCAGGGATTGAAACGGAGTGAGGTGGGACTTTGAATAATTCACCACGAAGCTGGGGTACTCGAGGAGACGGCCAGTGTGGGCCACGGCCCGCCGTGGTTCATCGGCCATCTCCCCTGTAACAAGCCAGTCGTCTAGATAAGGGTAGATGAAGGTGCCCTGTAATCAAAGATGGGCTGTGGCTACTGCGAAGCACTTGGTGAACACTTGCAGAGTGGATGCAAACCCGAAGGGAAGCACCCTGTATTGGTAGTGGTTCCCTTGTACTCTGAAGTGCAAGTATTTTCTGTGTTTTGGGTGGACCAGGATGTGAGTGTATGCATCCTGAAGGTCCAAGGAGCATAGCCAGTCACCCTGCCGGAGGTAGGGCAGCAAGGCGCCAAGGGAGAGCATTTTGAACCTCTCCCGCACCAGGTACTTGTTGAGATTTCTTAAATCAAGGATAGATCAGAACCCGCTCGTCCACTTTGGCACGAGGAAGTAACGGGAGTAGAACCTGCGACCTCTGAGGTGCAGCGGGACCTCTTCCACTACTCACTCCTCGAGAAAGTTGGCAAGTTCCAGCGCCAAGACAACCTGGTGCGCGGGGAGCCAAGGGGTTCTGCAGGGCAGAAGGGTGGAGGAAGCCGGTCCAGATGAAGGAGGTAAGCCTCCTGGATGACATGAAGAACCCAGATGTCCGAGGTGATGGACTCCTATCGGGGAGCAAAGTGGACCAGGTGCCCTCCCACCGGTAGCTAGGTCGCCAGAGGACGAGCGGCTATACATCAAAAACCCAGGGCCGACTGGGCTGGTGCTGGGGCCTGGCTTTTGGGGCCCTTTGGCCTCTGCAGACCTTTGTGGCTGCTCTTGCTCTGTCCACATTGGGGTGGAGCTGGAGCCGGAGGGTAAGGTGGGTAGCCCCGATAGGGGAGACCCTTCCTCTGAAAGAAAGACTTTTTGCCCTGTTGCTTCTTCCGCTGGAGGGAAGAAGTCTTCCGGGAGAGACGGGTGCGGGTTATGTACTCCATCTCAATCTCTGCTACTTTTGTCCTCCATCGGTTTGCCGAACAATTGCTCGCCCAAGCACGGTACATCGATGAGCTTTTCCTGGACCCATTGCTCGAAGTCTGAGGACTGGAGCCAGGCCTTCTGTCTGGCACCAATACCCACAGCCGCTACCTGAGCAGAAGACTCAAAGCTGTAGTATGCAGCATGAGAAAGGTACTTTGAACAGTCCCCCACTGATTTCAGGAGGGACTGGAAACGGTGGAGGTAATCGCTGTTGAGGCCTGCCTGGAAGCCTCCGAGTTCCTTTGTGAGGTCACGAAGGAACATGCCTATATATATAGCTGGTAAGCCTGGATGTGGCAAGCCAGCATAGAGCCTTGGTATGCCTTACGCCCGAGGGCATTGAGGGTGCGAGACTCCCTACCCGGCAGGACAGAAGAGTGGGTTTTTTGGACTCTTCTGCTTCCGCATGGCAGATTCCACTACCATTGAGGTATGGGGGAGCTGGACATTCTGGAAGCCGGGCCCCTGCTGGACCATGTACATGGTGTCCAGGCACTTGCTGACAATGGGAATAGAAGCTGGTGTCTCCCACATGCGGAGGAGCAGTCGGGTCAGAATAGGTGGGACTGGAACCATGAGGGATTCCCTCGGTGGGGCCTCCTATTGTAAAATATCGAGTTCCTCTGCACGGGGCTCCTCAGATTGTGTAGAGAGCACCAGGGCTCGAGCCATGTCCCGCACAAACTCCAGAAAGGAGGTATCCTTGGGAGGTGACTACCGCTTCTGAGCAAGTGGGGAAGGATTCGAGGGGAGGTCCTGATGAGCCTGGGATTCAGGGGAAGTATCCCCATCAGACTCCCTGCCCGAAATCTCTGAGAGAGACTTAGAGCTAGGCTGCTCGAGCAGAGCCCGTGAAGCACGCTGGGCTCTCGAGACTGAAGCCCCTCTGGAGCCGGAGGCACTGGCTCGGGAAGATCTCGCACCCAAGGACCGGGATGGAGATCAAGACCTCTGCCGGGATCCCTCATGAGGCCCCTGGCTCTCAGGGGTTGTCACAGCAGTCTGGGGAGCCAAAACAGGCATCGCCCTCGAGGCCTCAGGGCGCGTGCCAGTGGGGCTTGGCAGCAGCGCCTGCTGGGCAGCAAGGAAGGAAGAGATGCTGCGCTCCTGTGCCAGCATTCGGGCTTTCCACTCAGGAGTGGGGCCCTATGATATCGACACCGGGTTAACTGGGTCGGGCATCAAAGAAGAGAGGGGGTCCTCACTGGGACAACCTTCAGGAGACCGGGTGCCATCTCCAGAGGCCTCCCATATCTGTACGGGGTACCTTTCAGGGCCGCTCCTTCTCCGACTCCAGGGACTGCCGAGGAGGGCTAAGGGATCGAGTGCTAGAACGTTCACGCTTGTCCGGAGCCCCAACAGTGTTCTCAAGGCCTTCTTCTTCTTTCACTCCCTTTCGGGAGTCCCTTGCTCACAGTGGTGCCGGGGCACAGAGCAGTCGCAGGGGATTCCAGAGGTGGAGGGTTGGTGGAGCGGGAAGTTATCGGGGACACCAGGGCTGTCTTGAGGAAAATATTATCCAGTTTCTGCTTACGGCTCTGGATGGCCTTGGAGGACATCTTTTTACAAAGGGAGCAGAGCTCCGGGTTATGGTCTGCTCCCAGACACCTGAGACAACAGTCATGGGCGTCTATGAGGGACATGTTTTTGGAGCTTCTGTCACACTTTGTGAAACAAGAGGCCATGGGGGCAAAAAGGATCCCAGCAAGTTCGAAGACCTTCGGTTCGGCCAGTGGTTGAAAAAGGTGCAAAAACGCGCTAGAGGCGAACTTATGAAGAAAAAAGGGGAAAAGAACAAAATAACAAAGTCCTGGGGTCCGCTGCCGAAGAAGGGGTACTGGGGATGGTGGGAAGAGGGGAAATCAGAATAGAAGACAATATGAAAAAAATCTTTCAAGAGGTACAGGGACTCGCGTCCAAAGGGCTCCGCGGAAAAAGGAAGACTGATCATGATGGCACCCTTGGGCGGGAAGGGGACCATGCATGCATGGTGGCATTCCCAAAGCTTTTGAAAGCTGGGGAAATGCTCTGCGCGGGCTCAGTCGGTGCCGTCACCCATATGTGTGGACTGACTTCCTGCTTGTTCCTAGAGAATCGCAGAACTTTGACTGTGAAAATGACGTTCCCAACAATGAAGAAGAGCGCTTGGAACGGCCTAATGATTAGGGCAGCAGTCTAGAGCCAGATAAAACAGGGTACAAATTCCCATTGGCATTCCTTGTGGCCTTGGGCAAGCCACTTAACCCTCCATTGCCTCATGTACAAACAGATTGTGAGCCTTCTGGGGACAGGGAAATGCATACTGTACCTGAATGTAACTTGCCTTGATTATCTCCTGGAAGATGTGAGCTAAATACTAATAATGAATAAAATAAAATAACCCTTGTGCTTATCCTATGGCAGCCACTGGGGCTTGTCCTCGCCGAGGTCTTTAACTAACTTTTCCAGGTCCTTGCTAAAGAGGAACATGCCCTTGAAAGATAGTTTGGCTAAGCAATCTCTGAAGGCCACATCTGCCGACCAATTCCTAAGCCATAGCCAGCAGCGAGCCACTGTTGCAGCCACAGCTCCCCATGTGGAAAAAAATAAGAGGTCATAAAAGGCATCTGCCAAGAAGGCCGTAAGAGACTCGAGGCAGGTTGAATTCTCATCCTCAGGAAGAAACTGGACCCAGCAGAAGAAGGCACGCACCCCAAAGCCACCTCACATCACCACCTGAACAGCTAGGGAGGAGGCAGAAAAGGCAGTCTTTAGGAGTCCTTCCACTTTCCAGTTCTGCAGGTCCTGAAGGGTCGCTTCAACCTCTACGGGAATGGTGGTCCTCTCGGTGACAGCTGTGATCAGAGCATCAACCTTGAGAAAATGCATTTGTCCAAGTCTGTCAGTGACCAGGCATAAATGCATCCCAATCACTGGGCATTCTTAAGAGGCGCATCAGGAGAGCCCCATTCCAAGAAGAACATTTGTTGTAGCTCCGATGGGAAAGGAAATGCTCTGGGGGGCCTCCTGATGCCAACCAAATGGGATCATAAGCAGAGGGAGTCAGAATCGTTCCAGAGAGATCTGGAACATGCAGTTCAGTGGCAATCTGGACAATCAAGAGGGGGAATCTCCTCACAGTGATGGAAATACACCATGCAAGAGTCGCTATCATCATCTCCCTGAAAGAGTTCCCTCTCCTCTGCGTCAGAGGTAAAAGAAGTGGAATTGTTGTGGGAGGCATCCTCGGGGTCATCCTTGCCAACAGATTCCACCTCGCTCAAATAAAGAGACTTTGGAAGGTCACAGACCCTCCCGTCAGAGTCCTCCCCTCAGGAGCATTTGCAGGGACCACCTGCAGTGGGTAATGGAGGAACAGCGGAAGGCGGGAGCTGCTTAGAGGGATCAAGGCCTTGGCCTCTCTTCCATAGCCTCCAGGCATGCTGGAAGAGGATAGAGAACTCAGCCGCTACGGGGTCCAAGAGCTGGAGCTGCTGCTGCTGGAACACTTGTGGCTGGGAGAGCTGGAGCTGCTGTTAGAAAACAAAATAAAAGGGAATATATAAGAACTAGGGGCCCCTCAGGAGGATCCTCTTAATCCTAATCCACTACCAAGCTAAACTGGCTCTCGTAGCCAGGAGCTCACCCTGGAAGGGAGAGGACCACCAGAGGGGTATATCTCGTATACTTCTTGGGGTCTCCGACGGCCAAGTTGTACTGGTACCAATCTCAAACAGGCCAGGAGTTGTAGGCATTAGGAACAGGAAGAAATAACCACCATCTGCTGGAGACAGAGAAAAATACTGAGGGGAACCCCTAGCTGTGCAGGGTCTTAAACCAGTGATAAATTTGCTTTTCTTTTTCTCTGTCTCCATCATCTGCTGGCAGGGGGAGATAACTAATTAGTCTGGACTGGTCTAGCAGGAAAATCTGTAAAAGCAGATAATGACCATATCCAGTCTGCCCTTACATAGTAACTACTACAGTCCCTTTTTTCCCCCCCTTAGAGATCTTCTGTGTTTGTCCCATTGCTTTCTTGAATTCAGTTACAGTCCTCATCTCTACTACCTCCACTGGGAGACTATCCAATGCATCTACCACTCTTTCTGAAGAGAAATATTTCTGTATATTACTCCTAAGTCTATTCCCTTCCACTTTTACCCTATGTCCCCATGTTGCAGAGCTCTCTTTTAATTGAAAGATGCTTTCCCCTTGTGCATTTATGCCACGGAGGTATTTAAATGTCTCTATCATATTTCTCTTCTCATGCCTTTCCTCCAAAGTATACATATTAGATGTATTACAACTATTTGATAAACTGAAGAGTAGCATATCACCTGGACCAGATGGTATACATCCAAGAGTGTTGAAAGAACTGAAATATGAGATTGCAGACCTGCTATTAGTAATCTGTGAACTTTCATTAAAATCATCTGTAATACCTGAAGATTGGAGTGTCGCCAATGTAACGCCAATTTTTAAAAAGGGTTCCAGGGGTGATCCGGGAAATTACAGACCGGTGAGCCTGACGTCAGTACCGGGGAAAATGGTAGAAACCATCATAAAGAACAAAATTACACAGCATGTAGATAGTCATGGCCTAATGGGAGACAGCCAACATGGCTTTAGACAAGGAAGATCTTGTCTTACTAATCTGATATGTTTTTTTGAAGGTGTGAATAAACAGACAAAGGTGAGTCAGTTGATATAGTGTATCTGGACTTTCAGAAAGCCTTTCACAAGATCTCTCATCAGAGACGTTTGGCAAAACTAAAAAGTCATGGGATAGGAGGCAGTGTACTATTGTGGATCGGGAACTGGTTAAAAGATAGAAAGCAGAGGGTAGGGCTAAATGGCCAATTTTCCCAATGGAAAAAGGTGAATAGTGGAGTACCCCAGGGATCTGTACTGGGTCCGCTACTTTTTGACATATTCATAAATGACCTGGAAAAGGGAATAACTAGTGAGGTTATCAAATTTGCAGATGACACAAAACTGTTTAAAGTTGTTAAAACCCAAGAGGACTGTGGAAAGCTGCAGGAGGATCTGGATAAATTGAAAGACTGGGCATCCAAATGGCAGATGAAATTTAATGTGGAAAAGTGCAAAGTTATGCACCTAGGAAAGAACAACCCACACTATGGTTACACGATGCAATGTTCCACATTGGGGACCACCACCCAGGAAAAAGATTTAGGAGTCATCGTGGATAACATGTCAAAACCCTCCGCCCAGTGTGCAGCGGCGGCCAAGAAAGCAAACAGAATGCTAGGTATCATAAGGAAAGGAATGGAAAATAAAACAAAGGATATTATAATGCCTTTGTATCGTTCCATGGTGTGACCGCACCTTGAATATTGTGTGCAATTCTGGTCGCCATATCTTAAAAAGGATATAGCGTTATTAGAAAAGGTACAGATAAGAGCCCCCAAAATGGTAAAGGGGATGGAAGGCTACTCCTATGAAGAGAGGCTACAAAGGTTAGGGCTCTTCAACCTGGAAAAGAGATGGCTGAGGGGAGATATGATAGAGGTCTATAAATTAATGAATGGAGTGGAACGGGTAAATGTAGATCAATTGCTTACGCTATCAGAATACAGAAAGACTAGGGGACATGTAATGAAGCTACAGGGTAAACTATTTAAGACAAATAAGAGAAAATATTTTTTCACTCAACGTGTAATCAAACTCTGGAATTTGTTACCGGAGGATGTGGTAAAGGCTGTTAGTGTAGCTGGGTTTAAAAAAGGGTTGGACAAGTTCCTGGAGGAAAGGTCCATAAACCATTATTAAAAAGGGACCCAGGATATCAATGCTTGACCCAAACAAGCATTGTGGAACCTGTGTCTTTTGGGGATACTGCTAGGTACGTATGACCTAGATTGGCCACTGTTGGAAACAGGATACTGGGCTTGATGGACCTTGGTCTGATCCAGTATGGCATATCTTATGTTCTTATATTGAGTCTGTCCCCATATTTATTTATTTAACAGGTTTTTTATACCGCTTTATCATTTAGTCAAAGCGGTTTACATTGTAACTTAAACTTGGTAATGTACATTAAACAGGAACATTGATAAATTGGATTCTTTTGAGGCAATGAAGGGTTAAGTGACTTGCCCAAGGCCACAAAGTGCTAGTGGGAATTGAAACCTGGTCTCTAGGTTCCCAAGCCAGTGCTCTAACCATTAGGCTATTCTTCCACTCCATATGCCTTGTGATGAAGCCTACAGACTATTTTGGTAGCCACCCTCTGCACAGACACCATCCTTTTGAAGGTGCGATCTCCAGAATTGCACACAATACTCCAAATGAAGTCTCAGCAAAAACTTTCACAGAAGCACTATCACCTCCTTCTTTCTGCTGGCCATTCCTCTCCCTATGCATCAAAGCATCCTTCTGGCTTTTGCAGTCACTTTTGCTACCTGTTTAGCCATCTTAAGATCATCAGAAACAATCATGACCAGCTCCGGCTCTCATGGACAGAAGTACTTCACCTCTATACTGTACTGTTCCCTTGGATTTTTGTAGCCAAATGCATGTCCTTGCATTTTTCAGCATTAAATCTCAGCTGCCGAATTCTCGATCATTCTTCAAGCTTCGCTAGATCCCCTCCTCATGCTATCTACCCCTTCCTGGGTCTATTGCAGATTTTAGTATCGTCTGCAAAGAGAGGGTAGCTACTCACCTGTAAAAGGTGTTCTCCAGGGACAGCAGGACTCAGTCTTCACAAATGGGTGACGCCGGCGCCGACGAAGCCCGTGCGGAGCATTTTCCCCAGCTTTCAAAGAAAGCCTTTGGAACATGATACTACGCATGCATGGTCCCCTTCCTGCTCAAGGGTGCCATCTTGCTCAGTCAGATGACAAAGCTAGGATGGTAGTAAAAATAAAACAAGATCGGAAGGCAACTCCCAGGGGAGGAGGGAAGATTATAAGGACTGATTCCTGCTGTCCCTGGAGAACACCTGTTACAGATGAGTAACTACACTTTCTCCAGGAACAGGCAGAAAGTCAGTCCTCACATATGGGACTCCCTAGATCCAGGCTGCCGAGGACAGAACAACGACAGCACCAATGGCGACCAAGTCAGGTAGCTGTGGGTTGCAGAAGACGAGTCCTCACTGAGAGACTCTGCAAGACCCTAGCCCCAGCAACACGATCACTCTGGTAGCCTGAACACATAAGGGTAGGAGAGCAGGAGCTGCCTACACATCAAGAATATTGCAGAGTACTGCCTGGCCAAATGCATGTCCCTACGGGACTCGCTCTCCAGGCAGTAGGTAAGCTGTGAACGTATGAATTGAAGACCATGTGGCGGCCTTGCAGATCTCCGTCACTGGCACTGAGCAGAGGTTGGCCACCAACGTGGTCATTGCCCTCATGGATGCGCTGCGATCTGGTGCTCAAGGGAGAGGCCAGCTTGCTCATAGGCAAGGGCAATACAGTCCACCACCCAAGTGGACAGAGTTTGCTTAGTCACAGGGAGCCGTAGTCTGCTGGGGTCATAAGACCCAAAAAGCTGAGGAGCTTTGCGATGGGCCTGGGTATGCTGCAAGTAGAAGGACAGGGCCAGTTTGCAATCCAGTGTATGTAGCACCAATTCCTCCCTGCCGGCGTAAGGCCACGGGAAGAAGGTGGGGATGACCACCTTTTTGTTAAGGTGGAAAGGAGATACCACCTTTGGGAAGAATTTGGGGTGGGTGCGGAGCTCCACCCTATTTTTGTAGGATCTTCTATATGGTGGATCTGCCAACAGGGCTTATAGTTTGCTCGCTCTTCGAGCGGACATGAGGGCCACCAGAAAATCCACTTTCCAAAACAGGTATCACAGGTGGCAAGTGGCTAGGGGCTCGAATGGTGGTCTGGTGAGCTGTGAGAGCACCATGTTGAGATCCGACTCTGCTGCTGGAGGGTGGAGAGGGGGCTTGGATAACAGGAGGCCCCGGAGGAACCTGGAGACCAGGGGCTTGCCCGAGAGGGGTATTCCCTCGACAGAGAAGTGGTGAGCAGCTATGGCGCTCAGGTGCACCCTCACTGAGTTAAGACTTCAGCCTGGCGTGGGACAGGTGCAGTAGCTACTGGAGTATGAATTGCACATGGCAAGAGAAGGGATTCTCCCTTCTTTCCGCACACCAGGCGGAGAACCTTCTCCACTAGATAACATATGCTGTAGATAACATGTGCTGCATAGCCTGCTATAGATAAAACATGCTGCTTGGCCTGCAGATTCCACTACTAACATTTTGCTACCTCTCTAATACCTCATTGTGTTAAAGATAACATATGCTGCATAGCCTATTGACCCCATTACTACCCCATTGCTTATTTGCTAACATTAGCTGTGCTTTACTAAATGCCAGATCAATCAGGAACGGAACAAACCAAATACTATCCTCGACAAAAAACTGGATATAATCTGCATCACTGAGACCTGTCTAGATGACTCAGACCAGGTCATATTAAATCAAGTAACCCCAACAGGCTACTCAGCATTCAATTGCATCAGAGCACAAAAGAGAGGAGGAGGTGTGCTAATACTGGCCAGAAAGGAATACAGATTTAAAACAATCTCTACCACTAATACGACTGAATCCAACACAATCATCATAGCATCATAACTAACACTAACACTATAAGCCCTGTTGGCAGATCCACCATATAGAAGATCCTACAAAAATAGGGTGGAGCTCCGCACCCACCCCAAATTCTTCCCAAAGGTGGTATCTCCTTTCCACCTTAACAAAAAGGTGGTCATCCCCACCTTCTTCCCGTGGCCTTACGCCGGCAGGGAGGAATTGGTGCTACATACACTGGATTGCAAACTGGCCCTGTCCTTCTACTTGCAGCATACCCAGGCCCATCGCAAAGCTCCCTGAAAGAGACCCTGAATAACCTAAGCGTCTCTCTCACCTACAGGCCTCCTGGAGCCACAACTGAATATCTCTCTACAGTACTTGAAGCAATATGTGCACACAGCATAAAACACAAACCCCTCATTGTACTAGGACAGTACAACCTGACCTCCGCACCCACCAAGGAAGCCGCAGCATTCCTAAATGCCATGGAGTCACTAAACTATTTCCAGACAATCAATGCCCCAACGCACCAGCATAACTCCGGATATGGTCTTTATTCCAATGCACTTGGTGGAACAGGGCAAGGCCACAACACCAACAATCACACTGGTCCCTTGGTCAGATCATCATGTGATTGACTTCACCTTGACCCTGAATAACCCCACCCAACACATGGAAGATGAGAGCATAGCCAGGCGTTTTAGAGCCTTTAACATAGACAAAATTATTCCCCAACTCCAGCAGGAATGCGACCCCCTTGACCTAAGCAGAGAGAAATGGAACTCCATAATATCTAATGCAGTATCAGCCCCTACGAGTACAGAACCACAAGCACGCAGGAGATCCAACGCCCCCTGGTAATCAAGTGAAATCAGAGATGCAAAGCGCACTCTCCGAAGACTGGAGAGAAAATGGAGGCGGAACAAGTCGTATAACTCCCTGACTCAATACAGAGCCAAGCAACTGGAATATAACAATCTGATAAATGAGCGTAAACAGCAGCAATATACCAACCTAATCATGAAATCTGTAAACAGACCAAAAGAACTCTTTAGCATTGTCCAAAAGCTCACTAAGGGCACCACGCAGCACTGTACCCACCATCTTGACCCCACAGGAATTTGCGGACTACATGAAATCGAAAAACAACATCCAGATATCCTCCATCACACCACAGACAGATGACCATGAAATGATAGAGCAACATCAAACCTGGGAGGACTTCAGCATACCATCAACACATCAAGTAGAGGACATAATAACTGGACTTAAAACAACAACCTCACCGTCAGACTCATGCCCAGTGTCTTAGCTCAAAGCCACAAGAAGCCAGCTCTCCCATCACATTCACAAAATCGTCAAAGATTCACTCAAACAAGGATACATGCCGCAATCCCTGAAGCACGCCATGATACGACCATACTTAAAAGCAACAACCTAAGACCCTCTGAACCAAAATCATACCGTCCCATCTCCAGCCTACCATTCCTTGTGAAAATCATTGAAAAGGCAGTGCAAAGGTAACTTCAGGACCATACTGACATGAATGCCCCACTGGACATCCATCAGTATGGTTTAAACCCCAGCACGGTGTGGAAACGCTACTCACTTCACTCTTTGACAACTCCTAAGAGGCATAGATAACAAAGAACGGATTCCTGCTAGTGTTCATGGACATCTCAGCAGCCTTTGACACAGTGTCCCACATCAGATTACTGCAGCGCCTGCAACAGATAGGATTACGCAAGAATACCCTGAAGTGGTTTACTTCCTATTTAGAAGATCGAACGCAACAAGTCAAATGCACCCAAAAGAAATCATTGCAGTTCCCCGTCACGCAGGGAATAACACAAGGTTCAACCCTGTCATCAATGCTCTTTAATATGTATATCCAACCCATATGCAACATCATCAAACGCCACAAACTCCACTATCACATCTATGCTGACATCATGATGTATGCTCCAATCAACCTACTAGCACTTAATACCATAATAATAACCAGATGCCTTGAAGACATGAATGCCTGGCTCACAGCCAATAACCTGATGGTCAACTACGATAAAACTGAGGCAATGTTCGTCACCAGGAAGCCCACCTTCATTCCACCACAAACTATCAGCATTCTAAACAAACTCATAGTAGTCAAAGACAAAGTTAAGTATCTGGGCATCACAATGGACAAAGCTTTGAACCTGAAATCTCACATCACCAAAACCATAAACAAGACCTATCAACGTTTGAAGACTATAAGAAAGATCAAGCCATTACTCTGCTAGGACCATTTCCGCACAGTGTGCCAAGCACTAATCACACCTCTGCTTGATTACGGAAACTCATTATATCAAGGCCTCCCTCTGCAGACCTTACACCCACATCAAATGGTGCAAAACACTGCAGCACGCATCATTACAGACACTCCAAGAACTGAGCACATCACCCCCATCTTACAGCAACTGCACTGGCTCCCAATGATGGCCAGAGCAAAATTTAAAACAATCCTGATCATCTTTAAAATCATCCACCATCTCTCTGCAGATGCACTACAAGATATCATAACAAGGGATATCAGTAATAGACCAAGAAAGACCAATAATGACAACATGATCGGCACACCTGCAGGATACCACAAGACTAAACAAACTACTTCAAGAAGAGCTCCTTCACTACTGGCGTCCACACTTTGGAACTCCCTCCCAACGAGCCTGAGGGCATTAAATGACATCACAGACTTCCGCAAGGCCCTCAAAACCCTGCTCTTTACAGAAACCTATGAGCAGACAGACAACAGTTTCCACCCGAACAGTAAAGCATAGTTACTCACCTGTAACAGGTGATCTCCGGGAACAGCAGGAATTTAGTCTTCACATATGGGTATTGTCAGTACCGACGGAGCCTGCCCAGGAACACTCCCCAGCGTCCAATAGGAAAGTTTTTGGGAGCATCCCACAGCGCCTGTGTGCTGCCTTCCCCAACTGTCCCTCTCCAGTTGAGTTTAAAGCTGAGACAAAAGAGAGAGGGAAAGAGAGATACAACTCCTAGGGGAGGTGGGTGGGTTGTGAAGACTAAATTCCTGCTGTTCCCAGAGATCACCTGTTACAGTTGAGTAACTATGCTATCTCCAGGAACAAGCAGGAATGTAGTCTTCACATATGGGGACTCCCTAGCTGCGGATGCCAGGGAGAAAACCCCAGAAGTAGTGTGCCCTTGTGAAAGGGCTCCACTTCCCCCATGGATCTCTGGCATCCTATCAGGGATGGTGGGTAGGAGTTGATTAAGTATGGAACAGGTGTTGAAGAACAGCTTGACCAAACAAGGCGGGAGTACTAGTCTAAGCAGTAATGGGCTGTGAAGGTATGAACCGAAACCCAAGTAGCTGCTCGGCAGATGTCGTCAATAGACACAGAGTGAAGATGAGCCATAGAGGCTGCCATGGCTCTCACATTGTGAGCTGTGACATGGCCTTCCAGAGGAAGGATTTTGCTCTCATAGGCAAAAAATATACACTGTGCAATCCAGTTGGACAGTGTTCTTTTGGAGACTGGAAGTCCCAAATGACTAGGATCAAAAGCAACAAAACGTTGAGAGGACTTCCTATGTTGCTTGTGTCCTTTGTAAGTAAAAGGCCAGAGCCCTTTTACAATCCAAAGTATGAAGATTCCTTTCTGCATTTGAGGCATGAGGCATTGGGAAGAATACAGGAAGGTAAACCACTTGGTTTAAATGAAAAGGTGACACCACCTTTGGCATAAAATGTGGATGAGTCCTAAAGACTTACTTTATCATGACGGAACCTTGTATAAGGAGGATCAGGCACCAATGCTTGCAATTCACTGATGCGACGTGCTGATGTGATTTCAATAAGAAAGATGACCTTCCAGGAAAGGAATTTCAAGGAGGTAGTGGCTAATGGTTCAAAGGCGGTTTCATAAGCTGCCCAAGAACCAAATTTAAGTCCCATGCCACCGGTTGTAGCTTAATGGGAGGCTTAGTTAAAAGAAGGCCTCTCATAAATCTCGCTATGAGAGGATGAGAGGAAATAGATTGTCCATTTAGAGGCTTGAAAGAAGCTGCAATAGCACTCAAATGAACTCTCACTGAATTGGTCTTAAGCCCTGCATTAGATAAATGAAGGAGATACTCCAATAATGATTCCAGAGGTATCGCAAGAGGGTTAAGACCCTTCTGCGAGCACCATATGGTAAACCTTTTCCACTTAAATGCATAAGAGCGTCTTGTGGAAGGCCTCCTGGAAGCATAAAGGATGTCCTTTACCTGCTGGGAAAGGTTAAGACCATGAAGTTCTAGACTTTCAGCAATCAGGCCCTGAGATGCAGAAACTGGGGATTGGGATGCCACAGCATCCCGCCCTCCTGAGAAAGGAGATCTGGAGCAGATCCTAAATCCAGAGGCGGAGCTTGAGAGAGATGTAGGAGCAGAGGGTACCACCGTGGCCAATGTGGAGCTATGAGAATCATATGACCTCTGTCTCTCTGAAGCTTGAACGGGGTTTTGGGAATTAGGGGAATGGGTGGAAAGGCATACAGGAAGTCCTGGCCCCAATGGAGGAGGAAAGCATCCCTGGCCTGACAACCCTGAGCTGGAATTCTGGAACAGAACCAGGGAAGTTTGGCATTCAGTGGACTTGCGAAGAGGTCTATGTCCGGGGTTCCCCAAATTTTGAAAATTTTGGCCATCTGGTCTGCATGGAGAGACCATTCGTGTGGAAGCAGAACTCGACTGAGTCTGTCTGCCCAAGAGTTTTGAATGCCTGGAAGATACACTGCAAGGAGATGAATCTGATGCTCTCTGGCGAGGGCCCATAGTCGCAAAGCTTCGTTGCATAGCGACAGAGAGCCTGTTCCGCCCTGCTTGTTCACATAGAACATGGCTACTTGATTGTCCGTTTGAACTAGGACTGTCTTGTAGCTGAGCTGGGTGTGGAATACTCGAAGAGCAAGGAAGATTGCTCTGAGTTCCAGGAGACTGATATGTAGATAGGTCGCCTGTGGAGTCCAGGTATCCTGGGTAGAGAGGCCTTGCAGGTGGGCTCCCCAACCCACCTGTGAGGCATCTGTTGTTAGAGTGGCTTGGGGTGGAGGTTGCTGAAAAGTGGAACCCACCAAAAGGTTTTGGGGCGATTACCACCATTGGAGGGACAAAATAAGGTGATCTGAGTTTGCTATTTTGTCTGACAGGCAACCTGACGCCTGAGTCCACTGAGTGGATAAAGTCCACTGGGCTGCCCTCATATGTAGGCGAGCATAAGGAACCACATGAACGGTGGATGCCATGTGGCCTAGCAATTGTAACATTTCCCGAGCAGTGAGGTGAGGTTTTAGCACTGCTTGGGAAGCTAACTGCACAATGCGAAGGCAGCGGGGCTGTGGAAGATAGGCCCTTGTCTGTCTGGTATCCAGCAGAGCTCCTATAAACTCTAGGGACTGAGTGGGTGCAAGGTTGGATTTTGGGAAGTTTATGACAAATCCCAAATACTGAAGGATGCTCATTGTGCGAGAGAGAGCAACCCTGGTCTCTGGCTCTGAAGGGGCTCGAATGAGCCAGTCATCTAAATAAGGGAAGACGAATATTCCTAGGGTGCGAAGAAATGCTGCCACCACAGCCATGCATTTTGTAAACACCCTTGGTGCAGAAGCCAGGCCAAAAGGAAGAACCCTGTATTGGTAGTGCTTCCCTTGAAATAGAAAGCGAAGGAACTTTCGATGAGTTGGATGGATGAGAACATGAGTGTACGCATCCTTGAGAAATGATTGTGAACTTCTCTTTGAACAGGAATTTGTTCAATTCTCTGAGGTCTAAAATGGGTCTGTGTCCTCCTGTTTTCTTTGGAATAAGGAAATAGGGGGAGTAGAACCCTGAACCCTGTTGGAGAATGGGTACCTCTTCTATTGCCCCTTGGGCAAGAAGCACAGTGACCGCTTGACCTAACTGGTCATTGAGAGAGGTCTGAGAATTGAACTGTCTTACCACTGTAGGAGGGGGCATGCTGAGGAAATGAAGCTTGTACCCCTCTCTTATAATAGACAGAGTCCAATTTTCTGCTGTTATCTGACCCCATCTGGGGGCAAAATGACATAACCTTCCTAGAATGGTGGAAGGCTCTGGGCCGTTCAGGGCCAGGAAGGCAAAGTTCTCTAGATAGGAGTCAAAGCCCCTGTGGAGGCTGAGACTGCTGAGCTGGTTGAGGCTTAGCAGCTTTTGTTTTTCTTTGCCTAGGTTGTTGCTGCTGTCCCTTTTGGGCATACTGACCTAAACGATGCCCCTGCTGGGTATAGGAAGAATAAAACTTCTTCTTCTTACTGAAGAATGGTTTCTTGTAGGATTTTTTCCTTGCAGGATCAGCTGTAGACTTAGATGCTGACAATATCACTTTGGATAGATTGTCTATCTCATTAGCTTTTTCCTGCAAATTCTTGCCAAAGAGATTCTCTCCTGTGCAAGGAATATTTCTTAGTTTATCCTGCTGTTCCAAGTTCCAAGTCAGATGCCTGAAGCCAGGCAATCCTACGTGCACCTATGGCAATGGCAGAGGTTCTGCTTATGCACTCAAAGCAGTCAAAGGCTGCACAATTCACAAACTTGGAAACATCCTGAGCATGTTTGACAAGGGCGAGGTAATCCTGCCTCTTATCATCAGGAAGGAGAGGGCTCATAAGCTCTAAATCTCCTGTGACCTCCTTAAGGAACATTCCCATATATAATATATAGGAACTGATCGTAGCAGAAAGCATGGAAGCCTGGAAGGTTCGACGTCCAAAGGCGTCAAGAGTCCTACACTCACGTCCTGGAGGATTAGATGCATGCCTTTTTGCACACTTTATCCTTCTCACAGCTGATTCCACCACCATGGAATGGTGTGGTAGCTGAGTCTTCTGAAACCCAGGACAAGGAGGAACTCGATACATGGTGTCAAGTCTTCGAGAGTGAGGAGATGTGGTTAGAGGTGTTTCCCACATCCTTAACATGAGATCATGCAAGATCTCATGAATAGGTAAGGTAGCTGCCTCCTTGGGAGCCTTAGGGTATTGTAGGATTTCTAATTCCTTTGCCCTAGGCTCTTTTTCAGGAGCCACTGTGATGGAAAGACCTCAAGCCACATCTCAGATAAAATCCTGAAAGGACATATCCTCTGGTGGAGACATCCTACGCTGAGGAGAAGAAGAATCCTCAGGAAGAAGTACTCAGGTATCGGCAGAGCTTTCAGAGTCTTCAGACTCATCCGAGGATTCAAAGTATCTCCGATCTGGGTGATCGTGCAAGGCACGGTACCGATCGAAGTCGGCATTGGAGGGGTCCAGTACCGACTTGTCGATACCGGATGGATAAGCATTACTCAGTCCCGGTAGAATACCTGCTGATGTCAATGCAGTCGGTACCGGTACCGGAGTCGGTGCCGGTATCGATTGAATTGTCTGAAGCGGTTTCAGGGGCATCGAGGCCGTGAGAAGAGCCGCCAGACTGCATTCAATAGCCAAGAATCTCTGGTCTATCGACCCTGCCGATGCTTGGGTATCGGTACCGGATGAAGCAGCCGGTACCCCAGAGCATGGCACCAGTAGTTCTGCCGAGGTTGAGGCCTCAAGAACATCCTGGAGCCCTGTTAGTGCTTTGGAAGCCGAAGCCTCCCACCGGGGCAATTTTGCCGGTGAAAGTCCCTCAAGGGCAACGCCAGAGGCATCTCGATGCTTAGAGGGAGATCTACCCTTTGAGGACCGGCTAGATTTATGTTTAGTTACCTGGGATCCATGGGAGGAAGATGAAGCACTGGAAGACGTCAATGCCACATAGGCTGCATCGGAGGGAAAAAGGGTGCTAAGTTTAGCAGCTCGGTTCTGCCGGCCCCTTTTCAACATCATCCCACAGGCAACACACTCTGAAATAGAGTGGTCAGGACCTAAACATCTGAGGCACCACTCATGGGTGTTGGTGACGGAGATGGTACCGCCACACTTGGAACACTTTTTAAAACCCGAAGCGGGTTTTTCCATTTTAAAGGAAAAAGTTGGGCCTAGTGCCCAAAATGGCGCGTGGCACCTGAGGAGAAAATAACTGGACAAAATTCCAGAAGAAAGGGGGGGGTTTTTTGAAAAAAAGAAAGAAGAACCGGCGGTACCGGTGTAGCGTTGAAGGAAGGCAGACGCGACCACAAAAAAGAATAGAAGGGAATTATTTTCTGCGGTGACAGGATGTGCGACCTGTCGGCTCCGCGGAAAATGAAAAACTGCAGAGGGACAGTTGGGAAAGGCGGGAAGGCAGCACGCAGGCACTGTGGGATGCTCCCAAAAGCTTTCCTATTGGACGCTGGGGAGCATTCCTGCGCAGGCTCCGTCGGTACCGACGATACCCATATGTGAAGACTACATTCCTGCTTGTTCCTGGAGATTGCAACTACACCCGCCAACTCAATACCCACTCATCCCAACTAGACATACGAGTTCATTGTATAATGTTGTTAAGTACCCTCATGTTAAATGTAACCCTCCAATTGTGCCATCTAAATGTTGTTAATTACCCTCATGTTAAATGCTGTTAAATACCCTCATGTTAAATGTAACCCTCCAATTGTGATGTGACCACTTTGATTGTAGGATAAGCGTAGTTACTCACCTGTAACAGGTGTTCTCCAGGAGCAGCAGGAATCAGTCCTCACATATGGGTGACGTCGGTGCCGACGGAGCCCTCGCGGAGCAATTTTCCCCAGCTTTCAAAGAAAGCCTTTGGGAATTGCAGCGCGCATGCGCGGTCCCCTTCCTGCCCAAAGGTGCCATCTTGGCCAGTCTGATGACATAGCGAAAAGACAGCAAAAAATTGCAAAAACTAAACCATATGACTGCAACTCCACGGGGAGGAGGGAGGGTTGTGAGGACTGATTCCTGCTGCTCCTGGAGAACACCTGTTACAGGTGAGTAACTACGCTTTCTCCAGGACCAAGCAGGAAGTCAGTCCTCACATATGGGACTCCCAAGCTTAAGGCTACCGGAGACCCTAAGCACAAAATGAGCTCCCTCTAGCTCAGCAGCACAGAAGGAAGGAATCTTCTCTGACTAATCTCCAACCGGTAGCCCAACATCCGGGATGGAGGGTAGGAGTTGCTTAAACCTCGAAGAGATTACGGAGGACTGCCTGTCCGAAAGCACTGTCCCTGCGGGACTCCCTCTCGAGGCAGTAATGGGTTGCAAAAGTCTGGCTCGAAGACCAAGTAGTGGCCCGGCAGTTGTCTGCCAATGGAACAGAGCGGAGGTAAGCCACTGACGCAGCCTTCGCCCGAACACGATGAGCCGTGACTCGACTTTCCAACGAGAGGCCGGCCGCCCCATAGGCCCAAGCGATACAGTCAGCTACCCAGATGGACAGAGTACGCTTGGAGACAGGGAGCCCTAATTTATTAGGGTCGTAAGACAGGAAGAGCTGAACAGTCTTACGGTGCTCCCGCGTACGATCAAGGTAGAAGTTAAGCGCCCTTCTACAGTCCAGGGTATGCAAGACCATCTCAGCTCGGCTGGAGTGTGGCCTGGGAAAGAAGGTCGGAAGCACCACCTCCTGATTGATGTGAAAAGGGGAAACCACTTTTGGAAGAAACTTAGGGTGAGTCCGCAGGACTACCCTGTTCTTGTAGAACCTAGTGTAAGGGGGATCAGACACTAGGGCCTGCAGTTCACTAACGCGTCTAGCGGAAGTGAGGGCTACCAGGAACAAGGTTTTCCAAGAAAGAAAACGGAGAGGACAGGTAGCCATGGGTTCAAAAGGCGGACAGGTGATCCGCTGCAAAACCACGTTCAGGTCCCAGTCGGGGGCTGGGGGGCGCAAAGGCGGCTTAAGGAGAAGGAGACCTCGGGAGAACCGTGCCACGAGAGGATGGCCGGAGAGAGGTCTGCCTTCCACCGGCACTTGATGTGCCGAAATAGCACTGAGGTGAACCTTGACCGAGTTGGACTTCAGTCCAAGATTGGAGAGGGAAAGCAAGTACTGTAAGACCACCGACACCGAGCAGGAGAAGGGGTCCTGAGACTGTTGAATACACCAGGTGGAGAAGCGACGCCATTTAAGGGCGTAAGATTTCCGGGTAGAGGGTCGCCTGGAAGCCAGCACGACCTCTTCCACTTCAGGAGGCAGCAGGAGGGGAGCAAGGACTACCCTTTCAGCAGCCAGGCCATCAGATGAAGAGACCTGAGGTTGGGGTGTAGGAGAGACCCCTGATCCTGGGTCAGGAGATCGGGTTGAAACCCCAGAGGCAACGGAGTATCTACCGCCAGTTGCATCAGAAGTGGGAACCACGGTTGCCTGGGCCACCGGGGAGCTATCAGGATCAGCGAAGCCTTGTCCTGGAGAACCTTGAAAAGTGTTCGAGACACCAACGGCATGGGAGGAAAGGCATACAGAAGGCCCGTGGACCATGAGAGCAGAAAAGCATCCGCCGCTACTCGGAGGGGATGCTGTTCCCGAGAGCAGAACCGAGGAAGTTGCCTGTTCAGAGGACTGGCAAAGAGATCCAGCGTGGGGAGGCCCCACTGGAGAAAGATCCTTTGGACCACCAACGGGTCCAATCTCCACTCGTGTGGTTGGAGGATTCTGCTCAGTTTGTCTGCCAGGTAATTTTCTTGACCTGGGAGGTAGACAGCTCGGAGGAGGATCCCCAGACTGACGGCCCAAGCACAGAGCTTTTGTGCTTCCCGACAGAGAAGGAAGGAGCCCGTGCCCCCTTGTTTGTTCACGTAGAACATGGCCACTTGATTGTCCGTCTGGACGAGGACGGACTGGCGAGCAGTAAGTTGGGAGAAGGCCCGGAGAGCCAGGCGGATCGCTCTGAGCTCCAGGAAGTTGATCTGCTGGGCAGATTCCCACGGGGTCCAGAGACCCTGAGTACATGTCCCTTGGCAATGTGCTCCCCAACCCATGAGGGAAGCGTCGGTCGTCAGTACCTGAACAGGCGGAGGAGACTGAAAAGGCATTCCGAGCACTAGGTTGGGCAGATGAAGCCACCACCGCAGAGAAGAGATCAGCGGGCTGGAAATTCGTACTGAGTCTGCCAGTCTCCCCGAGGCCTGATGCCATTGTGAGCGAAGGCACCATTGAGCAGGCCGCATATTCAGGCGGGCATTGGGGGTCACATGGACCGTGGAAGCCATGTGGCCGAGCAGTTTCAGAAAGTACCTGGCCGAGGCCCGGGAATGGCTGTGAAAGCGGCTGGCGAGAGCCATGAGCCATTGCGCCCTGTCGAGCGGCAGAAAGGCTCGCGCTTGAAGCGTGTTTAACCTGGCGCCGATGAACTCGAGATCCTGAGAGGGGAGCAAAGTGGACTTTTCGAAGTTTATGACAAAGCCCAAGTACTGGAGCAGAGCCACAGTACGTTGCGTGGCGTGAGTGGCCTCCGTGGAGGACGGTGCTCTGATGAGCCAGTCGTCTAGGTAAGGGAAGACAAAGAGGCCTTGAAGCCGTAGATAAGCCGCCACCACTGCGAGACATTTTGTGAAGACTCGTGGTGCGGAGGATAGGCCAAAGGGCAGTACCCTGTACTGGTAATGATTGCCTGCCACCACAAACCTTAGGTACTGTCGGTGGCTTGGGTGGATGAGGATGTGAGTGTAGGCATCCTTTAGATCCAAGGAGCATAGCCAATCTCCCTGCTGGAGGTAGGGCAGCAGGATTCCAAGGGTAAGCATCTTGAACTTCTCCCTTTCCAGGAATTTGTTGAGGTTCCGCAAGTCCAGGATGGGTCTGAGGCCTCCAGTTCGCTTTGGGACCAGGAAGTACCTGGAATAAAAGCCTCGACCTCTCAGGTGGTGGGGCACCGGCTCCACCGCCTGTTCCTGAAGAAGACTTGCCAACTCTTGAAGGAGTAAGTCCCGGTGAAGAGGGGGTCGCAGAGGCTCCCCTGGAAAGTAGGGGGGAGGTACCTGGTGGAAGTGTAGAAGATAGCCCTCTCGGACTATGTGGAGCACCCAGGTATCTGACGTGACGTTGGACCACCTGTGCGCAAAGTGGACCAGCCGGCCTCCCGTGCTGAGAGGAACCAGCGGAGGGGGAGAGGCTATGCTGAAAGAGTCAAAAACCCCCACCCTGCGGAGCAGGGGCCGGTGGCGCAGGCTTGGGGGCTTGCTGCCTACGGGACCCGTTACCCCGTCCCTTGGCCTGCTGGCCCTGTTGGGGAGCGACGGAGGCCTGATAATGAGGGTAGTGTTTATAGGCAGCCATCTTCCTCGGGTAAAAGGTCTTTTTCCCCGAGCTCTTCTTCTTCTGGGAAGGGGCAGAGGTTTTCCTGGAGAGCCGAGTCCTGGTGAGAGTCTCCGTCTCGAGTTGTGCAGCCTTCTCGTCCATAGGTTTGCCAAAGAGGTTTTCACCTCTGCAGGGGACATCGACCAACTTCTCCTGCACCCAGGGCTCGAGGTCGGATGACTGAAGCCAAGCATGTCGGCGGGCCCCGATGCCGGCTGCGGCTACTCGAGCCGATGCCTCAAAGCCATCATAGGCTGCTCGAGAGATACAACTTTGAGCACTCTCGAATACCAGTGGACAAGGCCAGGAACCTCCGCAAAGGTTCCTCGGAGAGACCAGCAGAGAATCCGGCTATCTCCTTAGCCAGGTCCCTGAGATACATGCCCATGTAGAGCTGGTAAGTCTGGACCCGACAAGCAAGCATAGAGCCCTGGAAACACTTCTTACCGATGCCATCCAGGCTGCGGGCTTCCCTGCCGGGAGGCACCGAGGAGTGCATCTTCTGGCTCTTGAGCCTATGCATGGCCGATTCCACCACCATGGAATGGTGCGGTAGCTGTGCTTTTTGGAAGCCAGGGCTCTTGCGGACTCGATAGATGGCATCGACCCGCTTGCTTAATACCGGCGACGACGCCGGGCTCTCCCACATGCGGAAGAGAAGTCGTTCCAGCATCGGAGGAACCGGTACAGTAAAATGCTCCTTTGCAGGAGAGTCATACTGGAGGGCATCGAGCTCTTCGGCTCGAGGCTCCTCCTCGGGATCCGCAGGGAAGGCCAAGGCCTTGGCCATGTCCCTCACGAAGTCCGAGAACCGGGCATCCTCCGGAGGGGACTGTCTCCGAGGTTCGGACTCGGGGGAGTCCGAAGGAATACACCGAGTCCGAAAAGAATCAGGTGACTCTTCCACCTCGGATTCCCAGGCGGACTCCTCGGAGGAGCAGTCGAGCGGCTCTGGCCGGGCGGGCGCAGATGCCGTCCGCCCCGACGCCGAGGGAGTCGGCGTCGACGACCGCGGCCCCAAACGGGAGGCCAAAGGGGACCTCGACCGAGGATCGACTCGAGCCCGCATGGACTCGAGGATCGGCTCGGTCTCCGGGGTCGACTTAGACGTCGACGTCCCGGCGGTCAGGGCAGAAGCGCCAGCGAGGCCGGCGATCAATGCCCGCTGCTGGTCCATGAAGGCAGCTAGGCTGCTCTCCAAGGCCGTCAACCTGAGTCCGAACTCAGGAGACCCAGCAGCCCCCGACTCGGGCCCCGACGGTGTCGGGCCCGACGTCGGACCCCTCGGAGGCGAGTCCACGAGGACAACAGCACTTACATGAGCAGACGAGTCCATCTCGAGACGAGGCTGCTTGGACGGCCGCTCCAGCTCCAAAGACCCGGGACGACTATCGGGGCTATGCGACCTGGCCCTCGCGGAGCCAGGAGCGTCCACCGATGCCGTCCTCGCGGGTTTCTTCCTCCGATGATGTTCCCGGGAAGGAGACCCCCTCTCAGAGGAGCTCCGACGGTGTTCAGAGCCAGATTCCCTGGACACCGACGCCTCTGATGAGGTCCGGGTACGGCTGGGGTCAGAGAAGATTCTCTCCCTCTGATGCTGCCGACTCCGCAAGGATTTGGCGGACATCTTGCCACAGGCCCCACAGATCATTTCTTCATGATCTGGGCCCAGGCAGCGGAGGCAGCAATCATGTGTGTCGGTAAGAGACATAAGTTTCTTACACTTAACACATTTCTTAAAACCATTGGCGGCCATCGGGGGAAAAAGGGCCCCTGCGAGGTCGAACGTTCGTGCCGCCAGGGAAAAGTGAAAAAAAGCGCGAATTTGTCACTAAGGACAGAAAAAACTGAAAAGAAGGGGAGGCCTCGCAACCGGCGTCGCGAGGCCGGACGGAAAAAGGACCGGCGTCGAACCGAAGAAATAAGAATAAAATAATAAAGAAAATCAACTTTTCAGCGGTGACTAGTAGACAACGTCTGTAGGGCTCCGCGGAAAAAAGAAGACTGGCCAAGATGGCACCTTTGGGCGGGAAGGGGACCGCGCATGCGCGCTGCAATTCCCAAAGGCTTTCTTTGAAAGCTGGGGAAAATTGCTCCGCGAGGGCTCCGTCGGCGCCGATGTCACCCATATGTGAGGACTGACTTCCTGCTTGGTCCTGGAGAAAGGTGGTATACAAATCTGTCTAAATAAATTAAATAAATAAATAAATAAAGCATAAGCCCGTCTGGTGGAGGGCTTTCGAGATGCCAGTAGGATCTCCTCGACTTCTCTTGGAAGGTTGAAGGGAGCCAATGCTACCCTTTCAGCAGCCACGTTGTTGGCATTAGGGACACCAAGTTGGGGTGCAGGAGGGAGTCCCTCTCCTGAGACAGAAGATCCGGGCTCAGCCCAGCGGGATTGGGAGTGCCACTGACAGGGAGAGCACCAGTGGAATCCAGGGCTGCCTGGGCCACCTGGGGATGATTAGTATAACTGACGTCCTCTCGCTCTGGATCTTGAAGAGGGTCTTGGTGACCAGGGGTGCTGGTAGGAATGCATAGAGTAGGCCTTCGGACCACAAGATCAGAAAGGCATCTGCTGCCAGTCTCTCCGGGTGTGGTTGGCACGAGCAAAAGTGAGGTAGCTGCATGTTGTCTGAAGAGGTAAATAGATCCATAATGAGCCTGCCTCAGAGGTGGAAAAGCCTCTTGGCCACCCTGGAGTACAAGCGCCACTCATGTGGGCGGAGGACTCTGCTCAGCCTGTCCACTAGGCAGTTGTCTTGGCCTGGGAGTTAAACTGCTCGCAGGAGCATGTTGCTGCGAGCTGCAAAGGAGAGGAGGGCCACCGCCTCCTGGCAGAGGGAGTACAAACCCACACCCCCCTGCTTGCTGATATAGAACATGGCAACTTGATTCTCCATCTGGATCAGTACGGTTCAGTGTTGTAGGCAGTGGCGGAACGCTCGTCGGGCTAGGGAAATTGCCCTGAGCTCCAGGAGATTGATCTGTAGGAGCAACTCCTCCTGGGACCAGCTGTCCTTTGTGCGGCAGTCCCTACAATGCACCCCCCAGCCTAGGAGGGAGGCATCCGTAGTTGGGGTTCTTTGAGGTGTGGATGCTTGGAAGGGCATTTCCACCATGAGGTGGCAGATGTTTTGTCACCAGTTGAGGGATTTCACCAGTTGGTGGGTAACCCTGACCCTGTCCTGTAGCCTGCCTGTGGCTTGAGTCCACTGTGAGTGGAGGCACCACTGGGCTGTCCGCATGTGCAAGTGGACTGAAGGTGTTACATGGACCGTAGAGGCCATATGGCCCAGTAAGCGGAGGAGGAGACGAGATGGCACTAACCGGTGACGTTATACCTCTCCTGCCAGTTGTCTGAGGCAGTCTGCCCTTTCCCTGGGGAGAACCACCTTGACTTGCAGCGTGTCGAGCACTGAGCACCTATGAACTCCAGAGTTTGGTCTGGAGAGAGGTGGGATTAGGGGTAGTTGATGATGAACCCCAGGTGCTGCAGAAGGAGGGATGCCCGCTCTGTCGCCTGACTGGCCTCTGAGGCTGTGCCACCCCTGATTAGCCAGTTGTCTAGGTAGGGGAAGACGAAGGCCCCTTGCAGACACAGGTGGGCAGCCACCACAGCCAGGCATTTGGTAAAGACCCTTGGAGAGGAGGCCAGGCTGAAGAGGAGTACCCTGTACTGGTAGTGCCTTCCTCTTACCACGAACCTTAGGTACTGCCTGTGGGAGGAGTGGATTAGGATGTGTGTATATGCATCCTTTAGATCCAAGGAGCACAGACAATCTCCCTGATGGAGGTAAGGCAGCAGTGTTCCAAAGGAGAACATCTTGAACTTCTCAATCACCAGAAAATTGTTTAAGTTTTGTAAGTCTAGTATGGGTCTAAGGCCCCCAGTTATTTATTTATTTATTTATATTATTTATTTATTTATTAACATTTCTTATATACCGCACTATTTGCCATCAGCGCAGTTTACATAGAACATAAACATCCGACAATATACATATGTCTGGTCATTACATTTAACAGGAAATGGAACGTGGAAAACAAGGTAAACTATATACAAATGAATTTGAATGAGAAAGGATATTGTTGGGTGTTTTACATTGTTGAGGATGCCTGTTGCAGGATCTTGTTTGGTTGGCTACTAATAATGTTGAGGAGCACACTATTCGAGTGTGACTGGGGTTCGGAGTTGTCAGTGAGATATTTGATAAAGAGGAAATGTTTAAGGGCCTTCCTGAACTGGCTCAAGTTGGGGATTGCTCTTTGGGACCAGGAAGTACTTGGAGCAGAAGCCCTTTCCCCATAAGTGTTTGGGTACAGGCTCTACTGCGTTGTCCCTGATCAGACCCGTGAGTTCTGTGAGCAGAAGAGTCTGGTGAAGGAGTGGTCGTACCAGCTCGCCTGGGAAGAACCTGGGTGGTATCTGCTATAGGTGCAGGAGGTATCCTTACCACTTGCAGTGCCCACTGGTCCGAGGTGATGTTGGCCCATCTGTGGGAAAAGAGCACCAGGTGCCCCCCTGTGGGCTGGTGAAGGTCTCCTGGGGGAGGGAAGGCCCTGCCCTTGGAGTCAAAAGCTCTCCCCAGGCTGGAGGGGACATTGAGCAATTTGTCTTGGACCCATTGTTCAAGGTTGGAAGACTGTAAACAGGCTAGGCGTCGGGTGCCGATGCTGACTGCTGTGACTCGAGCCGCTGACTTGAAGCCATCGTAGGCTGTTCTGGAGAAGAACTTGGAGCAGTCCTTGATCCCAGAGGTCAGGGTCTGGAACTGTTGGTGGGGCTTCCCAACAAGGCCAGCCGAAAACCCTGCCAGCTACTGGGTTAGAACCTTCAGGTACATACCTATGTATAATTCATAGGCTTGGATCTAGCACCCTAGCATCGAGCCCTGGTAACACTTGCGCTAAAGGGCATCGAGGGCTCTGGCCTCCCTTCCAGGGGAAATGGAGGAGTGGGTCTTTTGGCTCGTAAGTTTTTGCATGGTCGACTCTACGACCAGGGAGTTATGTGGGAGCTGGGATTTGTGGAATGTCGTGCTCTTCCGGATACGGAATATGGCGTCGAGTCATTGGCTTACCATCTGTACTGAGGCCGGTGTCTCCCACATTCTGAGCAGTAGCTGCTTGAGAATCGGCTGAATGGACACAGAGAGGGCTTCTTTGGGTGGAGACTCATGGTGGAGGATCTCCAGCTCCTCGGTGCACTGGTCTTCCTCCGCCTCGGTCTGCATGGAGAGGGCTCTAACCATGTCCTTGATGAAGTCATGGAAGGCCATGTCCTCCATAGAGTGGCGCCGGGGGAAACAGGTCCGAGGGAATATCCCGGTGCCGTTTTGTTTCCATGGATGCCTCATCATCAGTCTCCCACTCAGGTCGAGGGGTGATGACGAGTCTGAGGCTGGCACCGAGGAGTTGATGGCCCCCAGAGGACCTGGGGTCTGAGTCACGGAAACTAGCTGGGGAGGATGGATGCCATGGAACGGGACCAGACCTTGACCAGCACTGAGGGTTTACCCAAGGCCGGTAGCGCTCGGAGCTCGACGACAACCATGGACTCCCCCGCAGTCAGGGGCCCAGTCGTCGGGGCAGATGAGGCAGACTAACCAGCCATCACTGCCTGCTGCAGGGCCAGGATAGCAGTGATATTCTGCTCCAGGGCTGCCGTTCTGGTTTCCAAGCCAGAAGGCTATGCAGCTTTCGGTGCGGGCACCGAGGATCTTGGGCCCAGCGCTGGCACTCTCTTGAGTACAGCCTCGAGAAACCTCATGTGGCCTCTGCTAGCCGAGGAATCCTTCTTGAGGACCTTGGTAGGGTGCTTCTTGGAGCCACCCGAGTCTCTCCAGGTGGTTTTACAGGGTTTCTCTGGTGCAACCTCGGTGGACTTCAAGGACTTTTTTTTTTTTCTCCAGGTCTGAGGTCTTCTCGGAGGAGCTGCTGCCGCGGGACTCCGAGGACGCTCGGGCCTTATGGGAAGTGCTGGTCTTGGAGCTCAGCATCGGGGAGGCCAGGGCCAAGTCGAACCTGGGGAAGAGTTTTTCCTGCAGCTCCGACCTCTTTTTGTTAGTTTTAGGCAGCATGGTACTGGTCTCAGGAGGTTCTGTCATGGTCCGGTTCCAGGCAGCAGCCATGGTTGTCGGTCACTGACATGGTTTGACTGCAGTGGTCACATTTTATGAACCCATTGGAGGACATGGTGGGGAGCACCCAGATGGGGTCGACGATCCCCGGGAGTAAATTGGCATGAACACCAGTCGAGGCAAACCTCAATCAAAAAAGGAAAAAAGGCAGAGAACAGTGCCGGCTTGAGGCGGGAAGAGGAACCGGTGTGCAAACCGGGAAGCTAACTTTTGAGGATAATTAGCAAGGATTTTTTCCGGGGAAACAGGACAGATGTCAGTTGGGCTCCACAGAAAAAAGGAGACTGAGCAAGATAGCATCTTTGGGCAGGAAGAGGACCAGGCATGCGTGGTAGCATGTCCCAAAGGCTTTCTTTGAAGCTCAGGAAATGCTCCATTGACGCCGTCACCCATATGTGAGGACTGACTTCCTCCTTGTTCCTGGAGAAGCAAACTTTACCCAAAAGCCCATCCGCAATATCACTTACAAAAATGTTAAAAAGAATTGGACCAAGTACAGATCCTTGAGGCACATCACTGGTAACATCTTTCTCATGCATCTCTCTTGCTGTCTCCACCAATAACTTCCTTGCTCTTTTTCTGTTCGCAATTACTTGTTTGGGTTTTCTGCATCTTATCACTGGCTATGTAAGCCCGTCACTTATCTGTTCTCATTTTTTCTCCTTTTTGTGGCTATTTGTGACACTCAGATTCTATCTAGATCTTATTTGCTGGTTGCAGCTTGCTTGCTGCCTGTAGCTTCTTTATGGTCTTGGCCTGATTTAAGGGCTGTGACTAAACATTGCTCACTGGGTTGTAGTTGTCTATCAGTAGATCAGTCTGCCTTCTCAGGTAGGCAAAAGGCATTATTTGGTTTTCCCGAAACTGAACAAATGGAAAAGTAAAGATAGGGAAAAAATACAACCACGGCATGCCCCAGTGGCATAAGTTCTAATGAGGGACCCCCAGGCAAAATTCTACCGAGGGAGCTAATGTTGGGCAGGGGGTCCCACCCTGTAAATTTACTTGAAACTGCCAAGCTGCCTCCCTCTCTTCTTCTTGATACACTGAGGTTTTCAGGCCCAGCAGCCACCCATCCAATGCTGCTGGGCTGAAGTCTTGCAGTAACAGAGGCTGTTATTGCAAGACTTCAACCCAGCAGCAGGAGGTGACAGCTTCTGGGCTTGAAGACTTCAATGCATCGAGAAGAGAAGCAGGAGACAATGCAACAAACATTTTCAAGTAAGTTTGCTGCTCTGCCTTCACCGTTTCCATGTGGGCACCTCCATATTGTGGGGGCTGCTTAGGTAGAATTTACACCACTGGTATGCACTTTTTATACACATTCTGTAACCCTCCAAACCAGTCCAGCTCTTTCTGTAACTATATTCAATTTTTACATAAATAAGTTAGCAAACTTAAGCCAGGGTCTATGTAAAAACTGTGATGACTCTAAACACGTGGTGCAAAGGAAACTTGGAGACCTTTGTAATACACTACCTTGAGAGGGGAGGGGAGGGGAGTGCTATAGCTAGAGAAAATAATCAGAGGCAGGGGGCTTGTGAAAACCTGTCCATATTTTTTATGTCTTCTGGTCAACAGACACAGGCACCAATTTCTGCCACACTTCCTCCTAAGTGATTTATATAGTAAAAGCAAGAGAAAAAAAACATTTTTAAAACAAAATATGAAAGTTAATAGGCAACTTCTCCGGGTCACTTAACTACTGTTACCTCTAGGGTCTCTTTCCTAACCCTTTATATTGTTTTTAGGGAAACAGAAAATCCATTTTCAAAGAAAGAAAATGTCTGCCCCTGAAAGGCAGTCTTAACCATGGATCCTGGGATCATCTAATTTAGTTCTAGGCTCAGGAGGGAGTGGTCATCAGCCAGTTGACATCAGATGCAGGCTCCAAAGATCATATTATTTAAACAAAGGTGAAGCTTAAAGTTTATGGAATCAGCTGATGAAGATGCAGGCTCTAGGGCACAGCCAATACCAAGTCAGTCATGGAGTCTGGAATCAACTAATATAGATGCGGTGGAAGTCATGGGCCCCAAAAGCAGCATTGCATTTGGGGCACTTGCGCTGGCGGGTATCATAGCGTGTCTTGACACACTCAAAGCAGAAAACATGGAAACATTTGGTGAGGACAGCGTCTTTCTTGCGGGTGTTACAGCATGGACATGTCAACTTGGCCTAGACAGGGAAGAAACACAAGGGAGAAAGAGATTTTCTTCATAAGAAAGCCATTTTTCAGTATTTCCTTCCATCCTGAATTGTTTGTAAGGGTAGGAGGAAAAATCCCACAGGTCTCCTGCACCAAATCTCCCCCATTCACTTACTTTATACTCTTTGATCTCCTCCTGCAAAATCTCATCTGCATCTGCATACACTTCCACCTTCTTCTGCTTCTCCAACTTACGCCGCAGACGAGAAATGTCCTCCTAGGAGGTGAAAGGAAAGGGAGAACTTTAATACCCAAGTTATGATAAAAAGTGACTAAGACAAAGAAACAAAATAAAGAGCGAGGGAAAGAAGGGAGACTAACAACAAGACATGTAAGAGAGGCAAAGAAACTAGTACATCATGTGTTTAAAAAAAAATAAAAAATAAAAGCAACCATGTATTTTCTCTGATACCTGGGCCCGTTTGAGGGTGAAGGACTCCTTCTCCTTAGCTGTGCGGTTCTCAGACATGAAAGTCTGAATGTGTTTCACTTTGCATTGGACATTCTCTAGCTGCACTTTCAGATCCTCAGCTAGTTGAGCAGCTTCCACTGCCTGCAAAAGATAAGAAAGGGGTAAATGAGAGGGCATTATGCCTGTACATAATAACTTTCCGTGGTACTCAGGGTTACCAATATTCCACTGAAAGTTCCCTCCTACATGTAAAAATCAAGTTAAGGATTTAAATTCCTCTTTATTTATTTATTTAGACAGATTTGTATGCCACCTTATCCTTCAATCAAGGTGGTCACATCACATTACAATTGGAGGGTTACATTTAACATTAGGGTACGTGTAAACATTTAGACAGTACAGTTACATAACAGCATTTAGACAGTGCATTTAAAGGTTACATTTAATATTAGGGTATTTAATAAAATAATTTAATATGGCATTATGTTCAGCCAGAGGACAGCATAACCACCTTTTCCTTCCCAGGGATGGCTCAAGGATATTGTGGGGCCATGTGCAGAGACTCATTGTGGGGCTTCATTTGCATATCCACTGGGCCTCATTTGTAGAAATCTAATTTATTTTATTTTACAATCTATATGCTGCCCATCTAAAATTTTAAGTGGTTTTCAAAGAAGTCCTTCACAAGCCTCTTGTTCATCCTAACAATGACATCGGGCATGCTTACTAAACATTAAGAAGAAATTAGACCTAACCTGCTAATTGTCTTTCCTTGAGTTCTCTCCGGGCCAGTCCAAGTACGTTACGGTAGTCAACCTCCTTCAGCAGCTGAGGACTGAATACTGAAAGTCTTTTGCTGACAGCCAATCCAGCTCCCTCTGGTGTCAGATCCTCAGTCTTCAAATATCAAAGCAGCGAACTTGAACCATAACTGAGAACCAGAATAAACCAAACTCCTACCTCTAGTCCTTGAACATTGTCTCAAAAAGTTTACCAACAAGCTACCTCCCAGAAATGGAAGTCCTTTCCCCGTCATTTTTCTCTTCTTATTTCTTTTTTTTTTTTTTAATAGAGAAACCCCCTTACCCTAGGGGAAGCCCCAAACTCTACCTCGACTCCACCTGAAACTCGACTGCAGCTCCGACCGCTAGAGCAGAAGCCCTACTCTAATACTGAAGTCAACGGCCAGGCGCTAAATCCGACCCCACTACTCGCAGACAACTTGGGTGGGACCTGGACTGGCCCAGAGAGAACTCAAGGAAAGACAATTAGCAGGTAAGGTCTAATTTCTTCTTCCTATTCGTCTCTCCGGGCTAGTCCAGGTACGTCAGGGCAGTACCAAAGCAGTACCTAAAATCGGGAGGGTCCTGCGAGCCCCGCCACAATGGCTGTGGCCACCACTCTAGCATCACCCCTTGCCTGAACAGCCAGTCTATAATGTCTTGCGAAAGTATGAAGCGAGGACCAGGTAGCTGCCCGACAGATATCCACCGGCGGAACCAACGCCAACTCCACCCAGGACGCTGCCTGGCCCCTAGTCTAATGCACTCGGAGACCCTCCGGAGGAGTCTTTCCGTGCGCTTCATAAGCCGCTCCTATAGCGCGCTTCACCCACCGAGCAATTGAAGCTTTGGAAGCCGCTTCACCTTTCCGAGCTCCACCGAACAGGACGAACAACCTATCCAATTTCCGAAACGGCTTAGTGTCCTTGAGGTATCTTTGTAAAACTCGACCGAGATCCATCTTCCGAAGCACTCGATCGATCTTACTCCCCTTCTGACTAGGAAAGGTCGGGAGCGAAACTGACTGATTCACGTGGAACACCGACACCACCTTCAGCAAAAAGGACGGGACTGGCCTTAAAACCACCTTCTCCTCCGTAAACTGGAGGTACGGCTCCCTACAGGAGAGAGCTTGCAAATCGGAAATTCTCCTCACAGAGCACAAGGCCACGAGGAAGGCTGTTTTCCAAGAAAGTTCTCTGAGACTCACTGCCGTCTTAACCTCAAATGGCGGCCTCGTTAACGCTTCCAACACTAAATTTAAATCCCAAGCGGGTACCACTTGCCGAACCGGGGGTCGTATGTTTCTAGCTGCCCTAAGAAAACATAGAAGGTCTGGATGCAACGAGAGCGCGGTGTCCTGCACCTGTCCTCTAAAGCACGTCAGAGCAGCTAGGTGAACCTTGAGCGTGCTGAGGGCTAGCCCCTTCTCAAGCCCACCTTGCAGGAATGACAGAATATCAGGCAAACCCGCCGAGCAAGGTCCAATGTTCCGCTCTGCACACCAGGCTTCAAAGATCTGCCAAACCTTCACATACGTAAGGGAAGTCGATCTCTTCCTGGACATCAACATGGTGGCTATCACTGACTTTGAGTAGCCCCGCCACCGTAAGCGGTTCCTTTCAAGAGCCAGGCTGTAAGCAAGAACCGATCCACCTGTGGCATTAATACCGGACCTTGGTTCAGAAGGTTCCTCCGAGTGGGAAGCCTCCACTAGAAGTCGCACCAGATCCGCGTACCAAGGCCGTCTGGGCCAATCCGGAGCTATGAGAATCACCTTTCCATCGTAACTCACTATTCTGCGAATGATGCGCCCTATCAACGGCCATGGAGGAAAGACATAAAGAAGCTGACCCGACGGCCACGGCTGCACCAGGCCGTCGAGTCCTTCCAACATGTGTTCTCTGCGCCTGCTGAAAAACCGGGCTGCCTTGGTATTGAGTAGGGTAGCCATGACGGGCTAACCCCACCTCACCATGAGGTCGTGAAAAACCACACTGTTCAATTCCCACTCTCCGGGATCCAACACGTTCTGACTGAGGTAGTCGGCTTGGACATTGTTGGATCCCAGAGAGTGGGACATGCGCTGCCGAAAGCGCCTCCAGATGGATCTCCGACCACCGAAACAACAGCTGACTCTCCTCCAGCAGCGACCCGCTGCCCGTGCCTCCTTGCTTGTTGATGTAGGAGACTGTTACCAGATTGTCGGAGAACACCCAAACCGCTCTCCCTTCGAGGAGAGAGACGAAGTCCACTAACGCGAGACGAACCACTCGCAGCTCCAACCGACTGATCGACCACGCTCCTTCTTGATCCGACCAGGTCCCCTGCATCACTTGGGCTAAACAATGAGCCACCCAGCCGCAGAGACTGGCATCCGTTGTGACTAACACCCACTCCGGGTGATCCAGTGGCATTCCCCTCTGAAGATGTTCCGGAACGAGCCACCACTGAAGACTGTCGCGCACCTCCGGCGGACACACCAATCTCCGTGATAGCGGATGTTCTTGAGGAGACCATCTGGAGAGCAACGCCTGCTGTAGAGGCCGCATATGAGCTCTGGCCCACTGCACTAAGTCCAAAGCCACCGCCATGGATCCCAACAACTGTAAGTACCTCCACGCTGTGGGCGCCTTCATTCTTAAGAATGCCTTCACTTGCCCTAAAATCCTTTGAACCCTATCCTCAGGAAGGAACACCGTCCCCCAACTCTGTGTCGAACAAGGCTCCGAGGTACTTCAGTCGCTGCACAGGAAGAAAATGACTCTCTGCTCGGTTGATGACCCAACCGAGTTGCTCCAAGAACTCCACCACTCATGCTGTAGCCCTTACCAAAGCTTCTCAAGACTCTGCCCTGATCAACCAATCGTCCAGGTAGGGATGAACTTGAATCCCTTCCGTGCACAGGGCCGCTGCTACTACTACCATCACCTTCATGAAAGTTTGGGGTGCCGTGGCCAGGCCGAACGGCAAAGCTCGAAACTGAAAATGGCCCATGGGCACAGCAAAGTGCAAAAGCCTTTGATGCTCTTCTCTGATGGGGATGTGCAGATAAGCCTCTGTGAGGTCTATAGAGGAGAGCACTTCTCCAGGCCTGACCGCCCGAATAACCGACCGTAGAGTTTCTATACGAAAATGCGGCACCCTCAAGCATCGGTTGACATGTTTGAGGTCCAGAATTGGCTGAAAAGAACCTTCTTTCTTCGGAACCACAAAATAAATCGAATATCGACCTAAGCCGCACTGGTCTGGAGGCACCGGCACTACTGCCTGCAGCTGCAACAAGCGCTGCAGCGTGACCTTTACCGCTGCCTTCTTTTCGGGAGGCCCACATGGAGACCTCACAAAGGCCATCGGCACTGGTTGGACGAACTCCAATGCATATCCCTCCCGGATAATCTCCAGCACCCACTGGTCCGTAGTTATGGAGGCCCAGACGGAGAGGAACTCCCACAATCGTCCTCCCACGGGAATCTCCACCTGGACCCGCTGACCTTCATTGCGGTTTCCTGGAGGGGTTCTGAAGAGAGGAACCAAAGCCCCTGCCAAACCCCCTGGCTCCTCGAAAGGACTACCCCCTGGCCACGAAACGACCTCTTTGATAAGGAGTAAACCACGAACCTCGAAATTTGTGAAAATCTCTACCTTGACCTCTCTGCAACGGACCTGGCTGCGGCGCTTTTGGACGGTCCTCTGGAAGCTGCCCTCCTTTTGAATCTCCCAGGTCTTTAACAATCTTCTCCAACGCTTCCCCAAAGAGCAGTTTGCCCTTATAGGGGAGTTTACTCAGACGTGACTTAGATGATGCGTCCGCTGCCCAATTCCTTAGCCAAAGGAACCATCTAGCAGCAATAACTGACGCCATGGCCTTCGCCGATATTCTTACCAAGTCATAGAAGGCATCCGCCAAATAAGCCGCCGCCGACTCCAGCTTTGCCCCCTCTGAGGAGGGTTCCTCGCTTCTATCCGGACCTGGCTCCCCCTGCAGCCAATGGATAGAGGCTCTTGACACATAAGCTCCACAAATAGAAGTCTGCAACGCCAGGGCACTGGAGTCAAACGCTTGTTTCAACAGCGCCTCCAGACGACGGTCCTGAAGATCCTTCAGTGCAGTACCCCCTTCCACTGGGATCGTCGTTTTCTTAGTGACCACTGCCACCAACGCATCCACTTTCGGCATGCGCAACAACTCCTTCTCTTCCTGCGGCACTGGGTACAGCCGTCCCATAGTGCGACTCCCTCTGAGGGTAGCTTCTGGATATTCCCATTCAGAATCTATCATTTGCTTAATCACTCTCTGCACTGGAAAACAACTCTGCTCTGCCTTAAAACCCTGCAACAGAGGATCTTCTAGCGGCTCTTGCTGCACCGCCGGGAACCACAATGTTTAAAGCAGCGAGGGATTGAGAAATAAGAGCACCGAGCTCATCCTTGCGAAATACCCTGAACACATTCGGATCTTTACCGGATGCTAGCTCACCTTCCTCTAACCCCAAAGACCAAGCATCTAATCTTGCATCTGACAGGATTTCTCCTTCCTCCGCCCCTTGTGGCATAGAGCCCTGCGCCACAAGGCTCTCAACCCCGGGCTCTGCAGGCTTATTTCTCTGAGAAACCCCTTCCCCAGGGTCTAACTCCTTTAGAGTATCTGCCTGTACCTCCCTCACACTGGACTCAGACGGGTCCCCTGCAGCCTGAGCCATCTTCAAGCAATAAGCATGATGCATGGCTAAAATAAAGTCCGGAGTAAATAAAGATTGCAAGTGTTCTTGTCCAGGAAACCTTTGCTGACTTCTTTACCTCAGAAAAAGGTGCCTTGCTGGATTTTTCTTTCCTTTTACCCGATTTAGACGGCCGAGATGAAGGAAGGGCAGACTCACTTAAAATGGCCACCTTTCCCACCATTTCCGCTGAGTCTAACGGCCCTTCCTTCACTCCCTCTGAAGCAAGCTTGCCGTCCATAATATACGCGATCTGCAGAAAAGAAAAACCCCGAAAGAAAACCGGCTGGCACTCTTCAAACCAACGTGACAGCTTAAATATTTGCAAACCACAACTCCGCTAAACAATCGCCGAGCACCATGCTGACCTCTGCTCTCAACAGATCCAGTGTCCTTGCAACGCTGCCGCTCTGCAGCACCTACCTCTCCAAAAAATGAGCGCTGAGAAGGAAACAAGCTCTCGATCCCCGGTCTCCCGCTGCTAGCGGTACTCGGAGCTGAAGCAGAACTGCAAGGAAGAAGTGAACCCTGGAGCTTCCAGTTTCTTCTCCCATCTCCGGAGCAAGAGAAAAAGTATAAGATGAGACAGGCTCTGCCTCATGTGCTCTTGGGGAATTGTTTTACCCCTGCCTTTTTTTTAATTTTTTTTTTTTACAAACATTAAGCTTTAAGCGCTGAAGAGCACTTCTCTGTAAACTGCCCTGCTAGGACAACAGAGAAAGATATGTTTTGTTTCCCAAATATCTCCTGCACTCAGACTACCACTGCTAGGGCCCTACTGTCTAATCCTACTTGTCTCTCCTGGGAGCCTGTCAGCTACACGTCCTATTCAGCTGCTGAGGACTGAAAGACTGAGGATCTGACACCAGAGGGAGCTGGATTGGCTGTCAGCAAAAGACTTTCAGTATTCAGTCCTCAGTTACTGAAGGAGGTTGACTACCCTAACGTACCTGGACTGGCCCGGAGAGACGAATAGGAATGTGCGTTAAGTGCCACTGTGCCCACAGAAATAAATGCTGCACTTAGCACATGTTCACATCTTTGAATGCACATTAACCTTTAGTAAATATGCCTCTTAATGTGTGTCTGAATACCATTTGCATGTACAGCGAGAATAAAGAAAGACTACCATATTTCTGTATTACTATCCTCCAGTGCCAACTGCCAGGTGCATTACAAAATCCTGCTCATTTAAAACCCATAGCAACCTGCCATATCATGACAGCATTACCAGAACTTACATTGTACCAAATCCTACTTATCAAAAGGTAGCACTACAAATATTAAACTAATACATTTCCTACTGGGAAAAGAGAACAAGTGGGACTGATATACAGAAACTACGTGAACAGAATAGCACAGTTTTGACATACACGCAAAACAGTCTGTCACTAAATATAGAACAAGGGATCATAATTTAGAAATATGAAGACAATAACTGAACTGGAAACCCAAAAGCCAAGCTTTGAATGCACCACAACACTGTTAAAATAAAACCATGAAATTAATTTCCTCTTATACTGAACAATGCAAAAAGACATCGCAATGCACATTTCCTAGAGCTGACATATTTTTGTTAACACATTCAAAATAAAATACTTTTTTTCTACCTTTTGTTGTTTGGGCATCATATTTTTTAGTTGCAACTGCCCCAGTCTCTCTCTTCTGTGTTCTTTGTGTCTTCTGCTAACTCTCCATTTTCTGCTGTACATTTTGTCCTTTCTTCTCTCCTTTTTTTTCCATTCTCTGACTACACCCGCCTCTGACATACTGATCTTTTGCTTTTTGTTCTCTTCTCCATTTCTTTCTTTACTCATTCATCCACTCAAATTTCAACCCTCCATCCTCAATCCCCTTTTGACTTTTCACCTAGCAACTCTTCATCTACTCTTAATGCCATCCCAGTTCCCATCTCACTCCTCCGCTAGCTTCTTATTCCCTTCTCTCTTTCACCCACTCCCATTACATTCCCACCCTCTTCTCATTTATCTCTTTGCCAGCTTCCCATGACCTCTCCCACATAGTTTCATCATGCCCACCATCTCCCTTCTTTCTTTCTCTCTCTCACTACCTCAATTCAATATCTCCCAATCCCCTCATCCTTCTGCTTTACCCCCAAGTCCAACATCTCACATGTTCTCTTCCACCTCCCAGTCCTTTTCCCTTCCTCCCCATAGACCATCAGCTTTCTATCCCCTTTTCCATCCTTTTTCTCTGCAGTGGTCTAGCGTCCTCTCTCTCTTTTTAGTGTGTGTGTGTATATACACACACACACACACACACACGTGCCCCCATCCAGCATATCCAACTTCTTTTTCTCCCTCTCTCTATCCTCCCCTCCAGAAAAAAATATCATGTGGCACCATCCCTGGCATCTTCTTTCTTTCTCTGAGTCAGCATGCAGTAGCCAGTGCTGGTCTATAGCATTCACTTTTGGTGAATGTTCCTGCGCACTGGAAGTGAATTCTACAGGCAGCATTGGCTGCTGTTGCTGACTCAGAGAAAGATGAAGCTGGGGATGGTGCTGCACGATGCTGCGATCTTTCTGATGCAGGAGCTGCATACACAGTGCCAGTTCCTGGGCCCACCATCTGAGTCCCCACTTATTCTCCCAATATTCAGCCAAACTTAGAGTCTGTCTGTCTTCTTTTCTCCCACCCAATTTTAAAGTCTCCACCTAAGTTCCAGTCCCTGTTATCACTCATCTCCTTGTCCCCAGTATCTACCCTCCTGCCTCCAACATCCCTTCCCCACACCTACCCAGCTACTTACTTCTCCGATATTCATTAACCCTGTCTTTCTTCCTTTTTACCTCAGCATTTATTCTTATACCTCTCCCTCTCAACCATTCCCTCTATGACCTTGTATCTTCCCTCCCACACACAATATCTGTCCCCCTCTCCATCCTCATTCTCTCAGCTTTTTTATCTCCACTCTGACCCCAGTATCTATCCCCTTTCAGCCCCCAGTCGCAGCATCACTGCCTTCCAGTCCTCTGCCAGCATCAGCTCCCTTCTAGTTCCAGGTCCTCCCAGCATCATCTCCCTTCTAGTTCCAGTCCCCCAATCCTCCAGCATCAGCACAATTCCAGTCCCGCATCAGCAGTAGTCCTCTAATAGTCCCAGTTCCCCCTCCCCCAACATCAGTCCTCCTCCAGTCCCACTCCCTCCCATCCCCCAGCATCAGCCCATTCCAGTCCTAGCCCCCTAGAAGCAGTCCTCTTCCAGTGCCAGCAGCTCCCCCATCCCCATCACACCCAGTTAGTTACTCCCTTTCCCCCTCCTCCCTGTGGCCCACAGCTGCATTGCTTGCACAGCCGTGGGAGCATTTTCCTTCACTCATGTAGATGTGTTAAGTCGCAGTCGCCAAAACTGCTGAGTTCTTAGAGGTGAAACAAGGGCACTTCCTGTCTCTTATGCAAGACATGAAGTGCCTCTGTTTAAGAACTTTGCAGTGCCGGCGGCTGGGACTTAGCACAGCTGTGGGAACAAAGGGAAATCTTTCCACGACTGTGAAGAGGTGAGCCTGGCTTCAGGCCTCATCGAATTCCTCTTAAGCTAGTCAGGCGCAGAGCTCCTCGGGGTGCAGGACCGGCCCTGTTCCTTCCAAGCCAGCTTGAAAGATAAAGTTTAGAGCCATGCAGGTTATGCACGTGAGGGGCCTGATATTCAGCAGCAATGGCTTGCCACTGTCAATCAACTTTAGACCCAGATATTCAAAGCCCATGTTATATCGCACCCCAACATCGAATATCCAGGCTGCCCAGATAGCGATGAAGCTAACCAGGCAGTTGCGATATCTAGCCGCTGTCCTGTTAGCTTCTGTGATGAAAGTTAGGCCAGCCTTTACTCTGACTTTCGCTACTGTCCGATTACTGGGCAGAAGCTCAATATCGCTGCTACCCAGTTATAGCTAGGTACCACCCTCACTGCCCTCAGAATGCCCCGATGCTGGTCAGCTAGCATCAGGGCATGCCGAAGCAGTACCCACGGATATCTGGTAGCACTAACCGTGTTAGTGCTGCTGAATATTCCAGCCAGGGAGATTAATGGGGTTAGCAAGTCTGCTAACTGCATTAATCCCTTTGAATATCCACTACTACTACTATTACATATCATTTATATAGTGCTACAAGGCGTACACACTGCGTTGTACATGTAGAAATAAGAGACCGTCCCTGCTCATCAGCGTTTACAATCTAATCAAGACACACCACACAATAATTGGGGACTAGGGTAATTCAAATGGAATGGCAAGATACAGATAGGCGATAAGCAGGAGAATAAGGTGATCAAGATCCAAATGCAGCCTCGAAGAGGTAGGTTTTTAGCCTGGATTTGAATAGGGTCAGAGGAGAAGCCTGGCATACTAATTCGGGTGGATTGTTCCAAGCATTTGGAATGAGCAAAGTTTGGAGTTGGCAGTGGCAGAGAAGAGCACAGATAAAAGGGATATGCCAGAGCAGCAGAGTTCCTGAGGAAGGGTGCAGGGCGTGATCAGAGAGGAAAGGGAGTGAGCAGCTGCAGAATGAATACACTTACAGTACAAATCAGTAGGAGAATTTTGAACTGAATGTGGAAACGGAAAGGAAGTCAATGAAGTGACTTGAGAAGAGGGGTTATGCGAGCATAGCAAGACTAGCAGAAGATAAGCCATGTGGCTGAGTTTTGAACAGATTGAAAGAGAGAGAGATGATTCTGAGGGAGACCGGAAAGCAGCAGGCTGCAATAGTCTATATGGGAGCTGAATAGAGAGTGGATAAAAGTCTTAGTAGTGTGTTCAGAAAGGAAGGGACAAATTTTACTGATGCTATAGAGGAAGAAAAGTGTAGTTAGTCACCTCTAACAAGTGTTCTCTGGGAACAGCAGGAATCAGTCCTCACATATGGGTGATGTCACCAATGGAGCACGCATAGGAACACTTTCTAGCTTCTAAAGGAAGCTTCTGGAGTGTCTTCCACGCATGCATGCCGATCTTCCCTCCCAAAGGAGCTATCATACCCAAGTATGATGACATAGCTTAATGAAGCCCAAAAATGAAAAAGCAACTCTATGGGGAGGAGGGAGGGTAGTGAGGACTGATTTCTGCTGTTCCCGGAGAACATCTGCTACAGATGAGTGACTACACTTTCTCCGGGATCAAGCAGGAAGTCAGTCCTCACATATGAGACTTCCTAGCTACAGGCTACCAAAAAACCCTGTAGACATAAGAACATAAGATATGCCATACTGGGTCAGACAGAGGTCCATCAAGCCCAGTATCCTGTTTCCAACAGTGAACAATCTAGGTCATACGTACCTAGCAGTCTCCCCAAAAGACACAGGTTCCGCAATGCTTGTACTGGGTCAAGCACTGATATCCTGGGTCCCTTCTTAATAATGGTTTATGGACCTTTCCTCCAGGAACTTGTCCAAACCTTTTTCAAACCCAGCTACACTAACAGCCTTTACTACATCCTCCGGTAACAAATTCCAGAGTTTGATTACACGCTGAGTGAAAAAATATTTTCTTTTATTAGTCTTAAATAGTTTACCCTGCAGCTTCATTGCATGTCCCCTAGTCTTTCTATATTCTGATAATGTAAACAATCGATCTACGTTTACCCGTTCCACTCCGTTCATTAATTTATAGATTTCTATCATATCTCCCCTCAGCTGTCTCTTTTCCAGGTTAAAGAGCCCTAACCTTTTTAGCCTTTCTTCATAGGAGTATCCTTCCATCCCCTTTACCATTTTGGTGGCTCTTCTCTGAACCTTTTCTAATAACTCTATATCCTTTTTAAGATACGGCGACCAGAATTGCACACAATATTCAAGGTGCGGTCTCACCATGGAACGATATAGAGGCATAATATCTTTTGTTTTATTTTCCATTCCTTTCCTTATGATACCTAGCATTCTATTTGCTCTCTTGGCTGCCGCTGCACACTGGGCCGAGGGTTTTAACATGTTATCCACAATGACGCCTAAATCTTTTTCCTGGGTGGTGGTTCCTAATGTGGAACCTTGCATTGTGTAACCATAGTTTGGGTTGTTCTTCCCTAGGTGCATAACTTTGCACTTGTCCACATTAAATTTCATCTGCCATTTTGATGCCCAGTCTTCTAATTTATCAAGATCCTCTTGCAATTTTCCACAATCCTCTTGGGTTTTAACAACTTTAAATAGTTGTGTGACATCTGCAAATTTGATAACCTCACTCGTTATTCCACTTTCCAGGTCATTTATGAATAGGCCAACGGGGCAACCAGAAAATGAACCGAGAAAACAGCGGGAAATGCTGAGGTTCCGAGAGTCAACACCAGCTTCAGGCATCAACCAACAGTAGACTCTCTGGTAGCCTGGAAAGAGAAAAGGGCTGGAGGGAAGGCGCTGCATTAATTCCCAAAGAGGTGCCAGAGTATGGCTTGGCTAAATGTGCTGTCATGCCTGGAATCCTGATCTAGGCAGTAGTGGGCTGCAAAGGTGTGGAAAGAAGACCACATAGCAGTTCTACAAATCTCCACTGTGGAGACAGCGCAAGTGAGCCACTGAGGCTGCCATAGCACAAACAGTATGCGCCCTTACATGGTGCTCTAAGAAGCCCAGCCTTGGCATAAGCGAAAAAGATTCAGTCTGCCACCCAGATGGAGAGGGTGCACTTGGAAATGGCTACCCCCAATCTGTTGGGGTTGAAAGAAACAAAGAGCTGAGGGGAACGGCGATGGGACGTCATCCATTCTAGATAAAAGGCGGGCGGCTCTCTTACAGTCCAAAGTATGAAGAGAGGCCTCTGCTCTGGAGGTGTGAGGCCGTGGGAAAAAATGGGCAGTACCACAGACTGGATGAGGTGGAATGCAGATACCACCTTAGGGAAAAACCTAGGATGTGTGCACAGCACCACTAAATTTTGGAAAACCTGGTATAAAGTGAGTGTGCTAGCGCCTGCAGCTCACCGATTCTGCGCGCCGAAGTAAGTACCACCAAAAAGATGACTTTCCAGGTGAGGAACTTGAGCGGACAGATAGCCAGTGGCTCAAAAGGTGCTGAGAGCAACTGCCCCAGGACGACATTGCGATCCCTTGCTACCGGCGGTGGTCGAACAGGGGGATGAGAAAGCAGAAATCCCCGCATAAAGCGTTCTATGAGTGGATGAGCAGAAAAGGGCTGATTGACAATGTTGTGGTGATATGCTGCAAGAGCACTCAGGTGCACCCTGACAGAGTTAGACTTCAGTCCAGAGATGGAGAGCTAAAGCAAGTAAGTCAGCACCATCTCCGCCGAGCAAAGGGGTTGAGGGCCCGGTCCACATACCAGACTGAAAATCTGCACCACCTGAAGGCATATGCCATCCTGGTGGAATATTTGCGAGATGCCAGGAGAATATTCTTCGCTACAATATAATACCAAAACACCCAGTATAAACGAAATCCAGAAAAAAATCAAACCGGGATTAAAGATACCAGTGAAACTAAGCAAAAACCTTTTTTGTCGGAACTGCCAGCTCAGTCGAGAGGAAAAATCCTCACACCGCTGTGGCATTTTCCATTTTATTAAGCAATATGTTAAAATCAGTATTTCACTTAACTGAAAGAAGATTTCTTTATCCAGTCAGCAATGCAAAAAGTCACGACGTGGCACATTTCGGGGTAATAGCATTAGTACCCCTGCATCAGGTCAAAGGCATTGCTCGGCAGCCCAGACTTTTTGCATTGCTGACTGGATAAAGAAATCTTCTTTCAGTTAAGTGAAATACTGATTTTAACATATTGCTTAATAAAATGGAAAATGCCACAGCGGTGTGAGGATTTTTCCTCTCGACTGAGCTGGCAGTTCCGACAAAAAAGGTTTTTTGCTTAGTTTCACTGGTATCTTTAATTCAGGAGAATATTCTGGACATCCATGGGCAGATGAACTCCCCCAGAGCTACTCGCTCAGCAGCCAAGCCATGAGCGAGAGGGAGTAGATGTTGGGGTACAGAGGCTGCCTTCCTCCTGCGAGAGTAGATCTGGGACGCAGCCCAGTTGAAGGGGTGATGCCAGAGACAGCTGTAGTAACAAGCGGTACCACGGTGCTGTGGCCACCATGGTGCAATGAGTATTAAGGAGACCCTGTCTGCTTGGACCTTGAAGAGGGTCTTCGCCACCAAGAGAGTTGGTGGGCAAACTTAGAGGAGGCCCTCACTCAAATCCAGGAGAAAGGAATCAGAAGCCACTCGACTGGGACAGGGCATTCTGTAGCAAAACAGCAGTAGCTGGGCATCAAGAGGAGATGCGAAGAGGTCCATGGTGGGGGAGCCCTGCATCTAAAAGATTTGGTGGCCCACCTGGGGGTTGAGAGCCCACTTGTGTGGTTGCAGGACTCTGCTGAGTTTGTCTGCTAAGGCATTGTCCTCTCCTGGGAGATACACTGCCCGGAGAAGCATCTGGTACTTCACTATGAATCTCCAGAGCCAGACTGTCTCCCAATAGAGGAAGTATTAGTCCGTGCATCCTGGTTTGTTGATGTAGAACACTGCTACTTGGTTGTCAGTTTGTTTGAGAACAACGTGGCCGGCCAGAAGCTGCGCTCGGAAGACCCGCAAAGCATTGGCTCCGATTTCAAGGCCTTGTGTGCAGAGGCCGCCGACATGAGCTCCCCAGCCGAGCTTGGAGGCATCTGCTGTCAGCACCTATTGGTGCGGGAGTGCTTGAAAGAGCAGCCCTGCTAGAAGATGTACCAACTGCTGCCACCATGGGAGGGAATCGAGCAGTGGTGGAGTTATGGCCCGACACCTGATGCCACTGAGTGCAGAGGGTCCACTGTGCTTGCCTCATATTCAGGTGGACGGATGAAGTAACATGGATTGTGGAAACCATGTGGCCCAGGAGGCAAAGCATCCGATAAGTGGACACCATCGAGCAGCATTGGACCTGGTGCGTCAGAGAGAAGAGTTGGTGGGCTCGATCTACCAGGACATATGCCCTGGCCACTGAAGTATGAGGAGAACCCCAAAGAACTCTAAGTCTTAAGTGGGTTGCAGGTGAGACTTTGGGCAGTTGATCATGAAAGCCCAGCTGTCCAAGACCTGGATGGTATGCTGCGAGTCCTTGCGAACCTCGTTTGGAGAGCTGCTTCTCACCAACCAGTCATCTAGGTAAGGTAAGACGAAAATCCCCTGCACCCAGAGAAAAGCGGCTACGATTGCTAGGCACTTTGTGAAAAATCTGGGAGTGGATGCGCGTCTGAAGGGAAAAACCCTATATTGATAGTGCCTGCTGTTGAGGATGAAGTGGAGGTACTGCTGGTGCAGAGGGTGAATGAGGATGTGGGTGTAGGCATCTTTTAGATCCAAGGAGTACAGCCAATCTCCCTGCTGGAGTTAGGGCAGCAACATTCCAAGGGATACCATCTTGAACTTCTCTCTGATGGGGAAGCGATTTAGACCATGGAGATTTAGAATGGGCCTGAAGCCGCCCATCTTTTTGGGAACCAGGAACTATTAGGAGTAGAACCCTATTCCTGCCTGAGAGGGCGGAACAAGTTCCACCTCCCTGGCTTTCACCGGGTTGACTACTTCCAACTGGAGAAGTTTGCAATAATGGGGATCCAGAGGAGATTCCCTTGGAAAGAACGGAAGAAGAGACTGCTTGAAGTGTAGGAGGTAAAGCACAGTTACTTACCTGTAACAGGTGATCTCTGGGAACAGCAGGAATAAGTCTTCACATATGGGTATCGTCAGTACCGACGGAGCCTGCGCGGGAACGCTCCCCAGCGTCCAGTAGGAAAGCTTTTGGGAGCATCCCACAGCGCCTGCGCGCTGCCTTCCTGCCTTTCCCAACCGCCTCTCTCCAGTTTGAGTTTTAAAGCTGAGACAAAGAGAGAGAGAGGAAAGGAAAGATAGAGAGATACAACTCCTAGGGGAGGTGGGTGGGTTGTGAAGACTTATTCCTGCTGTTCCAAGAGATCACCTGTTACAGGTAAGTAACTGTGCTATCTCCAGGAACATGCAGCAATGAGTCTTCACATATGGGGACTCCCCAGCTAGAGATGCCTGGGAGATCACCCAGATTGTGAGTCCCTGGGAAGGGCTCCACCTCCACCCATGAATCTCAGGCATCCAGTCAGGGATGGAGGGTAGGAGTTGATTAGGTATGGAACAGGTGTTTGAGAACAGCCTGACCAAACAAGGCATCCCGGCGGGAGTCCTTCTCCAAGCAGTAATGGGCTGTGAAGGTATGAACCGATGCCCAGGTGGCCGCTCGACAGATTTGATCGATGGACACAGAGTTTAGATGAGCCATGGAGGCTGCCATGGCCCTCACATTGTGAGCTGTGACATGGCCCTCCAGAGAAAGGTTCTTACTCTGGTAGGCGAAGGAAATACACTGAGCAATCCAATTGGACAGAGTTCTCTTAGAGACTGGAAGTCCTAAATGAGAAGGATCAAAAGCAACAAAAAGTTGAGAGGACTTTCTATGTTGCTGTGTCCTTTGTAAGTAGAAAGCAAGTGCTCTTTTACAATCCAGGGTATGAAGATTCCTCTCTGCACTTGATGCATGAGGTCCTGGAAAAAAGACAGGTAAATATACCTCCTGGTTCAGATGAAAAGGTGAGACCACTTTAGGCATAAAGTGTGGATTAGTTCTGAGGACTACCTTGTCATGATGGAACCTTGTATAAGGAGGATTAGCCACTAAAGCTTGCAACTCACTGATACGGCGAGTTGAGGTGACTGCAATGAGAAAAATAACCTTCCAGGAAAGGAATTTCAAGGAGGTAGTGGCTAAGGGTTCAAAGGGTGGCTTCATAAGTTGGCCAAGAACCAGATTCAAGTCCCATGCCACTGGAGGTGGTCTAATGGGAGGTTTAGTCAAAAGAAGGCCTCTCATGAATCTTGCTATAAGAGGATGAGAGGAAATAGGTTGTCCATTGAGAGGCTTAAGGGATGCTGCAATAGCGCTCAAATGGACTCTGATTGAATTTGTTTTAAGGCCTGCATGGGATAAATTAAGCAAATAGTCTAGTAAAGAATTCAAAGGTATTGCAAGAGGGTTAAGACCCTTCTCTGCACACCAAATGGAAAACCTTTTCCATTTAAAAGCATAGGAACGTCTGGTGGAAGGCTTTCTGGAAGCATGGAGGATATCCTTCACTTGCTGAGAAAGGTATAAATCTTGAAGGTCTAGGCCTTCAGCAACCAGGCCCTGAGATGAAGAGACTGAGGATTTGGGTGCCATAAGGTTCCCTCCTCATGGGAGAGGAGATCTGGGGCAGACCCCAAGTCCAGGGAGGGAGCTTGAGAGAGATGCAGAAGTAGAGGGTACCACGCTTGGCGTGGCCAATGTGGTGCTATGAGGATCATAGACCCCCTGTCTCTCTGAAGCTTGAACAGAGTCTTGGGGATGAGGGGAATAGGTGGAAAGGCATAGAGGAAGTCCTGCCCCCAATGAAGGAGGAAGGCATCCCTGGCCTGAACTCCCTGACACGGAATCCTGGAACAAAACCAGGGAAGTGGCATTCCACGGACTTGCAAACAGGTCTATGTCTGGGGTACCTCAAATCCGAAAAATCCTGGCTATCTGGTCCCCATGGAGGGACCATTTGTGTGGAAGCAGAACTCGGCTGAGTCTGTCTGCCCAAGAGTTTTGAACCCCTGGAAGATACACTGCCATGAGATGGATTTGATGCTCTCTGGCGAAGGCCCACAATCTCAGAGCTTCGTTGCAAAGCGACAGAGAGCCAGTCCCCCCCTGCTTGTTCACGTAGAACATGGCTACCTGGTTGTCCGTGTGGATGAGGACTGTCTTGTAGCTGAGCAGGGTGTGGAAGACTCTGAGAGCCAGAAAGATTGCTCTGAGCTCTAAGAGGTTGATATGTAGAGATGTCTCCTGTGGAGACCAGATGCCTTGGGTGGAGAGATCTTGTAGATGAGCTCCCCAACCCCTTGGAGAGTCATCTGCTGTAAGGGTTGCTTGGGGTAACACCTGTTGAAAGGGGGACCCCAGCAACAGATTTTGAGTGGACTTCCACCAATGGAGGGACCAAAAGAGGTGACTGGAGGTTGCTATTTTGTCTGAGAGGCAACCTGATGCCTGGGTCCATTGGGTGGATAGAGTCCACTGAGCTGCCCTCATGTGAAGGTGAGCGTAAGGAACCACATGCACAGTGGATGCCATGTGGCCTAAGAGTTGCAACATCTCTCGAGCAGTTAAATGGGATTTTAACTGAATCTGGGAAGCTAACTGCAGCAAGCGTAGGCAACGGGCCTGGGGAAGATAGGCCCTTGCAGTTGTGGTATCCAGTAAGGCCCCTATGAACTCTAGAGGCTGAGTAGGGGTGAGATGGGATTTTGGAATGTTGATTACTAGTCCCAGATATTGAAGAACACGCTGTGTGCAGGCTAGGGAAGCCTGGGCCTCTGACTGGGATGGAGCTCGGATGAGCCAGTCGTCCAGATATGGGAATACGAATATCCCTAGAGTGCGTAAAAATGCAGCTACCACTGCCATGCATTTTGTGAACACTCTTGGAGCAGAGGCCAGACCGAAAGGAAGCACCTTGTATTGGTAGTGCTTTCCTTGGTAAAGGAACCGAAGGAACCTTCTGTGTGTTGGATGGATGAGGACACGGGTGTACGCATCCTTGAGATCTAGAGAACAAAGCCAGTCCTGACTCTGGAGGTATGGAAGGAGAGTTACGAGAGAAGTCATCTTGAATTTCTCCTTGCATAGAAACTTGTTCAACTCTCTGAGATCTAATATGGGTCTGTAGCCCCCCGTTTTCTTTGGGATGAGAAAATAGGGGGAGTAGAACCCTGAGCCCTGTTGAAGAAGGGGTACTTCTTCTATTGCCCCTTGGGCAAGAAGGGTAGCAATCTCTTGACCTAGAAGGTTGAGGAGAGATGTTGGAGAATTGAACTGTTTCACCATGGTGTGAGGGGGAAGGTTTAAGAAATAAAGCTTGTACCCATCCCGTATGATGGAGAGGGTCCATTGCTCTGCTGTGATTTTTTCCCATCTGGGAGCAAAGTGAGCTAACCTTCCTGGGATGGTGAGAGGCTCTGGATGTTCTAGAGCCAGAAAGGCTAAGTTCTCTAGTGGAAAGTCAAAGGCCCTGAGGAGGCTGAGGCTGTTGGGCCGTAGCAGTCCTCGCAGCCTGAGGCTTGGTCTGTTTTGGTTGTTGCTGTCTCTTTGTAGGAAAACGACCTTGAGAAGAGGCCTGACCATAACCAGAAGAAAATTTCCCTTTTTTTGGGAAAGATCCTTTTTTGAACAACCTCTTTTTAAAAGGAGCAGTAGTAGACTTTGAAAGTCCATCTAAAGCAAAATTTTCAGCATCCATCTGGTTGGCCTTTGCTTGCCAATCTTTGACAAACAGGTTTTCCCCTGTACAGGGAAGGTTTCCTAGACCATCCTGTACCCAGGATTCCAAATCAGAGGCTTGCAACCAAGCAACTCTGCGTGCACCTATGGCAATAGCCGAGGCTCTACTGGCACCCTCAAAAGAGTCAAAGGCTGCACGGTTGGAAAACTTGGATACATCCTGTGCATGTTTAAGCCAGGTGATATATTCTTCTCTCTTATCTTCTGACATAAAAGGAGATAAGGTTTGCAGATGATCTGTAACTTCTTTTAGAAACATCCCCATATAGAGACTATAGGAGTTGATTCTGGCTACAAGCATACTGGCCTGGAAGATTTTCCTGCCAAAGGCATCTAAGGTTCTGCATTCTCTTCCTGGAGGAGCAGAGGAGTGTCTTTTTGTACTCTTGATTTTTTTCATAGCAGACTCTACCACAATGGAGTGGTGAGGAAACTGAGTCTTATGAAAACCAGGACAAGGAGGAACAGGATACATGGTGTCCAACCTACTAGAATGAGGGGAGGTGGAAAGAGGAGTCTCCCATATGCCCAACATGTGATCATAAAGAATCTCAAGTATTGGTAAGGTGGCTGCCTCTTTAGGAGCCTTAGGATATTGTAGAATATCTAATTTTTTGGCTCTAGGTTCTGTTTCAGAGGCCACTGAGATGGACAGGCCCCTGGCCTCCTCCCTGATGAAGTCCTGAAAAGACAAGTCTTCAGGAGACATTCTCCTTTTTGGAGAAGAGGGTTCCTGAGGAAGGATCCCCGATGCTTCAATAGAGGCCTCTGATGTATCAGAGTCTTCAGAGGAATCGAAGTATCAACTGTCTGGATGCTCTCGCAGAGCCCGATACGCGTACCGGGGGGTATCGACATCGGGAGTAATCGGTACCGAGTCGGTACCAATGGGCATCACTGGATAGCGTACCGCTGCCGTCGACGTTGATGTCGATGCAAGCGGTACCGGTATCGGAACCGATATCGGATCCGGCACCGGTACCGACAACGGAGTTTGTTGCGGTACCGTAGGCGTCGCAGCTTGTATGAATGCCATGATGGCACGCTGCATGGTCAGAATATTCTGATCCATTGACGCCACCAATGTCTGGATGTTGGTACCGGTGGAAACCGCCGGTACCCCAGAACATTGTAACAGGTGATCGGTCGAGGTCGAGCCATCAATGTCAACCTGTGACCCCATAGATAGTGCTTTGGAAGCCAGAGCCTCCCGCCGGGGTAATCTTGCCGGTTTGGATTCCTCAAGAGTAAGCCCGGGGGCATCTCGATACTTGGAGGGAGATGTACTCTTTGAGGAACGGCCGGATTTAAGTTTGGTTACCTGAGATCCATGGGATGAAGAAGAAGCCCTGGAAGACGTCGATGCCACAGAAGCTGCATCGGAGGGAAACAGGGTACTGAGCTTGGTTTCCCGATTTTGTAACCCTCTTTTAGACATCATGGAACAGGACTCACAATCCGCAATGGAGTGGTCAGGACCTAAACATTTTAGACACCAGTCATGGGTGTCGGTGACAGAAATAGTGCCACTGCACTTCGTGCACTTTTTAAACCCAGAGGCGGGTTTTTCCATGAGGAAAAATATATCTGCAGGCCTAAGGCCACAGAAGAAAAAATGCACTGAAGTAAGAAAAGAGTAGTTTATTTATTTATTTTAAGAAAGAAAGAAAAAAGACCGGTGGTACCGGTCCGGAGTCGAGAAGGCAGACACGCGACTAAAGAAAAATAAAAGAAAATAAGAAATTCTTCAGCAGTGACAGGAAACACGACCTGCTGGCTCTGCGGAAAAGAAGAACTGGAGAGAAGCGGTTGGGAAAGGCGGGAAGGCAGCGCGCAGGCGCTGTGGGATGCTCCCAAAAGTTTTCCTACTGGACGCTGGGGAGCGTTCCCGCGCAGGCTCCGTCGGTACCGACGATACCCATATGTGAAGACTCATTCCTGCTTGTTCCTGGATATCTCTCTTTCACTATTTGTAATGCCCACGTGTCGGTGGTGATGCTGAGCCAACAGTGGGCAAAGAATTGGAGTTGCCCCCCCATGTGCTGCAGAACTGGGCCTGAAAAGGGAGGAAATGTCATGGTCTGGAGTCAAAATACCCCCCCCCCCACCCTCGGCTGTGGCTGAGGAGGTAATTGGGGTTTTAGGATCTTTTGCCTATGCCGTTGTCTTTGGCCTTGGCCTGCTGCCCCTCTGAGGGTGCCTGGTAGGAGTGATATGGGGAATAGGCACCATAAGCCGCCTTCATCTTTGGGTAGAAGGACTTTTCCCCTGAAACCTTCCATCGGGAAGGATCAGCAGTCTTCCTGGAAAGCTGAGTCATGGTGCATTTTTCCGTCTCCAACTCAGCAACTTTTTCCGTCATGGGCTTGCTGAAGAGGTTCTCTCCCTGGCAGAGGACATCAGCCAATTTGTCCTGAATCCATTGCTCCAGGTCAGAGGACTGTAGCCAAGCTAGGCAGCAGGCACCAATGCCCACTGCAGCCACTCTGGCCATGGACTCAAAGCTATCATAGGCTGCCTGAGACACAAATTTGGAGCATTTCTTGGATTTATTGATCAGGCTCCATAAGTGCTCGAGATGGTCAACAGAAAGTCCAGCCGAGAACCCGGAAAGCTCCTCTGCCAGGTCTCTCAAGTACATGCCCATATACAGATGGTATGCCTGTATACGGGCCATGAGCATCAAGCCTTGGTAACACTTCTAGCCAAAGCCATTCATGATGCAGGCTTCCTGACCCTGGGGCACTGAGGAGTGCACCTTAATGCTCTTTAAATGGCGCATGGCTGACTCCACCACCATTAAGTTATGAAGCAGTTGTGTTTTTTCAAAGCTCAGGTTCTTGCGGACTCAATACATAAAATCGAGCCACCTGCTCACCGTAGACACCGTAAGCGGGGTATCCCACATCCTCAGAAGGAGCCACTCCAGAATGGGTGGATAGGGACCATGACGACCTCCTTTGGTGGGTGGGATATTGGAGGATCTTGAGCTCATCCACTTGAGGCTCCTCCTCTGCCTCCAGGGTAAAAGGTAAGGCTTTTTCCATGTCCCTCACAAACTCTGGGAATGGACCTTTGATTCTACATAGGAGGGATCAGAAGGCACATCTTGGTTCCTCGTTGTCTCCAGAGACTTGTCCTCAGTCTCCTAGTCGGAGTCTGAGTACTGAGGAACTCAAAGTACCAAAGGGATTGAGAGCTCCATCGATGTTGGGAAGGGGTCCTTGATTCCTGATGTTCAGAACCGGAGGCACCAGAGGAGATGAGCTGCACCGATTGGGATTGGGAGCAGTCTCGAGATCCTGAGGAAACTGCAAAGGTTTCAAGAATCATTTGCAATTCAGCTGGCAAGGAACCAGAGTTACCCAGTCCTCAGGAGGTGTGATGCACCATGAAGGCAGCCAGGCTACGCTTGAGAGCTAGCATCCACTCTGCCAGGAAGGTGGGCTCCACAGCTGCTGGTGTTGACACTGGCACCAACGAAGTCAATGCCGGCTCCTTCGGCAGGGACTCCATGAGGATTATATCCTCTGAAGCTCCACACCAAACCTCTGAGGTCTTGGGAGGCAACTCCTTCCATGGGGCAGCTTGGAAGGCCACTTCCATCCTTCGCCCTCTGAGACATGTTGAGGACTCCGACGCTGATGACCAGAAGTTTTACCTCTGGTATTGGCATCGTCCTTCGACGCTGACTTGGATGGAGTCTGTTCCTTCCAGGGCGCTGCTCGTCAAAGGAGAGCTGCCAGTCTGATGCCCCACGATCTCAAGGCTCGGAGGTCGCCCGGTTCTCTTTTGGAGCTGATGCTTTGAGGGTGTCGAAGATGAGGGTGATGCTGGGTATTGTGTTGAGACCTTGAAACTGAACGATTCCCACTGCTTTTTTTGTTCTTGAGCCCATTGTGCATCATCTGCAGGCAGAGAGGGAAAGTAGAAGGCTCATGGTCAGCCTTGAGACACTGAAGGCATGAACTGTGTCAGTCGGTGATAGAGATGGTTCGACCACATCGAGTACACTTTTTAAAGCCATTGATTGGATTTGACATGGTTAAGAAGATAGCTTCTGCCAAGTCAAAGTACTGCAATGTCCATACCAACAAGAGGGACGCAAGAAAAAACCCCACGCACCAAAAAAGAAAAAAAGACCCAAAGAAAAAAAGGCAGCGCGGAGGCACCAACAGTCATCGGGATCGACAAAGGCGGGAGGGGCGATGCGAATTGAGATAGAATAATACCGGAATAGCAGAAACCGATAGTAAAGATGACAAACTTATCTCTGGGACTCAGACAGATGTACGAAGGGCTCTACAGAAAAAAAGACTGAAGTAAGATGGCTCCTTCGAGTGGGAAGACCGGCACACGTGTGTGGGGGACACACTAAAAGCTTCTTTTGGAAGCTGGGAAGTGTTCCTGCGTGGGCTCCTTTGATGACATCATCCCTATGTGAGGACTGACTTCCTGCTTGGTCCTGGAGAACAAGTTTTAGCTATCTGTTGGATGTGTTCAGAGACGAGAGAAGAATCAAATATGGCCCCAAGTTTGCCAGCTGAGGAAACGGAGATAAGTAGAGTGTTATCTAGAGAGATAAAGACAGGAGAAAAAGGGGAGGTGGCTTTAGGGGGAAAGATAAGGAGCTCTGTTTAGCCATGTTCAATTTCAGATGGCTAAGAAGGCTGAGATATAGGCCAGGATTCCTGAAGAGATTTCAGCTGTAGAGAGATAGGCCCTAGATTTCTTCAAAAGTAGGCACTATTTATTTGTGGCTCACTTCCTCCTCAAAATGAGGCAGAACATAGTACTACTTCTACTACTACTGAGCATTTGTATAGCGCTACAAGTTGTACGCAACGCTGCACAGACATGTAAGAGCCAGTCCCTGCTCATCAGAGCTTACAATCTATTCAAGACAGACAACACAGAAGGTGTAGGCAGGGATAAAACAAGGGGGAAAGAAAAAGAAAAAGGAGATCAGGTGAGTCAAGATCCAAAAGCAGCAGCGAAGAAGTGAGTTTTCAGCCTGGATTTGAAGAGGGTTAGAGAAGGTGCCTGGAGTACAGACACAGGTAGATTGTTCCAGGCGTAAGGTGCAGCAAGGTGAAAGGAGCGAAGTCTGGAGTTAGCAGTAGAAGAGAAGGGCACAGACAGAAGCAGTTTGCTAGAAGAGCGGAGTTCCCGAGGGGGGCTGTAAGGAGAGATAAGAGAAGAAAGGTAGTGAGGAGCCGCAGAGTGAATACATTTATAGGTCAGCAGAAGTTTGAACTGGATGCGGAAACGTATAGGGAGCCAATGAAGTGACTTGAGAAGAGGAGTAATATGGGCATGACGAGGCTGGCAGAAGATTAGCCGCGCAGCAGAGTGTTGAACAAATTGAAGGGGAGTAACATAGTAACATTATGGCTTGCTGACAGCAGAAAATGGACACTCCAAGCAGCAATAAAACTGATAGATTTAAATCTGTTACTCTGAATTCACAATTCATTTCAACAGTAGGCTTCTAAAGTACTACAAAGTTTATTAGACACCTTATGCTAAATTGTACATGGAGTACGCAAAGTAGTTATCTTAGACTAACTAAATGCACAGAAATAAAATATCAGCAAATAAGCTGTAGGTTTATGCATGCGTGACTAGATTTCAAGAGTGGGTGTCAGATGTTGTCTGAAAATATAAATACATATACAAAACAAATTATATTCAATAGTAAAACCCCAAGTCTCCTGTGACAAGGATTGCTAGATAGGCTCCATGCCATGGAATTGCCAAGAACCCATGGAATGGCAGTAATCAGGCAGATATATATCTCTAACTAACTTGGCTGATGTATATCTCTTACTGCCTTTCTCATTCCCCTCTCATGCCAGTGACTTCTATGCTAATCTGGGTCAGGAGGAGGAGTTCCTTTTCTTCTGCTACCTTGGCCTGACTTGGGCTTTAAACTATGCAGCATTATGTTGTCCTGTAAGATTAAAAGCATCTGACCTCAGTGGCAGAGGAGGCAACATGAGGCACTAATGCTCTCCTCCCCCTCTTACTGGCCCAGATAAGGATGGGAAAAAAAGCTGAGTTGGTCAGTGGTGGGGGGAGGTGGTGGGGAGTGCAACATAACAGGAGAAATTTGCTTTATGGGAGAGAGGAAATGTAAATTGTGAGCAAGGGGACTGGTGTACGCGCGAATGAAAAATGGTACTAAGTGTGGGGATGTGCATGTGAGAGAGGGGACTGACAGCTGGGATGAGATAGTTTTCCTTGGACATAGTCCAACTCAATGTAATTTACAAAGTTGTACATTTGTTACAAGGCAAGGAGGAAGTGGAGAAACAATTTGTCTACTTAAACAAGCAACTGAAGACAGAAAATGATGTGCAACAGAACAGCAAATGAGCCACTACCTTCAAAATTAGAACAAGTGGAAGTGGGGAAAGCATGCACAGCATGGCTCATGGACTTCTTTCCAATGTGTGTGTACATATACCGGTCTGTTTGTATCTGTATTACCTCTGTGTGTGCATATGACTTGTAAATGTGCGGGGTATGTGTGAATATCTATTTGTTTGTGTGTCTGTATATGTATCTTTGTGGTTTGATATCTGTGTGTGTGTTTGAATGAACCTTTGTGTGTTTATGCATAGATTTATGTGTCTATGCACGCTTGCGTGTATGTGTGAATGTTTATTTGTGTCTCAGGCATTAGGAGAGGAGATTGGGTGTTGTTGAAAAATACTAAAAAAAAAAATACTATCTTGGAAGCCCAGACCAGCTGTATTCCACGCTTTAAGAAAAGTGGAAGGAAGTCCAAAAAACTGCCAGCATGGTTTAAAGGTGAGGTCAGAGAGGCTGTTGTTGCCAAAAAAGCATCTTTCAGGAAATGGAAAAAAGAGCCAAACGACGAAACCTGGAAACAGCACAAGCACTGGCAAGTCAAATGCAAGGCATTGATAAGGCAGGGAAAGAGAGAATTTGAGAAGAAGCTTGCTGCGGAAGCAAAAACGCGAAATAAAGACCTTTTCAAGTACATTCATAGCAAAAAACCTGTGAGAGAGTCAGTTGGTCCATTAGATGATAAAGGCGTTAAGAGAGCACTAAGAGGGGACAAGGCGATAGCGGAGAGACTGAATGAATTCTTTGCTTCGGTCTTTACTGAGGAAAATGTAGGGATGTTACCCATGACTGAAGTGGTATTTAAAGGTGCGGAAGAATTGAAGGAAATATTGATACATCGGGAAGATGTCTTACAACTATTAGATAAACTGAAGAGTAGCAAATCACCTGAGCCGGATGGTATACATCCAAGGGTGTTGAAAGAACTGAAATATGAGATTGCAGACCTGCTATCAGTAATCTGTGAACTATCATTAAAATCATCTCTAATACCTGAAGATTGGAGGATTGCCAATGTAACACCAATTTTTAAAAAGGGGTCCAGGGGTGATCCGGGAAACTACAGACCGGTGAGCCTGACGTCAGTACCAGGAAAAATGGTAGAAACCATTATAAAGAATAAAATTACTCAGCATGTAGATAGTCACGACCTAATGGGAGACAGCCAACATGGCTTTAGACAAGGAAGATCTTGTCTTACTAATCTGTTATGTTTTTTTGAAGGAGTGAATAAACAGGTGGACAAAAGTGAGTCGGTTGATATTGTGTATCTGGACTTTCAGAAAGCCTTTGACAAGGTCCCTCATCAGAGACTTTTGGCAAAACTAAAGAGTCATGGGATAGGAGGCAGTGTACTATTGTGGATCAGGAACTGGTTAAAAGATAGAAAGCAGAGGGTAGGGCTAAATGGCCAATTTTCCCAATGGAGAAAGGTGAATAGTGGTGTACCCCAGGGATCTGTGCTGGGTCCGCTGCTTTTTGACATATTCATAAATGACCTGGAAAGTAGAATAACGAGTGAGGTGATCAAATTTGCAGATGACACAAAACTATTTAAAGTTGTTAAAACCCAAGAGGATTGTGAAAAATTGCAAGAGGATCTTGATAAATTGGAAGACTGGGCATCAAAATGGCAGTTGAAATTTAATGTGGACAAGTGCAAGGTTATGCACCTAGGGAAGAACAACCCAAACTATGGTTACACAATGCAAGGTTCCACATTAGGAACCATCACCCAGGAAAAAGATTTAGGCGTCATTGTGGATACCATGTTAAAACCCTCGGCCCAGTGTGCAGCGGCGGCCAAGAGAGCAAATAGAATGCTAGGTATGAGAAGGAAAGGAATTGAAAATAAAACAAAAGATATTATAATGCCTCTATATCGTTCCATGGTGAGACCGCACCTTGAATATTGTGTGCAATTCTGGTCGCCGTATCTTAAAAAGGATATAGCGATTTTAGAAAAGGTTCAGAGAAGAGCCACCAAAATGGTAAAGGGGATGGAAGGATACTCCTATGAAGAAAGGCTAAAAAGGTTAGGGCTCTTTAATCTGCAAAAGAGACGGCTGAGGGGAGATATGATAGAAGTCTATAAATTAATGAACGGATTGGAACGGGTAAACGTAGATCGATTGTTTACGTTATCAGAATATAGAAAGACTAGGGGACATGCAATGAAGCTACAGGGTAAACTATTTAAGACTAATAAAAGAAAATATTTTTTCACTCAACGTGTAATCAAACTCTGGAATTTGTTACCGGAGGATGTAGTAAAGGCTGTTAGTGTAGCTGGGTTTAAAAAACGTTTGGACAAGTTCCTGGAGGAAAGGTCCATAAACCGTTATTAAGAAGTGACCGAAGATATCAATGCTTGACCCAGTACAAGCATTGTGGAACCTGTGTCTCTTGGGGAAACTGCTAGGTACATATGACCGAGATTGGCCACTGTTGGAAACAGAATACTGGGCTTGATGGACCTTGGTCTGACCCAGTATGGCATATCTTATGTTCTTATGAGATAAAACAGAGTTACTTACCTGTAACAGGAGTTCTCCGTGGACAACAGGATCAGTCAGCCACACCTGGTGATGTCATCCGACGGAGCCATGGATATGGAAGTGCTCTCCCAGAGCTCAGAAAGGCTCACCTATCTGAGCACGTGCTGGATGCCCCCACCTCCAGGCTCGCCCCTACCTGGCTCAGTTTGTATCGAGCTTACGTCCGTCCGGTTGCTTGGTAGGGACGCAACCTGCCTAGAGATATGGCAGATCGCTGTGCCTTCGTCCGTAGGGGAGACACAGTCCAAGACGTGAGATATGTGGAAGACAATTTTATTAACTCTCAGACCTAGGCAACCCGACACAGGCTGTGTTTCGTAACCTTCGTCAGGGGTTGTAAGGCAAAATAACTATAAACATAGAAACATAAATAACATATTAAAAGTAAAGGAACAAACAAATTCATCAAACAGACACATACAAGACATAATAAAAATTAATTAAAACAAATTATATAATAATATATAATAAATAATATATAATATATAAATATAGTGTTGGAACGCTAGTTGTCTAATACTATCCTGAATAAATAATAAAAATAATATTAAATTAAAAACTGGGTACATATGACCGACATCATATAAGCGTGACAAGCAAAAAAACATGTACATAGAATTTAATCTATGGACCTCTATCTATAATAATTATAGTATGATATTACCAATTCTAACATATATATATAAAAAATAATAAATAATAATTAAATAAATTAAAAAATAAATAATAAATAGTAATAATAATAATAATAATATTATTACCAATTATAACATATAAATATAATACCAAGAAGTATCTAAATATTTAATTGTAAGAAGACAACTACAGAAAAATAACTACAAGAAAGCAGCAGGAGCGAACAAATTGACTATTAAGTAGATATTGATAATCCAATTATATGAGGAGATGAGTATCACTAAAAACAATACCTAAAATAGTTATAAATCATCAACATCATCAAAAAAAGGACATAAACTAATGAGACATAAAAACAATAGAGAGGTAATAAAAATAATTCTAAAAATAAAAATAGATATGAAATATATAATAAATAATAAATAAAAAATATTATATAAAAAAATATTATAATAAAATCATGACATATAATATAAATAAAAGGGAAAAAAAGGGGGAAAAAAAGGGGGGGTTGTTTAAAAAGGGAATAATGTCTGAACCTTGTGGATTTATAATAAACAAATCGCATTACTAAATCATCAAAAAATCGTCCAAAAATGATCATAAAACCATTCAAAAAGATGTAAAAATAATATGCCAATCTTTAATATAATAAATATGAATAAAACAATAAATAATAAATAATAAATTAAAATCATAAAATATCTTAACTTTGTAGATTTATAGTAAATACCAAATCATGGTAATCAAATGATAATAATTAATAAATAAATACAATTAAAAATTAAAAAATAAAAATAAAATAAAAAATCTTAAAACAGATTGTAGGTATGAACAACCATGCCTCATTTTGTTATTTAATTATGTGGTAAAATAGAGTAAAATACCATCATAGGGTTAAAAAAACTCTCTCATGTCTCTTTATACTCAGTGATTAAAAAAAGTTTTTTAGAAAATGCATATTTGACTAATGTTTGATGATTTAAAAATCATTTTATGGAATTGTATTCAAATTATTAAGGACATCATTAAAACTTCTTAATTTTGAACAGAGAACGTCTAATTTATGTTTAACAACTAGTATTAGCAAGGGGAAAAACTTTTTAGAAAGAATCTAAACCTCAACTGATTCAAATTAAGCACTTATATCCTATTGTAGTCCGATTAGTAAAGGCACCATTTTTACCTTGATTAGGGCTGACATTATTTTATTTACATCTCTTATATACCGCACTATTTGCGATCAGCGCGGTTTATCTAATTTATGTCTGCCACCTAGTGCTGCGAGGGGAAGACTTTAAAACAACAAACTTGAAACTGAATAAGATCGAATATCTGTATTCTGTTAAATTTATATACATGTGATCATGCGCAGCTATTAGAAAGATATTGTGAAAAAAAAGGGGGGAAAGAAAGAAAATAATACTTGCTTTTGAAGAAATAATTGTGAACTTCGGGCCGATTAAAATCAAATATCTATATTCCATTAGATATGTATATATGTGTACCTGCGCAGTCATGTTATTTAAAAAAAGGGGGGGGGGGGAAAGAAAGCAGTAAAATAACTTACTAGTATTGTCTTCAATATACTTGAAAAAATGCCGGCGCATGCGCCTTCCTTAGCCTCCCGAGCGGGAAACCGTCGTCTCTAAGTAAAGGCAAAATTTTTAGCTATTTGTAAAGTGAATTTACAACGGGTTCGCCTCACACTAAAAAATATAAACCAAAAGTGAAAGACAATCACAGACATTAAACCTGGAGGGAAAATTACCGTATTTTTACTCTTGTTGAAGTTCCAAGGTAAAGAAATGATTCTTTGAAGTGCGAAGTAACAGACCGCTCTCTTCTGCAATCAGCTGGCTGTGGTGCCCCGGCACATGCGCCTTATATATATTCCTTATCCGCGAGAAAAGGGGAGGGGCATATCTAAATCACACTACTTTACATTAACGATACTTTAAAGCCTAATAATACTCTTTTAAATGGGATTTTACTGACAAGGTATACCTCTAAATAACTAGAATACTGGTTTGAATATGGAACGAGATTTTTCCATTTTTTTGTAAATATTTTTTACATATTTTTTAAATATTTAATATTTTTTACATTTCAGCTTCCTTTTTTATATTTTTTACATTTCAGCTTCCATTTTTGCCACTCAAGTGCTATAGAAATGCAATCCTTTTAATTATTTACTTTTTATTTTTTATTTTTATTATTTTATATTTAATTACTAATTTTATTTATTAATAATCATTTTTCGAGATTATATTAATTTACTGTTTAAGAATTTCCAGTTAGCCCCAAGTGATTATCCTTCCTCCCTTTGCTGGTTTCACTTTAACTAATTATGACTAATTAGGCTTAAGATCTATGTTTGAGGTAGATAGCCTAAAGATACCATGTCTTTAAGAGAGAAGAACACTGACAGTATTACTTTGAATACTTTCTAACACTTTTTTAGTTTTTCACAAACAATTCAGTATTCTAGTTATTTAGAGGTATACCTTGTCAGTAAAATCTCATTTAAAAGAGTATTATTAGGCTTTAAAGTATCGTTAATGTAAAGTAGTGTGATTTAGATATGCCCCTCCCCTTTTCTCGCGGATAAGGAATATATATAAGGCGCATGTGCCGGGGCACCACAGCCTAGCTGATTGCAGAAGAGAGCGGTCTGTTACTTCGCACTTCAAAGAATCATTTCTTTACCTTGGAACTTCAACAAGAGTAAAAATACGGTAATTTTCCCTCCAGGTTTAATGTCTGTGATTGTCTTTCACTTTTGGTTTATATTTTTTAGTGTGAGGCGAACCCGTTGTAAGTTCACTTTACAAATAGCTAAAAATTTTGCCTTTACTTAGAGACGACGGTTTCCCGCTCGGGAGGCTAAGGAAGGCGCATGCGCCGGCATTTTTTCAAGTATATTGAAGACAATACTAGTAAGTTATTTTACTGCTTTCTTTCCCCCCCCCCCTTTTTTTAAATAACATGACTGCGCAGGTACACATATATACATATCTAATGGAATATAGATATTTGAATTTAATCGGCCCGAAGTTCACAATTATTTCTTCAAAAGAAAGTATTATTTTCTTTCTTTCCCCCCTTTTTTTTCACAATATCTTTCTAATAGCTGCGCATGATCACATGTATATAAATTTAACAGAATACAGATATTCGATCTTATTCAGTTTCAAGTTTGTTGTTTTAAAGTCTTCCCCTCGCAGCACTAGGTGGCAGACATAAATTAGATAATGTCAGCCCTAATCAAGGTAAAAATGGTGCCTTTACTAATCGGAGTACAATAGGATATAAGTGCTTAATTTGAATCAGTTGAGGTTTAGATTCTTTCTAAAAAGTTCCTCCCCTTGCTAATACTAGTTGGTAAACATAAATTAGACGTTCTCTGTTCAAAATTAAGAAGTTTTAATGATGTCCTTAATAATTTGAATACAATTCCATAAAATGATTTTTAAATCATCAAACATTAGTCAAATATGCATTTTCTAAAAAAAGTTTTTTAATCACTGAGTATAAAGAGACATGAGAGAGTTTTTTTAACCCTATGATGGTATTTTACTCTATTTTACCACATAATTAAATAACAAAATGAGGCATGGTTGTTCATACCTACAATCCGTTTTAAGATTTTTTATTTTATTTTTATTTTTTAATTTTTAATTGTATTTATTTATTAATTATTATCATTTGATTACCATGATTTGGTATTTACTATAAATCTACAAAATTAAGATATTTTATGATTTTAATTTATTATTATTTATTGTTTTATTCATATTTATTATATTAAAGATTGGCATATTATTTTTACATCTTTTTGAATGGTTTTATGATCATTTTTGGACGATTCTTTGATGATTTAGTAATACGATTTGTTTATTATAAATCCACAAGGTTCAGACATTATTCCCTTTTTAAACAACCCCCCCTTTTTTCCCCTTTTATTTATATTATATGTCATGATCTTATTATAATATTTTTTTTATATAATATTTTTTATTTATTATTTATTTATTATATATTTCATATCTATTTTTATTTTTTTATTTTTAGAATTATTTTTATTACCTCTCTATTGTTTTTATGTCTCATTAGTTTATGTCCTTTTTTTGATGATGTTGATGATTTATAACTATTTTAGGTATTGTTTTTAGTGATACTCATCTCCTCATATAATTGGATTATCAATATCTACTTAATAGTCAATTTGTTCGCTCCTGCTGCTTTCTTGTAGTTATTTTTCTGTAGTTGTCTTCTTACAATTAAATATTTAGATACTTCTTGGTATTATATTTATATGTTATAATTGGTAATAATATTATTATTATTACTATTAATTTATTATTTATTTTTTAATTTATTTAATTATTATTTATTATTTATTAATTTTTATATATATATGTTAGAATTGGTAATATCATACTATAATTATTATAGATAGAGGTCCATAGATTAAATTCTATGTACATGTTTTTTTGCTTGTCACGCTTATATGATGTTGGTCATATGTACCCAGTTTTTAATTTAATATTATTTTTATTATTTATTCAGGATAGTATTAGACAACTAGCGTTCCAACACTATATTTATATATTATATATTATTATATAATTTGTTTTAATTAATTTTTATTATGTCTTGTATGTGTCTGTTTGATGAATTTGTTTGTTCCTTTACTTTTAATATGTTATTTATGTTTCTATGTTTATAGTTATTTTGCCTTACAACCCCTGACGAAGGTTACGAAACACGGCCTGTGTCGGGTTGCCTAGGTCTGAGAGTTAATAAAATTGTCTTCCACATATCTCACGTCTTGGACTGTGTCTGTGCTACTAACGTGAGTACTGCCTACTTGTTGGACAGTTCACCTACTGGCATGTTTACCCCGTGGAAGGACGTTTTGAGTTTTGGGGATGATGCTCTTGAGAAGCTCCTACCACATGAATCCCTGATCGATGAAACAGAAGAAGATACAGATGATTCTTGGACTAAGTGGGAAGAGGTGGTTGAGCAAACCAAAAAATTAGTCAAGGAACAAATGCATTCGGCATATCTTTTAGAATGTTGTAAATCAAAAATCATCCCGAGAGGATTAAGGATGAACAAAGCACCGGGATTGTACACTACAGAAGAAGGTTTTATAAAGTGTTGGAACGCTATTCTTAACAAATGTTCTTTAGACCTTATGATACTTCTAATTACTACCGCAAATAAGAAATCAGAAATTTACAAATCAGAGATAGACGACAAGTTAGATGCACTTAAAAGCTGTGACAAGCAATTTGACAAAGTTCATGAGAACTACCAAAAAAATATACAACAGTTTAAGAAAGAAATCAAGAGTATCAAAATAGAAAAATATAGGAGAGACGAAGATGACTATAGAATTGGTTATGTATATCATTGGAGTAAGAAAATAGATAATTATCGCCTTTGGTTTAAGAAAAGGACCTCTATTTTCGACCGTAAGGATAGTATAGCCAATGAGGATTTAAGAGAGAGTCCTCTAGAACATAAGAAGAAACGCAGCAGGAGCGAATCAGGGGAATTTGACACCTCAGCTTCTCTCTTTTCCACTAAAGAATCTAGTAGGCCCCAAAATGACAAAAAGAAGAGAGAACAATCAGATCAAGAACATTTTTTCAGAATGGACCAACTCTGGAAAGGAGGAGGTTGAGAGCATTCACGAACCCGCTACGAAAAGAAAAAATCAGACAGCGATCAAGGACAAGAAATTGGCCAAGGCCCCCATTGGAGAGATCACGAACACTATTACAGGGGTCGCGGACTAGGCTGAGGGAGGGGGAGGGGACAATGGAGGACAGATCCATCCGAGGAGAGACGGTAAATATAGACCCACCCTATAAAGAAGATTTGAACAACGTAGTTAACATTTCACAGTATACTCCTACACGAGATGAAGTGTCTATTCTTAGTAAAGGGCTATCATTTGTACCCAAAAACAAGACAGATATTTTCGGGATACAAATTGATCTTTATAAGTTTTTTAGAAAACTGAAAATACATCAATTCTTTTTTAACCAACCCGATAATCCATGCGATATTTCGGTAATTAGAAAGAAATCCACTTGGATTCCACCCCAAAACAGTGACCCCGTTTTGGAAACCTTCGAGAAAATAGTACTGAAACAAGTTAATGAAGCCATTAAAGACACTTCATCTTCATATCAGAATATTACAAAAGGTGAACGTGCAGCTATCAAATCATTACAAGAAAATAGTCAAATTATTATTAAGCCTGCCGACAAAGGGGGAGCCGTGGTGATTTGGGACAAACACGACTATATACAGGAGCTGAATAGACAACTCAATGATAAGATGTTCTACCACAGATTGGATGATGATCTCACCCCAGACCTTAAAAGAAGTATTGACAATATTATTAATACAGCTTTTGAGATAGGGTATATTACCCAGAAAGAGAAAGATTTCTTGACTGTAGACACACCTGTTATTCCTACAATTTATATTTTACCTAAAATACACAAGTCACTTGACAAACCACCAGGACGTCCCATCGTCTCTGCGATTGGGTCTATTTTAGAACCCCTTTCTAAATTCATAGATATATTTTTAAGACCATTTATTAAAGAAATGTGGTCCTACGTACGAGACTCGTCTCATGTCATGGAAATCCTATCTACCTTTAATGATCTTACAGATGACATTATCTTGGTTACCCTAGATGTAGAGTCCCTCTACACTAACGTACCACAAAAAGAATCATTGGATATTCTTGTCTATTATTTTCTTAAGCGCACAGAACATCGCCGTATTCCTACCACCTTCTTGATATCCTTAGCTCAGTTTGTGCTTTTTGAGAATTTTTTCTGTTTTCAGAATTTATTCTACAAGCAAATTAAGGGTGTAGCAATGGGGTCAGCAATGGCCCCAGATGTGGCAAATCTCTACATGTTCAATTTTGAAGAGAGTTTTCTTAAAAAGCATCCGTTTAAAGATAATGTTATAATGTGGATTCGCTATATAGATGACATACTTATACTGTGGAAAGGTACAGAGAATCTTTTGTCTGACTTCAATGTTTGGATTAACCAATTAGATACTAATTTAAAATTCCAAATAACATATGATTCTGACAAAATAGCATATTTAGATCTTCTAATTAAGAAGGAACATCGCGGTTTTTCCACCACACTTTATAAGAAACCCACAGATAAAAACCATTTCTTACATTACAATAGCTTCCACAATCCGTCTCTTAAAAATAATCTTCCAGTAAGTCAATTCCTTAGGGTTAAAAGAGTATGTTCTAAACAATGCGATTTTGAGCAAGAGGCATCTGGTATGAAGAAACGATTTTTGGACAAAAATGATCCTATACAGTACATAGAATCAGCGTATAAGAGGGCAAGAGACACGCCGCGGTCCATACTTCTTAAGACCAAGAAGAAAGAAGAACATCAAGGTCTAGTATGTCCTTTAATATACTCTCAACATTCAGTTAAAATTAATGCAATTCTTAAGAAAGAGTGGCACATTTTACAAGCTCTACCAGCATTCCAAAATGTCAACTTTTTGATTGCACATAAACGCAATGTCAACTTGCGCAATCTTCTTGTCCCCTCGGCCCTTACGGAGAAAATTTTTTTATCTCGGCACAAGGGACAATTCCAATGCGGCAAGTGTTCAGTCTGTTTGAATGTAATGCCGGTTAGAAATAGTTTCACTCATCCAGTTACACAAAAGAAGTTTTTCTTAACAGATTTTGCCAATTGCGACACATCCAACGTCATTTATGTCATCCAATGCCCTTGTAAATTACTCTATGTTGGAAAAACTATACGGAGCATCAAGACTAGAATTATAGAGCATAAAAGCTGTATCAGAAGAAATATAGATGAAAAACCTTTAGTTGCACACTGGAGAGAACTACAACATAAATTAACAGATTTGAGATTTTTTGTGATCAAGAAAGTTAAACCAAACTGGAGGGGAGGAGATATGAATAAAAACATTTTACAATTAGAACAAAGATATATTTTTCTTTTGGATTCTCTTGCTCCCCATGGTTTGAATATGGAACGAGATTTTTCCGTTTTTTGTAAATATTTTTTAAATATTTAATATTTTTTACATTTCAGCTTCCTTTTTTATATTTTTTACATTTCAGCTTCCATTTTTGCCACTCAAGTGCTATAGAAATGCGATCCTTTTAATTATTTACTTTTTATTTTTTATTTTTATTATTTTATATTTAATTACTAATTTTATTTATTAATAATCATTTTTCGAGATTATATTAATTTACTGTTTAAGAATTTCCAGTTAGCCCCAAGTGGTTATCCTTCCTCCCTTTGCTGGTTTCACTTTAACTAATTATGACTAATTAGGCTTAAGATCTATGTTTGAGGTAGATAGCCTAAAGATACAATGTCTTTAAGAGAGAAGAACACTGACAGTATTACTTTGAATACTTTCTAACACTTTTTTAGTTTTTCACAAACAATTCAGTATTCTAGTTATTTAGAGGTATACCTTGTCAGTAAAATCCCATTTAAAAGAGTATTATTAGGCTTTAAAGTATCGTTAATGTAAAGTAGTGTGATTTAGATATGCCCCTCCCCTTTTCTCGCGGATAAGGAATATATATAAGGCGCATGTGCCGGGGCACCACAGCCTAGCTGATTGCAGAAGAGAGCGGTCTGTTACTTCGCACTTCAAAGAATCATTTCTTTACCTTGGAACTTCAACAAGAGTAAAAATACGGTAATTTTCCCTCCAGGTTTAATGTCTGTGATTGTCTTTCACTTTTGGTTTATATTTTTTAGTGTGAGGCGAACCCGTTGTAAGTTCACTTTACAAATAGCTAAAAATTTTGCCTTTACTTAGAGACAACGGTTTCCCGCTCGGGAGGCTAAGGAAGGCGCATGCGCCGGCATTTTTTCAAGTATATTGAAGACAATACTAGTAAGTTATTTTACTGATTTCTTTCCCCCCCCCCTTTTTTTAAATAACATGACTGCGCAGGTACACATATATACATATCTAATGGAATATAGATATTTGATTTTAATCGGCCCAAAGTTCACAATTATTTCTTCAAAAGAAAGTATTATTTTCTTTCTTTCCCCCCCTTTTTTTTCACAATATCTTTCTAATAGCTGCGCATGATCACATGTATATAAATTTAACAGAATACAGATATTCGATCTTATTCAGTTTCAAGTTTGTTGTTTTAAAGTCTTCCCCTCGCAGCACTAGGTGGCAGACATAAATTAGATAATGTCAGCCCTAATCAAGGTAAAAATGGTGCCTTTACTAATCGGAGTACAATAGGATATAAGTGCTTAATTTGAATCAGTTGAGGTTTAGATTCTTTCTAAAAAGTTCCTCCCCTTGCTAATACTAGTTGGTAAACATAAATTAGACGTTCTCTGTTCAAAATTAAGAAGTTTTAATGATGTCCTTAATAATTTGAATACAATTCCATAAAATGATTTTTAAATCATCAAACATTAGTCAAATATGCATTTTCTAAAAAAACGTTTTTAATCACTGAGTATAAAGAGACATGAGAGAGTTTTTTTTAACCCTATGATGGTATTTTACTCTATTTTACCACATAATTAAATAACAAAATGAGGCATGGTTGTTCATACCTACAATCCGTTTTAAGATTTTTTATTTTATTTTTATTTTTATTTTTTATTTTTTAATTGTATTTATTTATTATTATCATTTGATTACCATGATTTGGTATTTACTATAAATCTACAAAGTTAAGATATTTTATGATTTTAATTTATTATTTATTATTTATTGTTTTATTCATATTTATTATATTAAAGATTGGCATATTATTTTTACATCTTTTTGAATGGTTTTGTGATCATTTTTGGACGATTTTTTGATGATTTAGTAATACGATTTGTTTATTATAAATCCACAAGGTTCAGACATTATTCCCTTTTTAAACAACCCCCCTTTTTTTCCCTTTTATTTATATTATATGTCATGATCTTATTATAATATTTTTTATATAATATTTTTTATTTATTATTTATTTATTATATATTTCATATCTATTTTTATTTTTAGAATTATTTTTATTACCTCTCTATTGTTTTTATGTCTCATTAGTTTATGTCCTTTTTTTTGATGATGTTGATGATTTATAACTATTTTAGGTATTGTTTTTAGTGATACTCATCTCCTCATATAATTGGATTATCAATATCTACTTAATAGTCAATTTGTTCGCTTCTGCTGCTTTCTTGTAGTTATTTTTCTGTAGTTGTCTTCTTACAATTAAATATTTAGATACTTCTTGGTATTATATTTATATGTTATAATTGGTAATAATATTATTATTATTATTACTATTAATTTATTATTTATTTTTTAATTTATTTAATTATTATTTATTATTTTTTATATATATATATGTTAGAATTGGTAATATCATACTAAAATTATTATAGATAGAGGTCCATAGATTAAATTCTATGTACATGTTTTTTTGCTTGTCACGCTTATATGATGTCGGTCATATGTACCCAGTTTTTAATTTAATATTATTTTTATTATTTATTCAGGATAGTATTAGACAACTAGCGTTCCAACACTATATTTATATATTATATATTATTTATTATATATTATTATATAATTTGTTTTAATTAATTTTTATTGTCTTGTATGTGTCTGTTTGATGAATTTGCTTGTTCCTTTACTTTTAATATGTTATTTATGTTTCTATGTTTATAGTTATTTTGCCTTACAACCCCTGACGAAGGTTACGAAACACGGCCTGTGTCGGGTTGCGTAGGTCTGTGAGTTAATAAAATTGTCTTCCACATATCTCACGTCTTGGACTGTGTCTGTGCTACTAACGTGAGTACTGCCTACTTGTTGGACAGTTCGTCCGTAGGGTAGGCAGGTGGAATGTGTGGCTGACTGATCCTACTGTCCACAGAGAACTCCTGGTATAGGTAAGTAACTCAGTTTTCTCCTAGGACAATCAGGATGAGTCAGCCACACCTGATGACTCACCAGCGAGGAGTAGCCACCCTGGGCTGCGGTAGGAAGGTGGTCAGTGGCCTTGCACAGGGTCCTAACAACAACACGACATCTTGGATGCAACGAATGGTTTATTGGATCATGTTGTACCACGAGCATTGCAAACAATAATTGTACAACAAGCACAGCAAAGTGTAACAACTGCAACAAATCAATGACACGACAGTGCCGTCAGCAACAATTAACAATTACAACCATCGACAAGCAGTCGAATTCTAGTAAGTATCCGATAGATCCTGAGGGTAACTGTCCTACCTATAGACAGGTGTCCGAGGGCTGGATCCCCGCGTCTAGAACAAAACGTCCAAACATGCTGCTCATAAGGGCCAGGCGTTCTAGGCAGTTTTGTCTCTGGAAGGTGTGGGGTAAGGCCTATGTGGCGGCCTTGCAGATGTGGTTGAGTGGGACTGCACTGAGGTTCGCCAGGGTGGCAGCCACAGCACATAGCTGGTGCGCCCATGTGTAATAGTATGCAATGCACATGATGATCCACTGTGACAGAGTTTGCTTGGTGACCAGCTGTCTGAGCCTGTTTGGGTCAAAAGCCACAAAGAGTTGGCTTCCTTGGTGGATTGCCACTGTCCATGCTAGGAATGTGCACAGCACGCGGACACAGTCCAGGGTGTGTAGGCGGCGTTCCTCTGGATTACCATGTGGTTCCGGGTAAAAGGTAGGGGAGCTCAATGGTCTGGTTGATGTGAAAGTGCGATGCCACCTTGGGTAGGAACTTGGGGTGGGTTTGCAGGGACACATGATTGGGATGAAGTATGGTGTATGGAGGGGGTGCGCTTCAAGCAACTGGAGTTCGCGCACCCTCCTGGCTGAAGTGATGGCAATGAGGAACAGTGTTTTCCATGTGATGAACTTGAGCGGATCCTCCTCCAGAGGCTCAAAGGGATCCTTGGTGAGCTGCTCAAGCACTATGTTGAGGTCCCAGGAGGGTACTGGTTTACTCACCGGGGGACGTAGGCTGGCAGGGCTCTATAAAGCGCAAGATCATGGGATGTGTGGAGATAGGATGTCCATTCAGGTGGTCGTGAAAAGCTGCAATAGCTAAGTGAACCTTGATGAATGATGTTTGGAGACCAGCTTGCGAGAGGGAGGACAGGTATTGGAGCACCTGCAGTAGGGGACAGGAGAGGGAGCTGACCCCTGCCGTTCTGCACCATGCATCAAATCTGTTCCGCTTTAGTGCGTAGAATCATCGAGTCAAGTCCCTCTGGGCGGCCAGGATGACATGCTGGAGGTCCGTTGTGAGGTTCAGGTTGGATAGGCGTGCCCTCTCAACCTCCAGACAGTCAGTGCGAGGGCAGAGAGATTGGGGTGTCTGGTTTTCCCTCCGTCCTGGGTGATGAGGTCCAGACGCATAGGGAAGCACACTGGGGGGGTCCTGGGCGAGGCGTTGGAGGTAGGGGAACCACATCTGTCATGGCCAGAACGGTGCGATGAGGATTACCGAGGACCTGTCGGTAATGATCTTCAGCAAGGTCTTGGAGATGAATGGCGTAGGGGGATAGGTGTACAGGAGTGCGTGGTTCCCCCAGTGAACGTGGAAGGCATCTGCTGTGACTGTCCGCTCCGCCGGATGCCTGGAGCAAAACTCTGCACACTTTGCGTAGTTCGGGTGTGCGAATAAGTCTATTTGCAGCTGTCCCCATTTCTGGAAGAGAGATGCTGTGATCTCTGGGTGGAGGGACCATTCGTGGGGTAGCATTTGGTGGCTAAGCTTGTCCGCCAGGTGGTTCTGATCGCCTGGGAGGTAGGTTGCCTGGAGGTGGCAGCTCTTGGATCATGCAAAGTCCTATATAATGTGGGCCTCCCTGCAGAGGGATAATGAGCCCATGCTGCCCTGTTTGTTGATGTAGAACATGGCGACCTGGTTGTCCATCTGAATCAGGACCACTTTGTTGTCCAGGTGTGACTGGAAGGCTTGGAGCGCGTACCCGATGGCTCTCAGTTCCAGTAGATTGATGTGGAGCTGGTTCTCCTGCGCAATCCACACTCCTTGTGTGCGTAGGTTCAGAAGATGGGTGCCCTATCCTCGCTTGGAGGCATTTGTTATGATGATGAGGTCAGGCGGAGGGTCCTTGAGGGGTCTGCCAAGGGAGAGGTGCGTTCTGCACATCCACCAAGTAAGGGAAGTCTGTATTTTCTAGTCTACACTTATCCATTGTGACAAGGGCTGCGACCGCTGGTTCCAGCGATGGCGGAGATGCCACTGTAGGCTCCTCATGTGGTGTCTGGAGAGTTGAATCACATGTGTAGTTGCTGGTCTAAGAGGCACAAGAGCGCTCTGGCAGTTACTGCTGTGCAAGGCATGTGATTGTGTCCACCCGGGATGAGGGGAGGAAAGTTTTCGCTTGGCATGTGCAAATCGTTGCACCGATGAAGTCCAGCACTTGCTTGGGTTGTAACTGCGATTTTTTGAAGTTGAAGGGTGGATAGAAGCGTGGTGGTGTCGTGCACCGCTTTCTCTGCTGCGATCTGGAGGGTGCAGCAATTAGCCAGTCATCCAGATAGGGAAAAACACAGATGCTGGACCTCTGGAGGTGAGCTGCTGCCACAGCAACACATTTGGTGAACACCCTGGGGGCCGTGGAGAGGCCAAAGGGGAGCACCCTGTAATGGTTGTCCCCGATCCGGAAGTGTAGGAATTTCCTGTGTGCTGGATGGATGGGGATGTGTGCGTAGGCGTCCCGTAAGCCCAGAGAAGCTAGCCAATCATTCTGCTGAATGAGGGGGAGGATGGACCCTAGGGAGTACATCCTGAAGCGTTCCTTGTGGATGAACTTGTTGAGATGGCGCAGATCGAGGATCGGGCGCAGTCCCCCTGACTTCTTTGGGACCATGAAGTACCTTGAGTAGAAACCGTTCCCTGTGTCTTTTCGGGGAATGAGCTCTATTGACTTGGAGTCCAGGAGGGCCCTGATCTCATGGGACAGGATGTTGTGAAGATGGGCTGGTTGCAGCAGTGAGGAATGGACTTTTGGTGAGGAGTAGATGCAAAACGGATAAGGTAGCCATGTCCAATGATGCGCAGGACCCACTTGTCCGTGGAGATTTTCTCGCATGCCTCCTTGAAAAAGGCCACGCGTCCTCCTACCGGGAGGCGTGTGGGTATTGTGCTGTCAAAAGGATGGTGTGCTTTTCCCCGAGGATGGGGCTGGTTTCTGTTGCCTCCGTTCCTTGGTTTCTGGTTGTATGGCTGGTACGTAGAGTGGTAGAAGTGGTAGTTTGAGCGTTTTGCCTGCCACCTCTGGTGGGTCTGGTATTTCCTGGTTGGTGGTTGGGGCCTTCGGTAGTAAGACCCTTGCGACTTCCTGGAGCTGGAGCCCCTATCGAGGCCATCGGAGGCTAAGGTCTGGAGGGTGTCAAAGTGTTCCTTCATACTGCTGACAGTCTCTTTCACCTTTGCTCCAAAAAGGTTGTCCCCAGTGCAAGGAGCATCTACCAGACGCTCATGTGTGTCCTCTGAGACCAGAAGCACGGACCCAGGCAGTGTATCTCGCCGCAATGGCTGTAGCTGCCCCTCTAGAGGCAGTGTCAAAGGTGGAGCGGATGAGATGCTTACCGCATTTGCTCAGGTCCCCCAGGAGACGAGAGAAAACAGCCTTGGATTTGGCGGGTAGGCCCTCTGTGGTCTGGGAATTGGTGTGCTGCAATTTTTGCACTCAGCATGGAGGCATGGAATATCTTTTTTTCCATGGTCGTCCAGGATTTTATGGTCCTTGCCCGGAGGTGCACTGGCATGCGTGCGGGAGCTCTTTGTCTGCTTAAGGGCAGATTCTACCACAATGGAATGGTGCGGAAGTTGAGGCTTTTCGAATCCTGGCGTTGGTTGTACTTGGTATTTGGCGTCCAGTTGGCGTGATGTGGCTGGGATGGACACAGGTGTCTGCCAGTTGCGGTTGAGTGTCCCCAGCAGGAGGCAATGGATCAGGATGGAGACCATGGATCTGGACGCGTCCAGGTACTTAAGTAGCCCCAGGACCTCATTCCTGGGGTCTGGTGTGTCCGCAGGGTTAAGAACCAGGTGTGAGGATAGCTTCTGGAAGAATTTAGGGTAGGTCAAGTCCTCCGGTGGTGAGGATGGGAGAGGGGGCCCTGGAGAGGGCTCCGAGGGAACCCATCTGCTACTGTTTGCAGGGGAGGGGCTACGCGAAGATAAATGCTCTGCCGCTTCTTCAGCTTTGCTCCCTGAGGAGGCTACAGCGAGAATCCGATGGGCGAGGAGGACCTCTGAGGCGTCAGGGTCCACGAGCTTGATGTTGCTAGTCAAGGCTGGGGTGCCTGAGAACTCTGAGGAGGAAAGCTCGGAGATAAGAAAGACTTCCACAGGCTCATCATGACTGTCGGGGGGTGTTCTGGGTCAAAGGAAGCATGAGCTGGGGGTGGGGGTGTGCGGTACCTTCTGTCATCCCCTGGAGTCCTTCCTCCAGCTCTTCCATGGCTGCGAATGTGCTGCAGGAGAGAGGGAGCTGCTGTAGGGGCTTCTCTCCCGGCATCTGCGTCTGTCATCCTCCCAGCTGCTGCTTCTGTGGGAGGGGCTGCTGTCCGTGTGGCTGTGAGAGTGACGTCTGTGTCAGAGCCGAGGAGAGGGAGTTCTCTTGGTCCAGATGCGGCTTGTTTCCTGGCTGGTGCTGCGATGGCAGACGTCACTGATGATGTCACTGTGACGTCGGCCAATCGCGCAGTCTTTGGGCGGAGCCTTAGCAGGGGACCGGTGATCAGCGCCGTGATGGAGCAGTGGGTCTGTTTCTCTACAGGAGGCTGTTCTACTCTGAACCGGAGGGGCAGCGGGAGCACGAATAGGAGATTTTTCAGCCTGACAGAGGATGGAGGCCCCCAGGGGCACATCCCGGGTCGCGGCTGTGGTGGTGGCAGATGAATCTTTGGTGGTGGCCATCTTAGGAGCCATGTGGTTGGAAGACCCTGAAGCTGCCGGCTGCTTCTTTCTCCTCCTGTTGGTGCTGGGTTAAAAAGCTGCAGGTGGATCATTACTGGAGGGTGAGTTCTTGCCTGCTAAGTAGTCTGATAAGACATGGCTGCGAGAGTGACGGGCCCAAGGGGACATCTGGGCACAATGTGGGCAGTCCTCCATGCGGTGATCTTTCCCCAGGTACTGTAGGCAGCGATCGTGGGTATCGATGGTGTTCATCTTTTTTGAACAGCATGGGCATTTCTTAAAGCCAGGCTTGCTTGTCTTCTCCGGTCTATCCTTGCTTTTTTTTTAGAGATCTTTTCTTTGTCCATTGTAGTTGATTGAAGGACAGCAGAAATTCCATCCGAATGGCAGGGTGGAAAAACAAAGACTGAGCCAGGTAGAGGCGGGCCCGGAGGTGGGGGCATCCAGCACGTGCTCAGAAAGGGTCACCTTTCTGAGCTCTGGGAGAGCACTTTCATATCCATGGCGCCGTCGGATGATGTCACCAGGTGTGGCTGACTCATCCTGCTTGTCCTAGGAGAATAGGTACAACAGTGTAATTGCTTTGACGCAGTGTTAGTATGCTGTAGCTGTTAGAACTGCTTTTCCTAAAGAAATGCATTGAGGCATTTTTTGGGGTGGGGGTGGGGGAGCTTTATTTCTTTTTCATCTTCCACCACACACAGAAACTAAACTTGTACAACACATGAACTTCCCTTCCTGTGACTAGAGCGGCATTCCAATGCTCCACCGCCACAGTCTTCCCATTGACTAGACCCTATCCACAGTCTCTATTGTACTGGAAGCAGGCAGGGCAACCTATCAACATTGAACTAATCTGCCCGTGTGGACTTACATTAAAACTTGTCTAGCTGAACACAGCTCAAGGATTCATATCTGGACACTGGCGGCTCCTTTTTGTTTCATATTGTGTTCAGTTTAACGTTTGCACAATTTTTTTGGCACGTGATTGATCAAGCGCTCTTTGATGGCAGAGGTGGAGACCTTACAGCCAGTTTACAATTTTTGGACTGGCATAGTATTCTTTGCTAGCTTCCACGATCACAGTCGGTTCAGTGTTGATAGGTCACTGGTTGCTAGGAGATATAGGCTTGTTCCGCCTATTAGATCTGGGAGCTCTACATGACATCAGATGCCATATACTTTAAAGAGCACCGGTTTTTGTGAATCAGCCTTGGGCTATACTTACATGAAGAAGCCTGGGTGTGAGGCTTATCCCTGGGAGCATTGCTGTTTTGCTACATGAAGTTCCTGATGCAGAACTCTGAATAAATCCTGTCTGGGTAAGAAACGCGGTACTGCGTCAAAGAATTGTTCAATTCTGCTCCAAGGAAGGTCTTACTGACACAACTGGCTAAGCTAAGTGTTTTTTTCCTATTTAAAGCATATATAATAAAATGTGATTACAATGGAAAGTTGGTTACACCAAGGAATAGTTAGTTCCCCGACTACAAACAGTCTGACAAACATTTTTGCTCATTATTGTGAACTTGGTGATATTGATTATTGGCTTTAGTGGACTGACCTGTATTGTGGATTATAGAGTTGTTAGTGCCAGGTTTATTGGTTTGAGTACACATAGCTTTGGCATGATGCAAGTAAATTTGAAAAATTGAGATCATATGCCACATACCTTGGCTTAGAAGTGAGGTTCATTACTGGGCAGCCTAGATGGACCATACTGGTCTTTATCTGCTGTCATATACTATGTTATGTTATGACTGTCATAGTATGCGCAAAGCTGACCCATTTGGAGAAAATGGCCAGAGTACAACCAATAAGAGCATAATAAAATCAGGCAGCTTCAAAGTAGAAATAACAGCAAAGAAAATGAAACATATATGTGAATAATATAATGTGCAGTACATCTAAGCTAGAGAATAATTACTTACTTTTGGACCTCATATTTCTAAAACTATACGCCGTTGCTTTTCCTGTCTCTGTCACCACGCTGCCAATCGGACATCGGGGGAGGAAGCGGGAGCTGCTCGCCCCTTCCGCTCCCCCCACCAAGGCCCAATCGTGGCGCAACAAGCAGCTCATAAGAAGAAGGAGCCGGCAGGAAACAGCCTCTCTGTCCCCATGCTGCCGATTGGACATCGGGGGAGGAAGTGGGAGCTGCTCGCCCCTCTCGCTCCCCCCACCAAGGTCCAATCGGGGTGCAACAAGAAGCTCATAAGAAGGAACTGGCAGGCGTGCCCACGCCCGAGGGCCCTTTGGTGTGGCCCTTAGGCGCGGGTTTGGCAGCGGGTAAGGACACATGCCGCAAGACCTCCTCCACCTCCTCTCCGCTTCAACTGCAACCATATGTGCCAACAAGTGCGAAGAACTCTGCAGCTCTCCCCCTCCTTCGTTTCCCTGTCCGGAGCTCAGCGTTACTTGCACCCGCCATCAGCGATCGCCGCCAGAGACCCGCCACCGGATGCAGCAACCCTGCTGTAAATATAACATATGCTGCATAGCCTGCAGATTCCACTACTACCTCTTTGCTACCTCACTAATGCCTCATTGCTGTAAAGATAACATATGCGGCATAGCCTGCAGATTCCACTACTGCCTCTTTGCTACTTCACTAATACCTCATTGCTGTAAAGATAACATATGCTGCATAGCCTATTAACTCCATTACTACCTCATTGCTTGTTTGCTACCTCACTGCTTGCAAAATAACATACTGCATAGCGTGTAGACTCCATTACTAGTTTAGAGCTACATGAGATGAGGAGAGAGCGAACAAAGAAAGCAGGCAAGTTTAGAGCTACAAGAGAAGGGTCAAACACCCACCACCACTGGGCCACAATTCAAGCCGATCCCAGGTCAGTAAATTGCAAAAATGCACTCCACTCCCCACTACCTCATTGCCTACCTTACACTCCTCCACACTTTCGCACCCTGCACATAGGGCATTGGACCCAACGAGCAAATCCCCTTGCTCCACCTGCATACCATCCAACCTGTATGGACACCAGGCTCATCCCTCTCTAAAGAATACCAGCATACTAAGCCTGCAGTTCATAAACCACACAATGCCACATGTACTACGCCCACTCATCTCACAAATAGTGTACACACCAACCCAATCATAACGGCCAACATTAGGTGTGCTTTACTAAACGCCAGATCAATCAGGAACAAACCGAATACTATCCTCGACAAAAAACTGGATATAATCTGCATCACCGAGACCTGGCTAGATGACTCAGACCAGGTCATATTAAATCAAGTAAGCCCAACAGGTTACTCAGCATTCAATTGCATCAGAGAAGAAAAGAGAGGAGGAGGTGTGCTAATACTGGCCAGAAAGGAATACAGATTTAAAACAATCTCTACCACTAATACGATTGAATCCAACACAATCACCATAGCTAACAAGTACCTAAGCGTCTCCCTCACCTACAGGCCTCCTGGAGCCACAACTGAATATCTCTCCATGGTACTTGAAGCAATATGTGCACACAGCAGAAAACGCAAACCCCTCATTGTATTAGGAGACTACAACCTAACCTCCACACCAACCAAGGAAGCTGCAGCATTCCTAAAAGCCATGGAGTCACTAAAATATTGTCAATCAACGCCCCAACGTACCACCATAGTACAACTCCAGATATAGTATTTATTCCAATGCACTTGGTGGAACAGGGCAAGGCCACAACACCAACAATCATGCCGGTCCCTTGGTCAGATCATCATGTGATTGACTTCACCCTGACCCTGAATAACCCCACCCAATACATGGAAGATGAGAGCATAGCCAGGTGTTTTAGAGCCTTCAACAAAGACTTATTCATAAACAAAATCATTCCACAACTACAGCGGGAATACGACACCCTTGACCTAAGCATAGAGAAAAGGAACTCCAAAATATCTAATGCAGCATCAGCCCCTATGAGTACAGAACCACAAGCACGCAGGAGGTCTAATGCCCCCTGGTACTCAAGTGATATCAGAGATGCAAAGCGCACTCTCCAATGACTGGAGAGAAAATGGAGGCGGAACAAGTCGCATAACTCCCTGACTCAATACACAGCCAAGCAACTGGAATATAAAAATCTGATAAATGAGCATAAACAGCAGCACCATACCAACCTAATCATGAAATCTATCAACAGACCGAGAGAACTCTTTAGCATTGTCCAAAAGCTCACTAAGGACACCACGAAGCACTGTACCCACCATCTTGACCCACAGGAATCTGCGGACTACATGAAATCGAAAAACACCATCCAGACATGCTCCATCACACCACAGACAGATGACCATGAAATAAAAGAACAGCATCAAACCTGGGAGGACTTCAGCATATCAACACATCCAGTAGAGGACATAATAAATGGACTCAACACAACAACCTCACCGTCAGACCCATGCCCAGTGTCTTGGCTCAAAGCCACAAGAAGCCAGCTCTCCCATCACATTCACAAAATCATCAAAGATTCACTCCGACAAGGATACATACCGCAATCCCTGAAGCACACCATGATACGACCGATACTTAAAAGCAACAACCTAAGCCCCTCTGAACCAAAATCATACCGTTCCATCTCCAGCCTACCATTCTTTGCAAAAATCATTGAAAAGACAGTGCAAAGGCAATTTCAGGACCATATTGACATGAATGCCCCACTGGACATCCATCAGCATGGCTTTAAACCTCAGCACGATGTAGAAACACTACTCATTTCTCTCTTTAACAATCTCCTAAGAGGCATGGATAACATAAAGAACGGATTCCTGCTAGTGTTCATGGACATCTCGGCAGCCTTTGACACCGTGTCCCACGCCAGGTTACTGCAATGCCTGCAGCAGATAGGAGTATGCAAGAATACTCTGAAGTGGTTTACTTCCTACTTGGAAGATCGAATGCAACAAGTCAAATGTGCCCAAAAGAAATCACTGCAGTTCCCCGTCACGCAGGGAATACTACAAGGTTCAGCCCTGTCATCAATGCTCTTTAATATTTACATCCAACCCATATGCAACATCATCAAACGCCACAAACTCCACTATCATCTCTATGCTGACATCATGGTGTATGCTCCAATCAACCTACTAGCACTTAACACCACAACAATAACCAGATGCCTTGAAGACATGAATGCCTGGCTCACAGCCAATAACCTGACGGTCAATTACGATAAAACTGAGGCAATATTCGTCACCAGGAACCCCACCTTCATTCCGCAACAGACTATCAGCATTCTAGACAAACTCATAGTAGTCAAAGATGAAGTTAAGTACCTGGGCATCACAATGGACAGAGCTCTGAACCTGAAATCCCACATCACCAAAACACCAAACAAGGCCTATCAAGCCAATACTCCGCCAGGACCATTTCCGCACAGTGTGCCAAGCACTCATCACACCTCTGCTTGCTTATGGAAACTCGTTATATCAAGGCCTCCTTCAGCAGACCTTACACCCACTCCAAATGGTGCAAAACACTGCAGCATGCATCATTACAGACACTCCAAGAACTGAGCACATCATCCCCGTCTTACAGCAACTGCACTGGCTCCCAATGATGGCCAGAGCAAAATTTAAAACAGTCCTGATCATCTTTAAAATCATTCCCCATTTCTCAGCAAATGCACTCCAAGATATCATAACAAGGGATATCGGCAATAGATCAAGAAGGACCGATAATGACAACATGATCGGCACACCTGCAGGATATCACAAGACTAAACAAACAACTTCAAGAAGAGCTCATTCACTACTGGCGTCTACACTTTGGAACTCCCTCCCAACGAGCCTGAGGGCATTAAATGACATCATAGACTTCCGCAAGGCCCTTAAAACCCTGCTCTTTACAGAAGTCTATGAGCAGACAGACAACAGTCTCCACTCGAACGGTAAGGAGTAGTTACTCACCTGTAACAGGTGTTCTCCAGGAGCAGCAGGAATCAGTCCTCACATAAGGGTGACGTCGGCGCCGACAGAGCCCTCGTGCGGAGCATTTCCCCAGCTTTCAAAGAAAGCCTTTGGGAATGCAGCGCCCATGCGCGGTCCCCTTCCCGCCCAAGGGTGCCATCTTGCTCAGTCTGATGACATAGCTAAAACAGCAAAAAATAACAAAAATGAATCATATGACTGCAACTCCAAGGGGAGGAGGGTCGTGAGGACTGATTCCTGCTGCTGCTGGAGAACACCTGTTACAGGTGAGTAACTACTCTTTCTCTAGGACCAAGCAGGAAGTCAGTCCTCACATATGGGTGACTCCCTAGCTCTGGGCTACCAAGGAGCCCAGGCTGAACAAGAGAACTCCCTCTAGTCCCAGCATCAAAGAAAGGCTTTTCACTGAAGAACCTCCACCAGTAGCCCAACGGAGGGCTGGAGGGCAGGAGTTGCCTAAACCTCAAAGAGCTTCCAGAGTACTGCCTGGCCAAAAGCACTGTCCCTACGGGACTCCCTCTCCAGGCAGTAATGAGCTGCAAAAGTCTGGCTTGAGGACCAAGTTGCAGCCCTGCAGATGTCTGCCAACGGTACAGAGTGGAGATGAGCTACTGAGGCAGCCATTGCCCTGACACAATGGGCTGTGACCCGACCCTGCAAGGGAAGGTCAGCTGCCTTGTAAGCCCAGGTGATACAGTCAGCCACCCAAATGGACAAGGTACGCTTGGACACAGCTAATCCCAAATTATTAGGGTCAAAAGAGATGAAGAGCTGAGTAGCCCTTCTATGTCCCTGCATACGGTCAAGGTAGAAGGATAAGGCACTCCTACACTCCAGGGTATGCAGGACCACTTCAGCTTGGCTTGCATGAGGCCTAGGGAAGAATGTTGGAAGAACCACCTCCTGGTTGAGGTGGAAAGAGGAGATAACCTTAGGGAGGAACTTAGGATGAGTCCTAAGGACTACCCTGTTCCTATAGAAGCGGGTGTAAGGCCTGTCACAGACCAGGGCCTGAAGCTCACTCACCCGTCTGGCAGAGGTTAAGGCTACTAGGAAGAGTGTCTTCCAGGAAAGGAAGCGGAGAGGACAAGTAGCCATCGGCTCAAAAGGTGGGCGAGTCAGTTGCTGCAAGATCACATTCAACTCCCACTCAGGGGCTGGAGGACGGACTGGAGGCTTGAGCAAAAGCAAACCCCTGAGGAACCGGGACACCAAGGGGTGAACAGACAGACAGTGTCCTTCCACCAATGAGTGGTGAGCTGCTAGAGCTGAGAGGTGGACCCGAACAGAATTGGACTTATGGCCCTGATTGGATAAGTGCAGCAGGTACTGAAGCACCACTGGTACAGCACAGGAGAAAGGATCCTCTGTATGCAGCTGACACCACACAGAAAACCTCTTCCACTTCAGGGCATAGGTTTTCCTAGTGGACTGTTTCCTAGAGGCCAGGACGACCTCTTCAACTTCAGGAGGTAGGCCCCAAGGAGCCAAAACTACCCTTGCAGCTTCCAGGCCATCAAATTGAGAGATTTGAGATTGGGGTGCAGAAGAGACCCCTGGTCCTGAGAGAGGAGGTCGGGCTGCAACCCTAGAGGTAGTGGAGTGTCCACTGCTAGTTGAAGCAGAAGTGGGAACCAAGGTTGCCTCGGCCACCCGGGGGCTACCAGAAGGACCGAGGCCTGGTCCTGTAGAATCTTGAACAGGATTTGGGCCACCAGAGGCGTGGGAGTAAACACATACAGGAGGCCCTGGGACCAGGAAATCAGAAAAGCATCTGCTGCTAGCCTCAGAGGATGCGGTTGCCTGGAGCAGAACCTGGGCAGCTGTCTGTTCAGGGGACTGGCAAATAGATCTATGGACGGAAGTCCCCATCTCAGGAAAATCTTCTGAACCACCAAGGGATGGAGCTGCCATTCGTGGGGCTGCAGAATCCTGCTCAACCTGTCTGCCAGGTAATTTTCCTGGCCAGGGAGATAAACCGCTCTGAGCAACATGTTGCGCCTGAGTGCAAACAAGCAAAGGTCCTGTGCCTCCTGACAAAGGAGCCTGGACCCAGTGCCTCCCTGTTTGTTCACATAAAACATGGCTACCAGATTGTCTGTTTGCACTAAAACAGACTGGTGGGCCAGGGATTGAGAGAAAGTCTTGAGGGCTAAGCGAGTAGCCCGAAGTTCCAGTAGATTGATCTGCTGTCTGACCTCCCAGTGAGACCACAGGCCCTGGGTGCACTTGCCCAGACAGTGTGCACCCCAGCCCTGCAGGGAGGCATCGGTGGTCAATACCACTGTGAACCCCGGTGGTTGAAAAGGCATACCTTTCAGTAAGTTGGGGGGATGCAGCCACCAACGTAGGGAGTGCAGGAATGGTCTGGACACCCTTACTCTGTCGCTGAGGCTGCCTGTGGCCAGCGACCACTGATTCCTGAGACACCATTGCGCAGGCCTCATATGAAGCCTGGCATTGGGAGTCACATGTACTGTCGAAGCCATGTGGCCAAGAAGCCTCAGGCAGAGCCTGGTGGAGACCAGTGACCTGTTGAGAAACTGGTTTGCCAAGGTCATCAGTCTTTGGGCTCTGTCCTCTGGCAAGAAAGCTTTTGCCTGCAGAGAGTCTAGCCTTGCCCCTATGAACTCCAAGTTCTGGGAGGGGAGCAAAGTGGACTTTGCGAAGTTTATGACAAACCCCAGATGTTGGAGTAGCGAAATCGTTCGGAGAGTGGCTTGCCTGGCCTCCTGGCACGTCTGACCCCTGATGAGCCAGTTGTCCAGATAGGGGAAGACAAAGATACCCTGATTCCTTAAGTAGGCCGCCACCACTGCCAGGCATTTGGTAAAGACCCTGGGGGCGGAGGGGAGGCCAAATGGCAGCACTCTGTACTGATAATGGTTTCCTCCCACAATGAACCTGAGGTACTTTCTGTGCTTTGGATGAATGAGGATGTGAGTGTACGCATCCTTTAGATCTAAAGAGCATAGCCAATCTCCCTGCTGGAGGTAGGGCAGAAGTGTTCCAAGAGTAAGCATCTTGAACTTCTCCTTCTGTAAGAACTTGTTGAGATTTCTGAGGTCGAGAATAGGCCTGAGATCCCCTGTTCTCTTTGGTACTAGGAAGTACCTGGAGTAGAAACCGTGACCTTGTAGTTGGGGAGGCAAAGGCTTCGCCGCCTTGTGTCACAACAGACCCTGAAGCTCCTGCAGGAGGAGGGCTGTATGGAGAGGAGGCCTTGGAGGCTCTCCTGGAAAATAGGGAGGAGGCAACTGATGAAAATGAAGCAGGTAGCCCTTGTGGACTATGCTTAAGACCCAGTTGTCCCCTGTAATGGGTGGCCACCGGTGGGCAAACAGGGCTAGTTGACCTCCTGTGCAGGGATGGGACAGCAGAGACGGAGAGGCTATGCCTTGGGAGTCAAAAAACCCCACCCTGCTGAGTGGGAGCAGGAGCCGGAGGCTTGGGGGCCTTCTGCCTACGGGGCCCATGTCCCTGCCCCTTGGCCTGCTGACCATGTGGGGGCGTGGGGGAGGCTTGATAATGTGGGAACTGTTTGTAGGCAGTCGCCTTCCTCGGGTAAAAGGACTTCTTACCCGAGCCCTTCTTCTTGTGTGAAGGGGCAGAAGTCTTTCGAGAAAGCCTTGTCCTCGTGAGGTGCTCGGTCTTGAGCTCAGCAGCTTTCTCGGCCATGGGCTTGCCAAAAAGGTTCTCACCTCGGCAAGGGACATCGACCATCTTGTCCTGAAGCAATGGCTCGAGGTTCGATGACTGCAGCCATGCCTGGCGTCGAGCCGCGATGCCGGCTGCCGCAACACGGGCCGAGGCCTCGAAGCCATCGTAGGCTGCTCGGGACATGAACTTAGAGCATTCCCGGATCCTCGAAGACAAGGACTTGAACCTCTGCAAAGATTCCCCGGAGAGACCAGCAGAGAACCTGGCAAGCTCCTTTGCCAGGTCCCGCAAGTACATGCCCATGTACAGCTGGTAAGACTGGACACGGCAAGCAAGCATCGAGCCCTGGAAGCACTTTCTACCAAACGCATCCAGGTTCCGGGCCTCCCTGCCAGGGGGCACCGCGGAGTGCATCTTCTGACTTTTCAGACGATGCATGGCCGATTCCACCACCATGGAATGGTGTGGTAGCTGCGCCTTTTGAAAACCCGGGCTCTTACGGAGTCGATAAATGGAATCGACTCGCTTGCTGAGAACCGGCGCCGAGGCCGGTGCCTCCAATCGGCAAAGCAGTGGCCATATCCCTAACGAACTCCGAGAACCGGGTATCCTCCGGAGGGGACCTACTCCGGGGCTCAGACTGCAGTGAGTCCGACGGGACGCACCGAGTCTTGAAGGTATCGGGGGACTCCTCGTCCTCCGTCTCCCAGGTGGACTCGTCCGAAGAGGAGTCGGGCTCCGACCGCGCGGGGCAAGGCAGCACCCACCCCGACGCGGAAGGCACCGGCGTCAACGCCCTCGGTCCCGACCGGGAGGTCGAGGGTGACCGTGACGAGGACGACCTCGAACCTTCATGGTCTCGAGTATCGGCTCGGTCTCCGGGTCGACTTCGACGTCGATGTCCCGGTGGTCAGGGCAGATGCGCCAGCAAGGCTGGCCATCAGCACCCGCTGCTGATCCATGAAGGCAGACATTCTGCACTCCAAGGCTGTCAGCCTGAGACCAGGCTCAGGAGACTCAGCAGCCATTGACTCGGGCCCCGGCAGCGCCAGGCCCGACGTCGGCTCCCTGGGAGGAGAGTCCTCAAGGACAACAGGACTTAACGTGTCCAGTAGACTCCGGCTCCACCCGAGGTACGTTTGACGGCTTCTCCTGTTCCACGGGCCCGGGACGGCGGTCCGGGGTCCGAGACCTAGCCCTCGAGGAGCCAGGGACCTCCTCTGATGCCGCCCTCGCGAGCCGCTTCTTCCTCTTTCGCTCCCGCTCGGGGGGTCCCCTCTCCGAGGAACCCCAACAATGCTCGGGGTCAGACTCCCGAGACGTCGTGGCCTCAGATGAGGTCCGGGCCCGGCCGGAGGCCAAATCGGAGAAAAGCCTTTCCTTTTGGTGCCGACGACTTCGTAGTGCCTTAGTGGACATTTTCCCCACACGGTCCACAGATCTTAGGTTCATGATCAGGACCGATGCACCAAAGGCAGCAGTCGTTTGTGTCGGTGAGAGATTAGTTTCTTGCACCGATCACACTTCTTAAAACCACTGGAAGCCATCGGGGAAAAAAAGAGTCCCTGCGAGGTCAAAGGACCGGCCTTCGAGGTAAAAGGAAAAAAAGGGCGCGAACGCCAGCCACGAAGGGCAAAAACCGAAAAAATAAGATCGGGCTCGATACCGGTGTACCGAACCCGGCGAGAAGGGGAACCGGCGTTGCACCGGAGAAAACCCCCCCAAAAAACCACAAGGAATTGAAGAAAAAATCTAACTATTTTCCGGGTGAACTAGGACAAATGTCCGACGGGCTCCACGGAAAAAGAGAGACTGAGCAAGATGGCACCTTTAGGCGGGAAGGGGACCACGCATGTGTGCAGTATTCCCAAAGGCTTTCATAGAAAGCTGGGGAAATGCTCCGCAGGGGCTCCATCGACGTCGATGTCACCCATATGTGAGGACTGACTTCCTGCTTGGTCCTGGAGAAGCATTATGTACGCCAGTGATGAGTCATCAAAGCTTCTGGCATTTTCTCTGTCTCCAACATCTGCTGACAGGGGGACACAACCCACTTTCCTGGACTGGTCTAGGAGGCTTCCAGGAAAGGCAATTAACAGTAAGTGAAATGTCTCAATATTTCTGTTATCTGTTCTGTGTGTGTATTTTGCTTGTAGTCAGGGTAGCTGGGGGTTGTGGGACACTTCTGAGTTACATAGTTTTGGGGATCAGGTCAGATACATGAGGTAGTTTTGGGGGCCGGGTCAGATGTGTAAGGTAGTTTTGGGGGTGGGGTGGTAGGCATTTCTGGAGGTAATTTTTGGGTTGAGGTCATTTGGATGGTGGGACAGGGTATTTTAGTGGTGGAGGTAGTTTGATACACGGTGGAGTAGTTGGGATAGTTTGTGGAGAGGTAATTTTTTGGGGTGGGGTAGTTGGCAGGGCAATGGGACAGTTTTGGTGGGATTTTGGGGAGGGGAGTCTATGGGGTAGTGGGAAAGTCGAGGTGGGGCTTTTTTTTGGGGTGAGTATTGTTTGCAAGGCAGTAGAACAGTTGGGGCAGATTAGTTTTTCGGCATGGGGTAGGTGAAAAGAGCTTATTTTTGAACTTTGTGTGTCTTTTTACCAATTTTTCCTACTAGCCAAGTTTCAACACATCTGTTAAAATTTCAGAGTTACTTTGCTCCCAGACAGACAGACATTATTTTATAAAATTCTTTCCAACTAAACACTGGGTTGGAAAGAATAAAAAGTCAGACAACTGTCAATCCTAATCTACCGAGTGCTGAGAACATCTGACAGCACTCTTCTAAACTTTGGACCTAAGTTATGTTCCTAGCTTGCCAATGATGTATCTAGCCCTGCCCCTGACAACAGATACTAGCTGATAGTATGGATAGCAACTAATAAAAAAGCACTACAATTCAGTTAGTAGCTTTCACAGTAGAAATAACAGCAAAGAAATTGAAATATGTATATATATGTGTGAATAAGTTACATCACAGATAGGGAATTATTTGTAAACACTGTGCTTCTCTTTTGCATGTTCTGTGCACGTGTTCTGCATTAGTTGAGGATAGTGGGGCATTTGCAGAGGATGTAGTTTTGGGGATTGGTGTCTGTTTGGGGGCTGGTTTTGGGGTGGAGTAGTTTTCAGACAGCTGAGCAATTATAGTGGGGAATTGTTGGGGATGGGGCAATTTCCTGGGATGAGGTTTTGGCAGTGGGGCAGTTGTGAGGTGGGGCTAACTTTGGTGTGTGGGACAGTTTGTAGGGTGGTGGAGCAGCTGCAAGGGAATAGTTACTGAAGGTGTGACAAATGAAGTGTGGTAAATTTTGGAAGTGGAGACAGTCTGCAGGATGGTAAAGCAAATACAGGCATATTTGGTGAGGTGGTTGGCCAGTTGCAGGGGGCATTTTTAGGGAGTAGGGCATTTAGTGAGATGTTGGAAGATTTGTAGAGGTGTTTTTTTTTTTTAAGGAGTGAAGCAGTTTGTATGGTAATAGGACAGCTACAATGTGGTAGTTTTTGAGACAAGGCAGGGCAAACCAGTTATTACACAAGATTAGGTCTAACCTAGGTCAGCAGCAGCAGTAGTGTGTGTGTGTGTGTGTGGTGTGGTGTGGTGGGGGTGGGGGCGCATGTCAGTAAAGAGTTGCAGCATTCAAAGCAGAACAAAGCAAAGCTTAATATTTAAAAGTATGTATTTAATTATGCATTTTTACAGGACTGTTTTTGGTATGATGATGTTCAGGTCATCATGATTGTTGAATTTAATTAGCAAATCTCGGGAGGTGTGGGGGTTCATATGGCTGAAGGTTTGCCTAGGGCTCTCATTACCTTTCACTAGCCCTAAGCCAGCCTAACGATGGAGCAGCTTACGGAGGGGAGGGGGGTAGTGGTTGAGTATGTGGTCAGACCAATATGAAAATATGTAGAATACATTATTTTTCTGTATTTGATTGTAAGTGCAATGGGCACTGTATTCTGAGTATAACAAGAAATTAAATTTATTTAAGCAATTTAAAATGGGGAAAACATGGCTTATAAAAACATAAGGAACTTAAGATATGCCAAACTGGGTACTACTACTACTCAGAGCCGGCCCAAGAGCTTCTGCCACCCTAGACAGAAATTTCAGCCATGCCACCTCCCCACCCCCGATGCTGCTGCCTCATCCGCCGCCCCCCCCCCCCCAGCTGCCATCGATTCCATCTCAGGAGGGTGAGGCGGGCAGTGGCAGCATTTCTAAAAACGGTGACAAAAAGCAGTCGGTTTTGGAAATAATGCCGCTGCTCGCCTCCCCCTCTCGAGGCTGAATAGGCGGCAGCTGGGGGGAGAGGGGCGGCACAGCTGGTCATGTGTGCCACTGCCCCCACCTGGGACAACTGCCCTAGGCATGCACCTAGTTCGCCTAGTGGACGGGCCAGCCCTGCTACTACTACTACTGAGCATTTGTATGGGTCAAACTAAAGGTCCAGCAAGCCCAGCACCCTGTTTCCAACAATGGCCAATCCAGGCCACAAGTATCTGTCAGGTTTCCAAAAGGTACATATTCCATGCTGCTTATCTCAGGGGTAAGTAATCTACCTTAATGCAGTCTACTTTAATAATGGATTATAGACTTTTTCTCCAGGAACTTCTCTAGGCCTCTTTAAACCTAGCTACACTGAAAGCTTTACTACATCCTCTGGCAACAAATTCCAGGATGTGTTGAGTGAAAAAATATTTTTGCTGATTAGTCTTAAAATTACCGATTAATTTCATATCCTGAAGTCTTTCTACTTTTGGAAGAAATAAACAACTGATCTACTTTAACTTATTCCACTCCATTCATTATTTTATAGACCTCTATCATATCTCTCCTCAGCCATCACTATTTCCAAGGTGAAGAGACCTAATCTTGTAAGCCTTTTCTCACTGGGGTACAGGGGCGGCCCAAGGGGGGTGCGGGGCCATGTGCGGAGACTCAGTGCGGGGCCTCATTTGCATAAGTGGCCTTATTTGCATAAATATTTGCATAATGTTACCATACACTAACTTTTAGTAAACATGTCTCTTAATGAGTGTATGGATAAAGAAAGACTAAAAGATTTCTACATTACTATAATCCAGTGCCAACCGCCAGGCACATTAGGAACCACTACAAACGCTGCCCATTTAGAACCCATAGCAAACCCACCGTATCCTGACAGCATTACCAGGACTCACAAAGCACCATACCCTAACTATCAAAAGGCAACACTGCAAATATTAAACCAATACATTTCAGAGAATACTGGGGAAAGAGAACAAGTGGCAATGTCAAATAGGAATTACATAAACAGAATACCTCAGCTCAGTTACACATGCAGAACATAGACCATCACCAAACAAGGAATCACAATTTAGAAACAGGAAGGCAATAATTAAACTGGGAACCCCAAAAGCCAAACTTGGAAGTACAACAACACTGTAGAAATAAAACTATAAATTAATTTCCTCTTGTACCAAACAAAGCACAAACGTTAATGATGCACATTTCCTAGAGGTTTCATATTCCAGTTAATAAATTCAAAATAAAGAGATATTTCTACCTTTTGTGCATTTTTTTTCAGTTGCAATTGTTCCAGCCACTTTCTTCTGGTTTCTTCATGTTTTCTGCTAACTGTCCATCGTCTGCTGTCCATTTGTTCTTTCTTCTCTCTTCTAGTTTTTTTTTCCATTCTCTCTCTCTACATCTGCTTTAACATACTAATCTTTCTCCTTTTGCTCTTTCCTCATTCCTATTTCATCCACACAAATTTTACCCCTCCATCCTCAATCCCCACTTATTCTCCCAATACCAGGCCAATTGTAGATTTTTCATCCCTCCCACACAAAATATTTGTCCCCTCTCCATTTTACTCTCCCAGCCCCATCCCATTCTAATCCTCCCCCAACATCAGCTCCCTTCTAGTTCCAGTCTCACCCAGCATCCATTCCCTTCTAGTCCCTGCATCAGCCCATTTCCAGTCCTAGCCCACCATCAACCCATTTCCAGTCCTAGCTCCCCCATCCATTTTCAGTCTGAGTCCCTTCATCAGCTCATTTCCAATCCTAGCCCCCATCAGCCCATTTCTAGTCATTTCCTAGCCCCATCATCAGCCCATGTCAAATCATAGCTCCCCTCCACTCAGTTCAATTCCAGTCCAAGCCCCCCCCCATGAGCCTACTTTCAGTTCTAGCCCCTCCATGAGTCCATTTCAATTCAAGCCCCCACCACAGCCCATTTCCAATCTTAGCTCCCCCCAACAGCCCATTTCCAGTCCTATCCTAGCTGCTCCATCAGCCCATTTTCAGTCCTAGCTCCCTTCCCTCACAGCCCATTTCCATTCCAAGCTCCCTCCCCATCAGCTATTTGCAGTTCAAGCCTCCCCTTCCACTCAGCCCATTTCCAGTCATAGCAACCACCCAACCCATTACCAGTCCTAGCCCATCAACCCACTTCCAGTCCTAACCCCCCATCACCCCATTTTCAGTTTAAGCCCCCCCTATAACCCATTACCAATCCTAACCCCCCCATCAGCGCACTTCCAGTCTTAACCCCATCAGCCCATTGCCAGTCCTAAACCCCCCCCCCCATCAGCCCACAGCCCATTACCAGTCCTAACCACATCAGCCCACCTCAAGTCCTAACCCCTCCCCATCAGCAGTCCTAACCCACCCCCACCCCCCCAGCCCCACCCCCCCAGCCCATTAGCAGTCCTAACCCACCCACCCCCCCCCCCAGCCCATTAGCAGTCCTAACCCCTCCCCATCAGCCCATTAGCAGTCCTAACCCACCCCCACCTCCCCAGCCCATTAGCAGTCCTAACCCCTCCCATCAGCCCATTAGCAGTCCTAACCCACCCCCCCAGCCCATTAGCAGTCCTAACCCACCCCCACCCCCCCAGCCCCCCAGCCCATTAGCAGTACTAACAACCCCCCCCAGCCCAGCCCAGCCCATTAGCAGTCCTAACAACCCCCCGCCCAGCCCATTAGCAGTCCTAACAAACCCCCCCCAGCCCAGCCCATTAGCAGTCCTAACAACCCCCCCCCCAGCCCAGCCCATTAGCAGTCCTAACAATCCCCCCCAGCCCAGCCCAGCCCAGCCCATTAGCAGTCCTAACAACCCCCAGCCCAGCCCATTAGCAGTCCTAACAACCCCCCCCAGCCCAGCCCAGCCCAGCCCAGCCCATTAGCAGTCCTAACAAACCCCCCCTCCAGCCCAGCCCAGCCCATTAGCAGTCCTAACAACCCCCCCCCCAGCCCAGCCCAGCCCAGCCCATTATCAGTCCTAACAACCCCCCCAGCCCAGCCCATCCCATTAGCAGTCCTAACAACCCCCCCAGCCCAGCCCAGCCCATTAGCAGTCCTAACAACCCCCCCAGCCCAGCCCAGCCCAGCCCATTAGCAGTCCTAACAACCCCCACCAGCCCAGCCCAGCCCAGCCCATTAGCAGTCCTAACAACCCCCCCCCCCCCAGCCAAGCCAAAATTAAAAAAAAAGAAAACCTGTCTGCTGCTGCGGTCGGGGCCGCCGCGGCAGAATCGAGCGTGCCGCGGGGGCCCCCTGTGCACGGCAGAGCCTGCCCTCCCCCCTCCCCTGTAGCAGCTCTCTCTTTGGAGCTGAAGTCAGACGCGCCGGCTTGCAGAGCAGAGCGCGAGGGAAGAGTTTCTCCCTCGCTGCTCTGTTAAGCCCGCGGGGGCTGATGGGAACTTCCCATCAGCCCCCGCGGGCTTAACAGAGCAGCGAGGGAGAAACTCCTCCCTCGCGCTCTGCAAGCCGGCGCGTCTGACTTCAGCTCCAAAGAGAGAGCTGCTACAGGGGAGGGCAGGCTCTGCCGTGCACAGGAGGGCCCCGCGGCACGCTCGATTCTGCCGCGGCGGCCCCGACCGCGGTAGCAGACAGGTGGGTTTTTTTTTCCAATTTTACTTTTCAAAAGAATGTTTTTTGCGCGGGGCCCCCTGAAACGCGGGGCCCTGTGCAAAAAACATTCTCGCTCAATGGACGGGCCGGCCCTGCTGGGGTATCCATTACTTTTATCATTTTGGTCACTTTTCTCTATACCTTTTCTAAATACACTATATTCTTTTTTAGAAATGGTGACCAGAACAGTGGAAAATATTTAAGGTGTGGTTACACCATGGAGCGATAGAGACATTATAATATCCTTTGTTTTATTCTCCATTCTTTTCCTTATGATTCCTAGCATTCTATTCCTAATGTGGATCCTTACATTATGTAACTGTAGTTTGGGTTGTTTTTCCCTAAGTTCCTAAATTTGCGCTTGTCCACATTAAGGTGACATGTTACTTACCAGATAATATCCTTTCCTTGAATCCTGCTAGACCAGTCCAGACAAGTGGGTTGTGCTTCCCTAACAGCAAATGTGGAGACAGAGAAAACATCCAGAGGCTTCTAATAACATAATCATGCCATTAACAGCCTGGGCCTTTAGAGGCATAATCCAGTATCCATATCCAAGTATATGGTCAGGAATCTCTGACCTCAAACAAACTCAGTGAAGATAACAAGGTTCAACAGAAAATGTAACTAAGTTTGTATAGGATCAGCTTCAACAGAGGGCTTATCAGAAGCTTATGAGCCCACAGCCTAACCACCGAGAGTACAGAAGACCAGAACGCGTTCCAGGGCTGGGTTCTGGACTAGTCTAGCAAGACTCAAGGAAAGAAGATAAGAACATAAGATATGCCATACTGGGTCAGACCAAGGTCCATCAAGCCCAGTATTCTGTTTCCAACAGTAGCCAATCTAGGTCATACGTACCTAGCAGTTTCCCCAAAAGACACAGGTTCCACAATGCTTGTAATGGGTCAAGCATTGATATCCTGGGTCCCTTCTTAATAATGGTTTATGGACCTTTCCTCCAGGAACTTGTCCAAATCTTTTTTAAACCCAGCTACACTAACAGCCTTTACTACATCCTCCGGTAACAAATTCCAGAGTTTGATTACACGTTGAGTGAAAAAATATGTTCTTTTATTAGTCTTAAATAGTTTACCCTGTAGCTTCATTGCATGTCCCCTAGTCTTTCTATATTCTGATAACGTAAACAATCGATCTACATTTACCCGTTCCACTGCTTTCATTAATTTATAGACTTCTATCATATCTCCCCTCAGCCATCTCTTTTCCAGGTTAAAGAGCCCTAACCTTTTTATCCTTTCTTCATAGGAGCATCCTTCCATCCCCTTTACCATTTTGGTGGCTCTTCTCTGAACCTTTTCTAAAATCGCTATAACCTTTTTAAGATACGGCGACCAGAATTGCACACAATATTCAAAGTGCGGTCTCACCATGGAACGATATAGAGGCATTATAATATCTTTTGTTTTATTTTCCATTCCTTTCCTTATGATACCTAGCATTCTATTTGCTCTGTTGGCCGCTGCTGCACACTGGGCCGAGGGTTTTAACATGGTATTCACAATGACACCTAAATCTTTTTCCTGGGTGGTGGTTCCTAATGTGGAACCTTGCATCGTGTAACCATAGTTTGGGTTGTTCTTCCCTAGGTGTATAACTTTGCACTTGTCCACATTAAATTTCATCTGCTATTTTGATGCCCAGTCTTCCAATTTATCAAGATCCTCTTGCAATTCTGCACAATCCTCTTGGGTTTTAACAACTTTAAATAGTTTTGTGTCATCTGCAAATTTGATAACCTCACTCGTTATTCCACTTTCCAGGTCGTTTATGAATATGTCAAAAAGCAGCGGACCCAGCACAGATCCCTGGGGTACACCAGATTATCTGCTATCACATTCCATATTGTCCTGCTAGACCAGTGGGACATATCAAAGTTATGACTCCACTGGGAGGGAAGAAGACCTCTGAGCCAAAGGCCATTTCTGCCTGTGTGGACATCCAAGTGATAGTGCTTGATACAAGTGGAAAATGATGTTGAAGGGGCAACCAAGCTACTCTCTGCCAATGAGGATGCTTGGAATGCGCAAGCAAACCCTTGGAACCATCTGGTTCCACAATAGATATGCTGAGGCCATGGCGCCCTTGATTCAGAGCCCCAAAGTAGACTTAGCTGCCACATCACCCTTACGCAGACCTACAAACAGCACAAATAGATGGTCTGATTTGTGAAAGGAATTAGTAACTTTCAAGCACCAGAAAAGCACTCTCTGGACATCCACCAAGTAAAGGTCCTTGTCCTTCCGTTGGCACTGCTCCTTAGAAGAGGAGGATAGACAGATTACCTGATTCACATGGAAGGCAGAAAGCACCTTGAGTAAGAAGGAAGAAACAGGCTGAATATACATGGCCTCCTCCAAGAAGGATAAAGTAAGGATCCCTGCATAAGGCTTGTAGCTCAGTCATACGGGTCGCTGAACAAATTGTGACGAGTAAGATAGTGTTAATAGTCAGATCTTTAAGCGTAGCCCGCTTCAAGGACTTGAAGGGCTCTGACATCAAGGCCTAAGGCAGCAGGCAGAGAGATCCCAAGAGGGAACAACTGAATGCAGGGAAGGACACAGGTATCATAACCCTTGAAGGAAATAGGAAATGTTTGGGTGCGAGGCAACAGACTGCCCCACCTCCAGGCCGTTGAAGCAGGATAGGGCTGCTACTTGAACCTTCAAGGGAACTAAGGGAAAGATCATAGTCTGGGCCATCCTGAAGAAAAGCAAGTAAGGACAGCACCAATGCTCAAAGAGACAACAGACGCACAGCAGCCAGGGATAGCCGTCACTAGGCCAATGCGATAGACCACATTCTAGGCACAGCTGGGTGGCACACATCAACTGCCATGCAAGGCACAGGACCACAACACAGACAGAGAAAGGGAATAGCACATGTAGACATGACCACATGCAAGAAAAAGCTAAGAAACGGCCAGTGCAGCATCCCTGAGGGGCACAGACACCACACAGCAGCGGAACGTGACTGCTGCTCCCAGGAACAGCACATCTGTTGCTATACTGCATGTACGTCACACGCAAAAGGGAGTAGGGGGAAGAAGGGCAGCACAGGCCTGCTCACCCTGGATACCATGCCAGGGTAAACAGGCAGCAGGCATGCCCCAAACGCAGAGAAGGTGCGTGCATGCGGATGGCCCTGTTTGAGCCACCAGGTCTCTTCCAGGCAGATACCTGCAGGTGACCAGTAACACAAACGTTGTGCTCCCCCATTCATATTTCCCCACAGCTAGTGAAGCAGAGCCAGCACGCCCCATGCCCAGCAGGGCCCCAGCTGCCCCTGGACCAGCCAACAGACTGCCACCAGTAGAAACCACTGGAGCAACCCCAGTTGGGGAGGGCGACCAGCGTGCACTGTCAGCAGGCAGATGGGTCCGGATCACAGGAGCGGGGGAGGCAGCTGTGGAGAGCATTGAGGAGCACAGTAGCACCACAATGGAGGAGGAGGGAGAGGGGAGGGGGAGAAGATGGAGGTGGCGGCGTGGGGGGTGCAGAAAGGATGGAAGTTGAGCTGGCTGGGTGTGGGGGAGGGGGCAATGCAGGCGGGGCAGATGCAGGCAGGGGGCAGTGAGGGGGCAGGCAGGCTGGGGGAGGAGCAGGGGAAATATGTGGGCAGGGAGGCAGAGTGTGAGGTGGGGAGACGGGGAGGCAGGCAGGATGGCAGGGTGGGTGGAGGAGGAAGGGAAGTGGGAGGGGAACAGCGAGGGAGAAGGGGAGATGGTGGACCCATGGGTGGGGGCAGACCCCCCCTTTCAGGCAGCAGGGTGGGAGCAATAGTACCCAAGGAAAATCCGTGTGATGCTACGGGGCCCCAGAGCGCTGACCACCCACGGGCCAGGAATGGGCATACTGTGTGGCCCACGGACGCCAAGCAGGGACATTCAAGCTGCTGTGAGGGGCAGTTCGGATGCAACAGGCCCTGGTCTGTGCCCATAGCCCGAAGATGCAACAGCTGCACCAGCCGTCCCAGGCAGAGCCCTCCCATGGGCCCACATGCAGTTGTCCCAGATCCACTGACTAGCCTGGTGCAGGAGGTATGGCTCCTCAAGGAGGCAATGCAGGATGCAGCCGCCGTGATAGGACAGCACTTACAGGCTGTTGCAGCGACCATGCTGAGCCACAGGGAGGGCCCCCAGGTCCATGACAGCAGGGTAAGAGTAGTTACTCACCTGTAACAGGTGTTCAGCAGGAGCAGCAGGAATCAGTCCTCACTTATGGGTGACGTCGGCGCCGACGGAGCCCTCGCGGAGAAATTTCCCCAGCTTTCAAAGAAAGCCTTTGGGAATTGCAGCGCGCATGCGCGGTCCCCTTCCCGCCCAAGGGTGCCATCTTGCTCAGTCTGATGACATAGCTAAAAGACAGCAAAAAATTTAGCAAAAACGAAATGATAGGACTGCAACTCCGAGGGGAGGAGGGAGGGTTGTGAGGACTGATTCCTGCTGCTCCTGGAGAACACCTGTTACAGGTGAGTAACTACTCTTTCTCCAGGACCAAGCAGGAAGTCAGTCCTCACATATCGGACTCCCTAGCTTAAGGCTACCGGAGACCACAAGCTGAAAAATGAGCTCCCTCCAGCTCAGTAGCACAGAAGGAAGGAACCTTCTCTGAAAACGCCCCCGACCGGTAGCCCAACATCAGGGCCGGAGGGTAGGAGTTGCCTAAACCTCAAAGAGATTATGGAGGACTGCCTGACCGAAAGCACTGTCCCTGCGGGACTCCCTCTCCAGGCAGTAATGGGCCGCAAAAGTCTGGCTTGAAGACCAAGTAGCGGCCCGGCAGATGTCTGCCAACGGAACAGAGCGGAGATGAGCCACTGACGCAGCCTGCGCCCTAACACGATGAGCCGTGACACGACCCTCCAATGAAAGGCCGGCTGCCCCATAAGCCCAAGCGATACAGTCAGCAACCCATATGGACAAAGTACGCTTGGAGACAGGTAGCCCCAACTTATTGGGGTCAAAAGAAACGAAGAGCTGAACAGCCCTCCTATGCTCCCGCGTACGGTCAAGGTAGAAGGACAAGGCCCTCCTACAGTCCAGGGTATGCAGGACCATCTAAGCCCGGCTGGAGTGCGGCCTGGGAAAGAAGGTTGGAAGAACCACCTCCTGGTTGAGATGAAAAGGAGAAACCACTTTAGGAAGAAACTTAGGGTGAGTCCGTAAGACTACCCTATTCCTGTAGAACCTAGTGTAAGGAGGATCAGACACTAGGGCCTGCAGTTCACTAACGCGCCTAGCAGATGTAAGGGCTACCAAAAACAAGGTTTTCCAGGAAAGAAAACGAAGAGGGCAGGTAGCCATAGGTTCAAAGGGCGGACAGGTAATCCGCTGCAAGACCACATTCAGATCCCATTCAGGGGCTGGTGGGCGCAAAGGAGGCTTAAGGAGAAGGAGGCCTCGGAGAAAACGAGCTACCAAAGGGTGGTTGGAAAGAGGCCTGCCATCCACCGGTGCGTGATGCGCAGAGAGAGCACTGAGGTGGAACCTGACAGAGTTGGACTTAAGGCCCAGATTGGAGAGGTAAAGCAAATATTGCAAGACCACTGCCACCAAGCAGGAGAAGGGATTCTCAGACTGCTGAGCACACCACACGGAGAACCTACGCCACTTAAGAGCGTAGGACTTCCGGGTGGAGGGCTGCCTGGAGGCCAAGACAACCTCTTCCACCTCACGAGGCAGCAGGAGGGGAGCAAGGACTTCCCTTTCAGCAGCCAGGCCATCAGATGAAGGGACCCAGAGGTTGGGGTGTAGGAGAGTTTCCCTGATCCTGTGACAGGAGATCGGGTTGAAACCCCAGAGGAAGAGGAGTGTCCACCGCCAGCTGCATTAGAAGCGGGAACCAGGGTTGTCTCGGCCACCGGGGAGCTACTAGGATCACCGAGGCTCTGTCTCTGAGAACTTTGAAGAGCGTCCGAGACACCAGTGGCATGGGAGGAAAGGCATACAAGAGGCCTGTGGACCATGGAATCAGGAAAGCATCCGCCGCCACTCTGAGAGGATGCGGTTGTCGAGAGCAGAATTTGGGAAGCTGCCGGTTCAGGGGACTGGCAAATAGATCCATGGTGGGGAGGCCCCACTTGAGAAAGATCTGCTGAACCACCAACGGATCCAATCTCCACTCGTGAGGTTGGAGGATCCTGCTCAGCCTGTCTGCCAGGTAATTTTCTTGACCTGGGAGATAGACAGCCTTGAGCAGGATGCCGTGAAGGACGGCCAAAGAGCACAGTCTCCGTGCCTCCTGACAGAGAAGGAAGGAGCCTATACCTCCTTGTTTGTTCACGTAGAACATTGCAACTTGATTGTCCGTCTGGACCAGCACAGACTGGTGAGAAGTGAGGTGGGAGAAGGCTCTCAGAGCTAGGCGGATGGCTCTGAGCTCCAGGAAGTTTATCTGCTGAGCAGATTCCCAAGGAGTCCAGAGGCCTTGAGTACATGTCCCTTGGCAATGTGCTCCCCAACCTAGGAGAGAAGCATCGGTTGTCAGCACCTGAGAAGGCGGAGGAGATTGAAAATCCACTCCCAGCACTAGATTTGGTAGATGAAGCCACCACCACAGAGAAGAGACCAGCAGGTTGGATACCTGTACTGAGTCCGCCAGGCTCCCCGTGGCCTGATGCCATTGAGTGCGAAGGCACCATTGAGCAGGTCGCATGTTCAGGCGGGCATTGGGGGTTACATGGACCGTGGAAGCCATATGGCCGAGCAGTCTCAGAAATTGCCTGGCAGAGGATCAGGGAATTGCTGCGAAAGTGGCTGGCTAGATCCATGAGCCTGTGTGCCCTGTCTAGAGGCAGGAAGGCCCGCGCCTGAAGTGTGTTCAACCTTGCGCCGATGAATTCGAGATTTTGAGAGGGGAACAAAGTGGACTTTGCGAAGTTTATGACAAATCCCAAGTGCTGGAGTAGAGTCACAGTGCGATGAGTGACCTGAGTGGCCTCTTGGGAAGACTGGGCCCTGATGAGCCAGTCGTCCAGGTATGGGAATACAAAGAGGCCTTGAAGTCTTAGATAGGCCGCCACCACTGCTAGGCATTTGGTGAACACCCTGGGGGCGGAGGATAGGCCAAAGGGCAGTACTCTGTACTGGTAATGATTTCCTCCCACAACAAACCTGAGATATTGTCTGTGGTCTGGATGAATAAGGATGTGAGTATAGGCATCCTTTAGATCTAAAGAGCATAGCCAGTCACCCTGCTGGAGGTAGAGCAGCAGGATTCCAAGGGTAAGCATCTTGAACTTTTCCCTGGCCAGGAACTTGTTGAGGTTTCGCAAGTCCAGGATGGGTCTGAGGCCTCCTGTTCGTTTTGGTATCAGAAAGTACCTGGAATAAAAGCCTTGACCTCTCAGGTGGTGGGCCACCGGTTCCACAGCCTTTTCCTGAAGAAGACTTGCCAACTCCTGAAGGAAGAAGTCCCTGTGCAGAGGGAGTCTTGGAGGCTCCCCTGGAAAGTAGGAGAGAGGTACCTGGTGAAAGTGAAAAAGATAGCCTTTTTGAACTATATGAAGCACCCAGGTATCTGATGTGATGGCTGACCACCTGTAGGCAAAGTGGACCAGCCGGCCTCCTGTGCTGAGAGAAACCAGCGGAGGGGAAGAGGCTATGCTGATGGAGTCAAAAACTCCCACCCTGCTGAGCAGGGGCCGGTGTTGTGGCTTGGGGGCCTGCTGCCTACGGGACCCATTACCTCGTCCCTTGGCCTGCTGACCCTGTTGGGGAGTTGCTGAGGCCTGATAATGTGGGTAGTGTTTATAGGCAGGTGCCTTCCTCGGGTAAAAGGTCTTTTTCCCCCGAGCCCTTCTTCTTCTGAGAAGGGGCAGAGGTTTTTCTGAACAGCCGAGTCCTGGTCAGAGTCTCGGTCTCGATCTGTGCAGCCTTTTCAGCCATGGGCTTGCCAAAGAGGTTTTCACCTCTGCAGGGGACATCGACCATCTTGTCCTGTACTCATGGCTCGAGGTCGGATGACTGAAGCCAAGCCTGTCGGCGGGCACCGATGCCGGCTCCGGCTACTCGAGCCGATGCTTCGAAGCCATCGTAGGCTGCCCGAGAGATAAACTTCGAGCACTCTCGAATGCCAGTGGACAAGGCCTGGAACCTCTGCAAAGGTTCCTTGGAGAGACCAGCAGAGAACCCGGCAATTTCTTTTGCCAGGTCCCGGAGATACATGTCCATATAGAGCTGGTAGGTCTGGACTCGACAAGCAAGCATAGAGCCCTGGAGGCACTTCCTACCGAGGGCATCCAGGTTCTGGGCCACTCGGCCGGGAGGCACCGAGGAGTGCATCTTCTGACTCTTGAGTCGATGCATGGCCGATTCCACCACCATGGAATGGTGCGGTAGTTGTGCCTTTTGGAACCCGGGGTTCTTGGGGACTCGATAAATGGAATTGACCCGCTTGCTTAACACCAGTGCCGACGCCGGACTCTCCCACATGCGGAAGAGAAGTCGCTCCAGCATCGGAGGAACCGGTACAGTAAAGGCCTCCTTCGGGGGAGAGTCATACTGGAGGGCATAGAGCTCTTCGGCTCGAGGCTCCTCCTCGGGATCCGCGGGGACTGCCAAGGCCTTGGCCATATCCCGCACGAAGTCCGAGAACCGGGTGTCCTCCGGGGGGGGACCGTCTCCGAGGTTCGGACTCAGGCGAGTCCGATGGGACGCACCGAATCCGAAAAGTACCAGGGGACTCTTCGTCTTCTGTTTCCCAGGCTGACTCCTCGGAGGAGGAATCGAGTGACTCCGGTCGGGTGGGCACCGATGCCCTCCACCCCGACGCCGAGGGTGTCAGCGTCGACGACCTCGGTCCCGAACGGGAGGCCGAGGGAGACCGTGACCGAGGATCGATTTGAGCTCGCATGGACTCGAGGATCGGCTCGGTCTCCGTGGTCGACTTGGACGTCGACGTCCCAGTGGCTGGGGCAGATGCACCGGCGAGGCCAGCGATCAATGCCTGCTGCTGGTCCATGAAGGCAGCCAAACTGCTCTCCAAGGCCGTCAACCTGAGTCCGAGCTCAGGAGACCCAGCAGCCCCCGCCTCGGGCCCCGACGGCGTCTCCTTCAGAGTTGGGTCCATGAGGACTACAGTACTCACGTGTCTAGGAGACTCCATCTCGAGACGAGGATGTTTCGAAGGCCTCTCCGACTCCGAGGACCCGGGACGGCTATCGGGGCTATGCGACCTGGCCCTCGATTAACCAGGAGCGTCCAGCGACGCCGCCCTCGCGGGTTTCTTCTTCCGATGATGTTCCCGGGCAGGAAACCCCCGCTCAGAGGAACTCTGACGATGCTCAGGACCGGAGTCCCGGGACGTCGAAGCCTCTAACGAGGTCCGGGCCCGGCCGGACGCGGAGTCAGAGAAGATTCTTTCTTTTTGTTGCTGCCGACTCCTCAACGCTTTAGAGGACATCTTGCCACCGGCCACAGATCATCGGGTCATGATCGGGTCCGAGGCAGCAGTCGTGTGTGTCGGTAAGAGACATACGTTTCTTACACCGATCACACTTTTTAAACCCGCTGGCAGCCATCGGGGGAAAAAGGGCCCCTGCGAGGTCAAAAGACAGGGCTGCCAGTGAAAAAAGAAAAAATGGGGCGAACACTAGTCACGAAGGACAAAAACCGAAAAAATTACGAACGGACTCGATACCGGTGTATCGGGTCCGGGCGGGAAAAGGATCCGGCGTCGAACCGAGAAAAGAAAAACAAATAAAATCAACTTTTTCAGCGGCGATCACAAACAGCGTCTGTAGGGCTCCGCGGAAAAAAGAAGACTGAGCAAGATGGCACCCTTGGGCGGGAAGGGGACCGCGCATGCGCGCTGCAATTCCCAAAGGGTTTCTTTGAAAGCTGGGGAAATTGCTCCGCGAGGGCTCCGTTGGCACCAACGTCACCCATATGTGAGGACTGACTTCCTGCTTGGTCCTGGAGAATCACGGGCCCAGGCAGCCAGTGTGATGTGGTGGATGTTGTGGTGGACCAGCCCACACCTGGGCACATGGAGCCGGGGTCTGTTGCCAAGCCACACCCGTGGTGGCCCCAGCTCTGAGAGACATGTCAGACTGCCCTTGTGGGACGCTTTGCATGCCCCCAACATGTTGTCAGATACTGCCATGAGCAGTCACTGTTTTCTGTACATTGCAGGACCTCTATTCAAATAAAGTTAACGTGTTTGCACTTCCATGTCATCATTGCTGCCAGCACCATAGGTATCCCTCATGGTGTGTATCATCCAGCCGTGCATGTCATGTGCGGCTGCTTATGGAGGAGATGGGTCCATGTGCAGGTCACATGTGGTCTGTGGTATGCACAGGGCAGGGTGGTCCCCAGGGTGTGGGCAGGGTGGGGCACGGGTCCTGGGGTGCAGGCAAGGCATAGGAGGGTATGTGTGCATTGGACCTTGACAGAGGATGGGTTGGGACACCTGGGGTATCACCTGCAGGTGGATGGGCAGCCAGAGGCAGGAGGCTGAATGTGGTGGTTAGGGAGGTTGGCACCGGTACGGCTGAGGTAACAGAGGTGTCAGGGCCATTCATTTCCACTGTGACTGGCAAGGGGGTGAATCTGGGCCTGCCGCACCAGGATGTCTAGTCACCAACCAGGGGAGTCCGGCAGGGGGATATAGAGATCGCACGCCATCCAGTGTGCCACAGACCTGGGATGGCAACACACCCACACATGTAACAACTGACATATGCCAGCTGGAAACTATTTATTTATTTATTTATTTATTTATTTATCTATTTCTTCTATACCGCCCCTTCCAGAGATCAGGGGCGGTTTACATGGAACAATTGCATACATTTGCATAACATTACATAGAACAAGAACTTCTTAACTTTTTACATATAACAGAACTTGGAGGGTAGGGGATTCCGAAGTGCTCAGAGAATAGGTATGTCTTGAGTTCTTTCCTGAATTGGGAGAGGTCCTTTATGATTCGGATGTCTATTGGGAGGTCATTCCAAAGTGTGGGAGCGGTGAATGAGAAGGCTCTGGCACTGGTGGAGTTTTTGGTCCTCGTGAATGTTTTTGGCAGCTCTAGTGAGAGGGTTGCATTTAGTCTGCGGGCTCTTAATTCATTTGGGACGTGAAGGAGTGTGGATAGATGTGAGGGGGCAATATCGTTTAGTAGTTTGAAGGTTGTTAGTAGTATTTTGTATTTGATTCGATAATTTATGGGGAGCCAGTGTAGATCTAGCAGTATAGGGGTTACATGGTCTGTTAGGTGGGCTTTAGTGACTACTTTTGCACAAATGTTCTGTGCTCTTTGTAATAAGTAGATATTCTTTTGTGGGAGGCCGGTTAGGAGACTATTACAATAGTCAAAGTGAGGGGTTATGAGGGCACTAACGACTGATCTAAAGTCATGCGTGTCAAGGAGGAGCCTTAAGTGTTGAATAGTTTTGAGTTTGTAGAATATAGTTTTTACCGTCTGTTTTATGTGAGGTAGCATGGTGAGTGTGTGATCGATTATAACGCCTAGGTATTTTACCTCTTTTTTAACAGGTATCGTTGTGTTATTGATGGAGATTGTTGTTGGGTAGGTATCTTCAGCCACAGGTGTTCTTGATAATAACATTGCCTCAGTTTTTTTGAGATTGATGCTGAGGAAATTGGTTCCCATCCAGGATGAGGTTTCCGCCATGCATTCGGATAGAGTGTTATAATTAGGGTTTTTCGTGGTTATGGGGAGGGCGAGCATGATGTCGTCGGCATAGATAAAGTGATTGATTTTGTGTTTTTTAAATATTTTTGTGATGGGTTGCAGGTACAGGTTGAAAAGGAGAGCAGAAAGGGCTGATCCTTGTGGTATTCCTTGACCTTGGGGGAAGGTTTCCGATGCTTCCTGGTTTAATTGTACTCGTATTAGTCTGTGTGTGATGTAGGACTTGAACCAATTAAGGACAGTCCCACCTATTCCTAAGTTTTCTAATCTATTAATCAGTGTAAAGTGGTTGATGTTGTCAAATGCAGCGGAAATGTCTATGAAAAGGAGTAGGAGGCCTTGGGTGTTATCATCTGTATGTCTTATGAGGAAGTCCATCAGAGTAATTAATAGGGTTTCTACCCCATGGAAGGGGCGGAAACCGAATTGGTGGGAGTCAAGGGAGTTGTGGTCATCTATATGTTCTTGCAATTGAAGTTGAACAGTTTTTTCTATTATTTTAGCCATAAATGGAATGCTGGCTATTGGTCTATATGAGTTTGGGTCTTTTGGGTCGAGTTTATTGTTTTTTATTATTGGGCGGATTGTTGTGAGTTTTAGGGCATCAGGCATAATGCCCTGGGAGAGGGATTGATTTACTATGTATTGAATGTTTCCAGCTAGTTCTTCCTTAGTATTTTTGATCCATGATACGGGGCATGGATCGAGTGGGGAAGTTGTGGTGTTGTTATTATCCTGAGGAGGTGTTTCCGATCTATCGTATGAAAGGTTGTCCAGCTGACACTCTGCAGGTGCCATGCCTTGCTGTAGATGTGGTCAGGGAGTCTGGCCCCTACTCCATCTGCCCTGGGACATAGCCAAGGTGCACAGTTGACATGGCATGGGCACTACAGATTCATGTGGTATCATAGCCCCAAGACTGGAGACTGCCCATGCGGCCCAGGTTACTGCTGCCAGGTGTGGCTTGGGACGCTCATGCGGGGCATCTCAGGTAGACCACAGCCTGGCAACGCTGTGGATGCCATATGGGTCTGGGTGAACAGACCCCTACCCATAGCCGTCGTCACTCCAGTTGAACAGATAGCTACTGTGGCCACCCTGTGTACCTATGCGCATGGCCAGGCCTAGGACGTCTGCAGCACTGGGCAGGTGCCACAGGCATACAGTCCCCAATCCATCCCTCACTGCCAATGCTGACCCCCCTCCATATATAGTGGGGTAGTTTGGTAGTCCATAAACCCGTGTCAATGGCACTGCAATATACGCGCTACCTGGTTATGGCAGGGTGCAGCAGCACTCATTTCCCACCCATATTCCACATATGCGGTTTGTCAGCAACACTTCCCTGGTGGCCAGTGGACGCCAGGGCAGGTGCGACACAAAAATATAAGGTTAAGATTGGAGAGTCTTCTGAAGGCCCAAATGGGAGTTGGTCCTTTTAGTTTCCTTTGCTCCAATCTTCAATGAAACAATCAAGCTGAGTGGTGGGAATTAATAAGGCTTTTATTTCCCTTTTCACAGTGGTTCTAAATAGTGGGTTACAACTTTAAAGCAAATGTCCTTAACTCAGGTAGAAAACAAACTCAGGGTTCAAAGCAAAAACTGTTATACATCAAAGGAATGGAGATGCTCAAACAAATACAGAATGCTCTGCTGGCAATTCATCCAATCACAAGTCTGGCAGTGACTCTATTCAGAAATACAAAGCGTACAGTCCATCTCATGGTCAGATAAATCTCCTGCCAGTTCCACTTGCATTGGCTCGCTATCAGAAAGCTCTGATTCTATATCCCTGGTTTCTTGTAAAACACATTCAGGGGTTTTGTATATTTTCTGTAGCAGTTCCCAATGTCCTTGGGCCTAGCCTAGGGCGTCGGCCACGTGCTGTGTTAGGCTTTAAAGTACCCTCTTTCCTTAGAGGCTTTATAGCAGCTTTATCATAGCTTTTACCATTCACAACTTTCTTATTAGGCATACATTTCTCATACCTTGTATGGCAGCAATCCTCAAGTAACTGGCTTTCTTCCACTGCCTGCCTTTCCCAGGCAGCAGCTTGGTGAAATCCTTTTCTATGCAGGTTAGGCTTACCCTGTAGCCTTTGACTTCCTTCTCCTGGTGAAGGCCTGCCTCTGTACAAGCCCAGCTTCTGGCTTTCTGGCTCAGTGTGGCTTGGCTTCTCCAGCTGATTCTTGTTTGGCTTAGGGTTGCAGTTACAGCAGTGCTTTTGCCTCTGAGGGCAAACAGCTCTCGGTTTGGCTTGAGCTGACACCTCCTTAGGTGTCAGCTGAAGAGCAGCAAATCACCTGGGCCGGATGGTATACATCCAAGGGTGTTGAAAGAACTGAAATATGAGATTGCAGAACTGCTATCAGTAATCTGTGAACTATCATTAAAATCATCTCTAATACCTGAAGATTGGAGGATCGCCAATGTAACACCAATTTTTAAAAAGGGTTCCAGGGGTGATCCGGGAAACTACAGACCGGTGAGCCTGACGTCAGTACCAGGAAAAATGGTAGAAACCATCATAAAGAATAAAATTACTCAGCATGTAGATAGTCACAACCTAATGAGAGACAGCCAACATGGCTTTAGACAAGGAAGATCTTGTCTTACTAATCTGTTATGTTTTTTTGAAGGAGTGAATAAACAGGTGGACAAAGGTGAGTCGGTTGATATTGTGTATCTGGACTTTCAGAAAGCCTTTGACAAGGTCCCTCATCAGAGACTTTTGGCAAAACTAAAGAGTCATGGGATAGGAGGCAGTGTACTATTGTGGATCAGGAACTGGTTTAAAGATAGAAAGCAGAGGGTAGGGCTAAATGTCCAATTTTCCCAATGGAGAAAGGTGAATAGTGGTGTACCCCAGGGATCTGTGCTGGGTCCGCTGTTTTTTGACATATTCATAAATGACCTGGAAAGTGGAATAACGAGTGAGGTTATCAAATTTGCAGATGACACAAAACTATTTAAAGTTGTTAAAACCCAAGAGGATTGTGAAAAATTGCAAGAGGATCTTGATAAATTGGAAGACTGGGCATCAAAATGGCAGATGAAATTTAATGTGGACAAATGCAAGGTTATGCACCTAGGGAAGAACAACCCAAACTATGGTTACACGATGCAAGGTTCCACATTAGGAACCACCACCCAGGAAAAAGATTTAGGCATCATTGTGGATACCATGTTAAAACCCTCGGCCCAGTGTGCAGCGGCGGCCAAGAGAGCAAATAGAATGCTAGGTATGATAAGGAAAGGAATGGAAAATAAAACAAAAGATATTATAATGCCTCTATATCGTTCCATGGTGAGACCGCACCTTGAATATTGCGTGCAATTCTGGTCGCCGTATCTTAAAAAGGATATAGCGATTTTAGAAAAGGTACAGAGAAGAGCCACCAAAATGGTAAAGGGGATGGAAGGATACTCCTATGAAGAAAGGCTAAAAAGGTTAGGGCTCTTTAACCTGGAAAAGAGACGGCTGAGGGGAGATATGATAGAAGTCTATAAATTAATGAACGGAGTGGAACGGGTAAACGTAGATCGATTGTTTACCTTATCAGAATATAGAAAGACTAGGGGACATGCAATGAAGCTACAGGGTAAACTATTTAAGACTAATAAAAGAAAATATTTTTTCACTCAACGTGTAATCAAACTCTGGAATTTGTTACCGGAGGATGTAGTAAAGGCTGTTAGTGTAGCTGGGTTTAAAAAAGGTTTGGACAAGTTCCTGGAGGAAAGGTCAATAAACCATTATTAAGAAGTGACCGAAGATATCAATGCTTGACCCAGTACAAGCATTGTGGAACTTGTGTCTCTTGGGGAAACTGCTAGGTACATATGACCTAGATTGGCCACTGTTGGAAACAGAATACCGGGCTTGATGGACCTTGGTCTGACCCAGTATGGCATATCTTATGTTCTTAGGTCCTTCCTCAGCTCCTGGGAAATCACCTCTCCCTCCTGGGAATTCTCTAGCACTAGAGTAGTCAGGCTTCCACTTCCACCTCTCTCTCTCGGTGCTGCCAGTGATTCTCCCCTTGCTTCTGCTAGGGCTGCTACTTCTGCCGCGGCTTCGTCTGTTGCCTGTGCTGCCTCTTCTCCTTCTTCCCTTCCAGTCTTCCACACTCCCCTTATGAAGCCCTCCTGCTTTTGAGGATTGGAAGCTGGTTGGCCTTTCCTCGTGACCAGCTGGGCGTGGCTCTTCAGTCTCCCTGAAGACGCTCCCTCTAGCTGGTTCCTGGGAATATTGCAAGTCTTTTTCTCTGTGAAAAACACCTTTTTTCCTCTCAACTGGGCTCTCATCAGCCCTCGCTGCATGACAGGTTATGGCATGGGTACGGCAGCACGTGTATGTCATCCCATATTCTATCTTCCCGTTTATCGTGGCTGTACGCGTAGTGAGGCACATATTCACCTTCCATGGTTATAGTACAGTCAGCGCATTACAACCACAGAGCATCCCGAAAGTTTGCCGAAACCACCTGCTTACCATTTCCAATACCTGCGCATGTTCTGCTGCCCGGCTAATGACGCGGCTGGTGCCTAGCGTTCTCCGTCATATTCTTCTTTCCTGCAGTTGAATCTTAAGTGAGTTGGTCTTGTAGGTTTGTGTGGGGCATGGCTTGGTTAGGACATCATACCATGCATTTTGAAAATGGTACGTGGGTAGCATCATGTCCCATTTCCCTTAGCCTGACACCATGGCAAAGGTAATGAAGAGAACGCGCAAGGCGAACTTCTCGCACTCGGAGACCACCATGGCCTGGGCCTCATTATAAACAGCCATGCCACCCTCTTCACCTCAGAGGATGCAAGTACCCAGCAGCATGGCTGGCAGGACATAACCCACAGGGTTCATGCGGTCCACCTCCACAACCGTGATGTGGAGGACCTAAAGAAGAAGTGGCAGGTGGTCAGGCAGGCTGCCAAGCAGAAGTTGGCCAAGAACAGTAGGCTGTCACCAGATTGCCCGCAGCCTCTGAGCACCCTGGAGACCAGGTGCTCCGCTTCATGGAGGACATAGTTGTCTCAAGTGTCGTCAGCTATGATAGCAGCACCACAGCCACGCAGGGTGGTGAGTAGATCATGCACACCAGCTGCTATTTGTCAGGGGTCCCATATGGGCTGTATGCGTGACTGTGGACCTGGCACACAGAGGCACATCAAGGCACTCCCCCATGGCCCCACATCTGCAGTGTGGGTTGCATCATGTGAGCTAGAGGTATACTACCCCACAACTGCTGTGCCCATGTCTGCGGAGGTGCGAGGGACTGCATGCCTCGCACCAGTGTGTACCTGCCATGCCCTGGGCACTGGCACTATTTGCAGGGGTGTGTGGAGAGTATTATGTTACCTCACCCACATGTATCGTGGCCCTCGGGGTGTACTGATGTGGTGACATGCAGTTACTGTGTGCACAGGAATGGGGGACAGTGGGGCAAGTGTGCATATATATTCATAGGTCTTGCTTGTCCAGTGTGTCTTTGGTGCCACTGCATGCTCACTGGTTGTTGTGTCACCGCAACTGAGTTGGCAGTGTACTGGGACCGTGCCTGGTACTCACCTCTGGTAGCAGGGACCGGGTCATGTCTTACCACGGGACAGTGGATGCATCTGCGGCACTTCCTCCACAGCTGCTGGTCACGTGCTGGGAGAGCACCATGCTCTCAGTGACAGTAGCTGGGGCCTTACTTTTATCGCTCTCCCACAGACCAGTCGGTGGCTGGGCCATTACAGGCCATCGATTCTAATGTTAGTGAGGCACCATCTCTCGCTGTCACCGCAGGCACACAACAGGGCGAAGGCAGTGGACAGGAACCTAGCATGGAGGACACCGCAGAGCAATGGGCCTCAAACAGCCCTGCTTTAGAATTCCCTGTCCCTGCGGAGTTGGCAGACAGTGGGCCAGATGAGGTCAATCAGGAGCTTCTGAGGGAGGGGAAAAACAGAGGCAATATGGGAGGCGCTGCATGGCCTGCAGCAGGATCTCCAGGTCACCAATGAGCACCTGAAGGAGCTGAACAGCAGGGGGCTACGATACTGGGAGGTGCAGATGTGACTTATGCGCGAGAGATGGCAGCATACATGGCAAGTATCGCTGGTGCATGTCGGCAGCTGGTAGCAGCTCAGCAGGGATCGGGTGCTGGGCAAGGGCCTGAGCCAGCCACGCCTCCTAGTGGGATTGCATCAGCAGAGTCTGGCTACCATTCTGGGGATGATGCTGTGAGCACGCCATCAGAAACAGACCCTCTGTGATGCAGTGCTTATGTCATCAAACACCTAGGGCCAGAGAATGAGCAGGGTGTTGGTGGTGGGGGGACATGGGTACCATGGTGAACATCTGCGGTGTGTAATAAAGGTTAACCTCTGCTCTAGAATGTCTTGCTATCAGTCTGTTTCTGGTGGCAATGACCAGAGCTAGCTGGCCTTGGCTTCTGCTCTGTCCCCTGTTGTCATCATCTGCCTCTGCGGCATTGGCTTCACCTATCGCCAGTTCCTCAGGGATGGGGATGCCCTGCTGCACTGCTAAGTTGTGCAGAATGCAGCAGGCGGTGAAGATGCGGCACATCCTCTCCGGCTTGTACAGCAGCTCTCCGCCACTGCGGTCTATGCATCAGAACTGGCTCTTCAATACTCCTATGGCCCTCTCCACCACAGCCCATGTCCTCTGGTGCGCTTCATTATATCGCTCCTCCTGTGGTGTCTCTGTAGGTTGCACACTAGTGCCAATAGCCACATCCGAAGTGGATATCCGCAATCACCTGTTGCGCCAAGGGGACAAGCATGCATCAGCTTTGTTTCTGCGCATGGTCTGTCAAGGCTGGCAGGGACATTGCTTATCTTGGGTTCTACATAGTAACATACATAGTAACATAGTAAATGACAGCAGATAAAGACCAACATGGTCCATCCAGTCTACCTAGCAATACGGCAAGAGTAGGTGCACCTGACGCTCTGTGCAGGTCACCCCCTCCTCATGTCTTTGTTTAGGGGTGGACCCACCACTCCATGTAGGACACCCCTATTTGTTGAGAAGTTAGATGATTCCGTTTATTTTGGTTTTATCCTGTTGCTGTAAAGGGATCTGCTGTGCTTGTCCCATGCTGTTTTGAATTCCGTCACCATGTTTGCCCCCACATCCATCGGGAGAGTATTCCAAGCATCCACCACCCTTTCAGTGAAAAAATATTTCCAGATATTGCCTTTCAATTTTCCACCTTGCAGCTTCATGTTATGCCCTATAGTTTTGCAGCTTCCCCGTCTTTGGAAGAGGTTTGTTTGTTCATCATTCCTCTTTTATTTAAAGGTCTGAATCATATCTCCCCTATCCCTCCTCTCCTCCAAAGTGTACATATTTAGGTCTTCAAGTCTCTTCTCATAAGGTTTCTTACGCAGCCTCCAAATCATTTTGGTCACCTTCCTCTGAACACTTTCCAGTCTTTTTACATCTTTTGCAAGAAATGGTCTCCAAAACTGAACATAGTATTCCAGGTGAGGCCTCACCATCGACCTGTACAGTGGCATAAGTACCTCTTCCTTTCTGCTGGTAATTCCACTTTGTATGCAGCCCAACATCCTCCTGGCTTTTGCCACCGCCTTGTCGCACTGTTTTTCCACCTTGAGATCATCAGAGATAATCACACCAAGGTCTTTTTCCTGAACCATGCACACCAACCTCTTGCCCCCTATCGCGTACATTTCCCTTGGATTTCTGCTACCTAAGTGCATGACACTGCATTTTTTCGCATTAAATCTTATGTTCAATCTTTTTTATTCAGGTTTCTCATACACTACAATCAAAATAACATGGCAAGCAGTTCAAGTGAGATACACCATTACAATCCACTGAATTTAGACAGGGGAGATAGGTACATTGAGAAACAAGTAACAACACATTAGCTGCGAGTGCATAACACCAACTATGCAGAACAAGGTGGGAAGCCTAGGCCCCCGAAAGCCCCATCACCCCTAAAGTGGCCGGAAGACAAGTGATAGCGCCCAAGAACCCCACCAGAATGTCTTAGGGAACACACTGTGTCTAGGCATCCTGCAAATAGCTCAGCCAGGACAAGCGGTCTAAGCCCCCTTCTCCAGCCCAGCCCCGCTGTCCAACCGCCACCTGCTCCCAGACATACAGTTCGCCACCATTGGCTAGCGAGAGCACCATCGCCCAACACACTCAAACCCCACCCTCACACTCACACATAAAACAAGAAACCCCCAAAGCAGGGATAGACCCAGGGTAGACTCTTTTCCCAGGTCCATCCAGCACCTAGCAAAATTAAGAATAACGCCCCCCCCTAAACCCCAGAAAGGTTCCCGTGCGCCCTCCCGCCCCACCTCTGCTACCCCCCCCTAACCCCCCCCCCCATTTACCGGATAGGTTCTAACCACCCAACCAAGTGTGCTCCGAAAAGAAGAAAAAGGAGAAGGAAGGCCGAACTATCCACCGTGGACCTTCAGGGCCCACCCAGAACCCGTCTACGCACCCCATCTGGCAAAAGAGAGAGATGTGGACCCCAGCTCTCCAAAAACCATTGCCACCGCCGGGGGTGGCCACGAGCATGTATCCTATCGAAAAGTAGCAACTCATGCAGTTTGACTCGCCACAAACCACACGTGGGCCCAGTCTCAGTCAACCATTGCTGAAGCACAGTCACCCGACCAAGCAACAGTACCAGTCGCAGCCATCGCAGCACAGCGGGTCCCAACTCAGTCTTCCATGCATCATCCCAAACATCCAACACCACGTTCCCAGCATTCAAGGAGAGGGAGTGGTACCCGCAAGCAGCCAAGTAATCCATGATTTTCTTCCAAAAGCCCTGGATCTTCAAACAGGTCCAGAACATGTGTCCCAAGGTCGCCCGAGGGTCCCCACAATGAGGACAATCGGGAGATGCCGCAACGCCCGCGCGCCACGCACGATGAGGCACGTAGTGCAGACGGCGCAGTATTTTAAACTGAGCATCGCGGTGAAGCACCAGCACACTCAACCCGGGGAGTCCGGCCAAGACGCGCAAAAGGTCATCTCCGGTAATCACTTGACCTAAGTCTGACGTCCAGGCACCCGCCAAGTCCTCTAGGGAAGCCGGACGCTCAGCCTCCCATAACATTTTATGGAGGTCTGAAACCCACACCCTTTGGTCCCCACCCCCAAGTGCCAGTTCCAGGTCAGAGCTGACCCCCCCTCTCAGAGCCTCCCTCGGAATACTATTAATGTAGCTACGAAGTTGCAAATATGTAAAGACATCCCACGGCACTAAGGGATATTGCCGAGATAACAGAGAGAATCCTTCCGCCACGCCATCCTCCAACACCACCTGTTCCAAATTCTCAATGCCCATTTGCGCCCAACGGGCGAACGCAGGTCCCCCCAGACCCGGGACAAAGTCTGCATTACCTCTAAGCGGAAGGTAGGGAGAATAGCGAGCCGTCAACTGACGCCCTGCACAAAAAGACCGCCAGGCTTGCTTCACCGGCGCCAAAATGAACCGCCGAAGGCCCTGAGATAACCCACGAACGCCCGGAGCATGCAGAATATACCGAAGGTGAAAGGGGCGCACCGCCTCCCGAAGAAGTTCCAGAGGCGAATAGTCAGCTAGGTCCCAGAGCCAATCTCGCACATATCGCAATAGGCAAGCCACATTATATTTTCGCACGTCAGGAAGCCCCAGACCACCCAGTGCTCGAGGCTGTTGCAAAACCGCCAAGCGCACCCGAGGCCGCCGCCCCCTCCAAAGAAAACGATTAAGGAGGATATTCAGCTTCCGAAGGTCGGCTCGCGTAAGGAGCAGCGGAAGAAGCTGGAGCATGTAAAGAATTTTGGGAAAAATGGCCATCTTATATAGGGCTACACGACCCCCCAAGGAGAGCGGTAGGTCACGCCATTTGTCTACAGTAAGCGAAACAGTGTCCACCAACTTAGTGACATTGATGCCGTATAGGTCGCACAAACGGGCCGGTAGATAAATGCCCAGATATTTGAAATGCCCCACCGCCCACTTCAAAGGAAAATCTCCTGCCCAGTCTGGCGGCGCCGCCCGGCCCAGCCACATGGCCTCAGATTTGTCTAAATTAAGGTGCAGCCCCGAGGGTACCCCGTAATCTCTGATAAGTCGTAGGAGATGAGGCAGCCCATCAAGCGGATCCGCGAGATGAACAAGCAGATCATCAGCATAGGCAGCGACACGAACCTCCTCCCCCCCTATTGAGACACCCCGAAATTCCGTAGCCTGTCGAATCCGGATCAGCAAAGGTTCTAGCGTTAGCACGAATAAGAGCGGAGACAAGGGGCATCCCTGTCGAGTCCCCTTTTGAATGTTGAAGTCAGCGGACATGTGTCCATTTACCAGCAAAGCACCCTTTGGGTCGGCATATAATACGCGCACCACATCCACAAAAAAACCAGAGAATCCCATCGCCTCAAGGACCTGGTACATAAATCCCCAGTCAACGCGATCGAACGCTTTTTCGGCGTCGAAGCTAATGAGAAGAGAGCCATGTTCCACCGATTCCCGGGAACACATAGATAACAAAATCCGCTGCACATTCAGAGTGGCATATCGGCCCCGTACGAACCCCACTTGGTCCTTATGGATTAACTCCGGTAAAAACCGCGCCAAACGATCAGCCATGATTTTCGCCAGGATCTTAATATCCACGTTAAGAAGCGAAATAGGGCGGTACGAGCCGGGCAGAAGTGGGTCCCGCCCTGGCTTCGGCAAGATAGTCACCAGGGCTTTATTAGCCTCAAAAGGGAACTTCCCCCCCTTTACCAGGGTCTCATAATAACCTACCAGGGGACCAACAATAACATCTCCCATAACTTTGAAGAATTCACCCCGGTACCCATCCACCCCCGGGGCCCGCCCAGTCTTCAAAGCCTTTATCGCATCTTGGATCTCGTGCCCCGACAAGGGTAGGTTGAGGGCCTGTAGGCCCTCACCACTAAGCTTCGGCAAAACGCAATCTTGAAGAAACACCCTACCCGCCTCCTCCGGCGCCCCCTCCTGCGCATACAAATTCCGAAAAAAGTCCTGGAACACCGACTCAATATCAGCAGCTCCCCGCTTGATAGTCCCATCCGGGTGCCGAATCGCCCCAATGGTGCGGGGCCCCCCTGCGGGTTTCACCAGCGAGGACATCAGCCGACCCGCCTTGTTACTGTGCAAGTATAGTTTATAGCGATAGTATAACATTGATTTCTGCGCTCTCCTATGGAGGAGGAGCTCCAGTTCCGTCTGGAGTTCCCGCAACGCACTCTGGTGCACTGCCGTCCGGCAACCAGCCAGCTTCCTGCGTGCCTTCCCCAATTCCTTTTCTAAGTACAGGATCCGCCGATTCAGCTGCTTGCGCCGCATACTAGTATAATTAATAATATCACCTCGCAGGACCGCCTTCCCAGCTTCCCAAAGAAGAGCAGGAGAAAGTCCCGGCCGATCATTGAAAGCCAAATAATCTGCCCAGCACTCACGGAGATGCCTTTCAAACTGTACGTCCCCACTAAATTCCAACGGATATCGCCAAAGCCGGGCCCGGCCAGGATTACAGTCACGCAATTCCAAGATCACCATCGCGTGATCCGAAAGAACTGAGGGACCACCAACCAGTCCAGACCTGTCCAGATCCACATTCAGCACTTCATTAAAGTCACCACCCATGATCACCGTATACCCAGTGCTATCATCTAAAAGCCGGGTGAGGGTCTGAAAAAATCGGGCCTCAAACACATTTGGCGCATAAATCGAGCATAGCGCTACCTTGACACCCGCCAGCAACCCTCGCACACAAACATACCGACCGTCCAAATCAGTGTCCACTTCTTCTTCCACCCAACTCACCGACTTATTGATTAAGATGGCTACGCCTCTCTTCCTACCTATCGCCGGTGACCCATAGACTTTGGCTACATGGCCTGTACATAACTTGTCATGTTCTGCAGCGGACTGGTGCGTCTCTTGCAGCAGAGTGACCCCAATTTGCTTCCGTCGCAAGTGCTGGAGCACTTTGTAACGCTTGATAGGGGACCCCAGTCCACATACATTCCACGATGCAATCCTTACACCGACACTCATCACTCAGACCAAGGCATGACCTCCAACTGACATAGCAATAAAACTGCCACTGGCGGAGAACCCCCCAGCTTAGGGCCCCCCCCCAACCACACACCGTCTTATAAGCCAACAACCCATTCTACCACACACGCATAGTCAGGCATTCATCCCTATCCTCAAGCACATCCAGCACACCAGATACACACTCCCCTTTACTTCCCCCTCCTAACCTTGCCCGAACCCCCCCTCCCTCCATTACCCAACCCAGTCCCCCCCCCCCCCGTACCACCCATACTCCAAACCAGCCCAGCTCGTACGCTGGCCCCTCCAGGACCCCGTAGCATGTAGAGCCCCTCCCCCGCCCCCAAGACCAGAAAACCCAATGGAATCCCACCACCTACCCGTGATTCCCCTCTACCCTACCAAGCCTTCCCCCCCCCCCCTTTTATGAGAAGCATCCCCTCCTTACTCTCAGGGGGGCCGTGCCCACTATATAAACATCCCAACCAGTCAACCCTGAGGACGCCCAAGGCGCACAAGGGAACTGAACAAGCAATGCCACCAGCAAGAAAAAGCATAAAATAGCTTATCTAAATTACGCGTTACTGGTAAAGTTTACCAATAGAATCATCTTGAACAAATATCATAGTTATCTAGGCAACACACAATTAAATTAGCAAGAAGCAAAGAAAGAAAGAAGAAGAAAAAGAGAAAAAAAAAATATTGGCAAAAAAATAGATATATGCATAGGAAGGTGTGACATCATGCCATCCGCCCCCACTTAAGAAGAAGAAGAAGGGAGGGAGAAGAAGGGAAAAAAGAGAGAAAAAGAAAAAAACAGCAACCAAACAGGGGATAAAATAAATAGAATGAATAAGTAAATAGAATTAAAATAAAGAGAAAAGGAAATAAAGAAAGTTAACAAATTAATATGTGAAGAAGATAGAGAGGGAACATCCCCCACCATGTCCAGCCGACATTGCCGGCACCCTCACAGCCAGGTTTAATAGCAAGGCAGTATTCCAAGCGCCAGGGTAGCCCGGCAAATACAATGGCTCACAGGATCCAAGTCCAGAGATACGTAGCTCATGAAGGACTCTGTGAACCACCAAGTTGATTGCAGAAGTCCATCGCTGCTTCTGGCGTCAGGAAGGTCCGGCGGCCCTCTACACATTCTATCCGCAGGGTAGCAGGGAACGCCAAGGTAAAGCGCAGGCCCCTCTCAATTAGCCGACTGCAGGCTTCCTTGAAGGCTCGACGACGTAACGATACTCCGGCTGAGTAATCCTGAAAAATCAGGATCTGGCAAGCCGCACCCTCTGCCCGCCGCTGCTGCCGCGATGCACGGAGCACAGCTTCTTTTTGAGCCGCATTCAAAAAACGAGCGATCACCGCCCGAGGCCTGCGATCTCCAGGATGGTGCGGACCCAAGCGGTGCACGCGCTCAAGCACTATGGCGCCCATCCCTTCCGCTAAGGGTAAGTTAGCCGGTAGCCAGTTCTCCAGGTAATGCAGCAGATCTTGGTCCTTCACAGACTCCGCTATTCCAATAAAGCGCAAGTTGTTTCTCCGGCTTCTATTCTCTAAGTCCTCAAGCTTTTCCTCATGTTTTTTTAAGGCCTCCTCAAGCCGATCGATCCTGGCTTCACCCTGCACACGTGCATCCTCCAGAGAGCTGATGCGCTGTTCCGCCTGGGCCACCCGACTGTTAAACTCAGAAACCGCCGCTGCTACCTCCGAGATTTGTGAGGCCAGGCCCCCCAGGCGACCCTCCAGTGCCTCCACCACAGCCCTGGAGACCTCCGCCACCATAGCCGGCGCGATCGTCAGCACGGGCTGCTCAGAGGGCCCCTCCGCCATTGCAGCTTCACCACTGCGGGGTTTCTCCCCGCCGCGGAGTTTTGGTGGCCATAGCGGGATGTCGCTCCCGCCAGTCGTCAAACAAGGGGCTCCGGTAAAGCAGCACTGTTCTCCCCCACTATAATAAGGAATCCAAAGCTAAATAAGGCAAATAACAGCAGGGGGGGAAGGAGCAGGCTCCGGAGCTAAGGAGGACACGTCCTGCCTAGCCCACCATGCCACCGGAAGTCTCGCATTAAATCTTAATTGCCAAGCATTAGACCATTCTTCTAGCTTTTGTAGATCTTTCCTCATGTTATCCACTCCCTCGGGGGAGTCCACTCTGTTGCAAATTTTTGTGTCATCTGCAAAAAGACAGACTTTTCCATTCAGTCCTTCAGCAATATCACTCACAAATACATTGAACAGTGCCGGGCCCAGGACCGAACCCTGGGGCACCCCGCTAATCACCTTCCCCTCATCCGAGTGAGCTCCATGTAACATCACCCTCTGTCGTCTGTCAGTCAACCAATTTCTAATCCAGTTTACTATCTTGGTACCCATCCCCAAGCTACTGAGTTTATTGACAGGCCTCCTATGAGGAACAGTATCAAAGGCTTTGCTGAAATCCAGGTAGATGACATCCATCGCATGCCGCTGATCTAGTTCCTTGGTCACCCAGTCAAAGAACTCAATCAGATTAGTTTGGCAAGACTGTCCTTCAGTAAAATCATGTTGCCTTGGATCTTGCAACCTGTTGGTTTTGAGAAAGTCCACTATTTGCTCTTTCAGGAGCGCCTCCATTACATTTCCCGCCACCGAGGTAAGGCTCACGAGTCTGTAGTTTGCTACTTCTTCCCTGTCGCCACTTTTGTGTAGAGGTACGACATCAGCCATTTTCCAGTCCTGAGGAACCTCTCCTGTTTCCAAGGATCTGTTGAATACATCCTTTAACGGCCCTGATAGAACTTCTCTGAGCTCTTTCAGTATCCTGGGATGTATCCCATCCGGTCCTATGGCTTTGTCCACTTTCAGTTTAGCAAGTTGTTCCAACACCTCATCTTCTGTGAATGGTGTGGTATCTACTTCGTTCTCATTTTTATATTTGGGAGTCCCAGCTGGTCCATCTCCAGGATTTTCTTTAGTAATAACAGAGCAGAAGTATTTGTTTAGCAATTTTGCTTTTTCTATGTCACTTTCCACGAGTCTTTTCCCAGCATTTCTGAGTCCTGCAATTCCAACTCTGATCTTCTTCCTTTCCCGAATATACCTGAAGAAAGTTTTGTCGCCACCCTTAACATCTTTAGCCATCTTTTCCTCTGCCTTTGATTTTGATATCCTTATTTCTCTTTTTGACTCTGAGTTTGATCTGTATTCATGTCTGTGTTCTTCTGTTTGCAAGCTTTTGAATTTTGCGAAAGCTGTGGTTTTTTTGCCTTTATTTGAGCAGCCACTTCTTTGGAAAACCAAATAGGTTTCCTTCTCCTCTTGTTTTTGTTTACTTTTTTAACATATTTGTCTGTTGCCCCTTTTTATTGCCACCTTTAGTTATCCCATTGCAATTCCACTTCCTTTATCTCCTTCCACCCTGTCATCTCCTCCTTTAGGTACTTGGCCATTTTATTGAAGTCAGTGTTTTTGAAGTTTAGGACTTTGAGCTTGCTATGTTTGGCCTGTACCATGGCTTTTATCTCAAACCACACTGTGTAATCATCGCTATTGCTCACAGGGGTAGTCATGCAGATATTTGACATGCTATCACCGTTGGTGAGCACTAAATCCAGCGTTGAGCTTTCCCTGGTTCGTTCCATGACCATTTGTCTAAGTGATGCATCCTGGAGAGCATCTACAATTTTTTTGCTTCTTTCCAGATGTGCAGAAGGAGTAATCCAATCCACATCAGGTAGATTAAAGTCACCCAAAATGATTACTTCCCCCTTTGTGGCTATCTTGGCAATATCTTTAATCAAATCATTATCTCTCTCGTCAATTTGAATCGGAGGTGTGTAGACTACAGCAGTATGGATGACAGTGCCATCTCCTCTTTCCAACGCAATCCAGAGCGCTTCTTCTTTTCCCCATGCCCCCTGCATTTCAGTAGCTTTAATATTGCTTTTGACATACAAGGCCACTCCTCCTCCTTTTCCATTTTCTCTGTCTCTTCTGAAAAGATTATAGCCAGTTGAGACAGAGAAAATGGTAAAGCGCTACTGCCCAGATGCTCTGGGAACACCTCCCCATCAGCACTGTTTGGCAGACCAGACTTTAGAGGCACACATGTATTAACCTTTGTGGATTGCACTACAGGGTCGCATCCACTGCTCACATCACATCACCTTCCAGCCCTGTCCACTTACTGAGCTCCAGGCATCTCCAAGGCTTCCCCTGTCTGCAGCTTGTCCCAGTCCAGACTACCCCAGTATGTAGGCATCATAGCAGATACCTGAAATCGGGCGCACACTTCTGTAATGGCCATATCTGCATTCACCACTATCTGCATATTCATGGATGTGTAGTTATGGTGTTTCTATTACGCCCTCGGTTCATATCATGGTGACCTCAGCGCCACATGGGTGCCGTGAATGACATCTAGGATTGAGGTCATAGAAGGCCTGCAATGTCTCCTGTCATTCCTGTGGTGTTCTGGGAAAGGCAATGAGGTGTCCTAGCCTTCGGAGCAGGGCGCTGGTGAATGCATCGATGCTTTGGCACGCCGCAGACTGCGTGATGCCTGTTGTTGCACCGATGACATGCTGGATGTTGCCTGGCTTCAGCTGGTGGCTAGCTTCAGGTCACAACTCAAAATGTTGCACAACTCCATGATGGTGGCATAATCCAAGTGGTACCATTTGTACACTTCATCCTCTGTCATCTGGAGGTAGCATGTCCTAGGCCTGAACATCATGGGAGAGCAGTACTGACGTTGGTAGCGCTGGGCTGCAGCCTGCTGTTGTTGTAGCACATTTTGTCGCCTCCTTTGCTGTACTTGGGCCTATCGGTGGTGTCTCCGCCTTCGGACCAACATGTGGTATCCCCACATTGCACAGGTCTCTCCTAGCACACGGGTCTGACTCTTGCACGGGTTCTCCGCTGTTGTTCCTGGTGTCCTAGGCATCCAAAACCCTCAACTATACTTGCGTGGTTTATGGGGTTTTGGGCCGCCGCCCAACACCGTGGAATATCACCGTTGGTTGGGTATACCATGTCCATGCCCCCGGCATGCCCTGTTATGCTCTCGCGGATATCTGGTTAGTGCTTCCCGTGTTCACACTGTTTTCAGTGTTACCTGGGTTGGTGAGGATTTGCATTGCACGGTTATGGCGCTCATACACAGGTAAGTCACCATATACGATGTCCTAAAGACACCTAGGGCTTCCAATATCGGGCCCTGTGAGTCTAAATTTCATAAAATCCAAGATGGGATATATTTATAAGGGAAAGTGTCTATCGCAGTAGTGACCTTTAATTTATAGGGCATCTAAATGAAATGAAGATGTCAAAAATAAATTAGGACTTTGTTGCGGTATGTCTTAGAGGCAAAGTGATTATGCAGTGAATTAAAGTAATCGGGAGAAGACTTTTTAAAAAGACTTTTTTGATATACCATCAATATTCTTGTCTACATATCTTAAAATCCAAACTAACTACCAGACGAAATATTATGATAACCATTGGTTGGTGAGCCTGTACTGTTACAACATAGGAACTCTTACCTCAAAGAAGAGAATCGCAATGAAAAATGCAAAGGAAACGTTTGGTGGCAAGAGCTTAACTTTTTAAAGGGAGGCTTGTGGCGTCACTTCTACATCATGATGAGACCGTAGCAGTGATTCAAAGTGCCATGAATTGGTGTGTCTGATCAAAGCAACGTCATCTAGATACTGTAAAATTTACAATATTAAGCCTATCATCTGATTCTAAACAGAATAAATACTAACGAGGATGATCCAAAAATGATTATCTAAAAGACCGATGTGGTCAGTCATCACAGGAGTGATATCTAGTGTTAGCTAAATAAACCATCTCTTGCAACATGAGTTAAGTTTTAAATGGTTGTAAGCAGACTCACCTTAGTATCTCAGCCATAGCACTGTGTAAATCAGGGGTGGCCAACTAATGAATATTCATGGATATATCTGCATACAATGAGAGGCACTGGATGCAAATATATCTCATGAATATTCATTAGGGACATCATGAAAACCAGGCTGGATTGTGGTATACCAGGACCGGAGCTGGCCACCCCTGGTGTAAATGCAAGCAAACTGCAAGGATGAGAATAAAAGATGAAAGAAATAGAGGTATGGCGATCAGGTGAATCCTCTTAGGCTAGTTCAGATGGATGCATGCAGGTGCTCATGTTAGAAATTGTACTGTACTGTAATGGACATGTTATAAAACATGGATACATATTTCTGTAGATTTGTGCTAAACTCAAAACCAAAAATAGAGAAAAAGTGTGAAATGAGACCCAGTGATGCCTGCATGGTAGACTTTGAAAAAATATATGTGGAATGTAAGGGGGAAGTAAAAGCCTAGTACTAATGGAACTAGTAAAAGATCAAAATAGATTCTGGCCAACGTTTGTGCAAAACAATATTTAAAAAAGGGGGAGCTATTTAAAAAACGTATCAAAAAGAAAAATCAAACATTAATAAAAATAGAATAATGACACAAGGGAAGGTAATTTCACATCACAAGCTTCCCATGATCATAATAGACTTGTCTCTTTATCACGGCTATAGCATTATGTAAATACAAACAAAACACACTAAACCAAAACAAAGGATAAAAAGAAGAAAAAAAAGATAAAAAGAAGGGTGATGATTCAAGTGAATTCATTTACAAACATATTAATTAAAACCATTGGATAACATACATAAGTGTTTTAGCAGGCTTGTGGTAAACTCCTAGGCCTTAGATATAGGTAACTTAACTGTTAATGTGTGACAGGACCCATGTTACCTAAGTAGCAGATTTTGGAAAAACCGAAAATTTGAAATAAAAACAAGAACAAAATCCTATTAAGGAGAAAAAGTAATGGACTAGAAATGACAAATAAGTAAATAATTAAAAGATTAAAGTTATATATGTAATGCAACAATCAAAAAGGGGTAAATGAATAATTAAAAAAGAGATATGAACAACCTGAGGTAGTATATTAGCAAGCTTATAATGACAGAGATAAGGGTGGGGGGATGGGGGGAGGGAGAGGGGGGTGGGGTGGAGTGGGGGGTGGTAGAGGGCATTGGGGAGGGGGTGTGTGCTAGGAGAGGGGGAGGAAGAGAGGAGGGGGAAGAGGGGAGGGAGGGGAGGGGGAGAAGGAGGAAAGGGAGAGAGAGGAGGGAAACGGGGAAAAAGGGAGGAAGGGAAGGTTATCCTATTGTTTTATTATTGCTTCATGATTTACATTTTTATAATTTTTGGCATATATTACGTTTTAGGAGCATTTCTTACTTTTGATGACTCAAATGTCCTTGGTTATGCTGGTTTTATCTGTCACAGTTTATTTATCTGTTTTATATAAATTGATGTTTTATTATTTTAATTTTGTTTTTTTCTTGCAAAAATTTGCATTTTAAATAAATCTTGATGTATTTTTATGTTTTTATATAATATTTTGCTGTACAGAGGTCAATATCCCCTGAAGGAGGCTTTGGGCCGCAACATGTGTAGGGTGATCTCAAGAATATCAATAAAGCTCGCTGCAGTATCCTACAGTGTGGTGTGACCTGCTTTTTTCTGTACCTATAGTTGCTGCAGGTGGGGTGGTTCCCTCTGTGCTTGAGGTTATGATGTGCAACCTTTGGGCAAAAAGAGTGAGTCTTCCTCTGACAGGAGAGTTCTCCATTGTGGTAATGGCTAGGCTCCTAAGGAACCAATCAAAATCCCACCCCAAGTTTTGGCTGAGGAGCCAGCTGGGCCTTCTGAGGCTTCTCTTGCTTTACTTGTTCTCAAGCAGCCTGCTTCAATTGGGAATAGTATGAACCAGGAAAGTACCTATGCCTGTGAGAGTAATAGGTCTTTTTCTGGTTACTACCGCGAAACCTCCTGCAGTAGGAGGCCCGCTTGGACATGCGCCTCGAGAGATTACAAAGCCAGCAGCTTTCTTGATGCTTTTCAATGAAGCCAGTCTTTTCTTCGACTTTTTCTCTGAAAAGATTTTCTCCATGGCATGGCACGGCACATTAGAAAGTTTATCTTGTACAGATTGTTCCAGCTCTGAGAACTGGAGCGAGGTGAGTCTCCGGGCACCAATACCATTGCAGAAACTCTCGATGCCATTTCGAAGATATCATAGGTCACCCAGACCACGAACTTCAAGTAGTCCATACAGCATTTCACAAGGGAACGATACTGTTCCAATCTTTCTGGAGGGAGAACTGAGATAGAGCAGCTAGGCTTCTCATAATGTCATTCAAAAACATACACATATAGAGCTGGGAAGAGACCATGCAAGCTGTGAGATGGGACTCTGGAAAACCCTTCTTCCAAAAGAGTACAATGTCTGAGCTTCCCTCTCTGGGAGCACCGAGGAGGGAGTCTTGGAACTTTTAGACCTCTTAAGGATGGATTTGACCACAAAGGAATGATGAGAAAGTGGGGCTTCTCAAGCCCAGGAGCCTTTTGAACTCAATACATAGAGTCAGGTTTTCTACTAACTGGAGGTACAGTGACAGGGTTCTCCAACATTCTCATCTGTACTCTCTGAAGAATGTGGTGCACGGGCACTGTCACCACTTCCTTAGGGGAGAGAAGTACTGAAAGATTTCCAATTCTTCTGCCCTGGGCTAATCCTCAGTCTCCAAAGAAAATGGTATGGCTTTAACTATATCCCTGAAAATATCTTGCGACATCATAGCCTGAGGTGGACATCTTGGGACGTCATGAGGATGAGAAGATTCTAGTGAAGTTCTGGGGACCTGCCCTCCAACAAGTCCTCAGATTCTACATTGGTGACTCAGGTTTGTCAAGCCCTGCTGTAGATCATGAGAAAAAGAGGAGAGGTGCTAAGTAGTGACAGAGGGGGAGACAAGAGAGGGCAGTAGAGAAGGGAAAAGATACTCATCTGTAGCAGGTGTTCTCCATGGATAGCAGAAATAAGTCCTCACATATGAGTGACGTCTCCAATGGAGCTTCACATGGGAAAGCTCCCCAGCTTCTTCTGGAAGCTTTTGAGAGCTGCACTTCTTTAGTCCGATAACAAAGCTGTAGCAAAATACAACTTCTTGGGGAGGTGGGAGAATTTTGAGGACTTATTTCTGCTGTCCATGCAGAACATCTGCTACACGTGAGTAAACTACCTTTTCTCCGTGGATGAGAAGGAAGTAAGTCCTCACATATGGGAGTTCCAAGCTACAGGCTACTGAAAACCGAGGAGGCACAACAGGGACAAAACTGAACTAAGAACTAGAGAATCAACTATGTACAGAAGTGGTAGTTCACTAAAGGAAGTCATCTGATTCAACTTCACCACTTTTTTTTTGTAGCCTGGATGGACAATTAGGGCCTTGGAGGTATGGAGTTGGATTCTAATCCCCAAACAGATGCCAGAGTACCAAATGATGGAAGTTATTGTCGCGTTGGGAATCCCCTTCCAGACAGTAGTGAGATGTGTATGTGTGGACAGACCACATTGCAGCCCTGCAGATCTCTTCCATGGAGATCGAGCACATGTTGGCCACTGACGCAGCCATGGCTCTGACACTGTGAGCTGTGACATGACCATCAAGGCACAGGCCAGACCGGGCATAAGCGAAAGAGATGTAGTCTGCCAGCCAAACAAAGAGTGTGTTTGGAAATGGCAGCCCCTAGCTTGCTGGGGTCAAAAGAAACAAACAGCTGGATGGACCTTTGGTGGGCCTTCATCCACTCTAAGTAGAAGGCTAAGGCTCATTTGCAGCCCAGTATGTGCAGCACCACTTCCTCTCTGTGGGCGTGAGGCCTCGGAAAGGAAGATGGCAGAACGACTGACTGATTAAGATAGAAAGTTACTACCATCTTTGGGAGGAACAGAGGATGCGTGCGCAGGACCACTCTATTATGATGGAACCTGGTGTACAGCAGATGAGCCACTACAGCCTGGAGCTCACTTACCCGGCGTGCTGGTGTAACCACCAGAAACAAGACCTTCCAGGTCAAGAACTTCATAGGGCAGGAATTGAGCGGCTCAATGGGAGCTAACATAAGCTGCACCAGAACCACATTGAGGTCCCATGCCATCATCGGGTGACTGAAGGGAGGCTTCAAGAGAAGCAAACCCCACATAACGTGCACCACTAACGGCTGAGCAGAGATGGACCTTTCCTTCTATTCCGCGATGGTATGCCCCAATCGCGCTGAGGTGAACTCTGACAAAGTTGGACTTGAGACCCGACAGAGGAGTGCAAGAGCAATTAAAAGGATCTAGTGTCTGTTCTATGCACCAGATCGCAAATCTCTTCCATTTGAAGGCATAAGACCGTCTCCTTGAGGCCCTTCTAGAGGCCAACAGAACATATGTTACTCCGTCAGGCACGTTAAGCTCTGAGAGGACTAGTCTCTCATTATCCACGGAGTTAGGGCCAAGGACTGGACATTGGGATGTAGCATCCTGCCGTCTTCCTGTTATATAAGGTCTGGGTCAGAGCACAGCCATAGAGGTTCCCATTGGGAGAGTTGAAGCAGAAGGGGGAAACCACGGCTGACTGGGCCAATACGGCGCGTTGAGTATCATTGTATCCCGTCTCTCTGAAGTTTCAATAGCGTCCTTGCTATGAAAGGTATGAGGGGATACGTATATAGGAGACCCTTCCCCCAGTGCAGAAGGAAAGCATCTGGCGCTAGCCTGCTGTGTGAGATGACTCTGGAGCAGAACTGGCCATTTTGTTAGGTGACAAACAGGTCTATCAAAGGGGTACCCCACCTCTGAAAGATGTGGGCCACCACACCCTTGTCCAGTGTCCATTCATGTGGCTGCAGGATGCAACTCAGTTGGACTTCCAGGGTATTCTGCTTCCCTGGCAGATATGTGGCCCTGAGTTCCATCCTGTAGGTGATGGTGAAAGAATTGTTACTCACCTTTAACAGGTGATCTCTGGGAACAGGAGGAATCAATCTTCACATATGGGTAAACGTCACCGACTGAGCTTGCATGGGAATGCTCCCCAGTGTCCAACAGGAAAGCCTATGGGAACTCTTCACTGCGCCTGCTTGCCTGCCTTCCCAACTCCTCTCCTCAGTTGAGTTTGTAGCTGCCGCCATCAAGTCAGTGCTGACTCCTGGTAACCCAGCTGCCTCTGGGTTTTCTTGGCAATGTATCACCAGAAGTAGATTGCCAGGCCTTTTCTTCCAAGGCAATGGAGGGTAAAGTGACTTGCCCAAGGTAGCTAGCTCCTAGGTAGTGGTTTGGGGGGGGGGGGGGGGTAGTGCAATCTCTGAGGCAAAATAAACGTAGCCGAAGAGTCTGGGAAAGTTGTGGGCCATTGGACTCGATTCCAGGAGATGATATTCCCCCAATGATAGTCTGGTATCTTGTAGAAGTCCAGAACAGAGGCTAGGAGTTGAGTTTAGGTCCCAAAGAGGTGCTGGAGTACAGCTTGGCCAGACAGCGATTCAACGGAAATCTCTGTCCAGACAGTAGCGTGCAGCAAAAGTATGAATTGAAGACCAGGTAGCTGCCGGCAAATGTCCTCAATGGCTACTGAACGGAGATTAGCTATAGATGATGCCACAGCCCACACATTATGAACAGTGACATGACCCGCCGATGAGAGTCCTGCTTGTGTATAAGCAAAAGAAATGCAATCTGCTACCCATCTAGATAAAGTACGTTTTGTCACCAGTAAGCCAGGTGACTAGGATCAAAGGAAATGAATAACTGAGAGGATTTTCTCTGATCTTTAGTTCTATACAAGTAGTAGGTCAGTGCTTGCTTGCAGTCTAGAGTGTGTAGTGCTGCTTCAGCCCAAGACGGATGTGGTCTAGGGAAAAGAATTGGGAGGATTACAGATTGGTTTAGATGGAAGGAGGAAACCACCTTCAAAAGGAAATGTAGATGGATATGCAGAACCATCTTGTCCTGGTAAAGCAGAGTATAGGGGGTATCTGACACTAGAGCCTGCAGCTTGCAGATGTGGTGAGCTGAAGTGAGGGCAATGAGGAAGATGACTTCCAAGACAGACATTTCAGTGAGGTAGTGGCTAAAGGTTCGAAAGGTGGCTTTAGAATTTGCACCAGAACCACATTCAGATCCCAGGCCACCGGAGGCGGCTTAAAGGGTGGCTCGGACAGCAGGAGACTCCGCACGAAGCATGTTACTAAGGAGTGTGAGGAGATACTGTAGGCTGTCCATCCACTGGTCTGTGAAAGCCAGAATGGCACTAAGATGAACTCTCACTGTTAGTCTTGAAGGACTACCCAGAGGGACTGCTACAACTGGAAACAGATCTGCACTTGTAAGTCTTTATCTTCTGGAATATACTTTAAATCTTGGGGGAAAAGGGTCATCTTTGGGTTAAAGCAGAAAAATCTCTGTATTTTAGAATTCAGTATGTTTGCTGAGTCAGTCAGGTCTTAGTACCACCAGAGGGCTATTCATTTAAATCAAATTAGAGTATAGTTTTGCATAGAAAGTAAAATAGAATAAATAGTTACTAAAATAACTTTGTTTCTAGAGAGATTTTTTATTTAATCAAATCAGAGTATAGCTTAGCATACAAGTAGACTAAATAGTCTCTGAGTACAAAGAACTAAACCTGTTTCTAGTGACCATTACGAAGAGACTTTCCAGTTAGGAGGCAAAAGATCTGTGAAGTTGTCTTAAATAGATGTTGAAGGCTAGTGACAGATCAAAGGGGCAATTTGAAAGGCTCCCTCTATCAAACCAAGGGCTGTGTGAATCACCCAGGAAATTGATAAGACTTTAACCTTAAAAGCACAAGTCAGTGCACTGTATAGCAAGCCAGCTTTTAGTCCTTCTTTCCCTCCCTCCCACCTCAACTCCCACCCACCCTAGGAATAATCTTAGTTTTATAGGCTCTTAAACCTATTAAAGGGTGAAGTTGCCCATAATCACTTTCAGGTGTGGCTGATTATCCTCATCAGGAATACATTTGTTAAGGACCTGAGATTAATTATTCTTGAGGTGAACAATGTCCATTTAACATATAAGATATAGTTGTATTAGTATAAGTATCCCCAACAAACCTAAGTAAGTAAACAACTTTAATATCTGAACAAAACCTTAAAACTAAGATGCAGACAGCAATCCAGCAGCGAGATGGTTTTCCAGTCTTTTGCACTGAGTGTCACATGTATGATTTTCTCCCAGTTGGTGAGGGATCTTACGTGTGCACTAGGTTTAGTAGCTCTTTGCTCTCAGGGAACGAGTCCGATCTCTGGAGAAACACAGAAACATAGAAACATGACGGCAGAAAAAGACCACATGGCCTATCTAGTCTGCCCTTCTATATAAACCACTACAAAAGTCCCCTTTTTTCCTTTAGAGAGCCTCTGTGTTTGTCCCATGCTTTTTTGAATTTAGATACTATCCTCATCTCTACCACCTCCACTGGGAGACTATTCCACGTATCTACCACTCTTTCCATAAAGAAATAATTCTGCATATTATTCCTGAGTCTATTCCCATTCACTCTCATCCTATGTCCCCTCGTAGAAGAGCTTGCCTTCACTCGAAAGAGGCTCTCCTGTGCTTTTATGCTACAGAGGTATTTAAAAGTCTCAGTCATATCACCTCTGTCCCGCCTTTCCTCTAAAGCATAAATATTAAGGTCCTTAAGTCTGTCCTCATATGCTTTATAATGAAGACCACTTTAGTAGTCACCCTCTGCACAGACTCCAACCTGTTTATAACCTTTTGAAGGTGCAGTCTCCAGAACTGCACACAATACTCCAAATGTGGTCGCACCAAAGACTTATACAGAGGCACTATCGCCTCCTTTCTTCTGCTGGCCATTCCTCTCCTTATGCACCCAAGCATCCTTCTAGCTTTCACCATCATCTTTTCTACCTGTTTAGCTACTTTTAGATCGTCAGACACAGTCACGCCTGGGTCCCGTTCTTCTTTCGTGGACAGAAGTACGTCACCCCCATACTGTACTGCTCCCTTGGATTGTAGCAGCCCAAATGCATGACCCTATATTTTTTAGCATTAAATCTCAGCTCCCAAATTCTAGACCATTCTTCAAGCTTAGCTTGATCCTCCTCATGTTATCTACACCTTCCTGGATGTCTACTTTATTGCAGATTTTCATATCATCTACAAAGAGGCAAACCTTACCCGACAGCCTTTCCACAATATCTCTAACAAAGATGTTAAAAAGAATCAGACCAAGGCTAGAGTAGAAGACAGAGAGGTATATCGACGAGACCTACAGGTACGTAGTGCTGAAGTTCTACCTCCAGTCTGGCAGCCTCCCTGTTGCCATGGAGAAGAGAAGTCATGTGACAGGACAACATCACCCTGGTGTGGCAGGAAGTGATCCTGTGGCTAGGGCCTGTCCTCCAGGTGATGTAAAACCCTCTCGCACAGAGGAGGTTTCTCCAGGGCCATAGGGCCATGAGGAAAGAGTTAGGATGGCTGTTATAGTTGGTGATTTGATCATTAGGTATGTAGGTAGCTGGTTGACGTGACAATAACCAGGTAACATGCCTGCCTGGTGCAAAGGTAGCAGACCTCACGCACCACCTAAACAAGGTGTTAGACAGTGCTGTGGAGGAGCCTGCTGTCTTGGCACATGTTGGTACAAATGACATAGGAAAGTGTGGAAGGGAGGGTCTGGAAGTCAAATTTAGTCTTTTAGGTAGGAAGATGAAATCCAGAACTTTCAGTGTAGCAGTCTCAGAAATGCTTCCCGTTCCATGTGCAGGACCTAAAAGGCAGGCAGAGCTCAGAGTCTCAATGCATGGATGAGGTGATGATGCAAAAAAAGAGGGGTTTGGATTTGTTAGGAACTGGGGAACATTCTGGGAAAACGAGAGGCTTTTACAAAGGGATGGGCTCCACTTTAACTCGGATGGAACCAGGCTGCTGGCATTAACCTTTAAAAAGGAGATAGAGCAGCTTTTAATTAGATAATAGGGGAATGCTGACAGTCGCCCAAGAGCGCATGGTTCTGAACGATGAATCCTTGAAGGATACTAGCAAAAAAACTGAAGTTAGGGCATATCGAAAGAGAGTTTCCAATAAAGACAAAAGTATCCAAATGCCTTAAGTACAGAGCAGGCAGAGCTTAATAATTCCAAATTACCCTGTCTACCGAAAACTAGATTAATATGAATAAAATATGATCTCTAAAATGCTTGTATGCAAATGCTAGAAGTCTAAAAAATAAGATGAGAGAGTTAGAATATATAGCACTTAATAAGAGGTTAGATATGATTGGTATCTCAGAGACTTGGCTGAAGGAGGACAACCAGTGGAACACTGCGATAGCTGGGTACAAATTATATCGCAATGAAAGAGTAGATCAAATTGGTGGAGGGGTTGCGCTCTGTTAGAGAGGGTACTGGGTCACACTGGATTAAAGTGTTGCAGGAAACAATATACACTGTAGAATTTCTATGGATTGAAATTCCATGTAAAAAGTGCAAGACACCTGGCCAAAATGAACAATAGATGATGAAATGCTCCAAGAAATCAGGGAAGCTAACAAAAGTTAAAATACAGTAATAATAATGGGTCATTGCAATTATCCCACTATCGACTGGGTCAGTGTCATGGCAGGACATGCTAGGGAGATACAGTTTATAAAATAAATAAATGACTGCTTCTTGGAGCAGCTGGTTCATGGACCAATAAGAGAGGAAGCCATTTTGGACCTAGTCATTAGTGGTACACAAGATCTGGTGCAAGAAATAAGGGTGTTAGAGCTCTTGGCAATAGTAATCATAGCATGATCGTGTTTGATTTCATAAATGGAGGAAGGACGGCAAAGAAATCCACAGTATTGCCTTTTAACTTTGAAAAGGAAGACTATGATAACATGAGGAAGATAGTTAAGAAAAAACTAAAAGGAGCAACTGCAAAGGTTAAAAGTTTATATCGAGCATGGGTGTTTAAAAATATTATCGTGGAAGCTCAGACTGGCTGTATTCCATGCTTTAAGAAAGTGGAAGGAGGTCCAAAAAACTGCCAGCATGGTTTAAATGTGAGGTCCGATAGGCTGTTGTAGCCAAAAAAGCATCTTTCAGAAAATGGAAAAAGGAGCCAAATGATGAATACTGGAAAAAACATAAGCACTGGCAAGTTAGATGCACGGCCTAGATAAGGCAGGCAAAGATGGAATTTGAGAAGAAGGTTACTGTGAAAGCAAAAATGCATAATAAAGACTTTTTCAAGAACATTCGTAGCAAAAAAACTGTGATAGAATCAGTTGGACCATGAGATGATAGAGGGATAAAGGGCCACTAAGAGGGGTCAAAGCCATAGTGGAGAGACTGAATGAATTTTTTGCTTCGATCTTTACTGAAGAAGATGTAGGGAAGTTACCCATGACTGAAATGGTATTTAAAGGTGATGCATTGGAAAAATAGAAATTAATATCAATAAATCGGGAAGAAATATTACAACTATTTGATAAACTAAACAGTAGCAAATCACCTGGACCAGATGGTATACACCCAGGGTTTTGAAAGAATTGAAATATGAGATTGCAGATCTGTGAACTATCATTAAAATTATCTATAGTACCTGAAGATTGGCGAATGGCCAATGTAACGCAAATTATTAAAATGGGTTTCAGGGCTGATCCAGGAAGCTACAGGTCGGTGAGCCTAACATCAGTACCTGGCAAAATGGTAGAAACCATTATAAAGAATAAAATTACTGAACATGTAGATAGTCATGGTTTAATAGGAAAAAGCCAACATGGATTTAGCCAAGAAAGGTCTTGTCTTACTAATCGATTATATTTTTTTGAAGGAGTGAATAAAAAGGTAGACAAAGCTGAGACGGTCAATTATAGTGTATCTGGATTTTCAGAAAGCCTTTGACAAGGTCCCTCATGAGAGACCTGGCAAAGTTAAAAGGTTATGGGATAGGAGGCAGTGTAGTATTGTGGATCAGGAACTGGTTAAAAGATAGAAAGCAGAGGGTAGGGCTGAATGGCCAATTTTCCCAAAGGAGAAAGGTGAATAGTGGAGTACCCCAGGCATCTGTGCTGGGTCTGCTGCTTTTTAACATATTCATAAATGACTTGGAAATAGGAATAACGAATGAGGTAGTCAAATTTGCAGATGACACAAAATTATTCAAATTTGCTAAAACCCAAGAGGACTGAAAAATTGCACGAGGATCTTTTTTTAAAATTTATTTCTTTATAGATTTTTACATAAACCAACAAGAAAAGCATATCACAATCTTGCGAGAAAATGAGAACGTTACATACAGAAAATCTTTTTAAACAAGATACAGTCATTAGAACTTATCCAACAACACCCATGTAGGCCAACAAATGCAAGACAGGGGGGGGGGGGGGGAGTGAAGACCAGAACAAGAGAAAATGGTCTACAGAAGAATCCTTCCAAGAAACAAACCATGAGAAAATCAAGTGGCCATTAGATACCCCAAACCTACAACTAAATAAGCAGAGAATTGTGGTGGCGAGACAGGTTTAGAGCCCAAAGAAAATAGGGAAAACAGCCTTTTACCTCTGGGCAGAAGAAAGGTTCAGGGGGTTTAAGGGTTAAAACTCAAACCAAAGGAAAAAACTCTCTGCACAGAGATGGGGAGAGTGAGCCACGCCCTAGCTCCATGGAGACCAGGGGAGGTGACGAGGGAAGCCTGGGGGTGGAGTCTGAGGCTATAGGGCAGCCCCAGTCATATAAGCAGAGAGAGTCTTCCAGAGACAGAGGAGACACAGGAACAGCAGGGAGATGAGGAGGAACGAGAAGGAAAGCAAGAGGAGATCGTGTCCGTGGGTGGAGTCCAGGAGGGAAATCCTCTGAGGAGGAAGCATCCCCTAGCAGGCTGGACACTAGCAGAGAATCTCTTGAAGCTACAGAAAGTAAAGAGATTAGGAGGACACGTGCGAGGGAAAAGTGCTCCAGCAGAAGCCACAAACAAGATCCCTATTGCAAGCAACAGGCAGACAACTCGAGCCCTGATGGCAGCCTAGCTGGTAAGAAGTGTACAGCTGGTTGGGAACACAGGAGAGTTGGTTCTGGGGAAAATGTTGCTGGAAAGCATGGTAAAGGAATCTTTGTGAGTGAGTCTGTGGAGAAGCATTCACCTGAGGCACAGCCTGAGAGAAGACAGGGTGCTGGGAACAAGGTGAGCCCTTTGCAAGCTTTAAAACGTTTATTGAGAAAGAAAGATCTCCTAGGTCCTTCCCTTGCAACTCAGCGTAGTGAGGATTCCCAGTGGGGACAGGTTTGGAAATTGATAGAGCAATTAAAACCTGCCATTAGAAACGCTGAGGCCAGCCAGGTGCTAATTGAACCAGATGAAGAGAGCATGGACGTAGAGGAATGCCTTTCAGAAAATGAGTGTTCTGACTTTGAAATGGATTGCTCTTACTGTGTGAGTCATAAGTAGAAAAGCTGTATGGTTTTAAAAGTAAGGGAAAAGCCATAAGCTTTTAAAGAGTTTTATGACCGGCTGGAAGTTTGGTCAATTGAAGCACCAATGTTGAGCTAGCCAGATAAGCTCAGAGAAAAGCTGTGAAGGCTGGAAGTTAAAGCCAATGTTTGTAATTGGAAAGTGAAGAAGCCTAACGTCTGTAAAAGGAATGATGCAAAAGTTTAGCAGCTTGTAAACTTGGAAGTCCACGTGCTGTGCAGAGCTTTGAATGATATAGGCTTGTGCTGTGCCACGCCTGGGACTTGAGAGTATATTCTTGGATGAAAACAAGGTTTACTGCTGTGTTTAGAAACAAGCTGTTTGGAATGACTAATGCTGGGACTGAGCAGTAAAGTTTATGTTTCCTTTTACATGGAGAAGTATCCTATTTATGTTATGGTAATATATGAACTGCTGACAAGAGGTTCTATGGATAAGTAGAAAATAAAAATCCTGTTACCTTTTGGAAACCCTCGGCTGTGTTTGGTTCTTGCCACACAACTACATTCTTCAAAGGCCTCAGTGAAAGGGATTAAGGTGATAAAGGACATAAAGTGGTACGCTCACTACACATAGGCAACCGCCTAACTCGTAGGGGGCGCTACAGAATATATACTAGTCTAGCACATCATCTGTAGAAATCCTAGCATTAATAAAGGCAGCAAGATTGGAAGGATTAGTGAAAAAATATCAAATTGATTTATATATAACTAGGCATCTACACAGAAAACGCAGGAAAAAGGACCCTCCAAGTTGCAATACTCCAGCTTTCAATAACAAAAACAGTTTACGACGCTTCTGAGTTTCCCGAGTAAGATCGGAGAACATATAAATAGATAAACCCAAAAAGGATTCCAAACACTTCTTGAAAAACATCTTAAGGAGCCAGTCCTTGTCAGAAATTAAAGCACACTGAACTATCAAAGTAGCTGTAACACATCCTCCACCACCAGTATCCTCCAAAAGATTAGAAACATTCAGGACATCAAAATCAATATTAGACACGTCAGAAGGAACTACAGAATCTTTTTTCCCACAAGGAAGGAAATAAACCTTAGTCAATGTGGGAAATAAATCAACCAGGACTTTAAGAATCTCATGAAGATATCTTTTAAACATATCAATCGCTGCTACCCCCTGAGATTGTGGAAAGTTCAAGACCCACAAATTTGCGGCTCTAGCAGCATTTTCCAAAATTTCTAGTTTGTAACGAAGAATCCCGTTATCCTTGAGCAAAACAGAAGACTGATCAGAAAGAGACTTCAGCTGGGTTCCATGATCAGTTACCGATGTTGTTAAAGATTCACAAGTGGATATAACTGTCTCGATCTTACCAACATTCTCCTGAAGGTGTAAAGCATTGTCCTGGATACGTAAGACAAAGGCTGCAAACTGAGACTGGACTGCTCCTGAGAGAGTGGCAATGGCATCCCAGATAGATTCGAGCGTGAAGACCTTAGGCCTAGACAGAAGAAAAGCCGGAACAGACAACGCTGAAGAAGCAAGCTGTGGAGGACACCGTTCCCCTGATAACGATGAATCTAGAAATTCCGCCGGGCTAGATACGTCCGACGCCTCCCTGAAATCAACAGGGGTCTGCAGGACCACGCCTTCAACTGGCTCCCCTCGAGCGGCACACTCAGCCCCCACCACGGGGGTATTGGTGTCGCAGCTGCCGAGGCAGGGCCTGTAGTAGCGGGACGTTCCGGCGGTGTCCTCTGTGAGGGGGAGAGAGATGTTTCAGCTTCCAACGGCGGCATAAAGGCCTCTTCACTACGCGCCGCCAAGCCGGCTCGAACCTCCGCTCTCTGGTCCGGGGTCAGCATTATAAGCGGTCCATCGGACCGGTAGATGGTGGTTGGGGCACTGAGGGAAAGGCCCTCAACTTCCTTTTTCTTTTTGGCATCCGCTCAACAGAAACTCTCTACGGCCATCTTGAAAAAGCTCCTTCCCAAATTGCACGAGGATCTTGATAAATCGGAAGACTGGAGTTCAAATGGTAGATGAAATTTAAATGTGGACAAGTGCAAAGTTATGCACTTAGGGAAGAACAACCCAAATTATGGTCACATGATGCAAAGTTCCACATTAGGAATCACCACCCATGAAAGAGATTTAGGCATCATTGTGGATAACACGTCAAAACCCTTCGCCCAGTGTGCAGCAGTGGCCATGAAAGCAAAGAGAATACTAGGAATCATAAGGAAAATAATGGAGAATAAAACAAAGGATATTATAATGCCTCTATATCATTCCATGGTGCGACTGCACCTTGAATATTGTGTGCAATTCTGGTCACTATATCTTAAAAAGGATATAGCAGAATTAGAAAAGTTACAGAGAAGAGCTACCAAAATGGTAAAGGGGATTGAAGGATACCCCTATGAGGACAGGCTTTAAAGGTTAGGGCTGTTCAACCTGGAAAAGAGACAGCTGAGGGGAGTTAGGATAGAGTTCTATAAATGAATGGAGTGAAACGGTTAAACATAGATAGATTCTTTACGCCATCAAAAAGTAGAAAGACTAGAGGGCATGCAATGAAGCTACAGTGTAAACTGTTTAAGATTAAGAAAAAATATTTTTTCATTCAATGTGTAATCGAACTCTGGAATTTGTTACTGGAGGATGTAGTAAAAACTGTTAGTGTAGCTGGCTTTAAAAAAAAAGTTTTGACAAGTAATCTGCAGGAAAGTTCCATAAACCATTATTAAAGAGGACTCAGGTAATCCACTGCTTGGTCCAATACAAGCATTATGGAACCTGTGCGTCTTTTTGTGAAATTGCTAGGTACTTGTGACCTGGATTGGCCATTATTGAAAACAGGATACTGTGCTTAATGGACTTTAGTCTGACCCAGAATGGCATTTCTTATGTTCTTAGTCTTAAGACTTGTCAAAGATAAGTGGAGGAGATATTGTAGAAGCGACTCCACTGGGCAAGAAAAGGGGTCAAGCATCAAAGGGCAAACCTATGCCATTTGAAGGCATAAGATTGCCTGGTGGAATCCCTATGAGATGCAAGGAGGTCAAGGTTGGTGAGCACTAGCTGGCATAGGGAGTGAAGATTGGGATGGAGGAGCGTCCCATGATCCTGAGAAAGGAAAGCAGCTGCACATCCCAGGTTGAGTGCTGAGTCTACTCAATGTAAAGAAGCAGAGGAAACTATGGTTGAGAGGGGGCTATAAGAATCATCGAGCCCCTGTCGGCCTGTAGCTTGAACAGCATTTTGGGTATCAAGGGGATGGAGGGGAATGTGTACAGCAGCCCCGTCCTCAATGGAGAAAGAATGCGTCCGGGGCCTGTTGGTGCAGCGACAGAACCCTGGAGCAGAAGAGCGGAAGCTGTGTATTTTGAGGAGTGACAAAAAGATCTATGAGTGTGGTTCCCCATGTTTGGAAGATCTGACGCAAGGTCCATTCGTGGGGACAAAGGATATGGCTTAGCCTGTCTGCTAGGACATTGAGTTCACCAGGGAAGTACACCGCTCTGAGGTGAATGCGATGAGTGATGGCAAAGGACCATAGGCAAATTGCTTCTTCGCAGAAGGGACAGGACCTCTTTTGTGTAGAACATAGCTACTTGGTTGTCTGTTCTGACTAGAACAGGTTGCCCCGATAGTTGGGGTTGAAAAACCTGAAGATTCTGTCAGTGCCTGTAGTTTGAGCAGGTTGATCTGCTGCAGATTCCTGTTGTGTCCACAGTCCCTGTGTGGTCAGGTTGTTCAGATACTTTCCCCAACCCATCATCAGCGTGCATTGAGGTGGAGGCATCTGAATAAGTGACCCGACGAGTAGGTTTTGTGGGATACATCACCACTGAAAGAGCTGATTAGTTGAGGGGTGATGAGGATCTTGTCTTAGAGACGATGCTTCGCATGTGTCCATTGGGAAGATAGAGCTCACCGTGCCTGTCACATGTGTAATGAAGTGTAGGGGACACCGTGGAGGCCATGTGTCCTAATAGTTGCAGTTCTCTCTTGAGCTGTTACCTGGCTTTGCTGTTGTACCCTTAAGCCTGTGGCTTCCAGTACAATGGGAAATATTTCTATATCTTTTGGCCACATTTTCTTGGTCTCTGACTGCATTTCTTGGTACTTCAGGATCTTCTGCCTCTCCACGCGATTCACAGAACAATCACTCGGTACCGACACTTCTGTTATCAATGCAGTTCTGGTATTCTTCTCCTTTACCAATATGCCAAGTTTCCTGGCATCCAGTTTCTTATCCGTCGGAATGGGAATGTCCCAGGTAATCATAACCTCTTCATTCTCTGTTATTCTCTTAGGGTCATGATCCCAGTGCTTTTCAGGAACAGTGATGTTGTAGTGTTTACAGAGTTTCCAATGGAGGCGGCATGCTACTTTGTTGTGCTTTTCTGTATAGAAATTTTCCGCCATCAGAACTTCACAGCCTGCTATTAGGTGAGTCACTGTTTCCAGCTCGTTCTTACAGAATCGGCATATATCTGTTATGCCAGTTTTTTCAATACTTGCCTTAAATCATCTCATCTGTAATCCGCTGTCCTGTGCTGCAACTATCGACCTTTCATCTTTCGGTTTCAGTTCACCTCTCCTCAACCATTCATGTGTCCGTTCTTGATCGACAAAAGGTTCTTGCAGTTACAAATGTACATTTGCCACTTGTTTTTCCTCACCTGCTGATCTATTTCTTTGAAGAGTTTTTTCCTCTTGTTTTGCAATTCTGTTACTTCCTTTCCCGTGCATGCCTGTGGATTCTCACTCATTCCTTCTAATCGTCGGAACACTTGTCCAAGTTTGATGTTGGAGACAGATTTTGGATGTTTACTTTCATATTTAGGTACTTTTTGCACATTTGGATCCAATGATGCTGTCAGGTAGGCTTGGAGGCCTACTATAGTATCTCTGTAGGTGTAGTCAATCTCTGTAAGTCCTAGCCCTCCTTCAGTTCTAGGAATGTACAATCTTGGCATACACTGATTCTTGTAAATTACTTCATGAGCATGGAGGAGTTTTCTTGTTCACACATCCAGTTTTTCAAGATCTTTATGAAGCCAATCCACAATCCCAAAACTGTATGATAGTACAGGAATTGCTAGCTGATTAATAGCTTATATCTTATTTCATGATGTTAAAGCACTTTTCAATAACAATATTAATCTCCTGTAATACTCTTTACTGATCTTCTCTCTCAATAGTTTCTGCTCGAGTGACATTCCTTCCTCTATTCCAAGATACTTATATACACCTTCCTGTTCAAGGTCCTTGATGTCACAGCCCTCAGCAAGGGAGATGTTTTCGGTTTTGCTGAATTTTCCTCTGAAAAAGGTTGCCTTAGCACACTTGTCAAGGCCAAGTGTCATCCTGATGTCATCAGAAAAGTTTTTCACCAGATGAAGTTGCTCTTCTAATTGTTAGTCACTGGAACTGTAGAGCTTCAGATAATCTATAAATAGCAGATGGGAAGTTGCTTCTGGGTTGGTACCTTCTTTAGGATTCAGGCTAAATCCATGTCCCAAACAGTTTATGAGAACACTCATTGGATTAAGTGCCAAACAAAACAGAAGTGGCGACAGTGAATTTCCCTGAAATGTTCCTCGCTGGATCTTAATGTTAGGAATGATGTACTGACCATCTTCATATCTTAAAAAGAGTGTGGACTGCCACATTGTCATAGTGAACTTAATGCATTCTGTCAAACCAGAATTTATTTTATACATTTCAAGGCAATGTATTATCCAAGAATGTAGGATGCTGTCAAAAGCTTTCTTATAATAAATCCATGCTATACTGAGATTTCTGCCTTTCTTAGCACTAACCATAATGGTTTTACTCGGGGTAGTTTCTCCAAATAGGTTAGTTTTGCGCATACTATGTGGAGGGGCTGGTGGCCTTCCAGGGGCTGATAGGTAATGCTCTCTAGGAAGGAGTCAAAAACCAAGTGCAGGCTGTGCCTGTGCAGCTGGTTGAGAATTAGGAGGTCTTGGGTTTCTTGGGTTGGTGAGGACCCTGTAGCTTCTGCTGAGGATGCTGAGGTTGATAGGCAGCAGAAAGCGGGTAAGAAGGATAGTATCTTCTTTTTAAAATAAGAAGATTTCTTGGGAAAAGCCTTCCTTTTGGATGGGTCAGCTGTTTTCCTAGAAAAGCATTTAGGGTGAGATTATCAATTTCCCCTGTTTTTTTTCCTCCAATCTTTGCCAAAAAAGGTTTTCTCCAGCAAATGGACTATTGGCCAGTTTATCCTAGACCCATTGCTCAAGGTCTGATGCTTGTAACCAGGCCATTCTGTGAGCCCTAATGCAGATTTCTGAAGCTCTGCTTGTGGATTCAAAAGCATCAAAAGAGGCCCTGGTAAGAAATTTAGAAGTGTTCTGGCCTTGCTTGATAAATGTCTGGAATGCATACCTCTTATCCTCAGGAAGCAGGCTTTGACTTACTTTTGGGTTTGAACTTTGAAGAAACTGGAGACCCATGAGAAGAAGACGACGTCCTTGATGAAGTGGAAGCCACTGAAACAGAGTCCAAGGTGAACAATGATCCAAACTGTATGGCTCGGTTCTCGGCTTTGTCATTTATTGGCACACTGTCTTGAAGGAGTTGTAGGTTGCTTGGAGCAGGAACTTCAAGCAGTCTTTGCTGTGGCCCACAAGAGCATGACAGTGTCCCAATTTCTCCAGAGTAAGGAACCAGCACAAGTCAGCGAGATCAAGTATGATGTCCTTCAAGAACATGCTCATGTAGAGCAGGTAATAATGTACTTCAGCTGCAAGTATGGAGCTTTGGAAGCATCTCCTTCTGAAGGAGTACAATGTCTGAACCTCTCTACCCAGGGGCATTGAGGAATTTATTTATTTATTTGGAAACTTTTATATACCGCCCCTTCCAAAGATCAGGGGCGGTTTACATAGAACAAAAGGAACCATACATTGAACATTTTGTACATTATAACATTACAATAAAATGGTTGAACATAGTTAAACATGGTAACTATTTACAATAATGCGGTTGAACGTAGTAACTATTTACAACTCGAGTCACCGCATTGGGGCTCAAGGTGGTACAGAGGTATATACATTTGTGTGAGGTGTGAACACTAAATTGTCTGCGCTGAAGTGGGTTAAGACTGGGGTTGTTTAGGCAGAGTGTTAGGTAGGATGGTCAGCATGTGCTTGAGTGGCTTGATCAGAGGAATGGTCTAAGTTATAATAGTGTTGAGTGAATAAGTATGTTTTTAGTTCCTTTCGGAAAGTTTGGAGGTCTTTAATCTCCCTTAATTGGACTGGAAGATTATTCCATTATACCGGAGCAACATAGGAAAAGGCACTGTTGCTTGTTATCTGTTTTATTTTTCTAATTGTGTCGGGTACTAAAATAGTATTGAGGTTCCTTCTTCTTCTCATTCTGTTTTCAGGGGGCTTTGAATCAGTGTAGAGAGCTGTGACGGTGCAATCTTCTTAATTAACTTGAAGGTAGTCACTATGGTTTTATATTGGATCCTGCTGGCAACAGAGAGCCAGTGAAGGGTGTAGAGGATGGGAGAAATATGGTCAGATAGCCTGGCTTTGGAAATTATTCTGGCTGCAACATTCTGAGTCATTTGGCGTGTGTTTAGGTTTTTTTTTAGTTATGCCTTGGAGGATCCCATTGCAATAGTCCAAGTGAGGTGTTATTAGAGCTTAGGCAACAGTTCTGAAATTGCCCCTGTCTATAAGTGGTCTTAGATGTTGTATGGTCCTGAGTTTGAAGAAGATTGTTCTGGCTGTTTGTTTTATGTGTGAAGATAAACTAAGAGTCCTGTCAAGGGTGATTCCTAAATATTTTATCTCCTGCTTCACTGGGAGGGTGAAGTTCTGAAGCTTGATAACTGATGGGGGGGGGGGTGTGAAGTTAGGGTTTCTTGAAGTAAATAGTACTTCCTTCTTTTTGAAATTGATGTACATATTCTTTGAGCGGAGCCATAGTTCTGGTTCAGAAAGGCAGGCTGCTAGGTTGTCATAATTGGGGTCAGATATGTTAAATGGGGAGAACATGATGTCGTCCGCATAAATGTGGTAGTTTATATTGTGTCTTTTGAAAATGGAGCATATAGGTTGAAGGTACAGGTTAAAAAGGAGGGCAGACAGTGCAGAGCCCTGCGGGATTCCCTGTTCCTGTGGGAAGGGTGGTGAAGCAACTTGATTGACTTGTACAAATTGGGCGCAGTCAGATATATATGATTTAAACCAATCAAGAGCTACTTCTTTAATACCTACGTGACTGAGTCTAGAAATTAGAATGTTATGATTTACACAGTCAAAATCAGAGGATATGTTAAGTAACACCAAAAGAAAGGCTTGCTTGATGTTGTCCAAACCTTGATGAGAGAGTCGAAAAGGACAAGGAGGAGAGTTTCCATGCCATGGAAAGAGCGAAACCCATACTGATGCTCATCGAGTGGTGCAGCTGTGTCTATAAAGTCCTGAAGCTGGAGTTGGACAACCTTTTCAATGATTTTAGCCAGGAAGGGGATGCTAGCGATAGGCCGATAGGAGGATGGGTCGTCGTTTAGAGATTTGTTTTTAAGCAATGGGCGAATTGCTGAGAGTTTGAGTTCTTTTGGTAAGAAGCCTTGGTGTAAGGATTGGTTCACTATGTCTAAAATGTAAGGGGTCAGCTCTAGTTTTATTGTCTTGATCCAGGCTACAGGGCACGGATCCAAGAGGGATGTGGTAGTATTGAGCTTTGTAATTATCTCGAGCAGTAGTTTTCTGTCAATGAGGCGGAAGGATTTCCATTCATTGAGGTTATTCATTATTGGGGGTAGGGGGTCAGGCGCAGGAGGGTTGCTTTGTATAAGTTTGCCTGCAAAATGAGTAGCTATGCTTTGGGGATTAATAGAAATCTTGTAAATGTTATTAGTGTGAGCTTTAGATAAGGATTTAACTATCTCGAATAGCTCCCTTGGATGGCTTTAGATAGCATTCTTGTATGGTGTTGTTTTTTGGCATTATTTATCGCTTTCTTGTAGGAGTTAAGAGTTGCAAAAAGAGTAGTTACTCACCTGTAACAGATGTTCTCCAGGAGCAGCAGGAATCAGTCCTCACAAATGGGTGTCATCGACGCCGATGAAGCCCTAGCGGAGCATTTCCCCAGCTTTCCATGAAAGCCTTTGGGAATGCAAGCACGCATGCGCGGTTCCCTTCCCGCCTAAAGGTGCCATCTTACCTCAGTCAAATGACATAGCTAAGAACAGCACACAAAAAGTAAAAATAAACTATGTACAACTGCAACTCCCAGGGGAGGAGGGAGGGTTGTGAGGACTGATTCTTGCTGCTCCTGGAGAACACCTGTTACAGGTGAGTAACTACTCTTTCTCCAGGACCAAGCAGGAAGTCAGTCCTCACATATGGGTGACTCCCTAGCTCTGGGCTACCAAGGAACCCAGGCTGAACAAGAGAACTCCCTCTAGTCCCAGCATCAAAGAAAGGCTTTTCACTGACACAACCTCCACTGGTAGCCCAACAGAGGGCAGGAGTTGCCTAAACCTCAAAGAGATTCCGGAGTACTGCCTGGCCAAAAGCACTGTCCCTAAGGGACTCCCTTTCCAGACAGTAATGGGCTTCAAAAGTCTGAAACATAGAAACATGATGACAGAAAAAGACCACATGGCCTATCTAGTCTGTCCTTCCATAACAACAACTACAACAGTCCACTTTTTACCTTTAGAGATCCTCTGTGTTGGTCCCATGCTTTTTTGAATTCAGTTACTGTCCTCATCTCTACCACCTCCATTGGCTTGAAGACCAAGTTGCAGCCCTGCAGATGTCTAGCAACGGTACAGAGCGGAGATGAGCCACTGAGGCAGCCATTGCCCTCACACGGTGGGCCGTGACCCGACCCTGCAAAGGAAGGTCAGCCGCCTTGTAAGCCCAGGTGATATAGTCAGCTACCCAGATGGACAAGGTACGCTTGGACACAGCCAACCCCAACTTATTAGGGTCAAAAGATACGAAGAGCTGAGTAGCCCTTCTGTGCCCCTGCGTACGGTCAAGGTAGAAGGATAAGGCCCTCCTACAGTCCAGGGTATGCAGAACTGCTTCAGCCTGGCTTGCATGAGGCCTAGGGAAGAATGTTGGAAGAACCACCTCCTGGTTGAGGTGAAAAGAGGAGACAACCTTAGGGAGGAACTTTGGATGAGTCCTAAAGACTACCCTGTTCCTATAGAATCGAGTGTAAGGCCTGTCACAGACCAGGGCCTGAAGCTCGCTCACTCACTCGCCTGGCCGAGGTTAGGGCTATCAAGAAGAGTGTCTTCCAGGACAGGAAGCGCAGGGGGCAAGTAGCCATCGGCTCAAAAGGTGGGCGAGTCAGCTGCTGCAAGACCACATTCAACTCCCACTCAGGAGCAGGAGGACGGATTGGAGGCTTGAGCAAAAGCAAGCCTCTGAGAAACCGGGACACCAAAGGGTGAACCGAGAGAGAATGTCCTTCCACCAGTGAGTGGTGAGCTGCTAGAGCTGAGAGGTGGACCCGAACAGAATTGGACTTAAGTCCCTGATTGGATAAGTGCAGTAAGTACTGAAGCACTACTGGTACAGTACAGGAGAAGGGATCTTCTGTACGTAGCTGACACCACACAGAAAACCTTTTCCATTTGAGAGCATAGGTTTTCCTAGTGGACTGTTTCCTAGAGGCTAGGACAACCTCCTCAACTTCCTGAGGTAGGCCCCAGGGAGCCAAAACTACCCTTGCAGCCTCCAGGACATCAAATTGAGAGCTTTGAGATTGGGGTGTAGAAGGGAACCCTCATCCTGGGAGAGAAGGTCGGGTTGCAACCCCAGAGGCAGGGGGGAATCCACCGCCAGTTGAAGGAGAAGTGGAAACCAAGGCTGTCTCGGCCACCTGGGAGCCACCAGTAGGACTGAGGCCTTGTCCTTAAGAATTCTGAACAGAGTTCGGGCCACCAAAGGCGTGGGAGGAAACGCATACAGGAGGCCTTGAGACCATGGTATCAGAAAAGCATTTGCTGCTACACGCAGAGGATGCGGCTGCCTGGAGCAGAACCGAGGCAGCTGTTTGTTCAGTGGACTGGCAAACAGATCTATCAAAGGAAGACCCCATTTCATGAAGATCTTCTGAACTACCAAAGGATGCAGCTGCCACTCGTGTGGCTGCAGAAGTCTGCTTAACCTGTCGGCCAGGTAGTTTTCCTGGCCTGGAAGGTAAACAGCCTTGAGGAGGATGTGCTTGAGGGCAAATGAGCAAAGGTCCTGTGCTTCCTGACAAAGGAGCCTGGACCCAGTTCCGCCTTGCTTGTTCACATAAAACATGGCTACCTGGTTGTCTGTCTGAACCCGGACAGATTGATGAGCCAGGGCAGGAGAGAAAGCTTTGAGTGCTAACCGAATAGCCCTGAGTTCTAAGAGATTGATCTGCTGTGCGGCTTCCCAGGGAGACCACAGGCCCTGGGTGCACTTGTTCAGACAATGAGCCCCCCAGCACTGCAGGGAGGCGTCTGTGGTCAGTACCACTGTGTACCCAGGAATTTGAAAAGGCACCCCTTTCAGTAGATTGGGTGGGTGCAGCCACCAGTTGAGGGAGTCCAGAAGAGGTCTGGACACCCTTATCTTGTCTCTTAGGCTGCCTGTGGCCTGTGACCACTGACTCGGAAGGCACCACTGTGCAGGTCGCATATGGAGCCTGGCATTGGGGGTTACATGAACTGTCGAAGCCATGTGGCCAAGCAGCCTCAGGCAGAGTCTGGCAGAGACCACTGACCCGCTGAGGAACAGTTTGGCCAAGTCCATCAGTCTTTGGGCCCTGTCTGCTGGCAAGAATGCCTTTGCCAGGATAGAGTCCAGTCTTGCCCCGATGAACTCCAAGTTCTGGGAGGGGAGCAAAGTGGACTTTGCGAAGTTTATCACAAACCCCAAGCTTTGCAGAAGAGCAATAGTTCTGAGGGTGGCCTGTCGGGCCTCCTGGCACGTCTGACCTTTTATGAGCCAGTCGTCCAGATAGGGAAAGACAAAGATGCCTTGAGTTCTCAGGTAGGTCGCCACCACTGCCAGGCATTTAGTAAAGACTCTGGGGACGGAGGTTAAGCCAAAAGGCAGTACTCTGTACTGATAATGGTTTCCTCCCACAATGAACCTGAGGTACTTTCTGTGGTCTGGATGAATGAGGATTTGAGTGTACGCATCCTTTAGATCTAAGGAGCATAGCCAATCTCCCTGCTGGAGGTAGGGCAGAAGTGTTCCAAGAGCAAGCATCTTGAACTTTTCTTTCTCTAGGAACTTGTTGAGATTCCTGAGGTCCAGGATAGGTCGAAGGCCACCGGTTCTTTTGGGTACCAGGAAATATCTGGAGTAGAACCCTTGACCTTGCATTCGAAGGGGCACAGGCTCCACCGCCCTGTCCACCAACAGACCTTGGAGCTCCTGGAGGAGAAGATCTGTGTGCAGGGGAGGCCTTGGAGGCTCCCCTGGAAAATATGGAGGAGGCAGTTGGTGAAAGTGTAGTGCATAGCCCCTGTGGACTATGTTTAACACCCAACTGTCCCCAGTGATGCGGGGCCACTGGTGGGCAAAGAGGGCAAGGCGACCTCCTGTGCAGGGTTGGGAGAGCAGGGACGGAGAGGCTATGCTTGAGGAGTCAAAATCCCCCACCCTGCTGAGTGGGAGCAGGGGCCGGAGGCTTGGGGGTCCTCTGCCTACGGGGCCCATTACCCTGCCCCTTGGCTTGCTGACCCTGGGGTACAGCTTGGGCAGCCTGATACTGACGGTACTGTTTGTAGGCAGTGCCCTTCCTCGGGTAAAAGGGCTTTTTACCCGAGCCCTTCTTCTTGTGAGAAGGGGCAGAGGTCTTCCTAGACAGCCTTGTCCTTGTAAGGTGCTCCGTCTCGAGCTGAGCAGCCTTCTCGGCCATGGGCTTGCCAAAAAGGTTCTCACCTCGGCAAGGGACATCGACCAACTTGTCCTGAACCCATGGCTCGAGGTCCGATGACTGCAGCCATGCCTGGCGTCGAGCCGCGATGTCGGCTGCCGCAACTCGGGCCGAAGCCTCGAAGCCATCGTAGGCGGCGCGGGACATGAACTTGGAGCATTCCCGAATCCCCGAGGACAAGGACTTGAATCTCTGCAACGGTTCCCCGGAGAGACCAGCAGAGAACCTGGCCAACTCCTTGGCCAGGTCTCGCAAGTACATGCCCATGTACAGCTGGTAAGACTGGACACGGCAAGCAAGCATTGAGCCCTGGAAGCACTTTCTACCAAAACCATCGAGGTTTCGGGCCTCCCTGCCAGGAGGCACCGCGGAGTGCATCTTCTGACTTTTCAGGCGATGCATGGCCGATTCCACCACCATGGAATGGTGTGGTAGCTGTGCCTTCTGAAAGCCAGGGCTCTTCCGGAGTCGATAGATCGAATCGACCCGCTTGCTTAGAACCGGCGCCGAGGCCGGTGCCTCCCACATCCGGAAGAGGAGCCGTTCCAGCATCGGAGGAACCGGGACAGTAAAGGCCTCCTTCGGAGGAGAGTCATACTGCAGGGCCTCGACCTCCTCGGCTCGAGGCTCTTCCTTGGGGTCCGCCGGGATAGCCAACACGGCGGCCATATCCCGGACAAACTCCGAGAACCGGGTATCCTCTGGAGGGGATCTACTCCGGGGCTCAGACTGCAGTGAGTCCGACGGGACGCATCGAGTCTTGAATGTGTCGGGGGACTCCTCATCCTCCGTCTCCCAGGCGGACTCGTCTGACGAGGAGTCAGGATCCGACCCCGCAGGGCCCGGGAGCAGCCGCCCTGATGCCGGAGGCACCGGCGTTGACGCCCTCGGTCCCGAACGAGATGTCGAGGGAGACCGCGACCGAGGTCGACCTCGAGCCTTCATGGTCTCGAGTATCGGCTCGGTCTCCGGGGTCGACTTCGATGTCAATGTCCCGGTGGTCGGGGCAGATGCGCCAGACAGGCTGGCCATCAGTGCCCGCTGCTGCTCCATGAAGGCAGACAGTCTGCACTCCAAGGCTGTCATCCTGAGACTCAGCTCGGGAGACTCAGCAGCCACCGACTCGGGCCCCGGCGGCGCCGGGCCTGACGTCGGCTCACTGGGAGGAGAGTCCTCGAGGACTACAGGACTTACGTGTCCAGCAGACTCCGGCTCCACACGAGGAATTTTGGCAGGCTTCTCTTGTTCCTTGGGCCCGGGGCGACGGTCGGGGGTCTTAGACCTGGCCCTCGAGGAGCCAGGGACCTCTTCCCACGACGCCCTCACGAGCTGCTTCTTCCTCTTGCATTCCCGGTCGGGGGACCCCCTGTCCGAGGAGCCACGACGGCGCTCGGGATCCGAATCGCGAGATGTCGAGGCCTCAGACGAGGTCTGGGCCCGGCCGGAGGCTGAGTCAGAAAAAAGCCCTTCTTTCTGCTACTGGCGACTTCGGAGTGCCTTGGAAGACATCTTCCCACATGATCCACACTTCTTAGAGTCGTGATCAGCACCGAGGCACAGAAGGCAGCAGTCGTGTGTGTCGGTGAGAGACATCAACTTCTTACACCGATCACACTTTTTAAAACCGCTGGAAGCCATCGGGGAAAAAAAGAGTCCCCGCGAGGTCAAAGGCCTGGGCTTCCAGGGAAAAAGCAAAAAAGGGCGCGAATGCCAGCCACGAAGGGCAAAAACCGAAAAAGAAGAAACGGGCTCAATACCGGTGTACCGAACCCTGCGGGAGGGGAACCGGCGTCGAACCGGAGAAGAAAAATAGCGAGAAACGCTGAAAAAAATCAAACTTTTATCCGGGATGACAGGACACACGTCTGATGGGCTTCTCGGAAAAAGAGAGACTAAGGTAAGATGGCACCTTTAGGCGGGAAGGGAACCGCGCGCATGCGTGCCTGCATTCCCAAAGGCTTTCATGGAAAGCTGGGGAAATGCTCCGCTAGGGCTTCATCGGCGTCGATGACACCCATATGTGAGGACTGACTTCCTGCTTGGTCCTGGAGAATATAGTTCTCTATATTCGGGGGGGGGGGGGGTTGTTCTCCATATATATTCTAGCTTTCTGAGTTCCTTTTTTAATTTAGTTACTTCAGCAGAATACTATTTTTCAGTTGTTTTTCGATGGGGTCTGTTAGTTATAGGAAATGGTTCAGAAACTATCTTTATAGTAGTGTTCCAATTTGATACAGCTTTGTCAAGGTTGCTTGAGTCATCATCCAGCTTTGGTATGATTGTTTCTAGGAACTTCTCCATCACAAAGGGTTGGAATCTCGGTCCTTGGTGTGTGGTGGTATGTTGCAAGTTGGAGGTGTGAGGAATGTGAAGAGAGAAGTGTATCATAAAGTGGTCTGACGAGGGGACCTGGGTTATGGTAGGAGGAGTGTATTGAGGTAGCTCCGTTATGTGTTCTGGTAAGAATACCAGACCAAGGGTGTTACCTTTAATGTGTGTAGGGCAATTAATTGTCTGTCTGTAGCCCATTTCTTCCATTGAGTCAAGGAAGGTTGTTGATTGGTTGCTGGAGAGAGTGGCTAGATTAAAGTCCCCAAGGATAATATGGGGTTTCCTTATTGGGGAATTGCAGGCAGATTCAAGGATAGTTGCTATATTCTGAGCATCTGGTGTAGGTGGTCTGCAAAAAAGGAAAATAGCTATGTTTTTATTTTTTATTTTTAGGATATCCATGCCATCTTGGTTATTACATACAGTGGGGGAGCAGTTAAGTTCAGATTTTGCTATTGTGAGGACGACTCCTCCTCTTTTGCTATCTCGGGTGCAATTGAAAATAGTGTAGCCATTCACCTTTAGATGATTTAAGAGAACTGAGTCAGATTCAGTTAACCATGTTTCCGAGATGCAGAGGAAATCTGGTTTTTCGTCAGTGATGAGGTCTCTTATGAGTGGGACTTTATTTCTAATTGATCTGGCATTGATGAGGATGACTTTTAGTGTTGTAGGGGGGATAGGGATTTTTTAAAGAATATTTATATGGATTAGCCTTCTGTTCTGCCTTCTCAGGTGCAGGAGGGTTCTCTCCATGAATGGGCGTGCTCTAGTGTAATTATGGTATTCTTGTCTAGGGTGGTAGGGAATAATATGGATGTAAGCAGATCCAAGTAGGTTAGGAGGGGGAGAGAGGGTATGGAGAAAGGGGGTGAATGTGAGTAACAAACCAATTGAGTAACATAGTACATTTAGGGTAAGCGATAAGGGTAAGGAATGCATCTTGGTGCTCTTTATCCTTTTAAAGGCAGACTCTAACACCAAGGAGCGGTGTGGAAGCTGAGGCTTCTCAAAACTCAGGAGTCTTTTGGACTCTGTACATCGAGTCCAGCCTCCTATTGACCGGTGGCACAGTGAGGGGAGGGGTTCTCCTACATCCTCATGTGTAGCTGCTGTAATATGCAGTGCACTGGCATTGTCATCGCTTCCTTAGGGGCCAAGGAGTATTGGAGGATCAACTCCTCCACCCTGGGCTCATCTTCTATCTTCAGTGAAAATGATATGGCCTTTGCCATATCCCTCATGAAATCCTGGAAGGACATTTCTTCCAGAGGAGACTGTTGCCTTTTGTGCAGAGGGGAGGGATCTAACAAGAGTTCAGAAGACTTGCCCTTTGACAAGTACTCCAATTCCACATCAGTCACCAATCCATCAGAGTCAGATTCTGAAAGGAATTAAAAGTACCTCTGAGATTCTGCCTGGAGCTCCTTTCTGTCTCAAGGGCAGCGAGAGCTTATATGGAACGATGATGCATCGAGGCTTTCATAGGTTTCATCAGGGCACTGGAACCCGAGACACTCGAGAGGGAGATGGACCTGCCGGGAACCGGCATTGGATCTCTTTGATGCCCCAATGTCGACGCCTCCACAGGCAGAGCATGCATCTCGAAGACTGGCTGCACAACGCTCAATGACGATGCCATGAGAACAGAGGCTCCAACCAGCTATTTTTCCATCAATGATGAAATGCAGGCTTCGAGAGCCTGAAGGAGATGATCCTCCATGGCTGCCAATTCCAAAGACCTCGGGGCCTGAGCAGCTTTGACCAATGTTTCTGGCATCTGTGTGGGGGTATCGGCATGTCCTCAGCTGTTGGGAGCAGGTTGGTGCCCCTCCAAAACCCTGGGGGTCGAGGGGTCTTCTCTCCAGGGCACCTTGATGGGCTGCTCATGCCTATCACTGTCGACATCCCATTTGGAAGGGCTCTGACACTGATGAACCTGGGCTTTCGTACTGTGCTCGGATGGATCCCCTTTAACGTTGATGGAGACGAGGCCAAATTTTTTCTAGACTCCAGGTGGAGACCAACAGATGGCCAATGCTCCGGGGCACTGTGAGGGCTCAGCTCCGATTGAGCCCAATAACTCCTCGATGTACCACTGGCGGATTCCTGAGAAGCCATCGAGATTGATGGCGGTGCCGAAGAGGCCGAATCACACCTCTGGCCAAAGAGGGATTTCTCTCCGTTTCTCTCGACCCCTCAGGACTCTTCTTGTCATCTACAAGCAGAGGGCTGATAATTGGGACCCAGGCACTGGAGGCACCAGTTGTGCCTGTCTGTGACAGAGATGGTCCTGGCACACTTGGTGCACTTCTTGAACCTGCTGGCTGGTTTTTGGTGAATACAAGCCTTGTTACCAGCATGGTTCCAGTTTTGTGAAAAAAACCACAAGTGAAACCTCTACTGAAAAATTACATTAAGATCCAACAGACCAAGCCCATTATTGATGTGTGTCGAGCCTTCTGTTTTTGTCAAAAATTATATAAATGGCTTTATTTCTTTTGAACAATTGGTCACTTATTTAGAGGAGATGAATGACTTCCATTTTAAGACAGGCTTTAAGAAAAAAAATCATAGTACTGAATTGTCATGTTTAACCCCCACCAATGAAATGCAAATTAACAATTGGACAAAAAGGAATGGAACTAACTAAAAGCATTCAGACTTTCAGCCATGGTACCTTGATTATAGTGTCTTGCAGGGATCTATTCTCACATTCACCTTGTTTAGCATTTTTATGGCACCATTAGTAATATTAATTCAGGCATATGAAATTAGTACATACTATTATACTGACGATATTTGTACAGTCAGTATATTATGTAGGTACTTTTTTGCCTGATCTCTTCAAATTAAACATCTGTCTGGATGATGTTGTTAAATGGATTATTCAACATAAATTAAAACTGAACCCTATAAAGTGTGAGACAATGTGGATTACACAGAGGAGAGTCTCATCTATCCTGGCTCCCCAAATCTGTGGCTCCCCTATTACTCAAAAAAATACTATGAGAATCCTGAGGATAACTTCAGCCCCTCTTCAGCACCTGCAGCTCTCCCAGGAGGGATTGAGCTGCCGCCGCCATTCGCTCCGCCTCCAGCCGCTCCAGCTCTCTTCTGCTGCCCAATTGGGGCAGCCCCGGCTCTTCAAAAAACAGCGCGACCCAAGCCAACAGCCTCTTCAGCCCCTGCAGCTCTTCCAAGAGGGATTGAGCTGCCGCCGCCATCCGCTCCACCTCCAGCCGCTCCAGCTCTTCTGCTGCTCAATCGGGGCAGCCCCGGCTCTTCAAAAAACAGCACGACCCGAGCCGACAGCCTCTTCAGCCTCTGCAGCTCTCCCAGGAGGGATTGAGCTGCCGCCACCATCCGCTCCACCTCCAGCCGCTCCAGCTCTCTTCTGCTGCCCAATCGAGGCAGCCCCGGCTCTTCAAAAAACAGCACGACCTGAGCCGACAGCCTCTTCAGCCCCTGCAGCTCTCCCAGGAGGGACTGAGCTGCCGCCGCCATCCGCTCTGCCTCCAGCTGCTCCAGCTCTCTTCTGCTGCCCAATCGGGACACCCCAGCTCTTCAAAAAAACAGTGCGACCCGAACCAACAGCTTCTTCAGCCCCTGCAGCTCTCCCAGGAAGGATTGAGCTGCTGCCGCCATCCGCGCCAGCTCTCTTCTGCTGCCCAATTGGGGCAGCCCCGGCTCTTCAAAAAACAGCGCTACCAGGTGTGCCAGTGACTGAGGGCCTCGCCAGAGGGCCCTTTGGCGTGGCCCTTAGGCGGTGGCCCGATACCAGAAGGCCCCCACGAAGTGCATCCACCGGGATCAGGCAAAAACAGCCACGTAACCACAACACTGAACTACGACTCCAATGCAGCAGATCAACACCAAAGCAGCAGAACCACCCCAACTTGAACTCCCCCAACCAGGGTTGAGTTCGCTAACACCAGAATCCACCAGCCATCGACGACCACAGGTAACCAATAGCTTTTACCTTAATAAAAGCATTTTCCATTGTAAGGATGAAACCCTGAACAGTGACCGCAAGTAAAATATACCTACTAAACAACAAATCGCTGGTACAACCACCAAAACACTGACCTGCATGGACCCCGATAAAGGTTCACAAGCAACCACAGAACAATGGAACTTATTAATACCATACTTTTAATTTGTCTGTGCCTAACAGTATGTACCCATACATGCAATGCAAACCCGCACAACCATTTTCCCTACCCATGGCAACCATTATATCTATACACTCTATTCTTAATACCCACCCATGTAGTATGCTATATACATTACCCCACTCACACTGTACTTCAACCTGACCTAGTATCAACCACCAAGCACCGCAACAAGCCACACAACTATCATAACCCAAAACCAAAGGACCCACATCAACCAATAACCATAACAAAGCAGAACACAAACCCACAACCCAACAAAATGCTTCTAACCCCATACACTTGTCTACTAATAAATGCCAGATCAATAAGAAATAAAATTCACATTATGCATAATCTCATCACAGATGAAAAACCAGACATCCTATGCATCACGGAAACATGGATCACTGACACTGACCCAATCCTAATCAACCAATTAAACAAGCCTGGCTATAAAATATACAACTGTCCACGTACCAGTAGAAGGGGAGGTGGAGTCCTAATTCTTGCTAAGGACTCACTACACCTAACCAACACATCGCAAAACACTGTTGATGCTATTGATATATTCAAACTAGAGAGCAAAACACTAATAATCTGCCTCATCTACAGACCCCCCACTTCACACCATGAAACCCTGGCTGCCGCGCTAAAGATGATCTCTACTACCACAATCAAAAAATACCAAATCATCCTAGGAGACCTCAATTTAGCATCAATCTCACCTATGCATGCAAGCACCTTCCTAGAAGCTATGGACCAACTAGGATACAAACAAATAATACATGATGCCACACATAACAAAGGAAACACACTAGATCTGGTATTCATATCCAAAATGGACCAGCAAGATGTAGACAAAGAACCTATACCACAAATCACACAAGTTCCATGGTCCGACCACCACCTAATAAAATTTACCTTAGACTTACCCACCAAACCTGGCAATCCACAAACTGGACCAATAACGCAACCACAAAGGAAGTTCCAGAAATTCAACAAAGAAGCTCTATTAAGTTCCATTGCAACGCACATGAACACGGACCACGCAGACCTAGAAACATTAATCAACCAATGGAATGAAGGGATAGAAGCAATCTCAGAGCTAAAGAGGAAGGCACCAAACAATGTGAACACTACAACAAAAAACAAAACGGAGCCCTGGTACACCGCAACTCTAAACAGAATGAAGAAAGACCTAAGGAAATTAGAAAAAAATGGAGACAAACAAAGACCCACGAACGCAAAGCAGAATACTTAGCATTCCTCTCCAAATACAAAGTCAAAGTCAACCTTGCAAAAAAACCACACCATACCAACATACTCAACAAGGCACTGAACAGACCCAGAGAATTGTTTGAACTCGTTAAATCCCTTACCAGAACCTCCCAGGATGATAACTCCAACAACGCTATAAAAGCCCAAACGTTAGCTGACCACTATGCCAGCAAACTCAACCCACCATCAGCAGCACATCCCACCCAAAACCAGAACTCAAACTACCCCCCACAGCCCACCACAACCACGAACAAGAACAAGGAATGGAACGCTTTCCGCAAAATGGACGACAGGCAAATAATAAACATAATCACAAACCTAAACACTACAACCTCCCCATTAGATCCCTGCCCAGCAGCCTGGCTCAAGGCAACAAAGCAGGAAATTGCCCACTACATTACACACATAGTAAACCAATCACTCCAGCAAGGAATCATGCCAACGGAACTCAAAAAATCCCTCATAAGACCCATACTAAAAAACAAAACACTCAAGAAGGATGACCCAGCCTCATACCGGCCAATCTCAAGTATATCATTCCTAGCCAAAACTATTGAAAAGGCAGTCCAACAGCAACTACAAGAACACGTTGACTCCAGAAATGCACTAGATGATCATCAATACAGATTCCGCCAACATCATGTTGTCGAAACCTTACTGATGTGCGGCGTCTGAAAAAACTGAAAAGAATTGGAGTTGAGTTTGGCGAAGAGAGTAGCTGAAACTTTCATAATTAAAGACGTGGGCAGCATCAGTAAACTTAACGGATGAGGTCTCCTGACGAAACTGTGGCCGTGAAACGCCTCAGTGGTGCCCAGGTAGAGCGTTGAGATCCTCACGGAGATGTGCTTCAATTGAAAAGCAGTCCTCAATCACAAGAAAGCTAAGTAGCATACTATTCTAAATCCGTGAGATGACATTGAGAGATAATGTCTAGACGGCATAAGTATGGAGCGGATTGCTGAAGTTCTGAAAAAAGTTACAACTTGATTATGCTACATGTGGAATTGTTTGGATATAAGGAGTATATTGAGTGTTTATTAGTTCTTGTGATGAGTGCTATAGTTTAATCCAATAAAACGACAAAAGCGGCGAAAAGTTTCAAAGAAAGGTCCTTGATGTTCCAAGACACCATAATAGTAGAAGGGAGTTTCACTGGCTACCCATTAAATATAGAATACAGTTCAAGGTTGTAACCATGGTTTACAAGATTCTATTAACAAATCAACCCTCATGTCTGTTAAGCCTGCCTATTCTCTACACACCCCTATGAGTATTAAGAGCAGTAGACCAAAATCTTCTTACTGAGTCATCCCTGGCTAGACCACATCAAGAGGCAATGCGAAAGACTGTTTTTAGTTATCAAGCACTAATTTTATGGAATTCAATACACAGAGACTTGAGAAATAAGGGGAAATTTTACTTACTGATAATTTCCTTAACTGGAGCCCAGCTAGACCTGTCCAGACCTCTGGGTTATCTCCCCCAACTAGCAGATGTGAGACAGCGAAAACACTAGAACAATACTGTGACATCACCACTAGCACTTTACCCAGTACAACTTACCGGCTAATAAGTAGGCCGAGGAAATTGCATCTCTGATCCAGGGCCTAAAGTGGCTTTGGAGGCTGCATGTTCCTTGCGGGGCCCCACAAACAGAACAAATAAATGGTATGACAAGCTCCTTCGATAGCTCGGTTAGTAGAGTGGAGGACTGAAGAAGGAAGAGGAGCAATCCTTAGGGTCGCAGGTTCAACTCCTGCTTGAAAGCTGCTTTAAATCTTGAAGAACTACCAAAAGGGACTGCTACAGCTGGAAGTAGATCTGCACTGGTAAGTATTTATCTTCTGGAATATACTCTAAATCTTGGGGAAAAGGGAATTCTTTGGGCTAAAGCTGATAAATCTGTGTATTTTAGAATTCAGAGTTTTTGCTGAGTCACTCAGGTCTTAGTCCCACTACAGAGCTTTTCATTTAAATCAAATCACAGTATAACTTAGCAAAGAAAGAAAAATAGAGTAAATAGTCTCTGAAAAGCATTTGTTTCTAGAGAGAGCGTAGTTACTCACCTGTAACAGTTGTTCTCCAGGGACAGCAGGAATCAGTCCTCACATATGGGTGACGTCGACGCCGACAGGGCCCTCGTGTGGAGCAATTCCCCAGCTTTCAAACAAAGCCTCTGGGACTGCATCGTGCATGCGCAGTCCCCTTCCCGCCCAAGGGTATCATCTTGCTCAATCTAATAACATAGCTAAAAAGACGGCAAAAAGAATAAAATCAATAATAGGACTGCAACTCCAGGGGAGGAGGGAGGGTCGTGAGGACTGATTCCTGCTGTCCCTGGAGGAGTGGCTCAGTGGTTGGGACAGGTTACCTCAGGCCGAAGGGCCAGGGGTTCAATTCCCACATGGGGACAAGTAACCTCAGGCCGGAGGGACTGAGGTCTCTAGTGCCATGGCTGCTCCTTGTGGCCTTGGGCAAGCCACTTAAACCTCCATTGCCTCAGGTACACTTAGATTGTGAGCCCTTCAGGGACAAGGGAATAAAAAAGTACCTGTTAGCATATACCTGTAAACCGCTCTGATGCGTAAGTAAAGGGCGGTATATCAAATGCCTAAACCATAAACCATAACACCTGTTACAGGTGAGTAACTACGTTTTCTCCAGGAACAAACAAGAAGTCAGTCCTCACATATGGGACTCCCTAGCTATAGGCTACCGAGAACCCATAGCTGAAAAATGGCTCCTTCTAGAACAACCGCAGCAGCTGTGATAAGAATCCAGTGCAGACACAATGCCCCCAGTAGCCTGACACCAGAAGGCCGGAGGGTAGGAGTTGCCTAAACCTCAAATAAGTTGCGGAGTACTGCCTGGCCGAAAGCACTGTCTCGTCGGGACTCCCGATCCAAGCAGTAATGGGCTGCAAAAGTCTGGCTTGAAGACCAGGTGGCGGCCCGGTAGATGTCTGCCAGCGGAACAGAGTGGAAGTGAGCCACTGATGCGGCCTTAGCCCTTACACGCTGGGCCGTGACTCGACCCTGCAACGGGAGGTCGGCTGCCCTGTACGCCCAGGCAATGAAGTCTGCCACCCAGGTGGACAACGTGCGCTTGGAGACAGGTAGCCCCAGCTTACTGGGGTCAAAAGAGACGAAGAGCTGAGGAGCCCTTTGATGTCCCCGTGTACGCTCCAAGTAGGCGGCTAATGCCCTCTTACAATCAAGGGTATGCAGAACCGCCTCTGCCCGGCTAGCATGCGGTCTGGGAAAGAATTCGGAAGAACCACCTCTTGGTTGAGGTGGAACGAAGAGACCACTTTCAGGAGAAACTTGGGGTGGGTGCGTAGGACCACCCTGTTCCTATAAAACAGTGTTTATGGTCTTTCTGAAACCAGAGCTTGTAACTCACTCACTCGCCTGGCAGATGTGAGTGCCACCAGGAAGAGTACCTTCCAGGAGAGGAAGCGCAGATGGCAAGTGGATATCGGCTCAAAAGGTGGGCGAGTAAGCTGTTGCAAGACCACATTCAGATCCCACTCAGTCGCCGGAGGACGAACCGGGGGTTTTAGTAGAAGTAGACCTCAAAGGAATCTGGACACCGAGGGGTGAACCGAAAGAGGTTGCCCTTCCACCGGTGAGTGGTGTGCTGACAGAGCACTCAGGTGGACCCTGACGGAGTTAGACTTGAGGCCTAAGTCAGAGAGGTGAAGCAGGTACTGCAACACCACTGGTACAAGGCAAGAGAAAGGGTTTTCATTGTGTTGGTTACACCACACCTCAAACCTATGCCACTTGAAAGCATAGGTTTTCCTAGTAGACTGCCTCCTTGAGGCCAGTAACACTTCTTCTACGTTCTTAGGTAGGAGGAGAGGAGCCAGCACTACCCTTTCAGCAGCCATGCCATCAGGTTGAGAGACCTAAGGTTGGGATGTAAGATAGAGCCCTGCTCCTGGGACAGGAGGTCGGGATCGTCCCCAGAGGGAGTGGGGTCTCCACTGCCAGCTGGAGGAGAAGCGGGAACCAAGGCTGTCTTGGCCATCTGGGGGCTACCAGGATGACTGAGGCCTTGTCCCGAAGGATTCTGAACAGAGTTCGGGCCACCAGAGGTGTGGGAGGAAACGCATGCAGGAGGCCCACAGACCAGGAGATCAGAAAAGCATCCGCAGCCATCCTTTGGGGATGTGGCTGTCTGGAGCAAAAGTTGGGCCACTGATGATTCTGCGGGCTGACGAAGAGATCTATGGACAGATGTCCCCAGCAGAGGAAGATCTGCTGGGCCACTTCTGGATTCAGTTGCCATTCGTGAGGTTGAAGAATTCTGCTTAGGTTGTCTGCTAGGCAGTTCTCTTGACATGGCAGGTAAACCGCCTTCAGAGACATACCCTGTCTGATGGCAAAGGAGCAGAGGTCCAGTGTCTCCTGGCACAGTATACGGGACCCTGTCCCTCCCTACTTGTTCACGTAGAACATAGCCACCTGATTGTCTGTCTGCACCAAGACAGACTGATGTGAGAGAACATGGCAGAAGGCTCGAAGAGCTAGGCGTATCGCTCGGAGCTCTAAGAGGTTGATTTGTTGTGTCCTCTCTTGAGGAGACCACAACCCCTGAGTGCATGAGTCCTGGCAATGGGCTTCCCAGCCCAGCAGGGATGCATCTGTCATCAGAACTCTTGAGTATGATGGAGGCTGGAAAGGCACTCCTCCGAGCAGGTTGGGTGGCTGAAGCCACCAGGCCAACGACTTCAGCAGTCATTTGGACACCCTTATCCTGTCTCGGAGTCGCCCTGTGGCTTGCGTCCACTGATCCCGGAGGCACCACTGAGCTGTTCTCATGTTGAGACGTGCACTTGGGGTCACATGCACCATGGAGGCCATGTGTCCTAGAAGGCGCAGAAAATGCCTTGCTGATATCTGAGACCCGTGGCTGATTTGGTGTACTAGCTCCAGAAGCCTCTGTGCCCTGTCCTCTAGCAGATAAGCCCTTGCTTGAATGGTGTCCAGCCTCGCCCCTATGAACTCTAAGTTCTGTGTGGGGAGCAAGGTGGACTTTGCCTGATTTATAACAAAGCCTAGATGCTGCAGTATGTTGATAGTGCGAGCTGTGGCCTGTTGGGCCTCTTGAGGCGACAGGGCCCTGATGAGCCAGTCGTCCAGGTACGGGAAGACGAAGATTCCCTGGTTCCTGAGAAAGGCCGCCACCACCGCCAGACACTTGGTAAACACTCTGGGGGCGGAGGCTAGGCCAAATGGAAGTACTCTGTACTGAAAATGGTTTCCTCCCACTACAGATCTGAGATATTGTCTGTGGTCTGGATGTATAAGGATGTGAGTGTAGGCATCCTTCAGGTCTAAGGAGCATAGCCAATCTCCCTGTTGGAGATAAGGCAGCAATATTCCAAGGGAAAGCATCTTGAACTTTTCCCTCACCAGGAATTTGTTTAAGTTTCACAGGTTGAGGATGGGCCTGAGGCCTCCTTTCTCTTTGGTATCAGAAAATACCTGGAGTAGAAGCCTTGTCCTTGTAGGCTGTGGGGCACCGGCTCCACCGCCTGATCCTCTAGAAGACCGGCCAACTCCTGTAAGAGGAGGTTCCTGTGTAGAGGGGGTCTGAGAGGCTCTAATGGGAAGTAGGAGGGAGGTACCTGGTTGAAGTGGAGCAAATAGCCCTTCTGGACTATTTGTAGGACACAGGTATCTGTAGTGATTGCTGGCCACCTGTGGACGTACAGGGCCAGCCTTCCTCCTGTGCCAAGTCTCACCCCTGGTTGGAGAGAGACTATGCTGTGGCTGTCAAAAAAACCCTACCGGCTGGGAAGGAGCTGGTGCCTGGGGCTTGGGGGTCTTCTGCTTACGCGGGCCATGCCCCTGTCCCTTGACCTGCTGCCCCTGGTGGGGAGCCGCGGAGGCCTGGTGAGTGGGGTAGTTGCGGTAAGCAGCACCCTTCCTCAGGAAAAAGGGCTTTTTACCCGAGCCCTTCTTTTTAGAAGGGGCAGAAGTCTTCTTGGAGAGTCTTGTCCGGGTCAAGTACTCAACTCGATTTTGTCAGCCTTTTCAGTCATGGGTTTGCCAAAAAGGTTGTCACCTCGGCATGGGACATCGACCAACTTGTGCTGTACCCATGGCTCTAGGTCCGACGACATTAGCCATGCCTGGTGTCGGGCCCCAATGCTGGCTGCGACTACTCGGGCCAAAGCCGCGAAGCTGTCATAGGCTGCTCGAGACATAAACTTTGAGCACTCTCGAATCCCTGTGGACAAGGCCTTGAATCACTGCAAGGGTAACTTGGAGAGGCCAGCTGAGAACCCGGCAATCTCCTTTGCCAGGTCCCGCAAGTAGATGCCCATGTACAGCTGGTATGTTTGGACATGGCAGGACAGCATCGAGCCCTGATGGCACTTTCTGCCGAGGGTGTCCAGGTTCCGGGCTTCCCTGCCAGGAGGCACCGAGGAGTGCATTTTTTGGCTCTTGAGCCTGTGCATGGCCGATTCCACAACCATGGAGTTGTGCGGCAGCTGTGCCTTCTGGAACCCAGGGCCCTTACGGACTCGATAGATGGAATCGACCCACCTGCTGAGAACCGGCATCAAGGCCGGTGACTCCCACATACGGAACATCAGCTACCGTAAGGGCTTCCCGAGGGGGAAAATCATACTGGAGGGCCTCGAGCTCCTCGGTTCGGGGCTCCTCATCGGTGTCTGCCGGGAATGCCAAAGCCTTGGCCATGTCCCTGATGAACTCCGAGAACAGGGTATCCTCCGGGGGGGGGGGGGGGGGAACCTTCTCCGAGGCTCAGACCCCGGCGAGTCTGATGGGACACACCGAGTCCAGTGGGTGTCCGGGGTCTCTTCATCCTCCGTTTCCCATGCCGAGTCCTCCGAGGAGGAATCGATGGGCTCCAGCCGTGAGGGCTTTGGTCTCGACCGCCCCGATGCCGATGGCACTGGCGTCGACGACCTCGGTCCTGAACGGGAGGTCGAGGAAGACCTCGGCCGAGGATCGACTCGTCTGAAGAGTCTCGAGGATCGTCTCGGCCTCCGGGGTCAACTTGGACTTCGAGGTCCCGGTGGTTGCGGCAGATGGACCGGTGAGACCGGCCATCAGCGCCCGCTGCTGCTCCATGAAGGCAGCCATGCTACGCTCTGAGGCCGCCATTCTGAGACCGAGCTCAGAAGGCTCCGCAGCCTCCAGCTCCGGTCCCGATGCCGTAGGGCCCGATGCGGGCTCTCCCAGAGGACAGTCAATGAGGACAACAGCAGTTAGCTTCCTCAGCGTCTCCGGCTCCATGCGAGGTACCATTGCAGGCCGCTCTGACTCTGAGGACCCAGGGCGGCGGTCAGGACTCCGCGACCTGGCCTGCGAGGACCCAGGCCTATCAGAGGCATCGAACGACGATGCCCTCGTGAGTTTCTTCTTACTCCTGTGTTACCTCGAGGGAGACCCACGTTCAGAAGACCCCCGACGATGCTCGGAGTCAGACAGCTCCCGAGACATCAAGGCTTCTGATGAGGTCCGGACCCGGGTGGAGCGGACTCAGAGAAAATCCTTTCACGCTGTTGCTGCCTACTTCTGAGTGCCTTAGAAGACATCTTGCCGCACAGGCCACAGGCTATCGGGTCATGGTCGGCCCCGAGGCAGCGGAGACAGCAGTCATGTGTGTCGTGAGGGACATTAACTTTTTACGCCGATCACACTTCTTAAAACCTGCTGGCAGCCATCGAGGGAAAAAGGGCCCCTGCGAGGTCAAAGGATGAGGCTGCCAGTTAAAAAGAAAAAAAGGCACGAATGCTAGTCACTAAGGACAAAAACCGAAAAATACTGACTGGACTCGATACCGGTGTACCGAACCAAGGCGGGGAGGGGAACCGGTGTTGAACCGGGCCAAAGAAAAGAATCTTCAGGAGATTTGATGCACTTTTTCCGCGAGGGAATTTGGACCACGTCCGTTGGGCTCCGCAGAAAAAGGGAGAGCAAGATGGCACCCTTGGGCAGGAAGGGGACCGCGCATGCGCGATGCAATCCCAAAGGCTTTCTTTGAAAGCTGGGGAATTGCTCTGCACGAGGGCTCCGTCGGCGCCGACGTCACCCATATGTGAGGACTGACTTCCTGCTTGTTCCTGGAGAATGTTTTTTACTTAAATCAATGCAGAGTACAGCTTAGAATACAATACATCTTGAACTTTACTCACACCAAGAAGCAGTTCAGATCCCGCAGGTCAAGGATGGGGCAAAAGTCACCCGTTTTCTTGGAAACCCAAAAGTAGCCGGAATAGAACCCTCTGTCCACCTAGGACTGAGGGACTAACTCTGCCGCCTTTTCTGTGAGGCGTGCGTAGAGCTTTCCTTGAAGAAGTTCTCGATAGTGGGAGTCCAGAGGAAGCTCCCCCGAAAAGAATGGAGGGAGCGATTGCTCGAAGTGAAGAAGGAAGCCCTCCTTCATGACTTGCAGGGCCCAGGCATCGCTAGTGATGGGCAAAAGATGTGAGCTGCCCTCTTATGTGCTGCGGAATGGGGCCATCCAGGGGAAGACAGACTATGGTCCTAGAGTCAAAAGCTCCTCTCTCCCCCCAGTTGTGGCTGCGGTGCTGGTTGGGGCTGGGGGTCTTAGACTTACAAGGGCCCTGGCCTGCTGTCCCTGGTAGGCTTGATTCTGGAGGTAGCCCCCGTAGGCCACCTTCTTTTCAGGTAGAAGGGTTTTCTCCCTGAAGTCTTCCGATGGGAAAGGTCAGCGGTCTTCCCTGAGAGTCTGGTTCTGATGAGCAGTTCGGCAGCCTTCTCTGTTTGGGCTTGCCAAAGAGGTTGTCTCTCCAGCAGGGGATACCGACTAATGTAGGCCACATGAGGAACATACTTGGAGCACTCCTTCACTGTGGATACAGGTTCTTGAAGCACTGGAGAGGTTCGCCAGACAGTCCAGCCGAGAACCTGGCAAGCTCCCCTGCCAGGTCTCTCAGGTACATGCCCATGTACAGCTGGGTAAGACTGGATATGGGCCATAAGCATTGAGCCCTGGTAACACTTCCTACCAAAGCCATCCATGGTATGTGCCTCCTTACATGGGGGCACCGAGAAGTGCATCTTCTGGCTCTTAATGTGGCACAAGGCTGATTCCACCACCATGGAATTGTGTGGTAGCTGTGTCTTTTCAAAGCCTGGGCTCTTTCGGATGCAACATATTGAATCGAGCCACCAACTCACTATGGGCACCGTAACCGGTGTTTGGAGGATCTCAAAGTCCTCCACCCGAGACTCCTCTCCTCTGCCTCGATGGTGAAGGACAGAGCCTTCCCCATGTCCCGTATAAAAGGGGCTTCCTCGTCCCTTTGAGGAAACCATGGTCCTCGGGAGGGGACCACTGACGCTTCAGCAGAGGAGAGGGGTCCAAAAAGGTCATCCTTGTGCCATGCTGTATCCAGAAACTTGCCCTCTGTCTCTCCAAGTCTGGCTTGGAGAGGAAATTGAAGGAGCGGTAGGAATCACACTGATGCTCAGATGGTGAAGTTGACAGAGTCTGGGGTTCCCGGCACTGAGCTCAAAGCACTCATGGGAGACACCGGGTGTCCCGATGGGGACCAGGAACGACCCCTGGAATCGACTCAGAGGGTGTGCCACTCAAGGATTGGCTGTACCTCCGAAAGTGAGGCACCTGCGGTGGATGGGGCCGTTGCTGTCCCGAGGAACTGGAGGTACCTAGAACCAGGGCCTTCTGCTGTGCAAGGAAGGCAGCCAGACTGAGCTCCAGGCTTGCCATTATCTCTTCCAGGAGATAAGAGGCACCACATGGGTTCAGAAGTTTGACACCAGTCCTCTGAGGGAGTGGAAGACTCCTCCCACTGGGGCAGCTTCAAGGGCTGCTCCCGGCCATCACCCTCAGCCTCATGTCAAGGACTGTGGTGCCGCTGTCTGTGGGACTTGCCTCCAGAACCGGCATTGCAACGACTGGGATGGAGTCCCGTCCTTCCGGGGATGGTCCTCGATGGAGTGTTGCCAGTCTGATTCTCTGTGACCCCAGGACTCAGAGAGCCTGGTCAACTGCGAGAGGTTGAGGTCTTCATGACAGCCTCCAAGGGTGTTGATTCAGACACCAATGCCGGAGCCGACGCCAAGGACTTGTGACCAAACAACGCCGCCTGCTGCCTTTCATAGTTCTTGTGCCCCTTGCTCGCCATCTGGAGACAGAGCAGGCAAGTAGAGGCGTCGTGGTCATCCCTGAGGCACTGAAGGTAGCAGCTATGGTGGTCTGTGATGGACATGGTCCTACCACAACTGCTGCACTTCTTAAAGTGCCGTTAGTGGACATAGCTGGAAAGATTTCAGTGAAATCAAACTCCAATGTCCCAATCAGAAGAGCGCAAGAAAACCCCCCATGCATTGAAGAAAACCAAAGAGAAAGGAAAGGGACCTGAAACAAAAAGCAGCACCAAGGCACCGGCAGTTCCAGGCTCACAGAAAGGCAAATGGTACGACCAAAAAAAAGGAAACAGAAAAAGGCAAAAATACTACTGATTACCATGATACGTTTTCTGGAGTGCAGACGAATGTCTGAAAGGCCCCGTGGAAAATGAAGAATTAGGTAAGATGGCTCCCTTAGGTGGAAAAGCAACCACGCATGCGTGGTGAATCTCCCAAAGGCTTATTTTGAAAGCTGGAGAGAGTTACCACACAGGCTAAGTCGGTAACCATAAGTAAGGACCGACTTCCAGCTTGGTCCCAGAAAGAACACCACATACAACATCCAAAGAGCTTAAGGCTGACCTGGAGCAATCTGGAGTGGTGGTTTCAACCTGCACCATACGCTGCACACTAAACAAAGAAGGACTTCATGGGCAAAGGCCAAGGAGGACCCCACTACTCAAAGACAGACATAAAAAGGCATACCTGATCTTTGCCCAAACTCACCTTGAGAAACCACAGTCCTTCTGGGAAAATGTTCTGTGGACAGATGAAACCAAACTTGAGTTCTTTAGCAATGCAGACCAGTGATACATTTACAGGTGAAGAAATTAAGCATATAAGGGAAAAAACACCCTTCTTACAGTTCAATATGGTGGAGGTTCCATAATGTTGTGGGGCTGTTTTGCTGCCTTAGGAACTGGCAGTCTGGAATGTATTGAAGGAATCGTGAAATCAGAGGACTACCAAGGTATTTTGGAGTGAAATATGCTAGTGTCAGAAAGCTAGGTCTGGGTTGAAGATCATGGGATCTCCAATAGGACAATGACCCAAAACATACATCCAAAAGTACAAAAGAATGGTTAAAAAGGAACAAATGGACCGTTTTAAACTGGCCAACAATGAGTCCTGATCTCAATCCAATCTTTGGAAAGAGCTGAAATCTGCCATTAGAAAAAGGAATCCTGGAAACATTCATAAGCTGGAACAAATTGACGTTAAAGAGTGAGAGAAAATACCAGCAGATATATGAAACTTATAGATGGCTACAAGAAACATTTGAAAGCTGTCATTACTGCCAAGGGTTGTGCAACCAAATATTAGTAAAGAGTACCATTAATCCTGTCCAGTCCATCTTTTTTTTTTCTCAGAAATTACTACATCTACGTTGCACAGACCTTTTTCTTTTGTATATCTTTGAATATACTATAAAATATTATTATGACATACAACTGGAATATTTCCAATTATTTCTCAAGATATTGTACACAACATACCTAAAATGCAAGGGTGCCAATAATGTTAATCACAATTGTATCTAATTAGATCTTTTACATGAACATTATTCAGTAAACAATGGATATTTTAAATGTAAGGATAATCTTAATAGGCAGGGGCAGAGGTGGCAGACACCAATAAGTGTCCAGGAAGGTATCCTACCGGGAATGAGTGGGTGCTTTTCAAATCTGTCCGACATTACTTTGTTTGAAGTTTTCAACAAGGATTTGTCTTTCGTACCCACTGCCTGTTACGATCCCTTTAGCACCAGGATTGATTGATTTAAATTCATAAGAAAATTGAAGATTAAGGATTTCTTTTTTTAACAACAAAGACTCTCTGGGGGACACCTGGTGGCCCACAGGAGGTCTAAGTGGATACTACCTTATAGTACCAATTCAACTATTGATGTTTTTGAAAAGACCAAGCTGGCACGTATCAAAAACTTTGAGAGCAATAATTCATACTCTTATTATAATATCACATGAGAACAAAAGGGAGCTTTGGAATCTTAAAGCAGACTACAGAACTGTAATAAAACCAGCAGACAAAGGGGGCATAATTGTGGTCATGAACCATCAAGATTATATCCAGGAGATACAACAGCAACTTAAGGATCACAACTTTTATGTATAGCTTGATAGAGATCCCACTATGACACTTAAAAGTAAGACTAATTGTCTGATCCAGACGGGTCTTGAAACAGGGTACTTGGCCAAATAAGAAGGCGACTTCTTGATGGTGGCCCACCCTGTGGTGCCCACAATTTATGTCCTGCCTAAAATCCATAAGACCTTAAAAATTCTGCCTGGCCGTCCTATAATTTCGGCTATTGGGTCTCTTTTTCAGCCAATTTCTCAATTTCTGGATATTCTCTTATGCCCTTTTGTCACATCGGTGCATTCTTACACCAGAGACTCAGCCCATATTATCCAGATACTACAAGAGTTTGATCAATACCATGGTGATTTGATCCTGGTTACTTTAAAGTATATAACTCCGAGTGTCATTATGTGGCGCACAAAAATGTAACCTTCCTTCAAAAGCTGCACACAGCTGATATTTTATGCACATACAGCCTACAGAAAATTAGAGGGAACATTGGTTGGACCCGAGGCACTTGAGGCAGCAGTCATGTGTGTCGGTGAGAGACATTAGCTTCGTGCACCGATCACACTATTTAAACCTGCTGGCAGCTATCGGGGGAAAAAGGGCCTCTGCAAGGTCAAAGGACCGGGCTGCCAGCTAAAGAGAAAAAAAGCATGCAAACGCTAGTCACTAAGGACAAAAACGAAAATAGGCCAGTCTCGATACCGGTGTACCAAGCCGAAGGCGGGAGGGAGAATCAGCATCGAACCGGCTAGCCGAAAATAAAATTTTCAACGTTTATCAACTTTTTCAGGGGGAAACTGGGATGACGTCCGTTGGGCTCCGCGGAAGAAAGGAGACTGTGCAAGATGGCACCCTTGGGCGGGAAGGGGACCGTGCATGCGTGATGCAGTCCCAAAGTCTTTCTTCGAAAGCTGGGGATTTGCTCAGCATGGGGGCTTCCTCGCCGTCACCCATATGTGAGGACTGACTTCCTGCTTGTTCCTGGAGAATGTTTAGTATCCCTGCTGTGGGTGAGTCATCATTTGCCACAGTATTCATTCTTTATTTATACATTCATTTTTCTGTTATATTTTTACCTATTCTGTCAATATATGTATTGTTCCCGCTCTGCTGACTTTTAGTCCAACTCTGCATGTTTTTAACTACCTTATTTTAAGTCATATTATACTGTCCACCACAATGGATCTTATTGGTTTTTTAGAAGGTATTTTCTGTTTCTTAATGGTATTTATTCTTTATGTCCTTGGCACATTTGGTTCCAATTAATATTGTTTATTTTATTATTTTAATTCCTTTTATTTATATTTATATTGATGTATATTTATATATGTTTTTATTGTACTTATGTATTGTTTTGCATATAATTTTGTTTTAGAAAGGTCCCAATGAGGGCAGATTTGGCGAAACACGTGTAGGGGGACCTCGTGGATACTTAATAAAGCTTTCTGCTGCATCCTATGGCGTGGTGTGTCCTGCTTTCTCTGTGCTTCATAGTTGCTACAGGTGGGGTGTCCCCGTTCTGTGTTTTGAGGATAATCTTAATATACATTTGTTAGGTAGGCAACCATGTAAATTTGTTTTGCTAAGTGTGAGCTATGTAATACCCTCCTCTTCTCCAAGAATTGTAAAATATTTTGACATTTGTGAGGTTTGTATGTATGCTCAGTGATTATTTTGTATTTCGCTCTATTATAAACTGCCTTGGTGTTTTCGTTCTCTAAACAGATTATATCAAATTAATAAACTTAGAGCTATAATCAGATTCAGTCCTTAACAACAGGGTTGCAAAATTCAAAGTGACAATTGCTGATTGAAAACGTGAAAGAAAGAAAATACAACGCAAATATCCATAACTGAAAAATCGCCACTCCTGGCTCATCTTATGACTGCACTTATGTGACACCCATTCAAGCTAGCTGTCCTAGATTAGAACTTGGATGAATGCAGTTTATCACAATTTGCAGGGAATGTGGCATATAAATTCTAACCACTGTCTGTCAGTCTATGGATCCCCTGGAAGCAAGTGGAGGCAACTAGGCTGAAAAGCGCACAGGAAAATTACAACTTCAATGATGCATTATATATGAAGACCTTAATATCTATGATCAAAAGCCAGCTAGAAAGGATTCACAGAAAACAAAACATGCCTTGTACAGGAAAGCTAGAAGAAAGCACATCACTCCTGAGTTCCCATCAATTCATCCAATCACCATCAATTCCCATCAATTCATCCAATCACCACCAAAACCAGGGCGTCCCACAAGGATCATCACTATCATCTCTCATGTTTAACATTTACATTCAACCCGTCTGTAACATCATAAGATCCTTCAATGTGCAATGGCAGATATACGCCGATGACATAGCGTAGTTACTCACCTGTAACAGGTGTTCTCCAGGAGCAGCAGGAATCAGTCCTCACATATGGGTGACGTCGGCGCCGACGGAGCCCTCGCGGAGCAATTTTCCCCAGCTTTCAAAGAAAGCTTTTGGGAATTGCAGCGCGCATGCGCGGTCTCCTTCCCGCCCAAGGGTGCCATCTTAGCCAGTCTGATGACATAGCTAAAAGACAGCATAAAAATTTGCAAAAAACTTAAGCAGATGATTGCAACTCCAAGGGGAGGAGGGAGGGTTGTGAGGACTGATTCCTGCTGCTCCTGGAGAACACCTGTTACAGGTGAGTAACTACGCTTTCTCCAGGACCAAGCAGGAAGTCAGTCCTCACATATGGGACTCCCAAGCTTAAGGCTACCGGAGACCCTAAGCACAAAAATGAGCTCCCTCTATCTCAGCGGCACAGAAGGAAGGAATCTTCACTGAATTATTACCCACCGGTAGCCCACATCCGGGATGGAGGGTAGGAGTTGCTCAAACCTCGAAGAGATTTCGGAGGACTGCCTGTCCGAAAGCACTGTCCCTGCGGGACTCCCTCTCGAGACAGTAATGGACCGCAAAAGTCTGGCTCGAAGACCAAGTAGCGGCCCGGCAGATGTCTGCCAGCGGAACAGAGCGGAGGTAAGCCACTGACGTAGCCTTCGCCCGAACACAATGAGCCGTGACTCGACTTTCTAACGAGAGTCCGGCTGCCCCATAAGCCCAAGCGATACAGTCAGCAACCCAGATGGACAGAGTACGCTTGGAGACCGGGAGCCCCAATTTATTGGGGTCAAAAGACACAAAAAGCTGAGCAGCTTTACGGTGCTCCCGCGTACGGTCAAGGTAGAAGTTCAATGCCCTTCTACAGTCCAGGGTATGCAGGACCATTTCAGCTCGGCAGGAGTGTGGCCTGGGAAAGAAGGTCGGAAGTACCACCTCCTGATTGATGTGAAAAGGGGAGACCACTTTTGGAAGAAACTTTGGGTGAGTCCGTAGGACTACCCTATTTTTGTAGAACCGAGTGTAAGGGGGATCAGACACGAGGGCCTGCAATTCACTTACGCGTCTAGCGGAAGTGAGGGCTATCAGGAATAAAGTTTTCCAAGAAAGAAAACAGAGAGAACAAGTAGCCATAGGTTCAAAAGGCGGACAGGTGATCCGCTGTAACACCACATTCAGATCCCAGTCAGGGGCTGGCGGGCGCAGAGGTGGTTTAAGTAGAAGGAGACCTCGGAGAAACCTCGCTACGAGAGGGTCGCTGGAAAGAGGTCTGCCGTCCACCGGCACATGATGTGCTGAAAGAGCACTGAGGTGAACTTTGACGGAGTTGGACTTAAGTCCCAGATTAGAGAGGTAGAGCAGGTACTGCAAGATCACCGACACCGAGCAGGAGAAGGAATCCTGAGACTGCTGGGTGCACCAAACGGAAAAGCGACGCCATTTAAGGGCGTAGCATTTTCGGGTAGAAGGTCGCCGAGAAGCTAGGACGACCTCTTCCACCTCCGCCGGCAGGAGAAGGGGAGCAAGGACTACCCTCTCAGCAGCCAGGCCATTAGATTGAGAGATCTGAGGTTGGGGTGTAGCAGAGATCCCTGATCCTGAGTGAGGAGATCCGGTTGAAATCCCAGAGGGAAGGGATCCTCTACTGCTAATTGCAGCAGGAGTGGAAACCACGGCTGTCTGGGCCAGCGAGGGGCCACCAGGATCATGGAAGCTTTGTCCCGGAGAACCTTGAAAAGAGTTCGAGAGACTAGCGGGATGGGAGGAAAAGCATACAGCAGGCCCTCCGACCATGAGAGTAGAAAAGCATCTGCCGCAACTCGAAGGGGATGTGGCTGACGAGAGCAGAAGCGAGGAAGTTGCCGGTTGAGAGGACTGGCAAAGAGATCCATCGTGGGGAGGCCCCACTTTAGAAAGAGCTTCTGAACTATCAAGGGATCCAGGCGCCACTCGTGCGGCTGGAGGATCCTGCTGAGTTTGTCCGCCAGGCAATTTTCTTGGCCTGGGAGATAGACAGCTTTGAGAAGAATGTCGTGATTGACGGCCCAAGAGCAGAGCCTCTGAGCTTCTCGGCAGAGAAGGAAGGAGCCCGTGCCCCCCTGCTTGTTCACATAGAACATGGCCACTTGATTGTCCGTCTGGACAAGGACGGACTGGTGAGGAGTCAGGTGGGAGAAAGCCTTGAGAGCCAGACGGATTGCTCTGAGCTCCAGGAAGTTGATCTGCTGAGCAGACTCCCACGCGGTCCAGAGACCATGAGTACATGCCCCTTGGCAATGTGCTCCCCAACCCAGGAGGGACGCATCTGTCGTCAGCACTTGAGCCGGCTGAGGTGACTGAAAAGGCATGCCGAGTACCAGGTTCGGCCGATGAAGCCACCACTGGAGAGAAGAGGCCAGCGGCCTGGAGACGCGCACTAAGTCGGCTAGGCCGCCCGTGGCTTGTTGCCACTGCTTGCGAAGGCACCACTGAGCAGGCCGCATATTCAGGCGGGCATTGGGGGTCACATGGACGGTGGAAGCCATATGGCCGAGTAGTCTCAGGAAGCGCCTGGCGGAGACCAGGGACTGGCTGCGAAAACGGCCGGCTAGGTCCATGAGCCGTTGAGCCCTGTCGAGAGGCAGGAAAGCTCACGCCTGAGGAGTGTGCAGCCTTGCGCCGATGAACTTGAGATCCTGTGAGGGGAGCAAAGTGGACTTTGCGAAGTTTATGACAAAGCCCAAGTACTGCAGAAGAGTCACCGTGCGGTGTGTGTCGTTGGTGACCTCCGGAGCGGACGCTGCTCTGATGAGCCAGTCGTCGAGGTACGGAAAAACATAGAGGCCGTGAAGCCGGAGATGGGCCGCCACCACTGCGAGACATTTTGTGAAGACTCGCGGTGCGGAGGACAGGCCAAAGGGCAGTACCCTGTACTGGTAATGATTTCCTGCCACCACAAACCTTAGGTATTGGCGGTGGCTTGGGTGGATGAGGATGTGCGTGTAGGCATCCTTTAGATCCAAGGAGCATAGCCAATCTCCCTGCTGGAGGTAGGGCAGAAGGATTCCAAGGGTAAGCATTTTGAACTTTTCCCGCACGAGGAACTTGTTGAGGTTGCGCAAGTCCAGGATGGGTCTGAGGCCTCCCGTTCTTTTTGGTATTAGAAAATACCTGGAATAAAAGCCTTGACCTCTCAGGTGGTGGGGCACCGGTTCCACAGCCTGTTCCTGAAGAAGACCTGCTAACTCCTGAAGGAGTAAGTCCCTGTGCAGAGGGAGTCGTGGAGGTTCTCCCGGGAAATAGGAGGGAGGGACCTGGTGGAAGTGGAGAAGATAGCCTTCTCTGACGACTTGAAGCACCCAGGCATCTGAAGTGATGTTGGACCACCTGTGGGCGAAGTGAACCAGCCGGCCTCCGGTGCTGGGAGGAGCCAGCGGAGGGGGAGAGGCTATGCTGATGAAGTCAAAAACCCCCACCCTGCTGAGCAGGGGCTGGTGGTGCAGGCTTGGGGGTTTGCTGCCTACGGGACCCGTTACCCCGTCCCTTGGCCTGCTGGCCCTGTTGGGGAGCTGCGGAGGCCTGATATTGAGGGTAGTGTTTATAGGCAGCCGCCTTTCTCGGGTAAAAGGACTTCTTTCCCGAGCCCTTCTTCTTTTGTGAAGGGGCGGAGGTCTTTCTAGAAAGCCTAGTCCTGGTGAGAGTCTCCGTCTCGATCTGTGCAGCCTTTTCCGCCATGGGTTTGCCAAAGAGGTTCTCACCTCGGCAGGGGACATCGACCAACTTGTCCTGCACCCAGGGTTCAAGGTCAGACGACTGAAGCCAAGCCTGTCGGCGGGCACCGATGCCGGCTGCGGCCACTCGAGCCGATGCTTCAAAGCCATCATAGGCTGCTCGGGACATGAATTTGGAGCATTCCCGAATACCAGTTGTCAAGGCCAGGAACCTCCGCAAAGGTTCCTCGGACAATCCAGCGGAGAATCCGGCTAGCTCTTTAGCCAGGTCTCGGAGATACATGCCCATGTAGAGCTGGTAGGTCTGGACACGACAAGCAAGCATAGAGCCCTGGAAACACTTCTTACCAAGGCCATCCAGGTTACGGGCTTCCCTGCCAGGAGGCACCGAGGAGTGCATCTTTTGGCTCTTAAGCCTATGCATGGCCGATTCCACTACCATGGAATGGTGTGGTAGCTGTGCTTTTTGGAAGCCAGGGCTCTTGCGGACTCGATAGATGGAATCGACCCGCTTGCTTAAGACCGGCGAGGAGGCCGGACTCTCCCACATGCGGAAGAGTAGCCGTTCCAGCATGGGAGGAACCGGTACAGTAAAGTGTTCCCTGGCGGGAGAGTCATACTGGAGGGCGTCGAGCTCTTCGGCTCGAGGCTCCTCCTCGGGATCCGCAGGGAAGGCCAAAGCCTTGGCCATGTCCCTGACGAAGTCCGAGAACCGGGCATCCTCCGGGGGGGGGGACTGCTTCCGAGGTTCGGACTCAGGCGAGTCCGAGGGGACACACCGAGTCCGAAAGCAATCAGGTGACTCTTCCTCTTCAGACTCCCAGACCGACTCCGAGGAGGAATCGGAGGGGTCGGCTCGGGCGGGCGCAGACGTCGGCCGCCCCGACACCGAGGGAGTCGGCGTCGACGACCTCGGTCCCGAACGGGAGGCCGAGGGTGACCTCGACCGAGGATCGACTCGAGTTCGCATGGACTCGAGGATCGGCTCGGTCTCCGGGGTCGACTTAGACGTCGACGTCCCGGCGGTCGGGGCAGCGGCGCCAGCGAGGCTAGCGATCAGTGCCCGCTGCTGGTTCATGAAGGCAGACAGTCTGCTCTCCAAGGCCGTCAACCTGAGTCCGACCTCAGGTGACCCAGCAGCCCCCGACTCGGGCCCCGACGGCGTCGGGCCCGACGTCGGCAGTCTCGGAGGCGAGTCCAGGAGGACTACAGGACTTACCCGAGCAGGCAACTCCGACTCCAGGCGAGGTCGCTTCGGGAGGTGCTCCTTCTCCAAAGACCCGGGACGGCTATCGGGGCTATGCGACCTGGCCCTCGCGGGGCCAGGAGCGTCCACCGACGCCGCCCTCGCGGGTTTCACCTTCCGTCGATGGTCCCCGGAGGGAGAACCCCTGTCGGAGGAGCTTCGGCGATGTTCAGAGCTGGAACCTCTGGACGCCGAGGCCTCCGACGAGGTCCGGGTACGGCTGGGATCAGCGAAGATTCTATCCCGCTGGTGCCGCCGACTTCTCAAGGCTTTGGAGGACATTTTGCCACAGGCCCCAGATCATTTCTTCATGATCCGGGCCCAGGCAGCGGAGGCAATTATCGTGTGTGTCAGTGAGTGACATATTTCTGTCACACTGACCACACCGCTTGAAACCACTGGCAGCCATCGGGGGAAAAAGGGCCCCGGCAAGGTCAAAGGACCGGGCTGCCAGTGAAAAAACCGAAAACGAAACTGAGTAAAATCAGAAAAACCGAAAAATAAGAGAAGGACTCGTGACGGCGTCGCGAGTCCGGGCAGGAAAAAGACCGGCGTCGAACCGAAGGAAAAAAGAGAAATATATAATCAAAATCAACTTTTTCGCGGGGACACGACGGGTACGTCTGTAGGGCTCCGCGGAAAAAAGAAGACTGGCTAAGATGGCACCCTTGGGCGGGAAGGAGACCGCGCATGCGCGCTGCAATTCCCAAAGGCTTTCTTTGAAAGCTGGGGAAAATTGCTCCGCGAGGGCTCCGTCGGCGCCGACGTCACCCATATGTGAGGACTGACTTCCTGCTTGGTCCTGGAGAACCTTCTTTACATGCCATTCTCCACAAAGCAAATGGACCTCTCACCTCTTATTGATTGTTTTGACGCAGTATCCGAATGGTTTCTAACGCAAAATCTTCGGATCCAACATAAGAAAACAGAGGTACTCTTTGTCACGAAAAATCCATATTTTACCCCTCCACCTCATATAAAAGTGAGAGAAGCCGAACTACAAACAAAACCTGCAATCTGTTATTAGGAGTCACTTTGGATCAACGTTTGGACATGAAATTACACATATCCCACATTGTTAAAGCCGTATATTTCAAGATCCGGACACTCAAACACCACCGAACCTTATTGGACCCAAGTGATTTCCGAACTGTATATCAAGCCCTTATCCTGCCCCATTTTGATTTCGCCAATGCCATTCTCCAAGGGCTCCCACAATCTACATTGACTCCCTTACAACTGGCCATGAACGCCGCTGCGAGAGTTCTATTTGGAGCAGCGAGGTATGACCATATCACACCCATCTTATTGCAGCTCCACTGGCTCCCAACACATGGAAGAATACTATTCAAGACCCTAGTACTTACCTTTAAAGCCATCCACAACATAACTGCTTCTACAATAATCAATCTACTTCAACCCACCCCGCCCAACAGATCCAGAAGATCAACATCAGCAAACACCCTAATTATACCAAATGCTTCAACAAAATGCACGCTAACAACATCCAACAGAGCATTCAGTCTCTATGCTCCCAAGTGTTGGAATACACTGCCTCCAGAAATCCGAACAATCACCGATCTCATGCAATTCAGGAAGGCACTCAAGCACTACTTATTTATACAATACTACCAGATCAATATTAATCCACCATAGACACACCTCTCCTCTAGTCCTAACGCATACCCATAGATTTATCATAAGATACTCACAAAGCTTATTGTTATATATGTAAATAATTGTTGTGCATGTCTCCCTAAGTTATCCAAGTTTTTCTTCCCTGTTCTATGTAAAACTGATATTTGTTTTGTTAATTATGGTTCCATGTAAACCGCGCTGATGCTAAAAAGTGCAGTATATAAGAAAAATAAATAAATAAATAAAATAAATAAATTAGAAGGAGATGATGATGAAGAGAATGAGATATGCTATAGTTGTTGATAACTCTTTTAAAGGGAACATAAGGAGTCATATGCTAACCATACATGCTTTCTAGAGAAGCACAGCCAACTTTCTAAATCTGAGATGTAACAGAAAGGTTGCTGAAAACACATCATCCCTCTGACCATTAGCTCATCTTGCTTGTTCATATAGGTACTAATGAAATAGCAATGTATGACCCAAGTAGATCAGAAAGAACTGCATGGCACTGAAGAGGGAGTGAAACATGCAGAGGTTATAGGTGGTGTTCTTATCTACAATCCAAGGATAAAGGCTTGGCGGGTAACAGAGAACTACAAATTACATGGATGTTATTCATGACAAGACTTTGATTTCTTTGATCATACCATAATATTCCTTGCTATGGATAATAAGGATAGTTCATTCACAGACTCACCAAATTAGTGAAGATAACTCTAAACTAGGTTCTGCAGAGAATGACGACGAACGCCTATGAGTTAACGTAGGACACACAGTAAAAGGAATGAAGTCATGATAGCAGGGCCAGCGCAAGGAGATGAGGTGCCCTAGGCAAACCTCCATCCCCCCCAGCTGGCCGCCCGCCCCTCATTGCCACTGCTGTCACCCCTCACTGAGACCTAAAGCGGCAGCCAATGGATCAAAACAGCCCCATGACGCTTACCTCCAAACTTTGGTGCCACGGGGCTGTCTGCTTCTGCCCTCTCTGATAGCCAACTTCCTATCTGCAGAAGGACCAGCCCTTGACATAATGGCTCCCTGAGCTGGGGACAGTCACAGAGGAAGACCTTGCAAAAGCTTTATCAGGTCTCCAAACCACTGTCTCTGTGGCCAATCCAACACCACACCAGGATCACCCAACTCTGATGCTGCTCTATGTATCGAAGCACACATCCACCAGCGACCACAGAGGAAACACGCACAGCAGGCCATACATCAGTCAGGACTTAACTAGAAGCATCATCATCCTTGGAGTCTGTCTCTCTGCGGCGACTTAAGAAGCAGTCAGCTTTAGCATTGGATCAAGTTGCCATCAGATCCATCTTGGTACAACCCAGGTCTACAGAATCTGCCGATAGGCCGTTTTACTCATTCTACCCCACGGAATCGAGTGTCAACTGAGATAGACCACCACCATGTGGTTGACTCTGGCAACAAGATGCGCCAATAGAACTAAAATGCGCCTTTCCATCCAGAACAACAGGAGAGCCATCTCTCGGGACACTCCAGCACTCTTTGCGCCCACTCACTGATTGACGTACGCCACTGCCATGGCATCATCCAAGAAAACTCAGACCACTTCATCCTTGAGCTGAGTTTGGCAGTGCAGGAGGGCCAAACAATGGCCCTTGCCTCGAGGTGGTTAATGGGCCATACTGGCTCATGGCTGTTCCACTGGCTCTGTGCTGGTCAGGTCTCACAATAAACTCCCCATCCAAACCAGCTGGCAACTGACAGCAGAAGAAGCTAAGAGTGATTACTTCTACCACTACTACTGAGCATTTGCATAGCGCAACAAGACATACGCAGTGCTGCACAGACATGTAAGAGATAGTCCCTGCTCATCAGAGCTTACAATCTAGTCAAGACAGACAGGGATATATCTAGGGGGAATGGTAAGGAAACACAAAGGAGATCAGGTGAGTCAAGATCCAAAAGCGGCAGTGAAGAGGTGATTGTCCAATAGCATACTTTTCCTCAGGTGAGGTGGCTGCCTCCACCCCTGCAGGCTGAAGACCATCTTTGACTGAAGGGCTATCTGACCTCGAACTCCACAGAGCTGGGAGAACACTGAAAAAGCAGGGACGTCTGAAGAGGCCTCATAAAAGCTTACACCCAAGGCCGCAGATCTACAGTATCATCAATGTCATCAAGCAAAGAAACTGAAGTGGAACCCAACTCTGGGAGCATGCTGAGACTGGGAAGTTGCCAAGTGGGGCAGCAACTTGTTCAGCCTTTCTTCTGGCAGGAAGATTCTGCCTAACGGTGCTGAAAATGCTCCCAGACATTCCAGAGAATGGGAAGAGCCCACATGGCTCTTATTCGATTAATCACCCAACCAAGACTCTCTAGGAACAGCACCACTCGGGACGAAACCAGAGCTGCTTCAGACTGCCACTTGACCAGATAAATCAGTCTTCCAGATATGGGTGTACACAGATTCCTTGGCTTCTAAGCACAGAGGCACAACCATCATCACTCTAAAGAATGCCCTTGAGGTGATGGAGGGGCCAAAGGGGAGAGCAACAAACTGAAATAAGCCAGGTATGGCGAAACAAAGCCAGTGCAGTTGATTCTCCCAGACAGGGATGTGGAAGTAAGTCCCATCCAAGCCCAGAGGTGTAAGGGACTCTCTACAGCATACCACCTGAATCACTGACCGACAGGACTCTCCACCGAAGTGAAAAGGTGCACAGGTAAGCATTGACTCCCTTGACGTTGAGGCCCTGCCGAAAGAGCCCTTTTTCTTGGCAGCACAAAGAAATGGAACATCTACCCTGGCCATGGTTGGCCGAGGGGAACATAACATAAGAACATAAGCTATGCCATACTGGGTAAGACCAAGGTCCATCAAGCCCAGTATTCTCTTTCCAAAAGTGGCCAATCCAGGTCATACGTACCTAGCAGTTTCCACAAGAGACACAGGTTCCACAATGCTTGTATTGGTTCAAGCATTGATATCCTGGGTCCCTTCTTAATAATGGTTTATGGACCTTTCCTCCAGGAACTTGTCCAAACCTTTTTTAAACCCAGCTACACTAACAGCCTTTACTACATCCTCCGTTAACAAATTCCAGAGTTTGATTACACGTTGAGTCAAAAAATATTTTATTTTATTAGTCTTAAATAGTTTACCCTGTAGCTTCATTGCATGTCCCCTAGTCTTTCTATATTCTGAAAAGGTAAACAATCGATCTACGTTTACCCGTTCCACTCCGTTCATTAATTTATAGACTTCTATCATATCACCCCTCAGCCGTCTCTTTTCCAGGTTAAAGAGCCCTAACCTTTTTAGCCTCTCTTCATAGGAGTATCCTTCCATCCCCTTTACCATTTTGGTGGCTCTTCTCTAAACCTTTTCTAAAATCGCTATATCCTTTTTAAGATACGGCGATCAGAATTGCACACAATATTCAAGGTGCGGTCTCATCATGGAACGATATAGAGGCATTATAATATCTTTTGTTTTATTTTCCATTCCTTTCCTTATGATACCTAGCATTCTATTTGCTCTCTTGGCTGCCGCAGCATACTGGGCCGAGGGTTTTAACATGTTATCCACAAAGACGCCTAAATCTTTTTCCTGGGTGGTGGGTCCTAATGTGGAACCTTGCATCGTATAGCCATAGTTTGGGTTGTTCTTCCCTAGGTGCATAACTTTGCACTTGTCCACATTAAATTTCATCTGCCATTTTGATGCCCAGTCTTTGAATTTATCAAGATCCTCTTGCAATTTTCCACAATCCTCTTGGGTTTTAACAACTTTAAATAGTTTTGTGTCATCTGCAAATTTGATAACCTCACTCGTTATTCCACCTTCCAGGTCATTTATGAATATGTCAAAAAGAAGCGGACCCAGCACAGATCCCTGGGATACACCACTATTCACCTTTCTCCATTGGGAAAATTGGCCATTTAGCCCTACCCTCTGCTTTCTATCTTTTAACCAGTTCCTGATCCACAATAGTACACTGCCTCCTATCCCATGACTCTTTAGTTTTGCCAAATGTCTCTGATGAGGGACATAAGAACATAAGAACATAAGATATGCGATACTGGGTCAGACCAAGGTCCATCAAGCCCAGTATTCTGTTTCCAACAGTGGCCAATCTAGGTCATATGTACCTAGCAGTTTCCCCAAGAGACACAAGTTCCACAATGCTTGTACTGGGGTCAAGCATTGATATCTTCGGTCACTTCTTAATAATGGTTTATGGACCTTTCCTCCAGGAACTTGTCCAAACCTTTTTTATACCCAGCTACACTAACAGCCTTTACTACATCCTCTGGTAACAAATTCCAGAGTTTGATTACACGTTGAGTGAAAAAATAATTTTTTTTATTAGTCTTAAATAGTTTACCCTGTAGCTTCATTGCATGTCCCCTAGTCTTTCTATATTCTGATAAGGTAAACAATCGATCTACGTTTACCCGTTCCACTCCGTTCATTAATTTATAGACTTCTATCATATCTCCCCTCAGCCGTCTCTTTTCCAGGTTAAAGAGCCCTAACCTTTTTAGCCTTTCTTCATAGGAGTATCCTTCCATCCCCTTTATCATTTTGGTGGCTCTTCTCTGTACCTTTTCTAAAATCGCTATATCCTTTTTAAGATACGGTGACCAGAATTGCACACAATATTCAAGGTGTGGTCTCACCATGGAACGATATAGAGGCATTATAATATCTTTTATTTTATTTTCCATTCCTTTCCTTATCATACCTAGCATTCTATTTGCTCTCTTGGCCGCCGCTACACACTGGGCCGAGGGTTTTAACATGGTATCCACAATGACGCCTAAATCTTTTTCCTGGGTGGTGGTTCCTAATGTGGAACCTTGCATCGTGTAATCATAGTTTGGGTTGTTCTTCCCTAGGTGCATAACCTTGCACTTGTCCACATTAAATTTCATCTGCCATTTTGATGTCCAGTCTTCCAATTTATCAAGATCCTCTTGCAATTTTTCACAATCCTCTTGGGTTTTAACAACTTTAAATAGTTTTGTGTCATCTGCAAATTTGATAACCTCACTCGTTATTCCATTTTCCAGGTCATTTATGAATATGTCAAAAAGCAGCGGACCCAGCACAGATCCCTGGGGTACAACACTATTCACCTTTCTCCATTGGAAAAATTGGCCATTTAGCCCTACCCTCTGCTTTCTATCTTTTAACCAGTTCCTGATCCACAATAGTACATTGCCTCCTATCCCATGACTCTTTAGTTTTGCCAAAAGTCTCTGATGAGGGACTTTGTCAAAGGCTTTCTGAAAGTCCAGAAACACAATATCAACTGACTCACCTTTGTCCACCTGTTTATTCACTCCTTCTAAAAAACATAACAGATTAGTAAGACAAGATCTTCCTTGTCTAAAGCCATGTTGGCTGTCTCCCATTAGGTTGTGACTATCTACATGCTGAGTAATTTTATTCTTTATGATGGTTTCTACCATTTTTACCGGTACTGATGTCAGGCTCACCGGTCTGTAGTTTCCACGATCACCCCTGGAACCCTTTTTAAAAATTGGTGTTACACTGGTGATCCTCCAATCTTCAGGTATTAGAGATGATTTTAATGATAGTTCACAGATTACTAATAGCAGGTCTGCAATCTCATATTTCAGTTCTTTCAACACCCTTGGATGTATACCATCCGGCCCAGGTGATTTGCTACTCTTCAGTTTATCTAAAAGTTGTAATACATCTTCCCGATGTATCGATATTTCCTTCAATTCTTCCGCACCTTTAAATACCACTTCAGTCATGGGTAACATCCCTACATCTTCCTCAGTAAAGACTGAAGCAAAGAATTCATTCAATCTCTCCGCTATCGCCTTGTCACCTCTTAGTGCTCCTTTAACCCCTTTATCATCTAATGGACCAACTGACTCTCTCACAGGTTTTTTGCTACGAATGTACTTGAAAAGGTCTTTACTTCGCGTTTTTGCTTCCGCAGCAAGCTTCTTCTCAAATTCTCCCTTTGCCTGCCTTATCAATGCCTTGCATTTGACTTGCCAGTGCTAGTGCTGTTTCCAGGTTTCGTCGTTTGGCTCTTTTTTCCATTTCCTGAAAGATGCTTTTTTGGCAACAACAGCCTCTCTGACCTCACCTTTAAACCATGCTGACAGTTTTTTGGACTTCCTTCCACTTTTCTTAAAGCGTGGAATACAGCTGGTCTGGGCTTCCAAGATAGTATTTTTCAACAACAGCCAAGCCTGATGTACGTCTTTAACCTTTGCAACTGCTCCTTTTAGCTTTTTCTTAACTGTTTTCCTCATTTTATTATAGTCTCCCTTTCGAAAGTTAAAAGGTAGTACTGTGGATTTCCTTACTATCCCTCCTCCACTAATTAAATCAAAGGTGATCATGCTATGATCACTATTGCCAAGTGGCCTCAACAACCTTATCTCTTGCACTAGATCTGGTGTTCCACTAAGGACTAGGTCTAATATGGCTTCCCCTCTGGTCGGTTCATGAACCAGCTGCTCCAAGAAGCAGTCATTTATTTCATCTAGGAACTTTATCTCCCTAGCATGTCCTGACGTGACACTGACCCAGTCGATACCGGGGTAGTTGAAATCAACCATTATTATTATTGCACTGTAACGTCTGTTAGCTTCCTTGATTTCTTTGAGCATTTCATCATCCATTTGGTCATTCTGGCAAGGCGCTCGATAGTACACCCCCACTGCCATTCCCTTCCCCCTTTAACATGGAATTTCAATCCATATAGATTCTACAGCAGATTGTTTCCTGCAAAACTTTAATCCTTTCTGACTCAATGCCCTCTCTAACATAGAGAGCAACCCCTCCACCAATTTGATCAGCTCTATCATTACGATATAGTTTGTACCCAGGTATCACAGTGTCCCACTGGTTGTCCTCCTTCCACCATGTCTCTGATATTCCAATCATATCTAACCTTTCATTTAGTGCTATATATTCTAACTCTCCCATCTTATTTTTTAGACTTCTAGCATTTGCATACAAGCATTTTAGAGAATGTATTTTATTCATATTAATTTGGCTATTGTTAGACATGGGTAATTTGGGATCTTTAAGCTCAGTCTGCTCCATACTTGAGGGCATTTGGGCTACTTTACTCTTTTGTGGAACCTCTCTGCTTTGGTAGTATCCTTCAAAGATACATTCTTCCGAACCATCCGCTCTTGGGCGACTGTCAGCTTTCCCCTAATATCTAGTTTAAAAGGTGCTCTATCTCCTTTTTAAAGGTTAATGCCAGCAGCCTGGTTCCATCCCGTTTAAGGTGAAGCCCATCCCTTCGGAAGAGCCCCTCCTTTCCCCAGAATGTTCCCCAGTTCCTAACAAATCCAAACCCCTCATCTCTGGACCATTGTCTCATCCATGCATTGAGACTCCGGAGCTCTGCCTGCCTTTTGGGTCCTGCGCGTGGAACAGGAAGCATTTCGGAGAACGCTACCCTGGAAGTTCTGGATTTCAACTTCCTACCTAAAAGCCTAAATTTAGCCTCCAGAACCTCCCTACCACATTTTCCTATGTCATTGGTACCGACATGTACCAAGACAGCAGACTCCTCCCCAGCACTATTTAAGACCTTATCTAGGTGGCGCCTGAGGTCCGCTACCTTCGTACCAGGCAGGCATGTTACCAGGCAATCCTCACGTCCACCAGCCACCTAGCTATCTACATGCCTAATGATCGAATCACCAACTATAACGGCTGTCGTAACCCTTCCCTCATGGGCACATGGCCCTAGAGAAACTTCCTCGGTGCGAGAGGGTTTAAATTTTATACTCACTCGCACATCCAGGTTCCGGGCCTCCCTGGTTCAAGTCCTTGTCCTCGGGGATTCGGGAATGCTCTAAGTTCATGTCCTGCGCAGCCTACGATGGCTTCGAGGCCTTGGCCCGTGTTGCGGCAGCCGGCATCGCTGCTCAACGCCAGGCATGGCTGCAGTCATCGGATCGGATCGGTCAAGGTAGAAGGATAATGCCCTCCTACAGTCCAGGGTATGCAGGACCACTTCAGCCTGGCTTGCATGAGGCCTGGGGAAGAATGTTGGAAGAACCACCTCCTGGTTGAGGTGGAAAGAGGAGACAACTTTAGGGAGGAACTTTGGATGAGTCCTAAGGACTACCCTGTTCCTATAGAATCGGATGAAAGGCCTGTCACAGACCAGGGCTTGAAGCTCACTCACTCGTCTGGCCGAGGTTAAGGCTACCAGGAAGAGTGTCTTCCAGGAAAGGAAGCGGAGAGGACAAGTAGCCATCAGCTCAAAAGGTGGGCGAGTCAGTTGTTGCAAGACCACATTTAACTCCCACTCAGGGGCTGGAGGACGGACAGGAGGCTTGAGCAAAGCAAACCCCTGAGGAACCGGGACACCAAGGGGTGAACCGACAGAGAGTGTCCTTCCACCAGAGAGTGGTGAGCTGCCAGAGCTGAGAGGTGGACCAGAACAGAATTGGACTTAAGGCCCTGATTGGACAAGTGCAGCAGGTACTGAAGCACTACTGGTACAGCACAGGAGAAAGGATCCTCTGTACGCAGCTGACACCACACAGAGAATCTTTTCCATTTCAGGGCATAGGCTTTCCTAGTGGACTGCTTCCTAGAGGCCAGGATGACCTCTTCAACTTCTGGAGGTAGGCCCCAAGGAGCCAAAACTACCCTTGCAGCCTCCAGGCCTTCAAATTGAGAGATTTGAGATTTGGGTGCAGAAGAGAACCTTGATCCTGAGAGAGAAGGTCGGGCTGCAACCCTAGAGGCAGTGGGGGGTCCACTGCCAGTTGAAGCAGAAGTGGAAATCAAGGTTGCCTCGACCACCTGGGAGCTACTAGTAGCACCGAGGCCTTGTTTTTTAGAACCTTGAACAGGGTTCAGGCCACCAGAGGTGTGAGAGGAAACGCATATAGGAGGCCCTGAGACCAGGAGATCAGAAAAGCATCTGCTGCCCACCTCATGGGATGCGGGTGCCTGGAGCAGAACCTGGGCAGTTGCTTGTTCAGGGGACTGGCAAAGAGATCTATGGATGGAAGTCCCCATTTCAGGAAAATCTTCTGAACCACTAATGGGTGGAGCTGCCATTCGTGGGGCTGCAGAACTCTGCTCAACCGGTCTCCCAGGCAGTTCTCCTGGCCAGGGAGGTAAACAGTTTTGAGAAACATGTTGTGCTTGAGTGCAAACAAGCAAAGGTCCTGTGCCTCCTGACAAAGGAGCCTGGACCCAGTGCCGCCCTGCTTGTTCACATAAAACATGGCTACTTGGTTGTCTGTCTGTACTAAGACAGACTAGTGAGCCAGGGTTTGAGAGAAAGTCCTGAGGGTTAAGCGAATAGCCCGGAGTTCCAGTAGGTTGATCTGATGCGTGGCCTCCCATGGAGACCACAGGCCCTGGGTGCACTTGCCCAGACAATGTGCTCCCCAGCCCTGCAGAGAGGCATCGGTGGTAAACACCATTGTGAACCCAGGAATCTGAAAAGGCACCCCTTGCAGTAGATTGGGGGGGTGCAGCCACCAGCGTAGGGAGTTCAGGAATGGTCTGGACACCCTTACTCTGTCTCTGAGGCGACCTGTGGACTGTGTCCACTGAGTCCTGAAGCACCACTGTGCAGGCCTCATACGGAGTCGGGCATTGGGAGTCACATGCACTGTCGAAGCCATGTGGCCCAGAAGCCGCAGCCAGAGTCTGGCGGAAACCAGTGACCTGTGGAGAAACTGGTTTGCCAAGTCTATCAGTCTTTGGGCTCTGTCTTCTGGCAAGAAAGCCTTTGCCTGCAGAGAGTCCAGCCTTGCTCCTATGAACTCCAAGTTCTGGGAGGGGAGCAAAGTGGACTTTGTGAAGTTTATGACAAACCCCAGGTGTTGAAGAAGAGAAATAGTTCGGAGGGTGGCTTGCCTGGCCTCCTGGCACGTCTGACCCCTGATGAGCCAGTCGTCCAGAAAGGGGAAGACAAAGATACCCTGATTTCTCAGGTAGGCCGCCACCACCGCCAGACATTTGGTAAAGACCCTGGGGGCGGAAGTGAGGCCGAAAGGCAGCACTCTGTATTGATAATGGTTTCCTCCCACAATGAACCTGAGGTACTTTCTATGGTCTGGATGAATGAGGATGTGAGTGTTACGCATCCTTTAGATCTAAGCAGAAGTGTTCCAAGAGTAAGCATCTTGAACTTTTCTTTCTCTAGGAACTTGTTGAAATTTCTGAGGTCGAGAATAGGCCTGAGGCCTCCGGTTCTCTTTGGTACGAGGAAGCACCTGGAGTAGAAACCGTGACCTTGGAGGTGGGGAGGCACAGGCTCCACCGCCTTGTCTCGCAACAGACCCTGAAGCTCTTGAAGGAGGAGGTCTGTGTGGAGAGGAGGCCTTGGAGGCTCTCCAGGGAAGTGAGGAGGAGGCAGCTGATGAAAATGAAGCATATAGCCAGAGTGGACTATGCTTAAGACCCAACTGTCTCCTGTAATGTGTGGCCACCTGTGGGCAAACAGGGTTAGTCGACCTCCTGTGCAGGGATGGGACAGCAGAGATGGAGAGGCTATGCCTTGGGAGTCAAAAACCCACACCCTGCTGAGTGGGAGCAGGAGCCGGAGGCTTGGGGGCCTTCTGCCTACGGGGCCCATGTCCCTGCCCCTTGGCCTGCTGACCCTGTGGGGGAGCTGGGGAGGCCTGATAAGGTGGGAACTGTTTGTAAGCAGTCACCTTCCTCGGGTAAAAGGACTTCTTACCCGAGCCCTTCTTTTTATGAGAAGGGGCAGAAGTCTTTCGAGACAGCCTTGTCCTCGTGAGGTGCTCGGTCTCGAGCTGTGCAGCCTTCTCGGTCATGGGCTTGCCAAAAAGGTTCTCACCTCGGCAAGGGACATCGACCAACTTGTCTTGAACCCATGGCTCGAGATCTGATGACTGCAGCCATGCCTGGCGTCGAGCAGCGATGCCGGCTGCCGCAACACGGGCCGAGGCCTCGAAGCCATCGTAGGCTGCACAGGACATGAACTTAGAGCATTCCCGGATCCCCGAGGACAAGGACTTGAACCTCTGCAAAGGTTCGCCGGAGAGACCAGCAGAGAACCCGGCAAGCTCCTTCGCCAGGTCCCGCAAGTACATGCCCATGTACAGCTGGCAAGCATCGAGCCCTAGAAGCACTTTCTACCAAACACATCCAGGTTCCGGGCCTCCCTGCCAGGGGGCATCGCGCAGTGCATCTTCTGACTTTTCAGACGATGCATGGCCGATTCCACCACCATGGAATGGTGTGGTAGCTGCGCCTTTTGAAAACCAGGGCATCCGGAAGAGGAGCCGTTCCAGCATCGGAGGAACCGGCACAGTAAAGGCCTCCTTCGGAGGAGAGTCATACTGGAGGGCCTCGAGCTCTTCGGCTCCTCCTCGAGGTCCGCGGGGATCGCCAAAGCAGTGGCCATATCCCGAACGAACTCCAAGAACCGGGTATCCTCCGGAGGGGATCTACTCCGGGGTTCAGACTGCGGTGAGTCCGACGGGACGCACCGAGTCTTGAAGGTATCAGGGGACTCCTCGTCCTCCTTCTCCAAGGCGGACTCGTCTGAAGAGGAGTCGGGCTCCGACCGTGCAGGACCCGGCAGCACCTGCCCCGACGCCGAAGGCACCGGCGTTGACGCCCTCGGTCCCGACCGGGAGGTCGAGGGTGACCGCGACCGAGGACGACCTCGAGCCTTCATGGTCTCGAGTATCGGCTCGGTCTCTGGGGTCGACTTCGACGTCCCGGTGGTCGGGGCAGATGCGCCAGCAAGGCTGGCCATCAGCACCCGCTGCTGATCCATGAAGGCAGACAGTTTGCACTCCAAGGCTGTCAGCCTGAGACCCAGCTTAGGAGACTCAGCAGCCACCAACTCGGGCCCTGGCAGCGCCGGGCCCGACGTCGGCTCCCTGGGAGGAGAGTCCTTGAGGACAACAGGACTTACGTGTCCAGTAGACTCCGGCTCCACACGAGGCACTTTTGACGGCTTCTCCTGTTCCACGGGCTCGGGACGGCGGTCGGGGGTCCAAGACCTGGCCCTCGAGGGGCCAGGGACCTCCTCCAACGCCGCCCTCGAGAGTCGCTTCTTCCTCTTTTGCTCCCGCTCGGGGGACCCCCCTGTCCGAGGAACCCCGACGATGCTCGGAGTCAGACTCCCGAGACATCGAGCCTTCAGACGAGGTCCGGGCCTGGCCGGAGGCCAAATCAGAGAAAAGCCTTTCCTTTTGATGCTAGCGACTTCGAAGCGCCTTAGTGGACATTTTGCCACATGGTCCACAGATCTTAGGCTCATGATCAGGACCGAGGCACCGAAGGCTGCAGTCGTGTGTGTCGGTGAGAGACAGTTTCTTGCACCGATCACACTTTTTAAAACCACTGGAAGCCATCGGGGAAAAAAGAGCCCCCGCGAGGTCAAAGGACCGGCCTTCCAGGGAAAAAGAAAAAAGGGCGCGAACGCCAGCCACGAAGGGCAAAAACCGAAAAAATGAGAACGGGCTCGATACCGGTGTACCGAACCCGGCGGGAAGGGGAACCGGCATCGAACCGGGCAAAAAAACGCGATGGAATAGCAGGAAATAGCAAGAAAAATCTAACTGTTTTCTGGGTGAACTAGGACAGATGTCCGACGGGCTCCATGGAAAAAGAGAGACTGAGCAAGATGGCACCTTTAGGCGTGCAGTATTCCCAAAGGCTTTCATAGAAAGCTGGGGAAATGCTCCGCAGGGGCTCCATCGACGTCAATGTCACCCATATGTGAGGACTGACTTCCTGCTTGGTCCTGGAGAAATACCATGTTGGGCTCAGTGCTACTCCCCCCGTTGTCAAACATGCAGTTACACAACTCTGAAGAGTCCTCATCAATTTTCAGGGGACAGCAAGGGGAAGGAGGAGGAGGAGGGGCATTGAGGTTATGTGCCTGGCTAGAGAAAAAAAAACATAAGCAAATTCCTTACTGGGTCAGACCAAGGACCATCAAGCCCAGTATCCTGTTTCCAAGTGGCCAATCCAGGGCGCAAGTACCTCGCAGGTTCCCAAAGAGGGATACAGGTTCCACAATGCTTGTCCTGGGGCAAGCAATGGATCTCCCGGGTCTTCTTTAATAATGGCTTATGTACCTTTCCTCCAGGAACTTGTCCAAATCTTTTTTAAACCCAGCTACACTAACAGCTTTTACTACATCCTCCGGTAACGAATTCTAGAGTTTAATTATGTGTTGAGTAAAAAAAAATATTTTGTCTTATTAGTCTTAGATGGGTTGCATTGTAGCTTAATTGTGTGTCCTCTAGTCTTTCTACTTTTTAATGGTGTAAACAATTAATCTATGTTTACCCGTTCCACTCTATTCATTCATTTATAGACCTCAGCCATCTTTTTTCCAAGTTGAAAATCCCCAACCTAAGCCTCTCCTCACAGGGGTATCCTTCCCTTCAATTTACCATTTTTGTTGCTCTATTTTGTACCTTTTCTAATTCAGCTATATCGTTTTGAAGATATGGCGATCAGAATTGCACACAATATTCAAGGTGTGGTTACATCATGGAACGATACAGAGGCATTATAATCTCTTTTGGTTTTATTCTCCATTCCTTTCCTTACGATTTCTAGCATTCTATTTGTTTTCCTGGCTGCCCCTGCAGACTAGGCAGAGGGCTTCAAAGTATTATCCATGACAATACCTAAATCTTTTTCCTGGGTGGTGGTTTTTAAGGTGGTACTTTGCATCGTGTAATCATAGTTTGGATTGTTCTTTCCTAGGTGCATAACTTTGCACTTGTCCACATTAAAATTTAATCTGCCATTTGGACCCCCAAGTTTTCAAGGCTCTCTTGCAATTTTTCACAATCCTCTTATGTTTTAACAACTTAGTATAATTTTGTGTGATCTGCAAATTTGATCACCTCACTCGTTATTCCTATTTCCGGGTCATTTATGAATATGTTAAAAAGCGGCAGGCCCAGCACAGATCCCTGGGGTATGCCACTATTCACCTTCCACGATTGAGAAAATTGGTTATTTAGCTGTACTCTCTGCTTTATCTCTTTTAACCAGTTCCTGATCTACAATACTACACTGCCTCCAATCCTATGACTTTTTCATTTTGCCCAGAGTCTCTCACGAGGAACCCTGTCAAAGGCTTTCTGAAAATCCAGATACACTATATCAACCGGCTCACCTTTGTCTACCTGTTTATTCACACCTTCAAAAAAATATAACCGATTAGTAAGACAAGACTTTCCTTGGCTAAATCCATGTTGGCTTTTTCCCATTAAAACCATGGCTATCTACATGTTCAGTAATTTTATTCTTTATAATGGTTTCTACCATTTTGCCCAGTACTAACATCAGGCTCACCAGTCTGTAGTTTCCCGGATCATCCCTGGAACCCTTTTTAAAAACTGGAGTTACATTGGCCACTCTCCAGTCCCCAGGTACTACAGTTTCTTTTCTTTCAAACTTCAGGCTGCTCAATGTTTCCTTAACAAGATAAGGGCAGGGAGCTGAACCATTTTCTCTCCTCCTTTCGCATCAGAAAAGGACACTGGTTTTAAGAGTCACCCCAGTGTAGCCTCTCAAGTTGCACTCCAGTAAGAAATCCACACCCAGAGAAGGATGTTCAAGAGTGAAAGTTATCTCTCCTCTCAATTCTTCCTTGTATTTTCTCAGATTTTCAGAGAGCTGAGAAGATGCAGCCACCATCTGCTGGAGACAGAGAATTACTGAAGACTCCTTCTGGTGGTTCTGGCTGATATGGCATGTTTATGTTTATTTAAAACTTTATATACCGCCCATTACATGGTATCAGAGCAGTTTACAATTTAAAATTAAAAAGTTATACAAAGAATGCTGCAGAAAGAGAAAGAAAGAGACAGAGGAAAAAGAAGAAATGTGAATGCCTATAAATGAGTCTCAAAGGAAAGAAAAGGATAGGATCAACACATATTGTATACAATTTAAAATCCTTATTTTTGTACATAGAACTATCCACACTGGTATCCCCCTTTATCTTGCAGACCAGATTCGTCTTCACACTCCTCACCATTCTCTTCATTCTATTCACATTAATCGTATGTTTCTTCCCTCCCCGTCCCAGGCCCACCTGGAGTCCACTAGATCCTCTGCTTTTTTCTTCCTGGGACCACGGCTTTGGAACTCACTCCCCTGCCCTCCGATTGGATCCTTCCTTTAAATCTTTTAAAGCTCAACTGAAAACACACCTCTTCTGCACAGCTTTTGACCTCCCTTCCCCTTCCTCTTCCCCCTCTCAAGCAATAAAGATAAGTTAACAATTTCCTGCTTTCTTTCCCACTTACTCCTTTATCATTTGTGTTGTTCTGTCACTATCTATCTGTTCTTTTTTACTCAGTGCTGGTGTAAAAGGGGAGTGACATGATCAAAACGGGATGCGTGGGTAAGGATGAGGACAGTGGTATTCTGGACGCGTTGGATGCGAGAAAGTTGAGATTGGGGGAGGCCAGCCAGCCAGACATTACAATAATCAAGATGTGAGAGGACTAAGGAGAGAAGCAGTGTAGCCATAGACGAGGAGGAAAGGACGGACAGCACAAAGTTGTTTTAGAGAGAAAAAGGAACGTTGAACCACGGATGAGATGTGATCTTTGAAAGTGAGTGCAGTCGAGAGTGACACCCAGGTATCTAAGGGAGGAAACCATGGGAATAGGTGCAGAGGAGAGCAAAGGTGTGAGAAGAGGGGGGCAACCAAAAGTGAACCAGATCGCTGAGGTTTTTGCAAAATTAATATGAAGAAAACTGGAAGAAATCCAGGAGGCAACAGAAGAGAGACAGTCGTTGAGGGGGATGATATCTGGGTCAGAGGAATCGGTGTGATAAAGAAAGATATCGTCAGCATAGTAGTGAGCAGAAACACCGTGCTGTTGGACTAAGAGTGAGGGGGGCCAGAAAGACGTTAAAAAGAATAGGGGAGAGAACAGAGCTTTGGGGGACATCACAAGGAAGGGGGGTGGAAGGAGAGGAAGCAGAGCCAGATAAAACAGAGGAGTGGCAGGAAAGGAAGGAACGGAACCATTGTAGGACCAAACCGGAAAGGCTGGCATCCTGAAGACAAAGCAGGAGGGTGTGATGATCTACCAAGTCAAAAGCAGCGGAAAGATCCAGTGAGACAGCGAGAGAAAGAGAACTGTGGTCGTACGCAACATGTAATTCATTAAGGAGTGAAAGAAGAACACATTCAGTGCTGTGACCGGGGCGAAAACCAGACTGTCGGGGGTGAAGGGTAAGAGAAGCCTCACGATGTGATGAAAGTTGGAGGAAGACCAATTGGCATGATGATGTCATAAAAAAGCCTATGAAAGTTTCCTCTGTCTCCACATTTGCTGGTAGGGGACACAACCCTCTTGTCTGTATTGGTTTAGCAGCATAATATGGACTATGAGTGGTTCTAAATAGAAGAGGTTTACCACCTGGTGGTTGAAGATAAGGGATGAGCGAACACCAGCCTGCCAACACTATACTCTTGGCCCAATCCACATTGCCAATTTTTAACTTATTTCCAAGCCGACACCTACCTTGTTGTCACTCTGCTGTCATCATCATTCAAAGTCTGGAATGTGTCGTTAAAGGTGGACAATCTGGGCTCTGAATGATCTCAGACTTGTTGGCAGTGGTACAGTCAGGGAGTGATCAACTCAAATCAAAACCAGCCTATAGAAGCAGCAAATCAAGCAGGTACATGCTGAAGAATGGATATTATTATTTTTGGAAAGGATAAAACATAATGGCTGTTACTGACTCAGTTAAAACAAAAAGCAAAGGATATCACTGTGAAGACTGAGCTTCAGAAGCACTTTGCCTTAAAAACTGAATACTCCTAATCTAACAGGATCAGATGTCCACTCTCTTCTTCACAGGACAGACTGTTCAAGCCTGTCACACTCAGAATCTCTCTCCAAGCAGTAATGGGTGTGAATGTGTGGCCAAAAGGACATAACACAGTCTTGCAGATCTCTTTCATAAAGATGACCTCAAATGGGCTACCAACACCATAATGGCTCTGACATGATGAGCCTTGCTGTGCCTTCGAGAGTCAAGCCTGCCTGGGTATAAGCAAAAGATGCAATCTGATATCCAGTTAGAAGGTGTGTGCCTGGTTACACAGTCCCAGACTTGCTACAATCAAAATAAACAAAGTGGAGTGAACGTTATGGGGGGGGGGGGGGGATGATATTCAAAGGCATTTAAGCAGTTTGCAACCTGCAAACCATCTAAATGCTGTTCGCCAAGATATTTCACAGTACTAAAGTGGTTAGTGCCACTGAATATACTAGGTTTCAGCTATGAAGTGCCCTAACGCTAACTGGCTAGCATTGGGGGGGAAGGGGGAGGGGAGGGAAAGGGGTTCCGAGGGGAAGAGCAGAGGCAGAATCCGAGGATAACCGGATGGTGGCGATATTCAGCCGCTAGCCAGTTATCCTAAACTGGCTAAAGTTAGCCACTTTAATTGCTGGCCTAACGTTAGCCATTTTAACTAACTGGTTAGTGGCTGAATGCTTCCGCTGACCAGTTAGCTAAATTGCTATCCAGCCAAACTGGAGATTCTACTATTGCTGATATTTATATAGTGCTACAAGGTGTACACAGCGCTGTACAGACACATGTAAAAGACAGTTCCTGTTTGTCAGCGCTTACAGTCTAGCAAAGATACACAATACAGCAGCTGAGAATAAAGATATAGGAAATAGGGAAAAGATACGATTAAGTGGATTAGAATACAAAAGCACCCTCAATGAGGTGAGCTTTTAGCATGGATTTGAAAAGGGGCATTGAATATTTGGGTTCAGTTTAAAGCAGTAACAGCTAGCTGCTTTAGTGCCAGCCACGGATGCTGAATATCCATTCCCTTTGAGTTTTAGTTCACTCCAGATAGAGTCTAAAAGTTGAGAGGCAGGTTTCATTTCTTGGGTTAGAACCACACTGAGATCTAAGATGTAACAGGACACTTGATAAAAGGTCCCAATAGTAGATGAACTCTACTATAGTTAACTTTCTAACCTGACTGTGTTTTGTATGGAACAGGAAAAGTGGTCTAGGGTCTCTCTCTCACATTAGATAGTAAACCTCTTCCACTTAAAACCATAAAATCTTCTAGTGGAGTCTTCCCTAAAAGCTGGAAGGATTTGAGAGATGTCATAAGGAAAATTCAGTGAAAGCAGCCTTCTTAATATCCAAGCTATGAAAGCCAAGAACCTGAAGTAGAGATGAACAAAGTTCTCCGATTCTGTGTAATTAGGGTTGGAAAAAGCCCAAACTAGATAAGCTCCCCAATGGACAATTTCAGTGGGAGCAGGAAACAGATCTATATTGCCCAATAATAAGCTATGTGTGAGCATCATAGTTTCCCAGTCTGAGTTTTAGAGCAATAAGAGAATACGCATAAATTCCTTCCCGCAATCTGAGGAAGGTATCTGAAGCTAGTTTTGCATGGCTCTGAGATTATCCTATGCGAGATGGCACAGTTCTACATCCTGACAGGTCTCCCCCAGCATAGGTGGTGTAATCTTGGCTCCTCTCTGCCTGTTCATGTAGATCATAACTACGTGATTGTCTATCTGAATTAGGAAGGTAAAATTAGGCCTTATCTGCTGATTAGCGTTCCTTGAGAAACTCCAGTCCAGTCCCACATCTCTTGGTAGTCAACCTCCATCAGCACCTTGGAGACTGAGCATGTCATCTTTTGACGATATCATTGTACTTAGGCTGCTGGCACTTTCTACCAGCCCCCAGTAAGCTACTGACAAAGCAGACTCACAGGAGCAAAAGATAAGAAGTTAATACGCAAGCCCACAAAGGCTACATTCCAAATTACTTTGCAAGAACCAGGCCCTCCCCCAAACCTACCAGGGGCCCTCCTCTTCTCAAGAAGATGGAGCTTACCTGTCCACAACGTGAGAAACAGCAAAGAACAGAAAAGTCACGACCACTTTTAGTCTCTTGTATATTTTCCTTTTGCCCTTTTTTTTCCCCCATATGATGTAAACAAAAAGAAATGCAGCTCTCCCGCAGAGATTCCCATGCCTCTAAAGCCAAAGCTCCAGACACGAGAACCCCCTGGTCTGTCAATACAATGCTGACCTTCTTCAGGCCCAGGGTCATTACTGTCACTCTTAGGGAGGGTTCCGAGACTGGATTGGAGTTACTCAAGGAACACTAATTAGCAGGTAAGGCCTAATTTCACCTTCCTTATAGTCTCTTTAGTCCAGTCCCGTATCACTGGGATGCATCAAAGTAGTACTAACAACAGGGGGAGGCCACGAATCTGGCCTGAATTACTGTTGCACCGAACCTTGCGTCCCCCACCACCTGCACACCCAGGTGATAATGCTTCACAAAAGTGTGGAGAGAGGACCAAGTGGCCGCCCTACAAATATCTCCCGGCGGCACCAGACCATACTCCATCCACGATGCTGCCTGAGCCCAAGTCAAATGAGCTCACAGTCCCAATGGCACACTCCCCCTTCTCAACAAATACGCCAACGTGATAGCCTCTTTTAGACACCTAGAAATGGAGGCCTTAGCCGCTGCCTCTCCCTTATGCGGATTGCCAAACAGGACAAACAATGACCCGATTTATGAAACAGAGCAGTCTTCTTCAAATAACTCCGTAATGTCCTTCGGATACCCAGGAGACATAACAGCAGATCGGAGGTCTCGAGCTGATTCAAGTGGAAAACTGAGAGCACCCTGGACAAAAAGGGGGGCACCGGCTGCAGCACTACCCTCTCTCCTTTGAGATGGAGAGAAAAGGCTCCCCACATGACAGAGCTTGGAGTTCCGAAATTCTACAGGCGAACAAATTCCCACCAAACACACTGTCTTGAGCGTCAAGTCCTTCAAAGTGCAGGACCTCAGAGGTTTGAACGGCTCCTCCATCAAAACTAATAAGACCAAATTGAGTTGTCACGAAGGATCCACGGATCGCAGTGGTGGACGAAGCTGCTTCACTGCTCAAAGAAAATGGACCACATTCGGGTGAACCCCTAATGACACCCCTTGGATGATGCTGCCAGAACATGTAATCGCTGCCAGCTGAACCCCTAAGGAGCTATTTGCTAGGCTCTTCTCATAGCCAGACTGCAGGAAGGCTAGTACCTCAGGCATAGAGGCCAGTAATGGCTTGCACGATCGCTTTGCACACCAGGCTTCAAATATCCTCCACACTCGGATATGTGACAGTGAGGTAGCCCTCTTACAAGCCTTCAACCAAGTGCCAATCATTGAAGCCGAACAACCCCGTTTTCTTAACCTCGCCCTCTCAAGAGCCATGCTATATACGAGAATCAATCCACCCGAGGCATGCAAACAGGGCCCTGGGTCAACATGTTGGTCCTGATTGGCAGCCGCCACGGTTGGTCTGCATACCACAGGTGCCTTGGCCAATCGGGGGCAATGAGAATGACCATCTCCCAAGTGTTCTTTGATTCATTGTATCACTCACCCAATGAGCGCTCATGGGGGAAGGAAATAACGAAGCCCCTCCGTGGGCCACCACTAAACTAGAGTGTCCAGGCCTTCCAACATTCTTTCCCATCTCCTGCTGAAGAATCAGTGCGACTTGGCTGTTGCAAACATTTTATTTATTTATTTATTTATTTACATTCTCTTATATACCGCGCTATTCTGCATCAGTGCGGTTTACATTGAACAAACTGAAATTACATTGAACAGGGCATTATAACTTGGAGATAACTATTTTACAGGGAACATGGGCTATGGAGGGTTAAGTGGCTTGCCCAAGATATCACCATGAAATCCATGACTGGCTCCGCCCCAGTGCTGCACTATCTGTGCGAACACTTCGTCACTGCGACCCATTCCCCCGGGTCCAGATAAAACAGACTCAGGTAATCGGCAGTCACATTCTCAGTTCCTGCGACATGTGCCGCCGAGATGGCTTGCAGGTGGTTCTCTGCCCATTGCAACAATGTAGTGGCCTCGCTTTCCAATCGCACGCTGCCCTTGCCCCCTTAGCGATTGATATAGGCCACCGTCATAGTGTTGTCTGAGAAAATCCGGATCGCCTTCCCCTGGAGGAAGGGATGGACGTTCTACAGTGCCAGGAAGACCATCCGTATTTCCAGCCGGTTGAAGGCTCAACGGCTCTTCTCTGGTCCACCGACACTGAGCAATACGGCCCTTGCAGTGTGCCGCCAACTTGCTAAGCTGGAATCTGTCATCAGCGGAATCCATTGCGGCAACTCCAGCGGATTCCCCCTTCAAACGTTTGGCTTTCAGTTTTGAGCAGTTCCACCTGCTCAGCATCAGCCAGTCACTGGCTCAGCTTCCCTGCTATTTATTCTACAGCGCTGAGGGAGAAGGGATTCCCCCTTCAAACTGCTGCTTTCAGTTTTGAGCTGTTCCACCAACTCAGGATCAGCCAGTCACTGGCTTCCCTACTATTTATTCTACAGCACCTTTAGGCACACCCACGCCTGGCGGGTCTGCACATAAAGACTATGCCAAAGGGCCCTTTGGCGTGGCCTTTAGGCAGGGAACGCAACCCTGCATCTCTTTTTACCTGGCGTCTCACACTGAATCCCTTTATAGCAACAGAATAAAATCAAAATAAGCAAAACTTTGCAGCTTGTCGTGCTGTGAGGGCTTGTGTGCATCAGTGATGCTGAGAGCTAAACTATCGGTAGTTTAACTACTGGCAGGGTCTCCCAAGATGGACAGGTCTCAGCTGAGGTGCCAGACCAAGACAAACCACCCATCTGGGCAACAGCAGAAAGAGTAGTTACTCACCTGTAACAGGTGTTCTCCAGGAGCAGCAGGAATCAATCCTCACATATGGGTGACATCAACGTCGATGGAGCCCCCATGCGGAGCATTTCCCCAGCTTTCTAAGAAAGCCTTTGGGAATACACCCACGGATGCGCGGTCCCCTTCCCGCTCAAAGGTGCCATCTTGCTCAGTCAGATGACATAGCTAAAAGACAGCACAAAAAAACAAATGAACTATGTACAACTGCAACTCCCAGGGGAGGAGGGAGGGTTGTGAGGACTGATTCCTGCTGCTCCCGGAGAACACCTGTTACAGGTGAGTAACTACTCTTTCTCCAGGACCAAGCAGGAAGTCAGTCCTCACATATGGGTGACTCCCTAGCTCTGGGCTATCAGGAACCCAGGCTGAAAAATAGAGCTCACTCTGTGAAGCCTCAGCATCAGAGAAAGAATTTTACTGAGAAGAGATCCCACCGGTAGCCCAACAAGAGGGCTGGAGAGCAGGAGTTGCCTAAACCTCAAAGAGATTCCGGAGTACTGCCTGACCAAAAGCACTGTCACTACGGGACTCTCTCTCCAGACAGTAATGGGCCGCAAACGTCTGGCTTGAAGACCAAGTTGCAGCCCTGCAGATGTCTACCAAGGGCACAGAGCGGAGATGAGCCACTGAGGCAGCCATTGCCCTGACACGGTGGTCCGTGACCCGACCCTGCAAAGGGAAGGTCAGCCGCCTTGTAAGCCCAGGTGATACAGTCAGCCACCCAGATGGACAAGGTACGCTTGGATACAGCCAACCCCAAGTTGTTTGGGTCAAAGGAGACGAAGAGCTGAGTAGCCCTTCTATGACCCTTAGTACGCTCAAGGTAGAAAGACAAGGCCCTTCTACAGTCCAGGGTGTGGAGGACTTCTTCAGCCCTGCTCGCATGGGGCCTAGGGAAGAATGTTGGAAGAACCACCTCCTGGTTGAGGTGGAAGGAGGAGACCACCTTCGGTAGGAACTTAGGATGAGTCCTAAGAACCACTCTGTTCTTATAGAAACGCGTGTACGGCCTGTCACAGACCAGGGCCTGATGTTCACTCACTTGCCTGGCCGAAGTCAGTGCCACTAGGAAGAGAGTCTTCCAAGAAAGGAAGCGAAAAGGGCACATAGCCATAGGCTCAAAGGGTGGGCGAGTAAGCTGTTGCAAAACCACATTCAATTCCCACTCAGGGGCAGGTGGACGGAGAGGAGGCTTTATCAGGAGCAAGCCTCTGAGGAACCTGGCCACCAGGGGGTGAACCGACAAAGAGTGCCCTTCCAGCACGGAGTGGTGGGCCGCCAGAGCAGAGAGGTGTACCCTAACCGAATTGGACTTAAGAACCTGATTAGACAAGTGCAGCAGGTACTGAAGCACTACTGGCACAGGACAGGAGAAGGGGTTTTCCTGGCGCTGATCACACCACAGGGAGAACCGCCTCCATTTCAGGGCATAAGTCTTTCGGGTGGATTGCTTCCTTGAAGCTAAGACAACCTCTTCGACTTCCTGAGGCAAGCCCCAGGGAGCCAGCACTACCCTTGAAGCTTCCAGGCCATCAAACTGAGAGCTTTGAGATTGGGGTGCAGAAGGGATCCCTGATCCTGAGAAAGAAGATCGGGTTGAAAACCCAGAGGAAGAGGGGTGTCCACCGTCAGTTGTAACAGGAGGGGAAACCAGGGTTGCCTTGGCCATCTGGGGGCCACCAGGATGACTGAGGCCCTGTCCCTCAGAATCTTGAACAAGGCCCGAGCCACCAGCGGCGTGGGAGGGAACGCATACAGTAGGCCCTGGGACCATGAGATCAGGAAGGCATCCGCCAACAACCTTTTGGGATGCGGTTGCCTGGAGCAGAACTGAGGCAGCTGCCGGTTCAGGGAACTGGCAAAGAGGTCGATAGACGGGAGTCCCCACCTCAGAAAAATGGTCTGGATCACTAAGGGGTGCAGTTGCCACTCGTGAGGTTGTAGAACCCTGCTCAATCTGTCTGCCAGAAAGTTTTCCTGGCCAGGAAGATAGACAGCCCTCAGCAGCATGTTGTGTTGAAAGGCAAAGGAGCAGAGGGCCTGAGTCTCTCGACACAGGAGCCTTGACCCTGTGCCCCCCTGCTTGTTGACATAAAACATTGCCACTTGGTTGTCGGTCTGCACCAAGACAGCCTGGTGGGCCAGGGAATGGGCGAAGGCCTTGAGGGCTAAACGTATCGCCCCGAGTTCTAGCAAGTTGATCTGCTGAGTGGCCTCCCATGGGGACCACAGGCCCTGTGTGCATTTGCCCAGGCAATGTGCACCCCAAACCTGCAAGGAGGCATTGGTTGTGAGTACCACTGTGGGAACAGGTACCTGAAAAGGAATCCCCTGTAGCAGCTTGGGGGAGTGTAGCCACCACTGCAGGGAGGTCAGGAAGGGTTTGGACACCCTTACTTTGTCTCTGAGGTTTCCTGTGGCCTGCCTCCACTGAGTCCTGAGACACCACTGTGCAGGTCGCATATGCAGTCGAGCATTGGGGGTCACATGCACTGTCGATGCCATATGGCCTAGGAGCCATAGGCAAAGCCTGGCGGAAACCAATGGGTTGGTCATGAACCGGTTGGCCAAGCTTATCAGCCTTTCCGCCCTGTCCTCTGGCAAGTAAGCCTTCACTTGTAGGGATTCCAACCTTGCCCCTATGAACTCCAGGTTCTGGGAGGGGAGCAAAGTGGACTTTGCGAAGTTTATGACAAAACCTAGTTGCTGAAGGAGAGAGACAGTACGGAGGGTGGCTTCTGGAGAGTCTGACCCCTGATAAGCCAGTCGTCCAGGTAGGGGAAGACAAATATACCCTGGTTTCTCAAGTAGGCCGCTACCACAGATAGGCACTTCGTGAAAACTCGTGGAGTGGAGGTTAGGCCAAAGGGCAATATATTTTTTGATATTCTGTATCATTTTTATAATTCATATTTTACAGTATGTTGTTGCCTTATGTTACTATATTTTGTTGTCCTTTAGTACCCCCTGATGAAAGCAATCGCCGAAACGCGTTGGGGTTTTTTACTCAATAAAACGCATGTGACTTCCATATCTACTCGCTCCAGAGACCGGACTTGGGCCTTCATGGCTTCGAGAACCGGCTCTGTCTCCGGGGTCGACTTAGACATCGACGTCCCAGTGGTCGGGGCAGATGCACCAGTCAGGCTGGCCATTAGCACCTGCTGCTGATCCATGAAGGCAGACAATATGCACTCCAAGGCTGTCAACCTGAGTCCAAGCTCAGGAGACTCAAGAGTCCTCGAGGACAACAGGACTTACGTGATCGACAGACTCTGCCTCTACATGGGATACCTTAGTTGGCTTCTCCAGCTCCAAGGGCAAGCGGCAGCGGTCAGGGGTCCGAGATCTGGCCTTCGAGGAACCAGAAGCTTCCTCCGACGCCGCCCTCATAAGCTTTCTCTTCCTCTTATACTCCCGACTGGGGGACCCCCTTTCAGAGGAACCCCGACGAAGCTCGAGGTCCGACTCCCGAGACGTCGAGGCCTCTGACGAGGTCCGGGCCCGTCCAGAGGCCGAGTCCAAGAAAATCCTCTCCTTCTGATGCTGCCGGCTCCTGTGTGCCTTGGTGGACATTTTGCCACATGGGACACAGACCTTGGGATCATGGTCAGGCACGAGGCAGCGCAGGCAGCAGTCGTGTGTGTCGGTAAGAGACATGAGTTTCTTACAACGATCACACTTCTTAAAACCACTGGAGGCCATCAGGGAAAAAAAGGCCCCCGCGAGGTCAAAGGACCGGCCCTCCAGGGAAAAGAAAAAAGAGCACGAACGCGTGCCACGAAGGGCAAAAAAACGAAAAATAGAGATCGGGTCATCGAACCGGACAAAAAGAGGCGCGAGAATCGCAGAAAAAAAATCCAAATTTTTCCGGGTGACAAGGACAGACGTCCGCTGGGCTCCACGGAAAAAGAAAGACTGAGCAAGATGGCATCTTTGGGCGGGAAGGGGACCGCGCATGCGTGGGTGTATTCCCAAAGGCTTTCTTAGAAAGCTGGGGAAATGCTCCGCATGGGGGCTCCATCAACGTCGATGTCACCCATATGTGAAGACTGACTTTCTGCTTGGTCCTGGAGAATGGAATAGTGTTGACGGCAGAGAATCACATTTCTGTGACAAGGGCAACACCACCAAACTTAAACTACGCGGAAGAATGGCCCGGCAATCTACTTCTGTATCTTGCCATGAAAACCTAATGGATAGTTACAACAAAACAAATTGTGCTATAGTGCTGGAAGATGAGACCCCCAAGTCAGAAGGCACTCAACTAGCTACTGGGGAAGAGCTGAAGACTTTTCAGAGTAAAGCCAGCATTTATGATGTAGTTGGATCAAAGCCCTCGGGACGTCTGACTGCTGATGTAGCTGCGCATGAAATGAGAGTCAGAAGCTGTAAAGATGTCTTACACATTGGAACATGGAACGTACGAAGCATAAATCAAGGGAAGTTGGAGGTGGTCAAGAATGAAATGGAACATGCACAACTTGATCTGTTGGGTGTCAGCGAACTGAAATGGACTGGCATCGGGCACTTTGCATCAGATGATCACATGGTCTACTATGCTGGAAAAGAAAGACAAAGAAGAAATGGTTTCGCAATTATAATGAAGAAGAAACTTGCAAGAACTGTAATGAAATACAATGCAGTCAGTGAACGCTTAATCTCTGTTCGTCTACGAGGAATGCCTATCAACACAACTATAATTCAAGTATATGCCCCAACAACAGCTGCAGAAGAGAATGAAATTGAAAAGTTCTATGAACAAGTACAAGCTGAAATTGACAGAACATGCAAACAGGATATCCTGATAGTCATGGGTGACTGGAACGCAAAAGTTGGCAACAAAGAAGAAGGCAAAGTAGTTGGAAAATATGGACTTGGCAACAGAAATGAAGCTGGAGAAAGACTGATAGAATTCTGCAAGACCAACAATCTATTCATCTCAAACACCTTCTTCCAGCAACACAAGCGGCGACTGTACACATGGACTTCACCCAAAGGATTGTATAAAAATCAAATTGACTACATCTGTGGAAATCAACGATGGAAAAGCTCTATAACATCAACAAAGACAAAACCTGGAGCTGACTGTGGTACAGATCATCAACTACTAGTATGCAAACTCAAGCTAAAGTTGAAAAAAAGAGCAAACCATTCATGAATGCAGCAAAATATGACCTTGAGAATATACCACTGGAATTTAAAGATTGCCTGAAAAATCGATTTGCTGCTTTAGATACAAATGACAGAGCTCCAGAAGAGTTATGGAATGACATCAAGAAGGTTGTGTTGGAAGAAAGCGAGAAGTCTCTACAAAAGGTGAAAAAGAAAAAACGACCAAAATGGATGATGGAAGAAACTCTGAAAATTGCCCAGAAACACAGAGAAGCTAAAGCCAGAGGAGAAAGAAAGACAAGCACAGAACTCAACAGAGATTTCCAACGTGCAGCAAGACAGGACAAGGAAAGTACTACGACGACGCATGCAAGGAAATAGAAGCAGAAACTATTAGAGGAAGAACAAGATCGGCTTTCCTAAAGCTACGAGAGTTAAAGAAAAAGTTCCAGCCTCAAATTGGAATGTTACAAGATGCTCAAGGTTCTACGTTGAATGATGCTGAGAAGATCAAGAAAAGGTGGAAGGAATATACAGAGTTTTTATATGCTAAAGATCAAGTGGACCAACAGCCGTTTCAACCTGTACCTTACGATCGGGAACCATTGGTGATGAAAGAAGAAGTTGAAGCAGCATTGAAAGCCTTATCAAAGAACAAAGCACCAGGCAGTGATAGCATTCCCATAGAACTATTACAACAATCTGATGCAGCTGTTACCGTATTTACAAGGCTCTGCCAAGAAATATGGAAGACAACATCATGGCCAACCGACTGGAAAAGATCTGTGTTTATACCAATACTAAAGAAAGTATGCTCCTTTCCTTGGGTTTAAACGGCTTTCCCCTTTGCAAAATGTGCATTCTGTCTAGCCCGTTTACAGAGGCTCTGTTTATCTTCCTGAAAATTCTTTAAAAAAAAGAAAAAAAAAAAAAGAGGGGGTTGTTTACAGAATCAGATGCATATTTGCACATCTCATACATAAAAAGTACATGTGCTGAAACTGTACTACATCGTGCATTTCAGTGTTCTCCCCAGGAACTGCTGAATTGGCGTGCAACCAGGGTGATTTTACTGACCGCCCTGCTAACTTCATTTTTCCAGTCCTGCTTATTTTTTTGCTATGTCACTTCAACAAATTATTTTTGTAATTAATACTTAAATGTATCTTTTATCTTTATTAAAACATTTGATCAACCGCTACTGCCGAAGCATAGAGCGGTGTACAATAAAAAGGTTTATACTGCAAATAATAGAAAAGAACGCCATAAAATGAAAGGAAAGTAAAAGCCAAGCACATATAGATAAAAATACATAGTCAATTAAATAAACCTAACATAACCTACTAAAACTAAAAAAAAGAGCAGCAACACCAACAGACATACAACAGACACACAACAACAACGGGGGGACAACTTCAGCATATGTAACAGCATATGTAAATATAATTTGAATGAACTAGACAAATGAATTTGAAACTTCCTGAAAGATGACTACTGACTGTGGAAATTATTGCACAATCGCTCTGATCCCACATGCCAGCAAGATTCTACTGAAGATTATTGAAAAGAGACTACAACCATACCTGGAACAAGAACTACCTGAAGTGCAAGCAGGGTTCAGGAAAGGGCGGGGAACGAGAGACATCATTGCGGATGTGAGATGGATCCTTGAAAAAACTAAAGAATACCAAAAAGATATCTATTTGTGCTTTATAGACTATAGCAAGGCTTTTGACTGTGTAAACCATGAGAAACTCTGGGCCACATCTGACTGTACTCTTGCACAATCTGTACATTGATCAAGAAGCAACAGTTCGAACGGAACAAGGAGAAACAGAATGGTTTAAAATAAGCAAAGGTGTAAGACAAGGCTGCATACTTTCCCCCTACCTGTTTAATTTATATGCAGAACAAATCATCAGAGAAGCGGGATTGTATGAAGACAACAGAGGTGTGAAGATTGGTGGAAGACTCATCAACAACCTTCGCTATGCTGATGATACCACATTACTGGCTGAAAGTGAAGATGATCTGAAACATTTACTTCTCACAATCAAAGAACATAGTCTCAAAATGGGCCTGCACCTTAATGTAAAGAAGACAAAGATCATGACAACTGGCATAATCAATAGGTTCATCGTTGAAGGAGAAGAAATTGAAATCGTGAACAACTTTAACCTACTTGGATCAACTATCAATAAAGAAGCAACAAGCAGTCAAGAAATCAGACGATGCATTGCTCTTGGCAGAATGGCTATGAAAGACCTAGATAAGATTCTCAAGAGCAGAGATGTCTCTCTCCATACAAAGATTCAACTTGTTCAAGCCATGGTATTTTCAATAACATCATATGGATGTGAAAGCTGGACAGTGAAGAAGATAGACAGGAAGAAAATTGATGCCTTTGAATTATGGTGCTGGCGGCGAATACTGTGTATGCCATGGACTGCCCGAAGAACAAACCATTCGGTACTAGAGGAGATCAAACCTAAGCTTTCTTTAGAAGCTTAGATGACAAGACTTCGACTTTCATACTTTGGACACATCATGCGAAGACAGAGATTATTAGAGAAAGACATCATGCTTGGCAAGATAGAAGGTCAACGCAAAAGAGGAAGGCCAGCAATGAGATGGATCGATACAATAACAGCAGCTACAGGTACCAGTCTGTCAACAATGAGCCGCCTGACTGAAGACCGAACACAATTTAGGATAGCTATCCAGAGGGTCGCCATGAGTCGACTCCGACTCGACGGCACTTAACAACAACAACAACAAGCAAAACTATCTCTTATATCTGAACAAATAGAGGTGACCTACACAAAATGTGGGTACACCCTTAATCAAAGGCATGGGGAGGGGTGACCTGCATGGAGCGACAAGTGCACCTACTCTTGCTGACTTGCTGGGCAGACTAGATGGACTATACTGATCTTTATCTGCCATCATATACTATGTTACTATGAATGTTTAATATTGCATATAGCTGATATCTGATGTGGATTACTTTCATGAAAAGACCCCCTGATGCCACCACTGATCTGATCACTATTACTTGCTGTCTGCTCATTGTATATAAAGAGCAGAATACCTGTCTCTCTGTCAAAATGACCTCCTTGTTCCACGTTATGTCCTTCTGTCCGCAATTTTAATAACCTTACCTATTGCCCCTTACTACCTCAGTCGTACTTCTAACACCTCCACTCCTTTTTCTGCCTAAACTCCCTCCCCCTACGCTTGTTGCCTCCTTAATTTGAGGTCGCTCCGTGCCAAAACAACGCTATGCTATGATATAATTTTCCAACACAGTCTGGATATGTTATTGCTCACCAAAACCTGACTCAAACCAGGTGAGGAACCTATTCTATACCACTGTCTCTCAGATGGCTTCTTTTACCTCTCCGCACCCAGGGCCACTCGCACTGGTGGTGGGGTGGCTGTAATCTATCGCTCGTCCTTACGCATAGCAGTACTTCATTCCCACTCCCTTTCTTTCCCGGAGGCCATTCTCCATGGCACACCAACACAACCTATGACTCACCTTCTTTTGCTTTATGCTTCCCCCTCCCTGTCCACCCCCTTCTGGGAATCCCTGCTTCTTACTATCTCGGATGTTGCCACAACCTTCCCCAACCTTTATATTCTTGGCATCTTCAATTGCCATGTAGACTCTCCTCTTAAGTTATGTGATAAGTTGTTTTTGTGCCCACCTTAATGATCTTCAAGCTACTCAACACATCTCCTTTCCTACTCATTCTGCTGGTCATACTCTGGATCTCATCATTTCAACTCTTAATCAACCTTCACAACTCTTACACTTATCGTCATAAGAACATAAGATATGCCATACTGGGTCAGACCAAGGTCCATCAAGCCCAGTATCCTATTTCCAACAGTGGCCAATCTAGGTCATACGTACAGAGTAGTTACTCACCTGTAACAGGTGTTCTCCAGGAGCAGCAGGAATCAGTCCTCACATATGGGTGACATCGACGTCAATGGAGCCCCCGTGCGGAGCATTTCCCCAGCATGCGCGGTCCCCTTCCCGCCTAAAGGTGCCATCTTGCTCAGTCTGATGACATGGATAAAAGACAGCACAAAAAAATGTAAAAATGAACTATGTACAACTGCAACTCCCAGGGGAGGAGGGAGGGTTGTGAGGACTGATTCCTGCTGCTCCTGGAGAACACCTGTTACAGGTGAGTAACTACTCTTTCTCCAGGACCAAGCAGGAAGTCAGTCCTCACATATGGGACTCCCCAGCTTCAGGCTACCGGGGACCCAGAGCTGAAAAATGAGCTCCCTCTAGCCGCAGCATCAGAGAAAGGATTTCACTTAAACATACCCCCACCGGTAGCCCAACCAGAGGGCTAGAGGGTAGGAGTTGCCTAAACCTCGAAGAGATTCCAGAGCACTGCCTGACCGAAAGCACTGTCCCTACGGGACTCCCTCTCCAGGCAGTAATGGGCCGCAAAAGTCTGGCTTGACGACCAAGTTGCAGCCCTACAGATGTCTGCCAACGGTACAGAGCGGAGATGAGCTACTGAGGCAGCTATTGCCCTGACACGGTGGGCCGTGATCCGAACCTGCAAGGGAAGGTCAGCTACCCTGTAAGCCCAGGTGATACAGTCAGCCACCCAGATGGACAAGGTACGCTTGGAGACAGGTAACCCCAAGTTATTAGGGTCAAAAGATACGAAGAGCTGAGTAGCCCTCCTATGCCCCTGCGTAGTTCAATGTAGAAGGATAAGGCCCTTCTACAGTCCAGGGTATGCAGGACTGTCTCAGCCCGGCTGGCATGGGGCCTAGGGAAGAACATTGGAAGAACCACCTCCTGGTTGAGATGGAAAGAGGAGACAACCTTTGGGAGGAACTTAGGATGAGTCCTAAGGACTACCCTGTTCCTATAGAAGCGAGTGTATGGCCTGTCACAGACCAGGGCTTGAAGCTCACTCACTCGCCTGGCCGAGGTCAGGGCCACTAGGAATAGAGTCTTCCAAGACAGGAAGCGGAGAGGACATGTAGCCATCGGCTCAAAAGGTGGGCGAGTCAGTTGCTGCAAGACCACATTCAACTCCCACTCAGGGGTTGGTGGACGGAGAGGAAGCTTAAGCAAGAGCAAGCCTCTGAGAAACCTGGACACCAAAGAGTGAACCGACAAAGAGTGTCCCTCCACCAGTGAGTGGTGAGCTGCCAGAGCAGAGAGATGGACCCGAACAGAATTGGACTTAAGGCCCTGATTGGACAAGTGCAGCAGGTACTGAAGCACTAGTTGTACAGTGCAGGAGAAAGGATCTTCCTTGCGTTGCTGACACCACAAGGAGAACCTTCTCCACTTCAGGTCATAGGTTTTCCTGGTGGATTGCTTTCTAGAGGCCAAGACTACCTCTTCCACTTCCTGAGGCAGGCCCCAGGGAGCCAACACTACCCTTGCAGCCTCCAGGCCATCAAATTGAGAGATTTGAGATTGGGGTGCAGAAGGGAACCCTGATCCTGAGAGGAAGATCGGGTTGCAACCCCAGAGGTAGTGGGGTTTCCACTGCTAGTTGAAGCAGAAGTGGGAACCAGGGCTGCCTCAGCCACCTGGGGGCTACCAGAAGCACCGAGGCCTTGTCCCTTAGAATCTTGAACAAGGTTCGGGCCACCAGAGGCGTGGGAGGAAACGCATACAGGAGGCCCTGGGACCAAGAAATCAGGAAGGCATCCGCTGCTAACCTCAGGGGATGCGGTTGCCTGAAACAGAACCTGGGTAGCTGCCGGGTCAGGGGACTGGCAAAGAGATCTATGGATGGAAGTCACCATTTCAGAAAAATTGTTTGAACTACTAATGGGTGCAGTTACCACCCGTGGGGCTGCAGAACCCTGCTCAACCTGTCTGCCAGGAAGTTCTCCTGGCCAGGGAGATAAACAGCCTTGAGAAACATGTTGTGCCTGAGCGCAAAAGAGCAAAGGGCCTGTGCCTCCTGACACAGGAGCCTGGACCCAGTGCCTCCCTGTTTGTTCACATAGAACATGGCCACTTGATTTTCCGTCTGTACCAGAACAGACTGGTGAGCCAAGGTGTGAGAGAAGGTTTTGAGGGCTAAGCGAATAGCACCGAGTTCCAGTAGGATGATCTGTTGCGTGGCCTCCCATGGAGACCACAGGCCCTGGGTGCACCTGTCCAAATAATGTGCACCCCAGCCCTGCAAGGAGGCATCGGTCGTCAACACCACTGTGGAAACAGGTACCTGAAAAGGCACCCCCTGTAGTAAGTTGGGGGGGGGTGAAGCCACCACTGTAGGGAGTTCAGGAATGGTTTGGACACCCGTACTTTGTCTGTGAGGCTGCCTGATGCTTGCTTCCACTGAGTTCTGAGGCACCACTGTGCAGGTCTCATGTGGAGGTGGGCATTGTGGGTCACATGCACTGTCGATGCCATGTGGCCTAGGAGCTTTAGACAGAGTCTGGCGGAAACCCGTGGCCTGCTTAGAAACTGGTTTGCCAAGTCTATGAGCCTTTGTGCCCTGTCTTCTGGCAAGTAAGCCTTTGCTTGCAGGGAGTCCAGCCGCGCCCCTATGAACTCCAGGTTCTGGGAGGGGAGCAAAGTGGACTTTGCAAAGTTTATGACAAAGCCTAGGTGTTGAAGGAGGGAAACAGTTCAGAGGGTGGCTTGCCTGGCCTCCCGGTAAGTCTGACCCCTGATGAGCCAGTCATCCAGGTAGGGGAAGACAAAAACACCTTGATTCCTCAAGTAGGCTGCCACCACTGCAAGGCACTTTGCAAAGACCCTTGGGGCGGAGGTTAGGCCAAAGGGCAGTACTCTGTACTGGTAATGGTTTCCTCCCACAATGAACCTGAGGTGCTCTCTGTGGTCTGGCTGAATGAGGATGTGAGTGTACGCATCCTTTAGATCTAAGGAGCATAGCCAATCTCCCTGCTGGAGGTAGGGCAGAAGTGTTCCAAGAGTAAGCATTTTGAACTTTGCTTTCTCCAAGAACTTGTTGAGATTCCTGAGGTCGAGAATAGGCCTGAGGCCACCGGTCCTCTTTGGTACGAGGAAGTACCTGGAGTAGAAACCGTGACCTTGCAGGCGGGGAGGTACAGGCTCCACCGCCTTGTCTAGAAGCAGACCTTGAAGTTCTTGAAGGAGGAGGTCTGTGTGCAGAGGAGGTCTTGGAGGTTCTCCTGGGAAGTAGGGAGGAGGCAACTGCTGGAAATGGAGCATATAGCCCTTGTGGACTATGCTCAATACCCAAGCATCTCCTGTAATAGGCGGCCACCTGTGGGCAAACAGGGCTAGACGACCTCCTGTGCAGGGATGGGGCAGCAGAGGTGGAAAGGCTATCTGCTGAGTGGGAGCAGGAGCCGGAGGCTTGGAGGTCTTCTGCCTACGGGGCCCATGTCCCTGCCCCTTGGCCCCTTGGCCTGCTGATCCTGCTGGGGAGGCCTGGTACTGAGGGAAAGGTTTGTAGGCAGCTGCCTTCCTCGGGTAAAAGAACTTCTTACCCGAGCCCTTCTTCTTATGAGAAGGGGCAGACGTTTTTCTGGACAGCCCTGTCCTAGTCAGGTGCTCAGCAGCCTTCTCGGCCATGGGCTTGCCAAAAAGGTTTTCACCTCGGCAAGGGACATCGACCAACTTGTCCTGAGCGCAGGGCTCGAGGTCCGATGACTGCAGCCATGCCTGGCGTCGGGCCCCGATGCCAGCCGCTGCTACACGGGCCGAAGCATCAAAGCCATTGTAGGCATCTCAGGACATGAACTTTGAGCATTCCCGGATTCCCGAGGACAAGGTCTTGAACCTCTGCAAAGGTTCCTCGGAGAGGCCAGCAGAGAACCCGGCAATTTCCTTCGCCAGGCCTCGTAAGTACATACCCATGTACAGCTGGTAGGGCTGGACACGGCAAGCAAGCATCGAGCCCTGGAAGCACTTTCTGCCGAGAGCATCCAGGTTCTGGGCCTCCCTCCCGGGGGGGCACTGCGGAGTGCATCTTCCGGCTCTTCAGACGATGCATGGCCGATTCCACCACCATGGAATGGTGCGGCAGCTGTGCCTTCTGGAATCCAGGGCTCTTAAGGAGTCAACAGATGGAATCGACCCGCTTGCTCAAAACCGGTGCCGAGGCCGGTGCCTCCCACATTTGGAAGAGGAGCCGTTCCAGCATCGGAGGAACAGGCACAGTAAAGGCCTCCTTCGGAGGAGAGTCATACTGGAGGGCCTCGAGCTCTTCGGCTCGAGGCTCCTCCTCGGGGTCCGCGGGAATCGCCAAAGCCTTGGCCATGTCCCTGATGAACTCCGAGAACCGGGTGTCCTCTGGGGGGGACCTACTCCGGGGCTCGGACTGAGGTGAGTCTGAAGGGACTCACTGAGTCTGAAAAGTATCGGGGGACTCCTAGTCCTCCGTCTCCCACGCGGACTCATCCGAAGAGGAGTCAGGGGCTCCGACCGCGCGGGTCTCGGTGGCACCCACCCCAACGCCGAAGGCACCGGCGTCGACGCCCTCAGTCCCGAGCGGGAGGTCGAGGGTGACCGTGACCGAGGACGACCTCGAACCTTCATGGTCTCGAGTATCGGCTCGGTCTCCGGGGTCGACTTAGACGTTGATGTCCCGGTGGTCGGGGCAGATGCACCAGCGAGGCTGGCCATCAGCACCCGCTGCTTATCCATGAAGGCAGACAATCTGCACTCCAAGGCTGTCAGCCTGAGTCCAAACTCAGGAGACTCAGCAGCTACCCACTCGGGCCCCGGTGGCGCCGGGCCCGACGTCGGCTCCCTCGGAGGAGAGTCCTCGAGGACAACAGGACTTACGTGCCCGGCGGACTCCGGCTCCACGCGAGGTATGTTGGACTGCTTCTCCTGCCCCAAGGACCCGGGGCGGCGGCCCTCATGAGCCGCTTCTTCCTCTTACGTTCCCGATTGGGGGACCCCCTGTCCGAGGAACCCCGGCGATGCTCGGGGTCAGACTCCCGAGACGTCAAGACCTCAGACGAGGTCCGGGCCCAGCCGGAGGCAGAGTCAGAAAAAATCCGTTCTTTCTGATGCTGGCGGCTTCGGAGTGCCTTGGTGGACATTTTGCCACACAGGACACAGACGTTAGGATCATGATCCGGTCCGAGGCATCGAAGGCAGCAGTCGTGTGTGTCGGTGAGAGATATCAGTTTCTTACACCGATCACACTTCTTGAAACCACTGGAAGCCATCCGGGAAAAAAGAACCCCCGCGAGGTCAAAGGACCGGCCTTCCAGGGAAAAACAAAAAAGGGTGCGAATGCCAGCCACGAAGGGCAAAAACCGAAAAATAGAAGACGGGCTCGATACCGGTGTACAGAACCCAGCGGGAAGGGGAACCAGCGTCGAACCGGAGAAGAACAACGAAGAAATCGCAAGAAAAAAGTCAACTTTTCCGGGTGACACGGACAGACATCCGTTGGGCTCCATGGAAAAAGAAAGACTGAGCAAGATGGCACCTTTAGGCGGGAAGGGGACCGTACATGCGTGCAGTATTCCCAAAGGCTTTTTTAGAAAGCTGGGGAAATGCTCCGCACGGGGGCTCCATCGACGTCGATGTCACCCATATGTGAGGAATGACTTCCTGCTTGGTCCTGGAGAACTAGCAGTTTCCCCAAAAGACACAGGTTCCACAATGCTTGTATTGGGTCAAGCATTGATATCCTGGGTCCCTTCTTAATAATGGTTTATGGACCTTTCCTCCAGGAACTTGTCCAAACCTTTTTTAAACCCAGCTACACTAACAGCCTTTACTACATCCTCCGGTAACAAGTTCTAGAGTTTGATTACACGTTGAGTGAAAAAATATTTTCTTTTATTAGTCTTAAACAGTTTACCCTGTAGCTTCATTGTATGTCCCCTAGTCTTTCTATATTCTGATAACGTAAATAATCGATCTACATTTACTCATTCCACTCCGTTTATTAATTTATAGACTTCTATCATATCTCCCCTCAGCTGTCTCTCTTCCAGGTTAAAAAGCCCTAACCTTTTTAGGCTTTCTTCATAGGGGTATCCTTCCAACCCCTTTACCATTTTAGTGGCTCTTCTCTGAACCTTTTCTAATATCGCTATATCCTTTTTAAGATATGGTGATCAGAATTGCACACAATATTCAAGAAGCGGTCTCACCATAGAACGGTATAGAGGCATTATAATATCCTTTGTTTTATTTTCCAATCCTTTCCTTATGATACCTAGCATTCTATTTGCTCTCTTGGCTGCCGCTGCACACTGGGCTGAGGGTTTTAACATGTTATCCACAATGACGCCTAAATCTTTTTCCTGGGTGGTGGTTCCTAATGTGGAACATTGCATCGTGTAACCATAGTTTGGGTTGTTCTTCCCTAGGTGCATAACTTTGCACTTGTCCACATTAAATTTCATCTGCCAATTTGATGCCCAGTCTTCAAATTTATCAAGATCCTCTTGCAATTTTCCACAATCCTCTTGGGTTTTAACAACTTTAAATAGTTTTGTGTCATCTGCAAATTTGATAACCTCACTCGTTATTCCCTTTTCCAGGTCACTGATGAATATGTCAAAAAACAGCAGACCTAGCAAAGATCCCTTTCTCCATTGGGAAAATTGGCCATTTAGCCCTACCCTCTGCTTTCTATCTTTTAACCAGTTCCTGATCTACAATAGTACACTGCCTCCTATCCCATGACTCTTTAGTTTTGCCAAACATCTCTGATGAGGGACCTTGTCAAAGGCTTTCTGAAAGTCCAAATACACTATAATCAACTGACTCAACTTTGTCTATCTGTTTATTCACAGCTTCAAAAAACATAACAGATTTGTAAGACAAGATCTTCCTTGTCTAAAGCCATGTTGGCTGTCTCCCATTAAGCCATGACTATCTACATGTACAGCAATTTTGTTCTTTATGATGGTTTCCACCATTTTTCCTGGTACTGACGTCAGGCTCACGTCGTCTGTAGTTTCCCAGATCACCCCTGGAACCCTTTTTAAAAACTGGCGCTACGTTCGCCATCATCAAATCTTCAGGTATTACAGATGATTTTAATGATAGTTCACAAATTACTAATAACAGGTCTGCAATCTCCTATTTCAGTTCTTTCAACACCCTTGGATGTATATCATCCGGCCCAGGTGATTTGCTACTCTTCAGTTTATCTAATAGTTGTAATACATCTTCCCGATGTATCGATATTTCCTTCAATTCTTCCGCACCTTTAAATACCACTTCAGTCATGGGTAACATCTCTACATCTTCCTCAGTAAAGACCGAAGCAAAGAATTCATTTAGTCTCTCTACTATCGCCTTGTCGCCTCTTAGTGCCCCTTTAACCCCTCTATCATCTAATGGACCATCTGACTCTCTCGCAGGTTTTTTGCAACAAATGTATTTGAAAAATTCTTTATTACGCGTTTTTGATTCCACAACAAGCTTCTTCTCAAATTCTCCCTTTGCCTGCCTTATCAATGGTTTGCATTTAACTTGCCAGTGCTTGTGCTGTTTTCAGGTTTCGTCCTTTGGCTCTTTTTTCCATTTCCTGAAAGATGCTTTTTTGGCAACAACAGCCTCTCTGACCTCACCTTTAAACCATGCTGGCCATTTTTTGGACTTCCTTCCACTTTTCTTAAAGCGTGGAATACAGCTGGTCTGGGCTTCCAAGATAGTATTTTCCAACACCACCCAAGCTTGATAGAAACATAGAAACATAGAAATATGACGACAGAAAAAGACCACATGGCCTATCTAGTCTGTCCTTCCATATCAACAACTACAACAGTCCCCTTTTTACCTTTAGAGATCCTCTGTGTTTCTCCCATGCTTTTTTAAATTCAGTTGAAGTAAGTCTTTAACCTTTGCAACTACTCCTTTTAGTTTTTTCTTAACTATTTTCCTTATTTTATCATAGTCTCCCTTTCGAAAGTTAAAAGGTAGTACTGTGGATTTCCTTACTATCCCTCCTCCACTGATTAAATCAAACACAATCATGCTATGATCACTATTGCCAAGTGGCCCCAACACCCTTATCTCTTGCACCAGATCTGGTGTTCCGCTAAGGACTAGGTCCAATATGGCTTCTCCTCAGGTTGGCTCATGAACCAGCTGCTCCAAGAAGCAGTCATTTATTTCATCTAGGAACCTTATCTCCCTAGCATGTCCTGCCGTGACACTGACCCAGTTGATACCGGGGTAATTGAAATCACCCATTATAATTACTGTGCTGTAACCTTTGTTAGCTTCCTTGATTTCTTTGAGCCTTTCATCATCCATTTCTTCATTCTGGCCAGGCGGTCGATAGTACACCCTCACTGCCATCGCCTTCCCCTTTTTACATGGAATTTCAATTTACAGAGATTCTACAGCAAATTTTGTTTCCTGCAAAACTTTAATCCTTTCTGACTAAATGCCCTCTCTAACATACAGCGCAACCCCTCCACCAATTTGATCAGCTCTATCATTACGATATAGTTTGTACCCAGGTATCACAGTGTCCCACTGGTTGTCCTCCTTCCACCATGTCTCTGAGATTCTAATCATATCTAACCTCTCATTTAGTGCTATATATGCTAACTCTCCCATCTTATTTTCTAGACTTCTAGCATTTGCATACAAGCATTTTAGAGACTGTATTTTATTCATATTAATCTGGCTATTGGTAGGCATGGGTAATTTGGGCTCTTTAAGCTCTGTCTGCTCCATACTCGAGGGCATTTGGGCTACTTTACTCTTTTTTGGAACCTCTCTGCTTTTGGTAGTATCCTTCAAGGATACATTCTTCTGAACCATGCGCTCTTGTTAAAAGCTGCTCTATCTCCTTTTTAAAGGTTAATGCCAGCAGTCTGGTTCCATCCTGGTTAAGGTGAAGCCCATCCCTTCGGAAGAGCCCCTCCTATCCCCAGAATGTTCCCCAGTTCCTAACAAATCCAAAACCCTCCTCCTTGCACCATCGTCTCATCAATGCACTGAGACTCCAGAACCCTGCTTGCTTTTTGTGTCCTGCGTGTGGAACGGGAAGCATTTCGGAGAATTCTACCCTGGAAGTTCTGGATTTCAACTTCCTACCTAAAAGCCTAAATATATCCTCCAGAACCCCCCTACCACATTTTCCTTTGTCATTGATACCGACATGTATCAAGACAGCAGACTCCTCCCCAGCACTACCTAAGACCTTATCTAGGTGGCGCGTGAGGTCCGCTACCTTCGCACCAGGCAGTCATGTTACCAGGCGATCCTCACGTCCACCAGCCACCCAGCTATCTACATGCCTAATCGAATCACCAACTATAACAGCTGTCCTAACCCTTCCCTCATGGGCACATGGCCCTGGAGAAACATCCTCGGTGTGAAGGGTTTTACATCACCTGGAGGACAGGTCCTAGTTAAAGGATCACTTCCTGCCACACCAGGGTGATGCTCTCCTGTCACGTGACCTCTCTTCTCCATGGCAACAGGGATGCTGCCAGACTGGAGGTGGGACTTCAGGACAATATCCCTGTAGGTCTCGTCTATGTACCTCTCTGTCTTTTTTATGTCTTCCAAGTCTGCTACTCTAGCCTCTAGAGAACGGACTCATTCCCTGAGAGCAAAGAGCTCCTTGCACCTAGTGCACATCTAAGACCTCTCACCAACTGGGATAAAAATCATACATGTGGCACTCAATCGTCATCACCTCTTCTCTGGACCGACCATTTTCTTATCCTCTTTTTCTCTCCTCTTTCCTCCTATCTCGCCCTGTACATCCACTATCCCCTGCCCCCCTCTGAGGTTATCTTGTAAACTAAATCCAGACACTATCCTAGCTTTTCTGTCTGCAGATACTAATTTTCCCTCCTCCTTCCATCAGATGCTCGTAGATAAGCAGGCCTCTCTCTGGGACTCACTTCTTTGTTCTGCCTTGGATCACACCGCAACTGTTTGGGCATTTCTATCTAAACAAAGGCCTAACCAGCCCTGGTTTCATCCCGGCATCCATCTTGCCTGTACGCATCTTTATAGAGCTAAGCACCACTGGAGACGGTCTTGATCTCCCAGTGCACTCCAACGTTTCTGGGACTATCATCATTTCTATAATAGTACTATTTTGGCCGCTAAGAGGGAATACTACTCTAATCTCATCACCAATTCCTCTTCAAAATCTTGTCAGCTTTTCTCTATCCTCTTTATCAGCATCTCCATCCCAACCCTGCAATGTGGATGATTCTCCTACTGCCACTCAGTTAGCCACCTACATTTCCACCAAGATCTCTAGTTTACAACAGAATTATCCCCCAGCTCCACCACCTCCAATCACCAACCTACATCCTCTCTTGCACGCCTTCAACACCTACATTAAAACATATCTGGAGCACTTTCAATCCCATTTCCCCTGCCTCCCTGTCCAAGGCCCTTGCCACTTCTCGAAAGACTACTTGTAATTTGGATCCCCTCCCATCATCCTGGCTTTCTGCTAACTCCCTGGCATTCAAACCAATTATCCTCTCTTTAATTAACAATAGCCTTGATACTGGTGTCTTTCCCCATGTATGGAAAGAAGCCCATATTTAACCCCATCTTAAAAAGCCTTCCTTAGACAAGTTTGTCCTGACTATTACCATCCTGTCTTGAACCTCATATTCCTCTGTAAATTGCTTGAGAAGCTCGTCTATCAACAACTAGCCACCCATCTTGAATTCTCCAATGCTTTGCACCCGTCAGTCTAGATTTCGTACTGGTCACTCCACTGATACTATTCTTCTTTCTCTTCTTAGTGAAGTTTGCCATTTATTGGACCGTAGGATGTCACAATTGCTGTTTCACTTGATCTATCTCCAGCATTTGACCTCATCAATCACAATCTTCTCCTCTCTCAGTTGTACGACCTTGGGTCTCAGGGGACAGTTCTTCAATGGTTCACTTCTTTTCTATCATAGCGTTCCTTTTGCATCATCAAGGGTACGTTTGCTTCTTCCTCTTACCCTCTTTTGTGTGGTGCTCCTCAGGGCTCTGAACTAGCACCTATTCTTTTCAATATTTTTCTCTCGCCTCTAGCTCTTTAATCCAACAGCTTGGCATTTCAACATACTTTTATGAAGATGACCTTCTATTTCACATGGACCCATCTCTGCCGGATCACTTCCGTTTCCTTCTGACCACTCGTCTTAGCCACTCTTGTTGTTTCTCATTCTATCTAGACTTGACTATTGTAATGTAGCACTTGCTGGCCTCCCTCAATACTCTTTAAAGTGCCTTCAACTTATTCAGCACACTGTGGCCAGATTAATTTTTCAAACATCCAGATCTGATCACATCACCCCCTCTTCATCCATTTACACTGGCTTCCTCTACCATCCTGTATTCATTACAGGATTCTCATCAAGGTGCATAAAACATTTAACACTGGCTCCCCGGATTACTTAGCATCCTTCCTTATTCCACTTGCCCCACAATGCTCTCCGTGCAAGTCATATGAACCATCCTTTTTCTACCCTCTCCCTCGCTGGCCCATCTTCAATCTACTTGCCATTCAGCATTTTATTTCCGCAAACCCTCCCTTTGGAATAATCTTCCTCCACATCTCTGGTCAGAGTCTTCTTTTACAATGTTCAAAGCCCAACTTAAAACCCACCTTTTCTGCACAGTTTTTGACCTGCCACTGGACTCCCTCAGTTGACTTCCTTATGTTTCCTACCCACCCTCCTCCAGCCCTGCTTTGTCAAGACTCATTTTCCCATCTGTCCTATACATACTGGCGTTCTTTTCATTTTCTGCTTCAGTTTTTATTATATTCTATTGTAAACTGCTTTGCTGTACCAATATTAAGTGGTATATCAAAAATCAAATGAAATAAAATCCTTGCTGGCTGCTTTTTGGGGCTCAACAACTACCTGAGAGCCCTCCGGTTCGCCGCCCAACAGGGCAACAGGTACAAAAGAGGATGCTGTTGATGCGACCACCTGCGGAGCAGTGCCATCTTCAGTGGCCTCATGTGGGCCCGCAGTCACGGGACCAGATTGATTGTTGCCGCCATGGTCCTAACAGCTGGAGGTAATGACCAGCCATCGGCACCCGCATCCAGAAAAACTGTCTCACCAACTGCTGCAGTGCCTGCGCTCTCTGACACAGCAGAAACATTCTTCCCTTGGGTGTGTCAAAGCGGGCTCCCAAGTACTCCAGGTCCTGTGACGGTGTTAGCTAACTCCTGGCTCCGTTGATAACCCAGCTGAAAGATTGTAGAAACTCGATAACCCTTGCTGTGGCTCATGTGCTCTTTTGTCTGGACTTTGTGCAAATGAGCCAGTCGCCGAGATACGGGTGCAACAGGATACCCTCCTGCTGGAGCGCCGCTGCTATCAGCACTATCACTTTGGTGAACATGGGCAGGGCCGTCACTAGACCAAACGGCAACACCCAAAACTGGAAATGCCCCGTGAGCACCGCAAAGCGGAGAAACTAATGATGCTCCTGGCGAATAGGAATGTGCAAATAAGCCTCTGTGAGGTTGAGGGATGTCAGAACTCCTCTGCTCTCACCGCCACAATGACGGACCGGAGGGTCTCCATATGAAACAGGGGCAACCTCCGACTCTGGTTCATGTGCTCAAGATCAAGAATGGGCCAAAAGGAGCCTTCCTTTTTTGGCACCATGAAATAGAGTGGAGGAGTGGCCTAGTGGTTGGGGCAAGGTACTTCAGGCCGGAAGATCGGGGGTTCAAATCCCACTAGAGGACATCAACCTTGGGCTGGAAGAACTGGGGTTTCTAGTCCCACAGGTGCTCCTTGTGGTCTTGGGCAAGTCACTTAACCCTCCATAGCCCATGTTCCCTGTAAAATAGTTATCTCCAAGTTATAATGCCCTGTTCAATGTAATTTCAGTTTGTCCAACGTAAACCGCACTGATGCATAATAGCGCGGTATATAAGAGAATGTAAATAAATAATAAATAACAGAGTATCGACCGCAGCCAAACTGGTCCTCTGGAACACACACCACGGCCCCCAACTCCAGTAGTTGCAGAAGGGTGTCCTGTACCACCCTGGCGTTACTGCGTGCCATGCACAGGGACTGCACAAAGAAGGGTGCAAGAGGCCTTGTGAACTCTTATCATGTAGCCCTCCCAGATGACCTCCAGAACCCCACCCAGTTCTCCCTTGTTTCATTGTGCCTTTTTTGAACTTGAGGACGAAGAAGACGTGAAGTATCCCCACCCTGCTCCTCCAAACCACCGAAAACCTTGTCCCTGAGGGTTGAAGCAAACCCGCTGGTAAGGCACAAAGCGCACGGTGCAGAAGCACCGAAAATCATGGGACTGACCCCTCATCGAGATCGAGGCGTGCATATGCTTTTGCTTGTCCTCGGGGAGGTGGCCCCTTTTCAACCCTCCTAAGTCCTTCACCAATTTCTCCAGATCGTCTCCGAACACGAGCTTATCCTTGAGCAGTAGCTTACTAAGCCGGGACTTTGAGGAGACGTCTGCTGCCCATAGCCAGAGATAGCAATGCACCGCCACCACAGATGCCATGTTTTTCACAAGACCTTTAATGAGATCATAGAAGGCATCTGTCAGATAAGTGGCCCCCGAATCCAGTCTGGCCACCATTGCTGCAGGCTCCTGAGAATCTTCTTTGGGCTCCAGAACCTCCTGTACCCACCTCAGGCAAGCCCTGGCCATAAACCCCTCATAAACGGACATCTGCAAAGATAGGGCATAATTATCAAAAGCCTACTTTAACAAGGTATCCAACTTTCTATAACGTACATCCCTGAGTGCTGTATTGCCTTCCACATGAATAGTGGTCTTCTTAGTCGCTGCCGACACCGCGGCATCCAACTTAGGGGAATGTGGCAGATCCCGCTCCTGTTCCAGCAGTGGGTAAAGACATGTCATGGTCCCAGTCCCCCTAAGACCAAACTCCGGGAAGTCCCCTTCATTCTGGAACATCTGCTTAATCACCCGATGCAAGGGAAACACCTTTTGCGGTTTCTGGACAGCTTGGAACAGCTGGTCCTCCAGCACGTCCTCATTGGGTGTGTGCCCTGCCGGCGTGTTAAGCATGTTTAATGACTCAGTTATGAACGCCGCCAACTGCTCCCAGCAGAAGATGCGGACAATACGGGATTCCTCCGCCTGCGGAATCTCCCCTTCCTCCAGCTACCAGGTCCCAGGTCTTCTGAGTGCAGGAACCCTGTCTCTTCAAACAGGTCATCCACGAGCCTATGCCTGCTTGCAGCTGGCTCCTCATCTGTCCTGTGCTCTACCCTCTGCTGCCTTCCTCTTCCTACCTCTTGCGGTTGCCAGGTGGGGACCCTTTTGCCCCCCCACCCCCTGCTTCATGCAGAAGGCCTGGTGCATGAAGAGGACGAACTTGGGGGAAACTGTTCCCCCGACAATCCTCATCATCCCGGCCCTGGGAGACAGAGGGCCCCAGGTAAATGTGCTGCCTACTGAAGGGCTCCAGAATCAGTGGACCGGTCCCTGACACAGCCTCCCTCTGGGCCAGTGTCCCTGCCACTGCAATGGTAGAGTCTTGCATCCCTTTAGACTGGGAACAGCTCCCTGGCTTCTCAGAGGGCCCTGCTCAAGCTGAAATGCCCCCAACTTCATCCTGTAGATCCCTTTCTGCTGTCCGAGCTCCGCCTTGCAGCCCCAGTAGAGACATGCTGGCGAGAGCGTGCCACGCCAGACCCGGCAAACCAAGCATTGTGGCCTAGCAGGCATGGCTAGGCTAGTGGAGAGAGAAGGCCCAGTTGCTCTTCAATCCCCCTGCCAGCTGGCTCTTCCTTTCAATTTGGATTCTTCCCCCCCCCAATTTGGAGCTATACTTCTACCTAAAAAGCCTACATGAAAACAAAAAAGTCGTGAGGGTGAAGATCGGCGTCCGAGGAGCCTTTCCGCTTACAGAGAACCTTCCTTTCTTGAGCCTAAAATGGCACGGTTTCCTGCACTGCTGGAAAGCTGACAGTGAGGTAGTCACGCGGTTACAGACCCACCTGCTGAACCGTGAAATTGAAAGTAGCGGCTGCTGCTGTCCCGCAGCTGTTAAAAGCAACAACCCCTACTGTGCGTCGTCCTGCTGTGCCCACCTTGCGCTCAACCCCTTTACTGACTTTGGCACTGAGGCGGAAACTGCTACAAGAGCTTCACGAGTGGCCTTTCTGCTGTTCCCACAGCTCCTCACTCAATCACGGCCGCTATTCAGCCAGAACCTGGAAGCCTCCTCTTCCCCCAGCAGGAGAGACTCTGGCTCCTTTCATTGTTTTTTTTTTTTTGTTTTTTAATATTTCACAGCTTTAATTTACCAAGTGCAGGCAAATAGCCTCTGAGGCGCCCCAAATGCCCAGGAAGAGTAAGCACCCAATAGTCAGGCCCAAGGAGGGAGAAAGAAACAAGTAAAAAAATAACAAAAGCTCCTTAATTGTCCCTAAAGTTAGTTCAGATTCCTGGGATCACCTGCTCCTGCTGCTTGGAGACTGAGCTTACTGGGGGCTGATAAGAGGTGCCAATAACCTAAGTAAATGATGTCATCAAAAGATGACATGCTCAGTCTCCAAGCTGCTGATGGAGGTTGACTACCCAGAGGTACGGGACGGGATGGAACTGGACTGGAGGGATGATAAGGCAAATGTTGTTGAACAACTGATCTCTGCAAACCTTTAGAGTGTTCCAGACCATCCTTAGCTCTAGGAAATTTATCTGATGGCAGACTTTCCTCAGCAGACCAAGGGGCTGGGTATGGAACCTTACTACATCAGGTCTCCAGCCCAGTTTTGATGTATCCATGGTTAGGACAATTTGAGTTTGAAGAATATGGAAGGAAACTCCTGGGCCAGATTTAATTGGATCAACTAGCGGGAGAGAGACTCCTTTGACTGCTGGATGATTTGAATGGTGTCTCCTGAAAGAGTGATTTGAATCCACTGGAACGGTAAGGTCCATTGAGTTCTGTCTCATACTGAGATGTCCTGTTGAAGCCATGAAGTTTAACATGTTGACATTTGCTGGCTCTTCCTTATTTCTTCCACGATGGATACCAAAGTGATGACCTTTTTCTTGTGGAAAACAGATTCTCTAACCTGAATCACATGCTCCAGAACACCTACAAATTTCCATTGAGATAATGGGACAGGGGAGTCAGCATTGACTCGACAGCACACACTGCATTGCACCGAGCTCAAACTGGACAAGGGTAATTATTACAAACCTTAATGACTCCAGCACCTAGGTGGTTAGGGTCACTAATTTTATGGCTTCTTCCTGAGCTGTGCTACTGATTAGACTATTGTTTGGATAAGGAAACATGCATTCTCCATCTACATAGGTGTCCCACTACTACTACTACCTACTGCTACTAATCATTTGTATAGTGCTACAAGGCAAATGTAGCACTATACAGAGACATGTAAGAGATAGTCCCTGGCTCATCAGAGCTTACAATCTAGTCAAGACAGACAACACAACAGTTGGGGACTAGGATATATCTAGGGGAATGGTAAGGAACCACATAGTTGGAGAGCAGGAGACAGCGTAGTTACTCACATGTAACAGGTGTTCTCCAGGGACAGCAGGAATCAGTCCTCACATGGGTGACGTCGGCACCGACGGAGCCCGCGCGGAGCAATTCCCCAGCTTTCAAAGAAAGCCTTTGGGTTTGCTGCCATGCATGCATGGTCCTCTTCCCGCCCAAGGGTGCCATCTTGCTCAGTGAGGTCCCCTAGCTAGAGCCCTACCAAGCAGATTGTAAGGGTATCTGTTCTTTCCTTTCCCAGCACTTACCCTTGGGACATCCTCTAATTCTCTGGGTCCTCTAATTCTCTGTCTGGGATCCCAGGGGAACAAACACACACACACACATAAGTAGCATGTAAGTTCATTCCGTACGTTAGAAGTGCAGTCTATCTTTTATACAGTATCAAAAACATATATACGTCATAAACCCATCCCAGCAGCATAGCCCTGCACATGCTATTGCTAATTAGCAATCGTACAAACTGGTACCTGTCTCTGTTAAGATCACTGAATCTTGTCTTAGCACAACACATTCCTTTCTATCTAGGTATTCACAGATGGGCCTCATGGTCCCTTTGTATAACAAGAAACTGATTTCCCCTTACAATTCCCCCCTTTGGGCCTGTATAGGCCCACTAGAAGAACAGCCTAACAATCTACTACAAAATAATAAAACAGGCATTATTAACGGAATATCTGTACGCGGCAGCTCAGGTACATCAGCCGCCGTAAAAGCAGGAGTATAAGAGTACATAAAAGTGGTGGAGCTCTGTAGGGCCTTCCGACAGCAGCCAAGAACAAATGAAAATATACAACAGAAAAGAACAAGGATTATAAAACCGCTCCATAGGGCAATAATCAGCCCTTTGAGACCAACCCAAAGGAAGATACATCAGAGAGTAAGCATGAGAAACTCCTGTAGTTGAAGAACAGTATAGAGCAGTATTAGATAGGCTAAAAGCAGAAACAATAAAACAATCTGTAGCATTAAAACTAGAGACAGTTTACAATGGGCAAGGGACCTAGTCATATCCCAAAGAGGGGCAAGTAACACCAATGTTATACAAGGAAGTAGAAAAATAAACATGGGGCTGGGTGCAGTTTAAATTGTCAAGTACAGTAAACCTTTGCATTTCACACAGATTAGAAGGTACAGTAATGAGACATGTTGAGAGAAAAGCTCCAGCTTGTAGCGAGCTGCGCACACAAAAGGTAAGGCAGTCTGGGCAAGTAGTATTGCCGTATTAACAGTTCCAGAGATGGGCTGAAGGAGGTGCCACATGAGTGGTAGGAGGAGTCAACACAGTCTTGTGCGTGATGGTCAGGAGGCTGGAGGGCGGTCTGGAACCGAAGATGATGTCATTGGAGACGATACACGTTTGATTCTTGACGCATGGATCCACGAAGGGCAGGAGTCCCACAGGATGGCTGTCCATGTGATGGCGATCACTGTAGTTGGAGGTCCGTAGGGCGGGTCTAGGGTACTGTGCTTGTGAGGTGCTCTGACCTGTACCTGGTCACCAACCTTGAAGGGATATGTTGGTTCGGTACCTCTAGGCCAAAAGCTGCTTTTCTTCAGGAGTCTTCTCCTCTCCTCTCCAGTTGCTAGGGCCTTGGCTGCCCCGGCGTCAGCTACTTCTCATCCTGGTCCTGAAGCCAGATCTATAGATGGAGAATGTTTCCAGCGAGGGCAATGGCTTCAGGATCTTTTAGCCGCCACCTTCACTGTAATCGGTGTTATCAGAAGAACTTGGAACGGTCTCATACTGGAAAAGGGGCTTGTACTGTGTGCTGGTGGTATGTCTTTACCAAATCCAGTCTCCGGATTGAAAGAAAAGAGCTGAGTCATCCAGCAGAAATGACTGGACCTGCTGAGCATACCTGTGGAGGGAAGAGAGTTACCTCTGCTGCTAGGAAATACAAGAGATCAAATGTGAGGCTCAGGAGTATAAAAAGTAAGCAGTCTTCCATATAACAGTTCAAAGGGAGAAAAATTTCAGTCTACTCCCTTAGGGCAATTTGTTTGGTTTTGTTTTTTGGTTTTTTTTTTGAACAGAGTCAAAGGCAAGACAGTTTAGTGTCTTTGCAAAGTTTTTTTTAACGTTTTGGAGGTTCCCCCTTTGTGGGTTGCTGTTTGCATACAACAGCCAAATCCTAATCAAATATTGTAGAGTATTCATTGTCAGTTTTCTTTCTAGGTGGATACATCGGATACATCATTTCACATTTCAATTCACCCTCACCATTTTATAATGTTAATCTGAGTTCTCCTTTCCAACATGAATATTCCATCACACTCCTCTCAACACCACTTTTTTTCCACTTACATCATTCCATCAAACTACATGCATAGGTCCTTCTGTCTTTTTATACCATACTAGTGTATCCTTATTTGGCAAGGCTGCTAAGAACATCAAACAATTGTTAAAAACTTAGTATTTTTGTAAACAAAAGGTATATATAAAATATAAATGCAGATCCTTTTCAATAAGCATAACAATATGAGTAAACAGTGCTCATTCTAATTAGCAACTGCCTAAACAAAATATAGGTAAAGTCCTTACAATATAGACTAGTGCTTCACGGCATTTTATAACATCAATCCCAATAGGAAGGAGTATGGCTTCTAACAGAACGGCCACATAATCTCTCAGGTGTGACTAAAGTCTATCTTATACCCGGTTCCCAGTGAGTGCTGTGGAAACTTAATATTTGAGGACTGATCTTATAATTGCAGTGCCCACAAGGATCTGTGCAAGTTACTCACTAATCATGGTGTTTAAGAGATCCTTTTGAGGTGAGAGGCCTAAGAAGGTTCAAGGCATTTGTGGTTGGGTCTCATGATGATATTTCCTCGGGTTCTTCTTGACCTACCTTCCCCTGCCTATTCATGTCTCTGCCGAGGCATAAATATACAAGGTTCATGTTCTTCAGGCCTTGGGGGTCCTCGAGGAGTCTTAAAGCAGTCAGAATTCCGGTGGCCCAGATCATCACACTCGGAGCAGCACGTTTATTGCCTTTCCCAAGGCTGTAGCCTCACCTTCTGTCTCTCTCTCTCACTCTCTTCTTCTTTTTTTTTTTCAAACTGCCCCTGGATCATTGCTGACAAGCAAGACCTTGGTTTGGGGTTGTTTTTGCTTTTTTTTTTTTGTTTTTTTTTCCAATGAACTCAAGTTAATGTTATTGTTTTATTTGTCTACTAACTTTACAAATATTCTCATATTTCCTGGGAATTAAGCTCCATCTTTCCACTAAATGTGATCTATGTGCTTGGGAACAAAGCAATTTCAGATCAGCCTCTTTCCAAAATTCTATAATTTCTGTGTATACTGAACCTCTACATAATGTACTGCTACAAGTATTTTGGTAACATAAGTGCAAGTGTGTAAACTAAAGAAAATTTGTATGTCATAGTGCTACAATATACTGTATTCCTAAAACTGAAATGTTAAAAACTTTCAAAACAAAGTACAATTTTTTTTTCTCTGGACCCCAACACATAAAATTCAAATACAGGAAAACAGATGAATTTATCCTAAAATCCAATATTGTAATAAATTAAACTGGAAAGGTCAATATAGCCAGCACCCATGGTGCTACTGTCCTGTTCATCAGCCATCCACACCAAGCTAAATAATGCAAAGTAATTAATTTAAATCTTACAGTTCAGGAAACAGACATTCAAATAACATGAAACTGCAAAAAGGTAAATTCAGAATCATACTTTGTCACATTTAAATTAAAACCTTATACATAATACTTGAGACTGGTATCAAACTGATCTGAAACAATGAAATTATGTTAAAGCAATTTGCTTAGAGTAACAGTTCAACCTTGATGTTATCTCAAACACAAATAGCAAAGTAAACAGCAGGCTCTCTTGTGTCCAGATTCCTTCAGGCAAATGCAGATTACTATATAGTTGAACAAGAGAGAGAAAAGTCCTAAATATTAAGAGTTTAAAAATAAAAAGTTGCGTTGCTTGAGAATTGTCACTAGTTGTGATTACTATTAAATTCCTATCGTTACACAGCTGGAGAAAAAAGTCTGAAATTTCTCACAAGTTGGCATACACCCAGCCAAGCAGATATCAGCTCTCTTAGTTTTAGGCAAAGGTAACTCCACAATACCCTTTATTCTCTCCGGATTTATTTCCTCTTTCCTTCACTTATGAGGTGTCCCAAATACTTAACCTCAAATACTTAACCTCCCTCTTCACAGATTGTAATTTTTTATTATTTTTTATTTATTTTTTTTTTTTTCTGAACTTCACAACACCTCTGTGTTTTTTCAACTCTGGGACCATCACCAGCTAGCAGAGAAACCTCTCTGCAGAGGAGGAGGTGAGACTGTTGAAATCAACAGGACGCGTCTTCGCACCTCCACTCAGCAGGAGTCACTCTACTGTGGGAAAATCCCGGCGAGCCCCAGCTGTTATTTACACCTTTACCTGTGGCCAATTCACCTTTGGCCAACCTGGCCAATGAGACTCAGAGGGGAATATTGTGAAGCAGGTTAAGAGCTCTTTTAGTATTGTTATTATTCAGTACATTGCTATAGCAATGGGTGTCTAAATACAGACACACCCTTTTACATATTTCAGTGACAGTTATACCGTTGTTGAGTACAAAAGTAATTTTTTTTTTTGGTTTGTTTTTTTTTCTATTTAGCTTGTCTTCTTACAATATGGCAATAAATAGACACTCTTCAAATAAATAATAATTTACGTTTTAGTATGCCGTTTAACTTTAAGTTTCTGTTCTGTCTGCCTGTCCGTAGCCTTTGAACACAAAGAACAGGAAGGGAGGGGGAGGGAAGAGCGGAGCATGTGTCGCTCAAGCTCTACTATCTCCAGATGCAGCAAGTTACAGCACACATCGAAAAGCATCTAAAAGAATTACTTGTACTTAATTTCAATATTTATAAAAACAACAAAGTAAACTGCTAAAAACCTAACTCCCTCAGTGATTAAGAGATTCGGAATCTACGGGGAGGGGCCCTGGGGGGTACAGGAGTACAACTGGAATACAAAGTCTGCTTAACAAGAGATTTAAACCTAATGAAAACCGGGCTGGTCCCCTTTACCCAGGAACCCTTTACCCCCCCCCCCCTTTTTAGCTAAAGAAGATAGGAAAGGCGTGGAAGAATAGAGAGACAAATAAACAAACACCGCTTGTCACTTGCATTCCAGGGACTCTGAGTCATCAGTTTTACCTTCACCAGAGACTGGGGGGGTGGGGGGGGGGGTCGTATAGGCACAGAGATAAACTAAGCACAGTAAACATGCTAACAGACTTCTTCAGCAGAATTAGCAAATGTCCGGTAACCTATACCAAATCAAAAAAACTCACTCTATTAAAACAAACATCATGTCCCTGATTTAAACAAACACTACGATTATTTCTTGTTTAACAAACCAACATGGTAAGTGTAACCTACACCGACAGCATATGTAAGATGCCTTTTTTTAACTGCAGTTTTGAACCTTATCACAACATGTAGCTGCACACGCACTCCCGCGGATTCTGAAGCGGCCCCCTTACCATGGGACCCCCCCATCCTCTAATGAAGTCACAACAAACGCACGTCTGGCCACTTGCTTTCTGCACAGTACCCATCACTAGCGCTATTGCTTCGGAGTACGGCAGGGGCATTTTGCCAAACTCACACAGGCACACAGAGAAGGAGAAGGATATTACCACAGACCCAGCAGGACGTCCCTGTTATTCACTGCACTACCCAAGCGCATTTTCCCAGCGCTACCCAAGCGCATTTTCCCAGCGCTACCCAAGCGCATTTTTCCAAGACGAGCTACCAAAGCAACGTCAATTAAAAAATCCTTGTGCAGCTACCAAAGCTGCTTCAATTTAGAAAGTGCATCGGGAAAATCCAAACTTCTGACACCAAATTGTAAGGGTATCTGTTCTTTCCTTTCCCAGCACTTACCCTTGGGACGTCCTCTAATTCTCTGGGTCGAGGAATTACCTTACCTTCTCTGTCTGGGATCCCAGGGGAACAAACACACACACACACATAAGTAGCATGTAAGTTTATTACGTACGTTAGAAGTGCAGTCTATCTTTTATACAGTATCAAAAACATATATACGTCATAAACCCATCCCAGCAGCATAGCCCTGCACCTGCTATTGCTAATTAGCAATCGTACAAACTGGTACCTGTCTCTGTGAAGATCACTGAATCTTGTCTTAGCACAACACATTCCTTTCTATCTAGGTATTCACAGATGGGCCTCATGGTCCCTTTGTATAACAAGAAACTGATTTCCCCTTACACAGATGGCAAGGGAAGGATAAAAAATTAGCAACTCTTCAGGGGAGGCAGGAGGGTAGTGAGGACTGATTCCTGCTGTCCCTGGAGAATACCTGTTACAGGTGAGTAACTATGCTTTCTCCAGAAACAAGCAGGAAGTCAGTCCTCACTTATGGGACTCCCCAGCTACAGGCTACTGAACCTGTAAGCCAAAAAAAAATGCCTCCGCGAGGCCGTGAGCAGAAGTTGATGCCCGAAGGAGCCCAAGTCTTAAGGTCCCCGGGGCGAAGCTCTTGGTAGCCGTCGAAGAAGGGTCAGAGGGCAGGAGACGCTTATACCCTGAACAGATTATGGAGTACAACCTGGCCGAAGGCGCTGTCCCGGCAGGACTCCCTCTCCAGGCAGTAATGCGAAGCAAAGGTGTTCGCTGAAAACCAGGTCACAGCCCAGCAAATGTCCGCTAGAGGCACTGAGTGCAGCGAAGCCACCTTGGCCTGGACACCATGTGCTGTGACATGCCCATCCAGCAGGGCGCCTGCCGTCGCCTGGGCGAAGGTGATGCAGTCTGCCACCCACATGGAGAGGGTGCGCTTGGTGAGGGTGCGCTTGGTGACTACCTGCCCCAGGCGGTTGGGATTGTAACCTGGTGTAGGGAGCTTTAGCCATGAGGGCCTGGAGTTCGCTGACTCGCCGAGCCGAGGACAGAGCTACCAGGAAGAATACCCTCCAGTAGATGTGCCGAAGGGAGCAAGTCGCCATCGGCTCGAAGAGCGGCTGTGTGAGCTGCATGAGCACGATGTTCAGGTCCCACTCCAGCGGAGGAGGCCGGATGGGAGGCTTGAAAATAAGAGGCCCCGCATGAAGCGGGAGACCAGTGGCTTCCCCGAGAGGGGTTTACTTTCGATGGGGAGGTGGTCAGTCGAGATGGCGCTCAGGTTCCCGCTGACAGAGTTGGACCAGTCCCTCCTTCAAGAGTTGGAGGAGGTACTGGAGAACATACCGGAGAGAACAGGAGAACGGATCGATCTGGAGCTTGGAGCACCAGGTCAAGAAATGCTGCCACTTAAAGGCATAGGCTCGCCTCGTCGAGTCCTTCCTCGACGCGAGGAGGACCTCCTCAACCTCCCCTGGGAGGTGCAGCAGGGCTAAGGAGACCCGTTCAGCTGCCAGGCTGTAAGTGACAACGAGGCCAAGTTCGGGTGGAGCACCCGCCCCTCCTCCTGTGTTAGCAGGTTCAGGGCGCAGCCTAGTGGAACTGGAGGCTTGGACGAGAGCTGGAGCAGAAGCAGGAACCAAGGCTGTCGAGGCCACAAGGAAACCATGAGAATCATTGAAGCTCGCTCCCGCTGGACCTTGTGTAGGGTCTTCGCAATCAGAGGAGTGGGGGGGGGGGGGGAAGGTGTAAAGAAGCCCGAAGGTCCAATTCAGGAGGAACGCATCTGGGGCCAACCTGCTCGAGTGTGGAACCGGCCCGCAGAAGCGGGGGAGCTGCGTATTCAATGGGCTGGCGAACAGGTCCACAGACGGAATCCCCTACCAATGGAACAAGAGGCTGGCCACGTCTGGATCCAGGTGCCACTTGTGTGGGTGGAGAATTCTGCTGAGTTTGTCAGCGAGGACATTCTCCTGGCCTGGGAGATGGACCGCCCTGAGGGTCATTCCCCGGCGAACGGCAAAGGAACAAAGGAGGACCGCCTCACGACAGAGTGCGCGGGAGCCTGTTCCCCCCTCCTTGTTTATGTAGAACATGGCTACCCTGTTGTCGGTCTGCACGAGCACCGACTTCCCCCTCAGGTGGTACTCGAAGGTCCCCAGGGCCCATCGGACCACCCAAAGTTTGAGCAGATTGATCTGCTGCTGAGATTCTTCAGGCGACCACTGTCCTTGGGTGCAGAGGTCCCTTAGTGGGCTCCCCAACCCAGCAGGGAGGCATCCATTGTTAGGATGAGCTCGTGCTGCGGGGCCTGGAAGGGCATTCCTCAAAGAAGGCTTCGGGGATCCTGCCACCAATCCAGGGAGATGTAAAGTCTGCGGGAGACCCGGACAGGGTCCCGAAGATGGCCGGAGGCCTGGTTCCATTGTGTCCTGAGGCACCACTGAGCTGTCTGCATGTGCATGCAGGCGTGGGGAACAACATGGACTGTGGAGGCCATGTGTCTCAGGAGGCGCAACATGGCTCACGCCGGAATCCAAGCCCTGCCTTGGACCTTGGCCACCAGGGCGCGGAGACGATCCGCACGGTCCCGGGGCAGGAAGGCGGTTGCCCGCTCCATGTCGAGGAGTACGTTGATGAAGTCCATGGTTTACACCAGTTCGAGGTGGGACTTGGAGGAGGATCGTGCATGATGCCACAAAGTGGGCTTCACCGGTCGATGCCCCCATGACGAGCCAGTCTAGGTAAGGGAAAACGGGTATGCCCTGCCGCCAGAGGTGGGCGGTGGCTGCGGAAAGGCACTTGGTGAAGACTCACGGGGCAGACACGAGCCCGAAGGGGAGCACCCTGTATTGGTAGTGCTCTCCCTGCACCTTGAAGAGCAGGTACTGCCTGTGCTGGGGGTGGACCAGAATGTGGGCGTAAGCGTCCCTGAGGTCTAAGGAGCATAGCCAATCGCCCTGCTGGAGAAAGGGCAGCAGGACACCAAGCAATAGCATTTTGAACTTCTCCCGGACCAGAAACTTGTTCAGGTTCCTGAGATCAAGGATAGGGCGTAGGCTCCACATCTTATTCAGAAAGAGGAAGTATCGGGAGTAGAACCCTCGACCTCAGAGGTACGGTGGTACCTTTTCGACCGCCCACTGGCTGAGGAGATTGGTTAGCTCCTGTTGCAAGCAAGCCTGGTGCGAGGGAAGCCAAGAAGGCTCCCCTAGGGAGAAGGAAGCCTGTCCTCGTGAAGACGATAACCGTCCCGGACCACCCTGAGGACCCAGGTGTCCAACATGATCGATGTCCATTGGGGCGTAAAGAGAGACAGGCGTCCCCCCAGAGGCGGAAGTTCTGCTGGGGGGTGAGAGGCTATGCCTTCAGAGTCAAATCCCCTGAGCGGGCTGGGATGACGCCAGAGGCTGGTCTTTGAGCCCTTTAGGCTTGCAATGGCTGTGCGCTCCCACTTTGCCCTGCGTACCGGTGAGTGGGCAGGGGTGAGTGGGTAGGGCTGATATCCCCAGTAGGGGAGCCCCTTTCTCTGGAAGATTAGCTTCTTTGTTTGCTGCTTCTTCTGTGGGAGAGAAGAGGTCTTACGCGAGATGCGGGTTCGAGTTAAGAACTCCGTTTAAATTTTGGCAGCCTTATCCTCCATGGGCCTGCCGAACAGTTGTTCACCTAGGCAGGGGACATCCAAGAGCTTCTCCTGGACCCACTGCTCCAGATCCGAAGACTAGAACCATGCCTGGCGCCGGGCCCTGATGCCGGCTACCGCCACTCAGGCAGAGGACTCAAACCCGTTGTACGCGGTGTGGGAGAGGTATTTCGAGCAGTCCTGGCTGACCTCAGGAGGGTCTGGAACCTGAGAAGGTGTTCACCCCCCAAGACCTGTGGAAAACCCGCCAAGCTCCTTGGCGAGGTTGCACAGGAACATGTCCATGTACAGTTGGTAGGCCTGAATGCGGCATGAAAGCATAGATCTCTGATAGGCTTTGTGCCCGAGGGCATCGAGGGCTCTGGACTTCCTGCCTGGCAAGACCGAAGAATGTGTCTTCGGCTCTTTTGCTTCTGCATCGCCGATTCCATTACCATGGAGGTGTGCGTAAGCTGGGTCTTCCAGAACCCCAGGCCGTGCTGGACCCTATACATGGCGTCGAGGAGCTTGAGGGCCCATGCCATGTCCTGCGCAAACACCAGAAAAGACGTGTTCTTGGGACGTGAACGCCTCTGGGAGGAGGGTGGGGACGGGTCCGAAGGAAGGCCCTATGGGCGCGGGTCTCCAGGGAGGTATCCCCATCCGACTCCCAGCCCAAGAGGTCCGAAAAGGGGTCTGAGTCAGGCTGATCGCCCTGTCCAGAGGGCAAAGCCCTCTTGGAACCGGAGGCACTGGCCTTGGAGGACCTCGTCCCCGAGGAACGGGACAGCGAGTGATACCAGTGCCGAGGACCCTCACGAGGCCCACGGCTCTCGGGGGTTTCCAGGGCCGGTTTAGGTGTCCCTCTCGGGGGAACCTCGGTCTCGAGGCACGGGCCAGTCGTGCTGGGCATAAGCGCCTGCTGGGCAGCCAAGAAGGCAGAAACACTACGCTCTAGTGCCAGCATTCTGGACTCCCACGCAGGTGTGGGTCCCTGCGACTCCGGGTCTGGCGTGGAAGAGGAGAGGGGGTCCTCACTGGGACGACCCTCAGGAGACCAGGCGCCATCGCCAGAGGCCTCCGTATCTGTACAAGATACCTTTTGAGGCCGCTCCTTATTCGACTCTCGGGAATGCCAGGGAGGGCTGAGCAACCGACCACGAGAACGCTCGCACTTGTCCAGAGCCCCGGACAGCAACTTCAAGGTCGTCTTCTTTTTGTGTCTCTCCACCTCTGGGGACCCCTGATCGGAGTGCCACCTTGAACGCGGGGCCACTGCGGGGGATCCTGGCAGCGGAGGGATGGCCGAGGATGCCACCGGGGATTCCGGGGCTGCCTTATGGAAAATGTCGTCGGACCTCTGCTTACAACTTAGCAGGGCCTTGGCGGACATTTTCTTACAGAGAGAGCAGAGCTCCGGGTTATGGTTGGCCCCCAGACACTGGAGACAGCAGTCATGGGTGTCTGTAAGCGACATATTTTTGGAGCTTCTGTCACATTTTTTAAAACCGGTGGTCAATGGGGCAAAAAGGGCCCTGCTAGGTTGAAGACCCTCAAAGGCCAGCAGTTGAAAAGTATGCGAAAAGGCCCGAAGAGAAAAATTTTCCAAAAAAGACGGGAATAAAGGACATCCCTTCGCTCGGGGAAAAAGAAGCAAAGGGAAGGATGGGAGAGGACTGGTACTACTGGAAAAGAGAGGACCAGAGGCCGAAACAAAAAACACTTTTTCCGAGGGACGAGGACGTGCGTCCGAAGGGATCTGCGGAAAAAGGGAGACTGAGCAAAATGGCACCCTTGGGCGGGATGAGGACCACGCATGCATGGCAGCAATCCCAAAGTCTTTCTTTGAAAGCAGGGAAATTGCTCCATGCGGGCTCTGTTGGTGCCGACATCATCCATAAGTGAGGACTGACTTCCTGCTTTGTTCTTGGAGAATAAGTGGATCAGGATCCAAAAGCAACCTCGAAGAGGTGAGTTTTTAGCCTGGATTTGAAAAGGGCCAGAGATGGAACCTGATATAGTGAGCCAGGTAGTTTGTTCCAGGCATAAGGAGCAGCAAGGTGGAAAGATCGAAGTCTGGAGTTGGCAGTGGAAGAGAAGGGCACAGATTGAAGCGATCTGCTAGAAGAGCAGAATTCCCAAGGAGGTGTGTAGGGAGAGATAAAAGAGGAAAGATAGTGAGGGGCAGGAGAACAAATGCACTTATAGGTCACTAGGAGAAGTTTGAACTGGATATGAAAATGGATAGGGAGCCAATGAAGCAACTTGAGAAGAGGGGTTACACATTATACTGAGACTAGCGGAAGATTAGTCGCACAGCTGAATTTTGAACATACTGAAGGGGAGAGATATGTTTCAGAGGGAAACCAGCAAGAAAGGTTTCAGTAGTGTGTTCAGAAATGAGAGCAAGCCAAAGAGAATGCCATAGTTGTTTCCTTATTATAAATGAGGGATATTTCCTGTGACTTTGAAGTATCTCTATGTGGGTGTATATGTTTCCTTGAGATCTAGCCATCTTTTCTTTTCTTTTTTATAAGAGAAAAGAGATTAAGGGAAACCATCTTGAACTTTTGATATATATTTGATTAAAGGATAAGGCGGTATATAAAATCTGTCAAATAAATAAATATATGCGCAAAAAAGCTTTTATAAAATTACTCCAACTTTTCAAAATGTGATTTATGTATAACCTAGCAGACATGCATTTAACACCTGTTTGGGGGCAGCTGTAAATACACATTTGCTGCCTCCGGTTGCAGGTATAAGTGGTGATTTTAGAAGGGAAATTATATGCATATCTTCCATTTTGAAAAATACCACTTTTTAGAGGTATACCAGCTGTATTTTACAATTAACTCCTTAGTCTTTAACTTGTAATTTTTCTTCAGAGAATTACAGACTTCTGCTCACTAATAGAGCCCACTATAGGAACACAAGGGAGCTGAATGAAGGGCTCAGGAGAAGAAAGCAGTAAGCTCAACTTACTTTTCTCTTATTGAGCTCCAGCGCTTGAGTCCGCAGAGTCAGCTCCTTCTCAATACCACCTAGGTTTCCCTGTAAGATGTGCTCTTTCTCTTCTAACTTTTGTACCAGAAGCAACTGGGAATCCACCTGTGGGTCATAAAGCATGATATCATATAGTGGCTATGAAATAGTAACATGATCCAGTACTGACTGTTCTTACAATGATTACATGTAATTTCAGTATAAAGGCTTGGGGGTTGTGGATTGTGCTTTATCATCCTGTAATTTCAGCACTAGCACTGGGATCGTTGTCTAGCACAGTGTCTCCTTTTTAGTTCTAGAAATTAGGGTTTCTATTTCATTGGTGTTTGCTGATTTTAGTGCTAAAACTGGGGTATTTGATCTCACCATACCTGTGATTTCAGGCCCAACACGCGGTCACATAGCTCCTCTTTCTCCTCCCGGAGGAGTTTGTGAATCTGGTTGGATTTGATGCGTTCTGACATCAATTTGAAGTTGGCGTCATCCTTCTCTCGTAGCTGCTGCATCAGTCGCATGTTCTGTTCCTGCATGTCTTCAAAGGCCTGGCCTGTCACATCCATCTCTGAAAGCAATGCCTCCTCTTCCTTGACAATTAGAGAGCAGTATTAACTGTTAACAACTCTTCCTTGCCCCTCCCCCCTAAGGGTATCTGGTTTCATGGCAAATCTTCTTAGAAAAACAAAGCATAATATTGTTAGTCAATGACTGCTTATCCCAAACACCCATTTACAAGAGCAGAATCTTCCTTCTCGTACATGCTCCTACCTGTTTGGTAGCTCCTAGCTTCTTCTGCAAGTGGTCAATTTGCTCTTCTGCCATTCTAATCTTCCTCAGAGCATCCTCATCTGCCATCTTCTTGCTCTCTCGCTTTTCCTTCTCTTCTAGCTCCCGGATTCGAACCTTGAGCTCCTCCACCTTCGAGACGGGAAGGATGGATAGAGTAAGAGCCTGCAAGACTTACAGACAGTCCTCAGAGTAAGACTCCAATCTTTGCACTGAGACAAAGCAAGCTCCTTGTCTTTCACCCAAACCAGGAGACGAGTGTCCCTCCATACCTCAGCTTTTGTTTTCTTCTCAGCTGCCATGAGTTGCACTTTGTCCCTTTGCTCCTTGGGAGCCGATTTGTACATATCTAGAAGCAACTTCATCTCTTTCTGGCTCTCCTGTGCCTTCCTGAATTGAAAGAGACAAAGAAGAAAGGTCTGAAGAATATGTATGAAGAAATGAGACAGAAGAGAGAAATAAATTGAAACTATAAGGAAAAGTGAAAGACAGGGAAAGAAAAAGGCAGTATAATAGAAATAATAATGGCAGAGGGGGGGTGTTATCAAAGAAATATACTGAAAAAAAGACAGAAACAGGAACACGGAAAAGACAATGTACATGGAAAGACAATGAGACATGAAAGGGACTGTCTTACATCTATATGTACACTTGTAGTGCTATACAAATGATAATAAGTAGTAGGAGAGAGCAAGAGACACAGAAGGTACTTACTTGAGTTCAGTTCTCAGCTGCTTCAGCAGATCAGAATCCTTCTTCTTGCTTTCATCTGTCTTCTGCCTGTCCTTGTCCCGCTCCCTCTCTCTATCCTTGTCCCTCTCTCTTTCCTTTTCTCTGCCACCTTCCTTATCCCTTTCCCTTTCTGTCTCCCTATCCTTCTCTCGTCCCTTTGGCCTCTCAGTTTCCTTCTTCACAGCTGTGTCTTCCTCCTCCTTCTTGCACTCATGAGAACCAAACTCCTCTCTGTCCTTTGCTGTGGTCTCCTTTGGCTCCTTTTTGATCTCTACACCCTCCTCTTCTTTCACTGTGAATGATGGGAGCTCCTCACTTGGCGTGGAAGGGAGCGAGGAAGAGCCAGAAGAAAAACTGCTCATTTGTGTTCGGATCTATGGAGATGAAAAGAAGAGACAGACCTTCTAAACAATCAGTATAGCCTTTGATCTTATCTACCCTTAATCCATGTTATAGACTTAGATATGCAGAATAATATGCACCTCTACTAGCTCCCTCTCCCTTCACGATTATAGAACACACCTAGGTCTGCATCTGCTCTAGCCCCAACCCTCATCCATACTGGGGGCCGCTCTCCTCATTTGGGCCTACACCTCCCCCTCAGCATCCTCTCTCATTGCTGGAAGTCAGCCTGCACATTTAGACTTCCTTCAGCACTCTTTCCTTCCTTTCTCTTAAATATGGACATCATCTTGACCCTCTCCACATCTTACTCGCTATATTAGGGATTACCTTGCACATCTCAGCCTGTACTTCCCTCAGCTTCCTCTTGTATCTGAGGACATCTCCCTTCAATTGGTGGTTGTGGTTCTGCAAACTGCTAATCAAGTGTCGCATCTCCCGATTTATTGGCCCTGAGTGAGAGAGAGAGAGAGAGGTCTGTTACTTGTTGGTCTTGAGAGTTTTGATAGTACTTGTATAATTATACGCAATGTATGCACACATACATGCACTTGCCTAAGTGTATATCTGTGAGTGTATGTAGTGTATAAACTCCCTGGGTGTAGTTTGGCGATGATGAGTGGAGGCATTGCCCCCCTAAATGAACTGTCTCTCTTGCTAATTCAAAGAAAGCCTGTCCGCCCCCCCCCCCCTGCACCGCCACTGCTTTTTCTGTGCCTGCAATGGCAGTCTCCAATTTTTAATAAAACACCTACAGGCTCTCCTGCGCTAAGGCTGATCTGGTCCCACTCCTTTCTGATGCATGCTTTGCGACAGAGGGGGCAGGAACAGATCAGCCTTCCTAGTACTAAAGTGCAGACAGTGCTTTTTTTCTTTTTTAAATCGGAGGCCCGTCGCTGCCATGGGAGACATAGAAAAAGAGAGAGCGTGGGAGGGGATCTGTGGAATGGACAGAAGGAAAATGCTGGGCAGATAGAAACATGATGGCAGTTAAAGACTATGCGGCCTATCCAGTCTGCTCTTCCATACCTACTACTAAGCTCTACAGTCTACAGCAAATACTGGGCAGATGTTGGACGCCGGGAGGGGGCAGAGGGCAGATGCTAATTAGGAAGTGTGGAGGGGATGGCACAGAACAGATACTGGACACAAAGGGGGGTGGCAGGGAAGATACTGGATACATAGTGCGAGGATGGAAGAAAGATGTAGGACACGGGCAGGGGATGGTGGACAGATGCTAGACAGGCTGGAGGAGAAAGAAGACATAGGGTAGGGGATATAAGGTGACAGAGAGTAGATGGTGGATATGTAGTGGGAGCAGATACTGGACATGGGATAAGCATATAGAGGGAGAGAAAGCAGATGCTGGACATTTATTCATTTATTTATTTATTGCTTGATTGGCTGGTTTTATATACCGCCTTTCAGGGGAATCAAAGCAGTTTACAGATAACAAGAACAGTTACATCATAAAAGGTTTTAACAGGTAACAGCAGAGAAAGCATAGTTACTCACCTGTAACAGGTGATCTCCGGGAACAGCAGGAACTGAATCTTCACATATGGGTATCGTCGGCTCCCCAGCATCCTATAGGAAAGCTTTTGGGAGCTGCTGCCTTCCCACCTTTCCAACTCTCCCTCTTCAGTTGGGTTTGAAGCTGAGACAAAAGGAGAGAAGGAAATAAAAAAGGGAGAGAGAGATAGAAAGACAACTCCTAGGGGAGGTGGGTGGTTTGTGAAGACTCAATTCCTGCTGTTCCTGGAGATCACATGTTACAGGTGAGTAACTACGCTATCTCCAGGAACAAGCAGGAATGTAGTCTTCACATATGAGACTCCCAAGCTTAGAAATGCCAGGGAGATGACTCCAGAAAGCAGGGAAACCCAGGCTGAGATGGGTCATTCTTCCTTTCAAGGATCTTGTATCGAAACCCGGGACGGGGTGTAGGAGTTGTTCTAAGTCTGAAAGAGATGCCGGAGAACAGCCTGGCCAAACGAGGCATCCCGACAGGCATCCTTGTCCAAGCAGTAATGGGTCGCAAAAGTGTGGACAGAGGACCAAGTGGCTGCTTTGCAGATGTCGTCAATCGACATTGAGCGAAGGTTGGCCATAGAGGCAGCCATTACTCTCACATTGTGAGCTGTGATATGACCTTCGAGAGAAAGTCCCTTACTTTCATAGGTAAAGGATATGCAGTATGCAATCCACTTGGAGAGTGTTCTCTTGGAAACTGGTAAACCCAGATGACTGAAATCAAAGGCAACAAAAAGCTGTGAAGCCTTTCTATGTTGCCTAGTCTTCTGAAGGTAAAAGGCTAAAGCCCATTTACAATCTAGAGTGTGAAGATTCCTTTCTGCACTAGAGGCATGAGGCCTAGGGAAGAAGACAGGAAGGTAAACCAACTGGTTCAAATGAAAAGGCGAAACCACCTTTGGCATAAAGTGAGGATGAGTCCTAAGGACTACCTTATCATGGTGGAACCTTGTGTAAGGAGGGTCAGCCACTAAAGCTTGTAGCTCACTGATGCATCTTGCAGAAGTGAGGGCAATTAGGAAGATCACCTTCGAAGAAAGAAACTTCAGGGATGTAGTAGCAAAGGGTTCGAAGGACAGCTTCATAAGCTGTCCAAGGACAAGATTTAAATACCATGCCACGGGTGGTGGCTTAATGGGAGGCTTAATTAAGAGTAGACCTCTCATAAAATGTGCTACAAGCGGTTGAGAGGAGACAGGTTATCCAGCAAAGGGCGTGTGGAAAGCCGCAATGGCACTAAGGTGGATCCTTACTGAATTAGTTTTAAGTTCAGTGGATGAAAGGTGGAGGAGATACTCCAGTAACACCTCTACTGGAACTGAAAAAGGATTAAGCTCCTTTTCTGAACCTTCTCCACTTAAAAGCATAAGCACGCCTTGTGGAAGGTTTCCTGGAGGCCAAAAGGATATCTTTAACCTGTTGAGAGAGGTTGATATCGTGTAGTTCTAAGCTCTCAGCAGCCACACCATCAGGTGCAAGGACTGAGGGTTGGGGTGTAGAAGTGTCCCGTTCTCTTGGGATAGAAGATCTGGAGCCCCTCCCAACTCCAGAGGTATGGCTTGAGAGAGACACAGAAGCAGTGGATTACACGTCTGTCGTGGCCAGCGTGGGGCTATGAGGATCATATGGCCCCTGCCTCTCTGAACAGAGTCTTGGGAATGAGGGGAATGGGCGGGTAGGCATATAGGAAGTCCTGACCCCAGTGGAGGTGGAAAGCATCCGTTGCCTGACCGTTCTGAGCAGGAATTCTGGAACAGAATCGGGGAAGTTTGGCATTCTGAGGACTTGCAAATAAGTCTATATCTGGGGTTCCCCAGATTCTAAAGATTCAAGCAATTAGCTCTGAATGAAGAGACCACTCTTGTGGCAGCAGCCCTTGACTGAGTTTGTCTGCTAGGAGATTCTGTTTGCCTGGGAGATACACTGCTAGTAGGTGACTCTGAAGGCCTCTTGCAAAAGACCATAGGTGTAGAGCTTCGTTGCACAACGCCTGAGAACCTGTTCCACCCTGCTTGTTCACATAAAACATGGCTACTTGATTGTCCATCTGGACAAGAACTGTCTTGTAGTGCAGATGGCAATGGAATACTTGAAGAGCGTAGAAAATGGCTTTGAGTTAGAGTAGTTACTCACCTGTAACAGGTGTTCTCCAGGAGCAGCAAGAATCAGTCCTCACATATGGGTGACGTCGGCGCTGACGGAGCCCTCGCGGAGCAATTTCCCCAGCTTTCAAAGAAAGCCTTTGGGAATTGCACCACGCATGCGCGGTCCCCTTCCCGCCCAAGGGTGCCATCTTGCTCAGTCTGATGACATAGCTAAAACACAGCAAAAAAATTAGCAAAAATGAAATGATAGGACTGCAACTCCAAGGGGAGGAGGAAGGGTTGTGAGGACTGATTCCTGCTGCTCCTGGAGAACACCTGTTACAGGTGAGTAACTACTCTTTCTCCAGGAACAAGCAGGAAGTCAGTCCTCACATATGGGACTCCCTAGCTTAAGGCTACCGGAGACCTCAAGTGGAAAAATGAGCTCCCTCCAGCTCAGTAGCACAGAAGGAAGGAATCTTCTCTGAAAACGCCCCCCAACCGGCAGCCCAACACTAGGGCCGGAGGGTAGGAGTTGCCTAAACCTCAAAGAGATTATGGAGGACTGCCTGACCGAAAGCACTGTCCCTGCGGGACTCCCTCTCCAGGCAGTAATGGGCCGCAAACGTCTGGCTTGAAGACCAAGTAGTGGCCCGGCAGATGTCTGCCAACGGAACAGAGCAGAGATGAGCCACTGACGTAGCCTTCGCCCTGACACAATGAGCCGTGACTCGACCCTCCAACGAGAGGCCGGCTGCCCCATAAGCCCAGGCGATACAGTCAGCGACCCAGATGGACAAAGTACGCTTGGAGACAGGTAGCCCCAATTTATTGGGGTCAAAAGAAACGAAGAGCTGAACAGCCCTCCTATGCTCCCGCGTACGGTCAAGGTAGAAGGACAAGGCCCTCCTACAGTCCAGGGTATGCAGGACCATTTCAGCCCGGCTGGTGTGCGGCCTGGGAAAGAAGGTCGGAAGAACCATCTCCTGGTTGAGATGAAAAGGAGAAACCACTTTTGGAAGAAACTTAGGGTGAGTCCGTAAGACTACCCTATTCCTGTAGAACCTAGTGTAAGGAGGATCAGACACTAGGGCCTGCAGTTCACTAACGCGCCTAGCAGAGGTAAGGGCTACCAAGAACAAGGTTTTCCAGGAAAGAAAACGAAGAGGGCAGGTAGCCATAGGTTCAAAGGATGGACAGGTAATCCGCTGCAAGACCACATTTAGATCCCATTCAGGGGCTGGTGGGCGCAAAGGAGGCTTAAGGAGAAGGAGGCCTCGGAGAAAACGAGCCACCAAAGGGTGGTTGGAAAGAGGCCTGCCATCCACCGGTGCGTGATGCGCAGAGAGAGCACTGAGGTGGACCCTGACAGAGTTGGACTTAAGGCCCAGATTGGAGAGGTAAAGCAAATATTGCAAGACCACTGTCACCAAGCAGGAGAAGGGATTCTCAGACTGCTGAGCACACCACACGGAGAACCGACGCCACTTAAGAGCGTAGGACTTCCGGGTGGAGGGCCACCTGGAGGCCAAGACGACCTCTTCCACCTCCCGAGGCAGCAGGAGGGGAGCAAGGACTACCCTTTCAGCAGCCAGGCCATCAGATGAAGGGACCGGAGGTTGGGGTGTAGGAGAGTCCCCTGATCCTGTGACAGGAGATCGGGTTGAAACCCCAGAGGAAGAGGAGTGTCCACCGCCAGCTGCATTAGAAGCGGGAACCAGGGTTGTCTCGGCCACCGGGGAGCCACTAGGATCATCGAGGCTCTGTCTCTGAGAATTTTGAAGAGCATCCGAGACACCAGTGGCATGGGAGGAAAGGCATACAAGAGGCCTGTGGACCATGGAATCAGAAAAGCATCCGCCGCTACTCTGAGAGGATGTGGTTGTCGAGAGCAGAATCTGGGAAGCTGCCGGTTCAGGGGACTGGCAAATAGATCCATGGTGGGGAGGCCCCACTTGAGAAAGATCTGCTGAACCACCAACGGATCCAATCTCCACTCGTGAGGTTGGAGGATCCTGCTCAGCTTGTCTGCCAGGTAATTTTCTTGACCTGGGAGATAGACAGCTTTGAGGAGGATGCCGTGAAGGACGGCCCAAGAGCACAGTTTTTGTGCCTCCTGACAGAGAAGGAAGGAGCCTGTGCCTCCTTGTTTGTTCACGTAGAACATTGCAACTTGATTGTCCATCTGGACCACCACAGACTGGTGAGAAGTGAGGTGGGAGAAGGCTCTCAGAGCTAGGCGGATGGCTCTGAGCTCCAGGAAATTTATCTGCTGAGCAGACTCCCAAGGAGTCCAGAGGCCTTGAGTACATGTCCCTTGGCAATGTGCTCCCCAACCCAGGAGAGAAGCATCGGTTGTCAGCACCTGAGAAGGCGGAGGAGATCGAAAATCCACTCCCAGCACCAGGTTTGGCAGATGAAGCCACCACCGCAGAGAAGAGACCAGCAGGTCGGATACCTGTACTGAGTCCGCCAGGCTCCCCGTGGCCTGATGCCATTGAGTGCGAAGGCACCACTGAGCAGGTCGCATGTTCAGGTGGGCATTGGGGGTCACATGGACCGTGGAAGCCATATGGCCGAGCAGTCTCAGAAATTGCCAGGCAGAGACCAGGGAATTGCTGTGAAAGTGGCTGGCGAGATCCATGAGCCTGTGTGCTCTGTCTAGAGGCAGGAAGGCCCACGCCTGAAGTGTGTTCAACCTTGCGCCTATGAATTCGAGATTTTGAGAGGGGAGCAAAGTGGACTTTGCGAAGTTTCTGACAAATCCCAAGTGCTGGAGCAGAGTCACAGTACGATGAGTGGCCTGAGTGGCCTCTTGGGAAGACTGGGCTCTGAGGAGCCAGTCGTCCAGGTATGAAAATACAAAAAGGCCTTGAAGTCTTAGATAGGCCGCCACCATTGCTAGGCATTTGGTGAACACCCTGGGGGCGGAGGATAGGCCAAAGGGCAGTACTCTGTACTGGTAATGATTTCCTCCCACAACAAACCTGAGATATTGTCTGTGGTCTGGATGAATAAGGATGTGAGTATAGGCATCCTTTAGATCTAAGGAGCATAGCCAGTCTCCCTGCTGGAGGTACAATGCAATGTGTGCCTTCGAGTCAGTCCTGACTCCTGGCGACCCAGAAGCTCCTGGGTTTTCTTGGCAGTGTCACCGGAAGTAGATTGCCAGGCCTTTCTTCCGAGGCAATGGAGGGTTAAGTGACTTGCCCAAGGCCACAAGGAGTGCTAGCGGGAATTGAACCCTGGTTGCTTGGTTACCAAGCCAATGCTCTAACCACTAGGCTACTCCTCCACTCCCTGCTGGAGGTAGGGCAGCAGGATTCCAAGGGTAAGCATCTTGAACTTTTCCCTTGCCAGGAACTTGTTGAGGTTTCGCAAGTCCAGGATGGGTCTGAGGCCCCCTGTTCTTTTTGGTATCAGAAAGTACCGGGAATAAAAGCCGTGACCTCTCAGGTGGTGGGGCACCGGTTCCACAGCCTGTTCCTGAAGAAGACTTGCTAACTCCTGAAGGAGTAAGTCCCTGTGCAGGGGGAGTCTTGGAGGCTCCCCTGGAAAGTAGGAGGGAGGTACCTGGTGAAAGTGTAGAAGATAGCCTTTCTGAACTATATGAAGCACCCAGGTATCTGATGTGATGGCTGACCACCTGTAGGCAAAGACGACCAGCCGGCCTCCTGTGCTGAGAGAAACCAGCGGAGGGGAAGAGGCTATGCTGACGGAGTCAAAACCCCCCACCCTGCTGAGCAGGGGCCGGTGTTGTGGGCTTGGGGGCCTGCTGCCTACGGGACCCATTACCCCGTCCCTTGGCCTGCTGACCCTGTTGGGGAGCTGCTGAGGCCTGATAATGAGGGTAGTGTTTATAGGCAGCCGCCTTCCTCGGGTAAAAGGGCTTTTTCCCCGAGTCCTTCTTCTTCTGAGAAGGGGCAGAGGTTTTTCTGGACAGCCGAGTCCTGGTCAGAGTCTCGGTCTCGATCTGTGCAGCCTTTTCAGCCATGGGCTTGCCAAAGAGGTTTTCACCTCTGCAGGGGACATCGACCAACTTGTCCTGTACCCATGGCTCGAGGTCGGATGACTGAAGCCAAGCCTGTCGGCGGGCACCAATGCCGGCTCCGGCTACTCGAGCCGATGCTTCGAAGCCATCGTAGGCTGCTCGAGAGATAAACTTCGAGCACTCTCGAATACCAGTGGACAAGGCCTGGAACCTCTGCAAAGGTTCCTCGGAGAGACCAGCAGAGAACCCGGCAATTTCTTTTGCCAGGTCTCGGAGATACATGCCCATATAGAGCTGGTAGGTCTGGACTCGACAAGCAAGCATAGAGCCCTGGAAGCACTTCCTACCGAGGGCATCCAGGTTCCGGGCCTCCCGGCCGGGAGGCACCAAGGAGTGCATCTTCTGACTCTTGAGTCGATGCATGGCCGATTCCACCACCATGGAATGGTGCGGTAGTTGTGCCTTTTGGAACCCGGGGCTCTTGCGGACTCGATAAATGGAATCGACCCGCTTGCTTAACACCGGCGCCGACGCCGGGCTCTCCCACATGCGGAAGAGAAGTCGCTCCAGCATCGGAGGAACCGGTACAGTAAAGGCCTCCTTCGGGGGGAGAGTCATACTGGAGGGCATCGAGCTCTTCGGCTCGAGGCTCCTCCTCGGGATCCATGGGGAATGCCAAGGCCTTGGCCATATCCCGCATGAAGTCCGAGAACCGGGTGTCCTCTGGGGGGGACCGTCTCCGAGGTTCGGACTCGGGCGAGTCCGATGGGACGCACCGAGTCCGAAAAGTACCGGGTGACTCTTCGTCCTCCGTCTCCCAGGCTGATTCCTCGGAGGAGGAATCGAGCTGCTCCGGTCGGGCGGGCACCGATGCCTTCCGCCCCGATGCCGAGGGTGTCGGTGACCTCGGTCCCGAACGGGAGGCCGAGGGAGACCGTGACCGAGGATCGACTCGAGCTCGCATGGACTCGAGGATCGGCTCGTCGACGTCCCGGTGGTCGGGGCAGATGCACCGGCGAGGCCAGCGATCAATGCCCGCTGCTGGTCCATCAAGGCAGCTAAACTGCTCTCCAAGGCCGTCAACCTGAGTCTGAGCTCAGGAGACCCAGCAGCCCCCGACTCGGGCCCCGACGTCGGCTCCTTCAGAGGAGAGTCCACGAGGACTACAGTACTCACGTGTCCAGGAGACTCCATCTCGAGACGAGGATGTTTCGAAGGCCTCTCCGACTCCGAGGACCCGGGACGGCTATCGGGGCTATGCGACCTGGCCCTCGAGGAACCAGGAGCGTCCACCGACGCCGCCCTCGCGGGTTTCTTCTTCCTATAATGTTCCCGGGCAGGAGACCCCCGCTCAGAGGAACTCCGACGATGCTCAGGACCGGAGTCCTGGGACGTTGATGCCTCTGACGAGGTCCGGGCCCGGCTGGACGCGGAGTCAGAGAAGATTCGTTCTTTTTGATGCTGCCGACTCCTCAACGCTTTTGAGGACATCTTGCCACACGGACCACAGATCATCGGGTCATGATCGGGTCCGAGGCAGCGGAGGCAGCAGTCGTGCGTGTCGGTAAGCGACATAAGTTTCTTACATCGATCACACTTTTTAAACCCGCTGGCAGCCATGGGGGGAAAAAGGGCCCCTGCGAGGTCAAAAGACAGGGCTGCCAGTGAAAAAATAAAGAAAAATGGCGCGAACGCTAGTCATGAAGGACAAAAACCGAAAAATAAAGGACGGACCCGATACCGGCGTAGCGGGTCCGGGCGGGAAAAGGATCCGGCGTCGAACCGAGAAAAGAATAGTAAATAAAATCAACTTTTTCTGCGGCGATCACAAACAGCGTCTGTAGGGCTCCGCAGAAAAAAGAAGACTGAGCAAGATGGCACCCTTGGGCGGGAAGGGGACCGCGCATGCGTGGTGCAATTCCCAAAGGCTTTCTTTGAAAGCTGGGGAAATTGCTCCGCGAGGGCTCCGTCAGCGCCGATGTCACCCATATGTGAGGAATGACTTCCTGCTTGGTCCTGGAGAATCAGTAGGTTTATGTGAGGACAAGCCTCCTGCTGGGTCCAGAGACCTTGAGTGGAGAGGTTATCAAATTTGCTGATGACACAAAACTATTTAAAGTTGTTAAAACCCAGGAGGATTGTGGAAAATTGCAAGAGGATCTTGATAAATTGGAAGACTGGGCATCAAAATGGCAGATGAAATTTAATGTGGAGAAGTGCAAGGTTATGCACCTAGGGAAGAACAACCCAAACTATGGTTACACGATGCAAGGTTCCACATTAGGAACCACCACCCAAGAAAAAGATTTAGGCGTCCTTGTGGATACCATGTTAAAACCCTCGGCCCAGTGTGCAGCGGCGGCCAAGAGAGCAAATAGAATGCTAGGTATGATAAGGAAAGGAATGGAAAATAAAACAAAAGATATTATAATGCCTCTATATCGTTCCATGGTGAGACCGCACCTTGAATATTGTGTGCAATTCTGGTCGCCATATCTTAAAAAAGGATATAGCAATTTTAGAAAAGGTTCAGAGAAGAGCCACCAAAATGGTAAAGGGGATGGAAGGCTACTCCTATGAAGAAAGGCTAAAAAGGTTGGGGCTCTTTAACCTGGAAAAGAGACGGCTGAGGGGAGATATGATAGAAGTCTATAAATTAATGAACGGAGTGGAACGGGTAAACGTAGATCGATTGTTTACCTTATCAGAATATAGAAAGACTAGGGGACATGCAATGAAGCTACAGGCTAAACTATTTAAGACTAATAAAAGAAAATATTTTTTCACTCAACGTGTAATCAAACTCTGGAATTTGTTACCGGAGGATGTAGTAAAGGCTGTTAGTGTAGCTGGGTTTAAAAAAGGTTTGGACAAGTTCCTGGAGGAAAGGTCCATAAACCATTATTAAGAAGGGACCCAGGATATCAATGCTTGAACCAATACAAGCATTGTGGAACCTGTGTCCCTTGGGGAAACTGCTAGGTACGTATGACCTAGATTGGCCACTGTTGGAAACAGAATACTGGGCTTGATGGACCTTGGTCTGACCCAGTATGGCATATCTTATGTTCTTATGTTCCAGATGAGCTCCTCAACCCAACTTGGACGCATCCGTCGTCAAGGTAGCTTGGTGTAGTGGCTGCTGAAAAGGTGACCCTATGAGTAGGTTTTCTAGTGATTGCCACCACCGAAGGGACAAAATGAGGTGTGCAGGGTTTCTGATTTTGTCCCCAAGACGACCTGACACCTGAGTCCACTGAGAGGCTAGGGTCCACAGGGCTGCCCGCATATGTAGGCGAGCATAGGGGACCACATGTACAGTGGACGCCATATGACTGAGCAACTGAAGCATTTCTCGAGCAGTAAGGAAAGCTTTCATAGCTGCTTGAGAAGCCAATTGAACTATTCAAGCACAGCGGAACTGTGGCAGGAAAGCCCTCGATCGCCACGTGTCTAGAAGAGCTCCTATGAACTCTAGGGATTGAGAAGGGGTAAGATGGGACTTTGGGAGATTTATGACCAATCCCAGATATTGAAGAACTTGCATTGTGCAGGAAAGAGCAGAGCTGGCCTCTGGAGCTGTTGATGCGCAGATCAGCCAGTCGTCTAAGTAGGGGAAGACAAATATCCCTAGAGTCCTCAGAAATGCTGCTACTACTGCCATGCATTTTGTAAAGACTCTTGGGGCAGAAGCCAGGCCGAAGGGTAGAACTCTGTACTGGTAATGTCTTCCCTGAAAGAGGACTCAAAGAAACCTCCTGTGTTCTGCATGAATAAGGATGTGTGTATATGCGTCCTTTATGTCTAGAGAACATAGCCAATCCTGACTCTGGATGTAAGGGAGAAGTGTTCCGAGAGAGATCATTTTGAATTTGTCTCGGAACAGATACTTGTTTAAATCCCTGAGGTCCAGTATGGGCCTGTACCCTCCTGTTTTCTTTGGTATAAGGAAGTAGGGGGAGTAAAAGCCCAGGCCTTGTTGAGAAAGAGGTATCTCTCTCTAATAGGAGGAGATACCTCTCCTCCCTAATAGGAGGAGAGGTATCTCCTCCTATTAGGGAGGAGTAGCCTAGTGGTTGGGGTAAGGTACTTCAGGCCGGAAGGTCGGGGGTTCAAATCCCACTAGAGGACAGCAACCTTGGGCCGGAAGGACTGGGGTTTCTAGTCCCACAGATGCTCCTTGTGGTCTTGGGCAAGCCACTTAACCCTCCATTGCCCATGTTCCCTGTAAGTATGTGTCTCATATCCCCGCGTGTTAAATGTATCCCCCAATTGTGTTGTGACCTCTTTGATTGAAGGATAAGGCGGTATACAAAACTGTCTAAATAAATAAAATAAAAATAAAATAAATAATAAAATAAAATTTCCTCTACTGCACTCTGAGCAAGGAGTGAGGTAACTTCCTGACACAAGAGAGTGGTGAGGGGGAGCCGAGAACTGAACTCTCTTGGAGTGGAGGGAGGGGGCATACCGTGGAAATGGAGTTTGCAACCTTCTGTCACTATGGAGACAGTCCAATGCTCTGATGTTATCTGCTGCCACCTCTTGGCAAAGTAACACAGTCTGCCTGGAATATTGAGTGGCTCTGAAATTTTTAGAGGTAGGATGACTAGGTTCTCTAGGAAGGAGTCAAAGACCCTGTGGAGTCTGTGTTTGCTGAACTGGTTGAGCTCTAGGGACTTGAGCCTTTCTTTGTTGTTTCAGCTGCTGTTGCCCCTTCTGGGAAGCATGGACTGGGCAGTGGACAGCATGAGTGTAAGAAGGGTAGAATTTCTTTTTCTTGTTGAAAAAGGGTTTCTTAACCATCTTTTTCTTAGCTGGGTTGGCAGTGGTCCTTGAGAGTCTATTTAAGGTAGTGTTCTTGGACTCAAGTTGAGAAGCTTTGTCCTACCAATCCTTGCCAAAGAGGTTTTCTCCCGTGCAAGGAATATTCCCCAGCTTATCTTGCACCCACTGCTCTAAATCAGATGCTTGTAATCAAGCAATCTGCGTGCACCGATGGAAATAGCAGAAGTCCTGTTAATACATTCGAAACAATCAAAGGTTGTCCTGTTCATGAACTTAGAAACATTTTGGGCATGCTTAAAAGAGTAAGGAAATCGGCCCTCTTGTCATCGGGGAGAAGAGGAACTATGAGTTCCAAATCTTTAGTAACCTCCCAAAGAAACATACCCATGTAGAGTATGTATGAACTTATTCTGGCCGATAACATAGAGCCCTGAAAATATCGACGGCCAAAGGCATCGAGAGTTCTCACCTCACAGCCCGGAGGATTAGATGAATGTGTCTTGGCACCTTTGATTAGGCGCATTGCCAATTCTACAACCATGGAATGGTGTGGTAACTGCGTTTTTTGGAACCCGGGACACTGCGGTACCCAGTACATTATATCGAGTCTTCGAGAATGTGGAGACACCGTTAAAGGGTGTCTCCCACATCGTAAGCATGAGGTCATGCAAAATCCGATGTATGGGTAGGGCTGCGGCCTTTTCAGGGGCTGCTGTATACTGAAGAATTTCAAGTTCTTCAGCTCTCAGTTCCTTCTCGGGGGGGGGGGGGGAGTCACGGTGATTGAGAGGCCCCGAGCCACATCCCGTATAAAGTCTTGAAAAGACATGTCCTCCGGAGGAGACATCCAGCGTTGCAGGGAAGGAGAGGGATCCTCCAGAAGAACCTCTCCGGTACTGATGGAGTCATCGGAAGAATCGGACTCGGAAGACTCAAAGTAACGACGGGCCGGGTGCACCCGCACTGCCTGTCGATGGTACCGATCGAAGTCGGCATCGGAATGCCTCGATACCGAACCCTCTATGCCGGACACCGATTCTAGGGCTGGCATGGGTGGTAGCGTGGAGAGCGGCACAACGGTAGATGCAGATACGTTCCGTACCGGTATCGATGACTGCGGAACCGATTGCAGCGGCTTTAGTGGTATGGAGGCTACTAGCAAGGCCGCAAGGCTCCACTCAATGGCTAGGAACCGTTGATCCATGGAGCCTGCTGATGTCTGGGTGTCGGTACCGGCAGAGCGGGTCACGACCTCAGAACATGGCACCAAGAGCTCTCCGGAGGTGGACGCCTTGGGAACAACATGGGACCCCGATAATGCTTTGGAGGCAAGGACCTCCCGCCGGGTTGTTTGGACAGTGTATTCTCCTCGAGGGCAACGCTAGAAGCATCTCGATGCTTTGAAGGAGATCTACCCTTTGAGGACCAGCCAGTCTTCGAGGAAGACCTGGGTTTGGTTACCTGAGATCCATGGGAGGAAGATGAAGCCCTGGACGACGTTGATGCAATGGACATGGCTTACGAAGCAAAAAGGGTGCCGAGTTTCACAGATCCATTCTGCAGGGCCCCCCTTAGTCATCTTTCTGCAGAGGAAACACTCTGATGGTGAATGATATGGGCCCAAACATTTAAGACACCAGTCATGGGTGTCGGTAGTAGAAATAGTACTGCTACATTTTGAATATTTTTTGAAACCACTAGTTGATTTCTCCATTTTAAAGAAAAACAGGACCTACGGCACAAAATGGCACCGAGGCACCAAGAGGGGAAAGACCCTCAAGAAAAAAGGTTGTTTTTTTTTTTAAGAAGAAAGAAGAAGTCACCGATGGTACCTGTGTCAGTGTTGACGGGAAGGCAGATACGACCACAAAAAAGAACATTTTCTGCGGTGACAGGAATTGCTGCCTGTCGGCTCCACGGAAAACGAAAAACTGAAGAGGGAGAGTTGGAAAGGCAGCAGTGCAGGTGCAGTAGGATGCTTCCAAAAGCTTTCCTATAGGACGCTGGGGAGCGGTCCTGGCGGGCTCCGTCGGTGCCGACAATACCCATATGTGAAGATTACATTCCTGCTTGTTCCTGGAGATCAATGAGTATGGGAGAGAGATATGGGATAGAGAGTCGAGGATGGACATGGAGTAGGGAGTATAGAGGGATGGAGGGCAGATGCTGGACATAGGGTAGAGGTCATAAAGGGATGGAGGGCAAATGCTGAACACAGAGTAGGGATCATATGGGGAGAAATGGCAGATGCTGGACATGGGGTGGAGGTACATAGGGGGATATAGGGCAGATGCTGGATACAAAGTGGGAAAATGGAGGGCAGACGCCGGACATGGGATGAGAGAGAAGAGAAATGCTGGGCACAAGGTGGATAGAGAGGAGGATGCAGAACATGGGGTGGGGTGAGAAGGGGAGATGATGGACATGGGGTGAGGGAGAGAGGGGGAATACTGAACATGGGGTGAGGGAGAGAGGGGGAATGCTGAACATGGAAGTAATAGGATGAGAAAAAGGGGAGAGTCGTGAAATTGGGGAGAGAGGGGGAGACAAGATAGGGCAGAAGAGAAGGGGATAGATGCTGAAAACAGGGAGGGTGGAAGAGAGGAAAAGAAAGGAAAGAGTTAGTTAAAGATGGCAGAAAGAGTAGTTACTCACCTGTAACAGGTGTTCTCCAGGAGCAGCAGGAATCAGTTCTCACATATGGGTGACATTGGCGCCGACGGAGCCCTCGTGCGGAGCATTTCCCCAGCTTTCAAAGAAAGCCTTTGGGAATGCAGCGCGCATGCACAGTCCCCTTCCCACCCAAGGGTGCCATCTTGCTCAGTCTGATGACATAGCTAAAAGACAGCAAAAAACCCAAAAATGAAATATATATATATAACTGCAACTCCAAGGGGAGGAGGGAGGGTCGTGAGGACTGATTCCTGCTGCTCCTGGAGAACACCTGTTACAGGTGAGTAACTACTCTTTCTCCAGGACCAAGCAGGAAGTCAGTCCTCACATATGGGACTCCCCAGCTCTAGGCTACCAAGAACCCAAAGCTGAAAAATAAGCTCCCTCTAGAGCCTCAGCATGCGTGATAAGAATCTTCTCTGAGAACGCCCCCGAACGGCTGCCCAACACAAGGGCTGGAGGGTAGGAGTTGCCTAAACCTCAAAGAGATTATGGAGTACCGCCTGTCCGAAAGCACTGTCCCTGCAGGACTCCCTCTCGAGACAGTAATGGGCTGCAAAAGTATGGCTTGAAGACCAAGTAGCGGCCCGGCAGATGAGCTACTGACGCAGCCTTTGCCCTGACACGGTGGGCCGTGACTCGACCCTGCAAGGAGAGGCCGGCTGCCCTTTATGCCCAGGCGATACAGTCTGCTACCCAAATGGACAGGGTATGCTTGGACACAGGCAATCCCAGCTGATTAGGGTCAAAAGATACGAAGAGCTGAACAGCCCTTCGATGCCCCTGCGTACGGTCAATGTAGAAAGACAATGCCCTCCTACAGTCCAGGGTATGCAAGACCATCTCAGCCCGGCTGGCATAGGGCCTGGGAAAAAAGGTCTGAAGAACCACCTCCTGATTGAGGTGGAAGGAGGCGACAACCTTTGGAAGGAACTTAGGATGAGTCCGTAAGACCACCCTGTTCCTATAGAACCGTGTGCACGGTCTATCAGAAACCAGAGCTTGTAGTTCACTCACACGCCTGGCCGAGGTAAGAGCCACCAAGAACAACGCCTTCCAGGATTGGAAGCGTAAATGACAGGTAGCCATCGGCTCAAACGGTGGGCGAGTAAGTTGTTGCAAGACCACATTCAAATCCCACTCAGGGGCTGGTGGACGAATCGGAGGCTTGAGCAAAAGCAGGCCTCTGAGAAAGCGGGCCACTAAGGGATGGACCGACAGAGACTGGCCCTCCACTGGCGAGTAGTGCGCGACAGAGCACTGAGGTGGACCCGAACAGAGTTGGATTTAAGGCCTAGGTCCGACAGGTGAAGCAGATACTGCAGCACCACTGGTACCAGGCACGAAAACGGATCCTCTTGGCGATGAGCACACCAGGTGGAGAACCTACGCCACTTGAGGGCATAAGATTTCCGGGTGGATTGTCTCCTAGAGGACAAAACCACCTCCTCCACTTCCCTAGGTAGACATAAGGGGGCTAGAACTACCCTTTCAGCAGCCAGGCCATCAAAAGGAGAGACTGGAGGTTGGGGTGCAGGAGAGATCCCTGATCCTGAGACAGGAAATCGGGATGCACCCCCAGAGGGAGTGAAGTGTCCACCGCCAATTGCAGAAGGAGTGGAAACCACGGTTGCCTCGGCCATCTGGGGGCTACCAGGATCAGCGAGGCTCTGTCCTGAAGAACCTTGAATAGGGTTCGGGCTACTAGAGGTGTTGGAGGAAACGCATACAGCAGGCCTTGAGGCCAAGAGATTAGGAAGGCATCTGCTTCCATTCGCAGAGGATGCGGTTGTCTGGAATAGAACCTGGGCAGCTGACGGTTCAGTGGACTGGCAAAGAGATTGAAGGTTGGACGACCCCATTTTAGGAAGATCTGCTGGACCACTAGGGAATTCAAATGCCATTCGTGAGGCTGTAGAATCCTGCTCAACCTGTCTGCCAGGTTATTTTCTTGGCCAGGTAGATAAAGCACAGTTACTTACCTGTAACAGATGATCTCTGGGAACAGCAGGAATAAGTCTTCACATATGGGTATCGTCGGTACTGACGGAGCCTGCGCGGGAACACTCCCCAGCATCCAGTAAGAAAGCTTTTGGGAGCATCCCACAGCGCCTGCGCGCTGCCTTCCCGCCTTTCCCAACCGCCTCTCTCCAGTTTGAGTTTTAAAGCTGAGACAAAGAGAGAGAAAGGAGAGGAAAGATAGATAGGGAGATACAACTCCTAGGGGAGGTGGGTGGGTTGTGAAGACTTATTCCTGCTGTTCCCAGAGATCACCTGTTACAGGTAAGTAACTGTGATATCTCCAGGAACAAGCAGGAATGAGTCTTCACATATGGGGACTCCCTAGCTGCAGATGCCAGGGAGAAACCCCAGGTTGTGTGTCCTTGAAAAGGACTCTACCTCCCCCCATGGATCTCTGGCATCCGACCAGGGTAGGTGGGTAGGAGTTGATTAGGAATGGAACAGGTGTTTGAGAACAGCCTGACCAAACGAGGCATCCCGGCGGGAGTCCTTGTCCAAACAGTAATGGGCTGTGAAGGTATGAACCGAGGCCCAGGTGGCCGCTCGACAGATTTGGTCGATGGACACAGAGTTTAGATGAGCCATTGAGGCTGCCATGGCTCTCACATTGTGAGCTGTGACATGGCCCTCCAGAGAAATGTTCCTACTCTGGTAGGCGAAAGAAATACACTGAGCAATCCAGTTGGACAGTGTTCTCTTAGAGACTGGAAGTCCTAAATGAGAAGGATCAAAAGCAACAAAGAGTTGAGAAGACTTTCTATGTTGCTGTGTTCTTTGTAAGTAAAAAGCGAGAGCTCTCTTACAATCCAAGGTATGAAGATTCCTCTCTGCATTTGATGCATGAGGTCCTGGAAAAAAGACAGGTAAATATACCTCTTGGTTCAGATGAAAAGGTGAGACCACTTTAGGCATAAAGTGTGGATTGGTCCTGAGGACTACCTTATCATGATGGAACCTTGTATAAGGAGGATTAGCCACCAAAGCTTGCAACTCACTGATGCGGCGTGCTGAGGTGACTGCAATGAGAAAAATAACTTTCCAAGAAAGGAATTTCAAGGAGGTGGTGGCTAAAGGTTCAAAGGGTGGCTTCATAAGCTGGCCAAGAACCAGGTTTAAGTCCCATGCCATTGGAGGTGGTCTAATGGGAAGTTTAGTTAAAAGAAAGCCTCTCATGAATCTTGCTATAAGAGGATGAGAGGAAATAGGTTGTCCATTGAGAGGCTTGAGGGACGCTGCAATAGCACTCAAATGGACTCTTATTGAATTTGTTTTCAGACCTGCATGGGATAGATGCAGGAGATACTCTAGTAGAGAATTCAGAGGTATTGCAAGAGGGTTTAGACCTTTCCCTGAACACCAAATGGTAAATCTTTTCCATTTGAAAGCATAGGAACGTCTAGTAGAAGGCTTTCTAGAGGCATGAATAACATCTCTGACTTGCTGAGAGAGATGAAAATCTTGAAGGTCTAGGCCCTCAGCAACCAAGCCCTGAGATGGAGCGACTGGGGGTTTGGGTGCCACAAAGTTCCCTCTTCCTGGGACAGAAGGTCTGGTGCAGAGCCCAAGTCCAGGGAAGGAGCTTGAGAGAAATGCAGAAGTAGAGGGTACCACACTTGGCGTGGCCAATGTGGTGCTATGAGGATCATGGTCCCTCGATCTCTCTGAAGCTTGAATAGTGTCTTGGGAATTAGGGGAATTGGTGGAAAGGCATGAAGGAAGTCTTGACCCCAGTGAAGGAGGAAGGCATCCTTGGCCTGAACTCCCTGACACGGAATTCTGGAACAGAACCGGGGAAGTTTGGCATTCCACGGACTTGCAAAGAGGTCTATGTCCGGGGTTCCCCAAATTCGAAAAATCCTGGCTACCTGGTCCATGTGGAGGGACCACTCATGTGGAAGCAGAACTCGACTGAGTCTGTCCGCCCAAGAGTTTTGAACGCCTGGAAGATATACTGCCAGAAGACGGATGTGATGCTCTCTGGCGAAGGCCCACAGTCGCAAAGCTTCGTTGCAAAGCGACAGAGAGCCAGTCCCGCCCTGCTTGTTTACATAGAACATGGCTACTTGGTTGTCCGTATGGATGAGGACTGTCCTGTAGCTGAGCAGGGAATGGAACACTCTGAGAGCTAAGAATATTGCTCTGAGTTCCAAGAGATTGATATGCAGAGAAGTCTCCTGTGGAGACCAGATGCCCTGGGTGGAGAGATCCTGCAGATGAGCTCCCGAACCCATTGGAGAAGCATCTGTTGTCAGAGTTGCTTGGGGTAGCGACTGCTGAAAAGGGGACCCCAGCAACAGATTTGGAGGGGACTTCCACCACTGGAGAGACCAAAATAGGCAACTGGAGTTTGCTATTTTGTCTGACAGGCAACCTGATGCCTGAGTCCATTGGGTGGACAAAGTCCATTGAGCTGCCCTCATGTGAAGGCAAGCATATGGAACCACATGCATGGTGGATGCCATGTGGCCTAATAGTTGTAACATCTCTCGAGCAATTAAATGGGACTTTAACTGTATCTGGGAGGCTAACTGCACCAAGCGTAGGCAACGGGCCTGAGGAAGATAGGCCCTTGCAGTTGTGGTATCCAGCAAGGCCCCTATAAACTCCAGAGACTGAGTAGGGGTGAGATGGGATTTTGGGATGTTTATTACCAGTCCCAAATACTGAAGGACACGCATTGTGCAGGTTAAAGAAATCTGGGCCTCTGACTGGGATGAAGCTCGAATGAGCCAGTCGTCCAGATATGGGAAAACGAATATTCCTAGAGTGCGTAGAAATGCAGCTACTACTGCCATGCATTTTGTGAACACCCTTGGTGCAGAGGCCAGACCGAAAGGAAGCACCCTGTATTGGTAGTGCTTTCCTTGAAAAAGGAACCGAAGTAACCTTCTGTGTGTTGGATGGATGAGGACATGGGTGTACGCATCCTTGAGATCTAGAGAACAAAGCCAGTCCTGACTCTGAAGGTATGGCAGCAGAGTACTGAGAGAAATCATCTTGAATTTCTCTTTGAATAGAAACTTGTTCAATTCTCTGAGATCTAATATGGGTCTGTAGCCCCCTGTTTTCTTTGGAATAAGAAAATAAGGGGAGTAGAATCCTGAGCCCTGTTGAAGAAGGGGTACTTCTTCTATTGCCCCTTGGGCAAGAAGGGTAGCAATCTCCTGACCCAGAAGGTTGAGGAGAGATGTTGGAGAATTGAACTGTCTCACCATGGTATGGGGAGGAAGGTTCAAGAAATGAAGCTTGTACCCTTCCCTTACAATGGAGAGGGTCCATTGCTCTGCTGGGAGCAAAGTAAGCCAACCTTCCTGGAATGGTGAGGGGCTCTGGTTCTTCCAGAGCCAGAAAGGCTAAGTTCTCTAGTTGCAAGTCAAAGGTCCAGGGGAGGCTGAGGCTGCTGAGTCGTGGGAGGCCTGGCAGCCTTTGACTTGGCCTGTTTAGGTGGTTGCTGACGCTTTGCAGCAAAATGATCTGCAGATGATGCCTGCTGACCATAAGCAGGATAGTATCTTCCCTTTTTAGAAAAAGTTGTCTTTTTGAACAAACTTTTTTTTAGCAGGAGCAGAGGTAGACTTTGAAAGTTGATCCAAAGCAGAGTTCTCAGCATCCATCTGAGTGGCCTTTGCTTTCCAATCCCTGCCAAAAAGGTTTTCACCTGTACAAGGAAGATTTCCCAGTTCATCTTGGACCCAAAGTTCAAAATCAGAGGCTTGTAACCAAGCAATTCTGCGTGCACCTATGGCAATAGCCGAGGCTCTGCTTACACACTCAAAAGAGTCAAAGGCTGCACGGTTGGAAAATTTGGAAACATCTTGGGCATGTTTAAGCCAAGTGAGAAATTCCTGCCTTTTATCTTCTGAAATAAAAGGGGCTGAAGTCTGCAGATGATCTGTGACTTCTTTTAGAAACATCCCCATACAGAGACTATAGGAGTTGATTCTGGCAGCAAGCATATTAGCTTGGAAAACCCTTTGGCCAAAAGCATCAAGGGTCCTGCATTCACGTCCTGGAGGATTAGATGAGTGTCTCTTTGCACTCTTTATTTTCCTCATGGCAGACTCTACCACAATAGAGTGGTGAGGAAGCTGAGACTTATGAAAGCCAGGACAAGGAGGGACACGGTACATGGTGTCTAATCTACGAGAATGAGGAGAGGTGGTAAGAGGAGTCTCCCACATGCTCAACATGAGATCATAGAGAATCTCATGAATAGGTAAAGTAGCTGCTTCTTTAGGAGCCTTAAGATATTGCAAAATATCTAGTTGCTTGGCTCTAGGCTCTGACTCAGGGGCCACTGTAATGGCGAGGCCCCTAGCCACTTCCCTAATGAAGTCCTGAAAAGACAGGTCTTCTGGAGGAGACATTCTTCATTTTGGAGAATCAGATTCCTGAGGAAGAAGTACCGGTGCATCGACAGAAACCTCCGACTCATCAGAGTCTTCGGAGGAATCGAAGTATCGCCTGTCTGGATGCTCCTGTAAAGCCCGATACGCGTACCGAGTGGGATCGACATCGGGAGTAAGCGGTACCGGTTCGGTACCGATGGGCATCATAGGACAGGGTACCGTTGCAGTCGACACCGAAGCCGATGTCGATGCAATCGGTACCGGCACCGGGAACGATGCCGGTGCCGGAGTCGGTACCGGCAACAGAGACTGTTGCGGTACCGGAGGCGTCGAAGCCTGCATAAACGCCGTTAGGGTGCGCTGCATGGACAGAATCTTCTGATCCATCGACGCCACCAGAGTCTGGATGTCGGTACCAGTGGAGGCCACCGGTACCCCAGAACACGGCAACAGGTGATCGGTCGAGGCCGAGCCATCGATGTCAACCTGTGACCCCATAGACAATGCTTTGGAAGCCGTAACTTCCCGCCGGGGTAATTTTGCCGGTGCGGAATCCTCGAGGACAAGCCCGGAGGCATCTCGATGCTTAGAGGGAGATTTGCCCTTCGAGGACCGGCTAGATTTATGTTTGGTTACCTGAGATCCATGGGAGGAAGAAGAAGCCCTGGAAGACGTCGATGCCACCGAGGCTGCATCAGAGGGAAACAGGGTACTGAGCTTGGCTGCTCGGTTCTGCCGACCTCTTTTAGACATCATGGTACAGGACACACAATCCGTGATGGAATGGTCAGGACCCAAACATTTTAGACACCAGTCATGGGTGTCGGTGAAAGAAATAGTACCGCCACACTTCGTGCACCTTTTGAACCCGGAAGCAGGCTTCTCCATGAGGAGAAAATATGTTCAGGCCTAAGGCCCAAACCGAAAAAGCACAGTTGAAGAAAGAAAAGTTTTTTGTTTTGTTTTTTAAGAAAGAAAAGAAAAGACCGGCGGTACTGGTCTGACGTTGAAGAAGGCAGACGCGACACAGAAAAATAAAGAAAAAAATAAAGAATTCTTCTGCGGTGACAGGAACACGACCTGCTGGCTCCGCGGAAAAGAAGAACTGGAGAGAGGCGGATGGGAAAGGCGGAAAGGCAGCGCGCAGGCGCTGTGGGATGCTCCCAAAAGCTTTCTTACTGGACGCTTGGGAGCGTTCCCGCGCAGGCTCCGTCGGTACCGACGATATCCATATGTGAAGACTCATTCCTGCTTGTTCTTGGAGATACTGCCTTGAGAAACATGCTGTGCTTGACTGAAAAGGCGCACAGGGCCTGCACTTCTTGACACAGAAGTCTGGATCCTGTGCCCCCTTGTTTGTTCACATAGAACATTGCTACTTGGTTGTCCGTCTGAATCAAGACAGACTGGTGAGAGAAGGCATGAGAGAAAGTTTGTAGAGCTAAACGAATAGCTCGCAACTCCAACAGATTGATCTGTTGTGTGGCCTCCCAAGGGGACCAGAGGCCCTGAGTGCATGCCCCTTGGCAATGTGCACCCCAACCTTGAAGAGAAGCATCGGTCGTCAGCACCTGTGTGTGTGGTGGTGCCTGGAAAGGCACCCCTTTGATCAGGTTTGGGAGATGTAGCCACCATTGCAGGGAGGCTGCTAGTAGTTTGGACACTCTTACTCTGTCTCTTAAGTCCCCTGTGGCCTGTATCCACTGAGCTCTGAGGCACCATTGAGCAGGCCGCATATGGAGACAAGCATTTGGAGTTACATGAACCGTGGATGCCATGTGGCCCAAAGGTTTCAGGAAATGTCTGGCAGAGACCAGAGATCCACTGTGAAACTGCTGGGCCAGAGCCATCAGTCTGTGAGCCCTGTTCCCGGGCAAATAAGCCATTGCTTGTAAGGTATCCAACCTCGCCCCTATGAACTCTATGTTCTGTGAGGGGAGCAAAGTGGACTTTGCAAAGTTTATGACGAAGCCCAGGTGCTGGAGAAGAGAGACAGTGTGAAGAGTGGCTTGTCTGGCCTCCTGTGGAGACTGACCCCTGATGGGCCAGTCGTCCAGGTATGGGAAGACAAAGATGCCCTGGTTTCTGAGATAGGCCGCCACCACCACCAGGCACTTGGTGAAAACCCTGGGAGCGGAGGTTAGGCCAAAGGGAAGTACCCTGTACTGAAAATGATTTCCTCCCACTACAAATCTGAGATATTGTCTGTGGTATGGATGAATGAGGATGTGAGTATAAGCATCCTTTAGGTCTAAGGAGCATAGCCAATCTCCCTGCTGGAGGTAGGGCAGCAGTATTCCAAGGGTAAGCATCTTGAACTTTTCCCTCTCCAGGAACTTGTTGAGATTTCGCAAGTCCAGGATAGGCCTGAGGCTTCCTGTCTTCTTTGGTACCAGAAAGTACCTGGAATAGAAGCCTTGCCCTTTCAGGTGGTGAGGCACCGGTTCCATCGCCTGCTCTTTTAGAAGACTTGCCAACTCCTGAAGGAGGAGGTTCTTGTGAAGAGGAAGTCTTGGAGGCTCCCCTGGAAAATAGGAGGGAGGTAACTAGTTGAAGTGGAGCAAGCAGCCCTTCTGGACTATGTTCAGTACCCAGGTATCCCCTGTTATGGCTGACCACCTGTGGGCGTACAGTGTCAGCCGGCCTCCTGTGCTGAGTGGAACCAGCTGTGGAGGAGAGGCTATGCAGTGGGAGTCAAAACCCCGCTCCCTGCTGTGCAGGAGCTGGAGCTGGCGGCTTGGGGTTTGGGGTTTTTCTGCCTACGTGGCCCATGTCCCTGCCCCTTGGCCTGCTGACCCTGTGGGGGAGCTGTAGAGGCCTGGAATTGAGGGTAGGATTTGTAGGCAGAGGCCTTCCTCGGGTAAAAGGGCTTTTTCCCCAAGCCCTTCTTTTTCTGAGAAGGGGCAGAAGTCTTCCTGGATAACCTTGTCCTGGTGAGAGTCTCGGTCTCGATTTCTGCAGCCTTTTCAGCCATGGGTTTGCCAAAGAGGTTCTCACCCCGGCAAGGGACATCGACCAACTTGTCCTGGACCCATGGCTCGAGGTCCGATGACTGCAGCCAGGCCTGACAGCGTGCACCAATGCCAGCCGCTGCTACTCGGGCCGAAGCCTCAAAGCCATTATAGGCTGCTCGAGATATAAACTTCGAGCACTCCCGAATCCCCGATGACAAAGCCTTGAACCTCTGCAAAGGTTCCTCGGAGAGGCCAGCAGAGAACCCGGCAATCTCCTTTGCCAGGTCTCGGAGGTACATGCCTATGTACAGCTGGTAAGCCTGGACACAGCAAGCCAGCATAGAGCCCTGGAAGCACTTTCTACTGAGGGCATCCAGGTTCCGGGCCCCCTGCCGGGGGGCACCAAGGAGTGCATCTTCTGACTCTTCAGACGATGCATGGCCGATTCCACAACCATGGAGTGGTGCGGTAGCTATGCCTTCTGGAATCCAGGGCTCTTATGGATTCGATAAATGGAATCGACCCGTTTGCTGAGAACCGGTGCCGAGGCTGGTGCCTCCCACATGCTGAAGAGCAGCCGTTCCAGCATCGGAGGAATCGGTACAGTAAAGGCCTCCTTCGGTGAAGAGTCATACTGGAGGGCCATGAGCTCCTCGGCTCGAGGCTCCTCCTCGGGATCCGCGGGGAAGGCCAAGGCCTTGGCCATGTCCCTCATGAAGTCCGAGAACCTGGTATCCTCCGGGGGGGGAGGGACCTTCTCTGAGGCTCGGACTCCGGTGAGTCCGATGGGACGCACCGGGTCTGGAACATGTCCAGGGACTCCTCGTCCTCTGTCTCCCACCCCGACCTCTCTGAGGAGAAATCGAGCAGCTCTGGTCGGGCGGGCATCGATGCCATCCGCCCCGACGCTGAGGGTACCGGCGTCGATGACCTCGGCCCCATATGGGAGGCCGAGGGAGACCTTGGCCGAGGATCGATTCGAGACCGCATTGACTCGAGGATCGGCTCGGCCTCTGGGGTCAACTTAGACGTCAAGGTCCTGGTGGTCAGGGCAGATGCACCGGTCAGACCGGCGATCAGCACCCGCTGCTGTTCCAAGAAGGCAGCCAAGCTGCCCTCCAAGGCCGTCAACCTGAGTCCGAGCTCAGGAGACTCAGCAGCCCCTGACTCGGCCCCCCGACGGCGTCGGGGCCGACGTCGGCTCCCCCGGAGGAGAGTCCACGAAGACAACAGCACTCACGTGACTCGGGGACTCAGGCTCCACACCAGGCAATTTGGCAGGCTTCTCTGACTCCGAGGACGGCATTCGGGGCTATGCGACCTGGCCCTCGAGGGACCAAGAGCGTCCACCGACGATGCCCTCGCGGGTTTATACTTCCTTTTGTGTTCCCGTGAGGGAGACCCCCGCTCAGAGAAGCCCCGACGATGCTTGGGGTCGGACTCCCGAGACGTCGAGGCCTCTGACGAAGTCCGGGCCCGGCCGGACGCGGAGTCAGAGAAGATCCTTTCCTGTTGATGTTGACGGCTCCTCAGCGCTTAGAGGACATTTTCCTGCTTGGGCCACAGATCATCGGGTCATGATCGGGCCCGAGGCACCGGAGGCAGCAGTCATGTGTGTCGGTGAGAGACATTAGTTTCTTACACCGATCACACTTCTTGAACCCGCTGGCAGCCATCGGGGGAAAAAGGGCCCTTGCAAGGTCAAAAGACCGGGCTGCCAGTGAAAAAGAAAAAAGCGCGAACGCTAGTCTCAAAGGACAAAAACCGAAAAACTAGCTCCGGGCTCGATACCGGTGTACTGTGCCCAGGCGGGAAGGGGAACCGGCATCGAACCGGCAAAAAACCACGAATCTTAGAAGGAAAAAAACAACTTTTAACCGGGTGACTAAGACACACGTCCGTTGTGCTCCGCGGAAAAAAGAAGACTGAGCAAGATGGCACCGTTGGGCGGGAAGGGGACCGTGCATGCGCGCTGCATTCCCAAAGGCTTTCTTTGAAAGCTGGGGAAATGCTCCGCATGAGGGCTCCTTCGGCGCCGACGTCACCCATATGTGAGGACTGACTTCCTGCTTGGTCCTGGAGAATAAATGGATGGGGAAGAACAGAGAGATGGAGTGAGGGCTGTGTTAAAGTTTGAAAAGTGGTAGGTTGACAGTAAAAAGGATATTGAGAACTGGATATACTGTAAGAAAGAGAAATGAAATCTGAGTTGATAACAAGAGAAAAATAGATGAAAGAAAACTGAAAGGAAAAGAACAACGTCCAAGATGGATGTAGGAGAGCAAGTGAAGATGATAAGATTGAAGCAAAGTGGCAGGTGGATCACAGACTCTGGAGAAGAGAGTTAAGAAAACAGAGGACACAGAAACTAAATATCAGGACCAAAGCAATTAGAAAATAAAATAGCTAGATGATAAAGGTAAATAATTTATTTCGAGTTGAATGACTAGAATATATCAGAGTTTGGATTTTATATATAACTTCTTTATATTTTGCACATTAGAGGGGGAAATACATCACTATTTCTATTTCTTGTGTTGCACTGCACACAGAGCCTGGCTTGTGAGATTTTCAATTTAATTTTGTCTACCTATTTGTATTTTGAGTTTGTTACATGCACAGCTGGTGCTACCTTTTTAGCTGCCCTGTGTGAATGATTACTGTGCTGCCCTCCATCTGTCCCCGCCATCACTGCTGTCCCCACCCTCACCGATTACAATGGAGCCCTTCACAAGCCTCTCTTTTGATCTAACATGTTGAAAATTCTAAGATGGTAGCCGTGTTAGTCTGGAGTAGAAAAATGACAGAGGAAGGTGGTACCTTTTACAATAACCACTTTACTGAGGTATGAACCATCAAGGATAAACGTCCACATCAAAGTGAATGCTTGTCCTTGAAAGTTCATGTCTCAATAAATTGGCTAGTCTATAAGATTTATGTATGGCTGAGGTTATAAATGCAGTATGTCATCCATAACTCTGGGATCTGTCTTAACTTTACTGATAAAGTATGTCCCTTCCTATACTTCTGGTTGGTACAAAAAAGAAATGTGCCTGAGTGAGAAGATCGTTTAAACTTGATGTTCTTCCATTCCTTGGAAAAGCCCCTCATTTCCTTTCTCTGTGTAATGATCCAGTATCATTATAGATCAAATTAGTTTTTTAAGTATCTAACTGAAGTCTGCTTCTGGGCCTTATGATTTATTTTCTTAAATAAAGTAGTGTGGCGACCATGTTAGTCCACTAGAATGTACAGAAATAAAGATAAACAAATGATATCTGTTAGTGCAATAAAAAGATAACACATTATGCGTCTGTTTACCTTTAGTTCTTTTTTTCCTAGAAAAATTGAGGATGGGAAGGAAAGAGAGTGGGCACGCCACCTTCTGAGTTCAAGAAAATTTCACCCAAGAATAAAAATGAAGCTTTCCCTGGAAAGTAATTATGGGCACAATCGCTGAGAAAAAAAATTGTCTCAGCAAATGCACAAAATACAGAATTTGCAGGTTCCTTAATTACTGCTTTCAAATAGGGTACTCCACAATTCAGGTACATTTTAGATACTCTTTCTCTGAAATACCATTGTGTCCAGAATGCTTGCCTCCCCTCCCTCCCAAACATCTCAAAGACAGGAGCTGACTGCATTATTTTATCTTTATTTTGTGAAGTAAAGCATACTGTCTACAAAAATTCTATCACCACAGAAAATAATGAAATAGAAATTAAAAGTTGCAGGTAATATTAAGACAAAGGCTCTAAGGGAAATTTCTGAAGGTGGCACATTAATATTAGGCAGTAAATTATAAAGAATAGCGGGATAGATAACCTCAGTTAATCACATAGCCAAGTCCGGCATTGTCCTTGGCCCATGAAGAATGCAGTAGGCTTGCTCTTTTGCTCCCTGGTGCCTCTCAGAAAGCTTCCCAGTGCAGCCTTTGCTGTCTCTCTTCATGAAAGATGTCTAAAGAATCCACTTCCTGATATTCTGAATTTAGTAACAGAGCCATGCCTCACTCAGTGCCATGGCTCCTACCTCACCTTGCTTCCTCCACCCCCTTTTTCTTTTTTATGATGCCTAACTTATTACTGTTATGAATTTGAAAAAGAAGAAAGCATCATGAGGCTCTGGAGTCCATGCACACACTGCAATGACTGACATGTCCCCGCCTCCTTTGAATAATTACATAAATAAGAGCAAAAATAGGGTTCAACCATACTAGTTATAGTCCATGATCAAAAGGTGAGCCCTTAAAATAAGCCCACCAGATTATCAAATGTTAATTTTTTGATGTACCTGAAGCTGGGCAGGTATGAAAGTTTGGTATACGGCCCAAAACACAGCACTATGTCAGGATGGGGGCTTGGTATAACCCCCCTTATTTGCTATATGTTGGGACTGATATCTCTTATAGAGCACAATTGTAAAGTCTGTCTGCAGTAAGCACTGTGTGTGAACTGGCTACGCACTGGCAACTTCTATTGTTTTTCTTGACCTAGCTAGTGTTTGTCAGACACCTGATGTGGATAGAGTTGTGGTGTGATTCCTTAACCCTTTGCAGAAAATTGTAGTGTGATTCCTTAGTCCTTCACTGTATGTTAACCATCAAGGAACAAATATTTTTGGTGGAGCATGTGTTTGATCCAGGTGACAAATATACAGATGTGGTGAAACAAAAATTATTAGAAAAGTTTCCACAATCCATTGTTCCACACTGCGATGGTGTGCAAGGTCTAATAAGTAAACTTTGGAGTACTGGTTCGGTGGCAGATGCTTTCAGAAGTGGTCTATCTAGTATTTGGTCTGAGAAAAAGCTTCTATATATCTCTGATAAGTTGATGGCCAGTCCATCAACATCATTGAGAAAATTGATACAGGAGACTGAAATCAATGGATCTGGACAAAAAGCTGTTAAACAAAAACAGTTATTTCCAGTTTTATTGGAAGACGATGTTCAAATGGCAAATGAGATTTAATGTGGACAAGTGCAAAGTTATGCATCTAGGAAAGAAAAACCCAAACTATGGTTACACGATGCAAGGTTCCACATTAGGAACCACCACCTAGAAAAAAGATTTAGGCATTATTGTGGGTAACACGTTGAAACCCTCCGCCCAGTGTGCAGCGGCGACCAAGAAAGCAAATAAAATGCTAGGAAACATAAGGAAAGGAATGAGGAATAAAACAAAGGACATTATAATGCCTCTGTATCGTTCCATAGTGCGACCACACCTTGAGTATTGTGTGCAATTCTGGTCACTGTATCTTAAAAAGGATATAGCAGAAGTAGAAAAGGACAGAGAAGAGCCACCAAAATGGTAAAGGGATAGGAGGATACTCCTATGAGGAGAGGCTTAAAAGATTAGGGCTTTTCAACCTGGAAAAGAGATGGCTGAGGGGAGATATGATAAGAGCTCTATAAATTAATGAATGGAGTGGAACGGGTAAACATAGATCGATTGTTTACGGCATCAAAAAGTAGAAAGACTAGGGGACATGCAATGAAGCTACAGTGTAACCCATTTAAGACTAATACGAGAAAATACTTTTCCACTCAACGTGTAATCAAACTCTGGAATTTGTTACCGGAGGATGTAGTAAGAACTGTTAGTGTAGCTGGGTTTAAAAAAAGGTTTGGACAAGTTCCTAGAGGAAAGGTCCATAAACCATTATTAAAGTGGACCCAGGTAATCCATTGCTTGCACCAATACAAGCATTATGGAACCTGTGTGTCTTTTTGGGAAACTGCTAGGTATCTGTGACCTGGATTGGCCACTGTAGGAAACAGGATACTGGGCTTGATGGACCTTTGTCTGATCCAGTATGGCATTTCTTATGTTCGTACAAAGTGACTGCTGTTCAGGTATTAAAATCTGCAGATAATTTAAACAGGACAGCTTATTGCGAATGGTATCAGAAATTCATAAGAGATAACGGAATTGAAGTGCTAGATTTAACATTCTGCACAGATGAAGCTTGGTTCCATTTATCCAGATACATTAACTCACAAAACACTTGTTTATGGGCCGCAGAAAATCCGCATGCAATTCATGAAACACCCTTGCACGACAAGAATATTGGTGTGTAGTTAACAATGTCAAGAAAACAAATTGTAGGGCCTATTTTTTTTTGAACACACCATAAATGCAGATCTGACATATTGTACCCATTCATCGCACAGCTTGAGGAAAACAAAATCATGAATGCCTACTTCCAGTAAGATGGTGCTACTGCGTACACTGCTCATTTTTCGTTGGTGCTAGCCGCCACGATCTCCTGACCTTTCACCACCCAACTTTTACTTCTGGGGAGCAGCAAAAGGAGTAGTGTACAAACCCCAACCAAAATGATCGAGCTGAAAGTAGCAATATCCGCCTACACTGCTACCATTACTGTACAAGAAAGACATTAATTAATGTTTTTGAAAGCAAGACTAGTAGCAGTGTGCCTGGAAAACAATGTACAACATTTCCAACACTCGAAGTAAAGGTGTAAGTTAATTTTGGACAAATAAATAATTCAATATTGAAACTGTTTTATTTTTTCTTATAACATAGTGTAGAACCAATACCATGTACTGTGGAGAGACTTTACAATCGCACTGTATTAACAAAATGGACTGTAGCTAACTGGCCCTATAAATATATGAATATGTCTAATTGGCACTGGTCCAACAAAAAAATGATCAAATGTTAATTTTTTTTAACAATCTGGTGGGCTTATTTTCAAGGCCTGCCTCTTCTGATGCAACTTCCTGATACTGAGCAGCAGGGACGCATCAAACATGCTGCATGCACATGGGTTCCAAAGTTCTCAAGCTCCTTTTTGTTATGCCTCTCTGCTGCCCATTGCTTGCTGCCATTCATCCCTCAGCTCGGCCTGGCTGACTCCCTGTGCCGACCGTGCTGCTCTCCTGTGACTTCTGTCCTGTGCAAGTACACACTTTGCACAGTGGATCATAAGAACATAAAAAATACCTTACCGGGTCAGTGTAAGGTCCATCAAGCACAGTATCCTGTTTCCAACAGTGGCCAATCCAGGACCCAAGTACCTGGCAGGTTCCCAAAGAGGCACACAAGTTCCACAATGCTTGTCTCGGGGCAAGAAGTGGATTTCCCGGGTCCTCTTTAATAATGGCTTATGGATCTTTCCTCCAGGAACTTGTCCAAACCTTTTTTTAAACCCAGCTACACTAACAGCTTTTACTACATCCTCCGTTAATGAATTCCAGAGTTTGATTATGCGTTGAGTAGAAGAATAATTTCTCTTATTCGTCTTAAAGGGTTTGCACTGTAGCTTCATTGTGTGTCCTCTAGTGTTTCTACTTTTTGATGGCGTAAACAACCGATCTATGTTTACCCGTTGTGTTAATTTTAGAAGCTGGTGTCATTAGGGCAGAGGTACTCAAATCCAGCCCTGGAGGGCCGCAAACCAGTCAGGTTTTCGGGATGTCCCTAATGAATATGCATGAGATATATTTGCATGCACTGCCTCCATTGTATTTGAATCTATCTCATGCATATTCATTAGGGATATCCCGAAAACCTGACTGGTTTGCGGCCCTCCAGGGCTGGATTTGAGTACCTCTGCATTAGGGTATGGTAGATTTGTATTATAGGTCTTCGGAGACTTTATAGTGTTTTATATTAGTTCATAATCTGCCTGATAATGGATACGCTGTTAATGAGATGACATTGGAATCAGATTTTATTTTTCTGGTATGTTGGGTTTTATCGTGAAATGTCCTAGTTCTGTTCTGCACCTACTATTGGAGGAGGAGTTTCATTGGATGTAAAATAGATGTTCAAAAAGAAAAAAAGAGAACCATAGCGCAGTTTTTAACATGAAAATAAAATTAGTTATAATTTATTTTGGGTTAGAAACTGTGCTGTAGTTCTCTTTTTCTTTTTGGCCCTTGGTGTGTGAGCATTTTACATCTCCTTTGTTTTTTGTATAATATATATTTACAGGTGTCAGTATTTTTTTTAATCTGAGTGTCAGGCTACATAATTAAAAAATAGCAAAAACTGGGCTGTTTAATTAAATAGCCTTGGAATATATTGCTTTCCTGTATTTTTTGTCAAAGCCACTGAATAAGAATCTCTGCTCTCTCTGAGTATTCTGGGGGCGCCAGCTCATCTCTCGCCAAATCTTATCATAAGCATTGGCTTGATCCCACAAAGAGTGCCACTCAATGAGCACCATCTCCAGCATCCGTTGATGCCAAAAAACAAATGCTGGGACCCTTTTCCAAACAGTGGCAATCACATGCTGGGCCACCAAAACCACCTGGTCTAGCAAGGCAGACTTCTCAGGCGAAAGAGACATGTCAGACCCATACTCCAATAAAGGGAAGGTGTCAAAATTATCTCAAAATATATATTTAATTTCTCAATGAACCTGGGGCAGGTCCACCATGCCATACTGCAATCCAGCTGGAGCCAGTCTTTTACACTGAGTCAGGCAGCCCAGTAATAAAACTCCAAATCTGGGAGTCCCATCCCACCCACCTCCTTAGGGTGACATAAAATAATCAAGCAAATGTGAGGAGTCCAATTGAGCCAGACAAAGCTTGAAAGCTGATCATTCAATTGCTGGAAAATTGAACCAGGAGCAGTACAAGGAACAAGCTAAACAAGGTAAAAAAGTCAGGGAAGGAGATTGATCCTACCCCCCTCCCCCCCAAGAAATAGTTTATAGTTTATCTGAATTTGATATACCGCCTTTGGCAAGCATACGAAGCGGTTATAAGAAAAAAATGTTGAAAAAGAACTTATTAACAGGAAAGGAAGAAAGAGAGCCAAGTCAGAGAGCAGAGGATACAGCTTTCTCCCCTGGGCACACCCAGATCCCAGAAACCTGCTCAAAACGATGGGTTTTTAAGAGAACTTTGAATTTTTTATGATTAACTTCAAGGCAGGTCTTGGCTGGAAGACAGTCCCACAATGAGGGAAAGAGAAAGAAGAAAGCAGAATGTCTTGTACTTTCGTGCCTTGCTCTAGAGAGAAGAGGAATGAATGACCTGTTGCCATGCAAGGAGAGTAGGCAGTGTGGAGGAGCATATGGTATTACTAATACGGACAAATATTCAGGTATGCTGTTGTGTAAGAATTTGTGGGTTAAGGTTAGAATTTCAGGCCATATCCAGTGACAAATCAAGAGCCAATGATGTTGGATCATTAGTGGTGTGATGTCATCAAATTTCTTTGCGTGGGCTAGGATGCGAAGAGTCATATTCTGAACAAACTGAAGGTTTTGGTTTTTTTTAAACTTGTAGGCCCACATATACTATATTATAATAGTCTAACTGAGCAATGATGGTACTTAGAATAACTGAGGTCTGTACTATGGAATCTAAGAACATACAGAAGGCATGGAAATGTCGAAGAGCCACAAATGAGAGTTTGACTATATGACTAATCTTAGGGGAGAAGGACAAGTATGAGACAATAAATGATTTCCAAATGTTTAAAAGTGGTTTGTAGTGTAATGGGGGAACTATTCAAGAGGGGAGAGAAGGTGGGGATAGCAGTGCTGCCCGTTTTCCGGGTGGTTGTAGTCTTCTTGTGATTTAATTGCAGGGCATTTGACTATAACCAAGTTGAAATTTTATTGAGACAAGAGTTTACCAGAGTGTTATGTCGGAAGGCTGAGGGTCAGTGTAGGCAACACGAAAAATATAGTCTGTGTAAAGTGTAGTTACTCACCTGTAACAAGTGATCTCTGGGAACAGCAGGAATCAGTCTTCACATATGGATGACATCATCACCAACAGAGCCCGGGCGGGAACGCTCCCCAGCGTCCAACAGGAAAGCCTTTTGGAGCACTCCACTGTGCCTGCATGCCTGCCTTCCCACCTTCCCAATTCCTCTCCTCAGTTGAGTTTGTAGCTGAGAAGACTAAAATAAAAGAAACCTACAACTCTTAGGGGAAGAGGGTGGGTTGTGAAGACTGATTCCAGCTGTTCCCGGAGATCACCTGTTAAAAGTGAGTAACTACACTATCTCAAGGAACAAGCAAGAATGCAACCCACATATGGGACTCAGTAGCTCCCAGGTACCAGACTGGAATGGGGGGGGGAGAGCAGTCATCCCTGAGGACAAAAGCTTGTAGCTGAAGAGTCTGGAAGAGTAGTGGGCCATTGGACTCGATTCCAGGAGGCGAAACTCCCCCAGTGATAGTCTGATTTCTTGTAGAAGTCCGGAACGGAGGGTCCAAAGTGGTGCTGGAGTACAGCTTTGCCAAAGACAGCGTCCCGACGGGAGTCTTTGTCTAGACAATAGTGTGCAGCAAAAGTATGAATGGAGGACCAGGTAGCTGCCCAACAGATCTCTTCAATGGATACTGAATGGAGATTGGCTACGGAAGTTGCCATAGTATATTATGAGCAGTGATATGACTTTCTAATGAGAGCCCTGCTTGTGCATAAGCAAAAGAAATGCAATCTACTGGATAGAATATGTTTCGTCCTAGTAGACCTAGGTGACTAGGATCAAAGAAGATGAAAAATCAAGAGGATTTTCTGTGATCTTTAGTTCTATCCAAAATAGTAAGCCAGTGTTCACTTGCAGTCTAAGGTGTGTAGCGCTGCTACAGCCCAAGACACATATAGTCTAGGGAAGAAAATTGGGAGGATTACAGACTGGTTTAGATGGAAAGAGGAGACTACTTTCAGAAGTAAACGCAGATGGGTACACAGAACCACCTTGTCATGGTGGAACAGAGTATGGGGTGTATCCACCATCAGAGTCTGTAGTTCACTAATATGGCGAGCTGAAGTGAGGGCAATGAGGAATATGAACTTCCAAGACTTCAGTGAAGTAGTGGCTAAAGGCTCAAAAGGAGGCTTTAGAAGTTGAGCGAGAACCACATTCAGATCCCAAGCCACCGGAGGTGGCTTGGACAGCAGGAGGTCCCGGCATGAAGCATGCTATTAAGGGGTGTGAGGAGATAGGCTGTCAATCGAGTGGTCTTTGAGAGGCCATAATGGCACAGATAAACTTTCACTTTATCTTAGTGCCATTGAGTCAGTTTTAAGACCTGTTCAGGATAAGTGGAGTAGATATTGTAGAAGTGACTCCACCAGGCAAGAAAAAGGATCATTGTCCTTAGGGGAGCACCAGAGGGCAAACTTACACTACTTTAAGGCATAAGATCGCCTGGGGGAATCTTTATGAGATGCAAGGAGGACATCTTTGACCGTTTGTGGCAGGTCGAGGTCAGTGAGCACTAATCCTTCACAGCCATGCTGTCAGGTGTAGGGAGTGAAGATTGGGATGGAGGAGTGTCCCTTGTCCTAGGAGAGAAGGTGGGGCACACATCCCAGGCTGAGAGGTTGAATTTGTGCAAGGCGAAGAAACAGAGGGAATCACGGTTGACGGGGCCAAAAGGGGCCTATGAGAATCATCAAGCTCTTGCCGGCCTGTAGCATGAAAAGTGTTTTGGGTATCAAGGGGATGGGTGGGAATGTATAGAGCAGTCCCTGTCCCCAGTGTAGAAGGAAAGCATCTGGGCCCTGACAGTGCAGTGATGGAACCCTGGAGCAGGAGAGTGGAAGATTTGTGTTTTGCAGAGTGGCAAAAAGATCTATGAGTGAGGTTTCCCATGTCTGGGAGATCCAAGCAGCCGCCTTCTGATGCAAAGTCCATTCGTGTGAATGAAGGATATGGCTTAGCTTATCCTCAAGTACATTGAGTTTGCCCGGGAAGTACACCGTTCTGAGGTGAATGTGCTGTCAGATGGCAAAGGACCACAGGCAAAGCGCTTCCTCACAGACAACCATTAGAACATGGCAACTTGGTTGTCTGTCCTGACTAGAATAGATTGCCCTAAAAGTTGGGGTTGAAAAACTGGAAGAGCATTTGTCAGTGCTCATAGTTCTAACAGGTTGATCTGTAGGGCAGATTCCTGTGGTATCCAGAGCTCCTGTGTGGTCAGGTTGTTCAGATGTGCCTCCCAATCCAGCTTGGAAGCATCCGTTGGCAGGGTGCATCAAGGTGGAGGCATCTGAAAAGGTGACCTGATGAGTAGGTTTTGTGGAGACCACCACCACTGAAGGGACCTGATCAGTTGAGGGGTGATGTGGATTTTGTTTCCGAGATGCCCCTTTGTTAGCGTCCATTGAGAAGACCATTGTCACATGGGTAATTGAGCGTATGGGATGACATGTGTCCTAATAGCCTTAGTATCTCTCAAGTTGTCACTCGGCTTTGCCTTTGCAGTTCGATAAGGTGGGCACAGTGATCCTGTGGAAGGAAAGCTCAAACCTGTTGAATGTCTGCTCCGATGAACTCCAGTTGTTGGGTTGGAGTGAGGTGAGACTTTGGGAGGTTTATGACAAAGCCCAGGTGTTGGAGCACCGTGATGGTGTGGTGAAGGGAGAGCCTTACCTGATCAGCCAGTCATCTAAGTAAGAGAAGATGAATACCCCCAATGTGTGTAGGTAGGCAGTGACGACTGACATGCATTTTGTGAAGACTCTTGGGGCAGAGGCTAGATCGAAGGGGAGAACCTGGTATTGATAATGGTTTCCCTGAAATGTAAAGTGCATGATACTGTCTGTGCGAGGGATGGATCAGTTAAAGCGTGTACGTCTCTTTTAGGTCTAGAGAATATAGCCAATCGTGTCTCTGGAGGTATGGTAGAAGAGTTCCTAGAGAAATCATTTTGAATTTTTCTCGGACATGAACTTGTTTAGGTCTCTGAGATCCAAGATGTGTCTGAATTCTCCTGTTTTCTTTGGAATGAGAAAATATGGAGAGTAGAAGCCCATAATTTCTTGAGGAGGAGGAACTCTTTCTATGGCATCCTAGGACAATAGGGTGGTCAGCTTTTCTTTTAAGAGAATTCTTTGAAGGGGTTGCGTGGGATAATCCCCTGTGAAGCTGGTGGGGGGGGGGAGGGGGGGGTAAGGTTTCAAATTGAAGCTGATAACCCCTTTGGACAATCTGAAGTGTCCAATGCTCTGATGTTATGAGGTGCCACCTGTGGGCATACTGACAAAGTCTGCTGGCTATGTGGAGGGACTGGGGACACTCCAGGGGCAGACTGACAATGCTCTCTAGGATGGAGTCAAAAACAAGGCGAGATTGTGGTTGTGCGGCTGGTTGAGGCTTAGGAGCCTTGGGCTTGAGTTGGCGAGGGCCCTGCTTTCTCTGCTGAGGATGTTGAGGCTGATAGGCAGTAGAAGGAGGGTAAAAAGGATAATAACTCTTCTTTTTAAAATAGAAAGATTTCTTGGAAAGGATGGGTCAGCTGTTTTCCTGGAAAGGCGTTTTAGGGTGAGATCACCTACCTCAATTTCCCCTGCTTTTTCCCTCTAATCCTTGCCAAAAAGATTTTCACTAGCACATGAGATATTGGCCAGTTTATCCTGGACCCATTGCTCAAGATCTGATGCCTGTAACCAGGCCATTCTGCGAGCTCCAATGCAGACTGCTGAAGTCCAGCTTGTTGATGCAATCAAAAGAGGCCCTGTAAGAAACTTAGAAGTGTTCTGGCCTTGCTTAATGAGTGACTGGAATGCACTCCTCTTATCCTCAGGAAGCAGGACAGTGAAAGTGTCCATAACCCTGGTGACATCCTTAGGAAACATGCCCATGTACAGCATGTAAGAGTTTATTCTGGAGGCTAGCATGCATGCTTGGAAGCACCGATGCTCAAAGGCATCGAGTGTCCTGCAGTCTCTGCCAAGTGGCATTGATGAATGGTTCTTAGAGCTCTATATTGGATGCATCACTGATTCTACCACCATTAAGTAGTGGGGGAGCTGAGGTTTTTGGAAGCCTGGTACTCAGTACATGGTATTGAGCCTCTTGCTGACAAGCGGAACTGTGAGCGGGGTCTCCCACATGCGGAGCATAAAATCCTGTAGGATCCGATGCACCAGTAATGTAGCCACCTCCTTGGGCATGGGAGGGTATTGGAGTATCTCCAATTCCTCTGCCCTTGGTTCCTTTTTGAGCCCTGCTGCCATGTCATGGATGGTCCTGAAAAGACATATCCTCTGGCAGGGATCGACACCGTTCTTGAGGTGAAGGTTCCGAAGGGATATCTGGAAGTTCTCGGGAATCGAGCGATCCCTCTTCAGAATTTGAAGAGCTGGATTCAGAGTCTGGTGAGAAACATAGAAACATGATGGTAGAAGACGACTACATGGCCTACCTAGTCTACCCTTCTATATCAACCACTACAACAGTCCCCTTTTTCCTTTTAGAGATCTTCTGTATTTGTCCCATGCTTTTTTGAATTCAGATACTATCATCATCTCTACCACCTCCACTGGGAAACTATTCCATGCATCTACCACTCTTTCCGTAAAGAAATATTTCCACATATTACTCCTATCCCCTATTACCCTCATCCTATGTCCCCTCATAGCAGAGCTTGCTTTCAATCGAAAGATGTTCTCCTCCTGTGCATTTATGCCACGGAGGTACTTAAACGTCTCAATCATATCACTTCTATTCCACCTTTCCTCTAAAGTATACATATTAAGATCCTTAAGTCTGTCCTCACATGCTTTATAATTAAGATCACTAACCATTTTAGATTCTCAAGTACAGCTCTGGAATTCCATTCTGTCCCACTCCCTGGATACCCTAGCACCCCTGCGCCCCTCTAACAGGCCGTCCTTTTCGCCTCACTCTCCCTGGTTCCATCCAAGCTTGCGGCTACAACGTTCACAGCTACGTCAAGCTGAACGCCGTTGGCAAAAGCATCCTTTGCCAGAAACCTTGGCACGTTTTAAATCTCTGTATTTGGACTATCGCGCTGCAGTCCAGACTGCCAAACGCTCCTTCTTTGCTTCCCAAATTTCTAGTGCTGCTCACTCGTCTAGACAACTTCACTTGATCTTACGGCAGCTCTCTTCTACTATGTCACCCTCTGCTCCCCAGGTCGCTGTTCCTGCCCCTTCTTCCTTAGCTACTTTCTTCTCCGAGAAGGTACAGAATCTCCGTTCCTCCTTCAGTACTCCCCCCCCCTCCTTTATCCCCTCCTTACTCCCTCCCTCAGACTCCCGGCAGATTTTCTCTCCCTGAAGAGTCTGCTGTTGCCTCAGATACTCCAAACAAAGCTTTATCACATACTTGGTCCACCTTCCACTCCCTTACTACTGCAGAAGTTCTCCTGGCCCTCTCTAAGGCTCGAAAAACCACCTGTTCATTAGATCCTATCCCTTCAGCTTGGTTGATAGAAACGTCCTTACAGCTGATACCTCTCATCACTGCTATGTTTAATTCTAGTTTATCCTCTGGTCATTTCCCCTCCTCATGGAAGTCAGCCATAGTTCATCCTCTCCTGAAACAGCCCTCTCTCGATCCCTCAGTGCTCTCTCATTGGCGTCCGGTTTCTAACCTTTCATTCTTAGCAAAGGTGCTAGAACGTTTTGTCTTTCTGCAGTTATCATCTCATGCTGAAGCTACTAATTCCCTTCATCCCCGTCAGGCAGGTTTTCGGGCAGGACACAGCACTGAGACTGTCCTCCTGGCCCTGCTAAACGAGCTTCATGTCGCACATGACCGTGGCAATATTTCACTCTTGGTTTCACTAGATCTGTCAGCAGCCTTTGATTTAATCGACCATCGTACCCTTCTCTCACGCCTGTTTGACATTGGTTTAAGGGGCTCCGTATTAAGCTGGTTCCGCTCCTTCCTCACTGCCCGTTCCTTTGTCGTCCATGCCAGTCACCAATCCTCTCCATCCACTCCCCTGCCCTGTGGGGTACCCCAGGGTTCAGTCTTATCTCCTCTGCTTTTTAACATCTTTCTTGCCCCTCTCCCCCTCTTAGTCCAACAATTCCCAGTTTCCATCTATATCTACGCAGATGATATAATCCTCCTCTTCCATACCTCTCCGGTCAATACTGACATCTCCCTGCTTAACACTTGTCTCACCCATATTGCAAACTGGCTTTCCTCCAACTTTCTTCATCTGAACCCCTCCAAATCCACAGCTATGTGGGTCTCGCTAAGTACCTCTTGTCCCGACATTACGCCTCAAATAAATTCTGTTTCCGTTCCACTTACCTCTTCTTTCCGATATCTGGGAGTCATCTTGGACTCTTCCATGTCTTTCCATGAATACATTTCCAATCTTTCCCATCGCTCATTCTTTGTATTACGACAGCTCCGATCAGTCCGTTCCGTTTTGCCCACTGACTCCTTTGTCACACTTGTACTTGCTTTGGTCATGTCACGACTAGATTATTGTAATGTGGTTTATGCGAATCTTCCGGCCTACCAGATCCAACGCCTGCAGCTTTTGCAAAATACAGCTGCTCGACTTGTTACCTCTGCCCGTAGATCTGATCATGTCACCCCTCTTCTGTATCACCTTCATTGGCTTCCTCTGTGTTTTCGGTTCAAATATAAGTTTCTCATACTAACACATAGAGTCATTTATTCCTCCAATCCTCATTATTTAGCTAACTTGATCTCTCTCCATACTCCCTACCGACAGCTTCGCACCTTGCATGCTAATCGTTTATCTCTTCCTTCCCCTGCACAAGCTCATCTAGAACAAACACGCCACGCTGCTTTCTTTTTTCTAGGACCCTCCCTCTGGAACTCACTGCCATCCTCCCTCCGGTTAGAACCCTCTTACCAGAATTTCAAAACATTATTAAAAACCCATTTATTCCAACAGGCATTTGACCTCCCCCCTGGGCATCCTATGTAGTCCTCCGTTTGTCTGTTTTTCTGTTGCCTTACCGCCTTGTTTTGACTATTGTTTAATTTTTGTTAGTCTTCATTGGTTTGTTCTTTGACTTCAGATTTATCTGATTATTGTTTTTTGGATTTATTGTTGTGTCCTTGGTGGCCCCTTTGGCCCTTCTTTCTCTTTATTTCAATGGAGTTCTTTTCTTTTCTGATGCTAGCGTTTATATTTTATTGTAAACCGCCCTCATGTTTCGACAAGGGCGGTATATAAAATGTTTAATAAAGATAAAGTAGCCACCCTCTGCACAGACTCCAACCTGTCTATATCCTTTTGAAGGTGCGGTCTCCAGAATTGAACACAATACTCCAAATGAGGTCGCACCAAAGAACTATACAGGCACTAATACTGCCTTTCTTCTGCTAGCCATTTCTGTCCCTATGCACCCAAGCATCTTTCTAGCTTTCGCCGTCGCCTTTTTTACCTGTTTAGCTACTTTAAGATCATCAGACACAATCACGCTTAGGTCCCGTTCTTCTTTTGTGGACAGAAGTTCTTCACCCCCTCTACTACATCGCTCCCTTGGATTGCTGCAGCCCAAATACATGACCTTGCATTTTTTAACATTAAATCTCAGGTGTTAAATTCTAGAAATTCTAGACCATTCTTTAAGCTTAGCTAGATCCCTCCTCATGTTAGCTACACTTTCCTGTGTGTCTACTCTTTTGTAGAGTTTGGTATCATCCGTAAAGAGGCAAACCTTACTCGACAGCCCTTCTGCAATATCATTAACAAAGATGTTAAGAAGAATCGGACCAAGGACAGATCCCTGGGGCACACCACTGGTACCCTCCTTCTCCTCAGAGTGAGCTCCATTTACATGTACTGTGACGGCGCAGGCCAGAAAGAGCATAAGAAAGAGGAGAGAAATCCAGGGATTTTCCCAGTGAAAGACAGAGAAACCAGAAGTTCAGGGGTTAAAACTTCTGAATCTGAAAAAAACTCCACACAGAAAGCTGGTAGGCAAGGGACACGCCCTAGTTTCCTAGTAACCAAGCCCGTGCACGAGGGAGTGCAAGGGGTGGAGTCAGCAGGCAATGAGAGAAACTGCAGGTATAAACACTGGAACTTTGAACAGAGAGAGAGAGCCAAGGAGGAAGCCAGGAAGGAAACCAAGGCAGGAGTTCAGAGAGGAATCCCAAGCAGAGGGGAAGGAGCTTGTGGAAGTATCTGGAGAGCCCAGCAGAAAGGTCCTCAAACTGCCCAGCCTAGAAGTGCCCGAGAGGGAGGTGCTCAGAGAGCAGAACGGAGGTACACTGCAGGGGAAGGCAACCTTAAGGGAAGGTGCTTTAGGAGGCCAGCTTCCACTGACGCTGAATCCTCTACGGAAAGAGAAAGAACAGACAGAAGCTCCAGTCCTGAATCCGGCCCTAATTGGGTCAGAGAGTTCCAGGAAGGGAAGAGTTTCTGGGAACCCAAGGATATTACCAAAGAAAGGCACTCCAAGAGTGAAGGAAGCCTTACCTGAGTTTCCAAGCAGAAAGGAAAAACCAGCCAAGGGTTTTAAAGCTGGCCAGGGAGAGTTCACAGACCATGTGAGTAATTCACAGCATTTCCTAGAAGATTTTACAGAGATTGAGCCAACAGCTGCAAGGACAGCTAGGTGCTTATCTCCACAAAATAAGGTGAGCGTGGCTAAGACTTTTAACCATTCTAAGAGTAAGGAATTGTATGAGAGAAAAGGCATTACCCAGAAGGAGAGAGATACTGCCTTAAAGAAGGTTCTTAGATTGTTAGACCGTTTGCAGCCAGAGATAGCTGGTTTTAAACATGAGGCTGTTCTAACAGAGTCTGAACCTGAGAGCATGGATTTTGAAAGTGCTATAAACCAAGAGCTTAGTTCTGAGACAGAAATGGAATGTCTTCCTGTTTCATTATAGTAACTAAAGAGGGTTTTTGAAAGCATTAAACTAGCAGCCGTGTTCAAAGGCTGAGCCGAGGGGCCTATGCAAATTAGGTTGGCTAGAAAGCCTGAGAACCTTAACCCTTAATGTGAAAGGCTGCACACAAAGTATATTGAGTCTGCTAGAAGGGCAGATAAAGAAACCTGGTTTGAGAAAGAAAAAGAAAACCTTTTGCAGAGAAAGTTTGGCACTGCTGTTTTGCTGAAGAGACTGCAAATGTTTTAAAACCATTTTTGGAAAGGAGATTTTTATTTCCAACCTTGTTTCAATGGTATGAAGAAATACTGTGTTTGAGTTCAGTAACAAGCTGCATTTGGAAGCTGTTTATTTTGTTACCTGTTTTTCTGGAAATTACCCGCCTTTGTGTTGAATATTTGGGACTGTGTGTAAAGATTCCTTTTGGCCTTGTGGAGAATAAAATCCTGCGTGCCTATATTACTGCTCGGCTGAAGTTATTTTTGCCCATATCACAACTACACCCATAGGCACTCTTATAAATAAAAGACTCTCACCACTTCATATACCTAGGCAACCGCCTAGGGCCCACGAAGTCGTGACAGTACCCTTTGTCGCCTCCCACTCAACCAGTTTCTAACCCAAGCAATAACTTTAGGGACCATCCCTAGGGTGCTCAGTTTGTTTATAAGTCGCCTGTGCGGAACAGTGTCAAAGGCTTTACTAAGTCAAAGTATCAACAGTCTTGGTTTTGACCTCGATGCTTTGTGGACAGCAAAGGTTGATGCCGATACCAATACCGATGCTTGGAGGTACTGGAACCGAGAGCAATGTCAGTTTGAGTTTGTTGGATAAAGGGGCTCTCAGTTGGTTCCAACAAAGGTATCACCCTCAGGGGTTCCGTTGATGCTGGGACCAGCATCTAGGCAGATACACCTGGCTATAGGCTCAGTGCTGAAGCCTGCACTCCTGGAGTTCTCAATGTTATTGGTACCAAGGCTGCCAGGAGTTCTGCCAAACTCCTCTCAAGAGGCATGCCGCTGGTCTAGGAAGATGGCCGATGTCTGGGTGTAGTCACCTATGGGGCTCTGAGCCACCGTCCCAGAACATGGAAGTGGTAGCTCTCCAGAGGTTGATTCCTCGGGAGCATCCTGGAGCCCCTCTTGTACTTTGAGGACAGATCCTCCCACCAGGGCTGTTTTGCTGGCCGGACTGCAGCAGAAGCACCCCTAGGAGAGTCATGATGCTTATGCTGGGATTTCTGTCTGGTGTCAGTATCAGTCTTCAATGCCGATACCGATGACCTGGGAGTGGCCAGAGACTTTGCCTTACTTTTATGTTTGGACTGAAGAAACCTGAGACCTACGAGAGGAAGTCGATGCCCTTGATGAAGTAGAAAATGCTGAAATCTAGTCAGAGGTGAATAATAATCTGTACTGTCTAGCTCAGTTCTTTGGGCCTCTCTTTGCCATTTGCTGGCACAAAGGACAAGAATTGCATTGATGTTCAGGGCCCAAACATTTTAGACATCAGTCATATTTATCAGTGACTGATATGGTTACCGGCATACTTAGTACATTTTTTAAAACCACTAGTTGGCTTTTCCATGCCTCAAAAAAGTTGTCATTGAGATTGAAGATAAGGCTATGGAGGCCTAGAGGTCAACATCACCCATATGTGAAGCCTGCATTCCTGTTTGTTCCTGGAGATATATAGAAAGACAGACCCAATGATTAGATGGGAGTTTCTACTGGGTTCAGAAAAGCATTAAAAAGTAGGGGAGAAAGAGTTGAACCTTGAGGGACCCCACAGGACAGTGATCGGGGTTGTGCTGTGGTGTTTCTGGCAGATACTTGAAAGGAACAACCTGAAAGAAAGGAAGTGAACTAAGACAGCACCTTCTCACGTATACCAATGCTGTGAAGACAGGAAAGAAAGAAAGCGTAGTATCTCACCTATAGCAGGTGTTCGCCGGGAACAGCAGGAATAATTCCTCATATATGGGTGATGTCGCCGATGGAGCCCACGGAGCCCATTGGAAGCTTTTGGAAGGCTCAACACACATGCGTGCATGTCTTCCCATCTAGAGAAGCCATCTGACCTCAGTAGGATGACATAACTTAATCAAGCAAAAACAACAACTCCACAGGGAGGAGAGAGGGTAGTGAAGACTTATTCCTGATGTTCCCGGAGAAAACTTGCTACAGGTGAGTATGTATGCTTTTTCCAGGACCAAAGCAAGAATGAAGTCCTCACATACAGGACTCCCCAGCTACAGGCTACCAAAAAGCCTGTAAAACAAGCCCAATGAGGCAATCAAAAACGAAACTGAGAGAAACAATATGAGAAGTCACTGTTAGACTTCTGAGCGTCAGTGTCGATCACAGACATCAACATCAGATGACGTTACAGTAGCCTAGATGGACAGAAGGGCCGGTAGGAGAAGTTGCATCTAATTCCGAAACAGGTGCCAGAATACTGGTTGGCTGAAGTTGCTGTCATGCCGGGAATCTTCATCCAGACAATGGACTGAAACGAGGTGTTGACAGA